>CM064333.1:57695817-58981234 GCA_032595735.1 Pelochelys cantorii | reverse complement strand
GGGAACATTTCAACATAGCCAGTTCCCACCCACTCCTCTTTTGGCGCCTGATCAAAAACTCATTGAACTTGGATCTGTCCTTAATGTCAAAATCTCTTTGGATCTTAGGCATGCTGAAATTAATTAGGCTACTGATTGTGGGTCCCGGTTTGAGTTCATAGCTGTGGGTCAAAGAACGGTATTCTATCCCAATAGTCCTGAAAACAAATTTCTGATCTTAATTGTAGCACAAAACTCAGCAAATTAAAATGTTTCTTAACTGTGCTATGGATTTCTTATTTCACCGGCTGGTATATTCTGCAGATGGTTGGATCAGCAGCAACTCACATGCAGCTATATATATTTGGCAGACAGGCTCCTTATTTATGCAATTTATGACATACAATAGAGATCTATGGCTAAACTCTGTTCTTTGTTATTGCAGTGTAAACCTGAAAGGTACTTTTGATTTATACTGGTATAATAAGAGTGACCAGATAGCAATTATGAAAAATTGGGATAGGTTATGGGGGTTAATAAGCAGCTATGTAAGAAAAAGCCACAAATATCAGAACTGTCCCTGTACATTCGGGACATCTGGTCACCCTAGGTGTATTTGAGAGCAGAGTTTTGCCCCTATTTTTGCTTTTTACCATAGCCATCTCTCATGAGAATCAGAGAGAGTCCAAAACATTGAATCTTTTATTTAACCCACTTTGAAAGTTCAGGTAAAATATAACCAGAAAACAAACTATCCCTAGCTTTGGTGGTGCCAAACCAAAATCAAAACATGGCCACATTAGCCTACCTGTGAAAAGACTAGAGGGAAGATGTTCTCCTTTGTCACTTAAAATGAAAACAGATTTTTCAGGTAAAAGAAAAGGATTAAAGTTTTGGAGGAAAAAACTAAAGAGCAATAAAAAATGAGATACTCAGAGATGTCTCTTCATTTCTTCAGTATATCTGTGCAGGATACAAGAAAATATAAAAAAATAATATGAAACATTGTGTTTGGTGATAGATATGCATGCTGGTACAATCTAGCCAGATATTCTGAGTTTTGCAAGATTACCTTGTTCCTTAAATATGAATTAAATTAACCCTTACCATGCATGTGCCAGTAGAAGTCATATTACACATGCTATTACTGTTTATCTATCATAAAAATAAATTAGCCAGTCTACATTTTCAGGTTAATCTTCAATTTCCTAATTGCATCGGTAATTACTGTAAGTTAACATAATTAGGTGCTAACACTTAATTGAGAATTATTTATTCAGGAATCTTAACTATTGTAGAATTTTTCATAGCTCCAAACCATTCTTTGCAATGCTACAGCCAATAAGCTTAATCAGAAATTAAATGGATATTATTTAGGATCCTGCAGTTTAACAGTTTTCTTTAGCTAGTGTTTATTGCTATGGCTTCTGTGAAAACAAGAGACAAAAATCAGGTTTTTGACACACTTTATAATTCTACCTCTGTTGTCCTCTTTGCAGAGTCACCAGAACATTATCAAAGAACTCACCTAGAACACATTGAAGTCAATGGGAAGACTCCTACCGACTTCAGTGGGCATCAGAAAAGGTCCCAAGAGGTGGCAACATCAATGAGTTGAACCACTTTTGAAAACTAATAATTAAAATGTGTATTCCGAAACCTGCAAGGTATTTGATGGACATTGGTTCCCCACTGCCCAAACACACACGAGTAATCTGCTCAATATCACAAATCCCCAGAGAAGAAAATTATTCTGGCTATGTCTACACTACAGAGTTTTTGCAGAAAAACAGCCATTTTTCCACAAAAACTCGCAGTGCATCCACACCTCAAGTGCGTTTTTGCACAAGTAAATCGAAAGATGAGAGGGGTTTTTGTGCAATTGGTAATCCTCATTCTCCAAGGAAGAATGCCTTTTTGTGCAAGAGCTCTTTGTGCAAAAAGGTGTGTGTAGGAAGGGAAGAGGGGTTTTTTGTGCAAGAAGAAGGAAGAGGAAAAACCACAGGTGCCCTGGTGGCCATTCTGTCCATAGCAATCATTGATTACTTGCGAAAGAGCATCCAGGCAGTCTGGACACTCTCCTTTGCAAAAGCGCACTGCTTCTTCGATGCACCTTTGCAGTGTGGACGCTCTCTTGTGCAAGAAGTTTTTGTGGAAGATCTCTTCCGACAAAAGCTTCTTGCACAAAAAGCCTGCAGTCTAAATGTAGCCTCTGTGTGATAATTTTGGCCTTAGCTTTAGGTCTGGGTGGTTAGGAATAAGGGCTAGTGTTACTGAAAATAGAATGACACAATTAGAAAAGATGCTGGTCTCCAGGAACAGGGATTCAGGATGAAGTCCCAATGTAAGGTGTGTCAGCTGCATGAATGGAGTCAATGGTAGCTATTAGATTTCTCTTTGCCACTTTGAAAGGTATCCCTAGAAGAATGAAGTGCAGAAGGATCATCAGTACACCAGAACCATTTTGATAAATCTATCACCAGAAAAAATATGAAAATACGAATACTGGCTGTTTGTCTTTTTTCCAGAAATATAAATTAATTATGACTACATAAAAACCTTTTACCATAGCTAATTAATCAAAATCTCCTCATAAACTATGTGTCGACAACACTGTATGTCTAATTATCTTTTTCATTTCAGAATTGTGCTGTGGAATAATGAAGAAAACATTACCTGATGAATTCTTTTATTTTATGGTGATATCTCCAGAGACAGAAAAGACGGAGAGAGGCTTAAATGCCATCTTATATTACATCTTGGCCGTGGCGAGCTTTCAGCTGGTTTTGATTTGCATGGAAACCACTTTTTTTTCCTAAGAGTTATATTCTCTGAAAAACAGATCTTAAAGCTATAACTAGAATAAATTATCTATAGCTATTTAGGAGGCCATTAAATATAGATGCTAGGCACCCTTTTCACATGTAGAAAGCAATGGTACAGCCTTTAATAACTGTCAACCTGTTCTGTGAAAAAGTCGATTGGACAGAGAAGGTTTGATTTGGCTGGTTTTATTAAAATGTCTTTCCCCTCCCTACGCCATCATGAACCACTCAACTTAATTCAATCCAGGCAGACAAACCAGTATGTCTTACAAGTCTATAGAAACAGCTTTTTTTTTAAGTGATGACATAAACCCATAACTGTTGGCATGCAAGCTCAGGGTATGAAGTTCTTCTTGTATTGCTGTTAGGAAATTTTTCCCTATGTGCTACACCAGTAGGTGGTACATATCTATACATATAGACTGGATTACCTGCACTCCCCGCTTTCTCTGGATTGCATCATTCCCACCACAATTGTGTTATACTTTTGCCCCAGGCCTGAGGAGCAAATCAACATTGCTTTGGCTTTGTACATTTCATCAGTCAGTCTTACTTTTACAAGCTAAGTTCTCATTCAATACTACTGTGGAATTTGAAAAATAGATTACACTGCACAGGAGTTCATTGGTAGTATAATTATGGTCTGATCAAGTCTTATTAGTTATTTAAATTAGAGCATAATTTGATCTAAGGATGAAATTTGTCTCTTGTTTACTATGGTATAAATCCATTGAAGTTAATGGAGCAAGTTTGGGTTTACTCTGGTGTACTCCTCATTTTTTGAGGAGTACAGGATCTTTTGAAATGGTGCATTTCTGTCAAAAATGCCCCATCTAAACTGCCATTTTTTTTTCCAAAAGCCCCATTTTGAAAAAAAGCAGCGGCCGCCATTATACAAATGAAGCACGGGATATTTAAATCTCGGCTTCATTTGCACTTTCGATACATCTAATTTACATCCCTCTGAGAGCAGAACCTAGCTCTATATATTTAAAAAGTGAGTATGCAAAATGGTGAAGTGAACGATTAAAAATGAGTTTCTCTCCTTCTCACATGCTCTGCTCTTATTCCTGGAAATTTTGTTCCAGATCATACTGTAAAACAGCATCCAAAAATATGTTGTCGTGCTTAAGCATTAAGTTTTTATCTTCCAAGTTCTTTTCTCTGTCGATTCTTGCTGTATTACTTGTAAAGGAAGCCCAAATAACATGTGCAAATTATAAAGCGACTTTGACGTTCAGCATAATTTCAGTATAATGTCTGAGGAAAAGAAGCATAAAAATATAAGACCTAAATATTATTCTGAAATATGTAAAAAAAAAAACAAACCAAAATTTGAGACTACATTTACATGTAGATGCATATACTTGATCCAGAAATCTATCAAAAACCAGCACATCATATAAAGCTTACACATGGTAGTAAGCAATCTGGAAAAGTCCCCTGAAGTTTTGAGCATGTTACAGAGTCAGGTATTCTGACCTCCATGGTTAATGAATTCCATAAGGAGGGAACAAACACTAAACATGCCCTGTAGCTCAATGTCTTCAGCCAAAAAGAACTAATCCAATTGACTGAGACCAAAGAAAATGACTGGGATTGTATGGTTCCAGAATCTCTCTGAGGTATTCAAACCCAAGTCAATTTAAGGACTTGTAAGTTAATAACTAGGACTTTATACGTAATCCTGTACTTTACAGGTAGCCAGTGAAGGCTTTTTACAACCAGAGTAATGTGATTTTCATGCATAGTGTCAGTCAAAATTTCAGCAACCGAATTCCAGACTAACTGAAGTTTCCTGATCAGTGCATCAGGGAGACCTAAGAAATGTAAGAACATGCAAATGAAGCCCGGGATATTTAAATCCTGGGTTTCATTTGTAACTCCGATTGTCCTCATTTGCCTACCTAGCTCGAACTAACGTTCGACATACCCTAAGGGTGTATCTACACTGCAACCATAGCTCGGAATATGGTACGCAATTTGAGCTATGCGAATTACATAGCTTATTTCGAGTCAATTTCGAAATTGCTTATTTCAAAATTTGGCACTGTCTCCACAGCACTTATTTTGAAATAAATCACTATTCCAAAATGTCCCTTACTCCTTGTGGAATGAGGTTTACAGGGACATCAGAATAGCAAGCCCGTTATATTTTGAAATAATGGGCACACTCAAAAGATGCGGAATAGCTATTTCAGGATACTTCTGGTATCCCAAAATAGTGCTGTAGTGTAGATGTAGCCTAGAAAATAAGTCAGAGTCAGTGATTACATGCAAGGTCATAATAGCAGTCTTGTGGTTCAGGTAAATCAGGACATATTGCAGATTTTCATTGATGTTGATAATGTATGGTTATCTAATATATTGTTCTCTAATTGTTCATTTATTAATGCTAGGTGGAGTACCTATCTGCACAGAGTAGGTGAGAAATGGATTTCTGAATGAAAAATACCTACAATAAAAAATTTCGCTATATTCCATAAAGTCAGGTTGGTCTCTCCATATTGTCTGTCTTTTTCTTCTCAACAGCAGCTATTGTAATGCTAAGGTTTTTGAACCTTAGAAGATGATAAACAGATACATAGATATTGTAAGCATAGGACCACCTAAATTCATTCAGATGAAAATGGCTTTTCAGTTGCTATCTTCAGATATATTGCTGAAAGTTAAGATGTGAGAATCAATCATGAGGGATGAAAGGGCAGGGTATTTGTAGGAGAAAAGGGATATTAAGCAAAGATCAGCAATGTTTTTACCAAGAATAAATCCTGTCAGACAAAATACCACTGAGTTCTTTGAAGGAATGGCAAAAGAAACATATGAAGAGAACTTGGTGGACATAATTTATGTAGACTTCAGTCAGGGATATAGTGGGCAATTTGAAGTTTGTACAACCCCTAACCCACTGCCTGCAGTATCCCCATAATCTCCCATGACAGACAGGCCATTGCATATGATCATTAAAGCAGTAGGCAGACACAGATAGAGATTTCTTTCAGAATTGTCCTTCCAAAAAACACAAAAAATGCTGACTCCCAAGAAATAAAAGATCGTATGTTGTTCGTGCCTACTTACCCTGATGGCTTTAGAAAATGTTTTTCATTAGACAAAAATAATACATACAAGAACCAACATGATAATGGCAATCTGGATTGAGAGGGCCACAGTAAATTAGAAACTAGTTTCTATTAAACATTTACGAATATCTTTTTAAAATTATCTCCTGACATCCTTCCTCTTCCTGTCTAGCTTCCAATATGAAAATCAAAATCTAATCCATGACATTTGTCTTTTCCCTTTCCCTGACAAAGGTGACTTTATCAAGTTTATTATCTCTCCTATTTTCATTCTCATGATCCACTGAACATCACTGATTTTTCTATGTTGTTTCCTAAGGCTATGTCTAGACTACAGTGTTTTTCCGGGATACCAGAGGTATCCCGGAAAAATTCGGCCATGTCCAGGGAACGCGTCTGCTCTTCTGCTTTTTTTTTTTGTAGAAGAGCAGACACGCTCTTTTGGAAGCCCTGTCTTCCTCCTCTCATGAGGGTTTTTTCTGAAATTGGGCTGGTGTAGACGGGCCAATTGCAGAAAAGCCTCTTCCAAAAAAACTATCAGAAAAAGGTACGCAAATTGCGCTTTGCAATTTGCGTACCTTTTTCCAATAAAGCCCCTTAGTGTAGACATAGCCTAAGAGTCCATCTGTGACCATGTCATAAATAATTTCTTCCAGAATAATAAGGACTACACCTCCAATATTGGCTTTTCTGCTTGGTTCTCTTTTATTTGATGCAAATAGTTCTTAACCAGTATTTGAAAGAATCCCCTCCCAGCCTTTGTTCTACTCTCTTTTAATAGTCACATGGTAATTGTATGGTATTTCAGCTACCAGCCACTCTTTCTAGTTCCTTAAGGAAAGCCTATTTCTATACATCATCCATGCTTGGTTGTCTATTTAGAGGATTAAAGTCAATCAGTTGACTAACAGCTCTGCTGGTGGCAATGTAATGATTCTATTCCTTCTTAAACTTCTCTCATGTGCTGCATATGTGTGTTATTGCTTTCCACCATAGCATGTCCTAACTCCTTTTTTAATTTCCATCCTCCTATATTTAAATAACTAGACATTCATGTTCATCATCCCGCCTAATTTTTGGTAGAACCTTGAAATTATGCTGCTTCTTACAATTGATCCCAGTTCCCCATGCTTGCTTATTCTTATTACTCTTTCTTTCTGCATTTCAATAATATTAGAGTTAAAAATTAAAACTATGGACCTAACCAACAGCCTCAGGCTTAGGAAGTCTTTGATTTTGGATCCAAATCTGAACATGACATGATGTATCTCCATCTGAAGGTGAATGAAAACAGTGAATTTTGAATTTAGATCTGAATTTTCAGCTGAGGCATTTCCTAAAGAATACTGTGATAGGCATACTTTCTTTCTTTATAAATATGTCTACTCTGCAGAGTACTGCTCTGTACTTTATTCTATAGTATCTAGGTTCTTGTATCACCATTTTACTTGTCATGCCTACTTTACACATACAAGTGAAACATTTAATTGAAGTTTACTCTTCAGCCGTCTTTTAAATGTTGCATTGTGGTATATGATGGTCTCTTCACCTACATATGAGTTTCCACATGATCTGATTGCTGTGCCACACTGAATGATAGAGGCTGAGATCCTGTTTCAGTTTCCTAACACTCAGATCCTTCAGACCACCAGTATAAAATTGGAGTATACTTCCCTACCTCAGAAAGTGAACAGTGATTGTGGAGAAAAACATCAAGCAGAGAAATATGTGTGCTCATTGAATTAATGGGTCTGCTTTGATTTTGCCCAAGAGAATACAAAAACCGAGAATTTTTTAAGCCCAAAATTGTGATGTCTCCTGGGTAAAGTGTGAGAGTTGAGAAGTATGACATAAGCATTAGTAGCCTTTGTGCCTCTTGATAGCTTTGCCAAGTCTCCCAGGACTCTGAAAGTTGATTTGTCAGCTTAACATTAGCTTCAGCCTTCACTGCAGAAGTGCAGAGCTGTTTGTTTCCCCTTTATCAGCAGAAATGGTGGAAACAGCATGTGCACCAGCTGGAAGGACTGATGTGGCAAATCTTTTTTGTGACACCATTCATTACTACCTCTAACCAGCTTCCTTGTGTTCTGTGCTTCCTGACCTAGATAGGCTGAAAGCTTCATCACTCTTTAATTAGTAAAGAGCTATTTTTAAATTTTGTTCATCAGGTCTCTGTGGGCTAAATATTCAAACCTGGCTGCTTAAAATTTCACTAGCAATTATTTTTTGCATAGCTAGAATCCACTCTAGTGCCTAATAAGTCATCGTTGTTTTGCACATATAAAGACAAATGCAGGTCTGCAGCTACAAGTGAAACATAAAACTCACGGGCACAATTATAGTGGTTGTCTGAAGATTTAGCCCATCTTTTGCCTGCCCTCTTTTACATTTTCTTTCTGAACCTTGCACAAATCCCCCACTCATTTAATCAGATCTGGTGAACAGTTTGGCTCACTGTTGTGTTGTGGGATATTGTTACGCATAGAGATGTCACAATTCCCTTTTCTTCATTTCCTTCTTTGCCTTTTGGTCTTCTCCTCTGCTTCTATCACATTTGCTGAGAGTGAGACACACCTGCAGACATATTATGTATGGCAAATACCTAGGTGTTGTAGATTCTTCATCACAGGAACATGGGGTTTGCCATACAGAATTAGACTACTGTTTTCTTCTAAATGCTGTGTAGTCAGGGGTGGATGAGAGTTTTGCGGGGCCCAGGGCAGCACAATTTTACGCATGCACCACACAATTTTGCGCATGCGCCACGGCCACAGCCGACAGGTAGTAGCGCGTGCACCAGGCCTATTGAAGTGCGGGGCCCGGGGCAGCCGCCCCACTCGCCCTGCCCTATATCTGCTGCTGTGTGTAGTGCTTTACAACTGAATGTATTGAGAGGTATGAGGGATTGAATAAGCATCAAAGCTGGATTTATATCCATCATTCCAAAGGTCTACATTGGCAATTTGTTCCAAAGACCTATTGTGAAGGCTCAAGATGCCAATGTAACCTGCACATCTTCTGGGTGTGGTGTACTGTCCTAGCTAGGGGCACCGAGACCATTACCGTATTTTAGCGAATATAACCCGTGGGTTATATTCATTTTTACAAACCCCGCCCCCCCCCCCGTGAGCTATACTCGTGCACGGGGTATACAGGGTTTTTTTTCTGAAAGGAAGACAATATTGACTCTTCCTTTAGGAAAGCAGCATATTTTAATTTAATAATAGAGACAGTTATGTTAAAATTCATTAAAATACATTAAAAGCTTTAAAAAGTTTGAAAAGTTTAAAAAGTGTAAAGGTTTAAAGTTTAAAAATCTAAAATACAAGTGGGTGGCATATACAGGGTTTTTTTTACTCAAATAGCAAAAACCGAGGGATATATTCAGGTGCGGGGTATATTCACTAAAATACAGTAATGAGTCTGCTCTACAGCCTTAGGTAATAGCCAGCTGGCTTTTAGCTTATGCGGTAGAGAATCATGAATTAAGCTTCAGAGGTCCCATGTTTGATTCTGCCTGCAGTTGACTGGGGTCTGTTGGGGTGCATCTATACTGCATCCGTAGCCCAAAATAAGTTACCCATTTGAGCTACACAAATTGTGTAGTTTATTCTGAGTCAATTTCAAAATAGTTTATTTCAAAATTTGGCACTGTTTACACAGCACTTATTTCAAAATAAATCGCTATTCCGGAACGTCCCTTACTTCTTGTGGAATGAAGTTTACTGGGACATCAGAATAGTGAGCCCGTTACATTTTGAAATAACGGGCGTGTTCAAAAGAGGCAGAATAGCTATTTTGGGATACCTCTGTAGCCTTGGTGTTATAACAGCAGGTGCTGCTGTTCATTGGCTGACATTATCTTCTCCATATTGCTGAGAAGATTGGGTAGGGAGGTACCACAAGGCACTAGCTGCAGAGACAATCTGCCTCAGGTGTTGTTTGTACTATCAGTGTTGGTTATACTATAACTATCTCCAGGCTGCCTTCCCTGAAGAAGACATTATTCATTTGTGTCTGTAACAGGCCTATTTGCTCTTCACTGGCTTTCACTAGCTAGCAGGGAAAAGGAAGAATCCTTCAGAGACAGCAAGTCAGACGTCCCTCAGGGTGGCTGATTCAGTGGGATCCAACTCAGATACAGTGCTGGGAATATTACTGTTCTTTGGCCCTCTTTGGGCTCATCCACTCTGAAGAGTTTACCCCACATTTTCTGCAAAGTGCAATGTGTTTGCACCATATGCTGCTCTTTGGAATGGAATTGTGGCCCTTCTCCTTAGAAGGGGGTACAGGCAGAAAGTGTCTCACCTTGTATAAAAATTAGGTTCATGTGTCCAGCTAAGCTGAATGGATCTCTTCCAGGAGCACAGTTGTGCACAGTTCTCCTCTCAGGTACAATCCTAAAGCAGGCACAAACTGTCTCTAATCCACTTTCATAGATAAAGCCAGACAGTCGTGTCATGTATTCCCAGCGCTGGTATATGGTAGTTATACTAGGGAGTCACTGTCGACATGCTGAAAACAGTGAGAGTTCTGTGATCAACCTGCAACAAGAGGAGGCAGCACTTTATTAGTCCTTTTGTCTTTTGCATAGGACTGCCACATTAAATTGCCCTTTGATTTTTAAAGCCTTCGGTTTGTTTGTTTCTGTGGCACAAAGAAACTTCTGAAGCAACAGTTAACATAATCTCTTTTACTTATTATAGTTTTCGATGTTATCTCCCCAGTATCTTTCTTTTTTGTATAAGAATGGAGAGCAGAGCAGGAAATCTATCCTTGCTTGATAATCAGCAGAGAGGGATTCACCTTGATTAACTGCAGAGTATGCCCCAGCATCTTTCCTATCTCTCTTTGAAAGGCTTAGTGCTAACAACAGAATCTGGGACATCAGATTTAAGCAATGTGTATGACATTTGAGACACTGAAGGTAAGGGTGTTTTGTCACTTTCTTTCTAAACCTGGAGGGTTTTTTTATATTTTCACTCTTTCTTCTTTTACACTGCCCCAAAATACTGTTCCCTTCAAGGTGATAAATTAAGGGTTTCAACCCAGAATGAAATATTTGCGAGGTATAATTAAAGCAGCATCCTTAACATACTAGAATATGTATTACATGAACAAAAAGAAATCCTTTATTTAAAGTAAGATGCTGTTATAGCATGTCGTGAGCTCTCTGTAACCATAGTGTGTTTGCTACAACGTGACGATACCACAAGATTTTAATAATGAAATTTCAGCTTTAATCTCAGTTTTCTTTATTGTGCTTTGCAGATGGATCTCTACAATCTTTCTTTTATATAGACATGGGTACACAATATGGGCAACAAAAAACAAAACAAAACAAAAATACAAAGCTGAATAGTACTTCCAAAATCATTCAGAAGATTCCCATACTGAAATGAACCTGAGCCTGCTCACCATTCAGCCAAACTAAACCCAATTCTGTGTGTGTGTCTGTCTCTGTCTCTCTCTCTCTCTATGTTAGAGCTTGTCTAAAATTGAAATTACCATTCTGTGGGAAATTGTGATATTTCAAAATTTGTTTTCATTGCAAAGCAGGACAAAATATTAAATTAATGAATTTTTCAGTAGAATGGAAAATTTCTGAAAAATTTCAATTTGGAAATCTCAAAACATTTTGTTTTGGTTCAGTTTGGTATAAAACTCGGTCTCACTGAGCTACTGCAGTGCGTAATGGGAGTTTGGATGCCTCTTGCCTCAGCATTCCATGGGCCAGACTCTTTGGACACATGACCTCTCCCATGATGCATTGTGATAATGTGACTCCCATGATGGCTCACAGTGGTTCTACTGAGGGAGTTCCTGTCAAAATAAAAATTTAGAAAATTCCCATTAGAAATGTTGATTTTGCAGAAGCTATATTTCCATCAAAATATGTTACTGAAAAAATTCCTGATCAGCTCTAATAAATAGATTAGATACATCTCTTCCACACATTATATATATTTTTGTATAATTCATTTCAGGTGGTGCCTTATCACATTCTTATTAGGTATTACCAGCATTGTATTTAATCCTAAATTTGTTCTTGTGTTTGTATTTGAATTTGAGCTATCCTGGAACCAGATTTTCTATTTCATAGGAAATTCTGCAATTCTGAATTTTTTTTATCCTGAAAGGGATACACTGCACCCATCGCTCAAAATAAGCTACACAATTAGAGCCAAGGAAATTGTGCAGCTTATTTCGAGTCAATTTTAAAATAGCTTATTTCGTAATTTGGCGCTGTCCACACAGCAGCAAATTTTGAAATAACCCACTATTCCAAAACGTCCCTTATTCCTCATGGAATGAGGTTTATATGGATGTTGGAATATTGAGATCATTATATTTTGACATAATGGGCTTGCTATTAAGACATGGGATAACTATTTTGGGATACCTCTGGTATCCCGAAATTGCGCGGCAGTGTAGACGTAGCCAAACAGATCAAAAACAAATTTGAAATTTCCCATTTTTCATTAAATTACATTTTAAAAAGTGGCATAGGCTGATCAAAAAACATTTTGTTGACCTATTAAATACAAAGCAATGGATTTCATTTTGAAATGTATTTTGGAAATGAAAAAGCATAATGGGAAATTCTGAAAATGTCAAAACAGGATGGTTTGATATTATCAAAATAGATCATTTCATTGCTTTTTCTAAATAAATTTTCATTAACTTTAATGAAAGGTGCATTTTTTACCAAAAAAAAAAAAAAGTTGAGAAATTTCTGACTGATTCTGGTGTGAATGTAGGTGTTCAGTTACTTGGTATGAGTCTGATTATAATCCTAATAGGAATGGGGGTTTTTTTCAGCTCCAGTATCCATGTTATGTGCTTCTAATCCCTGCCTGGCAATGCATCTTTCTTAAGGCCTTGACACTGTTCATGTCTGAGGCTGCCTTTAAATTGACCTGAAGTCTACAAATCCTACCACTTCCTTGTTTTATCACCTTCTTTAGAAACTCGCATATCATCATGGAGCACTGGCTATTCTAGGGGGCCTGCTCTCAAAAGACAGTGTAGAAAGGAATAGTGATGTTTGTGCAGTGGGGCCAACTGCCTCGCTGGGCCTCTGGAAGGGGTGGGTCCTCAGGCTGAAGGGGCAGAGGTGGGGACAGTCAGCCCTAATCACTGTCCTGAGCATGGCATTTGCCTCCTCCAGACATTAGCATGGCCTGGAGTGTGTGGTGTAGCACTTCAGGAGTGATTTAAAGGGCCCGGGGCTTTGGCCACCTCCACTGCCACAGTAGCGATGCCATTGGCTGGGAGCCCTGGGCCGTTTTGTATTGCCGGGCCCCGGGGCAGTTATCCCTTTTGACCCTTCCCCTCCCATCGGTGGGCCTGTGTCTGTGCAGAGCTGAATTCACAAGGATTATAAAGAGCTAAGAATGGAGAGTCATTAACCATCTAGGAACACGTCTCTTTGCTGAAGGGGATCACAGAGCAGCTGTGTGGGAGGCATACTAGCCTGAGGCAAGGCATCTCTGTTTGGAGAAAGAGCCAGAAGAAGCAACTATAACCGAAGGCTTGGGTATCATTTAGAATAGAATCCAAACCTTTGGGGATGCATACAGGCCCTTCTAACCTCTGAACAGATCTGAGATTTGCACATCACTTGTGGATAGTTCTCAAAATGAACGCTGCATTTTTTATCCATTCCTTTTATGGACCTGTGCTAGCAGCCTCTATTTAACATCCTCATTGGTGGATTTGAAAGATAAGTGCCATCTAGTTGTATGCTAGTCAAAGGATGCCACTTTAAGCAGATTATCTTTTGTACACGGTACTTATCACTGCAAAGAACTCCCAGCTTCTTGATCAGAATAGAAAAGAGATTGAGAAATAAATAGAAGCCAAACATGCTGAATACTTGTTCTGGGCATTTATCCTAAATTATCCTAAATAAGTTATTACACCTAGGAATTTATGACATCTCTGAATGGCACAGGTGAGTCACAACTAGCACAACCTTTGCAGAGCAAAAAAAAAAAAAAAAAGTTAAAATTATGTAAAACTGAAACTGGGATCTCATTGTGCTAGGGAGTATACCTACATACATGCAGTAGCCTCAGAGAGCTTACATTTGAAATAGACAGGATACCAGGTAGGGGGCAAAATTGGCACAGTAAAGCAAGATGGCTTGTTACAGAACCCAGGTCTCCAGGCCAGTGCCCTATACACTAGACCATGTTGCCTCCTCCAAAATAGTTAAGATGGAAAGAGTGATTTAATAAAGTCTAGTTAACTCCCTCACCATACAATGTTTCTTTCTTTACAAAAATTGCATGCCCTTTAAAACCTCCAAACGTTTGCATGGTTGGAAATATAGCTAAGGCATCCAGGCTGTTCCACTCTCTAATTTAACCATTTCACACACATTTTTGGCTTACCAAAGTATCACCTCTTCCCAAACTTAACTTTCTCCCCAACTTTTACAAGAACAGACAGAAAAGTCCGTATAACAAATCTTAACTCTTCCATCACATTTTTTGGTTGTGAATTTACCAGCCTTTCGATTGAGCATTGAAAGTTTGAATCAGTCCGTAGCACATGTCCTGCAGGAGGGGAGCTGTACTCTGACTTTGATGTGAGGCTCATCAAAGCAGATCTCTACTTCTGCAGAATTTAGCAAGACTAAAGGAGGGAGGTATCCCTGGATGAAATATGGGATAGTGGGCAGTGGAGAGCAATGGAGGAGCAGCAGCAAGGCTTGTATGCATATTGAAAATTTCAAGTGCTTACAGATTTTATAGCTAGAAAATGTCAAGCATTAGGAAACAATGCAGACTTATTCCAGCTAAGAGTCAACCCTTAAAGTTTTGCATCATAGAATCAGAGAAGATTAGGTCTAGAAGAGACCTCAGGAGGTCTTCTAGTCCAAGCCTCCTACTCAACCCCAATTAAATCATTTGGCCTTTGCCTATCCCTCTCCATTACATTCATATCAGTTTCAGCATTATACTGGCTCCTGTTTAGAACCTTGTTTGAGTAAACCCTTATTTGTCTACCTCAGTGTGTATTATTGTAAGCTTTTTTTATATCTCTTTGTAATTCTCTCACTTTTACTCCATCTCTGCTCCCCTCCCACCCCTGCCAAAAAAAAAAAATACAGAAAGGTAGTGCTTCTCAGCACAGCCAGGAAAATTAAGCACAAAATTTCTAGACGGAATTATCTGGGAGCCTTTATAAGCCCAAAATGTTAGGAAAATATCAGAACTGAACTTTAGGGAATATTTTCAAATCATGGTAACTTTCCTAATTTTTTGCAGAGATTACAGTAAAACTGTACCCTAGAAGAAGAGGCAGCCTGTAAAATTTCAGGGGGATTGGTTTGTTTGGAGAGAAATTAAGAGAAGTTGAAAGTAAGCCAAATAATGGGAAGCTAGCATCACCAACAATCCTAAATTTATGGCATTTGTAGCCCTCACTAATTAGAGCTCCTAGATTCATAGCATTTTAGGCCAGAAGAGATACCTAGATCATCTTGCTGACCTCTTATATATCAAACCATTAAATTTCACCCAGTTTTCTGTGTATTGAACCCAATAACCTATGTTTGGCTAAACCATATCTTCCAGGAAGCCACCTAGTCTTGATCTGAAGGCATCAAGAGATCGTCTGCTTTTCCAATTTCCTAGAAGCTTAGTGAACATTTTTAGAAGGTTCTGTTCTTTTCGGTATAAAGCCCTTACATATAAGGCTATATCTAATTGGAACAACTGATATTTGCAATGTTTTCAGTGATAAATAATTCTACCTTGACAGCAGTGGTGATCTCAGTCCAGGTATTGACAGAGTGCTGGGCAACAGCATTTATTCCAGCACTCTGATCACTGGATCGTCAATTAAATTGCCACAAGATAAGCCTGATGGGCAAAGCTGGATCTATGTGAAAGATTGGGATGGTATAAAGAGAGTCCGAAAGGCTAATTATCCCATTAGCCCAGAAAAGAGAAAAGACACATGCAGGAAATTCTTGGGAGGCAGGGAAAGACAGAATGAGATGAGATGACATAGGATGAGATGGGAAGGGGCAAGACTTGCAGGCTTTTGAGAGCTAGAGTGAGGCAAGATCTCTCAGAGGGGAAATATCTTTAGTCTGTCTTCCCCCTGCCCCAGTTTGGCTGAGTGAGCTAAGGACTGTATGTTTGTAAATGCAGAGTTTGTAATGGTGGTGGGCAGAACAGTGAAGATAAATTGCACAAGATGTTTCAACAGAAGAAAGTCTCTGAGCAATTTGTATCTTGAAAAAGACAGGAGTGGGACATCATTCTGGCATCTCAAAAGCCCTCTGACCTGCAGAGCAGCCAGGTTGCTCTGAAAGATGTGTATAGGTAATTGCTTGCTGTATGTTTAAGCTTCTTGCCACTACAGGTTGAAACTCTAAAATATGGGACTCTCTGGTCTGGCAACATCCATGGTCCAGACAGCCCCAGCTAGCCAGGTTCAGAAGCACAGTCTGAGCTGAGCTGGCAGTGGGGAGCTCAGCCCCAGCGGGGCCAATGCAGTGGAGAGCACATTCCTGGCCAGAGCTGGTGGCAAAGAGCACAGTCCCAGCCAGGGCTGGAAGTAGCGGGATCAGCAACCAGGCGCTCAGCCCCGGCTGGGGCTGATGCAGTGGGGAGCTCAGCCTCAGCCAGAACTGGTGCGGTGAATAGCACAACCTCAGTCAGAGCTGGCATGGTGAAGAGGCGCAGCCCCGCTCGGGGCTGGAGTCAGCTGGGCACGCAGACTACACTGGCACTGTGGGGGTGAGGGCACAGACCCAGCTGGGGCTGGAGGCAGCAGGGCCGGCTTCTGTCTGGGGTTGGCATGGTGAGGGGATGCAGCCTCTGCCAGGCACCCCAAGTGGAGGCAGCGGCAGGCAGCAGGGAGTGCAGCCCCATTGGCAGGCAGAGCCAACGGCCGGATAGGAACCTTGACCTCCCCTTGTCCGGCAATCTCCATTGTTCAGTTTGACTCAGGTCCCTGACAAGGGAGGTCCAACCTGTATCTTCAAAGCTGTATATAACTCTGCCCCTCCCAACTTATTTTCCTTTTCTTGTTATCCCTGTCATCTCTTCTCTGCCAGCATTCATAATCGTGTCCTCCTGTTAGTGATTCCCACTCCATTGCTTCCATGAATCCGCAAGCTGTTCCCATGCATTTTATAACCCCTACACCCATTTTATAACCCCATACAGCAAGGGTGGGCAAAAGGGCCTCCGCGGGCTGGATCTGGCCTGCTAAGCAAGTTGATCTGGCCTGCGGATGTCCTGCCAATTAAGGCCTAGGTCCGCGCACCGGAGGGCAGGGAGCGAGAGACTTTGTACTGCTCACAGCCCCAGGCCAATCAGGGGCTGGGGGAATGGGGAGCATGCAAAGTCTCCTCCCACCCTGCCCCTACCCTTCAAAAATTTCTGAAGTGGCCCTGGTAAAAAATTATTGCCCACCTCTGCCATACGGTGTCCATGTTAAATCTTACAGACCCACTTCTGCTGAACCTCCTAGAGTGAATCTAGTGAACTTGTCTACAAATTCTCTACTTGTGGTTCTCTTGCTGTCTTGTCCTTGTGACTTTGTTTATAATGTGAACTCTTTGAATCAGGGCCATCCCTTCTGGAATGTCAGAAAAGTGCCTAGTTTATTGTTGCCTAGTTCATTGTGCTTAGTTTATTCTACCATAAAGAAAAACATAATAATAATATGCGTTCTGCATGTTGGTTTACTTTAATTGAACACTGTCACTAATTCCACACAAATATACAACAGCAAGAAACTTCATCTTGCCATGAATTAAATGTGGCTTTAATAAGTAGCTGTTTTGTTCATATAACACCTGTTTGACCACAGTTTTAGCTGCCAGTCCAGCAAATAAATTTACAAGCTTGACTTTTATGCAACGAATGGACATGCAAATGCTCATTTTTCATGTTCCAAATCTGTCTCCACAAGTTTAGTGACTTCTGTAGAAAATTGGTACACACATATCTTCTCATTCACTGTAAAGGTTAAGTGTAAAATTTGAGTTACTATAAAACGTTACAATTTAGTAGTAATCATGACAAATGTAGATTATTTTAAAAATGAAATGCTCTTTCATGAGACTTACACAAGCAGTTATGCTCCTCCTATTGGCCCTGCAATAGCAGTCTGCTAGCAAATAGTATTTGTCAAGGTGCGCTGATCGGCACTGCTTTGTACAATGCTATTCAATGTCTATTTTCATAAAGTGATAATAAATATTTTAATTTCATCTCGTAAAAATAAAATATGTGCATCAAAAGGAAAAGAATAAAATCAGTTGAAGTAATATATTTTCAAATGTTATACAGGAGTACTGCAAACAAGAGAAGAAATATCATTCAGAACCAGAACTGGCATTGAAAGCGAGCCACTCAAATGATTATTTGGCCCCTGGGATTTTTAGGAATCCATGATGACCTGTATCTCACCGACCAGCTCAATCTTTCCCATGAAAGGTGGGATTAGAGCAACCTAATCTTCCTGTCAAAGGGAGGGAGGGAAAAAAGATGCAATTCATCATGGTTCTATCACACATACAAAATCTGAAGGTCTAAATTAGCTTATCATTCAAGAAAGAGATCTTGAAGTCATCATGAATAGTTCTCTGAAAACATCTGCTCAATGTGCAACGGCAGTCAAACTAGCCAACAATGTTCGGAGCCAGTAGGAAAGGGTAAGACAGAAAATATCATAATGCCAATGTACAAATCAATGCTATATCCATATCTTGAATACTGCAGGCATTTCTGGTTGTCCCATCTCAGAAAACATATTAAAGTTGGAAAAGGGCAATAAAAATGATGAGAGGTATGGAACAGTTTCCATTTGAGGAGAGATTAAATAATGGGGACTTTTCATCATAGAATAGTGACAACTAGGGTGGGACAATAAAATTAAGTCCACACAATTATGAAATGTGTTGAGAAGTGTTGTTTACCCCTTCATATAACCCAGAAATCAGAGGTCACCTAATGAAATTAATAAGCAGCAGCAGATTTAAACAAACAAGAGGGAAATACTTCACACAATGCACAGTCAGCCAAACTCATTGCCAGGGTTCTTATGAAGGCTAAAAGTAAATTGTCAGGGATACAACCCCATGCTCTGGGTCTTCATTAACCTCTGCCTGCTAGATGCTTGGTCAGTTTTGTTCATTTCCTCTAAGGCATTTGTGCATTGACCACTGCAAGACACAGGACACTGGGATAGACGGACCATTGGTTTGACCTAATATGGCTTTTCTGATGGGCTTATGTGATTAACCTTCCAGCAGCTTGGGGCTGGCAAATCATAGAACTGAGCTGGTCTCTTAAAAACAATGTCTGTACTAACCATGTTGATAATGTTATTGCTGTTTAACACAATGAACGATTGTGTTTGAATGGCAGTTAATATATATCTACAATATATAAATAGAGTAGAAATAGAAATTTGCAGTTGCAAATGCAGTTAATACCATCTAAGGGCATGCCATGCAAGGCATTTCAGTTAGATGGAATAAAATACATTTTGCACGTATTTGCACTTAGAAACTGTGGGGACATAGAGTGATTGGGTTTTACAAATCTGGCCTTAAAGATGTTATTTGAATTGAAAAAAATAACAAATAAATCCATAATCAATCTACTTAGTGAGTTTAGGTATAGATACTAAGATGTCTCTGAGTGGCCAGAAGATACTGATAGCCTGTCCACTTGGGGTGTCTGCACAAAGCAATTCACAGCACAGATAAGTGCTCAGCTCATTTTACCTAGTGATAGTAGGTTGGGCATAATTTGGTTTGTCAGTCAACCTGTCAGCTCCAAGAGTTCCATGAAGTGGACCAGCCTACCAGGCAAATGTTCAGTTGCTCAGCAACCCAGTTAGTTCTGATAGCTGGGGATGTAGCTGAATGCAAGAACGAATAGTTTGTATAGTAGAGGTCAGAAGTTCAATCCAAAGTAGCTTCCTTTGTCTTTATGCACCCAGGCTTCATCTGCACTGCAGGGTTTTTGTGCAAGAAGCCTTTTGAGGAAGAGATCGTGTGCAAAAGTGCTCTACACCTCAAAGTGCATCATAAAAGCAATGTGCTTTTGTGCAAGAGAGCATCCACACTCTATGGACACACTTGTACAAGAAAGCTCTGATTGCCATTCACTCTTGTGCAAAACCCCCTCCGGAGCCTCCACACCTGCCTTTTGGCGCAAGAGCTGTAGCACAAAAAGGAGTTATTTCTCGTGGGGAAAGGAATAACTCTACCTGCAAAAGCCCTCTGTTCTGCCAATTTACTTGAGCAAAACTTTGCTGGTTTTGTGCAAAAACCTTGTAGTGTAGACATAGCCCCAGGGCACATCTATACTTACCACAAGATCAACTTGCAGAGGTAGATTTTCTAGCATTCAATTTAGTGGGTGTAGTATAGGCCCGTAAATTGAATGCCGAGGGCAGTCCCCATTGGTGTCTGTTACTCCTCTTTTTGCAAGGAGTAAGGAAAGCTGCCGGGAGTGTTTGCTCCCGTTGGCCTCCCACTATTTGGGAGCCAACTCCAGCTACACATTATGAGTAGCTGAAGTTGCGTACCATAAGCCAACCATCCTGATCTAGTATAGACCAGGCCCTAGAGCCTTAGTGAAGTACATTTTATAAACATAGGCATTAAATATTAGATTAGATAAACAAGTGCATTAAGCTGTCTTCAGTAGTGGCCAAGAGTAAACATAGTTCACAGCCCTCAGTGAGACACATAGATATGTGTGCTCATCACCAGCTATCAAGGTTTGGGGTTATTGACCAATCAAATATTTCACTCTCAAAATGTTAGTTCAGGGTTTTTTTAAACTACTTCAGACATACACTATCACAAAAGACAGGTACTGGTGAGCAGTAGACAGTTCACTACTGCTAATTATTGTAGCTTTTGTGTAGTGATCTACAGAGTTGGGGTTTTTTTCCCATGGAAAGGAGAAAGGTGGGGGAAAGATGAGGGTTTATCCCACTGATGTTAAAAATGGAAACATTTCTATAATTCTTTTCAAAAATATGTATAATTTTCATTTTGGGACATTTCCTGAAATTAGACCTTTTTCTTTTGTATATATGTATTAATTACATGTCTCATTTTGTATTGAAACATATATATATATATATATGTTCCCATTTCTGCAAGCATTAGTGGGAAAATTTAACAAAGTAATATTTTTCAACAAAAATTCTCCCATAAAGCTTTACAGTTGATCACAAAATCAGACCAACTTCCCAAATTCCAATGTATTTGATTTTTCATTGAACTGGTTTCACATAGCCCTGGCTTCTACCCTGAATATTTGTAAATTAAGCAGAATGGCTGTTGAAATCTAGACTTTTGAATTTCTACAAAATATTTGGATTTTCCTTTTCTTACTCCTCATTAGCCACCCCAGCATTCTGAATTCCCTTGAAAAACAATAGCTATGGAAACACCTTGCTAACACCTTGCTAAAGAAAACACCTTGCTAATTAAATATACCTTTTTATGGTATAGCAAGAGACTGACCCAGACCAACAGCCTTTTGGATATCAACAGCATATCTTGGACTGGATTTTTTTCCAATGAAAATTAACACCTGGCTACACAGGAAATAGCCAGGTATTGTTAGTGCACTTTTCCAAGGTTAGAACGTTCCATTCTTACTCTCTTCTCTACCAAGCAACATGATATCTTCTATTTGGATGGAGGCTACATGATCAGAAAGCAATCCATATTGTGGATGACATGTGAAACACAGCTCTACATAATGTATTTGGATAACCATTCATTTCTGAGGTTGGGAGATAATTCTCCACAAAAATTCTGTAAACTGGAAGAAGATTCTCGCCTTACAGATTTTTTTTAAAAGAATTTTTTATTAATGCTAAGATTTTATTTTTGAAAAAAAACCCTGCTTGTATATGAAAAATAGAAAGAAATACTAGCAATTTTCCCCATAATCAAAATGCTAAAAATATTTTTTTCTCATCCTGTCTTTTAGCTTTCTTTGAAGTCACAATATTAAACCTCCTTAAAAATATTTATGTGTATTTAGTTAACAAAAGCTCCTGTAAGTTGAATCCATGCTGGCAAAAGGTTCAGGTAAGCTCTCTATATAAGCTTACAGACAATTGTGTAAATCTTCAGCCATTAAAGAGAAAGGAGAAAAAAAGCCATCCTCATTACACTGCTGTCATTTACTCTTCATCTCCTGTCCTCTTTAGCAGCATTAAGATGGGATGTAAATTTGCCAGTTAATGCTGTTAGAAAATGGATGGTTCAAGAAGGGCAGGAATTAGAGATCAGTATTAGGTGCAGATAAGCTCCTTTTCCTCCGCAGTGGCGGCTGTTTAACATTCATGGGAAAATCATCATCAAACAGCGTTATCAGAGCTCTGTTGATGGCTGAGGAACTTCATCACTATGATAATTTTTTTATAGCTGTGAGCCAAAAAGCTGCCTTTTATTTCTGCTGTCTATAACTGTGATAGAAGCTTGTTTGTATGGGTAGGGTATTGCAAACTCATTGCTCTTCAGCCAGGTTTGATTTCTTTCCCCTGCCACTACTCCCCCTCAACCCCTTGTGTATGTTGCACGAAACAGTCATGCTGATAAAAAAAAAAGAGTGCTCAAACAATCCTTCAAAGCATAACTGATATTTTTATGATCAGTAATTCAAAGTTTGACAAGTGACGCTATTCTGTAATGAAACTGTCATCCATTTTGTTGTGAGTAAAGTGCTGAGATTATAAAGGGAACATGTAGGGGAGAAGTGAATATCTAATCCCATATATCTTGGCCATGAGACAGTTTAAGGTAGTTAAAGAATCGTAACATCACAAATTGTTTATAGCAAGAGTCATTTATTTTTCCTTTTTCATCCTCAGGTTAAGAGGTTCATAGCCTATCATATCTTCTTTTGATCCCATCTCTCACTAAAATAAATTCAACCCAGAAGGAAAAAAATGCACTTTTCTCTACAGTCTGGTTTAAACTAGTGTAAGGGATTTTAGTTCATTTGTAAGGTTTTGTCATAATTAGAGGTGTCCTTTTTTGAACTTGTCAAAATTGCTTAAGGACACGTCACTAAAAGATATTCCTACCTTATTCTTAGCCACCTTCCAACATACCAGAGATGCGGCTCATGGTCATTTTTTGCAGTGTACTGGGGAGAGGAAGAAATGCAGCTTCAAACTGTATGTATTCTTCTAAAGCAGATAAGGACTATGCAAGGACATTTTTAATTTATTAAAGTTCTCAAGCTTATGCTTCTTTGCAGCTTTGACCTCATTTTTTGTAGTTTATCTGCTCTACATGACATTTCTCATTTTGAATATAGCTGGAAAACATTGTGCTAAACAGCAATTTTGTAGCTTCTACAACTACAGCAACTCAAGGTAATTTTGATATTTCCATTTTGAGTTCAGTATTGATTTGATTACTTAGGTAATTTACTTTTGACACAAGCTCATTACTTGTCTTTTCCTGAGCAGGGACTTCCAATCTCGCCATGTGCTGAATTACGTTTGGAGTTTGGAGATAAGGACTTTTGTCTCCCAGAGACTTCGCTTAGGCCACCAAACTCATTTCCCATAGGAAGAGGGTATGTATCCAGTCAGGATCCTAGAGGTGAAAGGCTAGTGCTTCGTAATTTAAATATTACCATATAAAAATAAGTGTTAAGCTGATATCGTGTAGTTGAGGGAATACATCTTTCCTACTTGGGTAATTTTGACAGAAATTCCAAGGAACTCTTCCTAACAAACAAGGGGGCCCAAAAGGCCTCCAAAACTGCTGACTTTCAAAGTTCCACATGTTCCTCTGGGTCATCCCCCTCTTAGTAACTGATTGCAGATTCATGGTGACTCCTTCTGGGCCAGGCTCACAGACTCCTTCTCAGACTGCTTGTCACACTTGGGAATGGGCCTAAGAAACTCCCTGAGCATGCTCAGTGAGCTTCTCCAGTATCCTAATGCTGATAGAGGAGCATATTGTTAGCATTGCAGGGAATAATCAGCCAGCTAGAGAAGGAATTTATAGTGGCCATTACATAAAATAGGCCTTCCCTAACTGAGCTTCAAAAAGGAATATGAACCCATGGAGATAAAGGGGAATGTGGCTCCAGAGATTACAACCTCTTTCACCCCTGCAAGAAAAAGTGCAAGTGGAAGAAATGAAAACAGTTACATTCCATTCTGGATCTAGTCTTCCATCAGTGCGTATCTTCTTCTTCACACCTGAATGGGCTCAGCAAATAACACTGTCTAGTTTTCCCAGCAAGGAACTTGTAGCAATGGCTTTGTACATTTTCAAACTATGAGCTGTCTGGGGTTTTATCCAGCAACAGCTATACAGGCCTTTTCACAGTTCTCTCTCTCTCTCTCTCTCTCTCATTCTGTGCAGAGATGGAGAAAGATTGTGTTTTCCTAGAATCAACTTTAAAGTACTTACATATTGTTCAACACATTTTCAAACCTCACCTTTCAGTCTCTTTCCCACTAGTGTTGCCAATTGAATGGCGGAATATGTTGAAGTGATCCATTGGTGATTTTTAAGGATATATTCATGACCCATTTTAAGATATTGGATTCCATGCACTTGCTATGGAAATATCACAGTTACACTAACTTAACTGCCAAAAATATGCTTTGGGTTCACAAGAACAAAAGACAATGACTGTAATTTGCTTTTGCCCTTTAGCAAAGCAATCAGCAATTTTCTAATATTTTACAGTCATCCATCTATCTATTCATCTTGTAATATCCTTACTTTTTTCTTGGAAATATTTAAATGAATTAACCTTTCAGTAACTGGGAGCCATTAAAATGGTTGACTGCACTAACAGTGAGAACTTGTTTCTATGTAATTTTATGGGCTAAGAATTAATGTGATTATTTCATTTTTTATGCAAGTATATTCTTAATAACTGGCCAGTTGCCACAGATAAATTCACCTTCCATATCTGCCGTATTCTGGGTACTTCCAATATTAAAGTGTAAGTAATACTTTTATAACCATATATCCATGGACCCTATATAAAAGTGGCACGGTGTTAGGAGTAGTCAATGTAATCCTATAAGGAAAAATAGTTTTATGGTACCTGAAATAGAGCGGAAGGATTCTCCTGTTGCCATACTCTGTCATACCTTCAAATATGTGAAGATTAATTACTCCTGACTCATTGGGGCAGATGTGGCTCATTAGACTCTACCCTGAATTCAAGAAAAATGGGAGTAGCCATCTATGAGCAGGAGGGCAGATGCTGACACAGATGAGATGGGTGGAAGCCAAGCAAGAGCAGAAGTTGTTCAGGCCATGGGTTGTATTATTCATAAATTACCCTTTCAGGTAATAAATCCAAACCTCATGAGGCCTCTCACAACAAGGGCTTATCTATGAAAGGAAACTATTGAAAAATAACAAGTGTGAACTTAAAACATATAGACATTTCACATTAGTTCCCCATGTGCATTCTCTTATTGCTCTTCTAAAGCGCCTTTGTGTAGTTTAGTTTACAGCAATCTAGCTCTCAGGGTACATCTAGACTACAAGGACTACAAGCCTCTTTCAAAAGACATCATCTAGACAGCCATAACACTTTCAAAAAAGCGATCCGCTTTTTCGAAAGAGAGCACCCAGGCAATCTGGACGCTCTCTTTCAAAAAAGCCCTGTTTGTATTCAAGAACGCCTTTTTTCGAAAGAGCTCTTTCGAAAAAAGGCTTTCTTCCTCATAAAATTAGGTTTACTGCTGTCGAAAAAACCGCTACGTTCTTTCGATTTAATTTCGAAAGAATGTGACAGCAGTCTAGATACAGGTGAAGGTTTTTTGAAAAAAGGCCACTTTTTTTAAAAAAAACTCTGTAGTCTAGACATAGCTTCAGTGTGGAATAAGAATCTCCACTGAAGAAGATATTGCAGAACAGTGATTTTGGGTTATGTTCCCATGTAGTCAACTCCCAAATGTGTAATTTATTGGAGATGGATATAGCCAATTTTTATGCAAATTATTATTATTTATTTCATTAACTTATGTAGGTGTCTCAAGATATCATTGAAGAACCTTGGCCTTTATTGCTAATAAGATCTCAACATTATTACGTTCAATGACACAGAAGAACGCTGATTCTGTCATTTTTCCTATAAGCTGCACTGATCCACCATGAATGGCTCCTGAAAATATGTAATTTAAAATGCGGGATAAGCTATGGTCTTCAGCTGTCGTTTACAGATGAGGGTTGGGTGAATGATTCAGGTAAAACTAGATGCTTTATTTAGAGATGGGTTTAATAGATGCATAGTTTCTATGATCACAAGGGACCAATGTGGTCATCTAGTCTGAGCTACTGTCTAACTCAGATCATAGAACTTCTCCAGAATGAGCATAGCTTGTTGAAAATATCCAATCTTTTCTTCAGAATTGTCAGTGATAGTGAAACCATCATGATCCTTGGTAAATTGTTCCAATTAGGGCTGTCAAATGCTTTAAAAAATTAATTGCGAGATTGAAAAAAAATCATAATTAATCCTTGTTTTAATCACACCATTAAACAATAATAGAATACTGCGTCTTTAAATATTTTTGGATGTTTGTGACATTTTAATATATATTTATTTCAATTGCAATACAGAATACAACGTGTACAGCGCTCACTTTATATTTATTATTTTTGGCCACTGTGTCACACTGGGAGCTCATGTTCAACTGATTATCTACCACAACGTCCTATCTGTTTCAGAGTCACTGCTTCCCAGGATAGATTCCCCCCTCCCCATCCTGCAAGAATGCCCTACATTCTTTGTTCCTAAATTTATTTTATATTTAGTCATATTCAGGGCCGTCCTTAGGATTTATGGTGCCCTAGGCAGGATTATTAAACTGGTGCCCCTATGCCTGACTTGCTCTTCCACCCCTACCCCCTTCCCTTCCCAGAGACCCCAGCAGCCAATCCCCTCCCTCAGACTGTGCTGCAGGCAGTACATTCAGCCCTTCTCTAGGACCCAGCCCTGCTGTTACATGTGTAACCCTTCTGCCGGGTAGGCCTGGCAGCAACCAGGGCTGGGTTCAATATCTAGGGCTATGTCTACACTGGCGGGTTATTGCGCAAGAACGGCTGTTCTTCCGGAAAGCATCCACACTGCCCACCCGCTCTTGCGCAAGAAGATGTACAGGACAGCATGGTAAGAGAGGGCTTCTTGCGCAAGAGCTATGCTCTTTTCTAACATGTATAAGCCCTCGTGCGCAGGAGCTCTTGCGCAAGAGGGCAGTGTGGATGCTCGGCAGGGGTTTCTTGCGCAAGAAAGCCCTATGGCTAAAATGGCCGTCAGAGCTTTCTTGCGCAAGAGAACGTCCACACTGCCATGGATGCTCTTGCGCAAAAGCACATCTCTTGTGCAAAAGCACGTGGCAGTGTAGACGCTCTCTTGTGGAAGAGTTTTTGCACAAGAACTCTTCCACAAAAAAGTTCTTGCACAAGAAGCTGCCAGTGTAGACATAGCCTCAGAAAATAAACTTTTAATGAAAGAGAGAAAAGTCACATGGCATTATCTTGGGAAAATACCACAACAGAGTTCGTTTACCCAAACTTTCTCCATACCCCACTTCAGATGCCCCACTTACAGCTCTGTCCAGTCAGTGCAGACCTTGACACGTCAACCAGATAACTCCCCTCCTTGAGCCTGAGGCTAGGCCACCTTTGTGCTACTCCTGTAGTCCGCTGGCCGTTCCCACCAGCCCGTCATTCCCACCAGACACTCCACTGGCTGCAATGGGTCTGGCTCCCGGCCAGTTCACTCAACTCTAGCAGGGGGGAGGCTTGTTCCTCTGAGACCTCTTACAATGATGGTGTCTCTCCTGGTGTCATATTTTACAGTTCCCACATTTAGGGGTAGCATGATTTGTGACCCCCCACAACAGCCCCAAATTAGTTACAATACACCACATTCCATTCCAACACTGATCCTCCATCAGCCCTGGCTGAATTGGATTTACATAACCACACCTTCCCCCTCCTGGCATGAGCTATATTTACATATCAACAGTTAATAGTTAATTATCTTGCAGAGCTAAACAATTGGAGTGAGCACACCCACCCCCAGGGCAGCTCTCCTTTTAGCTGGCTGGTCGCAAGCAGTAGCATAGCCCTTGCTTACACATGCTCTGCTGCTTCCGTCCTCCGGAAGAGTGGTGCCTCAGAAATACTGGTGCCCTAGGCAACTGCCTATTCTGCGTATGCCTAAGGATAGCCCTGGTCATATTAAAAGGCACATTGTTTGGTTGCATTCAGTTTACCAAGCAATCCAGATTGCCCTTAACCAGATTTGCCCTCTTCATTACGTACCATTTCTCCAGTTGTGTGTCATCTGCAAAATGTCATTGATTTTTTTGTTTTTTCTCCCGGTCATTGATAAGCATTTTAAACAGAATAGAGCCAAGAACCAGTCCCTGTGGGACCTCACTGGAAACATACATGCTCAATGATGATTCCCTATTTAATTACATTTGGAGACCTATGAGTTAGCCCGTTTTTATTCCATTTAATGTGAGCCAAGTTAATTTTATAGCACGTAATTTTTAATCAAAATATCATACATTACCAAGTCAAATATCTTATAGAAGTTTATTATGTCGACAATATTACCTTTATCAATCAAACTTCAAAAATCAAATTAGTGTGACAGAATCTGTTTTCTATAAACCCATGTTGACATGCATTAAATACATTGCTCCCTCCTTTTATTCTTCACTGCTCAAGACCAATGTCAGCTGCTCAATTTTCTTGGTCAGGATCAATGCCAGGCTGATAGGCCTATAATTACCTAAGGTCACTCCAATTACCTATTATAAATACAGATTCCCTCCCCCCATCTTCTGGGATTTCCCTAGTGTGCCAAGATTTAGTGCAAATCAACATTAACATCCAATAATCTCCTTAGCCAGCTCTTTTGACACTCTTTGTAGCAACACATATCCGGAGCTGCCCATTTTTAAAATGTCTAATTTTAGTAGCTTCTGTTTGACATCTTCCTGAGATTCTTGTGGAATGGAAAGTGTTTATCACCATATAATCAGAAGATATAATCTGTGTTTTTTTTCTGCAAATGCCAACAGAAATATTTATTGAACACTTCTGTCTTTTCTGCAATCTGATGAGTCTGAGTTTGGCAGTTAACACAGTATCACAAACATTGATTGAGGCCATTCTCAGCTAAGAAGCATTGGGGTTCCAAGACTCCATTGCTGGTGATAGGAGTGTAGTTTGGTGTCAAATTCTGACCATGTATGTAGGTGGATATGCCTCCATTGACTTCCACGGTGTTTAGCCTGCATACATCAGGTCTGAATTTGGTCCCAAATCAATTTTTAACTATCCCTTTCCCCAGGGGAGCTGATGCCCCTCTCCAGCAACTATGATCTGAGTTCAGGTTCCTGATATATAGGTTCTTTTGAGCTGACATTACCCTTTGATCACATTTGGGATTCTGTGATGTTGTGGGATCCTGTTATAGGTGTAATCCTTTTTCAGACATGTGGCCCAATCCCTCCTGCCATGTGTGATTAATTGTAAGTTGTCATTGAAGTATCACCCTATCATCATGAAAGATGCTCACATTTAGCTAGATCCTAAGCCTCAGCCAATGAATTTCTGGGGGTTTGCTCACACCTGACTTAGGCACAAACGCAAGATGCTCACACATAGCTAATCTGAGGTGCTGCTGAGCCACACAGCCCAAGTGTTCTGTGCTCTTCCCATCCATTTTAATATGTATGGGGTTTTGGCACTATGTGGTGGTATACTTGGGTAGCGAGAAACGAAGCAGCTGTGGGAAATTTATCTATAACCTTTAATAATTTGCTATGCATATCCACTCTTTCCTTTGTTATATTATCAATATTCTGCAGTGCTACTGGTTTTAATAAGAAGGCTTTTCACTGGTTTTCTTTGTTCTAGTCATCTAATCTCCTAATGGAAGTTTCTAATTAAATTCCTGCAGCCATTTTTTAAAACTGTGTTTCGAATAACAAAGTCTATCAAATGAAGAAAGTGCATATGCCTCTAGCATAGATGTCCTCCCTGTCAAACGGCAACTGGCAGACAGAGGCTCAACATCTGCAGCAAATCTCAGCAGATTGCAGAGAAGATCCAGGGGCAATACATCGAAGCAGGTGAATAGCTGTCTTCAATGTACAGCAAAAATCCAACAAGTTAGGCAAAGAACTCTTGGATCTTGTCCGTGATGGTTCCAGTGGGAATGGGGGAGTTTTCTGGGGCATAATCTGGACATAAATTACCCTCTTGTATTGAGATAATATTGGAGTGGTCTGGTTTAATGCCCATTGGCTGAACATTGGCCAGTCTCTAGCTGCATATTCCTTTCACGCAATTTCATAAGGAAAAACGTTAACCAAATGCATGATCAACAAGGCAGAGAATGTCACTCTTGTGCTTTCCAGAGGTCTGTGATGAGCCTTCTGTACAGCACATCATACAGAGAGCAACACGCCCTGCTTTTATAGTGTTGCATCTAAGCAGCACAGCTGCACCTAATTAATCTCCCCCTTGAGCTGCTTACATCTGAATCCTGATGGGGAATAGCTCTCAAAACTTTTGACCATTGTTTGTCTCAATGAGCCTTCCCACTAGGACTCCAGTAGACCATGGTACTGTATACTCCAGTCACAGAAGAGTTAGGCTAACACTAGGTAGTCTGCATGAATATTTATTTATATCTTTGCTATTTTCAAAATCTGTCTCTCTTGTCACTTAGTCTCCTCCATCACTGCACCTCATGTTTCTTTTCTGGCTGTCTATCTGGCTGGTCTCATCCAGACAGATGATAAATGAATTCCCTGTTTATTGGTTGACTGATCAATTGATTCTGCTGTGGATTAGGGGTGAGTACCTTCATTTTTAACTTGATCGTTTTGCTCAAGGCACTTGCCTAGCATCTTTTAAAGTGTCTTAGTACAGAAAAATGTACAAATACGCGAGAGTCAACTCACTACTGTAAATGAATTAGGAATCAAAACATTAGTTTACATTTAGTTTGATTTTTCTTTTTGTGCATTGTATACCTTCAAAATAGACTGGGAGCAGTACTGGTAAGATCCAAAGTAGTGGTAATGACATTTTTCTTTATTATAAGTAAGTAAAGAGAAAAAAGAACCAACGTATCAAACATACATAAGAACAGCCCTACTGGGTCAGACCAAAGGTCCATCTAGCCCAGTATCCTGTCTGTTGACAGTGTCCTCTCTGTGTGGGGCACAAGCATTAGCAGTAGCAGAATTCTACAGGTTGAACCTCCCTGGTCCGGCACCTTCTGGACCTAAGCAGTCCTAAACAAAGGAATTTGCTGGACCAGGGGAGGTCAGACATCAGGGCTCTCCCAGGGCTCCTGGCTGCTGCTCCAGGAGAACCCAGAGGCCTGACCTCCTCTGGCCCACCTACCTGGTTCTGCTGCCCCCAGCCTGCTTGTGGGCCTCTGCTCCTGGGATTCCTGGACCCTGCATGGAACGGCAGCTGCTCCCGGGGTTCCCTGCCCCCGGTTGCTGGGTCACATGCGAGGTATTAGGGAGGGGTGCCAGGTTTTTTTGTCCTCCATTTTGATTTCCTCTTTAAGTTGGCGGACAGTCTCCTGGTCACAATCTCCTGTCAGAAAAGAGCAGGAAAAAGAGGAAAGGCGGGAAAGAGAAAAGGTGGGAAAAATGGGTCACATGGCTCTAATCTGCCCAGTAGCCAGAGGGTTGATAAGGGGTGTTCACCCGCCCCTCATGGCAGGGCCAGACTAAGGGGTGGGCAAGCCAGGCAGCTGCCCGGGGCGCCAATCAATGGGGGGCGCCTGATGGCAGCTGTAAGGGGCGCGTGGCATCCCTTATAGCTGCCATCAGGCGCCATGCGCCCGCCTCCCGCAGCGCTGGCCCCCCCCCCATCTCCATGGCGCCGGCCAGCAGCACCTTTCCCCCCACGGCCGCGGGGCCCTGCACGGCCAGGCACAGCCCGCCCCGGGCTGCGCACCAGCAGCAGTAGCCAGGCCGGGCTGGGCAGCGCATGCACCATGCGCCCCGGGGGCAGGCCCCGGGCTGCGTGCCAGTGGCCATGGTGGGCCCGCACATGCGCCGTGCGCCCCGGGGGCAGGCCCGTGCACCCTAGGGGGGTGGGCCTGCACCCCAGGGGCAGGCCCGCACATGCGCCGTGCGCCCGGGGGTGGCGCCGCGTGCCCGGGGCGCCAAAATGGCTCAGGCCGGCCCTGCCTCAGGGTTCTCTGTGTGCATGTCATCGGCACAACGTAACGGTGCTAAAGCAACAGCTAGCAGGCTGTTTGGCTTAGTAGCCTGTCTGGGGCAGAAGCCAGCAGAACCTGGCTGCTGACAGCCCTTTGTGGTGCAGCAATCCTTTTTCACAGCCGTAAAGACTGCTTGCACAAAGTTTATTTGTTTTTAGTGAGGAGTCTGCAGCAGGACTAGCCATACACGCATGCATACGTATCATCTCATCCTCCAGTCCACACACCACATGCAGGACGTTGTGTCAAGTATAGAAGGGAAGAAAGACGACCAGAAGTAAGAAGATTGTCTACCTACCTGGGTCTCTTCAACTCTGTGCCATCTCCGCTTGGTCCTTCTCCTCAGCCTGAAGATGTTCACCTACCTCTTTTCTCTGGACATTGAGACAGTGATAGAACTGTTCAGACTATTCCTATTTTGGGTTCTGGCCTCAAGCCAGGTTTCATCTGCACCAACTGAATTTTCTGCTTGTTTTCTACGTTTAGAATGTTGTTAAATAAAACAGTTGCTTCAGCCATTTCTGTTTGACTTGATTAATACACGGTGATACATATACAGTGCAGGTGCCACTGGCCGCCTCACCCCATGGAAGGCAGTAGCCACTTTTGGGGCTCCCTGCCCCTGTCCCACATGGGGTGGCAGTCTCTCCCGGGGCTCTCTACCCCCAGGTCATTGGTCCTGCAGACTGCTGCTGACCAGACAGACTCCACTCCCTGCCTCTCTCAACCTCTGCAGTCGGGGCTCTCTGGTCTAGCAACTTCTGTAATCCTGCCAGACCATGGATGTTGCTGGACCACAAGAGTCCCAGACAAGAGAGGTTCAACCTGTATGAAGACACGAACAACATACAAAAATAATTTTTCACTGATATCCTGTCTGACATTGATCCATAGCTGCTTTTTACAACTGTGTTCCACTGTGTCTAAGTTATCAACCCCTTACTAGTACCAGGTATTCCAATAAAACCTTGTCATGTATTAAAGATACCAAAGAATTTTAAAGTCATTCAGATGACCAGCTGACCAACTCATGAATATTTCAAGTAAACCGTGTTCCTCGCTGTTAGGTCAACTGATGCTTTTGAAGAAGCTTCTAGTGTTCAATTTTTTATTGAAGCCAGTTCTGTACAGCTAGACTGAAAGCAAACTTTTCATTTGAGGGGGAAGGGGAAAGAGGAGCCACTCAAAAATATGCTTCTGTTTTGTTTTTGAAATCATTTCCTTTCTTTTAACATATTCAGAACATTCATCTATTTGAAGTCTGGCTCCCAAATATGACAGGTTTTATCTCAGAAGCAAGAAAAATATGGTAATTAAAAATAAATAAATAAACTAACAACCAAAAGAAAATGTATTTTAAGCTGTTTCCAAGTTATTTGTGTTGTTTGGTTGTAGGAGGTGCCTACATTTGGGGTCTAATGTAGACTAGAGAATATTTACTATATCTTTCTCTGATTTTGTTTTTCTGAATGTAATTCATATCTACATACTTAAATAAACATATATTCTCACAAGTATGTTACTTTCACATTTTCTCATTTTTCGCTTATCACACACCATATTTGTTGGCTCATTACTCTGCTGACTTTTTAAAAAGTGGGAAAAATTAACAAACTACTTTAGAAAAAAAGGCTGAGTTTTTCAAAAAATACGTGAGGGAACTAAAGTGCTCTTTTCTTATTAAATTGTAATGGGATTCAAGTGACTAACTCCCTTGGGTTCCTTTGAAGATCCCAACCTAAAGACTTGATCTTCAAATTCAAGATATGTGATTGCACTGCTGTGTCCATGAAATCATAGAATCATCATAGACTCATAGAATACTAGGACTGGAAGGGACCTCGAGAGGTCATCGAGTCCAGTCCCCTGTCCTCATGGCAGGACCAAATACTGTCTAGACCATCCCTGATAGACATTTATCTAACCTACTCTTAAATATCTCCACAGATGGGGATTCCACAACCTCCCTGGGCAATTTATTCCAGTGTTTGACTACCCTGACAGTTAGGAACTTTTTCCTAATGTCCAACCTAACGCTCCCTTGCTGCAGTTTAAGCCCATTGCTTCTCGGTCTATCCTCAGAGGCCAAGATGAACAAGTTTTCTCCCTCCTCCTTATGACACCCTTTTAGATACCTGAAAACGGCTATCATGTCCCCCCTCAATCTTCTCTTTTCTAAACTAAACAAAACCAATTCTTTCAGCCTTCCTTCATAGGTCATGTTCTTTAGACCTTTAATCATTCTTGTTGCTCTTCTCTGGACCCTCTCCAATTTCTCCACATCTTTCTTGAAATGCGGTGCCCAGAACTGGACACAATACTCCAGCTGAGGCCTAACCAGCGCAGAGTAGAGCGGAAGAATGACTTCTCGTGTCTTGCTCACAACACACCTGTTAATGCATCCCAGAATCATGTTTGCTTTTTTTGCAACAGCATCACACTGCTGACTCATATTCAGCTTGTGGTCCACTATAACCCCTAGATCCCTTTCTGCCGTACTCCTTCCTAGACAGTCGCTTCCCATTCTGTATGTGTGAAACTGATTGTTCCTTCCTAAGTGGAGCACTTTGCATTTGTCTTTATTAAACTTCATCCTGTTTACCTCACACCATTTCTCCAATTTGTGCAGATCATTTTGAATTATGACCCTATCCTCCAGAGCGGTCGCAACCCCTCCCAGCTTGGTATCATCTGCAAACTTAATAAGCGTACTTTCTATGCCAATATCTAAATCGTTAATGAAGATATTGAACAGAGCCGGTCCCAAAACAGACCCCCACGGAACCCCACTTGTTATACCTTTCCAACAGCATTGAGAACCATTAATAACTACTCTCTGAGTACGGTTATCCAGCCAGTTATGCACCCACCTTATAGTAGCCCCATCTAAGTTGTATTTGCCTCATTTATTGATAAGAATATCATGTGAGACGGTATCAAACGCCTTACTAAAGTCTAGGTATACTACATCCACTGCTTCTCCCTTATCCACAAGACTCGTTATCCTATCAAAGAATATCAGATTGGTTTGACATGATTTGTTCTTTACAAATCCATGCTAGCTGTCCCCTATCACCTTGCCACCTTCCAGGTGTTTACAGATGATTTCCTTCATTACTTGCTCCATTATCTTCCCTGGCACAGAAGCTAAACTGACTGGTCTGTAGTTTCCTGGGTTGTTCTTATTTCCCTTTTTATAAATGGGCACTATATTTGCCCTTTTCCAGTCTTCTGGAATCTCTCCTGTCTCCCATGATTTTCCAAAGATGATAGCTAGAGGCTCAGATACCTCCTCTATCAGCTCTTGAGTATTCTCGGATGCATTTGATCAGGCCCTGGTGACTTGCAGGCATCTAACGTTTCTAGGTGATTTTTAACTTGTTCTTTTTTTATTTTATCTTCTAAACCTACCCACTTCCCACAAGCATTCACTATGTTAGGCATTCCTTCAGACTTCTCAGTGAAGACCGAAACAAAGAAGTCATTAAGCATCTCTGCCATTTCCAAGTTTCCTGTTACTGTTTCTCCCTCTTCGTTGACCAGTGGGCCTACCCTCTCCTTGGTCTTCCTCTTGCTTCTAATGTATTTATAAAAAGTTTTCTTGTTTCCCTTTATTCCCGTAGCTAGTTTGAGCTCATTTTGTGCCTTTTCCTTTCTAATCTTGCTTCTGCATTCCTGTGTTGTTTGCCTATATTCATCCTTTGTAATTTGTCCTACTTTCCATTTTTTATAGGACTCCTTTTTTATTTTTAGATCATGCAAGATCTCGTGGTTAAGCCAAGGCGATCTTTTGCCATATTTTCTATCTTCCCAACGCAGCGGAATAGCTTGCTTTTGGGCCCTTAACAATGTCCCTTTGAAAAAGTGCCAACTCTCCTCAGTTGGGGATCCATGTAGAAACAGCAGTCTGTCTCTATGCAATGAGTATGAGGATAGGTGCCCTAAGAAGGAGCATACCATATCATACCATTGGTCCTTTCAGTCCAGCATCCAGTCTGTGATGGTGCTTCTGAAAAAGGTGCAATAAACGCGACAATGAACAATTATGGAATAAATACTCTTTATGGCTATCTTCTTCCTAAACCTATCATCCAGAGGTTGATTTATGATCTGAAAATGGAGGGATTTTATCCCTCCTATCTACTGTAACTCAGGATGCTCTGATTATCAATTTCAGGGTCTATTTTCATGTGGTTGGGATGCCTGGCTCCATGTGTAAGTTAGACAGAAGGGTGGCAGAATGAAGACCTATTTAGTGCTGATAATCTGTATTTTTGAATCATGCCTAGTAGGTAAAAGAAATAACATTTATACAGAAAACCCGTATTACAAGGCTATCTGTCCAATGCTATTTCTGAAATAAGGCTTTTGGAGGGGGAGATAACTCCTCTGAACCAGTGTACAAAGTGGATACAGTGCATTGTATTATCTAACAACACTCTGCTTTTCCACTCAGGTAGACAGACATTAAGGTGCATTAGTACTATCATTTGTATGTCTATAAATATCAATAAAGTATGTTATTTGGCATTCACATTTACACAATGAAGGACGACAACTATCCTTTTCAGGAGACATTCACAAACAAAAGTTCAGTAATTTAATCTTCCAAAAGCTCAATAACACTAAGTTCAAAATTGCAGGTTTTAAACTAACGTACCCGATAAGTAATGATGACAGAATTTAAAAGGTCCATTATTTGGTAATTTAATATTACCAATCCCAATTATCTGTCAAAGAGAATACTCTCCCTTAAACAGCGCTAATGTGTTCACATCTAGATTAATCTCGTAGGGAGAAAAGAAGCATTCTTCACTGGCTTTATCTGTTTTCAAATGTCTGACTCCACAAGGAGCCATTTTGCACTGCTGATGAGGCTATGTAAATGACTCAAATGTCTTTGTCTGATAGGTGCTATTTCTTACAGATACACATGATACCCTACTAGATGAGGAACTTCCCAGCAAGCCAACCTTTAGTATGAAATGATCTTTAACATACTGTGTGCTTGGTGCCTTCAAATCCTCTGCTGATGCCTCACTAAATTTACAAAATAAACATTGTGGTTAAACTTGTTTTGTCCTCACACCCTCATCTTCAATGCCATGCTGTTTCTAACGTTCATGGAGCACTATTAGTTGAGGCAAATTCTTTCCCTTCTTTCAATCCTACGAAGGATTCCTCGGCAGTGGCAACAAACAGTATGGCATGGCAAGATGATGCAGGAAATCCCTGTGTAGTAACGTTCAAGGGCAGAGGTAGGGCCAGAGAAACTGCTGCTCTCCAGATTCCCTGGCCTTCTTTCCCTTGTAGAAATACACACATGCCGTTCAGAGGTCAACTTTGGCTTTCAAGCTGATGTAACCCAAGCAGAACCATTCCACAGCTTCCCTTCCTCCTTGGGGGCAGAACTCCTCTCTCTAGCCCACTGTCCCCTGCACATTTACTCAATGTCCAGCTCAGCTCCTTGAGCTGGTCACTGCAATGAGGTTTTTCACCTTAGAGAGGTTAAGTATAGGCCCCTCCTCTAGTCAATATTCAACCTGATATTGGGCTTTTCATGCTGTCTTCAATAGAAGATAGATAAGCAAATTTTCCTCTGGGATATAAAGCATCTTCCTAAATATGGAATCAATGCAATCCACATTTAGTAGTAGTAGTAGTATTTTATTTATTTTTAAATTACTGTCAGGCCTAAGGTACACCAGCCATACACCAGGGCCATTAGTTTTTAGCATAACCTCATATTAAAGGTTGAGAAAAGTCAATGAAACTCAAAGGGGAGTCTGACTTTCTGAACTTAATTTGTCTTGTGCCAAAACTCAGGCAGTAACACCCAAGCATAATGACACCAATAGAAGTCAGAGCAGCATGGCTGACACCAGCTTGATAAGGTTATTGCCACCATCATTCTGGGTGTGACTGGGACAGTCAGGTATTCTCGGACCCTGTAAGCCTGGATCACAGGGCACATCATTACAGATTCTCTCTCTCTCTCTCTCTTTTGTTTACAATTTTGGATACATTTTAAGACATAATATCATAGCTCCTGTCATTGCACAACTATGAATGGTTATTGTTCATAGTTGCCTGGCAATGTAGGATTTGTGGGTCCCTTCCCCCCGTCAATATGATGATTTTTCAAAATTTCCAACTATCTTTATCTCATACTCCTGAGTTCCCTATTATTATATGTATACAGTAGTGCCAAGAGACCCAACCCGGCTTGGACACTAAGTTCTTTGGCACAGACAAATTGCACTAGGCACTAAACAAACAAATAGAGAGTCAGTGTCTGTGACAAAGAGCTTATTGTCCAAATAGACAAGCCAAACAAAGAATGGGTGGGGAAACAGAGGCATAGCAAGGTAAAGTGACTTGCCCAAGGTCACAGCAAGTCAAAGACAGAGCTGGGGAAAAAACACAAGACTCTTAACTTCTCACGCTACCAGTGGGGAAGCCCTCTGGATCTTTACTAGGATGGGTCACTACCTTTGTCTGAGCCCTACAGCATTGCTATTGATGTTTTTTTGGCATACTAGAACGCTATGAAAATGTCTGGATGCCAGCAAGCCTCAGTGAATTTTGCTTTAAATGAAAAAAAAAAAACCTTTTGTCTCAGTAAGTCTGCGATAGGGTCACTTTGGGCAGAATTCCATTACTGGTAACCCCATGAGTGAATAAAAGCATGGAGAACAGGGACTATATTATTATATATCTCTCAGTTTCCCAATCAGATCAATTCATAACAAGTAAGTAGCAGGCTAAAGTAGAGAAGCAAAGGCCAATGAACACAAAGAAACTACTTTTTGTAATTTAGCACAGTCTACAAGTTGATCCCTGGAATGGCGCCATAAAATTTTTGAGACTTTTCTGACTTTTTCAGTCTCATGCAGTAAATAAAAATTATATATACAGACAGAAGTCTGTATTATTTTGCATGTCTATATACTGACTGTCAGAACTCAATGGCAAATACCACAGTGAAAAGTAGAAGTTGAGCCTTTCTAAATCACTCAATGCATCATTATAAACTATATATTTGCTGTGCTGAAACAGAGCAGTGAAACAAAATGGTTTTTCTCTGGATATTATACAACAACATTTTACTAAATGGTCTCAGTACAGTACGTCAGTGAGAGGCGAACTCCTATGATGGTGTTGATTCACTCAATATTTTTTTTGAACAACTCAAAAGACACCAGCATGCCATATGTCTTCCAATTGTTTTATCTTGATTTTCCAAAACAGGAAGTGCTCCATTTTTACCTGATGCATTATATGAGATTGCCACTACTATATGAATATTTATCTACCCAGGAGAAATATTTTTCTATTAATTTGAAAATATGATCAAAGGTAATATTATTCATCTTAAATTATTGTATGTAAGGAAGAGATTTTATTGTTTGGTCAGTTATTAAAGGTAAATAGCTTAATCAGTTTTTTTTAAATGTGTGTTTTTCTAGGTAATTCCCTTTCAGTTTCTAACAGTGTTTCACAATTAATTTCTGCTTTTAACTGCTTCTGTGAGATCTCAAGTTTTCCTTTCTTTTATTGTTTCATTGCACCTTGGACCTTTTTAAAGCTCTTTTCAATCACTGTTTGTTTTGATTCATTCTTCCATTAAATAACGGACTTTCCCCCAGTTCAGTTTAGCTAAACATGAACTCAAACATGCAGAAGTTTTGAGATTTTAGGCTAGTTCTTATGTCCTAACAGATGACAGCAAAGTTGCCAATAATCATTTTTTAAAGCCAATTCCAGGCCTGCCTTAAAAAGTCTGGATTTGAACCTCTATCCTTGTGTTTTCTTTTTTTTTAATTATTTTTAAAATTTGCTCTACGGGTCTTTAGCTTCACCTAGTGGCTCACTCCAAAATGCAAATTTTGTTCTATGCCTTAACGTAAGACTAAAAAGGTAGTGATTTTGTTGAAATTACTGTAATGTGAGATGGAGAAATTATTTGCAGATGTCATCCCTTTCTGGCTGTTTTGTGGTAACCACAGACTTCTTTAAAATGCTGTAAGTGCTCTTCTCTTTCAGATTACAGACTGCTGAGTTATCACATTGGACCAAATTCTGCCCTCAAGTGTGGACATACAAAACTCCCCCTCACTTGAAAGGCGGTTATACACATGTATCTGAAAGCAAAACCTAGCATTTTATTTAATAACAGCTATTACTTACTTCTGTATCTTAGCTCTCAACTCCATGTACTTTAGTTATTTCAACCTTGGTACAACGTGTAAATACAAAAAAATAAAATATTAGTTTTTCAAGAATAGGTGGAAATACTCACAACTGAAATGTGAATGCCTTGTTCCCATTCTTTTTAATGGAAACCAGGGCTCAGATTCTCAAAGGTATGCAGGCACCTAACTCCTGTTGAAATCAATTGCACCTCAATATATTTGAGGATCTGGGCCCACAGGCAGAATTTAAAACCTCAGCCAAGGTGTCTACAATGTGTTGTTTTTTCTACTTGGCATCCTTGCACATATACATGTAGATATCATATGCCTCTTAATTAACTCTCTCTCTCTCTCTCTCTCTCTGTGATTTTTCTCTTGTTGCATGCACACAATTGCTGTTGACGTAAATCAGAATTTGGGAAGCCACTGAACTAAATGCTCACATTCTTATTCCTTTTTCATAAAGTCTTTACTCAGTAATAACTCTCACTGAAGTCAAGAAACAACAAGTAGTCCGATGGCAACTTAGAGACTAGCAAACTATATATATAGTATCATGAGCTTTCCTGGGCAAACATCACTTCTTCAGATGAGCCAGAGATTCAAGGGATGTTTTACCTGAGGGGGAATGACTAAAACCTATATGAAATAATCTGGTCCTATGGAGCTAGAAGTCTGTATACACTGTCTTGGGGTATGTCTACAGTTGCTCATTAGTTCAAATGAGGGCAACCAGAGTTGCAAATGAAGCCCGGGATTTAAATATCCCGGGCTTCATTTGCATGTTCCCAGGCGCCGCCATTTTTAAATCCCCCTTAGTCCGAACTAACTGCCCGCGGCTAGACGCGGCAGTTAAATGTTACTTCGAACTAACTCCTTAGTTCGAATTAACTGTGACTCCTCATTCCACGAGGAGTTAGTTCAAATTAACATTTAACTACCGCGTCTAGCCGCGGGCAGTTAGTTCGGACTAAGGGGGATTTAAAAATGGCGGCACCCGGGAACATGCAAATGAAGCCCGGGATATTTAAATCCCGGGGTTCATTTGCAACTCCGGTTGCCCTCATTTGCCTACCTAGCTCGAACTAACGAGCTAGTGTAGACATACCCTTGTTTTTTTTAAAAGATATTGGTAGAATAGCTGATGTGGGCACCAAGGAGGGAAGTTTGCCAGAACTTTGCATGGAAAATGTTACCTTAGTGTTTGCAAGATTTTCGTGTCCTCAGAATTTGACTATGAAATTCTGAAGGCCCAAAACATTTTTTGGAGATCAACTTGCAAAATTCATTACTGCTCAGAATTTCACCCATTCTAAATTTTCTGTGGAAAATAGGATGGCAGCCACCTTGGGAACACTTTATTTATTGTGAGAAGAGAGAGATGATAAAAGAGAGATGGATGAAATAATATCTTTCATTGGACCAACTTCTGGTGATGGGGAAGGCAAGGTTTTGAGACACACAAAGCTCTTCAGGTCTGGGAAGAGGACAAAGGCAGATGTAGAAAATCAAAAACATTAAATTTATTTTACACACACCCACATTCCCCCACACACACTGGACCAGTGAAAGTCAGAAGTGATCAAAGATGTTTGTAATCTGATCCCTTGTCTTGCAGTGGTATACAGGGTCCTGGAATAAGACCTGAATATACCAAAGTGACTTTAAACCAGAGTTTTGGACATCTGAGCTGAGAGAAGCCTATCTGAGTCTGATGGTGGTGAGTATTTTTTGTTGTTGTTATTTTTATGAGGTGACAGTAGATAAAGCCGGCCTCTTTGCTACCAGGACTCAGGGCTTTACTGACTCTGTGTTGCATACTTTGGGATTGATTTCAGGCTGCAGACCTCTAGTGCTAAGAAAGGCCATCTTGGGGAGGAGTATGATGCCACAAGCTTCCAGCCATCCCCAGATCCCTGGTAGTGGAACCAGCCAATACAGCTCATAAGTGAGAATGAAAGCTTTCAGTCAAAGCTATTTCTGAGATTTCTGAGATGTATTTTGTTCAAGGTGTCAGAACAGCAACTACTCCCTTCGGTTGTGATCCTCCAGCTATAGCTACAGAATAGTCAGGAAAGCCTGACACCTGGAATTGGTCATTTCCTTTTGGGGTAGGGATGAGTTTTCCCAGTAACAGGGTGCTGTATCTGTATCCAATGGGTGCTCTAGGCTTCTGAATAGACATGTTATATGGTAAAAGCAAGATTCCATTTACAATTTGCAGGACTCCAGACAACACCTCCACCTCAGTTTGCAACTGGGCACTTTCTTACAAACTGATATAAGAACATGTATGTTTGAACCCTTCCACAAATCTGTTAAATCCTTTGTGCAGCAAATCTGCCTGGGCTGACATGCAAAACTGACACCCAGTGACACGTGTCAGTCACTTTTGGGTATATTGGCACCAAAACAGCTGTTGGCTCCCTGGGCAGCACAAAAGGAAGCCCACGTGAATTCAGCAACCCACTTATTGAAACACAAGAATTCAGATGTCTGTTGTTTGTTCAAAGACCTTCATTGTTTCCACTTCATTACTCAGTTACTGAGTTACAGTCTGTCCCTGATGACTGTCCTTCTAAAATGCCATATGATATGGTAGCACATTCCTGGATTTCACAACTTTGCTACTTTTTCAATAAAATTCTGGTGCCTACCGTAAATAATTAACCTAGACTACAGTATCCAGACTTTGTGTCAACACATTTCTCCACTAGGAAACAATCCATTCTGGGAGGCCTAACCTTGCTCATCATTCACAAATTGTTACAGATCAGTTCTACACTGTTGGCTATGAGACCTTTCCTAGAGTGGAGCAAAGCACCATAGTGTATTATGAGGTTTTAGGTCAACATCTCATCCAAAGCTTTTGGCATTTGTGATTGCTGGCAGCCAGTATGACATACTTTCTAAAACACACACATATAGGGAGTAGGTTCTCTACTGTGATATATACATATGTGTATATAAAGTACACATAAAGTGTATATAAGGTTATTTCCTTTTGGGAGACAAATGAGTTTTCCCAGGATGCTGTATCTTAGTCCAATTTAATTATAATAGGTGCTCTATACTTCTGAATAGCAGTCTTATATCACAAAAGTAAGCTGCATCTTACAATTCACAGGGCTTCATATAACATCTCCTTCTCAGTTTACAGCTGGACATTTTCCCATAAACTACTGTAAGAATATATATGTTTTAACCCTTCACCAATTCATATTTTGTGTGGCAAATGTGCCTGGGCTAACATTCAAAATTGCCACCCCATGACACATATCAGTCAATAGATTTCAGGGAACTTGTACCAAAATATACTCTTCCACCAGTTTGTTGGGTTTGTTATCTCTCATAGCTACTTCCAGTTGCTTCCAATATAAATATTCTCAAAAGCAACAGGCCAAGTAGAATCACTAAGTTCTTCTCAAGCTACCATTGTCAACAAATGAAATGTAGTTATACAAAAGTAATAAAAATAACACATTAATGTTGTGCTCAACTAGCAAGCATGCCAACAGAACATTTGGGACTACTGCAAAAGTGTATCAGTCCACTAAGTGTATGTCTACACTACAGAGTTTTGTCAGAAAAATGGCCGTTTTTCTGACAAAACTTGAGGAACGTCCACCCTGCAATTGCATTCTTCCACAAGAAAATCAAAAGAACAGAGGGGTTTTTCTGGCATTGGTAATCCTCATTCTACAAGGAAGAAGCCTTTTTCCGAAATAGCTCTTTCACAAAAAGGCATGTGTGGACGGGGAAGAGGGAGTTCTTCGGAAGAAGAGGAAAGAGGAAAATCACAGGCGCCCCAGTGGCCATTCCATCCATAGCAATCACAATTTACATGTGAGAGAGCGTCCATTCAGTCTGGACGCTGTCTTTCGAATAAGCAGATTGCTTTTTTGATGCACTTTTGCAGTGTGGACACTCTCTTTCGGAAGAAGTTATCTCTCCTTAAAAAAAGCTTCTTCCAAAAAAAGCCTGTAGTCTAGACGTAGCCTAACTCAGGTGCCTTAAAATATTTGAAATTGTTCTTTAGAAAAAATAGCCCACACTTTGTTTGAATTACTGTGGCCTTTCAAAGTCTATGTAAAGTATTACACAAGGAGACAAAGCTATTTTACCAGGCAGGCAGATATTCCAAATTACTGGCTCTTAACAAGCATGGTAATACATCAGTCAAAAGCAATAAATTTAAACTTAATGAAATCTCAATTTGCCTACAGTGCATTTCACTTTGACATTTTCTACATTGCTACGGTGCTTTGATAAAGTTTTTTAAAATGCAAAGAAAGTGTCTGTAAGGCTAAAGAGCAGACTTGGTGCCATTGTGCCCAATGGAACATTACAGTACTTAAGTTCCATCACTCTGTGCCCTGTGGCATACTAAGCCTGAGTGGTAACATAGGTTCCGTTTTCATTATCATCATGTGATTATCCATTTTACTGCATTTAACTGATAATACAACTACCAGCTCACCTTAAAAGAATTAGCTTGGAGGTTTCATTGCTTTCCAAATGGAATTCATTTGACAAACAAATGACAATTAGCTGAGTCTCCCTGTTCTGTGTCAGGATGGTTTTTGATTGAACCTGGACCAATTTACAATTTTTAAATGAGTTTATACATTTACATTTAAAATGTCTAGAGGAAATTAGCCCTGGGACATCTAACAACCAAAATGCTTTTTGAAGTTGATTATTATTTGATCTAGTACCCTCTACCTGCACATTTTGTTCTGACTTCAAAGTTTTGGAATGAAAATGCCACCTATACCTCAAAGCACAGGGAAAAACTTAAAAGCAGTTTTACTCATTATCTTATGCAAAGAAACCTATATTTTAATATTCGTTTAATATGGTTAGTTAGCTTTAATGACACCAGTTTGACAGTGTCATAGTTTTCAAGTATAGGATATTGATTGAAGTTTCTGATTCCTGCCATTTTTCATAGATGGAAAGAATATATTCTGAAGGTGAGATTTAAATGCCCAACTCTACTATTCTGTTGCAGCTAGAAATGTAATAATTTATAGATGAATATGTGGTGCGCCCTTGTGAAGCAAGTAAAACATATCTTCTCATTTCTGTATTGTTGTGTGTACCAAAGCATTACTAGAATTTATTTTGTATATGCTAAGTTCTTCCAACTCCATGAATGTTTGTCCTATTGCAACGATATCTACTTCCAAGGAACACACAGTAATTCCATAATAAATATCCGGGTGATGAAAAAGCAGCCATGAAAACTGGGTTGAAATTAGGCATAAGATTTCAGTCTCAAGGTAATTGGATTCTTATTATTTTTATTTTTATGTTACTATGGCAAAACTGGAAAACAATGCATTTGGTTATTTTATAATTATAAATGCAAAGCTAATTGCCTCTGGTGTTCATTTATCCAACTGAAGTCAGTGGGAGTTTGGGGTACTAAGCACCTCTGAAAAATAGGCCCATTTTATTTTGGATAAACCACCAGGGCTATGTCTACACTCGTGGCTTCTTGCGCAAGTATGGCCGTTCTTGCGCAAGAATCCGCAGAGCGTCTACACTGTCCATCCGCTCTTGCGCAAGTAAATGTACAGTACGGCGTGATAAGAGAGGGCTTCTTGTGCAAGAGCTACACTCTTTTTTAACAGGTGTAAGCCCTCTTGCGCAGGAGCTCTTGCACAAGAGGGCAGTGTGGACGCTCAGCAGGGATTTCTTGCGCAAGAAAAGCCCTATGGCTAAAATGGCCATCAGAGCTTTCTTGCGCAAGAGAGCATCCACACTGACATGGGCGCTCTTGCGCAAAAGCACAGCTCACGCATGGCAGTGTGGACGTTTTCTTGTGCAAGATGTTCTTGCGCAAGAAGCCGCCAGTGGAGACAAAGACTAAGGGTTTAACTCTCAAACACCGATGACAGCAAAAGTGATGTGCCTAGAGCTGCATCATCATGGATCCCAGCCCTACTAGCCTCCCTGTTTCCATGAGCAAAAAATCCCCATTTCAAAGGGGAGCAATGATTTAGTATTTCTAGAAAAGGTTGGATTTCATTTATTATTTATAAATTTCATTTTGTACATATCTTAGGGGACATTAAGAGATTAGTAGTCATGCAGTTTGTTCTGAGCATTAATGCTAATCCTTCAAGATAGGTGAAGGGTAATTTCATTAGTTTTTGTAAAGATTTGCAATAAAACTAACCATTCAGTCAACAGTCTGAAAGGAGACATTTAGCGTGCTGCTGCCTTGCATCGCAGCAGGGTCCCTGTGCTCATAGTAAAATGTCAGTAGGAACTGGCATCTCAGCATTATGAATACATTCTACAAAGGTTGTTTTATGTAAAATAGGTGAGTCCCTCTTTCCCAAATATGTCACACAAGATCATTGTCTCTGGCATGACATACGGTAGTTCAGGAGGGGAAGTTAATCTAGGAAATAAAAGGGACGACAGACTATTGATGCCAAAATCAGCAATTACATTGTATGAGATCTCATGAATAATTCCTGAGCATGTGATTCAACATTAATCTGGGTGTTTAGTACAAAGCTGGGCCGACACCAATAAAATGCTGACTGATTTGTTTTAAAACAGTACTTCTTCTGGTTTCATTGCTGCGCTCTGTAGTAAATGCATTTAGGTACTGCTCCAGGGCCCTCCCTACCACATACAAAATATTTTGTCCTACTCTTTTTAACATGTTGTTTTTCGCACTGAGGGCAAAATTCTTTTCCTTGACAAAGCACAATTAAAAATACGGGTTACACAAGGGTGCATGCATGGGAGATGATGGAATTCTTCTCCCAAGACAATTCTTACCAAAATAGATCCCTTGACTCTTCTGTGGTGATGACATTTGCCATCTGTTATCTATGTTAGATTCAAGTGCTTCAAAATCAAGGGTCCACTTGTGTAGAAAAAAAAATCCAGCCAAAACCTAGGAGATTTTTACTGTTTTACAGTTTTCTTTCTGACAGATACTTCAATATTATTGCTTCCTGATGCACCTAAAATGAGGATAAAAGAATAAGTGAATGAAACAGTGATGTACATTCTGAAACTCTCCCACCTGTGCCCAGGAAATCCGCACTTGGAAGTAGCTCCAATCTCATGAATGATTTCTGCCTGTGTAATAGTCACTTTATGGTTTAAAAAGAGTAAAAAAAGCTAGCTGAAAAGCCCTCTTCTTCTTTCTTAGTGTGCTGTACACTTTTCAGTAACAGCAAAACCAGGATTTGTGTATTTGATGTTTGTGTGAGTAAAGATAAAAGTTTGCCTTGGTGGAATTCTTATTTTAGTGAAGTTACTTCTGATTGTTATTACCCCCTTCTTCCATTTGTTCCAGTCCATTAGCTAAGGAGGATGCTAAACAACATCTGCCAGGGAAAAACATTTTAAAATCAGCAGGTCCACAAAACTTGCAAACAGGAGCCCTCAAAGAGTTGGCAGAGGAGCTCTCTGGCTGTTGAGGTTAATTTTAAATAACTCTTGGAATACCAAGAAAATTCTAGAAGACTATTGTGCCAATATTCAGATAGAATAAGGGGGATGACCCAGGTAACTAATGGCTGGTTAGCCTGACATAAAAAAGAAAACCTGATACAGGATTCAACTGATAAAGAATTAAAGGCTAGGAGTATAATTCATGCCAGGATGGATTTATGGAAATATCCATTAACATGGATTTATGGAAAATAGGTCTTGTCGAACAAACCTGATTTAATTCTTTGATGTGATTACAAGTTTGGATAATATAAGTGAAAGCTTTGTTATACGGCATTCATCTAACCAGAAAACTTCATTAACTGGCATTGTCCCCAACCACAATACCGCCGGGTATTCAGGTGCATGCTCCTGACTCCTGCCTGTCCAGATGGCTGTTGCAGGGCTTCTGACAGCCAGCACTGCCAGCTGATGCCATGAGCATACACCTCCTTCCCCCTTAGCCTGTCTCGAGCTGCCGGGAACCAGATCTGCTGGTAGGGAGTAGGAGCAGAGCAATGAGCTTTGTTATCTGGCACATTCAATTAACCGGCAACCCCCATTCCCCATGAGTGCCAGATAACAAAGTTTTCAGTGTAATTAATAATATATTATGGCAATGTAATGTAATATAATAATGCAATATTTGGTAACTTATTAATAAGCCTCTTGAATACTTTCAAAGGAAGCAACAGAAATTAAAGTTATCTGCCCCAGCTCTTAGCTGGACAACTACTTTGAATGATAAGGCACAACTGGCATCATATTTGCTTGCATGCATACCATATGGCAAAATAGAAAATGGCCCACACAATTGCCCACAAAACCATATTTTTCCAGAATCTCTGCATATAGTGCATATAATTTCTGATGAGAAATCTGCTGAAATTTTGAGAAGTATTCCCCTTCGTGATTACACAATGTCTCAGAAAATATGTGATCTTGCAGAGCGTTTAGAAGCCAGTTTATTACTCAGGTACAGTCAGATGGGGATTTTGCTATACAACTTGACAAAGAGTTCTGATATTTCAAATTGCACAACACCGTTTGTGAGGCAAGATAACTTTATGGAAGATTCACAGTGCTTTCTGGCTTTATGAACAAAGAGGAGTATAGATATTTGAAGCACTACATGACTGGAAAATACAAGTTGGACTGTGCTAATTGGAAGAGAATTACAAGTGGTGGTTCAGCAACTATGACAGGTAGAAATAGCCGAGTTGTGAAAAAAAATCCGAGGCAGCTAGTAATGATCAGTGGTCAGTCTTTGGAATCACTATTTGATTCACAGTGAAGCTTTGGCATCCAAGGGTATTTCCCCTAATCGTAATGGCAGCACTGAAGGAAGTACTGAAAACTGTTAATTTCATTAACAGAAGGTCATTGAACACTTTTGGAAATGTTATGTGCAGAAGTGGGAGCAGAGCATACTCATTTATAGTTTCACACTGAAGAATGGTATCTGTCATTGGTCAGGATACTTAGAAGGCTACAGGGAGACAAAGGGTACAGTTGCCCTGTGACCTGGCAATTTAAAAGGGCCCAGGACTCCAGGCTGCTGCTATTGGTACCACAGCAGTAGCAGCAACTGGAGTCTTGGGCCCTTTAGATCGCCACAAATCCCAGAAGGAGCTGAGGACTGATTTGGAGAGGTGCAGCACGGTCTGGGGGTCAGTGCTGAGGACTGGCTGTCCCATAGCCCTGCCCCAGGACCTGCCCCTTCTGGGGGCCCCAGAGATGAGCTCCCCCTCTCACACTGATCAGAGCCTCATGACATCTTTTGCCAGCCCTGCAAGGATATATGAACTCAGGAATTAGATTCACATTTTTCTGGTAGAGAAACAGTTTACCTTGGCAAATGTATTTGATGATGACTGTTGGTTCGTAAAGTTGCCCTCTTCAGATGCCATTTTCTCAATTTTAAGTGAACTGAATTTGAAGTTACAAGGAAGAGGTGACGCTTTATTTAGACACTGCAGATACAAACATTCCAAAAGTCATTAGCACTGTGGCAAAGATGACTGAAAAAGTAATTGTCCAGGTTACCACATGTTCCCAACACTGAGAACAGCATCAGTCAAGAAAAAAATGAATGAAATGAAAAGTGTCACACAATTACATCTCACTGCTCTTTCTGACAATTTTAGTCACTACTTCCCTGCCGAAGGACTTGGAAATTTAAAGGAAAAGTATCGGGTTAAAGGACCTTCTGCTTTTGAAAATCCTGACTCAATAATGGAGCTAAACTTGATACCTGAGCAAGAAAAAGAGTTGGTGCAACTCACCTGTGATAAAACAAGCCACAAGTTCATTAAATTTGCCATCATTTTGGATTAGTGTTTTCAAAGAATATCCACTGTGAAGAAAGATTAGTGTTCTTTTGTTATTGCTTCTGTTCACAACAACCTCCATGTGCAAAATGGGATGTTCAACTTTGATGTTAAAAACAAAAGAAAGACACTGACTCAACAGCGCTGTAGGTAGAGTTTTCATCTTGTGATCCAGATTGGAATGAAATCATGAACAATAGGCAGGACCACTCACCACATTAAGTGAAATGCGACCTCTTTTTTACCGTATCTTAAAATATTTTACAAGTAATATCAATGTCTAATTTTAGTTAATTGAAGTGAGGTGTTTACAGCTAACATGTATTGCCCTTTATTGTGATTTGATGAAAACTCTAGTCAAAGATATTACTGTTTTGGGTAAGAGAATAAGTGTTTTTCTTCCAATAGGTTGTGAGCGGAAAAAAACACACTCTGCAAGCCCAGGAATATCAGAACACAAGATATCCTGATCATTCCCTATATCACTACACACATACTCCCCTATATCTGGGAATAACCTTGGCATCAGATCTCATGTCGTGTGACTTTGTTAGACAATTAAGGACTGTAAACACCTACATCAACTTGACAGTTAAGGACAGACTATCTAATCAAGGAGATGAAAGAGGACAATATATGGCTTTCGATAGTTGTACTTAAACAGATTTATACATTCAGAATACACAGTCAGATCACTGACAGTTGAATAAATATGGTGAACATTACCTGGACAGAAGTTTAGACATTAAAATTAATGAACAAATGTGTGTTTGTACTTTACAAAATGAAAAAAACATATAGTGTCAGAAATGGTTTTATCTCCTGTATATATATATTTTTAAAATGTAATAAATACTATACAAATAGCATTGATTTATCCAAGGGAATACTGAAATCCATTAGGAATGCACTTGGAGTAATCTGATTCAACAAGTCAGTATATTTTTCCCCAAAACATAATATCTGCACTACATTGTGTGAGATGAAGGTTAGATTGCATTTCTTGCCAGTGCAATAATTCCCACATCATAAATTCTGATGAAATTATATCAATATATAAAGCAAATGGATGTCTGACCCACCATCATTTCCTAGTCTTCAGATGTAGAGGCTGACATACAACTAAATCCCCAGCTGCTTTGAGCAATACTATTACCACAGTGCCATTGCCTGGGAACTGTTATTAGCTATCTTGACCAAGAAGTGGCTGTTCGACTGAGTTTGTGGTTTCTGCTCTGAATATTAAACTTCAATGTACAAGAGTCCTTATTGTAGGGAACCCCTGGAAATGGTAATGCTAAATTGCTTTATATTTGCTGGATTTGATTGCTTCAGATGATACAGGCCTGGCTGGTGGGCCTCTCTTACTGCTTGTATTTCCAGATTATAAATCATTCCTTTGACAGGCTATCTGCCATAACCAGTTCTCAGTTTCCGTCATATACCTCTTTATATTACAGCTGGCCACTGGTATTCTAGGCTGTTCATGTGGATGACACATTGTTCATAATTTATAGGAGTGAGGCCAAGACTGAAGCTATTACAGGCATTCCAATTTTTATTTCAAATGTCAGTGGACTTCAGGATCTACGGTTCGAAGACTGGTTTGTAAAGAGTGGATTCCACTTTCTATGGAACATTCATCTTCAATGTACAAGCTAGTATTGAACCCTGGTATTTGTTATCATAAAAACCAATCAATCTGAAGTTCTACCTCTTTGAAATAGTGCTTAGTAAATTGTGCTTAGTAAATTGTGGGAACTACTGGTAATAAATTATACTAATGATTAATTTATTATCATTAAAAACTACAAGGAGTCCTATGGCACTCTAAAAATTAACAAATTTATTTGGGCATAAGCTTTCATAATCTAGGGCTCACTGCTTTAGATGCCTCATGAATGAGGCATTTCACAAAGTGAGTGCTAGCCCACAAAAGCTTATACCCAAATAAATGTGTTAGCCTTTAAGGTGCCACAGGACTTCTTGCTGTTTTTGCTGAAACAGACTAACATGGTTATCCCTCTGAAAATTTATTATCGTTGTTGTTGTTGTGACATCACAAAGTAAGAAAATGGCAGGTCTTAAATATATCTTGAGGAGCAACTTGTGATAGAAAGCTAATGTGACATTAAAGGCATATGTAGTGTAGTTGTAGCCCTGTCAGTCCCAGAATTAGAGAAACAAGAAAAGTGACCTTTCCTGAACCTGAAGAAAAGCTCTGGGTAGCTTGAAAGCCTGTCTCTCACAAATAGAATTTAGTCCAATAAAAAATATTATCCCACCTACCTTATCTTATTAAAAGGCTTAGGTCAGGGGTCTCAAACTCCTAGCCTACAGGCCAGTCCCAGCTGCACACCAATTCTCCATGGCTCCTGTCACTGCAGGAGTGCAGGAGAAGTATGACCACTGCTGCCACATGGTGCCAGGCCCCCCGATGATCCCCAAAGCTGTGTCTTCAGGGATGGGTGCCATGATGGGAAGAGTGATGGCAGGAAGGGGTGGGACTTGGGAACCAGTAACAGATAGGCCTCCTGGGCCCACCAGGAGGCCCAGGCCAGATTGCACAATTATAAGAACATAAGAACATAAGAACATAAGAATGGCCATACTGGGTCAGACCAAAGGTCCATCGAGCCCAGCATCCCATCTGCCGACGGTGGCCAATGCCAGGTGCCCCAGAGAAGGAGAACAGAAGACAATGATCAAGTGATTTATCTCCTGCCATCCATCTCCTTCCCTTGTTATGAAGGCTAGGGCACCATACTTTATCCCTGGCTAATAGCCATTTATGGACCTAACCTGCAAAAATTTATCAAGCTCTTTTTTAAACCCTAATAGAGTCCTGGCCTTCACAGCCTCCTCGGGCAAGGAGTTCCACAGGTTGACTGTGCGCTGTGTGAAGAAAAATTTCCTTTTATTAGTTTTGAACCTACTACCCATCAATTTCATTTGGTGTCCCCTAGTTCTTGTATTATGGGAAAAGGTAAATAATTTTTCTATAATCACTTTCTCCACACCATTCATGATTTTATATACCTCTATCATATCACCCCTCAATCGCCTTTTTTCCAAACTGAAAAGTCCCAGTCTCTCTAGCCTCTCCCCATATGGGACCCTTTCCAAGCCCCTAATCATCTTAGTCGCCCTTTTCTGAACCTTTTCTAATGCCAATATATCTTTTTTGAGGTGAGGAGACCACATCTGCACGCAGTACTCGAGATGTGGGCGTACCATAGTTTTATATAGGGGAAGTATGATATCTTTTGTCTTATTATCTATCCCTTTTTTAATAATTCCTAACATCCTATTTGCCTTACTAACTGCCGCTGCACACTGCGTGGATGTCTTCATAGAACTATCCACTATAACTCCAAGATCCCTTTCCTGATCTGTCGTAGCTAAATTTGACCCCATCATGTAGTACATGTAATTTGGGTTATTTTTTCCAACATGCATTACCTTACACTTACCCACATTAAATTTCATTTGCCATTTTGCTGCCCAATCACTCAGTTTGCTGAGATCTTTTTGTAGTTCTTCACAATCCCTTTTGCTTTTGACTGTCCTGAACAACTTTGTGTCATCTGCAAACTTGGCCACCTCACTGCTTACCTCATTTTCTAGATCATTGATGAACAAGTTGAACAGGATTGGTCCCAGTACTGACCCCTGGGGAACACCACTAGTTACCCTCCTCCATTGTGAAAATTTACCATTTATTCCCACCCTTTGTTTTCTGTCTTTTAACCAATTCTTGATCCATGAAAGGACCTTTCCTCCTATCCCATGACCACCTAATTTACGTAAAAGCCTTTGGTGTGGGACCATGTCAAAGGCTTTCTGGAAATCTAGGTATATTATATCCACTGGGTGCCCCTTGTCCGCATGTTTATTAACCCCTTCAAAGAATTCTAACAGATTAGTTAGACACGACTTCCCTCTGCAGAAACCATGCTGCAGAAACCATGTTCCAGCTAGGACTGGCCCACGGGCTGGGAGCTTGAGACCCCTGGCTGTGGTCTTAAACTCCCTGCTAGTAGGCCAGGTGTTTAAAATAGAATAATATTCTAGAGAACATTGACAAAAAACAGTAGAATTATAACTCATTATACCATGAAGGAAGAAAAAAAAGCAGTCAAAAGGAATTTTGGCCATGATGTTACAGTCATAATTTATGACTATCAACTACAATTTAAGAGTTTTAACCATTCTTAACTCAGAACCCTGAATAACCCTTAGCTGTCTCATTATGCCATTATTACATTCAAGTCTTGATATTTTATGCACTATAATGTCAAAATGATATGAGAGGTGGTCAAGATCTGAGGCATGGTTTCCAAGTATTTGTTCAAACATCTGGGGCTGCATCTAGACTGGCATGATTTTGCTCAAATACTTTTAATGGAAAAGTTTTTCCGTTAAAAGTATTTGCGCAAGAGAGCGTCTATACTGGCATGTGCCTTTGTGCAAAAGATTTGCTTTTGCGCAAAAGCATCCGTGCCCAGTATAGACGCTCTTTTGCGCAAGAAAGCTCCTTTCTTGCGCAAGAAATTAACGTTCCTGTCTACACTGGCCCTTTTGCGCAAGTATTCTTGCTCAAGAGGGCTTATGCCTGAACGGGAGCATCACAGTATTTGCGCAAGAAGCACTGATTTTGTACATTACAAAGTCAGTGTTCTTGCGCAAATTCTCGCAGCCAGTGTAGACAGGAGGCAAGTTTTTGCGCAAAAGCAGCTGCTTTGGCGCAAAATCTTGCCAGTCTAGACGCACCCTTACTGTTCAACTGTCTTCTCATAACAGGTGAATTCAGGCAATAGCTGGACACATGGTGCAAAATTCTGCCTCATATAAATTATGTTTGTTTTTTAAAAACCCTGTATGTAAATGACTAGGGGTTGTATACAGAGACAAAATAAAGAATAAAGGTTTTCTCAGAAGTTAGTAATAATTATACTAAATGTGGGATCATCTTTAAATACTATGTAACAACTATTTCTGACATAGTTATTCCTTTGCACTATGATATCTTCTTAAAATGAGAGCTTCTGCAGAACTGTGAGACTGATTGATAGAGAAGAGGATAAAGAAAGGGAATTCTGGGGGCTTTAATGACTTTCCGTGGTACTTGCATAAATCATTTATGGTGGAATTTTCAGAAATGATTAGAAAGAATGAGAAGAGGGGTTTTTTTCTCTCTTAAATCTTCTAGGCTTTTTTGAATATCTCTCCCATAAATCCCATTGACAATCAAAAGTGAAAACTAACAAATCTTGTGCTTCTAAGTTAGGTAGAAACAATGAGGAGTTCTGTGACCCCTTACAGACTAATGAGTTTATTAGGGCATAACCATATCCCCTAATCAACTGGTTAGTGTCTAAGGTGCCACAGAACTCTGCTTTGTTTTTGCTGAAACAAACTAACAATGCTGTCCCATGGCAATTAAGTCAGGTAGGCTCTTTTGAAAATCCCACCTATAACTTTGCTCTGTAGTTTCACCCATCTGAGAAGCGGACCTAATAAAATGTACTTAACATATAGAGGTAACTGGCAGAAGCTTGGACTAGATGAAGGGGAACACTCGATCATTTCCACTGAAGCAAGTGGCACCAGCCACTGTTGAAAGACAGGATACCGGACTAGACAGACTGACTCAGTATAGCCATTCTTATGTTCTTAAGTCTGTGAGGCATCTGATGAATTGAGCTAAGATTTTCAAAACAGACTAAAAATTTTGCGTGTCTAACTTGAGGCCTTTTAAATGGGCTTGATTTTCCAAGGATGGATGCTCAGGACTTTCTGAAAATCAGGTCCCAGTAAGGTGTCTCAAGTTGGGCATCCAAAATCACTAATCACTGTGGCCTTAATTTTTATAAATTCTCAGAGTGTACATTCAAGGTACTATTGTAATGCACAGGTCACTCACTCAGTAGGCTGTAGCAGCAGACATGCATGCCATCCAGTAAATCAAGCTGCTAAAAATCCTTTTGATTTTTCAGCAGATAATCTACAGCTCATGTCTTGTAATTGACTTGTCCCATCTCTAGTTCCAAAACATTTTCCCTCTTACCCCCCCTCTCCCCCCGCAAGAGCCTTGATCTTCCAATGACTTCATTTAGATACTCCAGGGCTACATCTACACTGCGGGCTTCTTGTGAAAGAACTGTTCTACGCAAGAGTTCTTGCGCAAAAGGTCTTCCACAAGAGTGCGTCCACACTGCCATGTGCTTTTGTGGAAGAGATGTGCTTTTGCGCAAGAGTGTCCATGGCAGTGTGGACACTCTCTTGCACAAGAAAGCTCTGATGGCCATTTTAGCCATAGAGGTTTCTTGTGCAAGAAAATTATGTTGCCTGTCTACACTGCCTTCTTGTGGAAGAGCTCTTGCGCAAGAGGGCTTATTCCTCCTGGGGAGAGGAATAACTCTTCCGGAAGAAGCCCTGTTTTCCGACGCTGTACTGTAAATTTACTTGCGCAAGAACACGCGTGCAGTGTAGACACCCAGCAAGTTTTTGTGCAAGAACAGTTGTTCTTGCGCAAAAAGCCTGCAGTGTAGACGTAGCCCAAGAGCTTAGCACATGCTAGTGAGTGCCACCTTCCTGTGACTGAGAAGCATTTGACTTGTGTAAGGTCAACAAGGTGCACTGTTCTTATATTTTGGATCAATTCCTAAGATCAAAAACCTGTCAGAGGAAACAAACTTGGAGAAAGCTGCACTTGCAGCTGTATGAATAGAATTATGGAATACAGGTCTGAGAGCATGGCAATCTATTTCCTTGTCATTTGGTCAGCCTGAAATAAAAACACTCTGTTCATCACAAATATAAAAGTATAAAAACACACATGAAAACATCCCAAAATCACATGACTTACAGTAGTCTAAAAATAAATCTTCTTGGTAGACGTTGATACTTCAGGAAATTAATTTTGTTCATCCGGGAGAGGATATGAACTAATTGCTTATTTAATCATGTTCATAATTAAACTGGATACAACAATGATTCACTGGTTAGTTCCTCTAATTACAGAGCCAGGCCAGTTTTATTTGTTCCTCATGTTTCTCTCCTTTAGGCTGGAGATTCTTTCTGTCACCAACTGTCTGGCACTCTGTGTAAACTGGGCAGATGTGGACAATGTTAAACCTATTTTTCTCCTAGAGGAATGAGTCTGGTATGATCGATTCACTTATTCATTTCTTTAATGAGCTATTGCTCATTAGCTGGCAGGCTCTCTTTGTGAACACTGATTTGGTATTCCTGCTTGATGCGACTGTAACTTGCAGAACCATGGAATTGTTGGTCCACCTTTTGTCCTCCATGGATCTCCATTAACTGAGTAGCAACAAGGAGTCCTGTGGCGCCTTATAGACTAACAGATGTATTGGAGCATAAGCTTTTGTGGACAAAGACCTCTTTGTCAGATGCAACTGTCGCTTTTGCAGATCCAGACTAACACGGCTACCCCTCTGATAATTAACTGAGTGTAACTATTGGAAACAAATCCTGGTCTTCGGTGCTGCCCAGTTTTCCTGTGCTCAACACCAGCTATTCCTTGGTGCAACTGTATAGCTCCCATATGGCTGCCTCGCTCTGTCTCATCTCAATGGTCAGTCTGTCTGACCACACCCTCAACTTCTATCTATGGCAACTGGAGCTTTGTGGGGGGGGAGGTATATGACCTCAGGGAAGATAACAATCCCCTGAGATATGGGCAGGGGATGGATGTAGTGTTCCTGGGTAAGGGACAAGTGTGTAGTCCTGAATGGGCTGGTAGCTGGAGAGATAAAAAGGCCTAATAGTCAAGTTCCCAATGGACTATTTGTAAATGGATCCATCAGCTGGGGAAGTTCAGGCTCATCATTCCCACAGCAGCTTGGACCAGGAAGAGAAGGATCCTCCTACAGGTGACTCTCCCATAACCCTTTGTAAAAGGTAAAGATCTAAGAGACCTGCTCTACTCCCAGCCCCTCAAATAGTTGCCACAGCTCAAAACAGGGGCAGACAGAGTCTACAGAAAGCTGTTTGTGGAGAGAGGGAAATAAATTGCAGAAGTTTCCGAATCCTTACCCACCCTGCCTCCATAGGGCTGCTCCAGGGGTGGGCAATAATTTTTGAGTGGAGGCCACTTCAAAAATTTTTGAAGTCCTGGGCCACCCCAGAAGGGGTGGGGCCTTGGATGGAAGGGGCGGGGCCTCAGATGGAAGGGGTGGAGCCTTTAAATGGCAGGCGTTGAAAGGGCTCATGCCTCCCCTCCGGCTCCCAGACATCATGTTAGCTGGAGAGGGAGCTGCAAGCCTTTCCAATTCCTGCTATTTAAAGGGCTCGCTGCTCCTGGACTCCCTGCTAGTGCACTGCCTGGGAGCCAGGGACATGCGAGCCCTACCAACTGCTTCTGTTTAAAGGGCTCGTCCCTTGCCCGCAGCTGCCAGGGAACACATTGTGTGACAGGCGCGGGGAAGGCACGAGCCCTTTAAATAGTAGCAGTTGAAAGGGCTTGCATGGCTCAGGCTCCCAGGCAACTCTCTGGGGGCAGGGCCTGGAACAGCCGCGCAGGCCAGATCAAAGCCCTAGGTGGGCAGGATCTGGCCCACTGAGTGGCTTTTACTCACCCCTGGGCTGCTCCATCATATCAAACTGTGTTTCTGCAGGTTGGGCACAGCATTCATTCTCAGGGCCAATCAGGCCAATGTGGAGTCAATGCAAGCAATAAGGGCTTCTATCACCCTTATGGTGATGCCAGGCTGAATCAGACACTGGACCATGGAAACTAATGATGGATAAATGCTATGAAGCCATACAGCCCATCACCCATCAAAGCAAGACTCTCTCCTATTGTATAATCCTAGTGATATATCAGATCTTTTTGTAAAACATTCCCAAGAATAGGATGCAAAGAATTTGCACTGATGTTAGTGAGAGCTGAGTGTACTAGTCCCTAATAGAATTTTGGTTCCATTCTACATAAGTTTGGAGCTGAATAATTATTGTCAAATGCCCCTTTCTTCTGGAATTAACAAACATTTTTGAATAACTGATGTGCTTTCAAATTTGTCACTATATCCCCTTTATTACACAAGAGTTACCAATCTGATTTTGAATCTCAGCATAGTAAATCTCCCTTCTTGTCAAGATCATGTTGGCTTTTTTTTATTGGTTGCATCTTATTCAAATCCTTCATTCTATATGGATTTGTGGTTAATTTCAGTAAAACTTGGAAGCTAAAAATTCAGATTACAACAGCAGAAGCTATGGTCTAAAACTACAGAAGAAAAAATTAGGCCAATTTAAGACAAAATTGTTAGCTATTAGAATTTTGGTCACTGGCATAAACTCCTGCTTTTATGTTCAAAACCACTCTGCAGACATTACTTCATTTATGTTCACTCTACTTCTGTGAGATAGATGGATCACTATTAATACGTTCATTTTACAGATGGGAAAACTGAGAAAGATGAAGTGACTGCCTCTAGATCAGACAGTGACCCAGTGTCAGACTCATGGAGCTCAGAGCCTCCTGACACCCAACTCACCCAACCCAATAAAGATATTTTCTTTATTTAGTTTCCTCTTTAAATTTGCTTCTTCCATGAAGTGGATTCAAGACAAGGAGATACAGATGTTAAACAAAATACTTAACATGTTTTGACCCTGCGCTATCATCTGATCAACCAGTGTGTTATGCCAAATTCTACTCTCTTTTACAGCTGTGTAAACCTGGAATAACTCCACTGATCTCTGAACTGTATGGCCTGCTTTAAAGTGTAGGGATTAAGGGCTGAGGGCTTGACTCTGAGCTCATTTACAACAGTGTAAACAGGAATAGTTTCATGGAGTGGAACTTGTGGGTGTAAAGGAGAGTGCTCTATGTTAAAGGTACTATGGGTGAAATTCACCCCTGTGCAGAATGCAAGCAGAAGACCTATGCATAATTTGTGGCCTGCTTATAGCGTTGTCAACTCTCATGACATATGTCACATTTCATAAAGCCACAGATCTTGGAGTCACCTGAGTGTGAGGATATCAGCTTTCATTTAAAAAACAAAGTCAGTTTCCAGCCTTCATGACTGTGGCAAAAAACTTGAAAGCTCTACTCAAGTGCACCCTTAGAGGTTCAAACATAACAAAAGCACCTCCATGCATTTTTTTAATCTCTCATTTTTTGAGTCCATCTCAGCGTTATAGAGGATCTGAGTCCTGAGCTCAGAATGCTTGGATTTGACAATATTTAAGTAAGATCCATTGTGAGGGCTTAAGTGGGACTGAATTGGTGTATAGTTTTGCCTACTAGCATGGGTAAGGTGACATTCTCCCTGTACGAAGACTACCAGGCAGTGCATAATGATAATCATGACACCTAGCTCTTATACAGCACTTTTTAATGCCTCGATCTCCTGGCACTTTGCAAATAAAGCCAGAATCATTACCCCATCTTATGTATGTGGAAATGAAGGCAAAGGGAGGGAAAAGACTTGCTCAGAAAAACAGCAGCAGAACTGGGAATTGAACCCCTGCCCCATCTTAGTTTCATGTAGTGACCCTAGCCACTAGGCCAGACTGAAAATGATACAGTGAAGATAATTGTATACAGTGTAAATAGAAGAGCTTTTTCATTTATCTGTTATAATCAAAAGCAGTGGTAAAGAATACATCTGTGAAATTGCACCATTGTATTTAAAGTTCTGTCAGCCCTTCCATTAGAAAACCATATTTTCAGCAGTTTAGCAGGAACACTGTCATCAGAAATTCACAGCAGGAGAAAACTCTCTCAGCCCAAAAGTTAATTATTTAAAACCTTTTTTTTTTTCCAAAAAAATCCATTTTTCCCCTTGGGGTTGAGAGTTAGAAAGAGTATCCTGGTTTTATATTTTTTTTCTTTGCTATTGAACATTTAGTACTGTTATATCATTTAATACAATAAATGCTGGCAACTTTAATCTGCAATGTGGATCAATTACTGTTGGTAGCTTGGAATGTTTAAAAAAATCAAATTCAAGACTTTCAGAGGCACATGGATTTATAAGGTTTTTTAGCAGGTCAAATGAGGCTAAAATTTGCTGTGTTCTGAGCACTTTTGTCAATGTGCTGAGTGCCCTGACTTCCTACCGAACTGTAGAAGGTAGAAGGTGTCCAAGTTTCTTAGGGTACGTCTACACGAGGGGATAAATTCAAATTAAGATACGCAACTCCAGCTATGTTAATTGCGTAGCTTGAGTCGAAGTTTCAAATCGAATTTTGGCGCCAACCACACTGTGGGAGTTCAATGGGAGTACACTGTCCCTTCGACTTCCCTTACTCCTCAAACAGTCCTGAGGCGTCCCGGGACTGAGCATTCCCGACTCGCACTGGTCCAGGATGCTGCGCCTCTGCATTTAAAATGCAGAGCTGCAGCATGGGTGGCTCCTGGAGCTACTGCCGTTGCAGCTCTGCAGAGTGGTCCTTACTGACTAATCGTGTAGTCAATACAAACTGTATCGACTACATGATTAACCAGATAACTGCAATTTAACATCTTTAGTCAAAACACAACAAATCCTTAGTCTCTTGCAATATAGCCCTTGAGTGTCAACTGAAAGATTTTTGGCATCATTTTTTGTTGTCTATTAAGGGTTGTCTACACTAGCACATTTTGTTGCCAAAAACTGACTTTTGGTGACAAAACAGTGAGAGCATTTACACTGCAATGTGACTTTTGTCAGGAAAAGCATCCAGTTTTGGCGACAAAACACTTCCATCCTGTGAGAGACTTTTGTCTTTTCCTTTCCCTTTATTGTCGACAAAGAATCAGTGTAGTCTCTGCTGTTTGTTTTGTTGAGAGAACTGGCTTCCGCCAGTATCCCACCATGCCTGCCCTGATGGCTGTGCTCTCTGTTTTGTGATCTCTGCTGCCCTTCAGGCATGCCCTCCTCTCCCCTTTCAAAGCTTTGGGAAGTATTTGACAGCCGAGTGAGCTGCTCCATTTGGAGAACAAAGAAAGAACAAATCATTGGAATCCTTCTGTTCTGCCTGCACTAGGAACACAGGGGCAGACAGACTGATGCAGCAGGGGAAGGGCTGAAGAGACTGCTGTGCTGTTTTGACATTCCTCAGAAAAGAGAGCTCATGGGGCTACGAGGGAATCCTAGGAAGTGCTTGGATCAGCTCTACCTTCCCACAACACTGTACTGTGGGATGCTTACCCACATTGCAGGGTGCTAGCAATGTGGCTTTGAAATGTCGTTTGACCGGTTTTCACCTTTGGCCACCTTTATATGTCGACAGCACTTTTGTCGCCAAACCTTCCCACTGTAGACATAGCCTCAAATGAGGCTATGATAGGTAGTAAGGAAGCTGCCTGTGACCTAATAAACTTTTCAGGAGGTTGGGCTATGAGTCATAGACAAGCATTGACCCATGAGCAGTATATTAGCCATCAGAAAAGAAGCTGCACTAAATTCCTTTATGATGTGGAATGTCCTTTATGGAGGATACAACGAGCAGCCAGGCTGAAGGGTGTCCCCACTGAAGGGGTGCTGCTAACAGTATGCAAGAGCAGCAAGTCAGAATGGGAGGTGGAATATTTCTCAGTCAGAAATGCCTGTGCCTTGATGCATATATGAGAAAGGTTTCATTTAAAACATGATATTAATGCAAGCAATCCGCTGTCGATGTGGTGCACTTTCTGACTGGAAAGCATTGGGGTTATTTTGCTAGCTTCCTTGGCCAGGCACTCCCATGAAGTGACCTGACAATCTCCTGTCTTAAGAAATATTTCCTCATGACCAAAGTCAGGGACTGATCTTTGCAGCTAGGGGAAAAAAAAAAAAAAAAGCTCCTCTTTCACCTTGATGGAGGGGGAAAAAATATAAAGCTTGGACTGCGATAAGACCAGCAGGAAACAACATATTGAATAGCAGCTGAAAAACCTCTGTCTACTGTGAAACAGTTGTACCAACTGAACACAGTCATACACATTGTATTCTCCTCTATTGAGGCATTGTTTATCTTTCTTTTGGCCCAAGAAAGCAACCAGCACTCTCATGCCCATTCTGCTATCTAGTGGTTAGTTCCCTAAAATACATCCTTGCAGAGTCATTCCTTATTTCCCCTCCACCCCCAACTTTTATCATATAACTTGTTCAATTATTTTGTCTTTTCTTCTCTTGATTCCTATCTACAATTATACTTCCCCAGAGCAGCTATTGTATAACCTGTGGGTCTTGGATTAAGTTCACTAGCCTAGTTGACCCCAATCCTGACCTTCACTTAATTAAATACAGAATTAAGCCAAAGAGATATGCAACTCAAATCTCAGGTTGAAGCAGGGGGAGTTCAGGGGCACTGCCAATGAACTTACTGATGTTCATGAATGAGCTCACCTGGCCTTGTAAAACACTGAAAACTGCATGATCAGGTCGGGTGTTGCTGAAAAGACTTTAACTCTTTCATGGCATAGCCTTCTGTGTGAATGGAATATTGCCATACAGATTCAGCTGCTATAGATAAAAGTTCATTTCTTCCACAGAAGCACTCCACATCTCCAGCATTTAGGAAGACATACGAGTGAAAAGGGCTGCTAGTGCTAGTAGCACCAATGCTACCCTTGTGAGCCCCAGTTCCTCAAAGCATGATTCAACACATCTGTTTCTTATCAATTTTGTAATACCAGATCTCAAAAACACCGGGACAGGGTTTTGTCAAGAGTGTGTCACTGTGAATTCTTTGAGCTTAAGAAGAACTTCTACTACACTCTGATCAACAAGAATATGGTAGGTAAATGGATTCAGGTTAGTGGAAGTGTTGTCGGTTGAGTTTTCTCTGCTGTTAGAATCCAATAATTCAACAAGATGCTCTAATTAGAAAAGCAAAACACATTCAAAAAGATGTTCTTCTGTAATCAACAGATGCTTACCAAAACCAAATCTATAGAGAAACATTTGCTGTATGATTTTAAATACAAATCTATCATCTTAAATCAGCCAGGAACAAGGGTTGTGAAACACATACAGCTTCAGCTGTGACCCTTCTATTGAAAAAGTCAGGCTCATTTCGTATGCGCAAGTAGCTTAGTGTAGCCAGCAACCCCAGCAAGCTCTTATGTGTTTGTTACAGTCCACTTGTTTGTGTGAGAGTAAGATACAATAGAAAGCAAACTTTGTTATTGATGCATGGAGATGACATGACAGCAGAATAGGAGACTCACATCCTGGTTTTGAGGAAGACAGGCCTAGAATTGACAATGGCAGCATGAGCGTCTCCATATAGTCCTTGCAATGTACATCAAGGCTGACCCGAAGTGGTGAGCTGGTCACAGAATTTCTATTACCATTAACGTCTAGCTTCTCCCCAGAAAATACAGAAATGGGCACCTGTTGATACTGTGATGGTGATAGCTGTCCGCAAAGATCTGATCTGAAACTACCAGAGGCAGTTGGATAAAATGGGCAGATATTCAGAGGGCAGGTATCCAGCAAGTTTTGAAAATCAAACCCCCTTAATGCTTTTTTATTTTTTAATAATTTAACCCAACATCAGTAGGCATCCCCTAACTCAGGATGCATCTACACAGCAGGACTTAACTCGAAATAAGCTACACTAATTGAGCTACGTCAATTGCATAGCTTATTTCAAAATTTAGGGTGTCTACACAGCACTTATTTCAAAACAGAGCACTCTTCCTCCCACGTCCCTTACTCCTCGTACAATGAGGCTTACAGGAGTTGGAGTAAGAAGTCCTCCAGCTTGACAGTATTTCAACATTATTTCTGCTGTGTAGACACGGACTAAGTTATTTCAAAATAACATTAGTTATTTTGAAACAATGTTGCTGTGTAGACATACCCCTAGTTGGCAGTGGGGGAGCCAGACAGCTCCATTGTATTCAAGCCAGACTTGTTTGAAATTCTGTTACCCAAAATAAGGACATGTCCTCAGTGCCCAGGAGTTAAGATGTGGGGGAAGAGGGAGGGAGGGAGAAGGAGAACAGGAGCAGAGCAAAACCTTCTTTCATCTCACATAAGTGAAATACAGGCCATTGATGTTTTACTAGTTCTACTATGTTTTTTTTATTTTTCATCTTAGGCAAACAGTTTAATTTGTTTCATTGTTATACTGAATGTAACCATTAAATGCTGTTACTTTTCACTACATTGGGCCAGGTCCTCATTTGCGGTAAATCAATCTAGAGCACTAGAAGCACTAATCCACCTTGTTTGATGTATTGGCCCATAGTATCTAAAGAACTCACAAAGTGCATATTGACTCTAGCATACCAAACCCAAGATTTGATACCCAGTGGGGATGACATGGAGATCTGTTTTGCCTAAGCTGCCACTTGAAATTTTCCATCTGGTCTGTGCCAAGGCACTTTAGTCTTACTTCAGACTAGAACATCCCTGTTATTTCATTCTTAAGCCTCTTGATGAGAGAGCATCTCCTGTAGCAAACTGAGCTTGTGGTGCACATAGGAAGCCCAGATGCATTCTTGTGATTTCAGCACATTGGACCTGAATTCTGTTCTTGATTTTGCAATGATTTGGGCCCTGATCCTGAAATCATTTACTCACGGGCTTAACTTGAAGCACCTAAGCAGTCCCACTGGTTTTTATAGGATAACTCACATGGTGAAAGCTTAGCATTGGCAGTTAAGTGTTTGTGGGATCAGGATGGACCAAATAGGAATGGAGATAATACTGGAAATGTGTTAGAAGGAAAAGCATTTTTTGTGGCTGTCCGTATGCAGTATTACAAACTCACAATCAATTACTGTTTTATTGTTAAGTTCTCCTTCCTTTTTTTCTGGATCCAGCAGAAATGATAAGCAGTTAAATCACAAACACAGAAGAATTATTCATTGCTTTGCTGAGCAATGTAGTATAATCTAGTAGCCTGCTGAAATAAAGAGAACAAGGATAAGATCCCAGGTGATGGGCAGCATCTTCGAACCGGACTCAATGAACGTGCTGGATGGTGTAAGAACATTTGCAAACACATTATTAAAGGTGTCTTGTATCATCTCTCTACTGTATGTTGACATTTTCTTGACTCTGTCTGCTTTACAAATGTCATGTCACACAGGATAAAATGAAGAGCGGTACCAGGAAAACCATATAATCTGGTAGGGTCATGGACTGTAGCTCTCAGGAAATACACAGGAGAATGCTCAGGGTCAACTTTGGCAAGGAAGCAGCAGTTAGGTACTTGAAGTTGTTAAATCCATTGCATTAGTTGAAGAGCATTTGCCTAGGGTGGCCATTGTTAGCTAGAAAAGAGCTTGTTTGTTTTAAATATATTTCTTAAATCTAGTGGGCCACTGACTCTCACCAAATTGCATTTGACTGTATGTTTTTTTCAGATTAATTTGTAAGAGCAAAGAAGCTTGACACCATATACAGTATAGAATAAAAACTTTGAAAATGAATAAAAAGCAACTCCATGACTAATATATTTCCTATGCAAAGGAACTATGGCTTAGTGGATCTGCCATTTCATAGGCAAAAATGCAGAGATTGCCTCTTTTGTCAGTTTGGAGATAAAATCCTATTCTTTGTAATCCCTGAAGAAACAAATCAAATAAGCTCTGGCTGAGCTAACCATTTTCAATCCATCAAAGCAATCAAATTCTGTTTACCTGAATCAGAATGATTTCTAAAATGTTATTAAAAAGTAAAATGGAGTTTAACTATTCCAAAAAACGGAAGATGATGTGCAAACACAAAGGGGATAAGATTTCAGTAATTATGTAGACACAAAGTCGGTGCCATCATTTGTACCACAATACAATGTAGCTATGGCATATAAAGATAAAGCTCCCTTTGTCTAACACTACTGCTGCAAGTGGTACATAAACATAATTAATGTAAGAAGTCTTCAAAGGGGTGAATGTTCATTTAGTTAGGTAGTTTTATTGCTCTTCCAAGCAAACAAAGATTTTATAATTTAATAAACCAATTAACTGATTATACATGTCACCCAAAATATTTGTACATCATATATCACTATCGTTTCAAGAATCACCGTCATTTCTCACTAACCAGACCAGGAGTGCAGTATTACAGTTAAAGGAAGTATTTCATTTAGTATGTATTTAGTTTGCCAAGTATCAGAGGGGCATCAGCATTTGTCTGTATCCACAAAAACAATGAGGAGTCCTGTGGCACCTTAAAGCCTCACAGGTTTATTTGGGCATAAGTTTCATGGGCAAAAACTCACTTGATGCATCTAAGGAAGTGGATTTTTGCCCTTGAAAGCTTATGCTGAAATAAATCTCTTAGTCTTCAAGGTGCTGCAGGGCTCATCATTATTTAGTTTGCCAGTTAGGGTATGTCTAGACTACATGGCCCCGTCGATGGAGCCATGTAAATTAGTTTATTCAGCATAGTCAAAGAAGCGGGGATTTAAATAATCCCTGCTTCATTAAAATAAACATGGCCGCCGCGCTGTGCCGACGATCAGCTGATCTGACACAACGCGGCAGTCTAGACGCGGATCTGTTCTCTGGGGAAGCCTTTGCCGACCGATCCCTTATGCCTCATGAAACAAGGTTTACAGGATTGGTCGGCAAAGGCTTCCCCAGCCGACAGATCCACATCTAGATTGCCGCGCTGTGTCGGATCAGATGATCGTCGGCACAGCGCGGCAGCCATGTTTATTTTAATGAAGCGGGTATTATTTAAATCCCCACTTCTTTGACTATGCCGAATAAACTAATTTACATGGCTCCGTCGATGGAGCCATGTAGTCTAGACACACACTTATTGTGAAGAGAATACCCTTATGTTGTTTTTTTGGGAGGGATGCTTGAGGCTAACTACATTCCCAAAGAAATAATACCAGTTTTCATACAACTGCTGCTACTCAGAATAACTTGAAAAAGCAAACATTTTGTTCCTCAGTCATGATTTGTGAACTGATCTACACATAAGAGTCATGTAGATATACAGAACATTCCTTGATATATTTTATGACCCCTAGGAATGGCTTCTTCTATTCAGTCAAGACTCATTCAGCTGACTTCTGTTACAGTACATATCACTGTCCTGTATTCTGGCAGTGATATTCATTTGCAATGCTACAGCTGACGGGTCCATCTTTCCATTGTAAGCCTCAGTACAATGTCGGAGAAAGCACTTTGTAAAAGTTCACTTCAGACTTGCCATTTTAGGAGAACTGGACAAAGTTTCAGCCCAGATTTTTTTTTCTCAAATTGTTTGAAAAAAATCTTTTAATTACTAACAAATGGACTACATGTGTGAATTTTTTCCATTGACTTTGATGCTCAAAAACAGGCTTGAGTCTTTAAAACTATGGGTAAAAGCCTGCCTTCAGTGTAAGTAATTAATAGTGACTTCACTCAGTTATGTGCATCGACAAAATTTGTCCCTAACTTTGATAGGTAATCTATAATACAGAGATTTTTTTCATCCCTATTTCCATTTGAAACACCAAATGATTCTTTCAGTCTATAATGGGAGGCAGCATGGTCTAGTGGTTAGGCCTCAAAATGAGGATCAGGAGACTTCTGTTCTATTCAGTAATATTCTGTTCATCTGACTTCCATTCCCAGGTCTGACACTGATCTCCTGTGTGAGCCTGGACATGTCTCTTTGCCACTCTGTGCTTCAGTTTCCCCAGTTTGTAAAATGGTGATAATGATACTTACTTTGGGAAGTGCTTTGAGATCTCTGGATGACAAGTGCTATGTAAGAGCTAAGGATTATCATTACAGGTTATATTCAGTAGTATCTTTCATTGAAAACTTGAAGATTCATAATGGACTGATTTACTTTATGAGCACATGGGTCATCTTCATGGTACTCAGCTACAGCCTACAAGTAAACCATCAGTGAACTATCACAGTACACATCTATCAGGGACAATCTAGATGGTACTTGGTCCTGCCATAAGGGCAGGGGACTGGACTCGAAGACCTCTCGAGGACCCTTCCAGTTCTAATATTCTATGATTCTATGATTAATATACTTATATCATGCATTTCATCTGAATATCTTGGTGTCTTACAGCATTACTTAATTCACATAATTTCCCAGTAAAGTAGGTAACATTAATACCCCCAATTTTACATACAGAAAAACCGGGGCACTCTGCATTATGTAGCACAGCTGTTATTGTAATCTCCAAAGGGGGATATTGTCTCACCAAAAGCACATTATTAAATTATATTATGCTGTCTAGTAACCAATTTCAGCTCCCATTGTAGCCATTGATTTCAGCAGGGATTGCTATTGATGAAACTTTATTCAGCTGAGCCATTCTAGAGGTGACTTTTAATCAACTGTTGAGGATGCAAATTAATACTGAACTTTACTACAGAAACAAAAAACCCTTTAAAAACAACAATGGTCCTGTAAAACCTTAGGGTACTTCTACACTGCACGGCTATATCAGGATACCAGAAGTATCCCAAAATAGTTACCCCACACCTTAACAAACTGCCTGTTATTTCAAGATATTTTTTGAAATAATGGGTGTACTATTTCAGCATCCCTATTGTCTTGAAATAGTGCATTATTTCAAAAATTGGTGCTGTGTAGACATGCCAAATTTCAAAATAAGCTATTTCAAAATAGAATCAAAATAAGATATGTATCTTAAACTCGTATCTTATTTCAAGTTTAGGGTGCTGTGTAGATGCACCTTTTAAGACTAACCAAAAATATGTATAGATAGTATCATGAGCTTTCCTGGACACAACATTATTCCTGGGAAGTGAAACCAAAGACTTTTCAACTTTTTGGTACATCCTGAACACCTTATAGTTTAGCCAGAGTCCCATCACAGTTTCCATCTCAACGTGGGTGAGATGGCAGATTACTTTCTCTGATAAATATTAATTAGAAGGATGTGTCCATCTCTGTCCTAGAAAAGAACATGGTATGTGTCCTCACTTCACCCACCTCTGTAACTAACTGTACATGCCAAACTTTGCCAGGAGCATTTGGAAACAACTTAGTTGACTTCAATGAAATTACACCCTAGAATCTGACTCTCTGTGCTACTTCTGGCAAACCACTTCATGTCTTTGTACCTTATTTTACTAGAGAAAATATAACCAAAATAATACCTCACAGAGATGGTCTGAGATTTAACTAAGTCTTAATGAAATACTTAGGGATGAAAAGTGCTACATAAACACAAGATGCTAAAATAATTATCACCCTATAGTATTAAACCAATATTCCATTTTCAGTATCACTCTGCTAAACCCTAGCACACAATACCTGAATTTGTACTATTATCATTATGCATGAGTAGTTCAAGAAATGTTTTAAGATATTTTTAGAAACACTAGAATGCGCCCACCTGTCTACTGGGATATGGATATATGAATTCTGCCAAAATATAGTTAAGTTAGTCCCAGAAAAGCTCCTTTTGTGCTTTGTTTGTCCTCAATTGAGCCTGTAAGTTTTAGCATTTGATTTTTCCTTTCTGCATGTCACTCATGTGCAATGATAAATATGAAATAATGGAGAACATGCTGCAATTTGCAGAGCCCACTGTCTCTTTTCCTCTCCCTCGCATAGAGACAGAGAGAGAGAGAGAGAGAGAGAGAGAGAGAACATTAAAGGAAGCTGTTAAGCTAATCTGGTGCATCTAAATGGGCAATATATATTGAATCCATGCTCCATTGATCATAATTATTGTGGTACCCTTTATCAAGTAACCATCTTAACCCATTATTTAGAGATCATTTTGCTTTCCATTACTGTCACTATATTGCAGAATTTGCTGGGAATTGGCCACTGTGTGACAGAAAGGTGTGCAGCTGGATTAGTCTGGAATCTACTCATGTGATCCAACCAAGTCTTTCAAACAAAAAACCTGAGTGCTATTTTATAGAACTATGGAGCAACCTTTGAATGACTTTATTCTTGAGAAACAGATCATTTGCATAGGCTTAGTTTTTCAGTCAGGAGGATCAATAAATCCCCAGAAGTTTTACATATACTCTTCAGAATCTAATATTCTCCATCTACCTATTCTGAAGCTACAGACTGGACACTGAAAAGTATTCTAATGAAGAAAGTGTTAAAATAGTTCTGCTAGTAGCAGAGAGGTGTTAAGAACAACATTTTCACCTTTGAGGTCATCAATTTAACTTACTACTCTTTGGTATTTGTGTATGTGGGTGTTCTATTCTCAACTGGCCCACTCAAGCTATAAATAATGCAGACAATAAAACAATTGCATACAACCATACTGTATAAACATCTGGCTATGGACTGAAATTCAAATACCATAGTCTCACAGGTACACTGAAAACACCTGGCTTGATTATTACCTAAGAAGATTAAAGGAGTTCAGGGCAAAGAAAAATATATGCAGTACATCTTAATGATGCCAATGTCTTTCTATAATGAATCTCTATCCCGCACCACTCTAAGTAATGCAACTGGCATGTACAGCATGTTTTGATAGTATTAACACATGTATCTGGAGCCCAGGTGTTTGAGCTAATATTTGCCAGTGTAACCAGCTGGTATGCAAATTTTCATATAGTTGAAAAATAAGGGGGGGGACCAAATCATTGACACACATCATCATCACATTATGAAAACAATGTGAAAAAGTGTTACATTTGAGAAATTAAAAGCTCACCCTTCCATCACTGCAAGCTGCTGTGAATATTAAAGGCTTTCTTCAACTCTTATTACACTAGGTGGAAATTTCATATATGACCAGGGGAGTCAGATCCAGACCCTAATTGCAGAGGTGTTTAAATACTTGTGAATTTCCTTTGTTCCAGGGGTTTTACCATAAACCATGTGGCCTTGGGCAACACGTTTCCCCTCTCTGAGCCTCTTTCCCCATATATAGAATAAGGATAGTGGTCTCCCTTATTTCACAGGTTGTATATAATATTTGTATAATCACTTTGGTATGTCTACACAGCAGCCATTATTTCAAAATAATGTTGAGTGGGAGGACTCCTTACCACAACTCCTGTAACTCTCATTTCATGAGGAGTAAAGGAAGTTGAAGGGAGAATGGTCTTCCTTCAACTTCCTGCTGTGTAGACAGTGCCAAAAATCGAATTAAGCTATTTCGACTTCAGCTATGCAATTGACATAGCTGAAGTTGCATAGCTTAATTGACTTTTGCCATGCTGTGTAGACGTACCCTTTAAGATTCTTGGATAAAAGGTGCTACAGAAGTGTATACTACGTATCTTATAAAGAAATATGTTTATGTACATAGTAGACAAGCATGGCCAAATCTTGCCTAGCCATGAAGAAGGCCACGGAATTGTATCATAGTAGCTTAGGCTCAAAGTCATGAAGAAAGCCTTTGAATGTAATAGGGGCATCAAGTTAGAAGGGAATTTCTCATGCTCTGAACCAGTCATCAATATCATTTTCTTGCTGACTTTATTCCACTCTGAGATTGTGTGTTTCAACCATTATTGGATCAGAAACTGTTCTTTGGAGTTTTCTTTCCCACATGCCATGGGAAGAGAATGTACTGGCAGAATCAGCTTGGCAGATAAAAGTGTCAGTGCATTCAGTGCCTTCACAGACAACAGTTGCTGGAAGTTCTTCAGCTGTTCTCTGCAAAGCTCCTCCTCGGTCAGGTTACAGCTCAATCAACGAAGGCAAGGAAGCAAGAAATGAGACCAGGCCCCTGCTATTGTTCAGTCATTCTCTAGAACTTTTATTGAAATTGACGTATATGCTGTGTTCCCGCAGCTCATATTATAGATGTGCAACCAAATTGCCAGTGTTGTTTCTAGGCTGCATCTTGATGCTGAGACCACAGGCAGAGCTCTTTGACTCCCACCAGTCTGCCCGGGGAGCACTACTGCTGCTCCTTGCTGTCCTCTATGTTTGGATCATGTGTCAATTACAAAGAAGTGGCATCACTGCAATCTAGTTCAGATGTGATTGGCTGGACAAGTGATTGTAGCACAGGGTTCATGACAATGGAACCAACAGCACAACTCAGCAAGCCATAATCTTTCTGTCTGTCACTGGCACAGAACTTTTTGAAAACATTAAACTAGTAAGTCTACGGCAGGGACTGGAAAGATAAGACCTCATTAGTTCAATACAGTGAAAGCTTTGTTATCCGCCACTCTGTTAACCAGAAAACTTTGTTAACCAGCATTGCTCCCAGCCACAGTACCACCATGTCTTCAAGACCATGCACCAGACTGCTACCTATCCAGATGACTGCTGAGGGACCTCTGACAGCCAGCACTGCTGGCTGACATCATCATCAGATGCCTCCTTCCCCCTCGGCCTTTCTCGAGCTTCCACAACCCAGATCTGCTGGTAGGGGGTGGGAACAGAGCAATAAGCTTTGTTATCCAGCACATTCAATTAACCAGCAACCCGCTTTTCCATGAGTGTTAGATCAGAAAGCTTTCACTGTATATAAAATAAAGGAAAGCCACAACTTTTGCAGGGGGAAAGGTTGTGTTAGGTGCTTAGGATGCAGCAAAATGAAATGTGGTCATACAGAAGTGGGTATAGGCCTGACTTCCCTGTATGGCCATATTAGATCAAACTTAATGGTAGTGCTAGTTTTGCCAACAGTGTTACTGAAAGCTGGTTAAAATATGTTGATTGCCAAGCTAAAGTTGAGGTATGCATTAGATTGTTAACCTTATTTTAAAAGATGATGCTGTATTTTTTCTAAGTCCCTCAAAATATGCTATTGCATCAGGCTACCAAAATATTTTAAAGACCCATCATCAAGCATGTTTCTAGCCGTTGTTAGCTTCTAACTGTGCTTTCCGTAGTAGGACCTTGATTCCTGTTCTAACATTAGGCATTTTCAAAATGGATGCATGAGCTATTGTATTAGCTCTATGTATTTCATGAAGATCCATCAAATGTCTTGGTTCTACAGAACTTGCTCACAGAACCATAACCCAACTGAATATTTTGTGCTAAGGACAGAACAGCGTAAGTGACACAAATCATAATATATTCTCTTAGCATACAGTGAGGGCACAAGCAGATCCAATTAATTTAAGGATTCAGTTGAACCAGACCTAGCACTATGTAATACAGTCCCAGATTCAACCATTTACGTCACCCTTTGTTAAACTGAGCATGTAATTTACTAATTTAAAATTTGAGGGGGATATTAAATAATATAGTTACAGATTTGGTAATATAAATCCTACCCTGTTAAATTGAACCTGATTTGAATTTTTCATGTGATATTAAGTAAATGATCTTATTTCTCCTTCTAACTTTTAGAATGTTTTTGTAGGAATTCTCAGTGCTGACACAGAAAATACATAGATGAATATTGGTAGTAGTAACTATATGTACCCTATTCCAGTGGGACACTTGTAAATTCCTCCATGTGGCAGATTATTTCAGAATGGACCTACATGGGAAGGTATGTAATCTCTGTCATGGGATTCCTTTTTTCTTAGGTACTATCAGGAGACATTAATCAATAGGGTGTCTTCCTTAAGCCTCTTCTGGAAAAGCCATCACAAGCATATCAGTATATTATAGCGCTGCTTGTGAGAGCTGGGTTGTACATAATACTTTATCATCATAGAGCTGTTAATGAGTAGTGGCACTGGGTTTTGTTGTTTAAAAAAAAAAGATCGAGGGAGCACTTATTTTGGAAAAAAAAATCAGATCCAATCACATGCACTTTGCAAACATAATCAGAAAAAGTAAGCTGAAATCAGAGCAACCAACCTTGACCATGTCTCTAATCTTCCTTGAGGTTTAACAACAAAACTCAAATTAAGGTCCGGATTCTGTTCTGAGATTGGTGTTTGCGCATCATTGCTTATCCTGTAACATCAGCTCCTGCTTTTACATGCTTCATAGAGGATTTTACAAAGTATGCAGTTGATGGACAGAATCAGCCCTTTGGTGTTTCGCTGTTCCCAGTCATTATGAGAGTTTTCTTACCTCTTTTAATCATCAGAGATAATTATGTAACATTTATTAAGAGTTTGTACTGAATGCATGAAATAAATTAATGAAGTAAACACTGTCAAAAGTACAGCATACATAGAGTCATGAACTATTGCAATGACTTGACTCATGAACAGGTGCCAAATCAATATCTAATAGAAGTAATTCACCTATATGAAAAATTAGGTATTATCAGATTAACAAACATTATAGGCAGGTATATCTTTGAAAACAATGAATATATATCCTTCAGTGAACACTCTAGTTAAGTTTTTAAAATTTCTTCTCCCAAGCTAAGCTTTTTCTTTTAGTCAGACTATAGCCATAAGTCAATTATGCAGCAGCACAAAGAGAAGTCTGCAGTATTTTACTGTCATTGTTGGTAATTTGTCCCTTAGGGTGTTAGTATTCATACATAATTGCACATTGTCTTTCTCTCTAACATTTTCTACTTTCTTTCTCTGTTAGAACAACATAAGAATTATTGCATCCATGGGTTTTAGCAAATTATCCAGCTAACTTGATTTACATTCTGTTCACAAGCAGAATTAGAGGGGAAAACACATTGCTTTGTCTTTTCTTAGCTATCTTTTGGCCCTGAAGATTGCAGTTTGTTCATTTGTTTGTTTGGGGGTTCTTTAAATATCAACTGAGAAGAAAGAAATAATGATTGCCCCAAATGATACTATAAGTGACCATAGCTCATAAAAGAAGCATTGAGAGTAGAAAACTATTACGATTAGAATAAGACACATCTGGCAGTTTGGTTTTACAACTCATGAACATTTGGCACAGAGGTAGGGACCTTACCCTAGAAGGAAGCTGACTGGAATTTTTTCTACAAGCAATGAAATTCTGGAACCTGTGATGGTTCCCTATCCCTGCAACAAACCCTGTTGCCAACTCTGTCCACATATCTATACTCGCAACACCATCACAGTACCTAACCACCTAAGCTACAACATCAGGAGCTCATCCACCTGCACATCCACTAATGTGATACGTGCCATCAAGTGCCAGCAATATTGGCACCATGTATATTGGCCATACCGGACTATCTGTACGTCAAAGGATAAATGGACACAAATCAGATATTTGAAATGGTAACCCACAGAAACCTGTAGAGGAACACTTTAACTTCCCTGGACATTTAGTAATGGATTTTAAAGTAGCCATCCTTCTACAAAAGAATTTCAAAACCTGATTACAGGAATGGACTGGAATTCCTTTTCAAATTCAATACTATCAACTTAGGACCAAATAAGGATCTTAACTGGTTAACACACTACAGAGGCATTTTCCTCTCTTTTTGATATTCACACCAAGTGATGTGAATAAGCCACTTCCACCCTGTCTTGATTAGCCTCATTAACACATATGACCCTGCCTCTGTAATTTCCACTCCAATTCATATGATGAAGTGGGTTTTACCCTACTAAATCTGTGGGTCTCTAAGGTGCCACATGACTCCTTATTGTTTTAGCAGAGCAGAGTCAGCACAACTACAGGAAGTGAGCTGCATTCCATCTGGCTCAAGCATCACATTACAGAGAGCTGCTTAGATAGTATTTCACAATTTTAAAAAGATCTAGCTGACAATTTTTCTCTAGGCAAGAATGAGAGAATGGAAAACCTGCAATTTTAGAGATTACTATGACTTCTATTAGGTGGGTAAAAGCAGGTGCCTTGCAGTTCCAAAGGAAGCAATATGTTCCTCTCCATGATTCTCCAAGTGAGGATGGATTCTCCCAATAAAATAGGCTTCCATATGCAGGTTTTTTGTCTCCTCATTGTGTGGCCCCATAGTTCCCACAGGTCCCTGGACAACCTACCTACTGCAGGTGCCATCTTGCTAGTGGTTTCTCCAGCCATGACTTGCCCTGGAACAAAATTCCAATCTGATGACACCTTTGATCCAGAAGGATATGTGCTGCAGTGAAACAGAAGAGATGAAGAGACAGTTTCTGCATGGAGAATTCAAGATTAATAAAAACAGCCCTGTTTTCTCTGAGCATTTGGGGCTTTATGAAGTTGGGAGAAATGTTCCAAGACTTCTCTGAGGCCAATAAATCTCTCCTCCCCAATGGAGTATATCTCCAGATATTTGCCACAAATATTTTTCAGCTTGTTAGTGTTCTATTCCCAGAGCTTGATTGGATTTCATACTCTTTTCATTTCTGTATTGCTAAAGATCTGCCCAGATTCTGATCTGAATTCAGTAAAGGAAATCTGAATTGCATCAGCTGAGGATTCTAGTTTTAAGTTTTATGTTTGATTATCATTTAAATATGATCACAACACTGTGGAGCATCCCTTCCCAAATGACTTTTTGTAGATATGGAAGCAATGAATCCTCAGCTACTAGCTACTTTGAACTAATGTAGCTAGACCATATAATAATTAATGAAACAGTATTTTATCTTCAGTGATAAAGTAGCAGCTCTAAGGCAGACAGCTAACCCCTAATTTGGCACCAAATTTCAAAATAACTCGCTATTCCAAAATGCCCCTTAACCCTCATGGAATGAGAGTTACTGGGATGTTGGAATAAGCCGTCCATTATCTTGAAATCTATTTTGAAATAACAGGCTGCTTCAATAAAAGCGGAATAGCTATTTTGGGATACTCTGGTATCCCAAAATAACATTGCAGCATAGACGTAGCCTGTGTGTTTATAATGTTCTCTAGACTGGACCATATTTTTTTTTCTTTTTCTATTTAGATGTGTAGTATTTTTTCATCGCTCCCATAGACTTTTATTTTTATGGTTTTTGTTTCTTTTTTTGTATTCAGCGTTCATGCAGCAAGGGGCATGTTTTCTTTGCTCTCCTCTCATCTCCTCCTCCTTTGTATCTCATGAATAACAAAATCAAAGAAATAAACTGAACATATTTGAAATCATTCAGGTAGCAATGAACTTTGGATGCTAACCTTCTCCTCTCCTAGGCAATGTCCACTCTGTCTTCTTTCATCCCTGCTATAGTTTACATAATGCTACCTGCGATTAGCTGGTACCTACAAATGTGTATTGGTTTTATTATTGTGATAAAGAGTTTAAAGTATATTGGCTGTGATCCTATAGAGAGACCAGTGGAGATACAGACAAGTCTGCACAAAATATAGACAACACACTGTGCATTCATAAGTGGGGAAGCCCTTGGATGTCACTCAGTGCTTCCATAATATCCTCTTAGGTATGAATTGAAACTAGTAAATCTAAATGCTGAAAAAATACCATTTAATACACCTCAAAGGCCTTATGTATCTTTGTCCATGTCTTTGATTTTTATATGCTGTGAGATATTAAAGGAAATCTTTGTATCTTAGCATTCCCCATCTTCTGAGAGAATATAGTCTGTCTGAACAACACTGTATTTAAATACTCAAGGACACAGGCAGAAAATGCAATGCTTATTTTTGATAGGTCATGTCAAGTTCCCCCCCCCCCATTTACATTAGTAATGAAATGTAGGGTCTCAGTTCCTAGGGTGTGTCTACACTGCACCATTATTCTGGAATAATGGCCATTATTCTGGAAAAAAATACTAGTGTCCACACAGCAATTGCGTTATTTTGAAAGAAAATCAAAATAACTGAGGGTTTTTTCGAACATTGATAAACCTCATTCCATGAGGAATGATGCCTCTTCTGAAAAAGCTCTTTCGGGAAGAGGCTGTGTGGGGATGCTCCACTGCTGCTATGTTGAAATAGCTCCTCGCCAGAGTCATTCTAAGTTATTCCTCCCAGTGCCTCTTGGGCTCTAAATCAAGATAATGTATTCACATTAGGGGAGCCTGCCTTGGACTGATTTTGATGCTTCCCTGTAGTGTGGATGCTCTAATTCGAAATAAGCTATTCTGGAAGATATCTTCCGAAATAGCTTTTTCTGAAACAAGCTTGCAGTGTAGACATGCCTTTAGTGCTGAGGAAGGTACTCATTGCTGCAGAAGTAACTAACCTGGAACCCCGTTAGCCAGGGCTTTTCGGGAATCTGAGTGGACACACATTTCAAGATTGGGAGCAAAGAGGCAAAGCTAAGTAATTTTTGCTGGTGGGGAGCAGAGAGGGTTGTACTGGAGAGGAAAGCACATAAAGGAAGGCCTCTATAGATGAATAATCCAGGCAGTACATATGGGTGTTTCTATTAAGCACCTCCTTGATAGGATAGCACTGTTGGTCATATAGTAATTTTTTCCAGTTCTTTTATTTGAAAGTTGGAGTTGGTTAAATGTTTCTATTTTTTTCTGACTGAACTTTGGGTTTTGATTACATGAACATTTTTCTAAAAAAATAAACCTTGTCCTAGAACTTTGTGTCAGAAAATCAAGTCACCCCAACCTGTCATAAAACCTGTCTTTTGTTGTTGTTGTTGTTTTTAATAAAAGTCAGTATTTTCCACAGAATAACGCCATTTTCAAACGAGCTCTACTAGTAATATTAGTGTGTTATGCTAAAGTGAATATCTATCAATAGATTGTAGTTAAGTTCTCCCTTGGAGAACTTTCCATACTTACGTGAAGGGGTATATCTGAAGGATCATTCACTCTAAGATGACTGGTGATTATGTGGACGCAAAGCCAAAAATTAAGGGAAATCACACTTCATTATTTGCATTATATATGAAGCACAGCAGTCTAATTACTTGATAAGTTAAATGTTTAGATAACTTTCTAAAAAAAACCCAGGTGTTTCTGATCCAACAATATGTCTGGTAAAAATGGACCTTGACACAGAAGGGAGCAGAAGTTGGGGGCCCTGGAGACAGTGCCAAGTTTTCCAGCAGATTCATCTGGGACAATCCCTCCCTGGACATAAGAAACTCTTAGAAATTGTGCAAGAGGTCACATTCTCCTTTACAGATTTGTGCACCTTCCTGGGTCTATGCTGGTGGATTTGGCCCTATATTTCTTAATAAAGCACAGAAATTCAAGCTGCCTTTTCTTTTTAGGATGCAAGAAGATGAATGCATAAATCATCTAAAGAAAACCACCAGCCAGATAGCCTTAGTCTTAAATATTGCATTAGAGCACATTATTACAATACAGTGTTGCACGCTCCTGTGGTATTTAGAACCCTTTGGCATTTTAGTGACCTTTTTCAAGGCATATTGCATTGAACTACTAATTTATTTCATGATCATCCTATTGTATCTAAGAAAAAAAATGTTTGACAAAGAAACAGGTGCCCCAATCAGAGTTGCATATTGCATTTCAAAACGCACTGAGTAAATGCTAATTTCGACAATTTGCATGAGAGACTTTTGCTATCACTTCTATCGCAGTATCCATGTCAGCTCAATTTTCAGAGCAGCTGTAGCTCAAACATTGACCTGCTGCCTATTACAGTAGTGTAATGAAGTGCAATGAACTTGTAATTATTGTACATTACCCTAGCTCAGGTAACATGCAGCTCTCAGTGATCACAATGGAATCCCAGTTCTTGTTCAAAATGAGAAAACCGACCATGACGTTGATTTAAGGGTGTCATCAAAAATTACGCTCTGAGCCTGAGAATGTACTATTTATTCCCAAGGCAGCATTTCACAATGCCATGGAAAGATTGCACGGCCATTGAATACTCAGATAAACTAGTCTCAAATAACTAACTGAAGAGTTGTATCTAAGAGCCAGCTGTAACTGTGATGGGATATTTTGAAGAGATCTAGTAATGAAATTACACAAGGCAGATGATTTAAATGTCTCTTTCCTAACACCATCCATCCAACACCCTCTCAACTTCTCCAGGAAATAGTGCAGTTTCTTCTATTACGATGCACGGAATGTGGAGCCTTATGAAATTGACTTGAAAACAAAGCCTGTCTCACAATGGATGACTGTGCAAATGATCAGCCCCATCTGCACAGCTCAAAATAATAAGCCAAGCCTTCACTGACTGTATTTTAAGATTTGCTGCCTCCCTGCCCCTCACTCCTTTGGATACAATTGAATCCAATCCCTCAGGCATTTAACCCAGTAACCTTTCATAAGAACATTTTCTTTATGAGGGCCAAATCTACCCAGACGGTGCACAGCTCAGTTACCAAAAGGACTGTGGGGGAGAAATCCTGCCATCTACAAATAAGATGTAAACTACTATTGTGGATTCAGCCCTGAACATTTTAAAAAGTCCCTGGTGCTCCTCATTTGCAGGATCAGGGCACTATGTTTTAGTCAAAGGTATCCTCATCATTAGGCATTTAGCAATTTGTAGCCTGCTGGTGGAGGTTCCTGTTTCTTTAAGCAAACTATTAGGAAATGTAATCCTGCTGTCGCCTTTAGGATCTGGTGCAAAACTTTAGTTCTCCCAAAGCACAGGTAACAGGATATTAAAATATATGGAACAAGCACACTGGAAAGTTTAACTGTCTAAACCAGTAACTTTGTGTCAGGTATAAAATCAAATTAAGTTTTAAAAAGGTAAAACAATCCCTGCCGTGCAATTTGAAAGGGTCTGGTTTTTGTAGTGTGAGAGGGAGAGAGAATATGGCTTGGATTTTCACATTTAACCTATGTGGAATTCACACATAGTAACTCACCACAGGTAACATGGCAGGGGATGAACAGATGACTAAAAAGCAGCTTGAATTTATTATCTTTGTTGACTATTCAAGTTTCTAATTTTCTTTGGCACCAAGGGAGGAAACAATGGAGTGGAAAAGAAAACAGAGACAAAGGAAAGTCAGAGAAGAGTTTCAGGCCAGTAGGGACCAACAGATCATCTCATTGGAGCCCTGTATATCACACGCCACCAACACCACCCAGCTAGAAACCCACACACCAAACCCACCCATTGAAAAGGAGAGAAAGGAGAAGTTAAATAATGATGCAGGGGAGACTACATGGTGCACTGCAATGAAGTGTTTGCTCCCTCTTGTTCGGAACAGACAGCACTTGAGCTTCAAGGAATGCCAGATGTCATACTGCAACCATGGTAATATTGTGAGTCCATGACACAAAAAAATGTAATGGACAACGCTTCTAGAGGAAATATGGAAGGGAAAAAGTTGAGGAAGAAGAAAGGAGGTAGTGAGAGTACCAGGAGTGAGCGGAGAGAAGGAAGACAAAGACAGGAGTTGCTGGAATTCTTGATCAGCAAGATAATGTAAACCACCTTGGAGCAAGTCGGTCCCAACCCACCTGAGTGCTATGCTAGATGTGCAAACTCCTCTGCTGGTAAGGATGCAAGCCTAGCATTTGAGACGCTTGGTTTCAACTCCCTGCTCTGTCGTGGATACCATGTGACCTTAGGCAAGTCATTCAGTTCCTCATCTGGACAATGGGGATGATGGTAACTCCCTATCTTGTGGAAGCATGGTAAGGATAAATTGGCCAAAGATCCTGAAGTATTCCGACAATACACTCATGGGGACAAGATGAGGACCTAAGATAGATAACACATTACCCCAGTGCTGTTGGACCCTCCCAGAAACCCTGACTCTGTATCCACTAAGAGCGCATCTACACTGCGGCGCTAGCTCAAATTAAGCTATGCAATTTGAGCTACACAAATTGCGTAGCTTATTTTGAGCTTATTTCAAGATAGTCTATTTCAAAATTTGGCGCTGTTTACACAGTGCCAAATTTCAAAATAGACCACTGTTCCGGCAAATCCCTTAATCCTCGTGGAACGAGGTTTACCCGGACGTTGGGAAAAGCCGCCCGTTATTTCAACTGTATTTTGAAATAATGGGCGTGCTGTGAAGACATGGAAAATGCTATTTTGGGATACTGGATGTATCCCGAAATAGCACCCGCTGTCTAGACATACCCTAACTCTCTTTGGAAGAGGGCCTGTTTGTTCCTAGTTATGTGCTATCCTCTTGCTTCACAGGCCTCTGATCAAGGAAGAATGTAGTCTTAGCTAGCCTTTGGATGAATTCCCAGGTAGCAAACATCTTGCAGAACCAAGCTGTAGAGAGCTTGAGTGTATGTTCACATCCACTGTTTGGGTGACTGGACTAGCTCCCTAGTTAACAGCCAGGCCTGAGAACACCTTGGGGTGGTAGTTTGGAAGCAAAAGGTTCCTTATAATAATTATCTCCTTTACCTTCATCCAAAATGTAAAACTACATTAGAGCTGGGCAAATATTGCAAGGAAAATGTGAGTATAAGTTTGAATCTTTAAATGAGTTTATCTCAGCTACTGTTTTTGCCCCTTGTCCGTGCACTTTTCACAAATGTTTTAACAAATGAGTTTTCTAGAAGGAATGTTTGCCAGAACAGTGGGTTTTCAGTGCATTCTTGGAGTGCATATCTTGAATTCATAATCAAAAGCATTATCTTCCAGGAACCTGATTCTAAATGCAGCCAATCCAGGATCAGAACTATATCATGTGCCCTGAATCCTCCCACACCCCCATTACTGGGGTAATGTGTTATCTACCTTAGGTCCTCATATTGTCCCCATGAGTGTATTGTACAAAAAAAATCCCCTCACATTTTGAATCCTGAATATTTACAATGAATAACTTACTGTTAATCTATAAAGACTCATTCATAGCAGTCATTTTGCAAATAATCATGAGTGATAAACTTGAGAAAAGCGTGATTGGTTTGTGGACAATTTATAAAAAAAGAAGAGGCAACATTCATCGCATACCATCTTTTGTTACAAATCTATATTGTTCCCTGGCACTAAATTATGTTTCTAAAGTATGAGAGTAACAAGGTGTTTTCCTGTTTAAGATTTAGCTAAGCCTCTGGAGTTTTTAATCTGTTTTCCTAACAAAGTTTACTCAGAAACATTGGCTCTCTACTGACTGTCAAGAGACCTCAAGACTCTTTGTGTAAATTGGAAAAAGCTCCCTTAATTGCTCATGGTTTTATTCTGGGAATAACACTAAATGTGATATAATTTTTGTGAGGCATATTTGCTGTCGAGCTGACTTCTAATTGAGCTTCTTTGTCATCTGCAGAATGTGAATGAACAGTGTCAGTCTAATTTTGATTGTAGTCACCAAACACCTGAACTATCCCCACAGACCAAAGAAAGTAGGTACATCTAGTAACTTTGCAGTCTGCAACTGTAATTTTCACCAGTGCTTTGGAAAAGAAACTTCTGAAAATGGCTGCTTCTGCTTCTAGTTTGAAATAATGTAACAGTGTGTGCACATACATCACAAATTTGAGATGTCTGACTATTTTGCTGGCACATGACCAGGATTCATCACTGAATTTGGCCCACTGGTTGGATCATTAGCTTCCCCAGTGGAGGCTTGGTACCAAGGGAAGTGAAATGTGAACACGGAATTCAGGCCCCCCCAAAGATATTGTGCAATGTAGATTGGAAATCCAACTGCTGCTTTCTGCTGCATGTGCATAAATCGCACTGGGACAAAGTCAGAACTGAAACAAATGCATCTCCGTTACTTATTAGACCTGCAATGAATTTGGTCCAGGGGTTTCAAAGCAAGTCAATAATACATCAATAATACATAGCCAACCACAAAAGCAGTTTCTCAACTCTTGGTATTCATACCTCCACATCAGCTGCTAGAAGTGGGCCTCATCCTCCCTGACTGAATTGACCTTGTTATCTCTTACCTTACTCCTCATTGGAACTCTTTTCTTATGCCTGAATATTTATACCTGCCTCTGGAATTTCCACTACATGCATCTGATGAAGTGTGTCTTTGCCCACGAAAGCTTATGCTCCAATATATCTGTTAGGCTACGTCTGCACTAGTCCCCTAGTTCAAACTAGGGAGGCTAATGAGGGTGATCGAAATTGCTAATGAAGCGCGGGATTTAAATATCCCACGCTTGATTAGCGTATTCCCGGCCGGTCGCCATTTTGGAAACTGACTAGCCTGAAGTAACTGCCCGCGTCTACACGCGGCAGAGAAGCAGGATTCCGAGATAAACCCCTTAGTTCGAATTAACTGTTAAACCTCATTCCACGAGAAGTAACAATTAATTTGAACGAAGGGTTTATCTCGGAATCCCGCTTCTCTGCCGCATGTAGATGTGGGCAGTTACTTCGGGCTAGTCAGTTTCCAAAATGGCGACCAGCCGGGAAGATGCTAATTAAGCACAGGATATTTAAATCCCGCACTTCATTAGCAATTTCAGTCGCTCTCATTAGCCTCCCTAGTTCGAACGAGGGGGCTAGTGTAGATGTACCCTTTGTAAATAAGGTGCCACAGAACTTCTCAATATTCTTGCAGATTTAGACTAACACAGCTAACCCTCTGATAATAATACATCTGACTACTTAAGTGAAACCTTACTGGCACATTGGCCTTGTACTATAAATGGATGACTTTCAGCCTGAAGAATACGAACTCAGACTCATGGAAGAAATGGCAGGGGAATTTTTCATAATCAGACGAGTTGCATTGATCACAGCCATTTTGATGGAGCCTGCTGGTGCAGTTAGCTTCTCTCAGCACATATCCACCTCTGGTATGAGGAGAAAGAAACTGCATACACAGAGCTGGGTTGTCAGCTGGTGTAAATCAGCATCACTTCATTGCCTTGAGTCTGACCAGTGATATCAGCAGTGGATCTAACCAATAAACCCGAGATCTGCCAAACACAAATCAGAGATGGAACGATGTAGAGCTGATGGGGGATCTTCCCTCAGAATGATTTCCCAATAGAAAATACAGCTTCTGCAAAACTGAAATTTTCAGTGGGAAAATTAATAATTTTGCTGAAAATTTGTGTTAGTCTGTCAAGAAATTCTAAGGACAGCAGTTATCAGACTGTAGGTTGGGACCCCAAAATGGGCTGCAATCTCATTTTAATGCGGTCACCAAGACTGGCTTAGATTTGCTGGGAACTAGAGAGGAAGCCCAAGCCCTCCTGCCTGGAACCAAAACCAAAGCCTGGGGGTTTAAACAGGGCTCAGGTTACAGGCTCTTTGCCTGGGATTGAAGCCCTTTTGCTTTGGCTTTGCCCTCACCCCCAAGGTTTTGCTACCCCCTATAAGGTTTCATTCCCCCTTTCTGGGTGGTGGAGGTCATGTAGTAATTTTCATTGTCAAAAGGGGATCATGCTGTAATGATATTTGAGAAACCCTGGACTAGACTTTCTGATGGGCTGCAACTTGAACAAGGCAATGTGCCAATTTTTCCCTGACTGAAGTGTGTGGTGTGCCATAGCAGTCACATGACTCTGGTCGTAACATGGAAATGTAGTCCAGTCAGGTACCCCTAGGAGAGAATAACTACAACTCCTATGAGGCAATACACTACAGGGAAATGTGGTTTAATGCACAAAGGACTCAAAATTAAGTGTCATGGGTGGGTCATTTCAATAAATTGAAATGAAACACTTTTGGAATCTTCATTTCACAGAAAGTTTCTGAATAGCAACTTTTCATCCTGCTGGGATGAAAACAAACACTGAAATGTCAGACTTTCCTGTGGGAAAGAAATTCTCAATTTAGCTGAGCTCTGCAAACATCCCTGAGTTTAGGGAAGGTTTCAATGATGATCAGTTTCTCAGTGTTATGGTTGGTGCCCACCTCCAGTATTGAAGGTCAGAGTAGATGATAATTGTCCTTTCAGACTTTAAAATCTGGGAAGCCAATGTAAACTACCTGAATTAACTGAAACTGAATGATGTGGATAGGAATGAAGAATTAATCAAGCAAGTGAACATAGTACAAACTCTAAAAGAAAAAAAGAATATTACATGGCACTTACAAATTACATCACTTGATCTATGTGAGATAACTACCTAATCTCTTCTTAAGTTGGTGTCATTCACTCCCTGTTCAATGTGCCTTACACATCCCTCTCTAGTGGCTAACAAATAGAGCTGCCTGATGCTCCTACTTCCTGCTAAGGGAGTTAGGACCAGACGCTCCAAGGTATCTAGATGCCATTCTGCCTCTTTAGCCACCTACCACTACCACTGACATTTTCAAACCGGCTGCCAAGAGGTTGACTAACCCCACAGGTGTCTAAATACCCTTGCGTCTCAATTTGTAGCAGTCAGCATTTGCCAAGTGGCCAAAGCACTGATGCCACCCCATAATTAATGAGCACGTTAAAGGTCCAGTGCAAGCCAAAGGTCCTGAAATAGGCTCCTCACTAAGGTGCTTAATTCTAGAAGAGTGGTTGCTGCTGAGGTCACAAGAAGGCTTTTGTTGCTGGCTGGTAAGCTGCACCAGTTCAGCTACTTAGGTGCCGAAGTCCCTTATCTCATCATTTCACTTCTGGTTAGCTTAGGAGGCCCGCACTCACAACAGGGCCAGTGCAGCAGCTGACCAGGCCTAGCGGTGAGAGCTGGAGTCAGAGACGAGGAACTGGATCCAAGCAGGACCTCAGCTATTGCATTTCTAAGCATAACCATGGAGCCACCATTAGCTTGATGCTGTGACTGGGTTTAAGAGTAGGCCTCATAATGCCTCTCAGCCAGTCAGGGGTTGGGTCAATGGAAGTGTTCAACTTTAGGTCAACTAACTGGTCCTACGTTCAGCTGCAGGCCCTGATTTCTGACACTGATGATTCCTTTTCTTAACCTTAATCTCCCTTCATGTCATGATTAAGGGGTTGGAGCACATGACTTATGAGGAGGGGTTGAGGGATTTGGGTTTATTTAGTCTGCAGAAGAGTGAGGTGGGAGAGGGGGTTAGATAGCAGCCTTCAACTACCTGAAGGGAGATTCCAAAGAGGATGGAGAGAAGATGTTCTCAGAGGTGACGGATAACAGAACAAGGAGCAATGGTCTCAAGTTGCAGTGGAGGAGGTTTAGGGTGGATGTTAGTAATATCTAGTTCACTAGGAGGGTGGTGAATCGCCGGAATGGGTTACCTAGGGAGGTGGTAGAATCTCCATCCTTAGAGGTTTTTAAGTCCCAGCTTGACAACACCCTGGCTGGGATGATTTAATTAGGGTTGGTCCTGTGTTTAGCAGGGGATTTGATAACTTCCTGAGGTCTCTTCCAACCCTATGAGTCTATGATCATATGAGGAGCTCAGGATTGAGCATCCCACTAGGTGGCAGGCTGCCTGCAGGCCAGGTATAGCTGTTGCTCCAGCAAAGGGCATTTCAAAGTACCCGTGAAGCTCTGGGCCTTAGATCAAGCAGTAGAGTCTCATCTGTTTAGTGCTATATTCTCCGATTCAGAGCTCTCTGACTAGGTCTAAGGTTGGCATGACTAGGGTCAGCTACAGATAGAAACCAAAGGGTTTGTGCTATGTATGCCATGGCTGGAGACTGGAGAGTTAAAAAGAGAACTCATCCGAGGGGTAGAAAGTGGGCCATGCAGTTGTTTGAAAAGTGTGTACAAATATTTTGTCCTTGTTTGTCTTGAATTTATTTTAAACAAGTAGAGGAGTTCAGGGGTTTCTGTTTGTTTGTTTTTGTTGTTATTGGGGGGGGGGTTTGTTTTTGTTTTGTGCTTGCTTAAGTGTTTTGAGTTTCAACTCAGTTTGTGTCTCCTGGATTTGGGGATTGGGGTCTGAATTGTATTTGTTTTGATTCTGAGTAAAATTACAGTGTGTTTGCTCTGGGGATACTTTCTTCTTTTGTTGATTGCTACTGAGCAGCTATAAGAAAAGAAAGAGACCTTGCATAAACTATATTTTATTACTCTATTTCTGTTTGCTCAGGCATGGGGCAGTGTGTCAATAAGGATTTATGGGGATTTTAAAACAATTATTGACCTTTACAAGATCAAGTCATTTCAGCCTCAGTTTGGCTTTATCCTGAAATTTGCTTAAGTAATAAACTAGATTCTAGGAGTGGAGAATATCAAGGAACCAACTTCAGAGCACAATTTAAAAAGGCTAAATTATAGATCCTAATCTATTGCAGCAGAGTAAAGCTTCCCCATTCCCCCTGTCTCTTCTGAGGTGCCCTCTAGGCCAAGGTGAGATACTGCACAGTAGCACCAGCAGGGCCATCTCTTCCAACAGGAGAATTCTCTGCTAGGCATCTGCAGCTGATTTGTGACCTTTTCATGTTACCTGAGTGGAGCAAGAGGTACTGCAATGCTGCTTGTGAATCCAGCCCAATAGTCCCTGAGTTATTAATACCTGTTTTATAATATTACTGTTACTGAGAAATTATAAATCAACCAGTACTCTCAGTTTATATAGGACCTACAATGTTTTGTGTTTTGCTGCAGCGTAAATAAAACAACCAGTGGAAGAAGCATATGTTAACTAACAAATTGTGCTCACACAACTCCCACTTTGGTAACAGGAGTTATCCAGGCTCATCAGCAGGAGAATATGTCCTTACCACGTACTTGATTGTGTTTTCAAACAACATTTGGGATGATACATGTTGATAGATGACATTGGTACCATCTGCTCATCATCATGAATATAAATGAAGTGATAATGAAGAAAGTATGCCAAGGACTATCAGGATGATTACATGCTAATGACATAATCTGGATCCTCAGCAATCTACAAATAAAACTCTTGAAACTCTAACTAGATTGAGTGCTGCTGGAACTACAGAGAGCAGATTTTTGACAGCTAACTGTATAGGATGTATAAAACTGCCCTGAAATACCTCAAAATGTCTTACTGAGTTATGTTTCAGAGGCAGTCATGTTAGTCTGTTTCAGCAAAAACAACAAGGAGTGTGGTGGCATCTTAAAGAATAACAATTTTATTATGGCATAAGCTTTTGTGAGATACAACTCCTTCAGATTCATGAAATGAGTTGCAACGCACAAAAGCTTATGCCATAAGCTTATGCCTCGCTTTACATGGCATTGAGACTTTGTTGTTCTCCTTTTCCTTCCTGCCCCCCCTTCCCATGCTGCTTGGGAATGAATAGCTCTAGCACATGCAGTGCAAAATTAACGTGAAATCCAAAACGATGAAAAAAATGAGTAAGGGAGGTACTTGGCTCTAAGAAGCAACGAATATATAAAAGACCAGTGCACAAACAACTCATGATATGTGGCTGAATATAGCTGCCTTGTATCTGAGCCACACTTGCACCTCTTGGATACTGGGGCTTTTGGGAGCAGATTCATTCCCTGGTAGAAGCAAGAGCAGCCCAAAGCTCTAACATAAACCCTGAATACAATGTGTCCCAAGGGATAACTCAGTAGTCCAGAACAGCCCGAGTGCTGCGTGATGCTGACGTAGTCCTTGTGCATGTATGTTCTCCATGTGGGACTACCAGCGATGTTATTGCAGGCCTGTGTTATCCAGGCATAACTCCTGCCCCAGTGGGGAAAATTTAGCTACTTTCTGTCCCCTTTAAGCAGAGAAATGCAAAGAGTCTACAATGTGGTTCACAATGGAAGCCAGCATTTCATTCATAGCAATGCCTGTTGTATTAGGGCTAGACTATGCGGAACAGTCGAAAGGGGATATGCAAATTCCACGGGAATTTGCATATCTTCTTCCAATTGCACTTTTGAAAGCAGAGTCTAAAGTAGTTTAGACTCGGCTTTTTCGGCGAACCCCCCCCCCCCTTGTCGAAAAGCCACATAATCCTCATTTTTTTATACATTTTTTTAGGTTTACACGGCTTTTCAACAAGGAGGGTGGTTTCACTGAAAAAGCCGAGTCTAAACTACTTTCACTTTCGAAAGTGCGATCCGAAGAAGATATGCAAATTTCTGTGGAATTTGCATATCCTCTTTCTACTGTTCCATGTAGATAAGCCCTTAAGGTGGGGTGTGCTAGTGCAGACACAAACCAACTTCCTTTGAAAACATCTATTCAATGGGCAGTCAAAAGAACTAACAGAATGTTAGCAACCATTAGGAAAGGGATAGATAACAAGACAGAAAAACATCACAATACTATAATATACATCCATGGCATACCCACATCTTGGACATGGCATGCAGTTCTGGTCACCTAAAATGGATACATTAGAATTGGAAAAAAGTACAGATAAGAGCACCAAAATGATTGGGGATATGGAAAGCTTCCATGTGTGGAAAGATTTAAAAAGATAGGCATTGTTCAGCTTAGCAAAGAGACAACTAAACGTGGGGGAGATATGACAGAAGTCTGTAAAAGCATAAATGGCATGGAGAAAGTAAGTGATATTTACCCCTTCACATAAAAGAAGACCAGGGGTCACCCAATAAAATTAATAGGCCGTAGATTTAAAATAAATATAAGGAGTTACTTCTTCACACTACACATAGTTGATCTGTGGAACTCATTGCTTCAGGATGTTATAAAAGCCAAAAGAATAACTGGGTTCAAATGGGTTAATTTCCTGGAAGATAACCAATGATGGACCTATTATTCAAGATGGTCAGAGACCATGCTCAAATTGCCCGAAGCTGGGATGACAGGGATGGATCACTCAGTAATTGCCCTGCTCTGTTCCTTCCCCCTGAATGTCTGATACTGACCACTGACAGAATGTTAGGCTAGTTGGACCATTCGTGTGACCCAGTGTAGCCATTCTTATGTTACTAATAAAACAATCGTATGAATATAAACTGGCAGACTTTCCTCGGTTGTTTAAGAGAGAGTGAAATACACAGACATGTGGATAACAAGCTAGAATGATTATTTTAAGAATAACTTTGTTGGTTTTGTACAAATCACTCTTCTTCTTTAATTGTGAAAAGAGAAAAATGACAAGTCCAGGAATAACAGCCTCCTCTTTCTGTTTAGTTATTCTCAGGTACCTGATTCCCAGCTGCATCTAACTCATTATCACTCTTGTTAGGCTCACACTTCTTTATGGATGCTCAAAACACTTCGATCTTGAAGAGGGTATTTCACTGTGAGTGGAGCGTGATAAGTGTAGCTAAAACAAGCCACTTAGTGAAACGTATTTATGTTAGATAATAAGATAAGGAGAGTGGTCCTCCCACATAGTTATGGGCAGGAGACTTCTGTGGGAAGAAAAATGCCAAGAGGTCCCCTTTGAGGAGACTTCCTCAGATTATTCCCACACAAGGCAATAGGGTTGCTTGTTCCACACTCAGAAGAGGCATTACATATGAACCCTAAGTACAGCAGATGTCTGAGGCTCCTTTGAAGGCACAGCATCCTTAATGTATAAATTCGGACTCCAGGGCACCCTGCTGCTCTCCTGGGCTCTGATTCAGCATGATACTTCCATGTGCCCAACATTAAGCATGTTAGTTGGTCCACTGACTTCAGTGACATTGCTCATGTGCTCCAAATTAGGCAGTTTACAGAATTGGAGTCTTCGTTCTCTATTAGAGTATGTCTACACAGCAAAGTTATTTCGAAATAACAGCCGTTATTTCGAAATAACTTTCCTAGCATCTACACAAGCCAACTGCTATTTCGAAATTAATTCAAAATAGCAGAGGGCTTATTTTGAAATTGGTAAACTTCATTCCATGAGAAATAGCGCCAATTTCGAAATTGCTATTTTGAAATAAGTGCTGTGTAGACGCTTATTTCAAAATAGGGGGCCTCTAGCCCTTCTCAGGGTGCCCTGTTGGCCACCCTGGCCACAAGATAACTTCTGACCTGATGCATTGCCAAAACCAGTTCCGGCTGGCCTTAAATGTGATTCAGCATCCAATCAGTGTGGACGCGCTATTTCAAAATAGGAAAAAGCTATTTCAAAATGCATTTTGTGCGTAGCTGCATTATTTCAAAATTAGGTATTTCAAAATAATGCTGTAGTGTAGACATACCCTTAGCATAGCTCCATTAAAGAAGGGTCCACAGAGGAGAGAAGGGGGAAAGCTACAACAGCCCCAGGCTTTACTAACTTCTGAGAAGGTTCTCTATAGGTCTGGTGGGAGGGCAAGTGGTGTCCCTCCATCCACATCCTAAACCCTTCTCACAGCACTCTGTGGAAAGTTCTTGATAGGAAGGAGAGAGTGGTGATGCCAAGATGGCTGACTCTTCCTTCCTCAAGAGATCCATGTGCAAGGGGATCCAGGCATCTCTCTCTCTCTCTCCCTGTCTTTAAATTTTGCTCCCACATCATTTATGGCCTTGTCAATATCTGAGATTAGCCCCCATTCAGCCATAGAAGGCTGTCACATTTTCCTCAAGTAGGCTTGGGATTTGTACTGGTGTGGCTATAACTGCTGCCAGACATCAATGGCTGGATCTCAAGTCTACACAACTCTATGCTTTCAGTGGGGTAGAGGTTGAAGGCATCATATGACTGGGACTATACTGTAGTAACATGACTTCCAGAGTACCATGTGCTCTAGCTAAAAGTTCATGGCAGAGGATATTGCTACTTTCACCAAATCTCCAGTTTTAATTTGTTGGGTTTGGGGTTTTTTTTAAACTCATGAATAAATGTAGAAGGGGAAACATCAAAAGTCACCAAGTAGCTTCCATGGATCACAAACACTGAAGGTTTCTTTTTAATATGCAATCAAAAAGTTGGATTAAGATTCACTCTTTTGATATACAGCTGATTATTTTTATTCAAAAAGAGAGAAATTCCTGTTTCCTGCAATTAACTATAATTTTTTTGAAGCGCAACAGGCATAGAGAAATCACATATCTGTGGCGACTCCTTTCAAAGAAAACAATTAGCATCCATATCAAAAAGCTAATTCAGAGAAATTAAAGAACACATACATCAGTAAAATATAATATTTCCTCTTTAGCACATCTCATTGTGTACAGTGTGTCACTGTAAAATTGTTGGACTTGGAGATAATGAAGAGTGACAGTTGAAGGGTTCAGGGCTTCATATTAGACTTTTGGGTATGTAAAGATTTTAATTGCACATAATTATGAATGTGGAAGTGGAACGATTTAATTTTTTAGCTTTCATGCTATTAGAAGGCTAATAGAACCAATATCAAAATGAGTTAGTTACAGCAGAATTACTAGAAGAAGCTATTTTTTTCATTCAGCAATTTAAATTGAAGCAAAACAAAAAAATTAAAATAGCTCACATATTTAGCTCTCATTTTCACATATATAGCAGTAAGAAGATAACTAGTTTATGTTATTAACAAAGATTATAGAAATAGTTCTAAGAAGATTAGAATATCCTGGAATAAAGTGGGAGGGTAATAGGGGATAGATAGGGGAAAGATTGCAAATAGCATAGTCAGAACAATGTACTATTCTATTACGCACAAGAGGTGCCTTTATCTAAAGCAAATTCCACCCTCTTAATGCAAACAAGTATGCTGTCTCTCCAGTGTAGACACACATGTTGCTAACTGGCACAGTAAGAGGAGAAATGAATACACTTTTGATGAATTCTTGCCTATTGTCTAACCATCAAAAAATTAAAACAAAAATCAATTGCTTGCTAAGGCAAGATTTCCTTCATCCTCTTTACCTTTTTCTTCCAGGCCAACCCCAACCCAATAATGTTTCCTAGCATAATCCAAGAGCCCCTTTTCCCCAGCTCAGAGGGTCTTTTCTTTCCTTCTCTTTCAGCATCTCAGTTACAACTGAACATCTCTCACTCTACCTCCTTTTGAGACTCCCTCCCCCTTTCTGAAGTTCTTCTTTAACCCTTCTGTCCTGAGTCCCCTTTCTCTGTACTTCTGCATTTCCCCCAAGACCCCATGAATTCTTTCCATCTTCGATGATTTATGGAATTATTTCAGCTCTGTAATCTGTGTTGTGAAGGAGGTCAGATTACATGATCACTGTGGTGCCTTCTCATCTTAGGCCAGGTCTATACTTCGGGGAAACATTGACTTAGAGTACTCAATTCCAGCTCTGTAAATAACATAGCTTGGAGTCGACGTACATTAAGCTGAACTTGGCGCTGTTGCCAGCGGCAGATCGATGGGATACATGCTCCTGTTGACTTCCCTTGCTTCTCGCAATGGGGGCACCCTCAGTGGTCAATTTAGTGGGTCTTTATTAGACCCGGTAAATCGAACGCCAGAAGATTGACCATCACAGTGTCAATCTTCCCACAAGTATAGATGTGGCCTTAGAATCTATGATCCTGCATTATAAACACTTATACACAAAAAAGTCAAGGAAGGCAGGAGCTGCCCCATTGATCTCTATAGGGTGCATCTACACTGCACCATAGGTCGAAATAAGATATGCAAATTGCATATCTTATTTCAATGTTATTTCAAAATAGCTTATTTTGAAATTTGGCACTCTCTACACAGCACTTATTTCAAAATAAATCACTATTCCAAAATATCCCTTACTCCTCATCGAATGAGGTTTACAGGGATATTGGAATAGCGAGCTCATTATATTTTGAAATAATGGGCGAGCTCAAAAGACGCAGAATAGCTATTTCGGGAAAGCTATTTCCCCTCACAGCCCAAATACATCCACAATTTCATTTTTTAAAACAGAGTAAGTGCATTTTAAATAAATTAGCCAACTGATGTGTTATGTTCCTTTTTTTTTAAGATCATCTCACTGTTCAGATAAAGGCTCTGAGTTTTGACTTTAATGCCTCTGGTATCATCTAAAGAGAATGTCCTTTAAATATAAACACTAGTATTAAAAATAGATTTTTTTAAAGGAAGGGGAATAAAGTGAATATTGGTGCTTGTGAAAAGTTCAAGATTTTACAGGTTCAGTGTTTAGCACTGTCACTAGAACTGGGCAAATCATGGACTTTCCCCGCAGTTCCTTGTCTATTTTCAAAAGTCAGAAAATTTATTGCTACTTAAACAATTTGTCAGTTTGTTTAATAAAAAAAGTTTTAAAATTCATTTGGGGTCAAACAGTTTTATTTGACTTGTAATGAAATGTCATATTTAGACTTTGAGAAATTTTAAACATATGAGGTATTTAAAAAAAATTCAAGGAATTTTCTGAATGAAGTCACTTTGAACCAAACAATGAAACCATATGGTTCTGAATGTCAAAACAAAACGTTTCAAGATTTCCAGAATTTTGGAGTTTTTTTCTCCAAAAATTAACCATTTTGTGTAGCTGCTTCAAATTCACAAAACACGTTGGAGTTGCCAAATATGCATATTTTGCCTAATTAAATAAAATAACTAAAAATGTTGTCTGAAAAGTTTTTCTCGGCTCTAGATATTACCCATATTATTACTACAGAATGGACAGTGGTGGTTTTGTGATAGTCAACCCAGTTCTAGGAAATGGCTTGTGATGCTCAGCTCATCTTATATAGGCAACCAAATAGCCTTCAGATGACAGTAATTTTTGGTCATAATAACTGACATGGGCCAGATTTAAACTGGCAGCTAAGATGTGAAAGGCTCCATATACCCTCCTCTGAGTCATTAGGTGACATATGGTTTCATTCTAAGTAATTAGCCAATTAGCCCGTCATAAGACGGGATTTTCAGGTCTCTCCTCCACGTCGGTCTTCTCTCCTGAGCCTCCGGTCTCTCGCTCCATCTCTCTCTCTCTCTCTCTCCTCCTACTACTGCCTCCCCCCCCTCAGCTCTCCTCCGCCTCCTGCCTCTCTCTCTGTCTCTCTCTTTCTCTTCTCCTCCCCCTCCTGCCTCTCACTCGGGGGACTGCGGAGCCCAAACAGCCGTTTGGGCTCCGCACTCCCCATGCTGCATGGGGAGCACGGAGCCCAAACGGTCACTTGCGCCACTTGCTCCCACGCGGCGGCCTGGCTGAGCAGCACAGAAGTCAGCCGAGAGCCATGGGGGGAGGCGAAGGGGGCAGGGTGGTGACGTTCACGGCCGGGGTGGGGCCTGGAGCCACTGTCATGCCACACGTCACGGCCCCCCACTTTGCCTCCTGCCGTGGCGTTCGGCTGACTTCTGCGCCACTCAGCCGGGCCACCACGGGGGAGCAAGCGGCCGTTTGGGCTCCCCCATGGTGGCCCAGCTGAGCGGCACAGAAGTCAGCCGAGCGCCTCGGTGGGAGGTGAAGGGGGGCAGGGCAGTGATGTACACGGCCAGGCCCCACCCCCTGGCCATGGCGCCCCCCTTCTCCTCCTGCCATGGCGCTCGGCTGACTTCTGCGCCGCGCAGCCGGGCTGCCACGGGGGAGCAAGTGGCACAAGCGGCCGTTTGGGCCCCACACTCCCCATGCAGCACGGGCCACCCAGAAGGAACAGCCAGCATTTCAGCGTTACAGACTCACAGACAATGGGCTACTATATATACGATAGGATGCCAAGCTGATGGATTTGAAAGTGTTTATCTAAAGATTAAAGATAGCTTGTGCCATACTTAGTGGGAATTTTTTTTACAAATATTTGTCAATGGGGAAAGATTCTGAATGTGGAAACTTGAAATCTGTGCTTTGATTTGGTCCACATAGTCCAATCAGGTTATAGAATCAGACACAACCCAGCATGACTTAAAAAGGCTTCAGATCTGAGCTTTTTATCCATCTATCCAAATATTTTTTTTTAGTGGAAGAATTTATAGCTTGCTCAGTGTCCTTCCAATATTACCTTGGTCCTTATGGGTATGTCTACACTAGCCCCCTAGTTCGAACTAGGGAGGCTAATGTAGGCATTTGAAGTTGCAGATGAAGCCCGGGATTTAAATATCCCGGGCTTCATTTGCATCTTCCCGGGTGCCGCCATTTTTAAATGTCCCCTAGTCCGAACTCCGTTCCCGCGGCTACACGCGGCACGGAGTAGGTAGTTCGAATTAGGTTCTCTAATTCGAATTACCGTTACTCCTCATGGAACGAGGTGTACCGGTACTTCGAATTAGAGATCCTAATTCGAACTACCTACTCCGTGCCGCGTGTAGCCACAGCCACAGAGTTCGGACTAGGGGACATTTAAAAATGGCGGCGCCCGGGAAGATGCAAATGAAGCCTGGGATATTTAAATCCCGGGCTTCATTTGCAACTTCGAATGCCTACATTAGCCTCCCTAGTTCGAACTAGGGGACTAGTGTAGACATACCCTATTATAGTTCCTCTCCTGGACTCTTATCTACGATGGCTATTAAGAATATGTCATATTTAGAACTGCCAATGCTGCTTTTTATTTTGAGCTGTCTGAGAATCTTTTTGCATCTCTTTTGTTATTCTTGTCAACATTTTTAAAATGTAACACTTCTGAGGATCCTTGAGTGTGTTACCCGCACAAATTTCTTTATCCTTTCCACACTGTAGGGACACACACCTTTACCCAGTTCCTAGGGCTCAAGGTGCAACCCTGTGAATTTACACACCCACCCTTACCCAATTCCTAGGGCTCAGGGTATAACAACCTGCGGGTTGGCAGGATCTTTAGCCACTTGAAAGAGCCTCACACAGTAATGTTCTTATCCTCTATTTATTGACAATTCCCAAACGAGCAGAATGCACATGCTAAGCACACAGTGTCATGCTCACCAATCCTGATAAAGGCAGGCAGACTTCCCCTGTTGGCCAGGCAATATCAGTCTCTCTGGTCTCAGGCTGTGTCTGAGAGGTAAGTTCTTCTTTTCCAGGTCTTCTCCCTCCTCCTGGTCCTCTTCTAGCCTTTTCCTCCTTCTGTTACTCCTGATGATCTTCCCCCCTTCTCCTTCTTGAACCCCAGTTTATATAATGAAACCTGAGTCTTGCTTAGCTATACCTTAACCAATTATTTTAGTATAATTTTACTAACCAATCATAACAAAATTACCTAACCAATCATACCCCACCACCTTAATTGATTTACACCTAGCAAAATTAATTATACAGCAGACGGAAACAGTTACAAACCAGACAGAGATCACACAGTCAAACAATAGGAAAGTGTAGTGACAATGCTCATAGGATGAGGATTCCACAACATCCTCTATTGATAAGCAGTTTCTTGCCAGAGAGAATGGTGCTACGCACAAATTTCTTTACTCATCTTGAGATCTGTTTCTTTATCTGGTGACAGTGGGGGAGCTATCAGGGTAATGTCCCTTCTCACAACCTGATGTGACACTTTGTAATACAATTTAGACGGAACTGTGAGTATGTGACTCCAGGCCTTACAGTAATGGCTGCTACTCTTCAGTCTGGCTGCAGAAGGCGGCTTTGGTTCAGGCCTAGCACAGGCCTTCCAACATGGCTACAGAAAAGCCATATTGTTACAAGTGAACTTCCTCAAAGGGATGTAAGTAATCTAATTGCTTCTGCAGGTTACTTTGATCCTTGTATTTCCCCAGATCACAACATGGATAAATAAAATAGTTCAGATTCTCCTTTTCCATCTGATCAGTCTTCCAGACAAATAACCTGTTGATTAAAGTCAGGTACAATAGCAAAAAAGCCAAAATACTAAAACCCAGAGGGGACAGCTGCATGGTGACCCTGGCTCCAGCCAAGCACATGGTGACCCCGGCTCCAGCCAAGCACATGGTGACCCCGGCTCCAGCCAAGCACATGGTGACCCCGGCTCCAGCCAAGCACATGGTGACCCCGGCTCCAGCCAAGCACATGGTGAGCCCGGCTCCAGCCAAGCCGCCTGCCATGCCATCCAGCTGCTGGAGCTGCCAGAGCAGTGCTCCCACTTTGCGGCCCTGCCGCCAAAGCAGCCCCGGCCACCGGCCAGAGCAGTGCCCCCGCCAGTCCCAGCACACAGGGAATGGCCACAGGACAGGCAGCTGCCCCCTGTACCAGGACTGGAGCTGGGGCCACAGTACTATTTTTAGTACTGCGGCGGTAGCTACCACCCTGGCCGCAGCTCCAGCCCTGGGGAAGGGCTGAAGCTAGGGCCAGGGCTGCGTGGTGTCTGCTCAGCTGCTCCTGGGGCGTGGCAGCCACCCACCACCCAACCCCACCCAAGAGCAGCCGAGCAGCCCCACTGTGCAGCTCTGCTCAGGAGGTGGGCGGGAGGGAAATTCTTGGTGCGCACCCATGCAGGCGCCCACCTTACAGAGAACAATGGTAGGGACCACAGATTCACTTCCTGTTTCCCAGATCATGAAATACTGCTGTACCAGCCCCCTTGTGTTCATAATGCTCATCACTAGGCTGGCCAGCAGTTCAGCATTCCTTCTTTCAGTCAGAGATGGCGGATGCACATACAGGGGCTGTTAAAAAAGAGCACAAAACAAAGTCGGAAGCCCATGGAAGGATGGGCCAGAAAGAACTGCATCATGGGATGGCGAGCACATCCCCATTATGCATTGTGATCCATCTCCAGATTTCCCAATGGCTTAGGGTGGCGAGTTGCGCAGTATGATCGCTACCCACACTGCAACACTCTATCAGTGCAAGTGCACTGACTGTGGACACACTCCATTGGCACAAGGGTGTGGAGATACACAACCGATGTAATTAAAGCAGCTTATGGTCATCAACATAACTTAAGTTGATTTAACTCCCTAGCATAGACAAGGTCTCAGTTGTATGGAGGAAACAGAAGTTAAATTCTCCATTATCCAAATACTCTATTTACCTCTCTCTCTCAGCTTCAATTAGAAGTTTGCTGATGTTAGGATCTCCTCACAGATCTTGGACCTTTTCAATTAATTTTAATCAGGCTAGTTAACACTTCTTTAATGTGTAAGAAATGGGCAAATATGTAACTGAAGAGTCATTTACCTTTTTAATGAAGGTAACAAATATGCAATTAAAAAAGCCTCATCTTTCAGTGACTTTGCAGTAAATTAACTTGTTTTGCCATTATTGTGCCTATAGAATGTCACTTCCCCTGGAGTTTTGACAGTAAAATTCTTTATCCTTGGCAGAATTAGCAAGTAACATTAAGATCTAGGAAATGACAGTTTGTGAATTAGGTGAGATATACAATGTGTTAATTATTGAGGGACCAAACTTCATGCAATTTAAATTTAGCATCAAGATAAGGATAATGTATTATGAGGCTTCTGTGTATTTAATGAAGTTGAAAATGATTACCAAATCATAGGAATTGATTCTGAGTTTCCTTAACTATTCTTGAAAATTTCTGTGCAGTGGGACTTATCATAATAGACTATTATTCTTTGCAAATAGAATAATATAAATTGTAGAAATAGTATTGTAAGTGTTGAGATATTTTAATTAGATACATATTTCAGAAAATGTTTACTGAATATCTCTGAAGCTAGAATACGGTTAATGCTGTTCCCTCTTTACAAGGCTCTTCTTTTTAAGGCTGCAGTCAGTGTCAGGTGATTGCATCCAGTTGTTTACTGATGTCACACCAGTAGGAGTCTATTATTCATAAGAGATCCCCATCCAATTCCCTTTAAAGTCAATGGGCATGATTCCAGGTAGGCCAGATTCTGATTTTGGTTACAGAAGAGTAAATCCAAGGTAAATGAAACCATAATTTGGCCCATGGACTTGAAAGGTTGTTAGATCAAGCCCAGAATATGCACCTGAAGTTTCCATCTTTTACCACATACCTATGGCTAGAAATGAAATGGGTAACTATTAGGGAGGCAGACTATCATCTCATCATCAAGCACAGCCACCAGTCCCCATAATCGAGAGCGGTCACAGCCGTTAACTGTAGGTCTGGAAATTACTTTGCAGTGGGAGTCAGATCCCTGAACTCTTATTTTAAGAATTGGTCCTATGGGTGATGATGCAAAGTGGCTAAACATCTGCACTGAAGACAGGTGAGCATTCCCCTGGAAGGGCCACCCTGCCTCACAAACCCCAGCAGAGGGTGGGTATTGGGGCATGGTGAAGGGGAAAGGCTGGGTGCCAGAATACCACTGAGTTTCAGATAATCCCCAGCTGATGTAAATACCCTTTGGCACTGGTACCAGCCACCCTACTGCAAAGCATCTCAAAGGCTGCTCTAACTTGCTCTGGGGGCTGAGTCAGCTCCCAGCAACCATTGGGATCCGGATAGCACAGTAATGTCACAACCAGACCATTGGGCCCCATCTCAGATAAAGTGCCAAACGTAGCTCAGCCGGAGCCGAGCATGGAGGCCTTTGCCAATTCAATCCCTGGTTCTCTGCTGAGATGCCTCAATGCCAATGAAGGAGAGTTGTTTATGTTTCAGTCCTCTGTCCATTAGAATGGACTGAGATCATTGGTCTATTTCCATTTGGATGGTTTACCTTTCAAGCAATTATCCATCATGGCTAGAGTTGGACCAGTAACCAAGAGGAGCAAAGCTTTTTTAATTCTCCAAGCCATTGGCTGAGAAGCTGTTTGTTTTATATGTAAGAAAATCTTCAGCCAACAGAAAGCAGGAACTACGTAAAAATAAAGAGCCCTGTCTGCGTATGGACTGATTGGATCAATTAACTACTTCGACTGTGAATTGTTTGGGGGGCAGGGATCATCTTTTCATTGGATACGTGTACCACACCTAGTGCGATGGGGGCCTGGTGCCTGACTGGAGGACCTATGAGTTCTAATACAATACAAAGAATAAATGTGATGGACTAGGACACAAGAAATCACAATCTAGTTCTTCAATTAAAATGTAGTAACTATAGGTTTTTCATATGAGCTGCTCCCATTTTATTTTATTTTATTTTTTCATATAAGTCTTTTGACACAACAACACTACCCATATAGTTAACTGTTACTGGAGAAAATGGTCACCTACTCTGAAAATAAATGAGTCCTCTTCACCCTATGGTCTATAACTGGTGAGGCTTTGCTTTAGTATTTAACTAGTAGCAAGAAACCTTTCATCGGACCATCCAGGAGCACTGAAAGCTGGGAAGAGAGAACAACTGACACCTGTTTTCTAAGCTGCAGGTGGTGGGAAATTAGCTGAATCTTGCCAATATGTATCCTCCCTCATCTCCACTTTGAAGAACAACAGAGAGAGAGGTGAATGGCTATCAGTGAGCACTTTGTGCATTGGCAAGAAAAATAAACTATTAACCTTTGATAAATTCCAGGTTGGGGCAGAACCACATGCTGCTTTATACCTTTGCTAATGATAAACCAGCATCGGAATTAGTCTGTTTTCTTTTAAAGCAGAGAGAGCTGAACACAGGAGATGAAAACATGAGAGCAGATTGGCTAGGTACATAGTAAATTTAGTAACCCAGCTGCCACTGTAGGGCTATGTCTACACTGGCGGCTTCTTGTGCAAGAAATCTTGCGCAAGAAAACGTCCACACTGCCATGTGTGAGCTGTGCTTTTGCGCAAGAGCGCCCATGGCAGTGTGGCTGCTCTCTTGCACAAGAAAGCTCTGATGGCCATTTTAGCCATAGTGCTCTCTTGCGCAAGAAATCCCTGCCGAGCGTCCACACTGCCCTCTAGCGCAAGAGCTCCTGCACAAAAGGGCTTACACCTGTTAGAAATGAGCATAGCTCTTGCGCAAGAAGCCCTCTCTTACCACGCCGTACTGTAAATTTCCTTGCGCAAGAGCAGGCGGGCAGCGTGGATGCTCTGCGGATTCTTGCACAAGAATGGCCGTACTTGCGCAAGAAGCTGCGAGTGTAGACATAGCCTACGAGTCTAAATCTGGCCACACTTGGGTTCACAAAGCTCCTGCTCAGCTGTCCCTGAATTCTTTGTAGGTATTTAAAGTTTTGCAGTATGTGTTTATGTTTCTGCTTCTGAAGATACAAACAGTAGCTCCATGCCAAGTATGCAGATAGCTATGCTCCAGACTAATGCACGAAATAGGGGATTGTAGGAATTCTTCTGACTAAACTCATCCATAGGGCCCAATCTGGTAAATGTGCTCAGCTCTGCCTCCCTGATCAGATACCTGTAGGGAAACGTATAGAAAGTGGTGTAAAAAAGGGCAGGTTAGAATATTTGGGAGACAACTGGTTCATGTCTCCATGCCACCTGAGGAGTAGAAGGGCTTTGAACTGGGATATGCCCCCTCTCAAATGAGTACCCACACCACTGGGCTATGGGACAGGCTGATGTAGGACTCCTTCAGTCTCTCCTGTTTAAGCTGATTCACTGTGCATAAAAATAAATGAAAGTTCATTGGGCCAGAGAAAGCAAGAGCAAGAATGACCATGTAGCCTGGTTAGAGCATGCACCTGGGAGGTGGCCGATTCAGGATCTAGACAAAATGCTCCTATCCCTGCTGCTCCTTCCTACATGGTTTTGCAAAAACAGCTTAGATGGCTAAAGCCAAGGGAGGGTTTGCATCTGAGGATTCCCACCCCATGGATGAAACACTCCTGCCCTCCACCCCAGTTTTACAAGACCCCCTTTGTCCAGGGCTCAGATGTACTGCAATCCTTAAGCAAAACATTTCTGAGGGCAAGGTGCGCTGGAGCTTTAATGTCGAATTTAGTTTAGGTTGTGTTTTCTATTAGAAGCGCCTTGTATGTCTCGACGTTCAGCATGTAGAGAGTGGATTGGAGACTCGGTAGTTACAGAGTTTGAGGGGGTTCAGTAATTGTGTGAGGACTGAACACAAGGATTTCAAATGAAGGATCCATTTTTGCCCTTTATCTTTGGTAGGGTTGCACAGGGGGTAACTAACCACGGGCGGAATTTGGTCTGGTTAGGATGTAACTCCATTTTGTCCCAACTACCTCCCTGGAATTAATTTGACTTACCCCTGGTGATCATTTCTTACAATCGATCTAGGAAATTTAACATTTTCCCTGCCCCTTGCCTGACCAGTTTCACTCTTTGGATAACTGAAGAATCACAAAGCATACTTAGACCCACAGCTGTATAATTAGCCAAGAGTATTGCAATAGGAAAACAGACAGCCGGGTTTCCTCCATTCCATAGGTGAAGCAGACGAGATGATGCACTCAGACCTTTGGCCACAGGGTGGCAGTGCAAGCTTGGTTTTTGTTCTAATGGCGGCAGAGCTGCTGCTATTTGCTGACTGGAAGCAAAAAAAACCCATGAGAACAGCACATTCTACAAACCCTTGGTTGCACTCTGGGATCTCCAAAGAGTACCTGTCCCGTTCCAGTCAGCAGTGATCCTGCTTTGCTCTGTCTCTGTTACTCCATGCAAGGGCCATTTATCTGGTGGGCACTGAAGACCTTGTCATTTAAACCGCCTCTGCAAAAATGTTATTCAACAGACACCTTCAAGTACGTCTTTTATAGAGACCGGGTTGCGTTAATCTCACTATTGGTGTCAATAGCCTCCTGTAAACTTGAAAATAACATTATATTTCTAATGCTCCTGGATGTGACCCACAGCTGGGGTTGCCAGATGGTTTCACAAAAAATACCCAACCCCCGCCCAAAAAAACACCAGGAAAAAAATTCTGTTGAGAAAAAAAGGGGGGGGCACAGGAAAAGCTGTTGATTAAAAAAAAGGTCACAGAAAGGCTGCAGAAAAGTTGTTGAGATGTCATTTTAGATGTCCGGTATTTTCTGAATTTTTTTACTGGACGGAAGACGCAAATACTGGGCTGTCCGGTTCAATACGGGACACCTGGCAACCCTACCCACAGTCCTCTTTATGGGCTTGCCACGGAATTGGAATAAATCTGCATGGACCATGCAGCAGCATTCTCAAGGATAATAACAGTGCTGTCAGCACAATTCTGAATCTCTTTTTAGTAAGTGCTCACCCAGCTTCATGGGTGACCCAACAGCAACAAAGCACAAAAAGTTAAGATAACTTAGGGGTGTAGCCTTGATGGGCCTGAGCGGGTCTTGGCCTACCCACTTTGCACCCAGGCCCACCCCCATCCAGCCAACCCAGAGAACCAGCCAGGAAAAGGGGATGGGGGCCTGGGGCTTGCCCCACTCAGCCCCGGCGCTCCAGCTGGGCAGTGGGTCTGGGGCTTGCCCCACTCATCCCTCCTGTCCCACTTCCCCACCCTCATTCTTGCCCACCTGCCCAAAATCGGGTCCTACCCAAGTGAGCCCTTCTGGCTACGCCACTGAGATAACTGTAGGTTCTACAGAAACGAAAGTTGTTTCTGATCTGATCTATTACGTCTTTCTTCATGGCAGAGTGAGGACTCGAAAACATGTTTAAAGTACAGAAGAAACCCTTCCTATTAGCCTATGGCAGATTTGAAAGGAGGCCAAATGTGAAGGAAATTCCAAAGTGAAATCCACAGCAAGGTTTCAATGCCTTCTTTAGCAGCACTGAGTTTCCTGTGGCTGGAACGGAGCATCAGCCCACCATTTAGGTAGGAAGGGGTTTGTGGCAGATTGTAGACCAAGGAGATACCATCTTTTAGCTAATTTAATTCAGACGAAAAGGGGAGCACTTAGTCCACCTGGGGTTTCTAATCACTCTGCCATTCTGAGTCCAACCTCATTTCTTATTATTGGTGTGAACTAGGAGCCACCCCATTGAAACCAATGGAGTTAACACAATGTATGTGAGATCAAAATGAAGCCTTAAGCCTATCGCAGGCATGGGCAAATTTACTGGCCGGCCAAGCTATATACAGAAATCTTCAGAAGTTTGAGAGCCACGGTGCACCTGCTGGGGCTTGGAGTTTCAACCCTGCTCCTACTGTAGACCCAAGACCCACTTCCCTGCTGGACAGAAGCCCCTACCTCACCACCCTACAGCAAGGCTGAGCTCTCAGGCTCCCCCGCCCCAGTCTGGTAGGTAGAGAATGAGGGAAGGGTTAAAGGGGTGGGCTCAGTGAGCAGCACTTGAACTGCAAAAGAGCTGCATGTGGCATGTTCACTGAAAAGAGGTTGAAGTTTCAGGATATACACATGGTATTGTGCTACCTGCTTCTCTGACTCCAGGATTAACTCTGCACAGCCTATGCTGCCTAACAGAAGGCTCCCCTCAGCCTTGCCATGGCCTAAACCAGGGGTGGGGAAACTTTTTCGGGTTGGGGGCGGCTGACTCACAGAAAAATCAGTCTGGGGCCACAAACAAGTGATAATAAAAGAAAAATTCACTGAGCCTAGGAGAGCCCAGCCTCATAGATTTTGTGTGCCAGTGCAGGGGAGCTGGAGTGCCAGTGCTGGGCAGGGGGAAGGGGGGCCTGAGGCTCAGGTGTCCTCGTTTTGATCTCTTTATTGTGGTGCTTTAGTGAAGAAGGGCTGTGTTTCAACCCAATGATGCCTAATCATGGAAAATACATAGATGAGCAAGCAAGTGCAATGGGTGCATTGGCTATTAGAGCGGAGGAGGAAATCTTTGGGTTCCACTTACAAGGGAACTTCAGAATACAGGTATACAATCTGCTACGTGGGAGGTTGGCCAGGCCAGTAACATTTATAGTCTCCATGCTGTTTTTTAATTAAGATTGAACAAGATTCAGGCTCTTGTTAAAAGTAAGTGAGATGGTGGGACCATTCCTCAGGCAGCCCTTTAAGCCGGAGCGCCTTCATTTTCATGTCTGCACATTATTACAAGCTTGTGCACCTGAGTATGGAAACGACAAATGAAAGAATGAAGCCTGCCCTGTACCCAGGGAAAATTGGAGGGAACTGAAGACCAGTTCAACTTTCCTCCTACTGAGAAAAGAAATATCTTGGAACGCTGGTATAAAGATCTTGCCTTTCATAGCTCAACTTCCCTATAAGTGGAGATTCACTATAACCAGAAGATATGCATTTTATTCTACGCATATCTCACACACACACACACACACACACACACACACACAGAGGCAAGTCATGATTTTATTCTACTTTCCTCTAAGTGGAGTGGCATGCTCCCAATATATGAAGCCCACTCCCCCTATAATGCATGAAGAGCAGCATGTTGGTAGTGATTCCACTTGCAATGCTTTTTCAGAAAGGTAAATCCACCAACAAGGCTTTGTGTAAACTGTCTTATTTATTTCACCATCCAACACCCCATTTGCCAGAAGAATTATCACTTGTGTATTCAGTTTCAATAAGATCAAAATTTGCTTAGTAAAATATTTACTCAGCCTTTGTCCCTGCAAGTGTAAACTCGTGTAATTACAGAATACTCCAGCCTTGTGATTATAAACCTATAGAAATAAAATCCACAAGCACATGAACAGCATGGAGCAGAATCTGACACTTATTTACACTAAACAATGATAGTTAGTCCATGACAAGCCACTAGGTGACCCACATGCATACACTCTACCTCAGGTTTGTTCTTAGCAGTGACCTTTATTTCAATGTTTAGTTGGACTCAAGGCACGCTTGGTTATTTCTTCCCATTAATCAGTGATGGTGATGTGTTAATTACCTTTAAATCAGAGTCCAGAAAGGTGTTGATTCCACTTTCTGTTGCAACTGCAATCATCTGACACCCAGTAGCGGCTATCAGAAGCCAGCAGATAGTGTATTCCGATAGCCACGGTAGCAGGATGCCCACGCAAATGGGAACAGGGTGAAGAGAGGGGAGTTGGAAGAGAGTTAGGACTCAAAGTCAGGAGCAAACTGGACCACACAAGCGGGGAGAAGGATTCAGATTCAATTAGGGTGGAAGGGAAGATACAGGCCCATGCTTAAAATGGCCATCAGCACATGGTAGCAGCAGCCATTTTAAATTTTCAGTAGTCACACAGCCATCTCCTGAGGGGTGCTGTTGCCCTCCCAATGATTTTAAAGGGATTTGCAGGTGCCTAACATCCCCCAGCATTTGGTCCTTACTTTTACACTTAAAAAAAAGATTTGTGTGAATTGGAACCCAGCAAATAATCCCCCACAACAAGGAGTTTCTGATTATTTCAGAGTAGCTGTTGATATCAAAGTGCTGGTGTCTCTGAGCAGTTAAAATAAAGCCATTTCACTGAAATAGCTTTCAGCAGGGGAGTAGTACCGCCAAGGACTGGATATTTCCACTAACACGTTCCTGTGCTCTGCGGCCAAGTCTTGGTGTAGAGTTGGAACTTGAAGCGGAGGAGGCAGCCTTGAAATGACAAACTGATAGTGATAATCTGCTCATTAGACAGACCAGGGCAAAGCAAGCTTATTATTTTGATTTTAAATAATGTTTACATAAGAGCTTCACAGCACAGGAATCAGTAGAGATAGGAGGGCAAAGAACAACAAAATGTTTTGTACCTGTCACTTTAATATATGCCTGCTCCCACTTTGGCACCACACCAGAGTTTTGGAAACAAAGTAACTTAAAGCAGCAGGGAGGATATTTTGAAGGAAATTTTAATTAAGCCTGTCCTAAGGCTCTTGAGGTGAGGCCTTCTAGTAGTTTTGTTAACAGGGCTTCCCTACTCAGGTAGGTTTTCCTGAGCTATTACAGGGCGAGCATTGAAAAACCAGTTTCCTGCAGGTACTCTGTCTAGCTCATCAGGTAACCTAACCTGCCTGACCCTGAAAACGTTCAGGTTCATAGGGTTTCTAGGTCCCAAACTAATTGCCTGAAAAAATGACTGCTTGGACTCAGATCAAATATCAGCATTGCTGTTCAACACTGCCATGGCGGCTGCCAGTAAGCCCCAGAAACAGAGATCGGTGAGCAGGCAGAAAAAGGAAAGCAGGGAGAAGGAAAAAAGTTGTCCCCCAATGGAGCCGTGAAGGTAGAGAATGACTGTGGTCACCACATGGCTGTGGGGGTGAGAAAATCCAGGACTGTTTCGTCTCTCACTATTCTGATCATTGGAAGTCCCTGGCCAGCAGGTTTCATTATTGTATGAAGGCATGAAAAATAGCCTGAGCATAATCACCTTCCATCTCTGTCTGCATAGGCAGCTGGAAGTCGACAGTATTATATTGTAAAGGCCAGAGACTCAGTTGAAGTCAATGGCACTATGCAGATTTATGCCATCTGAGGATTTGGCCCTGAAAATCCAAAATCCAGGAGTCTGAGAATAAACTACAGTCCTTCACGATGCTGTAGATGCTGAAGTAGAATGTTTATAGTATGGACTCTGGGTTTTTGTAAGTGAAGATTTCTTGGTGCTACTTGCTTGAGTTCCAGGTATACCTTTCAGTCTGTTAGCCCAAATGTAAATGGAAATGTAGATATTGTGTGAGTTGCTTTTATATGGAGTAAGTGCCCCTAGCAGTCAAAAATGGGCAGTGTAGTCATACGAGATTGTTAGCTGTAAAGGATCCAGGGAAGGAACTCAAAAGGTTTTCATTGAACAAATTACCAATATCCTGGAGGGCTAGCATAGGTTAGGGCAAATCAAAAGTGGGAGGAGCATCTCCAGTGGAAAGATGGGCATGCGAAATGAGATTATGTAAAGTCACCTTGGGAGTGATTGAGCCTAATGGTTGTTTTAGGTCTTGGAGCTTGTCCAGGGTAAACTCGTTTCCAGAAGACTAACCAGACTCAGGCTACGTCTACACTACAAGGTTTTTTGCACAAGAAAATCTTCAGTCAATTGACAGAACAGAGGGCTTTTTGCGGTGTAGGTAAACCTCCTTCTACAAGGCATAACTCCTTTTTGAGCTATAGCTCTTGCGCAAAAAGGTGTGTGTGGACGTTCCGTAGGGGTTTCTTGCGCAAAAAGAGCCTATCCAAAAAAGCACAGGTGCTCTGATGGCCATTCTGTGAATGGCCATCAGAGCTTTCTTGCACAAGAGCGTCCATACAGTGTGGACGCTCTCTTGCGCAAAAGCACATCACAAAAGTGATGCGCTTTGAGGTGTGGATGCGCTTTTGCGCAAGAAGTTTTTGCACAAGAACTCTTCCACAAAAGACTTCTTGTGCAAAAACCCTGCAGTGTAGACATAGCCTCAGAGACCTTCCCTACACAAGCCACCTCCAATGCCATAATTTACCACCCATGCAGCAACAGGAAAAGTAGCGGCACAGAAAGAGACAACATTTAGTGGTAAAAATGATCTTAGAGGTTCATTATGATTAGGGGCTTAGAACGGCTGCCATATGAGGACAGATCAGTAATACTGGAAAAAAGCCTGGAAAAAAGAGACAACTAAGGGGGGTTATGATAGAGGTCTATAAAATCATGACTGGTGTGAAAAAAGTGAATAAAGAAGAGTTATTCACTAGGGGTCACCAAATGAAATTAGTCAGCAGCAGGTTTAAAACAAACAAACAAAAGGACTTCTTCACACAATGCACAGTCAACCTGTGGAACTCCTTGCCAGAGGGTGATGTGAAGGCCAAGACTCTAAGGCTATGTCTACACTACAGGGTTTTTGTGCAAACACAGCTGTTTTTGCACAAAACCCCACAAAGCGTCCACACCTCAAGTGTGTTTTTATGCAAGAAAATTTACAGTAAAACGGCAGAACAGAGGGCTTTTTGCGGTATAGGTATACCTCTTTCTACCTTTTTGCGCAAAACGGTGTGTGTGGACGCTCTACAGGGGTTTCTTGCGCAAAAAGAGCCTATCAGAAAAAGCACAGGTGCTCTGATGGCCATTCTGTGAATGGCAATCAGAACTTTCTTGCCCAAGAGTGTCCATACAGTGTGGATGCTCTCTTGTGCAAAAGCACATTGCTTTTGCGATACGCTTTTGAGGTGTGGAAGCACTTTTGCGCAAGAAGTTTTTGCGCAAGAACTCTTCCACAAACGACTTCTTGCACAAAAACCCTGCAGTGTAGACATAATCTAACAGGGTTCAAAAAAGAGCTAGATAAATTCATGGAGGTTAGGTCCATCAATGGCTATTAGCCAGGATGGGGAGGAATGGTGTCCCTAGCCTCTGTTTGTCAGAAGCAGGGAATGGGTGACAGGATGGAATCACTTGAAGATTACTTGTTCTGTTCATTCCCTGTGGGGCACCTGGCATTGGCCACTGTTGGAAGACAGGATACTGAGATAGATGGACCTTTGGTCTGATCCAGTATGGCCATTCTTATGGTCTGTGCTGCTTCTACCAGGGCCAGACCCGGGGAGCCAGTATGGCAGTGAATTATGGCTGCAAAGCTGAGATGCAGCCAGAATGGCTTGGCAGCTGATAGAGTGCTGTGCCTGAATTCAGCCCAGGAACTTGCCTCTGGAGTGCTTAGTAAATGCTCCAGCATACTGATCAAGGAGAGACAGGGGAAGGCAGGGAGAGGGCAACAGAATCAGCCAGAGGGGCGGAGCTGGTGACTAGTACATGAATTTATCTGGCTGGGTGTGGCGTTATTCTGGCCTCAGATAACCTGCCTGAGTTATTTCAGTTAAATAAGCTTTGCCTTGGAATCTGAGGCAACCAACCTGCTGGGCATTAGCCCAGAGCAGCCACAGCTTGCTGAGAAGGGTGTTTCTCAAGAGAGATGGGGCAACAGCTCAGCTGATTGATCCATGGGGCAGGGAGAGGTGAGCTTCCAGCACTACAGGCCCTGTGCTGGAGTGCAGGCCCCCAAATGATTGCACACACCTGTGAGTTAAAACCCTGCCTCAGCCATAATGGAGCAAATGGAAATTGACACTTCCTGCCTCCCAGCAACAGTCTCATGTTAATTACAGCTCCACAAGGCCCATTTAGCTCCCCTCTTTATTCTTATGGACTGGTAGGCAATTGTTAGAAATCTTGCCGTTTCTGACTGTGAACCTGAATAACAACCATAAAGAAATCTGAAGACCAGACAAACACCCTCCCCCCCCAAAATGAATGCCAGGACACTTATGCAAAGCTGGTAACTGGATCCTGAAAAGCTAGGTGTGGAATGCAAGGGAACATATGTGCACACACATGTGTGTGTGCATACACAAGCCAGCATCGCTGCCAAAATCTGGAGAATAAACTGAAAACACAATTGAAAACTTTAATGAACAGAAGGGAGCTTGCTCTGTTTTCTCCTCCGCACACAGGTCATGTCTGCTGGCTTGGAAACGGGGGTGGGGGGCAAGATTAAGTTATATAGTGTTGAGTCCAGGTAGTATTCCAATCCAGGTTCTATTTATCACTGGGGATATTCCATGATTCCATTCCATGGAGAGATCCCCTGCTTAAGGCTGTGTCCCCATTGTGCATGCTGCACAAGCCCACTCAGAGGCAAGATCCCTGCCCCAAAGAGCTTGCAATTTAAGAGATATGCAAGATGGGGGAGTGAGAGGGATGCAATCACATAGGGTGCATCTACACAGCACCGTTATTTTGGAATAAGTGACATTATTTCGAAATAACAATGTGAGCGGCTACACAGCAATTCTGTAATTTTGAAATAATTTCAAAATAACAGGCAGTTTATTCCAACTTCTAAAAACCTCATTCTACAAAAAATAATGCCTATTCCAAAATAGCTATTTCAAAATAGCTCTTCCCCAGGGCCATTCAGAGTAATTACTCCCTAGTGCTTTCTGGGGCTCTATATCAAGGTAGCATGTCCACATTAGGGAAGCCTGCCTTGGTCTAATTTCGAGGCTTCCTTGTAGTGTAGACGCACTATTTAGAAATAAGCCATTTCAGAGTATTTCTTCCAAAATTGCTTATTCCAAAATAAATGTGTAATGCAGATGTACCCATAAATAAGTTTCACTTGCATTTGCTTTTTAAAAATTATGGTGACAGGTAGAGTCAGTTGTGATAGTACAAAGATAGCACAAAGGAAGAGTTATTTCTCCAAGGTGTAACTGTATTTAGAAGCAGCGGATGGAAGCAATGAAGTTTTTCACACTTGCCTCTGAAACCTCTGGCACTGTCCGCTCTTTCTGGGACAGGGCACTGGGCTAGATGGATCCCTGGTCTGATCCAGTTTTGCAATTCCGTTTCACTCTGACCGCTTCAGTCATTCCCTAAGCAAGTTTTTCTCACTGCTTTAATTCCCTCAGGTGAGTTTCAGACAAAGGTGGCACAGACATTCAGGGTTTGTGGCCTAATGGTTATTAAGTCCAGAACTAAGAGTGAGAAGACATTGTCAGTGACTGTCACAAGGTAGTTCATCCCTGTCAATGGACTGAACCAACGTCCCTGGATGGAAGCAGGTGAGCCCAATCCACCAAATAAAAAAAGGGCTGGATTACACCCATGCCTATAAAGGGCTACAGTGGGCAGCTGGAGAGAGGAGGGAGGACTGAGACAGGCGGAGCTCTGGGGAAGGGAAGCCATGCTAGAGTAGAGCTTAGAGTGGAGCATAAGTAGATAGCACATGTTCTAAGGGACCTCTCAAGGTGGAATAGCCCCTCTCAGTTCTCCGAGAGCTCTGGACTCATACAAAGCTGTTGGCTTGGACACAATCTATAGGCCACGTGGGTGCCTGGAGCAAAGGGCCAGCGGCTTGTGGAAGCAGTCATGGAGCTACTGCTTCAGGAGGGGAGCAAAGTTGGCTGAGGCTGAGTGGCTACCTTGCTGAAATCTGTAATAAAGTTACCTACGCGTTTGTATTGCACTTGCTGTAGCTTCTGCAGCAGGATCACCCTGCAAAAAGTTATCTCCAACAAGGGCAGCAGTTTTGTTACTGGTTTTGACCCATGAAACCTCCTCTCTTTTAGGATTACATTTCCCAACTCAGGCTAATATTTAAAACGCTGACTTTGAAGTCACTGAATCAGCATCAACTGGACAAAAAAATGTATCGTCCTGATGCCACCTTGTGGTTGGGAACACAGCGTCCAGCTGTTCCTCCTTGGAAATGTTTCCCTGGCTATATTATAATGTAACATTTAATATATTTTGCTTGTTCCCAAACAAAATCCTTGTTCTTCATTCCCATCTCTGCTGGGGGAGTGGGCCACACAAACAAAAGTGGGGAGGAGAACAGCGCTGAAGGGATCTGACAAAGGTCACAGCACAGGTCCATAGCATCGCTAAGGATACAGTTCACATTTCTCGCATCCAAAGCCACTGCCCTATTCATCAGATCACAGTGCTTCCCCTTGTATCTTTGATTATATCTTGAAGTTTGTAAGATAGCTCAGTTGCCCTCCGTTTATATTTTCCACATGATATACATGCAGCTCTATTGATTTTGGTATATAGACTGTGTGTGTGTATATACCAGTGGTTTTCAAACTATGGGTCGTGACCCAATACTGGGAGGTGGAGTGTCAGGCACTGGGTCTCCTTGCTACAGGGGGATCAGGTGATGCATGGGGGTGCTAAGGTAACCACCTGCCTGTCCTGGCAGACTGTGCAGCAGGCCCAGCTGTAGGTGCAGCAGTGGGGGATGAGCGTGCACAGGGCTCTGTGCACTGCCCCAGCCCTGAGCACTAGTTTCACACTCCCATTGGCTGGGAACCTGCTGCTGGCTGCTTCTGGGGTGCAGCATGGTCTACAGTGCCAGGACAGGCAGGAAGCTGCCTTAGCCCCCCCGCTGCACTGCTGGCCAGGAGCCGCTCAAGTTAAGCCCCTTCTGCCCCAGCCCTGACCCCTTCCCCAAAATTAGAGTCCCCTGCTACAGCCCAAAGGGCCCCCTCCCCAGCCCCACCCCAGAGCCCACACTCTAGTCACATTATGTTGGGTTCCGGGCATCAACAATTTTCTTCAACTGGGTCATGAAAAAAAAAAGTTTGAAAACCGCTGGGCTATACATACGTACCTGTACACATACAAGCAGGCAGCATATATACATTCCATACAATGCAATGTTCTATATGCATTGTATAGTACACACTCTGACACCTATGGCCATTTTCCACATGGGCGCAACAGTCACTCTTCAATCTCGTTCACCCTCCACAACGGGGACTGGATGGCCTCGTTATACGGTGCTGCATGGAGGGAAACATGCTACTTTTGCCCTTCATATTAAGTGAAGGACAGAGGCCTGTCTGCATTTTCTCATTCTGGGAGAGAGCACTGGCGGGAAGATTTTTTTTTCTGCACAGCTGGAAGAGTGAGGGAGTTTGGCTGGTGTCATGGAGAGCAGTGCTCGGAGGTCTTTGATAAGAAGCCAGAAAGGCGGCTCTGGAAAGTTTTGTTGAAGTCAGAAGCTCACCTCCCTATTGCAAGAGGATAACTCTTCTCTTCGCCTCTCCCACATGAAATGGAGTGAAAGGAGTGCCCCTTTAAACCAACAGTTAATTACAAAGCCTTTGTTCAAAAACACAGAGGAATAGGGACTATTAAAGCATATTTAGCATCATAGTGGCTCGAGATCAGGAAAACCTGTTCATATCTGGGTCTGTTCTCAGTAAGTTCAGGATATAGTCACCTGATATCAGATACTGAGCAGATACAATGCTTGATTTAATTTCATAACACATATACTGACAGGCCCAGTCCTGCAAAAATTACAAGGCACCATGCTTATTGGGTCAATGATATTGCTCACCATACACTACCCTTAGTAGTAAATATTTGCAGTTATAGGGCCTGAAGTTAACAATCCGTATTTTTTCTGAGTGCCATAATTCAGACTGCACTGCAATGGTAGCTTGTAGATTCAATTATTTATAAGCAGAAACTGATTATTAAAGGGCAAATTAAAGGGGCAGGCTAGAGTAAAATTAAATTCTGCAGGAGATTTTAACTTTTCTCTTGCTTGTATTCAGCCTTTGAAATTTTTCAATAAAAATAATACTTTCTGCCCGCATAGCATGCAATGCATTAAGGACATCGGCGTATTTTACACTGTCCACTGCCCCTCCCATTTACTAACCAGCCAAACCACTCTTAAGGCCGAATCAAGCCCCTGGCCTGCACTAAACTTGGCCTGACCCCAGGCAAGCCAGGCCTCTTGCCAGCTACACAGTACATCTGCAAAGATTAAAGCGCATGTATTGAGTTTTTAAGCTGTGCCATTTTCAAATGGTAGACAGATATACAAAAATATTATTGCCATGAGAAAAAGTTGGCACTACTCGAAAACAAAGTGCACGATTGTGAAGATGAGACTGGGAAAAGGCTGGTATTGGTGCAGAGCAGTGCCAATCATTGCAGCTGCACTCATGTGGGCTCCCATGCTCCTCCTTGGGAGGGAAGCCTATTGTCCAGAGTCAGCGTTTATGTGGTTCTTTAAAATAAGACAGTAGGATCCAGTGTGGGCCCATCTCTGCTAGGCACCAATTCAGGTTTGCTTTTCAATGCATCTGCATGGGATTATCGACCAGCATAAGGCTATGTAGCAAAATTAAAGCAGCCTCTTTACAGGTGAGGAAAGGGGAAAATATCCTCAAGCCACCTTACACTGCAGGCCAAGGAAACAGATACAATTAGGGTTGCCAGATGGCTGAAACAAAAATACTGAACACCCCCCCCCCAAAAAAAAAACCACCGGGAAAAAATTTTGTTGAAGGAAAAAAAAGGGGGGGGGGCACCAAATTTGTTGAGCCAAAAAAAAAAAACCTGGATCACTGCTAGGGGTTACTAGGTAGTCATTTAAAAAAAAAAAAAACCCAGACATGCTTCATGGGGGGGAGGGGGAAGGACTGGCCAGGAAGGGAGCAGTGCTGGCCGGGAAGGGGGGGCCTGGAAACAGCTAACGGGGGGGGGGGGCAATGGGGCTGGCTGGGGGAGATGGGGGGGCCAACGGGAAGCAGGGCTGGTCATGGGGGGGAGGGATCGGGCAGAATGGGGCTAGCCATGGGATATCGGGGGAGGGGGAACCGGCCGGGAGGGGCAGGGCTGGCCGGGAATAAGGGGGGGCAGAAGGGAAGCACAGCTGGGGGAGATCGGGGGCCATGGCGCTGGCCGGGAGGAAGGGGGGGCAGGAAGCAGAGCTGGTGGAGGGGGGGGCAGCGGCACTGGCCGGGGAGATCAGGAAGAGGAGCAGGAAGCAGAGCTGGCGGGGGCGGGGAGAGGTGCAGCGGCGCTGGCCGGGGGAGATGAGGAAGAGGAACGGGCCGGCGGGAAGCAGAGCTGGGGGGCGTGCAGGGGGGCTGGCTGGGGAAGATCAGGAGGGGAAGTGAGGGGAGAACCGGCCGGCTGGGAAGGTGGGGGGGTGAGCAAATTGGCCAGTGGGGAGCGGAACTGACCTGGGCACTTGCTGCCTGTCCCGCGCAGGCTCCTGGCAACGCACGAGCGAGGAGGAGGCTTTCCTTCCTCCTCACACTCAACCGACTGAGGGCTCCCGGCAGCAATCGTGGCCCTGCCTCCCAGCTGGGACTTCCAGCCGCTCCCCCTGCCCACGCCAGGCTTCCGTATTTTCTGATTTTTTTTACCGGACAGAGCGCACAAATACCAGATTGTCCGATACAATACCGGACACCTGGCAACCCTAGATACAATGTACTTGGGGGAATGGCCCCTGCTCTCAGTGGAATGGAAATTGGCAGGGTGAAAGCAAGGTTCATAGGCCTGCACGGTGTACAGAGCCAGCAGCTCTTCATCATGTACTGACTATGTGCCCTTAGACAGAGTCCTGGCTGATTTGGTTCCTCCTTGGGGACTTCTAGGCCAGATATTCAGCCTCGCTCTGGCTCTCAAGCAGCAGATCAACTGTTGTATAATTTCTGTCACTTGCACTGCACTGTAGGAATGACTCCCCACACTGACCCAAATCCCACCTTTTGCAACTACTCAGACATTAGGTGAATCATCTGTTTCTCTGGCCCAGTTTTCCAATCTGTCCTCTCCTGCCTCCCAGGGGAGATGGGGAGTGCTACAGAGTACAAACAGTGCAGGTTTTAACTCTTTTTTTCCCTAGCAGATGAGATGTCATTAATTGGTGTAGGGATGTGAATGGTTAACCGGTTACCCAGTAAGCATCACCCTTAACACGGGCTGGGAGTCAGCAGCCTCGCGGGCAATGGAGGGGGATCGAAACAACAGTGGAGGGTGGGGAGTGGGAAGTGGGGGGAGGGCTGCTGCCCCCCCTCCACCCATCCTATTTAATCAGTTAACCAATTAAACTTAATTTGTAACCCATTAACTAATTAAATGGGATTTTACATCTCTAAACTGGAGAGGATTTTCCTTGTACTTAGAGGCCCGAGTGTAAGCACTTATTGGCATTAAGGTGAAATTTATCTTAAGCAAAAGTTTAGCACAGCACTTATGCAAACATAAGACCCATTTTGAGGACGTAAGTGGAACATAAATCTGGTGCTGGTCCTTTTTGTTAGTCTTTAAAATGCTACATGACAGCTTTTTTTGTTTTACCAAGATCAGACTAACACGGCTACCTCTCTGTTATTTTTTAGAAGGGTGAACTTCACTTACCATTAAAACCAATCCTATTTTATCGACTGTTAAAATGGCAAGACAAATGTCTAACTACATCCAAATATTAATGCACCCCATGTACATGTCTTATTGTCAATAAATCTGCTACTCACAGCAGATACTTGTGAAATATTTTCCATTGCTCCCATATGTACTTCACTGAAATCTCATTTTTCTTCCCTTTTTGTTTTTTTCAGACTATTCATACCACAAAACTGGCCAGAAAAGTACAGCTGAAAAATACACTGCAACATAAAAAAATGCTTTGCCTTTGCAGAATGGTAATGGGGCTGATTATTTAAAAACAGAAACAAAACAAAACAAAAAAACCCTCATCTGGGAAATGATCTCCTTTAGGATGTAATGTTATTCTGACTTATTGAAAGAAGGTGTTAGCATCTTTATTTGAAAAAGTGTTTACTTTCAAGCAGAAGAGATGCACTACCCTTTAATTTCTTGATTAGTGTCATTCCAGCATAGAGGGGAAATAAGCTACTTTCTCCCCCCAGTGGCAGAAAACTAATACAGATCAAACACATGATTTCTGGAATTATTCACACAATGTTTTCAAAACCTGACAGTTCAATAGCTGAGCAATACATTCTCTTGCTAATGAGATACTAAAATATTTTTGATGTTATGCCCAGGAAGCCTACTTATTGCAGATTTAAAGGCAATCTGTGCAAATACTGTCCTTTACTTGCAATTAGTTTCTCATTTTGATTTGATGATATCCAGCTGCATAGATCTGACTGTTCTCTTGTATAATAACTGTGATGTTACACGCAGACTGTATTTTCCTCTCCATGAACAACTGGACTTTCACACATGGATTATAAAAACATCAAAGCGACTGCTGGTTCAAATACCTGTGGTATGTATATATAAAAGAAATATACCAGGAGTGCAGAGTATTAAAAAAATGTATGTCTGACATCACATTAGTCTCTCAAGCAGATGGTGCAAAAATAAACGTAACCTGGAAAAGATCGGTTTTAGGCCTTCCTGAGTTTGCTTCCTGAGCTAGCCCAAGTGCTACCTATAGAGTTCTGAAATGTAGCCTAAAGGCTGCCCTCACATTTAGCACAACAGGCCACAGAGACGCCATGCCATGCTCTAGCTTATTGTGAGCACTTCAGCTAACACCAGGCAGGCGCATATCATACTAGATCTCTAGTCCCCATTGGCCACACCTCCCTGTCAATGCTGAGGAGAGCCACAATCTGCGCTAATAAATGAAAAGGGGGATTGGTCCCGTGTTTCCCCAAGTTGCCAGTTGGTGCTCCATAAGGCAAAGTTTGAGCTCCCTGGTTCTAGCATTTGTCCTTGAGTGTTTTGTCTCCCTCGCATTTGTTGTTCTCCATGAAGAATTCCTCTCTGTGATTGTGATAAAATGAATTTTCTCTTCTTAGCGGCAGGGAAGTAGCACACTGCTTTGCATTGCATGCCTTATCAAGCCACTGTATAATAAAAGGAAGCCCCGGGTGGCGATGATGTGACAGCTTGTCTCTGTTACTATCTGAGGATGCTGCCAGAGATAACACACAGCTTCTCTGGGTACATTTTCTATTGCAGACAAACTGTATAGTGGCAATATTGATACTGTTGGCAGACACCTTTAAGTAGTAGATGGGACTGTGTGATGCTTTGATTGCTGATAATGAAGGTCCATGCCCATATACTGGAGTGATGGGTGCCTTCAAGAGACTGAAGATTAGTGGGTCATTTGATTGCTCCTCCACAAAAATCTCACAAAGGGATATTTATTTAGACACATAAATGGACCAGTTGATTGAAGTCAGAAATTTCCAAGCATATAATCATTCTTCTCCACTATAGTTTTTATTTTAAGACTAGCAGACTTTCCCAGCATTGGACGGGTCCTTCAGGGCAGGAGGCTGGCAGTGTGGAGGATGCAGGAGACAGAGCACACAGACTGGGGGGCTCAGGGCAGGTAGTGGAGGAGTGCAGGAGTGAAGGCAGGGGATTGGGTTAGGGGGGCTCAGGACAGAGGATAGGGGTGCAGTACTCAGGGCAGGGAGGTGAGGAGTGTGGGGGGCTCAGGGCGGGGGATTCAGGAGTCAGGACAGCGGGTGAAAGGCTCAGGCCGGGGGCTGGACGGTCTGGGGGCTCACTAGGGCCCCCCACAGTGGTGAGGATGTCACTGCAGTTGGGCAGAGGGTGCGACAACCCTGCCCCTGGAAGTGCTTTGGGGGGTGGGGGACTGAATGGCCTGGCCCCAGCCCCTGGCAGTGCTCCTCTGGGACAGCAGGCCTGCTGGATGGTGCCCCCCACCCCAATCCAGTGTTTTGGCTGAGGGCTGGGGCGGGGGAGTTCGGTGCGTAGGGGCCACTTATCTGGGTTGGTGGCCAACAACATGGAAAATCCTAGACCCAGCCGGCCAGTCTCTCCTTGATATGGCCACCTACCTGTGGTCATTGTAGTGTAGCTGTCTCCCAAGTTCACTACCTCCAGTGGTCACTCTGCAGTATAATTGTCCTCCTATTAATTCCTCCCTTTCTGTGTTATGGAAAACAATCCCATTCCAGGCACATCCAAACCCTGACCTTGCTTTAAGTTAGGATAAGAGGAAGCTGCACACCAAATTTGGTGGTCTTAGCTCTTACCCTTTAGAAGGAGTTCTTGAACAAATGAACTCACAGATGGACAAACAGATGGACATATAAGCAGACAGATGTACAAACTCTAACATATATATAGATAGATATCTGAAAAGCTTATCTTACCTTAACAGCTGAAAACTGTATGAGTCCTACCTACCATATAACTGGAGTCAAGCTTTTGTGCAACCCATGACTGTGTTAAATATTGGTGTGGTAAATCTCTCTCATTATTCCCCACAAACATCTCAGCAGAGTGAAACTAATTCATTCCATTCCTTCTGAAGTAAACTGAGTGCAAATCCACTTAAGCTCACTGATCATCTGATTTAAATAATCTTGCTCTTCAACAGCTCCTCTATCACTTCTGGTGAAAGCTTCATGGAACTTGTTCTTCCTTCTTTGAGGTGCCTCATCATAATTTCCTTGGCTTTACTCTCTTGTCCTTCTGGCCTACAAAATCCTTCATGCATTTGCCTCATGCTTACTTTTTGGATTTAATTCATTGGTACTGCATGCAGAACTCATGCTGTAGACCCTCAGTGGTAGAATGCTACCTGGAATTCATCAAGTCATTGGCATGAATTTGGTCAGCTCAGCTGCAAAAGTGGATAGGCTAAACTGTATAGCTGCCACGAACAGAATATAAAAACAGAAGAATAGCCATACTGGGACAGACCAATAGTCCCTCTAGCTCTGTTGAATGTAGTTGATTCCTTTTAAATATGAACACTTACCCTTTCATTCTTTCTTTAGATTTTAGATATTAAAAGGTTGGCAACAGTGTGACTTTGGGTTGGATCTAAGTTATATACTGACCTGGGTGTACGGCTGATCTTTTGGGATCATACTTGAGTTCCTTCCGAACTTTTGGATGAATACCTTCTGGTCCTAGTGACTTATTACTGTTCTATTTATCATTTTGTTCAAAAAACCTGTTCCTTTGACACTCAGACTGGAAGAGTTCTTTCAGATGTGTCACCTAAAATTAATGGCTCAAGTGTAGGGATCTCCCTCACAGCCTCTTCAGTGAAGACTAAAATGAAGAATTAATTTAGCTTCTCTGCAATGGCCTTGTCTTCCTTCAGTGTTCCTTTATCATCTCTATTATACAGTGTCCCACAGATTTTTTGGTAGACTCCCTGTTTCTAAGGTACAAAAAAAATGATCCTTTTCTTGTGATTTTTTTACTAGTTGCTCTTCAAATTCATTTTTGGCCTTCCTAATTGTGCTTTTAAACTTAACTTGCTTGATATTTTCCTTAGTAGAATTTAACATCCAATTTTTGAAGGATGCCTTTTTGCCTCTAACTACCTCTCTTAGGCTATGTCTACACTGGCGGGTTCTTGCGCAAGAACACGTCCACACTGCCATGTGCTTTTGTGCAAGAGCATCCATGGCAGTGTGGACGCTCTGCGCAAGAAAGCTCTGATGGCCATTTTAGCCATAGGGCTTTCTTGCGCAAGTAACCCCTGCCATGTGTCCACACTGCCCTCTTGCACAAGATTTACATTTATTAGAAAAGAGCGTAGCTCTTGCGCAAGAAGCCCTGTCTTCCGACGTCGTACTGTAAATCTTCTTGCGCAAGAGCGGACAGGCAGTGTGGACGCTCTGCAGGTTCTTGCGCAAGAACCCGCCAGTGTAGACATAGCCTTACTGTTTAGATATGGTTGCATTTTTTGTATTTCATACCAAACATTTTCATCAAAGGACTCTAAACAGTTTAGTACTGGCTATCATCAGACTGAACTGTTTCTTTTTAAAATCAGCAATTACAATTACAAAAATTAACAGATACTGTCACCTGTATTTAATTAGTCAAATAGTTAATCCACTCATTTATTCTTCTGTATTGGATAGTAGCGCTCACTCATGACTTTATATTACAGACTCACTGACGTGTTCTTAACTGGGCAGATTCAACCTCCATTACAATATCGTCCACACTTATAACCTTAAATAATAAGGCATGGAATATGGCAATATTTAAGAATGGGAGGGACAAGCTACTGCAGTAAAACAGAGCTGGAGTTCGGTGCAGTGAGCTAGAATGTGCATCTTAATTCTTGTTCTCAGTTTCTGACCAACAACTCATTTTTACATGAGTTATAGCCCTTTTTCCTTCTTATCCCACTTTACTATTCATTTTTTTTGTTATATACACATGGTGGTCTAGTTTGTATCTCCTCATTTACAGAACCTGGGCCAAATGCTCTACTGATATCAGTGACCTCCATGGCACTGCACACATTTGCATGAGCAGATTTGGCCTAATGTCTTTCTTATATTCCAAAAGAGAAAAAATGTCAGAATTAAATCTGAACACTCAGAATGTTGACAAAAGTTATGTCTACACTATAGGATAAGCTATGGTTATTGCGTAGCTGAAGTCGAAGTACCTTAACTCCACTTTTGGCACTGTCTTTGTACCCTGTGAGTGAAATCCTAGCCCCACTGGAGTCTATGGCAAAAGTCCAATCAAAGTTAGTGGGATGAGGATTTCACCCCATGACTTTGATAGTGCAGCAGTTTCAAAGAAATGTAAGCAGACTTGGTGCTCGTATATGTAATTCAAGATTCCAACTTTGTATAACCAAAAATACATGAATTAAAAGCATTTGGCCTAATTTTAGTATTTATTTAACCTAGTTTCAATAAGTAATATATTACAAACCTTTATCATGGATGCTGGATGACAGGGGTAAATCATTAAAATAGCACGGTGCAAAGACAGAAACAATAGCAGTGAACCAAAAACTTTTACTTGTGTTTAAAAAATGAAAATTAGAGGGAAAAAGATCATAACTGAAAAAAAGTCAACCAACTACATTGGCTCCCAAGTAAAATTCTATTTTCTGGGAGAAATCCTGGGCCTGTTGAAGTCAATTGCAAAACTCCATGTGGCTTCAATGGAAATCATGGTTCTATCCTGTATGTGCAATTTTGCAGCCCTTATTTTTAGAGGTGATCAGACTCTGGTTGTAGGCCTTAATAGGATGGTGGCTAGATGATTTGGTGGTCTCTTGAACACAAGAAGAGCCATACTGGGTCAGACCAAAGGTCCATCTAGCCCAGTATCTTGCCCTCCAACAGTGGCCAATACCAGGTGCCCCAGAGGGAGTAAACAAAACAGGAAATCATCTAGGGCACCGTAAATCAAAATAAGATACATAATTTGAGCTACGCAAATAACGTATCTTATTTTGATGCTATTTTGAAATAGTTTATTTTGTCATTTAGCACTGTCTACACAGCACCAAATTTTGAAATAAAGCCCTATTCTGAAATGTCCCTTGCTCCTCATAGAATGAGGCTTACAGGGACGTTGGAATAGCAAGCCCAAAGTAACGGGCTTGCTATGAAGATGCAGGTTAGCTATTTCGGGATATTCCAGAACTGCAGTGTAGACGTACCCCTAGAGTTCTTTGAGGAGGTCAACAAACATGTGAACAAGAGGGGGCCAGTGGATATAGTAGACTTAGATTTCCAGAAAGCCTTTGACAAGATCCCTCACCAAAGGCTCTTAAATTGTCATGGGATAAGAGGGAAGGTCCTTTCATGGATTGATAACTGGTTAAAAGACAGGAAACAAAGGGTAGGAATAAATTATAAGTCTTCAGAATGGAAAGAGGTTACTAGTAGTGTACCCCAAGAGTTCCTGGGACCAATCCTATTCAAATTATTTATAAATGATTAGGAGAAATGGGTAAACAGTGAGGTGGCAAAATTTGCGGATGATATTAAACTGCTCAAGATAGTTAAGACCAAAGCAGACTGTGAAGAGCTTCAAAAAGATCTCACCAAACAAAGTGATTGGGCAACAAAATGGCAAATGAAATTTAATGTTGATAAATGTAAAGTAATGCACATTGGAAGAAATAATCCTAACTATACGTACAATATGATGGGGACTAATTTAGCTACAACTACTCAAGAGACTGATCTTGGAGTCATTGTGGATAGTTCTCTGAAAACATCTACTTGGTGTACAGCAGCGGTCAAAAAAGCAAATAGAATGTTAGGAATCATTTAAAAAGGGATAGAAAATAAGACAGAAAATATCTTATTGCCTCTGTATAAAACCATGGTACTCCCACATCTTGAATACTACGTACAGATGTGGTCACCTCATCTAAAAAAAGATATTGGAAATTGTCATTGGAAAAAGTTCAGAAGAGGGCAACAAAAATGATTAAGGGTTTGGAACGGGTCCCCTATGAAGAGAGATTTAAAAGATTTGGATTTTTCAGCTTGGAAAAGAGGACACTAAGGGGGGATATGATAGAGGTCTATAAAATCATGATTGGTGTGGAAAAAGCGAATACGGAAAAGTTATTTACTTGTTCCCACAATATAAGAACTAGGGGTTACCATATGAAATTAATCTGCAACATATTTAAAACAAACAAAAGGAAGTTTTTCTTCATGCAGCACACAGTCAACCTGTGGAGCTTCTTGACAGAGGATGTTGTGAAGACTAGGACTTTAACAGTGTTAAAAAAAGAGCTAGATAGATTCATGGAATTTAGATCCATCAATGGCTATTAGCGAGGATGGGTAGGAATAGTGTTCCTAGCCTCTGTTTCTCTGGAAATAGATGACAGGACAGGGTTCACCTGGTGATTACCTGTTGTGTTCCCTCCTTCTGGGGCATCTGGGCCACTGTTGGCAGACAGGATACCGGCCTAGATGGACCTCTGGTCTGACCCTGTATGGTCGTTCTTATGTTCTTTACATTCTTCCTCTTTTGCCCATTCCCAGCTTCTGACAAACAGAGGCCAGGGACACCATTCCGGCCCATCCTGGGTAATAGTCATTGGTGGATCTATCCTCCATTAATTTATCGAGTTCTTTTTTTTTAACCTTGCTAAAGCCTTGGTCTTTACAACACCAAGCTTTACTGGCCTTAAATTCTATAAAATGAATGTACTCGTTGCAACAATTTGCATGACTTTTCAATGATTTTTTAAAATTTATTTTCCAATCTGCCCTCTAAAATTTAGAACATTTTCAACCAGTTCTATTTATTTTATGTATGTCAACTGATTCCCAAATACATCAGTTCCTCTAGTGCATGAGTGACACGTCACATTTTATGAAACTGCTGGGGAAAAAAAAAAAGCTGGAAACTTCAGGTAGATCAGGCCTAGTCTACAGTAACCCCTGCCTAGGCGGTAACGCTGGTGAGACTGCTCTTCCATTGACACCAGCTCCTCTTCTCATCCTGGTGGAGTATCAGCATTGACAGGAGACCACTTGGACATCAGTTTATCTAAGCAGACATGATACATTTATGGCCAGTGGAGCAATTACTGCAGCAGTGATCCCCAGGCATAGTGGAGATAAGCCCTTAAGGCCCAGCTGCTGCCCATTAACTGTGGTGCAGGATCAGGCACTAAATAAGTATTGGAAAAAGTTTGGCAATAACAGATCTTAAAACCCTAGTTCTTTAAGGTTCTCTGAAGCAACTTCATAGTGAAGTAACAGGGGCATTGTAAATAGAAATCACATTTGTCAGGTTTGGTGAACAGTTTTGGCATCTGTTTTGTCCAGAAGAAAGGAAACACTCCTTATTAACTGCATGTGCTCTGAGCTCAATTGAGTCAGCTCAGACTCCTGGAAATGATATGTTACTGACCAGAGAGTGAAGCTGTGATTTTTCAATTTCTTGGTCATATGGATCCACCCCAAAATTAAATTCAACGTTTTTTTTTAAACTTCAAAAAGTTGGAAAATGTTCTTTTGGGTTGCGCTAAACACTTTGTTCCATCTGAAATGAAATGTTTCCATATGACTTGGGGCTTTTAAAATATTTCTTTTTAAATAAAATGGAGGGGAATTTCGGAAACAAACAGTTGATGCAAATACAAAAATCAAAACATTTTGTTTAAAAAACAATTGAAATGAAATGTTTCTAATTTTTTGGATTCTCCCTCCATGAAAACAATTTGGTCAATTCAACACAAATTCACATTTTGGGGCAGAGCCGAATCTGCATATTTTAATTGTTTAAAAAAATGGTTAAAAAATTTTGCCCAGCTCTAATTCTAACTCAGTTTTAATGTGTTGCTTAGTCAGTCTTTAGTCAGAAGCCTATTAAGACCTAACACAAGTGGGCTGTGCCCACGAAAGCTCATTATATCATCGACATGTTTTGTTAGTCTTTAAAGTGCTATCAGACTGTTGTTTTTTTAAGATTTTCCTGTTACAGACTACCTCTCTGAAACAATATAAAACTCTGGGTAGGGATCTCAGTTTTTAGCCCATCAGCATTAACTATCTCATCAGTGGATTTCCTGTAATACAATATTCTGATAATACTAGTAGTACCTATTACTAATATGACTACATGCCTTGTTATAATTCTAATGGTAGTGTTATACGTTCACTCTGCTAAACTGTGTCAATGAGTAAAAATATTAATTATACTTCTTGTGGCAGCCACTAGAGGTGCCCATGAAGTCAGCTTCTGTTTCCCATTAAATTGTGTAACTAGCAAAGATATTGATGCTACAGGAATATGAAGAAGCTCTTTCTGGAACTTCTACCTTATTTTGTCATTATAGTAATTACGTTTTAGAATCATTTCTATGTCAGTTTTCTGTTGCCAAATACATCATTTCTTTTACCTAGCGTCTAACCAAATGTCAGCTTTAAAATGGCTTGTGACACACCAGTAATGAAATACTGATTTACCCCCACAGACAATAAAAATGCTAGCAATAATACCACCACTCTCAAGGGCTTATAAATCAATAAACAGAGAATGTGAATGAACAGAATGCTGATTGAGATCACAAAACACTTCGAGAATCTGCAGATAATCAAAGTCATATGTTTAAGAAAAACAGAACTGCCAAAGATGCTAACGTTTATATTGTCTTTCTATATTCCATTGTTATGACAGGAATCAGGGTTTGATTACCTGATCAAGTGAAATTAAGTACTAGATAAATACAGCATCAAATCATTTTCTGATGTGACTTTTCTAGTCCAATACATATCAGTCACAAGTTAAAAGGACCACATTTACCAATATATTTATTCTTTATATTTGCCCTTTTTTGTTCTCTTCTGAGATACAACTTGATTACTCAGCCTCACAAGTCATGATGTACCCTGATAAGAGAATAATGCAAAACACAAATTAGGCACCTCCCCATTGTTAGGCTGTGTAATGATCCCAACTGATCCGCGCTTCAGTATTACATCTTTTCCAAAGCACAGCACCCATTGCCATCATGTTAGACATTGGCTGAGTTCTGGCCCATGCCACCTACTGACACACCAAAACCATGACAGTCACCACTAGATGGCAAAGGGAAAACAACATCATTTCAGGACAGAGAAGTCCAACATTTCTGTGTCGTTGGGTGCAGCGGTTAATTATTGAAGGATTATGTTTTATGTGACAGCTCTAGAAGTGAGATACAAGAAGAAAGCTCACATTGTTTTGGAGGTGAAGGATTGGACAAAGCAGGCTTTGAGTGGATGGCAGGGCCACCAGTGAGACATACTGTGCAACTGCAACCCCCTGAAGCAGTGCTGTGGTACACTCCAGCTGATCTTCAACAGTCTCTGACGGCATGCCAGGAGGTGTCTAGTGCAGCTCAGGCATGTACTCAAAGCATTTCGGCTTTTAAGGCTCTCTGGACTTTACCTCCTTAGGAGTCCCAGTGAGCATTGCTCAACTCACAATGCTATGTCCTCCCAGGGCCCAGACACCCTACTGGCTCCCTGTGCCACATAATCATCCCCAGCTGCTGATCTATCAGCGTCCTGAGAAAGAAAATGAGTTCACTGCATTGCCCTCCACTGACTCATCACTGATGAGCCAATCCACCACAGATGTGCTCGCTATATCATCCCTATACTCCTACATGTAACCCATAGCCTCATCATTACAACAAGCATCCCATGCTAGCCTCTTTTTCCAGAGCCCAGCCACTGAAGTAAGCAACTCCAAAGCAGTAGTGTCACCAGTAGCCCACCCTAGGCAGCCCATGGATTCAGGAACCCCACCACCCAGCTCTTGAGAGCAACCTGTGAGAGGCCCTAGACCCTCACTAGGAGATATTTTGACAGAGAATGTCTGGCACCTTTCAAAGATTTACAAACATGCGGCAGTAATATTGGTTTAAAAACATGAGAGAGGTTGGGCAAATAGGGCTAGTTATAAACAGAGAAAAACAACTGGCCAGAGATTCAGGTGGTATGCATTGATTTCAGGGAAGCGACACCAATGAAATGCACCAATTTACACTAGCTGAGGATGTGGTCAATTTGAGTAAATGTGGGAAAATCTGACTCTTACTCTTTAAAAAGAATAGCCACATATCCTTTTGGCTTTAAATAATTTCCTTTAACATCCCCCCATCAGTTATAGATAAAGTCCTCATTGCTTCTATTTTAAAAGAAATGTTTGCAAAATGACTTCGGAAACATAAATAACCTGTCATCCTGAACTTTCACATCGCAATATTATGAATTAATACAATAGAACTGAAGGAAGGTACTGGAAAATCTTAGATGTATGGTACCACAGTGGAGCTGCTAATTACAAACCTAAGAATCAATGAAGATGAGATTTTCTTGCGTGCAAATTGAAAGTTCAGATAACGATAGCAAGATGAAATCATCTTCCAGCATTACATAGTGTTAATAAGAAAATGATTTCATGTAATAACCCAACAGTCTTTAAAAGCTTCAGTGTCAATGGGCCCATCTTTTAATAAGTTTGCTTTTCGGAATATGCAAATGGATCAATTGATAGACGATCATGAAAAGCTTTACAAATGTGTTTGGATGAGCTTGTTAATAAAACGTGACAGAGTGTTTTTATCCATTAAGTGTTTTCTAAGGGTATGTCTAGACTACAGGGTTTTTTTGAAAAAAAAAAAAAGGTCTTTTTTTTAAAAAACTTCCCCTGCATCTAGACTGCTGCCGCGTTCTTTCGAAAGTAAATCGAAAAAACGCGGCATTTTTTTCAACCATGGAAAATCTCATTTTTCGAGGAATAACGTCTTTTTTTGAAAGTGCTCTTTTGAAAAAAGGCGCTATGTAATGCAAACTGTACTTTTTTGAAAGAGAGCATGCAGACTGCCTGGGTGCTCTCTTTTGAAAAAGCAGCTCGCTTTTTCGAAAGTACTGGCTGTAGCCTAGATGCTCTCTTTCAAAAAAGGCTTTTTCGAAAGAGGCTTGTAGTCTAGACGTACCCTAAGAGAGGTGGGTTCTTCTTTTGTTAATATCGAACAAAGATGGAGAAATGTTCTTTTTTGAAATGCCATTAAGGAGATTTCCTGCACTCTATTATATGGGAATAGGAGCTTTCTTTAGAAGAAACGTGCAATAAATGATAGTAATAACATATTATGCTCTAGGTTTTGCCATCCTTGAGTAATACCTAATTACAGTATTTGAATAGTCTCATAGAATGTTAATAATTGTAACATTACAGGTACTCGGTCCTGCCGCGGGGGCAGGGGACTGGACTCAATGTCCTGTCGAGGTCCCTTCAAGTTCTATGATTCTATGTAGAGCAAGGGACTACTGAACCTGCTAACAGGGGATGGAATCTGACTTTATGCTCTGTTGGGAAGGCCTATTCTGCTTTACTCGCCTTCACCCATGAATGGTCCCATGACTTCCAGTAGATTTATCTTAAAGTTAATGGGATTACTCAAGAAGCACATTTCTTGTTTAGCACAAGTGAGTATATTAGACTCTGGCTCTGGTGTGTGCTTTGGAAAGTTCTCACTAAGTCTAAAATTTTAATTTTAAAAACATTTTAAAGGGACATTTTCTATTGATTCTATTCTCCCCTCTCATAGAAAGGTTTCTCTGTCAAAATGAACACAGCCAACAGCATTTCTGCTTGTAATGGACTGGCAGAGACCAAAATTTTATAGGACTTGTTAGCAGGACTAAAAATCCATATTTCCCATCTATGTCAATGGGAGCTATCCAGCAGCTTTGATCATCAAGTTGTATGGGCTAGATTTTAAAGAGCTCAGCATCTAATGCACTGGACTCTTGAGTGATCAGCACTTAGGAAAATTTGGTCCTTACCTAGGTGTCTGAACAGGAACTAAACACTTTGGAAATTCTACCTCCAGTTGTGAGAGCTAAGCACTTGAAAATCTAGCCCTATGTGGTGTGAACATTGGTATAAGCCTGTCAATCCAGCACCCACCCTCATTTCTGTTTTGATTGCCAGCCAAAAATAGTTTTGGTTTTGCCTGTGATTGTATTTGCTACTTTTGTCACTAAGAAGGGCAGTGGCTTGTGGAAGTCAGTAAGCCATATTCAATAATGTAAAAAAAAAAAATGTTCTCTCTTTCTGCATTTACCAAGTCAAGATGGCCAAAATCCCACAAGGACCACTCATAAGAGTTCAGAGTTATCCATACCAAACCCTACTATCCAGCTTAACCCTCATCTGGATCCAAACTCTGTTTCCACAGCCCATATCAACATATTAGCCTCTTTCTTTGACACATACAAATTAGATGGAATTTATGCATGGAGAAAAGGGATATTATTCATAGCAGAGCCATATTATTTTGAGCAAGAAATAGCCAAACAGACAAAACCTGCCCTTCTGAGAACTTTCATAGTTTCACTTGTTTCCAGTACAGTATGTGAAGTTGCTAAGTCTAGTTGTGTAAGCACTAAGAAATAATTATTGTGCATTAATAGCGAAAATGACTAGGGCCCCTATATTTCCTTCCTGCTTAAACACTCATAGAATGCAAAACTCAGTTGATGAATACAGCATTAATCTACTCAAATTCGGTGTAATTCTTTCATACACAACAGTCTCTTTGGAAGAGACTGTGACCTTTGTAGACAGACTAAAGATGCAGATTGCCTACTCTTGTTCTCCCACTTACCTCTCCAAACATGGCAGCCTACCTAATTTGGTGACCACACTTTTATTAGTTTCTTCACAGAGTCTAATGGGGGGTCAAAGAGTACAGAAGAAAAATATGGCTGTTTCCTAACTCCTGCCCATCTCTGTTCAGACACATCTGAATGCCATTTTAAACAGAGTACTATTATTGTACAGAGGCGATGGTAGTAGCTATGCTTCAGAAAGGATGCATACCATACTGTGAAGCCATGCATTACTTAAGTAAGAGTGTAAATAGCAATAGTTTTGCAAAACAAACTCCAGATCCAGATTGTATAAACATTGCAGAGTTCACAAAGCCATAATGATAGCATGTGCCTGTAGTCAATTCCATGTAAGCAACAACTATAGGGTTAGCACTGGGAAATTCATAGATGTCTACATTAGAAGAGTATTAAACTTGCAAAGCAAAGCTCTCAAAAGTCAGGAAAGTTGCAACCTTGTTTGCATTTATTGCATGTGTCATGTAAAGCGGTATTCACTTGAAAAAGCATGAATCTAGCCCTAAACTACTATTAATTATGTGAGTATCAAATAAATATTGTTGCTGATTAAATGAACATTTTTAAAGATCTGTGCAAATCTGACTGCAAATTTTACATCGGTGGTTGAGTGACTGTCCACTTCTAATGCTCACAGAATCCCCATTAAAATTATTGAGCAACTAACTCAGTATGACAAAAGGTAATAGAATTGAGCCCTAAAATAAAAGGAATATTATGCCCTTGTTCCATGGCTCATCAATGAACATCCTTAACTGCAAAATAATATTAACAGATTACTCGTTTCTTGTAAACCTCTTCAGTTTTGCAGCTTCCACTGACATCTGGTGGAGAAAGATGAATTTCTGTTCTTACCCTTTCTTGCTTGGTTTATTTAAATTCATTATTTAAGTTATGGGATGGGTGGGAGGGAATAAACAGTCAGGAAATACAAACTGCCATGATTTTTCTCTTGAAAATGAAGCATTGTTTTTTTCATGTGTTCTAAGAAATGCTTGGAATAAGGAAAAAGCCCATTTGTGTTGCAGCATTTGTGAGCTAGCAGAAGATTTATTTTATTTAATTTATTTATTTATTATTTCTGTAAACAAGCATATGGGGGGAACCATTTATTTGTTTTTATAATGAAAACGTGATTTTATAGTTACAGTGTAAGTCTTCACCATTGTGTTTACTCCCTGCTGAGAAAACAGCTGCTTCTTCCCTATTAGAGGCTCAATGAGAAACATTCTGTTTGCATTCATTATGGTGCATAAACAGGGCTTTTCCCCCTCCTGGTTGAATAATGCTCACCAGGAAAAAATAGTGCTTGTTATTTTAATTGCTTGTCTGAAGGTTCATCTGATGAAGGCTAAATGCTGGCCCATCAGTCAAGGCGACACCAGAGGAGAGATGGTGAGGACTGGAGCCTCTAACTTTCCTCCAGTATATCTGTACAAAATGCAGGTCGAATTCTAGGTGGCAACAAGGTGACAGTGATGGGGGGAGGGGCAAAGGGCCTGGCAATTCAAAGGGGCTTGGAGCTCCCAGCTGCTGCTGCTGCTGCTGCTTCTGCAGTTGCTACAGCAGCAGTGTCAGTGGTCAGAGCCCCAGGCCCTTTAAATCACTGCTGGAGCCCCACTCTGTGTAGCTCTGAGGGCTGAAGGGGGCCCAGCACCATCCAAGCAGCACTGAAGTCTGGCAGCTCTCGGCCCCACCCATTCTTCTCAAGGCCCCGCCCCTTCTGGACTGTGGTGTTTGGGGGTACACAATAGCCCTCAGGTGGTATGGAGAACTGAGTAAGACATGGACCAAGATTTTGTCACTTGAGCATGCTTGCTAGCATCTGGAACTGGTGCTGGGAAAGGTGCGTTCTTCTATTTACATCACTTAACACATTTCCCCAGCTTTCTTGGAGGTTTTATACCTGTGACTGACTCAAGCAGAAGGTCTCAGAGCACCTCTGTCATGAACAGAATGAGTGCTGACCAGCATCCAGTGACTAAGGCATGGGTTCCTAAACTGGGGGGCGTGCCCCCCTGGGGGGGGGGCGTGAAGAAATTCCGGGGGGGGGGCGCTAGGCAACCCAGCCCCCCCCCCATCAAGTTTTGCTGCGCTGCTTAGTTCCTTTTTTTTTTTTGCTCAAGTTTTTTTTGGGGGGGGGGCCTGAGGGTTTTTCAAAAATCAGAAAGGGGGGGCATGATGCTGAAAAGTTTGGGAACCACTGGACTAAGGGGTTAACTCAGGTACCTAGCAAAGGTGTCAGCCTGGGGGCCAGGAGAACCAATTGAGATAGAGGGTTGAAATTTGATTTGGAAATTTGATTTCCCTGCCTGCTTTGGTTGTGTGGGAGAGTTAAACCAGGAGTTGAGACACAGAATGATTTAAACCCAGACAGGACTACCATGCCCCTACAGAATTCAGGGCATGGGAGTGGACTGAACAAAGAGAAAATTAGAAGTGAGTATCAGGGAAATATGAATCCATTCGCATGCAGGGTTATTTTTTCTTTATTTTGTGGTTTGGTTTGAACTGCTCTGTGTGATTTTATGCCTCCCTTCTCCCTTTACCATCTAAACATTGTGCCAGAGTTTTTTATTCTCTGCTTTAATTTATTTTCCTTAGTTGCTCTGTAACATCTAGCAACCAGGTATGCTTTATCAAGTTTATCTTTTGTTTTGTAATAAAAAAAATCACTTCTTTTAAGGTGATGATTTGATTCTTGTGTCCTGGAAGGTCTGTCTGTGTGTATCTGTATGCCTCTGACTGAGGAGTCAGCTACCAGAGACTGCAGCTTGTTTTTCTCTTTTCTTTTTTGCAAGCTCTTTTGGGGCAAAAGAGCTTGGGGTACCCCTGGGGGTGATTTCAAGTGTTCACCCCCAGTTTTAGGGAAAAAGCACTTGATGGTGGCAGCAGTTCCACAAAATCTGTGTACTATGATTCTGGGGGGAAGTTTCTGTAACCAGTCCCTCTGGGGCAAGGTTTTGAAGCTCTCTTATGGGCCCCCACCTTCTGCACTCAGAGTGCCAAAGTGGGGAAACTGCCCTGATGACCTCATATTGGTCATTATAGCTCCACACATACATACCACCACACTGCTCCATATAGTAATGAGGGCATCATTTAATATGATCAAAAATGCCATGTATCACATGACTATAGCAAATAGATGCTCTGAGTTTCAGCTATGGGTGCTGCAAGAAGCTTCCCTCTTGGCAATATTGTAAAAAATGTCACCAAACCACCATGGACAAGACACATCTATGGTCCTATTGATACAGAACTACTGCCCTTCTTTTCCTAATTGCACAGGATACAGAACCATATGTTTCATGGTCTACTGCATAATGGTAACAAAGTGCCATCCACATTCTTTGTCTGATTCGCTTCTCAGTCATTCATATGAGCTTCATAGAGGTGTGCTGTCTCCTAGAGGCTGGTAGGTTTGCTAAAAATACTTAAGAACAGCATCATTGCAGAATGACTGATTTAAAAAAAATCCAGTGGGCTAATCCAATTTGCCAATATCAAAGCATATTCATGAAATCTGTTATTGTAATGTGTTTTTATGACGAGAATGCCTAAAAGTGCTAATCAGAATCAAGGCCCAATTTTTCTAGGCAGTGTACAGACATTTCAAAAAACATGGTCCCTGACCCAAAAAGTTTATGGCCAAGATTAAAATGAGCTTTACAAACAGCAGGAAGAGGGAAGCAAACAGTCAGAGTAATGAGGCTATGAGTTTATATAGTCCAGCAATATAAAAAAAACTTGTAGAACAAATTCATCCCTGCCCTGATTCCATTGGCTTCAACTGAGTTATACCAGAGATAAATTTGGAACATGAATTTTCAGTGAATTCGAAATGAGCAAATTATTTCTCCCATCAATTCACATCTCTGTGAAGATAAAGAAAGGTTTTAAAGTTTCATCCTGATCAACCAGTTTTTCTCATATAAATATACCTGATGTCATGATCAATTTTCCCTCTAATTTTTTCTATTCTTATGTGGAATATTTTGTGTGCACTGAGGCATTTCAGAATGTGCACTACCAGTAGAAAGAAAAAATCTATCTGTGGGTGTTCTGCTAATAAGCTGGGCAGCATCTGAATCTTTCCTGAGTGGCTGCACAAGCGTTCAGCTTACAGGGAACACTGGTCATGATCCAGGTTTAAATGCTTCCTGTCCCCATCAAGCTTCTCACCTGAACATTTTACCTTGGGACACGTCTGTCACTGCTTCCTTGTTACCTGGGTCCCGCCCCTAGAAGCACGAGGGATCCCCGATAGATATGCTAAGTATTCATCACCAGGAGCTGCCAAACTCCCCATTCACCACAGTTGCATTCCAGACTGAATCAACAAACTTGTAATTCATTACATACAGTTATGACCTGTGACTGAACTGGCAGTGCCCACCATACTTTACAAGCTTCAAAAAGTCTAATTTCATCCCTCAGTGAAGGCTACCTTTTCATAAGCCATGGAGTCCAAAGTTCCCCCACTCTGGTCATACTGTGCCCTCTTGGCAGCCAATCACCCCGATGGATCAGTCTCTGGACAGGCTTTTCTTAGTAAGTTCCGCAAGCCTGGACCAAACCAGCTCCAGCTGGCAAGTATCCACACACTCCTCCAATGGTCCTCTTCACAGGGCTGACTTTCAAATGAAAGTTCCAACACTGATCCTACCAGCCCAATGGGCCTTCATGGAGTCTTCTGTTCCCTTAGTCATTGCCTCACTCCCAACCACATATTTTATCTTCCACATCCTTCAAACCTAAAATATAAATGCAGCACTTAGCCTAAGACTGTCGACACCTGTAGCTTTAAAACTTGGCTCTGCTATTGCCAGAGCAAGTGGTGTATATGTGCAGCATGCATGTGTGGAGGTAGGCTCAGCTCTCTGCTGCATGAGTCCACTACAAAGATCACAGCCTCTAAATTTTCTGTTCCCATAGAAGCAAGTCCCTAGAGAGGGGACTGTGTCTATTATCTCAGATGGCCAACATGTAGGCTGTTGTACACAGGCGCTGACTTTCCAAAATGCCAGAAGGTGCTCAAACCCTGGCTCTTATCTAGGCCCCACCTGTTGGACTACAGATGTTGCATAGTACATTAATGGTGAAACTTAAAAAACAATGAATAGTTTAGCGACACCACGGATGTTGCTGGACCAGAGAGTCCCAGTTTAGAGAGATAGACCCTATAGAGCCAAGGAGATAATAAGAAAAGCACACAACATTAGAGATCACATTTAAAAACTTGGCCCGCAGAGAGTATTAAATGCAGTGTTTCATTCTCCAGCGGTGGTTATTGCTTAGTGCAACTAAGGGAGGGTTGCATTATGTATTCCTACATTTCAGGTTCATTTAATGTCTTCATTCCCACCCTCCAATTCTTAGGTAAAACTTTCACTATATAATTTATTCAAAAGTGAAATACTACTTATGGGCACAAGGTGGCAATCAAAGCACAGCCAGTAGTGGAGTAAAGCAGTAAGACTTCATTTGTAGTGCATTAATGGTAAAACTTAAAAAACAACGAATAGTCTAGCAGCACCTTAAAGACTAACAAAACATGTAGATGGTATCATGAGCTTTCGTGGGCACAGCCCTCTTCTTTTTTCCAGTTACAGACTAACACGGCTACCCCTCTGAAGCTTTTGAACATTAATGGTGAAGTTATGGAATATTTTCAATTTTTATAGAGGCAGCAAATACAGGTTGAACCTCTAAAATCCAGGACTCTGGTCCAGCAACATCGGGACCACGAATACTGTTGGATCAGAAAACCCCAGCTTGCCAGGTTCAGAAGCACAGCCCAGGTTGAACTGGTATTGGGGAGCCCAGCCCCAGCAGGGCAAGAGCAGTGGAGAGCACATTCTTGGCCAGGGCTGGCAGCAAGGAGCGCAGCCCCAGCCGAGGCTGGAATCAGCTGGGCACGCAGCCCAGACCGGCACCATGGGGCTGGGGGCAGCAGCGCCGGCCCCTGTCTGGGGCTGGTGCTGTGGGAGAACATAGCCCCGGATAGGCATGCCTGGTGGAGGACTGGAGGCAGCAGGGAGTGCAGCCCCACCCAGCATCAGAGCCTACAGCTGGGTAGGGAGCCTTGACCTTCCCTCCTCTGGTATACTCCGTTGTTCAGGATGACTTAGGTCCCCAGGTTGCCAGACAAGGGAGCTCCAACCTGTATATTTAGGAGATGTTTAAAGGGATTTTAAACATAGCTTCTTCCCATGCATAGAATCTTGCATGGATTCTTGTACTTGAAGAGAAAAGTCTTAAGTGTGTTGTTCGAGATGTTGAATAAATTGCAAATTAGTTTTAATTTTGAAATGGACAAATAGACTGTTCTATATAGAAAAAAAGACTTTTTTATATGTTATTGCAAAACGCTATCAGCTGGAATTCAGTTTAGCTTCAGTGGGAGTTGCAAGACACAGGGCACTTTTGGAGAACATGTAACATATAACTGCATAGATAAAATTCAAGAGCTTAAATGTAGGCTGACTTAAAAATCTTGGTTAATAGGTGACAGAGAAAATAAAAGTGATTTGAACTATTATATTTAATTAGTTATTCTGCTCCACAGGCCTTCCCTCATTCTTGCAGAAAAAATACTGTAATTACTGGAAACAGAACAAAGTGAACTTGTATTTAAATTCTTGGGCTGACTTTTAGAGGAAAGAGGATAGTTGGATCACAGTGCTAATTTAGCAATAATTTGAATTCTCATCAGATTTCTTAGGCCCCGATGTTATAAATTGTTGGGCAGAGATATATTTCATATAAAGCATCTTGCTATTGTGAGAGGAAGCCATGCTGGCAAAACTAAACAACTCTTTAATAAGAGAATTATTTACAGATATGGTGTAACTGCAGCTAGCATTCTAACCTGGTGAGACTGACCTGCTCCATCTCTTCCTTCTGCCAATCCAATCTGTACTCCTCCCCCACCTTCAAAGTGGGCTGTGCCCACGAAAGCTCGTGATACCATCTACATGTTTTGTAAATCTATAAAGTGTTACCAGACTATATGTTGTTTTTAAAGTTTAACCTTTCTTTGTCACTTTCCATATCTGTAAAGTGAGGTCAATAGTACTTTAATTACTCACAAGGGGGTGGTAAGGTAGAGCAGGTCAAATATTGTAAACTTTGCTTGCAAATATTTTAATTTCAAGTGGCTTTCACTTCAACCATGTTTTTATCCCTTATTATTTTATAGTTACACAAGTTGGGTATTGTGTGCATGAATATTTGGGGAATGGCTGTTCTGAATGTGAATATTGAAGCACATGCAAATATTGGTGGTCATGCACAAACATATTGGCTAATCTGCATTTGTTATTCATTATTCTATTCAAAACTTTTTATTCGTCCAGTCTGGGAGACCATGCAATACCATGTGATTTAGATTACCAATCAAGAACCATGAAGAGCAAACAGCCAAAGAAAACAGATCACTAACACCAGGCTGAAATTTGTTTGCATCTCTCTTGAATATTGATGCATAACAAATACCTTGGCATAAATCAAAATCTAATGGGGAACAATGAGCTAAATTCTGTGCATAATTTATTGGCATTGGATAATTTCAGCAACTATAATTGTGAGGATTAATTACTTAACATTTGGCAGCTCTAGAAAGCTGTGTGTTTAAAGGTGCTATATAAATACAAAAAAAAAATTGCACTAGCCCTTAACTTACTGAAAAATACAATATGACATTTAAAAGAAAACTGTTACTAACACATCACCTGTGCTCCCACACACAGAGCAACAGATTGAGCAACTTTCTAAACATAGCAGCCTATTTTGTTTTCTTTTCTTTTCTTTTCTTTTCTGAACTAAATTAGGTGGATACTTATAATCAAAATTACTCCTCCAGATACATACCTAAGTGCACCGTGAGCTAGTCAGTGTACAGCAAATGCTGCAGTTTATAACGTGATGTACCTTTCCAAAGCAATTAGGCGAAATGGCTTGTGTTCTGCAGGAACAAACCTCCCTGGAAGGGCTTGTAAGGAGGGAAGATTCTAATGACCCTCCCTCATTTCCCAAAAGGTGAATTTGCTAAGAGACCTTATGTGAATAAAAGGACAGATTTATTTATAGAAAAATGTTTCTATAGCCAACAAACTATTGAGTCCTTCCTCAGAGCATCAGTTAAGCTAAAGCAATATCAACTGATCTGGAAGTTTTATAATCTCTTCAATACAAGTGCAAGAAATTTTCTGTAATTGCTTGGGATGGGTAATAGGCATTAGCCAAGATTATCCACTTATTAATAGGTTAATTTGGAGTTGTGGATGCAATTTTGCCTTCCCTTATTCCAATCTACCATAAGAACCACAGCAGAGTAGTATCATGAAAGGATCTATAAAACGTCCATTAATTCTGACTAGGCTAAAATTAAAAAAAAAATAAACACAAGCAATTATCAAATAGCCAACCAAATTTAAAACCTCACTATATTTGCCATTTACTGCTGCATCTTTAGAATAAAAAAATGCAGCCTTCTTCCCTAGTTTGTAGCTGTGCTGTTTCCTTTAATATTTATGCATAGCATGACCTTTCTGATCCAAGGTGCTTAGCCACTTGCTCAAATGTGTAAATTGCTGTTTACATCCAGTGATAAGGCAAGGAAGAAACAGAACCTATAGATTTCCTGGTGGTGGAACACTTGCTCCTCTGTTTTCTGCGAGCAGCCAATTATTTCCTTTACAGGGTCATTGATTACTATTGACTTCCCCAAGGCTCAGATAGTTCATGGGCATCTGAACACAGTGCTCTATGCCAGCTTTAGAGACTTCTGAGGCTTGCTTTCCTACAGCCAATCTTTATTAGTGTAAGAAGCAAATAAAAGGTCTGAATTAAGAATTTTAAAGTTTCAGAGGAGTAGCCGAGTTAATCCGTAACAGGAAAAACCAGAGTGTTGCGGGGGGGGGGGGGGAAGACAGTGGGTAACTTATCTACCCCACAGTGACAGTCCCCACAGTTACAGCTCCCTCCCTCCTTCCCTTATTTATTCTTGGTTCTGGACTTCCACCACTCCAGTCATCTGAAGAAGTGGGCTGTGCCCCTGAAAGCTCATGATACCATCCACATGTTTTGTTAGTCTTTAAAATGCTACTAGGCTATTTTTTTAAGTTAAGTCTGTCTTCTGGTGACCTCTTGTTTCTGAAATATGAGCAGGGAGCCAAGAGAAGAGAGTTCCAAAGTAATCAGAAAAGGACCACCTCTAGACTCAGAACTTAGAGCCATAAAGGGACCATCATGATCATGTTGTCTGACCTTCTGTCACAGAACCTTATCCACCCACTAGTAAGCAAAGACCAGTAAAGATTCCTTTTGACTTCAGAAATGGATTTCCCTACCTATAATGATAGAACAGGGGGTAAATCTAAGCTTCAAAGACTAAAAGTAAAACAATGCTTGTTTGTGGGGACAGACTCCAATTATCATATCCAAATATCGTGTCAAATTTAAGCACTTTATGACTGGGCCTTAACAAAGATGCTAATTATCTTACCCATTACAAAGATGGCTTCCCCAATTATCACCTCTAATATCATCAGCTCACAGACATTAACCTCCCCCCCTCATCTCCCCTCTGTTCTGAAATTTGATTTGTCCTTTTTATATATGTTCACTTTTTTTGATTGTATCCCTTTGGTATATATGGTCATGCCAATTTTCTTCCACAATTTGATCTGAGGAAGTGGGTCTGGCCCACAAAAGCTCATCACCTAATAAACCATCTTGTTAGTCTTTAAAGTGCTGCACAGTCTTGTCTTTTGTTTCAACTAGACCAGACTAACACGGCTACATCTCTATTGCTGGACAATGACAGATCTCCTGCTTCTCAATACACATCTAAGCTAAGATCTTAACTACTGTCTGCATAGCACCAGTCTAATTGACAGCAGGATAAGAGAACAAGCTAGTGAAAGGGGCTGTCTGTGCTGTGCTTGAACTAAAGTAGAGCTCCATCATGGATCTTATTCTTATTACTTATTTGAATTATCATAGCACCAGGAGCCTTGTATTTGGTGTTATACTAGATAAATGGAACCATAAATACTAGTGTAGACATAATCTTTGAAACCCCTTTTACCCATTTCAGGCCCCATAGTGACAGCTCCCATAAGCACAAGTTTTACAAAATACTTGTATGGCTTTTGTAAAAGTGATTGGTAAAATGAAAGGCCTATTGTCATACATTCCTTTCACAAATTTATCTTAACTGTTGTTCTTTTTCCACTATCACAGCTGTAATAGAGCAGATACCAAGATAAAGAAAAAGTGTGTTTATCCTCCCTGTGTGTTGTCTGTGCTGTCATAAATGAGGCATGCACAGAGCTTCTCTATCTCAGGCAAACTAACTGAGAAGCAGCCTTTCCCCAATTATCTCTAGCTCTCTATCTATTCTTATCTTGATGTCTATCACCCTGGCATCACACTACCTATGAAGCTATAGAAACCTGCAATTCTTGCAGTAACAGGCATCTTCCTGCTCCAAATGAGACAGATTCAAGTTAAAAAGCACAATTAACAAGGTTCTGAAGGTAGCATGTTTGAAGAGCATGAGAGGGTGATTAGTGATGGATACAATGAACCAAAAGTAACATTCCACCAGTTCAGTGAAACTGTTTTACCTAGTGTTAAGTACACTCAAAACCTTCAAGCATAACTTTTCTTTATAAAAGGAACCCACTTCCTGCATTTTTTAAGATTATTCTATTAGTTACATATTGCCAATCAGTTGCTATACTTGTCAGTTAGCTGTGCCATTACTTGTTAATTCATAGTATAGCAATTTCTCCATTAACATACCCCTTGTGCCTTTGAAGTATGGAGAGTTCCAGCTACCTGAACTTATTACTGATTCCTAATCAGCAAAAAGAAACTTGCAGCAATAATTCTAATTTCTTAAACTAGACCACTATCTCTAGCAAGCCACTCTCTAATAGAACAGAAACTAAAGTAAATGTATATAGGATACCACTCTATTTAAAGGGGATGACTGATTGGCTGACTCAGCCAAGCCACTCTCTAATAGAACAGAAACTAAAGTAAATGTTTATAGGATACCACTCTATTTAAAGGGGATGACTGATTGGCTGACTCAGGTGGTCAACGGTCACATGGCATCTGAGAGTCAGGGCTTCCTATAAGAAGAAGCCTGCAAAGTCAGAAAGGAAATTAGCAAGGTATTAGCAGATCAGCTGTGCCCAAGGGCTGGGAGGAGGAACTTGTAAGGAACAGGAATAAAAATCTCAATGATGAGAGGCTTTAAGGAAGACCAGGTAGCAAGTTCTGGCTTTCAAGAAGGTGCTCTAACGTCTATGAAAGGTTTGTGCTGAGAGTGGCGTCTTCTGTTAAAGAAACCACAAAGAAGGACACTCAACTTCTACTTTTGCTGGGGCATATTTGTATACTGACTTATCAATAGTTTGACCCACTGGCTTATAAAGTCGTTCTAATTCTAAGGCTCTTGTCTTAGACCTCTGGCTGAGAGATAGCAGAGCATTGTACATATAGGCATATAAGTACCTGACTTTGGTTCAAAAACCCTGTTTCCAACACTCTCATCAGCATAGCGCATGCTCCTGTGTAGATAATAGTATCCACTCTTATTTATTTTTCTATTTCATACAGTACTGATATGAATCTATGTTCCGTGTGAAGTTCCTGCACAACCCAAAGTGTTTAGGTACTATGGTGACCTTCTTAAGGTACATGTAGCTTGCCTCAGACAACATGTGACCAGGATTCATTGCTGAATTTGATCTGCTGATTGGATTATAAGTTTTCCTGGCTTGGTTTGGATACTGAGGATGAATGTGACATGAACACTTATCCATGTCCTGTCCCCCCAGATACTACGGTAACTGGTGCTTATACAAAACCTCTGTTTAGGTAAAGTTCGGTGTAGGGCTAAGGCAAAGTCTTCCAGTTATTGCTTGCAGAACACACAGAAAACGCTCATTACCTCTACTAGGTCTGTCAATAGCTACAATTTCTGAACCTGGATGACTTTCTGATCCAATGACTATTTCCAGTTCGTTAACAGGGGTCTCTCCAGCTGTGGTGGATCTGCCTGTGTTATGCTTTAACGAATCACATGAGATCTTTTATAGGGGAAAAGGCAGTACGCCGCATTTATTGAGAATACAACGGTTACATATGCTTTTCAATCACTCACACACACAAACACCATGCATACACAGTCCCGCGAGACAATGTCATAGTTACCAGTCCAGAGTCTGTATCAATCTAGTGGCCAGCCAGATTGAACACAGAGGGAAAGCAGGGCCTTTGTTGGTCAATTGATCCGATGCTTCTCTGGAGTTGGTGGCAAGATGAACCTCAAGTTCCATAGCAAAGCATCCTGCTTTTATAATCCGTTTCTCTGTTGAAATCAATGTATTCCGCTCTGCAAGCCTGTGACCGGAATGTTATCTTGTTGATGTCAATTGTTCCCAAACATCTCTTGAAGGCTCATAAGAACATAAGAACATAAGAATGGCCGTACTGGGTCAGACCAAAGGTCCATCTAGCCCAGTATCCTGTCTGCCGACAGTGGCCAGCACCAGGTGCCCCAGAGAGGGTGGACCGAAGACAATGATCAAGCGATTTGTCTCCTGCCATCCCTCTCCAGCCTCTGACAAACAGAGGCCAAGGACACCATTTTATCCCCTGGCTAATAGCCTTTTATGGACCTAACCTCCATGAAATTATCTAGCTTCTCTTTAAACTCTATTATAGTCCTAGCCTTCACAGCCTCTTCTGGCAAGGAGTTCCACAGGCTGACTACACGCTGTGTGAAGAAGAACTTTCTTTTATTAGTTTTAAACCTGCTACCCATTAATTTCATTTGGTGTCCTCTAGTTCTTCTATTTAGGGAACTAATAAATAACTTTTCTTTATCAGCCCTCTCCACACCACTCATGATTTTATATACCTCTATCATATCCCCCCTCAGTCTCCTCTTTTCTAAACTGAAAAGTCCCAGTCGCTTTAACCTCTCCTCATATGGGACCCGTTCCAAACCCCTAATCATTTTAGTTGCCCTTTTCTGAACCCTTTCCACGGCCAAAATATCTTTTTGGAGGTGAGGAGACCACATCTGAACACAGTATTCAAGATGTGGGCATACCATAGTTTTATACAGGGGCAGTAAGATATTCTGGGTCTTATTTTCTATCCCTTTCTTAATAATTCCTAGCATCCTATTTGCCTTTAGTGACCGCCGCTGCACACTGTGTGGAAGTTTTCAGAGAACTGTCCACGATAACTCCAAGATCTCTTTCCTGATTTGTCGTAGCCAAATTAGCCCCCATCATACTGTACGTATAGTTGGGGTTATTTTTCCCGATGTGCATTACTTTACACTTATCCACATTAAATTTCATTTGCCATTTTGTTGCCCAATCACTCAGTTTGGTGAGATCTTCTTGGAGTCCCTCGCAGTCTGCTTCTGTCTTGACTATCCTAAACAGTTTGGTATCATCTGCAAACTTTACCACCTCACTGCTTACCCCTTTCTCCAGATCATTTATGAATAAGTTGAACAGGATTGGTCCTAGGACCGACCCTTGGGGGACACCACTAGTTACCCCTCTCCATTCTGAAAATTTACCATTTATTCCTACCCTTTGTTTCCTGTCTTTTAACCAGTTCTCAATCCAAGAAAGGACCTGCCCTCTTATCCCATGGCCATGTAATTTACACAAGAGCCTTTGGTGAGGGACCTTGTCAAAGGCTTTCTGAAAGTCTAAGTATACTATATCTACTGGATCCCCCTTGTCCGCATGTTTGTTAACCCCTTCAAAGAACTCTAATAGATTAGTAAGACAGGATTTCCCTTTACAGAAACCATGTTGACTTTTGTCCAACAAATTATGTTCTTCTACATGCTTCACAATTTTATTCTTTACTATTGTTTCGACTAATTTGCCCGGTACTGAAGTTAGACTTACCGGTCTGTAATTGCCCGGATCGCCTCTAGAGACCTTTTTAAATATTGGTGTCACGTTAGCTACCTTCCAGTCATTAGGTACGGAAGCCGATTTAAGGGATAGGTTACAAACCACAGATAATAGTTCAGCAATTTCCCATTTGAGTTCTTTTAGAACCCTTGGATGAATGCCATCCGGTCCCGGAGATTTGTTAACATTAAGTTTTTCTATTTGTTCCAAAACCTCCTCTAATGACACTTCAATCCGGGACAGTTCCTCAGATTCATCACCCACAAAGGACGGTGCAGATTTGGGAATCTCCCCAACGTCCTCAGCCGTGAAGACTGAAGCAAAGAAATCATTTAGTTTCTCCGCAATGGCTTTATCGTCCTTGATTGCGCCTTTTATAGTTCGATCGTCTAGGGGACCCACAGGTTTTTTAGCAGGCTTCCTGCTTCTAATGTACTTAAAAAACATTTTGTTATTTCTTTTTGAGTTTTTGGCTAGCTGTTCCTCAAAATCTTTTTTTGCTTTTCTTATTACATTTTTACACTTGATTTGACAGTGTTTATGTTCCTTTCTATTTATCTCACTAGGATTGGACTTCCACTTCTTAAAAGATGCCTTTTTGTCCCTCACTGCTTCTTTTACATGGTGGTTAAGCCACGGTGACACTTTTTTAGGTCTCTTGCTATGTTTTTTAATTTGGGGTATACATTTAAGTTGGGCCTCTATTATGGTGTCTTTAAAAAGTTTCCATGCAGCTTGCAGGGATTTGGCTCTAGTCACTGTGCCTTTTAATTTCTGTTTAACTAGCCTCCTCATTTTTGTGTAATTCCCCTTTTTGGAATTAAATGCCAGGGTGCTGGACTGCTGAGGTGTTCTACCCCCCACAGGAATGTTGAATGTTATTATATTATGGTCACTATTCCCAAGCGGTCCTGTAACGGTTATTTCCTGGACCTGATCCTGCACTCCACTCAGGACTAAATCGAGAATTACCTCTCCCCTTGTGGGTTCCTGCACCAGCTGCTCCAAGAAGCAGTCATTTAGCCATTGAGAAATTTTATCTCTGCTTCTCTTCCTGAGGTGACATGTACCCAGTCAATATGGGGATAATTAAAATCCCCCATTACTATAGAGTTCTTTATTTTGGTGGCCTCTCTAATCTCCCTCAGCATTTCAATGTCAGTATCGCTGTCCTGGTCAGGTGGTTGGTAATATATCCCTACTGCTAATTTCTTATTATTGGAGCATGGAATTACTATCCATAGCAATTCTATTGAACATGTTGATTCACTTATTTTTATTTCATTTGATTCTACATTATCTTTCACATACAGTGCCACTCCACCACCCACCCGGCCTGCTCTATCCTTTCGATATATTTTATATCCCGGTATGATTGTGTCCCACAGATTTTCCTCATTCCACCAGGTTTCAGTGATGCCTATTATGTCAATCTCCTCATTTAATACTAAGTACTCTAGTTCACCCATCTTATTAGTCAGACTCCTAGCATCAATCCTGTAATCAATCGTCTTTTGGGGGTGCCAGCTTCGCTTCAAGGCTCGTCAGTTGGCCAATCTGCCAATAGTCCAATCACTCCTTATTATGGGTACGCATCTTTGACGCCAGGTAGTCTGGTCTTCGCCCATGCTCAACCTCCTTCTTCGGCCATCTGGTTCAGAGCAATAACTTTTGTACCTTATCTCGACACATTCATACCCTTTTCACACACATAAGCAATGTTACAAGGGCTCTCAAGGTTATATGGCACAACGTCAACATCTGCATTGGCAAAGCAAAAAAAAAGGCATTGTAAATCAAGCAATTAAGGCCTTAGCCTTCAACATTCCTCTAGTCTCATTAACACAGACACAATACCAAAACTATCTTTTTTACTTAGGCCCATTTACTAAACTCACTAAACTTTACAACAAAGAAATAGACATTTAACTAAAAGGATTTAATTTAATAAAATATTAAATGTATGTTAATATATACACCTTATATTGCTATATTATTGCTACAATATTAAACTACATTACTATATTACTAAACCTAAAATACAAATATAAGAAGAATAAAACTTTCAGTTCCAACACCTGTTGCAGGCTGCTGGTGTTTCTCATGGGTGTCTTCCACTGGAAGTGACTGAGCAACCATTTGGGTTTGTGGCTAAATTCTCAAGTCCAGATACAGAATAACTCAGCAAGGATCCTGTGGTACCTTGCAGACTAACAGATTTATTTGCGCATAAGCTTTTGTGGGCAACAACCCACTTTGTCAGAGGCATCCTGTAACTCATGTGACTACAAAGGCTATATTCACTAAAGATGATGGGTCAAATTACTTTTCATCCCAGCCAGGAGTGAGAGGTATGCACAGATTGTAAGCACTTTCCCCTCACTCCCCGGCAGTCCAGAGAATGGGATGAAAAGAAAGCCACATCCCAGAGTGCACAGTTGCTGCCACCTCTACCCTCCCAAAATGGCGCGGCCACTTGCAGCTCCCATTGGCCGTGGTTCACGTTCCCAGACAATGGGAATGCGGGAAGTGGTGTCCTGGTCCGTGCCGCTTTTCACAGCTCCCATTGATCAGGACCAGTGATCCACAGCCAACAGGATCTGCAAGCGGATCTACCTGCGGAAGTGCCAGTAAAAAAAAAGTGTCTGGTAGCATGCCATGGGTTAACCCTCATGAACTGCATCTAGCCCATGGGCTGCTTATTGCCCACCTCTGATCTAGGGGCAACCTGGAGAGAATGCATGTCAAGGATGATAACTATAAAATGAGGGGCCAAAAAATGCTTCTGTTCTCTCCCTATTCATGTCTCACCTTTTCACCTAAGATGACAAAAGAAATGTACATCTCATTTGTATGTGTGCGCGCGTCATTTTTCCTGTTTAGCAAATACTGATATTGTCAGCACTGAAATGTTTGGGGTTTTTTATATAAAGGGTCTTATCAAAATAAGAGACCAAACTCTGTTCTCAGTTGCCCTGGTGGAGAAATACCATTGAATCCATTGCATTCCTTTCTCTTTACGCCAGTAAGTGTAGAATACCATCAGAAGCACATAGTGAGGATGCATTAATCTAAATAAAGTATTGTTTCAAAGTTTCCTTAGTCAAACATTTTTCTTATTAAATTACCTACATCGGTGATGCACCTTGAACTGTCTGACAAAGGAATCTTCTGCAGCACATTTGTATTTTTGAGTGCCAGATTTGAACTCCTCACACATGTTAAATAGAACTTTACTGCATGAGTGGTTCTGCTGAGTAGTCAATGTGAGCGAGAGTGGCAGAATCTGTCTCTCAGTAAGTGACACAAACACTTCCTGTCTTTTAAATCAGGCGTCTGTATACCTATGAAGTACTCCTTTCCCTACTTACCAGGAGGAAATGAAATGCTTTCCAATCTCTACAAATGAACACTGTAGATGTGTTTAGAATTCATATCTACAAAACCTGTGTGTAAACATTTTGAAATGTTTTCTGCAAGCATTTTGAAAAGAGATTGTAAATACATTGAATTCTTCCCTGCTATATGAAGAGAGACACAGAATGGGAAAAAGGAATAGATCACTTAATAGTTACCTCTTCTGTTCATTCCCTCTGAAATACCTGGTGGCATTGATCACTGTCAGAAGACAGGATACTGAGCTAGGTGGATCTTTGGTCTGACACAGTATGGACATTCTTATGTTCTCAAGTAGGAAAGCTTCCCTATAGATAGCTTAAACTTCATCCATCCTGAGGTTAAGTTCCTTCCTCCTTTAGTGGGAATTTTCCAACAGGAAGTGCAAATAAAGCTATTGTTAATTGGCTCTGATCAAAAGTAATGAGGATAAACAAGTGTTTGAATGATTCACAAATGATAATATTAGCTTTGTGAAGAAAACTTAACAGGTCTGCCATATGCTGTGATTAGTGTTTCATAGGGTTACAAATTGACTTAATTCTGAAAATTATGCACATTAACAGCTGTTTAGTTTTAAAAGAGATCCAGAAACCGAAGGGAAAGTAATTATAAAGCTGTGGGATTTTTTCTTGCTGTTTGAAATAAAGACCTTAAGCAATTTGTGTAACTCGTAAAGTGGTTGGTTGATGAATAACATGGACACAATGATTATATGTGGCATTTTTATCTCACTGTCCAGACCCACATGCAACTCGCGCAAATGCAATTACTGAGACATGCACTAGTTGATATTTTAGCATTTAACTCCACATTTAGACTGCCTTTGGCCTCTGCTGTGCATCAGGCCTCTTGAATCTAGTATAAAAGCATTATGGCAACAGAAGTCCATAATAACACTTGACAGGTCGGCTCAGTGTTCTATGTGAGCTGGTCAAAAGTTTTCAGATGGAACATTTTTCTGATCAAAAATGATTTGTCAAAGTTGATATGATCTGGGGGAACTGGTCGCTTTTGATAATTTCATTTGGGAGGGGGAAAGTAATTATGCATTTTAATAAGGCTGACCTAATTAGAACAGAACATTTAGGTTTTTCATCTCAAAATTATCCAAAATTTGTTTTCATTAAGACATATTATATTTTGCTCATTAAGCCCATGAATTTTTTTTGAAACATTTTGTGTAGTAGAAAAGTTCAGAAATGCAGCAATCTGTACACAATTGAAATTCCACCTCCCACACAGCTGTAGAGCAAATGCTTGCTTTTATGTCACTATTGTTGATGTCTTGCAGAGTTTTGACATGCATCCATTCACATTTACTGCCTTCCATGGTGAATACATCACCGATTTGTTATGTTATAATCTATATCTGTATTTGTGCTGCATTTTACGCAGTAGTAACAATTTTCACCCTGCTCAATGAGCCTTGGATGTTATCATTTTACACCCATTTGTGCCTTTCTGCACCAATACAGACATGAGCTGGGTTTAGTTGATAGAATGCAGGCTAAGCTCCCTTGGCGGGTAGTCAGTAAGTTTCTGTTTTTGACCAAGCCTTTGCATCCCTTATGCTTTTAAGCCTATCGAGTCTGAAAAGCAACCAAGCAATGTCTTGGTCTTCTGGTCCAGTTTCCATAGCTTCAGGGTCCAGTAGTGAGTTGCCCTACTTGTCTCCCCACTAACTTAAGCACACCCTCCCTTGAGCTCCACTCTTCAGGGTATGCTGGTTTACTGTTAAATCATTCAGGGACTTGGTGACAGTTAAATAAGGGAACATATAGACTTTCAAAGGAACTCAAACCATAACACTCTACTCATAGACAAAACACAAGAGTCACAGATGTAGGCAAAAACCACCACCAGTTGCATGCAAACCTCCCCTTCTCCAGCATCTTCACCACTCTGAGAGCCTTTTGCATTGTGGCTAGTTTTCTTTCCGAAGAGAGTTTGTAGAATGACAGGCATACTTATCCAATACATAAAATAATAAACAACCCCCCAAAGGTTACGTAAAAGAAGACTGATGATTTTTTCCTTGTCCCCTTTAATTATTACAATGTATGCAGAGTAAACAACCCATTTAGCCTGTCAGCTCAATTCTGAGAAGTGAATGAAAGTTTATAAAGTGCACAGAAACATCCTAATTGATTAGAAAAGGGGCCAAAAGGGCAAAAAAGGAGACAATCCAAATTCATTTTCATGAAAAGGCCTATTGAGAACTGTGGGATCAGAAATCAAGGAACCAAAATCTGTGTTTCAGAAACTAGACTTAATTGGTGGGCAAAGTAATGAGATGAGGTGCTATTCTGCCCATCGCTCTCCATTAGGGTCCCTAAAGAAAGACTGTAGGAGGAAAATTGGCTTCTTATACAAGCTTCCCTGTCATTGCTGCTGGTTGCACCATCTCCTGGGACCCCATGCATTCCACATCCTAATTCTGAGGGATATCAGGGCCAGACTTGGCCTGAGAGAGGGACTCAGATGATACCACCAAGTCCACTAGCTCCAGCTAGCTCCCAAAGATCACCAGTGATTGAGATTTTATTTCACTCCCACACCCGATGTGTCCTTTTTCTCTCCCCCACCTTAGCTTAGCTGACTGTGATCAGAGAAGCAATTAAAGGCATTGCTCTAAACTGCTTGATGCTGTTACAAGTTTGCCAGGTCTCAGCAGTGAAATTTCAAGAGAAAATCTACAGCAGAGACAAACTGCATTTCTGTTAAGGACATTAAGTATCGGGTAATTGACTAATTAAATAGTTGATGCATTTTTGCATCAACTATTCAATAAGTCTATAGGGCGCCTCCGCCTTTGAAGTGTAGCAGCCACGGTGGCATTTCAAAGCAGCAGCACTGCATGGAGCCCGAGGTCAGCTGGGAGTCCTGGTCTCCGTGTGGTGCTGCCACTTTGAAATGCCACGAGGAGCCTAATGCCCAGGCTCCATGAGATGCTGCCGCTTTGAAGTACCCCCCTTTTTTCTCCCTCCCTTGCTGCTTATCGGAGAGTCTACTAGTCCTTCACATCCCTAATTTCTGTCTTTGCTATTCCTTTCTCAGCCTGGTGTATACATGGAGCTTTGACTTGTATCATCTTAACAAAAAGATTGGACTTAACAGCAAAATCCCATCTCAGCTAACTTCCTCTTTCCCCCAAAAAGGAAACTATTACAATCAGAAACCCAGACAGATGGTGGGGCAGGAGGATGGAAGGGTTCCTTCTGAGAATCCTAACGTTACAGAGAACAAGGCTTGTTAATAAAATAATAGTCTTACTTAATGCTTCCAGTTTATTAATTGTTTCCCTTCTTTTTTTAATCTTTAATGAAGTGTGCACCTTGACCTTAACCAGGCAGAGGTCTCTGTATAACCTCTGAACTTTAGTGAAAACTCTTTAATGTTGGACAATTACATGGTCATATTAACACCTGTAGCTATATATTTCAACTGAATTAACAGAATACTTGCTGTACTACATCATAGTACATTGGCTCTGTCTGTTTTGCACTTGCACATCAGACTTGACATACAAGCCTCGGTTTCAACGTATAACCTGTGAAAATTCTTCACAGCTGTTGTATTGCTTCAGTAGCAGATTTTTCACTAGCACTAGATCTCTGAGGCTGTCACCCTGAATTTATGGCCAGGGTGAGCAAAATGTGGCCCATTGCCACCAGGCTGCCGTCTCAGGCCGGTTCCCTACCTTCCATGCCCCACATGCCACTCGAGGCAGCCAGCTGTGGGAGCCATGTGCTCTGCGTACCATGAGCTCCAGGAAGGCAGCGGATGGGGAGAGAGAAGGAGAGAGGAGGGACCTGGGCTGCTGGCAGGGAGCTACATAGGTAAGAGCTTCCTAGCCAGAGTCTGCACCTGGCACCCTAGCCCCCATTTCCCTCAACCCTCTGCTTTCCTTCCTGCATCTCTGCCCCAGGTCACAACCCAAACGCTCTGCACCCCCATTCCTGCACCTTATTCCCCTCCCCAAGGTCACAACACAAACCCCTGCATCCCCACCACAGGTCACTCACAAGCCCCTCCCCAACCCTGCATCACCTCCTACACCCCAATCCCCTGCCCCAGATCACACCCCCTCCTTCACTCAAACTCCCTCACAGACCACATACCCCCTCCTACACCCCAGTTCACTAGCTGAAGCTCCCTTCTGCTCCCAGCCTCCATCCCAGACCCTGCACCTCCTCCATTAATCTCATGGAAGAGTGCAGTCCTTGACTATTTACCAGAGTGTCTCCCCATCAAAAATGATTGCCCACCCCTGACTTAGGGCATGACTTCACCACCCTCTGGATTGATGGGCAGTGATCAATCCAGCGGGGGAGGGGGGGTCAATTTATCACCTCTAGTATACGTGCGATAAATTGACCACTGAGTGCTCTCCTGTCATCTCTGGTATTCCACGTAAATGAGAACAGGCAGTGTGTCAGCTGCCAACTTACTTCTGGGAAGATGCTGCAGTAAGCAGACATAAGTGCATCGACTTCAACTAAGTTATCACATCGCTGAAGTGGTGTAGCTTAGGTCAACAGCCTGTGATAGTACAGACAATCTGTACATACCTATCTGTCTATAGGAGTGGTTCCCAACCTGTGGTCCATGGACCCCTGGTGGTCTGCGACAGTACTGTAGGGGGACTCGCGGAAAGTTTAAAAGTAAGGAGTGGGCCCACCATGGGATTGGGACTTTCCACCAGGTGATTCTCACCCGGGGCTTGCCATTCGCAACCGTCCGTCCTCTTGCAGCCAGCTGCAGTGCTGTTTATGCTCCAGCCCTCTCCCCCTCCCCCAAGTCCCACGGTGGGCCCAATCCTTACTTTTCATTTCCTTTTCTTTTCTTTTTTTTTCTCCCCCAGGGCTCTATGCCTGGTCAAAGGTGGAATGCTGGAGCATGAGCTGCCTTTGGCCATGAGAGCCCCCTCACCGTATCCTCTGCAGGGGACGGAGGGGGCAGGAGCTGAGGAACAGCGCGGGCCAACGGACATGCTGGCCATCGCTTCCCACCTCTCCTCTTGACCCAGAATGGTGAAAGGCAGAGACCAGGAGCTGACAGGCTCCGCATGGATAAAAAGCCCCAGCGGTTTTCCCTGCTAGGCTGAGAAGTGACCCTGGGAAGTGTTGCGGACTGTGCTGGACTCTGCTGAGACATTTGTTTGCTTGCAGGCGCCGAGCCTCTCAGCGCCCATTGGCTGTGAACAGCGAACAGCAGCCAATGGGAGCTGAGAAGCTCCGTGCCCTGCAGTCTGCACGTGCTGAAGCTGGCAGGCTGTGACTGAACACTGGAGTTGGCTTATAAACAGGTCAGTCGCTTTTTACCATTTTTTCTCTTTTTTTGAAATAATCATGTTACATGAATACATCACCCCCCTGTGACTGTTCAAAAGCTATTAGAGTGGTGGGACGGGTTTAGTTGGGCTGCTAACAAAAATAGATTAGAGGATCCAATACAAATTTTATTCAGTAAAAATATATGGCACCGCAAAGTTGTTACATTTCAATGTGGACATGCTGTATTATCTCTTAGCACTATTATATTTGTTTAGATAACATGAAATATTAACATTTCAAATGATTGTCAAGTAATGGAATGTTTGAAAACACCTATATTGTTTGGGGGGGGCATACAATTTTAATAGATTGAAAAGGGATCCGTATGCTCGAAAGGGTTGGGAACACAGATCTATAGAAATCCTAGCTGCTAAGAGATTAATAGAGCCTAAAGGAATAATTGTCAATATCCTCTCCTCTTACCCTGCTGCATGCTTCCTCAAAGGAAAAACAGGAAAATTACAATTAAATGATGTTAATTAATATAAAGAATGCAAAACCCAGTCAGTTGTAAGCAAACAATGATCACAAGTTTATTTCCAACAGGCTAGCAACACAAATAAAGGCCAAGAACCCATCATGCTTAGCGCTTTGTTGCTGTTATTAGCTTAATTAACAGAATGTGGCAAACTAAGCTGTGGGAAGAAATGTACAGAAAGAAGAAATGGGAGCAACATCACTTTAGCTGGGGAGGTGAAGAGCTCTTCATGGTAGAATTCTCATGTCTCTGAGGGCCAGGAAGTTAGATCCTAAAGATACAGACCTGCACTTAAATGGGACATTTCCTAAGTAGGTTAGGTTCTGAATGCTCCTTGGTTTCAATTTCAAAACCTCATCTGATTCCATGAAAAATGTCATTTTTTAAAGTCTCACTTTTAAAATGGGGATGGGATGCACAAAGAGACTCAGGTATTGCAACGCTCGGACGGTCCGTGTGCCTAATTTTTAAGCACCTAGGAAGAATCACAGCAATAGCACTGATTCACAGAGCCTGAATTAAATGCTTCATAGGCACAATGCACAGGGCATCTTAGAACACAAAAGCCAGTACATGTGCTGCGGAGCTGCCGATCAGCCAATGGGAGATGTTGATGCCAGCTGGGTATGAGCCCTGCCACTCTAACGGCAGTAGTAGCTCTTTGCAGTGTGGTCTGCATGTCTCTCCCTCCTGAGTAATGAACAAATAAGAACCAACTTCACTCAGCCAGCTTAGGTGCGGAAGGCATTTCTTGCAGGAATGGGTAGGGTGCCAGCCTTATTCTATACTTAAATAGCCTAAGGAAACTTTGACGCTTTCAGCCATTGGTGACAATATTCAGCTGGGGTGTAGGAGACCCTCATTCAAATCCATTCCCCTCTGCTAGTGGGGGAGAGAAGGGATATCTCTGTTTAAATGTTACCTCCAAGAAACATGGTGTAACCACTCAGCTATGGTGTATTCTGATGTGGGGCTCTCTCAGTCTATCCTCCGTAAACTGTTCTGCTGTCAGTAATTAATGAGTGATAGGTCCATTCCAACTGGTCCCAAGTGGCTGCCTAAACCACTGGTCTATGGTCATATTTCCTCTCTACAACTAGTTAAGTATTTATCCACAGAGAAACCACCATTAGGATTTTCAGGTAGTGAGATTGTCAAAAACAGCAATATTTAAATGGGAGTTTGAACATTCATCTTTAGGCACCTACATACTTTTGGCATTCTGACCCTTAAACACTACAGTAATGGGTGCTCTATGAATGCTAGTGCAAGCCTGTTTGATTAAGTTTTTTTCTAAGTGGATTTTTTTTCCATTTTGGTTTAAAGTGTTTCTTTTTCAATGAGAATTCTGTAAAAGTTTTGCTATTTTTTAATTCCACTGTGTTTCAAGGCAAAACTCTCTCTCACTTTATTCTTCCAGAAGAAAGAAGTGTAAGTGAAAGCAAGTGGGGTTAATAAAATCTAAGGGTATGTCTACACTACAGCATTAATTCGAGTTAACTTAATTCGAAATAGTTAATTCAAAATAACACATCTACACACAAAATCTATTTTGAAATAGCATTTTGCTATTTTGAAATAGCGCATCCGCACAGAGTGGACCCTGAACCGAACTTAAGGTTGGCCAGAACCAGTGCTGGCAGGGCATCAGGTTAGGACTTAGTGTGTGGGGCTGCTGCCTGAGGCTAACTGAGCTCCATGCTTAAAGGGACCCTATCCCCACCCCGGACAGACAGTTCTCAGGGTTCCCTGCTTGCTTGTCTACCTCGATGAAGGACAGCAAAGCAGTCCTGTCTTGGAGTACCCTGAGTGCCCGCACTCGGGACACCACAGCACTCGGCCACATGGAGCCAGAGCTGCCCCTGGGCACGCCGGTGCGTCTTGTGGGGTCGTTGCCATCAGTCCAGCTGCACTTGCTGCAGGCTGCCACCCGGGGGGTCCATTGGGGGCTGTCAGGATCCAGGAGCCCTGCGGGAGAGTGTCCACCCCAAGGAGCCCCCAGAGCCACCCCGGTCCTCCCCACTGGGGGCTCGTGCCCCATTCCTCCCTCACGTCCTTCCACTTACCCCTCCCTATCCCCCCGTCCTGATGTCAAATAAAAGACACGTATGTTCAAAAATAGAAACTGGGTTTATTGAACAAAACTGGGGGGGGGGGGGAGATGAACCTCTGGGGAGACTGGGAAAAGGAGGTGGGAGAGGGGAAGAGAGAGGGGAGGGGGAAACCTGGGAGGAGGGAGCTGGAAGGGGGAAGCAAGGGGAAGAAGGGGGAGGGAAAGCTCAGGGCCCAGGGTTGGGGGTCTCACCGGACCAACTTGATTTTCATGCAAACCTGCTCCTGGGTTTGCATGTGGCCTTTGGTGGCCAGGCTGGCAGCTATCCTGCCATAGACGGCCGCGTTCCTCCATCTAGTGCGGAGATTATGGATGCTGGGGGCATCCCCCCCAAACCTGAATAAGGTCCATGATCTCCACCCTGGACCAGGAAGGCGCCCGCCTTCTCCAGCCCCTGTCAGGCTCCTGGGAGCTGGCAAACTGCTCCTGGGGAGTGGTGGAGGGCTGGCTGCCAGTGGCTTGCTGGCTCATGTTTTGGTGCCCCTGGGTCAGGGGTCCCGGTGGCCACGGCTGGCTCTGGCAGGCTTGGAGCTGGCACAGGCACTGTGGCCAGGGTCTACTCCTTTAATGGCTCCAGGGCTGGGGGAGAGGAGAGTAAGTTTTCCTGGTTGTGCTCAGAGTGGCCACCAGCGCTCCCTGGGAAGGGCTGGAGGCCTCCTATTTCAAATTAAGTGTCTACACAGCACTTAATTCGAAATACCTATTTCGAATTTGGCGTTACTCCTCGTAAAATGAGATTTACCAAATTCGAATTAAGCGCTCCGCTATTTCGAATTAATTTCGAAATAGCAGTTTGCATGTGTAGATGCTATTAAAGTTAATTCGAAATAACGGCTGTTATTTCAAATTAACTTTGCAGTGTAGACATACCCTAAAGTAGCAGTTTGCTGCTTCCAAACACATAAGGAGTAGCCTTGGAAAGACAGACTCTGACAAATGCACAATTTGTGGAGCAAGGCAGCTCCATTCCATCCCCTAATTAGGGCTGTAGCTTAACCATAACTATCAGGATCATAACAATTCATAAGGCCCTCCCTCCATTGATAACAGTCCAGAGAGTGAGGTAAGCTTAACCCCAGCAAGGCTAAGATTGTATTGTGCAGTTTTCCCGTACAGTAGCTCCAGGTGACTATCAGCAGCTGGATTTTCACGAATATAGCACTAGAGGTCAGCAAAAAATAATGACTCAGTTTACTTTCCTACACCATTGTGAAGTTGTCATTTTCAGTGGTCATTCAATCTCTCCTACCCAGTAATTATAATTAAGCATATTTAGTTCTATTAGCCTTGTGTGAAACAAATAGGATGTTACATGATGTGAAAGTTCACAAGTGACATTTAACTTTGGTCAGAGGCAAACATTTGATATTTCCCTAGCAAAAATAGGTTTTCCTGGCAAAGTCTATATAATTTTTTAAAGTGGGGACAGGGGAAGGCAATTTGCCCTGAATACTCATCTGTTTGCCTGAAGTGAAAATTTCTCCATATCTTAAGCCACTTTTGCCTTTGCAAAAATGTGTATTTTAGATTTTGTGAAAAAATAGGACACAGCAGGGGAATGAGCTGCAAATGCAAAACCTGTTATTTTGATTACAAGAGCTATTACAGAAGATTTGCCACTGATGTTCTTTCTCTCTCCTACCTCTGCTCTATCTGATTTGTCATTTACTGTAATTTGACATGGATCTTTTTGTGCAGCTCTGCAGAGATCTGATGTATGGTTGTAATCTGAGCCGTGGTAAAATATCTGATGATACATGATAATTACTTCATTAGCAAAGCAGGAGTCACACCATTAAATATTGTATGGCACTTTTTTATTTTGTTAAAACATGGACAGTACTCATGGCTGGGCCCAGTTCTTCCAAATCAATAGCACTATTCATATGAGTCTAGCAGGGTGCTTCAGAGCCTTCTTGGTTCCTACTCTGTTGACAAAGTCACTCAGAGCCTCTGGGGTTTAGCAACCACTGGTGCCATTTATGTACAAGCTGTGCCCCCACCCCCCACCTTTTCACCATACACGGCATGGGTTCTAGTGTCTGCACCCAGATGGGAAGAGCTATCATGCCACTGCATCTGCCCTAGCTCCCAGCCTTTTATAGAGCCCCAGGCTAATTGGGAGGGCAGCTATCCCCCATTTACCAATTAGATGCAGGTTCTCTCTAGCCAGCTCCAATTTACTTCCTTTAATGGGAGTTGGCATGATAGAGGGCTGTCACAGAGTTAAGGCCACATTTTCAGCACCTAAGATTCTGATAGATGCTAAAAACTCCCAGTAACTTGCTTAGGCACCTACCCCTCATTGATTGAAATCAAAGGGAGTTCTGCCCTAGTGCCTCAAAGTGCTTTAAGCACTTAAACTCTCATTGAAATCACTGGTGGTTAGACACTTAGCTACCTAACTTCCTTTTGAGCATCTGGGCTTAGGTGCTTAAATCTCTTTGAAAATCTGGCCCTAGCAAACTCATGGCATGAATATGGTTCTATAGAGTCTGGCTCCATACCCCAATTCCACATATTGCCGTATTTTTCAGAGACACCTACGCTGTCTTTATGGATATAGTTAAAGCACTTAGCACTCATAACTTCAACCTTTCTGATATGCAGAGCCTAATGCATTTAAGCTATTAAAATAAATTTACAAATGAGTTAGTCTCAAGTGACTAATTCAGACACGACATCAGGAGAAGCTGACTCTTCCTTTCTATCACATTGACATTAGTTATTACAGCACTTTTCCCAACCTGCATGTCTGATTTAATATGAGATTAATTTGCTGTATTCTATTCTAAAAATACCAAAGCCAGTTTACTTACTAGGGTTTATCCATCTGCCCGTGTGATCTCCTGCAGAATCTGTAAAACAGCCTTGTTGCTTTCAATTGTTACCCAAATGTCAGTTCACTTAAATTCGTATTATATTTTAAAATTAGACCTCAATATCAATACAGCTTATTTTGGATGTTATTGGAGAATAATGCAGCATATGAAATGGTTGTATGGAGTCTATAGAAATGGCTGTATTTAGCAAGCTAGCACTTCCCATGCAATATAGGATAGTTCACACAGGCTATGTCTACACTGCGGGGGGGGGGGGGGGTTTGGAAAAAGATATGCAAATTGCGAACCTTTTTCCGCTTGTTTTTTCGGAAGAGGCTTTTCCAACATTTGGCCTGTCTACACGGGGCCAAATGTGGGGAAAACCTTCTCTTTCAGAAGATCCCTTATTCCTCATAAGATGAGGAATACAGGGCTGCTGAAAGAATGCACCTGCTTCTTCGGAAACTGTTCCAAAAAAGCAGATGCGTTCCCTGGACGTGGCAGAGTTTTTCCAGGATACTTTTGCAAACCTGACAGTCAGAGCAGCTCACTAGGAACCTCCAATGCAAGATAAAGCAGAACTGAAGCTGTTCTGTCTGGCACCAAGGGCTGATTTAAATCTCCAGACATTTTTAGAGGAAAGGGCAGAAAGATGATGAAAACTCTCTTATGAACTTCCCTCAACCCCCTCCCCAGTACACAAAGCATAGATCAGTGGTCACCAACCAGTAAATTGGGATCTACCAGTAGGTTCTGGAGCCTCTGACAGGTGATCCTGATTGGTTTGGCCAGGAAGCTCTCAAGCTCTGGTACATCAGTTGCCCCTCCACCCACTATCATGCTACTCCTGCCCTCTGCTTTGTAGCTGCCCCCTGAAAGCCTCCAGCTTGCTGTGCAGGGTGTCGGAGGGAGAAGAGGCAGGTCTCAGATGTCAGAATATCCCCCCTGCCCCCACTTCTGTACTCTATCTCCACACACAGAAAAGGGGAAGGAGGGAGCTTGGCAATGCAAATCTCTGTCACTCTCACACACTGTGTGTGGGTCAGTCATTCTCACAAACACGCACTGTCCTTCATTCTCATCTCCCGACCCAGCACATCCGTGACGGGGGATTGTTACTTTTTTACTGCTTGCAAAGTGGGTTATTTTTGGTTTTAGACTGGTCTGTGCATTTCATAATTTTCATTTCTCTCTTATACTTAAATGTAATTCTTTGAGGAGTGAGTTCTAAAATGCTTAACCTGTTGTGGCTGGAGTAATTATCCCTGTGGTCATTGCTGCTCCTGAAAGTGGCTGGCATATCCCTGCAGCCCCTGAAAAAGGTGGAGCAGGGAATCTCCACATGCCATCCTTGCCTGCAGACACCACTCCTGCAACTCCCACTGATCAACAACAGGGAACTGCAGTCAACAGAAGCTATAGGCTCAGTGCCTGTACATGAGGAGCAGCACATGGCACCATAGAGCCATTGCTGTCCATGCCAGCTGCTTTTAGGAGTGGTGCAGGGCCAGAGCAAGAGTAAGCCTGCCTTAACTCCACTGCTCCACCACCTGGAAGCCATCTCAGTTAAACAGTGCCCTGCCAGAGCCTGCTTCCTGAACCCCTGTCCCAGCCCTGCACCTCCTCCTACACCCAACCTCCTGCCTAGATGTGAGTCCCCCTGCACCCAAACTCGTTCCCAGAACTTGCACCCTGAAACCCATCCTGGATCCCACTCCTCTGCCCTGGGCTAAGCCTGGAGCCCCTCCCACATGCTGGAACCCTGGGCCTAAGACCAGAGCCTGCACCCCAACCCCTTACCCAGGCTGGTGCAAGTGAGTGAGAATAGGGGAGGAAGGGAGATGGAGTGAGCAGGGTGAGGCCTCAGAGAAGTACCAGAAAGGAAGTGGGGGAAGGTATTTGGGTTTGAGGTAGATCTTGAATTGCACTTCAATTGAAAAAAAGTGATCTTGTGATTAAAAAGGTTGGAGACCACTGGCATAGACGATGACTTAGGCATTAAAATTATCCATGGAATATTTGATTAAGTAAGGTAAGATTTGGTCCTTGTGAAGGTTAATACGAGACCACTCTAACAGATATAGTTAATGGTCAAGATAGAATAGACCAACTATAGGGAACCGAGATACAATATTCCATGGTTATGGACATCCGCTGGCAGAGAAACGTGTGTTTCAGGAGAAAGCATGCTGGATTCCATGAGCGTAGTGTGGGATGAAGTTTCATAGCCCCCTTGTATTGCAAAGTACAAGTGCATGGATATTTCCTGTGTAATGGCCACTGTGCAGATTTGAAACTGAGACTTCTGGAGCTTAGTATAGGAGCATCTATAGCTTGAGATATAAAGCCAGCTGGCTCTCAGCCCAGGCTGTAGATGTCTCCTGTTCTTTATCGGTTGCTGTAAGTGGTCTAAGGGTATGTCTACACTACAGTTTTTTTTTCAGAAAAACTGGTTTTCCGAAAAAATTTGAGTTACATCCACACTACAATTGCATTCTTTTAAAAGAAAATTGAAAGAACAGAGGGTTTTTTCTGACATTGGTAAACTTCATTCTATGAGGAAGAAGCCTTTTTCCAAAAGAGCTCTTTTGGAAAAAGGCACGTGTGGACGGGGAAGAGGGAGTTCTTTCAAAAGAAGAGGAAAGAGGAAAAAGCACAGGTGCCCTGGTGGCCATTCCATGCATAGTAATCACAGCTTAAATGCGAGATAGCGTCCATTCAGTGTGGACGCTATCTTTCGAAAAAGCAGATGGCTTTTTCTATGTGCTTTTGCAGTGTGGACGCTCCCTTTTGGAAGAAGTTTTTCTGGAAGATCTCTTCCAGAAAAGCTTCTTCCGAAAGAAGCCTGCAGTCTCGACATAGCCTAAGTGCCACTGCATGGGACCATGAACCACACTAGGTGAGTGGGTTACACCTGCTTCTCAGCATACATGGGCTGTGTTGAGGAGGAGGTTGGATGGATGCTTCCATGCTTCCCGTATGGTGGAATGACATTAAGGTCACAGCGCTATTTCCATTATGGACCTGAAATAGGTTATGGCTTTGAGGAAAGAGGATGCCAGTCCTGCTCCCAAGTACATCTCCGCAGCCCCTCCCCAGCCACCATGGAATGAGACCATAGAAAAATCATTGACTCTACATTTGGCAACAGCCCACTATTGTTCTTATCCTTCCTCAACCTTCCGGAAGAGTGATGGTTCCAAACTTCACTCTGATCTAATTTTGATGTGAGGGGAACACGGCACAATAGTATCTCAAAGGCCCACAAGACTCCTAACAGCATGGTGATTTTTATATTGCTGCAATTATCAGTTTCCTATAAAAAAAACTGAAATGAGAGAGAACTTGTTTCTTGCCAGATTCAAGCTGCTTTTTTTTGCTGCTCATGTGCTTCCTGTAGAACCTAAGTATTGCTCATTCACACTTTGTTTTCCATCTGTGCATAGGAATCATACCAATTTACTATTCCTGTTCTTCAACTAAATATGTAGCCTAATTTTCTTCATATTGTAAAACTATACTCTAAACTATAGAGGGTGTGCAATATAGCTAGTTATTGCTGCCAAGCTGGTGTCTGACTGCTCGTGTTTCCTAACATGCTATTTTAATGTTGCAGTGTTATTTTCCTTTAGCTTTGAATGAGAGGTCTAGCTGTGTTCATTGGCAGGTGTGACATCACATATCATGTCAATCTGAACAGTTACAAAAGGCCTAAGGAAGGCCACTAACTAAATTGAGTAGGGAATACTGCTCAAGATAGTTAAGTCCAAAGCAGACTGTGAAGAGCTTCAAAAGAATCTCACAAAATCCGATGACTACGCTACAAAATGGCAGATGAATTTTAATGTTGATAAATGCAAAGTAATTCATACTGGAAAGCATAATCCCAACTATCCATATAAAATGATGGAGACTTAGGGTACATCTACACTGCATGCTTATTTTGAAATAAACTATTCCGGAATAGTAATTCAGAAATAGCTTATTTCAAAATAGCACATCTACACTGCAGGGAAGCCTCAAAATTAGTTTGAGGCAGGCTTCCCTAATGTAGACATGCTATGTCGATTTAAAGCCCCAGGAGGCAGTGGGGAGGAACAACTTAGAATGGCCCTGGTGAGGGGCTATTTTGAAATAGCAGCAGTGGAGCGTCTACACACGCCTTTTTTCAGAATAGGCATTATTCCTCATAATATGAGGTTTACAGATTTTGGACTAAGCTGTCCATTATTTTGAAATTATTTTGAAATAATGGAATGGCTGTATAAATGCTCACATTGTTATTTTGAAATAACACTAGTTATCTTGAAATAAAGGTGCAATGTAGACACACCCTAAATTAGCTATTATCACTTGAAAGATCTTGGAGTCATTGTGGATAGTTCTCTGAAAACATTCACTCAACACGCAGCAGCAGTCAAAAATCAAATAGAATGTTAGGAATAATTTTAAAAAGGATAGAGAATAAAACAGAGAATATCTTATTGCCTCTGTATGAATTCATATTACTCCCATATCTGGAATAATGCCTGCAGATGTGGTCACCTCATCTCAAAAAAGACATCTTGGCATTGGAAATAATTCAGAAAAGGGCAACAAAAATGATTAGGGGTTTGGAACATCTATCATATAAATAAAAAAAAATGGGACTTTTAATTTTAGAAATGAGGAGACTATGTGGGGATATGACAGAGGTCTATAAAATCATGACTGGTGTGGAAAAGTTATTTACTTGCTCCCAAGCACAAGAACCAAAGGTCACAAATGAAATTATTATGTAGCAGATTTAAAACAAACAAAAGGAAGTATTTCTTCATACAACTCACAGTCAACCTGTGGAACTCCTTGCCAGAGGATGTTGTAAAAGCCAGGAATTTAACAAAGAACTATATAAATTCATGGCGGGCAGGTGCATCAATGGCTATTAGCCAGGGTGTGTGGGAATGGTGTTCCTAGCCTCTGTTTGTCAGAAGCTGAGAATAGACTATGTGGGTGGGATCACTTGATGATTACCTGTTTTGTTCATTTCCTCTGGGGCACCTGACATTGGCCACTGTTGGAGAACAGGATACTGGGCTAGAATGACCTTTGGTCTGACCCAGTATGTCCATTCTTATGTTGACCTATGCAATTATAGACATGTCAGATCCAAGGCAAGGTAATAGAGTGGCTGATATGGGACTTAATTAATAAAGAATTAAAGGATTATATAATTAGTGGCCATCACCAGGGGTTTATGGATGATAGATACTGTTATTTTTACAGGCTCTTTTTTGTTTTTAAATGAGATTACATGTTCAGTAGGTAAAAGTAGTAAATGTTGATGTCATATGCTGAGACTTCTCTACGGTGACTTACTGATGACATTTTGATTAACAGACTAGATATAAAATTAACATGACACTTACGAAATGGATTAACAGCTGGCGAACTGACAAGTCAGTTTCACTGTAAAGAGGAAGTTATCAAGCAGTGGGATCCTGAAGAGAGTCAGTTCTTAGCCCGACACCATTTAACATGTTTATCAGTGACCTGGAACAGAATATAAAAATCACTGCTAAAGTTTTCAGACTATGCAAAAATTTGGATAGTGAGAAACAACAAGGAGGCCCAGTCACTAATACAGAGCATTCTATATTATGCAGCAAGAGAGGTGCAAGCAAATGCTATGTGTTCTAATATGGCTACATGTAAATGTATGTGTCTAGGAGAAAATAACGTAGGCCATGTTTACAGGACTGTGAACTATCCCAGGAAGCAGTTCTCAAAGAAGATCTGGGGAATCATGATGGGGTGGGTGGTTAGCTGAAGAAAAGTTCCCAGTGTAAGGCTGTTGCTAAAAGAACGAATGCAGTCCTTGGACACACAAACAGGGAGAATCTCGAGAGAGAGCAGAGAGGTTATTTTACCTTTTTATTTAGCAGTGGTGTAAGCACTTCTGGAACCGTGTGCCCATTTCTCAGGTCCAAAGTTCAAGAAGGGTGTGGATAAATGGAACACGGTTGAAAAAAGAGCCCTGAGTATGGTAAAAGGATTAGAACACCTGCACTTGGAGTGACTCAACTCCTAGAGTTTATTTATGTAGTTTAAACATAAATTGAGCTTAAAGGCTGGCTCGATTAAAGTGTATAAATAACTACACGAGGAATAAATATTTAATACTGGGCGGAGCCCCAGGGCTCCGCGAGACATCTCCAGGGGCTCCGCGAGGTTGACAAACTGGAAACATCGATAGGTACAACACATACAATCAGTGGATTGCGGGGGCTCCGCATAAGTACAACACATACGATCAGTGGACAGCTGGGGCGCTGCATAAATTTTTTACGCATGTAAAGGGCTCCAGAGCCCAAAAAGTTTGAGAACCACCGGTCTAGCAGATAAAAGCATAACATGACTGAGCCAGAGGTTGGAAGTTAAAGGTAGATGTTCAGAATGGAAATAAAGTATCAGTTTTTAACAGGGAGGGTAATTAACCATTGTAACAATGTACTAAGGGTTATGGAGGATTCTCCATACTGGCCATTTTTAAAACAAGACTGAATATGCTCTAGGAATATTTTCTGGACAGTGTGATAGAGGAGGTCAGACTGGATGATCCCAATGATCCCTTCTAGTTTTGAAATCCATGAACTAACACAAAGATTGTTCTTTATATCAGGTGCCAAACACTTGCAGGCCCTGTATTTTTTTCTGTCTCTCTAGCATCCAGATAGACTAATGCAGCCTGTGCTACCCATACAGATTTTTCTAAGATGTGGCCTGGTCTATGATGGAATGGAGTGATGGGGATATAAGAACACAAGCAGCTCGCTTCCAAGCAATTTGCACAATCCCAGTAAGATGTGAGACTGAACTTCCATGAGAAAACAGTAGCCTTCTTTTGGCTATGCCATTGTCAATTTCTTTTAACATCACTGTGTCTGCATGCATGAACATATTGAAAGGGAGAAATAAATAAAGCATATGCCCAGGGAGATAGCCCTTACCCAGAAGTTTGTAAAAAGTGCAGGTATCTGGAAGAGCTGAGGAGTTTGAAAAGCAAGCTCACTGACCGATATGTCATAGTATAAGATGCTGCTGAATGCCAGCTTCCTTAGATGTAGGGCTACATTTACTCATAAGGACAAAGGAAAACATATCTAAGAATTCCCTTGTGGACTCCTCAGAAATCTCACTTCAATAGTCTTCTCATTTTTAGGACCTGGCTCCTGTCTAGAGCAATGGTGGTTGTGTCTAAGTATGCAGTTGACCCTTACTCCTACCATTAATGAAGTCCTGTGTTTCTGACACACAGATTTGTTGAATCACTGACTTGGGAGTCTTTACCAAAAATATCCTGCAGCTCATCTACGAGGCCTAGAATGTCTGAATCAAGTTGCAAAGCTTCACAGCATTGAAACTCCTAATGTGAACAGTCTTCTCACTTTGAGAAACAGTATCCCCCCACGTGCATCCCCATTTCTGTTTAGTGTTGAGCCTTATCATGACTTTCAAACCCTTTGAAGAGTAGAGACCTGAACCTAATGGAATTTTGCCATTAATTTCAACACTGCAGCTTGGACTCTGGAACTGGTTTTCCAGTTTGGGCCTCTCTCCCACCTCATACTTTGGAGAAGTTCTGGTCTGGATTCAAATCCATCCAGCTCCAAATATAGATAATTTAAGCTTGTCTCCATACACACTCTCAAAAAAATATTGTTGTCCAGACATTTGATGTCTGAAAATTGGCATAAAAAATATCACTCATGTAAACACCCAAACAAAGGCAATATAGTAATGCTTGGATTGTCTGCCAAAGCCATTCTGAGTCACAGAGCATTGAGAGAAGCAACTCTTGCTATTGTAAATAGCATGGGGTTATAAACCTCTACTGTAGAACTTCAGGGAACAACCAGGATTCCAGCTGGGAAGGTGAAACCTCTGCTAAAAATAAACAGATGCCACTGTAAGTATCATAAATACCTGGGTATGGCTCTGTGTTCTAGCCTTCTCAGCCCACAAACTCACCCAAGCCTAGGCTCTTACTGGCCTCTTTCCTGGAGACTATGGCTGTAACTTCTGGACTCCCTGCCCTGTTACTCACCTCTCAGTTTTAGTAACCCCTTCCTGGACTTGTGTGCTGGCTGATTTCTTTTTCCCCATCTGCACCTTTCTGCCAGGCCCGGGCTGCAGGCAGGCTGGGTCCATGGGTCAGTTACAAATTGCAGTCAGGAGTTAGTAGCAGAGCCAGTGTCAAACAGATCAGGATACCAGGAAGTCAGAGTCAGGCATGAAGTTGCAGTCAGGAGGCAAGTCGTTCAGATGGGGACAGATCAGGACCAGGCTGCAGACAGGAAGCATGTAACAGAATTGGCTAGGAAGCAAATAACCTACACCATTGCTGAGACAACTCCCTGTGCTGGTTCCTGGTTTAAATACCAGCATGGGCCAATCAGTGGGCTGCAAGGGGCCTGCCACTCAGGCCTCCGTGGGCGGTACTTCCTGCAGAGTGTAGCTTCCCAGGGTTGCCTAGGAAAAGTTGGCCTGAGCTGCTGGTGGCAAGGCAGAAATGTTGGTGTCCTAGAACTGTGTTTCTCAACCAGTGGTTTGAGTACCCTCAGGGGTACTTGAGAGAAGTCTGAAAGGTACATCAACACAACTGAAATTAGGAGAAAACTGAATTTTTGTTTTAAATTCTAAAGTGCTTTATTATTTTTGTCCTTTTTACACCCAAAAATCTCTCGCCTGTCCAGCTACGATTAAGTTGTTTAAACAAATATGTTGCAATGGTAGAAAAAAATTTGTGTGTGTGAAAACTGTAGGTACTGGGGGTACTTATAATTTTTTTAAAGGGGTACTTTATAAAAAAAGGTTGAGAAACACTGTCCTAGAACTCTTACTGCTGTAGATCCCATTCCTGCAGTTCTCATATTGTCAGCATCTTTCCCAGGCTAGGCTTGGAGCTTTCTTTTGAGCTATTATCCAGCCACCTGAACTCTTATTAGGTGGGCCTCATGCTCCCAGACACCAGTCTGTGCTGGATGGCAGGGAGAGAAACTTTGCCTGGCACACTCTATAAGGCTCCTGGCCTAGGCCCTGAAAGGAACAATGATCTGGGTGACCTCATATTCTCCCTCTCTGGAAACTGACAGCTCCCCAGGACCCAACTTCCTCTCTCCCAGAGAGCTGTAATGGGGTAACTGGCCTCTCAAACGATCTAAAAGGGCCAGTACCCAATTACACTGTAAAAAAAAAAAAAGCGCCAAACTCTCCCTTGTTTTATGCAGTTTTTATAAGTAGGATAATCCTTGGTAAGAACATAAGAACATAAGAATGGCCATACTGGGTCAGACCAAAGGTCCATCGAGCCCAGCATCCCATCTGCCGACGGTGGCCAATGCCAGGTGCCCCAGAGATGGAGAACAGAAGACAATGATCAAGTGATTTATCTCCTGCCATCCATCTCCTGCCCTTGTTATGAAGGCTAGGGCACCATACTTTATCCCTGGCTAATAGCCATTTATGGACCTAACCTGCAAAAATTTATCAAGCTCTTTTTTAAACCCTAATAGAGTCCTGGCCTTCACAGCCTCCTCGGGCAAGGAGTTCCACAGGTTGACTGTGCGCTGTGTGAAGAAAAATTTCCTTTTATTAGTTTTGAACCTACTACCCATCAATTTCATTTGGTGTCCCCTAGTTCTTGTATTATGGGAAAAGGTAAATAATTTTTCTATAATCACTTTCTCCACACCATTCATGATTTTATATACCTCTATCATATCGCCCCTCAATCGCCTTTTTTCCAAACTGAAAAGTCCCAGTCTCTCTAGCCTCTCCCCATATGGGACCCTTTCCAAGCCCCTAATCATCTTAGTCGCCCTTTTCTGAACCTTTTCTAATGCCAATATATCTTTTTTGAGGTGAGGAGACCACATCTGCACGCAGTACTCGAGATGTGGGCGTACCATAGTTTTATATAGGGGAAGTATGATATCTTTTGTCTTATTATCTATCCCTTTTTAAATAATTCCTAACATCCTATTTGCCTTACTAACTGCCGCTGCACACTGCGTGGATGTCTTCATAGAACTATCCACTATAACTCCAAGATCCCTTTCCTGATCTGTCGTAGCTAAATTTGACCCCATCATGTAGTACGTGTAATTTGGGTTATTTTTTCCAACATGCATTACCTTAAACTTACCCACATTAAATTTCATTTGCCATTTTGCTGCCCAATCACTCAGTTTGCTGAGATGGTAGCTAACATTGAGGAGAGGAATGCTAGAATATTCTGTAACCCTCAGCACTGACAGATCATGTGCAATAAGGCTCTGGCCCAAAGCCTAGTGAAATCAGTGGGACTTCAGTAAGGATGTTAAAATGTGATTATCTGGCTTATTGTATAGTCAATACAATATAGACTTCAGAAAAGCAGACCCTGACTCCCTCAGAGAACTGATGAGCAGGATCCCCTGGGATGCTAACATGACAGGGAAAGGAGTCCAGGACAGCTGGCAGTATTTTAAAGAAGCCTTATTAAAGGCACAGGAAGAAACCATTCTGATGCGCAGCAAGAAAAGTAAATGTGGTAGGTGACCAGATTGGCTTACCAGGGAAATCCTTGGTGAGCTTAAACACAAAAAGGAAGCTTAAGAAGTGGAAGTGGAAACTTGGACAGATGACTAGGGAGGAGTATAAATATATTGCTCGAGAATGCAGGGGAGTAATCAGGAAGGCAAAAGCGCAATTGGAATTGCAACTAGCAAGAGATATGAAGGGTAACAAGAAAGGTTTCTACAGGCATGTTAGGAACAAGAGGGTGATCAGAGCAGGTTTGGGGCCCTTATTGGATGAGGGAGGTAACCTAGTAACAGATGATGTGGGAAAAGCTGAAGTACTCAATGCTTTTTTTGCCTCTGTCTTAACAAACAAGGTCAGCTCCCAGACTACTGCACAAGGCAGCACAGTATGGGAAGGAGGTGGGCAGCCCTCAGTGAAGAAAGAACAGGTTAAGAACTATTTAGAAAAGTTAGACATACACAAATCCATGGGTCCGGATTTAATGCATCCGAGATTACTGAAGGAGTTGTCAAATGTCATTGCAGAGCCTTTGGCCATTATCTTTGAAAACTCGTGGAGATCGGGGGAGATCCCGGATTATTGGAAAAAGGCAAATGTAGTGCCCATTTTTAAAAAAGGGAAGAAGAACAATTCAGAGAACTACAGACCAGTCAGCCTTACCTCAGTTCCCAGAAAAATCATGGAGGGGATCCTCAAGGAATCCATTCTGAAGCACTTGGAAGAAGGGAAAGTGATCAGGAATAGTCAACATGGATTCACCAAGGGCAAGTCATGCCTGAACAATCTGATTAGCTTCTATCATGAGGTAACTGGCTCTGCCAACATGGGGAAGTCAGTGGATTGGATATACCTTGACTTTAGCAAAGCTTTTGATACGGTCTCCCACAATATTTGTGCCAGCAAGTTAAGGAAGTATGGATTGGATAAATGGACTGCAAGGTGGATAGTAAATTGGCTAGATTGTCGGGCCCAATGGGTAGTAATCAATGGCTCAATGTCAGGTTGGCGGTCGGTTTCAAGTGGAGTGCCCCAAGGATCAGTTCTAGGACCAGTTTTGTTCAACATCTTTATTAATGACCTGGATGAGGGGATGGATTGCACCCTCAGCAAGTTTGCAGATGACAGTAAGCTAAGGGGAGAGGTAGATATGTTGGAGGCCAGTGATCTAGACAGATTAGAGGTTTGGGCCAAAAGAAATCTGATGAGTTTCAACAAGGACAATTACAGAGTCCTGCACTTGGGACAGAAGAATCCCAAACATTGTTACAGGCTGGGGACCAACTGGCTAAGTAGCAGTTTGGCAGAAAAGGACCTGGGGATTACAGTGCATGAGAAGCTGGATATGAGTCAACAGTGTGCCCTTGTAGCCAAGAAGGCTAATGGAATATTAAGTTGCATTAGGAGGAGCATTGCCAGCAGATCTAGAGCAGTGATTATTCCCCTTTATTCAGCACTGGTGAGGCCACATCTGGAGTACTGCATCCAGTTCTGGGCCCCCCACTACAGCAAATAGGTGGACGCATTGGAGAGGGTCCAGTGGAGGGCAACCAAAATGATTAGAGGGCTTGAGCACATGACCTATGAGGAAAGGCTGAGGGATTTGGGTTTATTTAATCTGCAGAAGAGTGAGGGGGGATTTGAAGCAGCCTTCAGCTTCCTGATCGGAGGTTCCAAAGAGGATGGAGAGAGGCAGTTCTCAGTAGTGACGGATGGCAGAACAAGGAGCAATGGTCTCAAGTTACAGTGGGGTAGATCTAGGTTGGATATTAGGAAAAACTATTAGGAAAAACAGGTTCCCCAAGCAGAAATGCTCAAAATGCAGCTTGTTTCCACTTTTATTTGTTGCCCCACTGTTTTGTCTTTTGGAATCTTCACCCCTTTCCTAGCGTCTACACAGCCAAACCGCTATTTCAAAATAAATTCAAAATAGCGGAGCACTTATTTCGAATTTGGTAAACCTCATTCTAGGAGGAATAACGCCAAATTCGAAATAGCTATTTCAAAATAAGTGCTGTGTAGATACTTATTTCAAAATAGGGGGCCTCCAGCCTTCCCAGGGTGCCCTGGTGGCCACTCTAGCCTCAACCAAGAACACTCCTCTCCCTCCCACCCTCCCCAGAGCCCTTACAGGGGTAGACTCTGGCCACAGTGCTTGTGCCAGCTCCAAGCCTGCCAGACCAGAGCCAGCAGTCACTGCCCCGACCCAGTGGCCCCAAAACATGAGCCAGCAAGCCACTGGCAGCCAGCCCTCCACCGCTCTCCAGGAGCAGTCTGCCAGCTCCCAGGAGCCTGCCAGGGCCCGGAGAAGGCAGGCACCTTCCTGGTTTGGGGGGGATGCCCCCAACGTCCATGATCTCTGCATTAGACAGAGGAACGTGGCCGTCTATGGCAGGATAGCTGCCAGCCTGGCCACCAAAGGCCACATGTGAACCCAGGAGCAGGTTCACATGAAAATCAAGTTGGTCCAGCGAGACCCTCACCCCTGAGTCCTGAGCCCCCCCCCTTTCTTCCCCTTGCTTCCCCCTTCCAGCTCCCTCCTCCCTGGTTTCCCCCTCCCCTCTCCCACCCTCTCTCCTACCTCCTTTCCCCAGTCTCACCAGAGTTTCATCCCCCCTCCCCAGTTTTGTTAAATAAAGAGAGTTTGTGTTCATGAAAATACGTGTATTTTATTTTACATCAGGAAGGGGGGGTTAGGAAGGGGTAAGTGGAAGGACGTGAGGGAGGAATGAGGCACAAGCCCCCAGTGAGGAGGACCAGGGAGGCTCTTAGTGCTCCTCAGGGTGGAAGCTCTCCCACAGGGTCTCCTGGATACTGACAGCCCCCCGACGGACCTCCCGGATGGCAGCCTGCAGAAAGTGCAGCCAGACTCACAGCAACACGTCCAAGAGAAGCACCAGAGTGCCCAGGGGCAGCTCTGGCTCCATGTTGCCGAGTGCTGTGGTGTCCCAAGTGAGGGCAAACAGAGCACGCAGAGATCAAATGCTTTGCTGTCCCTCAGTGAGGTAGGCAAGCAAGCAGGGACACCTGAGAACTGGCTGTCCGGGGGGGGGGGGGTCCCTTTAAGCACAGGCCTCAGATAGCCTCAGGCAGCAGCCACACAAAGACACTCCTGACCTGATGCCCTGCCAGACCTGGTTCCGGCCAGTCTTAAATGCCATTCAGCATCCACTCAGTGTGGACGTGCTATTTGAAAATAGCAAAACACTATTTCAAAATGCATTTTGTGTGTAGACACATTATTTCAAAATAAGCTGTGTCTAAGCTGTATTTCGAAATAGCTTATTCTGAAATAAGGCTGTAGTGTAGACATATCCTTAGGCAGCAGCATGCTGCGTATGGGCTCCAGCTGTCCCTAGCACCATCCCCTGGTCACCAGCCCCCAGCTCAGTGCTGGTCTGGCTGCCTCCCGCCCCATCCCCTTGCCACCTACCAGGGCTCAGCGCCCAGCCCCTACTCACCAGGTGGTGGTGAGAGGCTCTCACGAGCTGGAGGACTCTGATGGAGCAGGAAGCAGCTGCGCAGCAGGCAGTTGGAGAGAAGTGGCGCTTTCCCCTTAGAAGTGCCACTTCTCTCCAACTAGCTGTGCAGCCACCTGCTGATACTCCAGAGCCCTCCAGCCCGTGCCTGCCTCCCAGCCATGCTCCAGGCTGCCAACTCTCCCGAACCCAGGCAAACCGGACATCACTGTAGTAAATAGCATCCAGTCTGTCCGATCTGGGAGAGCTGGCAACCCATTTCCCCCCACAGCTTCACACCCCTTCCCCTGTGCAGAGTGGCTGCTGCCCCACTCCAGGGGGAGTAACAGTGTTGGGATGCAGAGGGCACTCGTAGGGATAGCCCTACTCTTCTAGCCTCCTTGATGGCTGATTTCTCCATTGCACTGGACAAAGATCAGATGTCTGGTGGCTTGCTCGCAACCTGCCTGATGTACAAGCAAATAGCCTTGCTCAGGTGGTTTTGTCATGCCTCTCCAAAAGTCAAAATGTGTTCCCACTGAACTCAATAGCAAAACTCCTGTTGATTGCAATGGGGACAGGATTTGGCCCCCAAAAGAGATCAGAGAATGTGATTTTGATCGATTGCTTATTGGTCCAGAGTCAGTACTCATGCATGTTGCTCTGCAAAGGCTGATTTTAATTGCCCCTCCTGTGTATCAGGCTGAGAAAAATAACACAATTGACACATATGGTGTACACAGATCTATGCCCCTTAGTTGTTTTTTTTTTTATGTTTATTGACATATGTATGGACGAAAATGCCAAGAACAGGAAAGTAAGAAATTAAGTAAATTTCACCAAGAGAACAAAGACATAAATCTTTCTGAAACATTGCATTCATTTTATCAATAATGATGAAGTCTGTGCTTTGAAATCACCAGTTATAGACTTGCCTGTACTGGTTTGCAGTCAATCTTTGCAAACAGAGAAATCTTTCTGAAAATATGTTTAACAAATCCTGTCATAAATGCTTCCGAGGAATGTTACTCTTCTATATGGAAATGAGTTAAAAAATTATTTGCAAAATACAATGAGTCAGTATGTCTACACTACAAGCCCCTTTAATAGGGGCTACACATGCAAACCACTATTTCGAATTTAATTCGAAATAGCGGAGCGCTTAATTCGAACTAGGTAAACCTCATTCTACGAGGAGTAACGCCTCGTTCGAATTAAGTAGTTCGAATTAAGGGCTGTGTAGCCACTTAATTCGAACTAGCTGGAGGCTAGCCCTTCCCAGGTTGCCCTGGTGGCCAAACCAGGGCCAAACCAGGGAAACTCTTCTGCCCCCCTCCCGGCCCCATTAAAGGGCCACGGGCTGGCTATGGTGCCCATGCCAGTTGCAAGCCTGCCAGCACCCAGCCAGCAGACCCTGCACCTGGCATGAGCCATGAGCCAGCCATCCGCTGCTAATAGCGCTCCATGGACCCAACCTCCATGAATTTATCTAACTTCTCTTTAAACTCTGTTATAGTTCTAGCCTTCACAGCCTCCTGTGGCAAGGAGTTCCACAGGTTGACTATGTGCTGTGTGAAGAAGAACTTTCTTTTATTAGTTTTAAACCTGCTACCCATTACTTTCATTTGGTGTCATCTAGTCCTTATAATATGGGAACTAATGAAGAACTTTTCTTTATTCACCCTCTCCACACCACGCATGATTTTATATACCTCTATCATATCCCCCCTCAGTCTCCTCTTTTCCAAACTGAAAAGTCCCAGTCGCTATAGCCTCTCTTCATATGGGACCTGTTCCAAACCCCTAATCATTTTAGTTGCCCTTTTCTGAACCCTTTTCAAGGTCAAAATATCTTTTTTGAGGTGAGGAGACCACATCTGTACACAGTATTCAAGATGTGGGTGTAACATAGTTTTATATTTCCCCTCCTCCTTCTTCCCCTGGCTTCCCCCTTCCAACTCCCTCCTCCCAGGTTTCCCCCTCCCCTCTCCCACCCTCTCTCTTCCCCTCTCCCACCTCCTTTTCCCAGTCTCCCCAGAGTTTAATCCCCCCCCCCAGTTTTGTTAAATAAAGAGAGTTTCTATTTTTGAACACACATGCCCTTTATTTTTTACATCAGGAAGGGGGGCTAGGGAGGGGTAAGTGGAAGGAGGTGAGGGAGGAATGGGGCACAAGCCCCCGATGGGGAGGACTGGGGTGGTTCTGCAGGCTCCTCAGGGTGGAAGCTCTCCTGCAGGGCCTCCTGGATCCTGACAGCCCCCCGATTGCCCCCCCCCCCCGGATGGCAGCCTGCGGCAAGTGCAGACAGGCTGATGGCCGAGTGCTGTGATGTGCTGAGTGTGGGCACTCAGGGCACTCCAAGACAGGACTGCTTTGCTGTCCCTCATCGAGGTAGACAAGCAAGCGGGGAGCCTGAGAACTGTCTGTCTGGGGTGGGGGCAGGGTCCCTTTAAGCACAGAGCTCAGTTCACCTCAGGCAGCAGCTCCACACTCTAAGTCCTAACCTGATGCCCTTCCAGCACTGGTTCCGGCCAGCCTTAACTTCGGTTCAGGGTCCACTCAGTGTGGACATGTTATTTCGAATTAGCAAAAGGTTAATTCGATTTAGTTTTTGTGTATGGATGCGTTAATTCGAATTTGCTTAATTCGAATTAAGTTAATTCAAATTAATGTTGTAGTGTAGACATACCCTCAGGGACATTTGACAGGTTTGGCAATATTGGCAATTGAAAATACCTCTTTACAAAATATTACTTAGGATGACTTAACTGATGATTTTGTAAAGAAAAAGCGTAGAAAAAAAAGCTATCTGAATAAATAGGGTGGATTTTTTTCAAATTTTTTCCTTTCATGCGTCATCTATATTTTTTATTTTTACACTTTTTTCATGTTAGCATAATGCAAATACAAGCTTTCATCTAGACTAGAAGGTCTCAAATTGTGGTCCAAGTACTCCTTTCAGGTGGACTCAAAAGAGTTATTAAGGTATTTTTATAAAGGACTTTTATCCAAAACACTTTCTATTAGTTAGCTAATGGTGCAAACAATAGTTGGAAAAATCATTTGGAGACCCTCAGCAATTTTCAAGTGGTCTGTGGGGAAAAAAAAGCCTACACAAACAATCAAGGTACTTCACTTTATTTCATTTACTTGCTATTATTTATAATAGAGGAGGAGGAGAAGGAGAAGGAAGAGGAAGATAAAAAAAGAATGAAAAATGGGGACAGGGGAAGATAAGAAAGAATGTTTTTTTTCTTGGCTGGGTCCTTGAGGGGGAGGGAGCCAAAAAATGAAGCTGAGCATAGGACCCCAATAACTCTAAATCTGTTAGTGTGCAGCCTTCCCCCTCACTGTAGCATCCAAAAACCTTATCTAGTTTGCTGAAAGATTAAAGAAACAGTATACAGCAGCTTATTAACTTAACTGGGGTGGACACACCCTCTTCTTCAGTACGAGCAGCGAGTTGATTTATGGTAAACAATTTTATTAACAAAAGGACATAGGTTTAAGTGATACCAGAATAAGGATAGAAATGGTTACCAACATAAGTAAAATGCTTTCAAGACTGAAATGCAGCAAACTAGAGCCTTTTGTTTAAAGAGGTTTTTCCTCTCCCATCATGGCCTGCCTGTTCTTTAGCCAAGACTCAATACACAGAGTTCAAAGTGCTTGGTTTCTTTGGGTGAATCTACTCTGCATCCATAGCTTGAAATAGCTTATTTCAAAATTTGGCACTGTCTACGCAGCATTTATTTCAAAATAAATCACGATTCTGAACCATCCCTTACTCCTTGTGGAATGAGGTTTACAGGGACTTCAGAATAGCAAGCCCGTTATATTTTGAAATAATGGGTGCACTCAAAAGACATGGAATAGCTATTTTGGGGTACCTTTGGTATCCCGAAATAGCACTGCAGTGCAGACGTAGCCTTAGACTCCTCAGATGAAGGATAACTATGGGGTTCTCTCTCTTTCTCTTTACAGGTCAGTATATCTCTGTAATGTATTTGTTGAAAAGCAAGCCCAGACAAAAATTCCCTCACCTGCTGGAGCATAAATGCCATGTTACCTTCTTTACAACCTGTGAGCTTGATAGCTTTGTTTACCTTATACCAAGGTCTTAGGCCTATTCCCATGCAACCCCAAGCACTGGGCCCAGTGAGGCACATTGGCTCCATGCTCATCCTTATTCCTCTGTAGCCTGGCTAGCTCTTACCCATTTCCTCCAGAATCACTGCTGCCTCCCCATCAGGGCATTTTCTGCAGACATGAACATGTTCAGGAACCCAGCAGAAGGCTCTTCATGTGGGTAAAGGGGCCCCTGCCTCCTCACCAAATAGTCTTGTATGCATGCTCTCCACTACCATCATCATAAGCAGAAAGTGGGGCTGCAGCAGAGGTTTTGCATGGGGGAGCAAGGGCAGGGCTGGGTTGAATTCCCCATGACACCTCAGCAGAAGGCTCTGTATATGGGGTAGGGACTTGCCATGACAACAAAAGGTTCTTTGAGATGTCACCTCTGCTACTCTGGTGGGGCCAGGGACATAGAAGTTATAGGTGAGGCTGTGCTTAGGGCCCTAGATTGCCACAGTCAAGTCCTGAAGGTGATATGTCGGAGGAACATGCAATGTGGTCATCAATAACGGTAGAAAAGATGAAGGGTAGGTCTACAGTACCACTTACGTTGCTCAGGGCTATGACTATTCCACCCCTGAGCGACAAAATACATCAACATAAGTGGCAGTGTGCACAGTGCTATGTTGGTGGGAGAGCTTTTCCTGCTGACATAACTACTACTTCTTACAGGGGGAGGAGGGTGGATTATTTTGACAGGAGAGCTCTCTCCAGTCCACATGAAGCAGATATATATGAAAGATCTTACAGCCGTGCAGCTGCTTTGGTAGAGCTGCACTACTCTATGTTTTCTAGTGCCGACATAGCTTCACACTCATCACTGGAAAGGAAATACATTGTAACACACACACACACACACACACACACACACACACACACACACACATATTTATAGCATCACGCTGGCCGTGATGCAGTTAGTAGCAGGTCCAATCTTCTTTTTCCGCCAGGCAAACATCGTCTTCAGTTCCCCCCTGAAGCTGTCATGCAGCCAGGCATAAAGGAAGGCATTGGTGCAGGCAGACATCATAGCAAACCAGTGGCACAGCAGTTGGATGAGGTTAAAATACTGTTTATCTATTAGGTTAATATCCATGTCTTTTATCACGTTAAAGATGTGCAGTGGCAGCCAGCAGATGCCAAAGGCAGCCACCACCAGCACCAGCAAGCGAAAGGTTTTCCGCCTCCTCACCCTGTCCCACTCAGCTTGGCCCTGGGTGATGTTGCCTGGAACCACTCGATTTTTCAGTTTGACAGAGATCCGCAGATAGGACACGGAGATGACCATTAAAGGCAGCACATATGTGAGGATGAGAGTACTATAGGCATAAGTTAAGTGGTCCCTCTTCATATGGAACCAAAACTCTTCGCAGATGGAGAAGTCCAGTTCTGGGAACTCAGCATGATACGTGTGGACCAAGGCTGGAGCAGCCAAGATGCAACTCAGTAGCCAGATAGCAGCCAGAATATAAGCACAGATCGGTATTGTGAGTCTCCTCCGGAGAGGATACACCATGGCATGGTATCTGTCCACAGCTATGACAGTCAAGGTGAAGACAGACACAAACACGGTGACTGGTTGCATTAAGAACACAAAATAACACATGAAACGTCCATAAACCCATCCCCTGGGCTCAAAGGCATAAGCCAGCGTCAGGGGCACGCAGGTGGCACACATAAGCATGTCTGAGAAAGCCAGGTTGCCTACCAGGAAGTTGGTGACATTATGCATTTTTTTCGTCTTGCAGATGACATAAATGAGAAGATAATTCCCAATGATGCCCACAAAAACCACCAGCGAGTAGCATGGGATGATGAGTGGCTTGAAAGACTGAACAAACTGGAGCCCTGAGAATAAATTGCTAGTGTTGCTATGAATGGCTGAGAGGAAGCTTAGGGAGGTTAAATTGTCCGGATTCATCATTTTCCTTCTTTGTAGTTTGCTGTCAGCAGGGTTAAGTAGTCGCCTCTGCACATACATTTGCTCTCAATCAGCCTTGATAATGAATGGATTATTCACTGTCCAGAGATTGCCGCCATATGGATAATAAACAGTCATCTGGAAAGGCAAAGGTGAAATTACAAACCTCATGAGCCTGCGTTCCATTAAATAGTTAAATGGAGAGATCAGCTGCAACCGATAGCCACTGAAGCTCTATCTTTTATTTGCTATTAAAGCCATACAATTTAATAAACATTTAACACAATGAATACTTACTGTTGTGGGATTTTCATGCTATTTGATTTTCCTGGGGTTGCCAACTCAGTTTTGGTGCCTTCGATGTCCGTCTTCCAAATATCCATGAAAGAGAGAGTGAGAGAGATGTGCATTTACAAGATAAGCAGAGACCAGTACACTTAACACACTTCGCTCCTTGCTCACAATACATTTTTTTATAAGCCTATATCCCTATTGGCTATCCTGGGCATTACGTTACTCCTCACACTGTGTCTCTTAGTTAAAGCAATTAGAATTCTAGAATATCAGTATACTCATTCGCTGAATTTCCTGTTTCTTCCAGTACATCTATACTTGCTGACAAGTGGCTATAAATCAATTTATACTCATTAATATGGATACAGACAGTGTGTGATCCAAGATCAGGTTTCAGTAGTCCTTTAGAGAGCCTCAGAAAGTGCTAGCATTGAATCCACTGATACAATTGGGTTTTTTAAATGCAATGTACTAAAATGCTGAATTTATGCCACTAGAGGGAATCAGCTACTTGGATGGTGAATAAAAGTTATGAATATTGATGCATGTTATAATAGCAATGAAGTACACATTTTTAAAAAGCTATTGTACTTTCATTTAAAAATAAAATCCTGTCACACGCCCATGCTATTTTCCATGGTATTTACATATTTTAGAGATAGAATAAAGAGTCTCATGACAATGTTATACATTTTACACATTTAAAATGGGTTGAAAAGAGCTAATAATCAAAAGTAGCTCTTATATAATTTTTTCATCAGTAGATCTCAAAGCACTTCCCCGTCTTATCCTCATAATGCCCCATGCGAAGCAATGCTGTAGTATCATCATCAATTTTTACAGATTGGCGACAGAGCTATACAGAGGCTAAGTGACTTGCCCAAGGTCACAAAAGAAGTTTGTGATGAAGCAGAAAACTGAATCCCAGTCTCCATGTCATAGGCTAGTACCCTAACCAGTGAACCAGCCTTCGTAATCATTGCATGGATTCATCTTCTGAGGAAAAATGAAAGCTACTGATTATTATCCTGAACTCTTATCAATTCCCTTACAGTTGCCCAGTTATATGGGAAATTTCTTCTTTTCCACAACGGGGTTTGAGCCACTAAATATTTCTGCATCAAAGAATTTGTCTTCTGAAAATTCAGCACAGAATGTTTTAGTTTGGTATTGTCTTAGTATTTAAAATGAATCAGCCCTTTGGGAGAGTGTACTATAAATATGGCCTTCCTGGTCTTAATCATAACCCTTGTTATGCCTTCAGTCTTTTTTCCTTTTGTCTGGTGTTAACTAGGGATGTGAAGGTTTAACCAGTTAACAGGTAAGTCTTACCGGTTAAGGTTACCCGGTGGGAGGATGGGGGACACCCTGGACAGGGACCACTCTGGCTAGGCTGGAGAATCCCTTGCCTGTGGCATGCCTGGGGTCCCGCAACCTCTATCTGTGGTGGGCCCTTCAGGCAGAGGCTGCTCCAACTGAGACGAGGCAGAGGGTGTCTCCCTCACTCACCCCCTTTTAATCGGTTACCCAATTAAACGGGATTTTACATCCCTAATGTTAACATCTAACACTGTTCAGCAGCGTTGTTCCATAGAAGTCCAGTCTCCACCAGCAGAAGTGCTGGTTCATCAGGATTTTTAGGACCAAATAAGCTCCTCGGGGCAGAAATCATAGTTAAGTTTTTCAAAGTCCTCTTGTGATGTAGACACATTAATGTAGTGGAAGACACGTGTCTAAATCCCTTAGGCTACTTTGAAAATATTCACCCAGATCTTTCCTTTATTGTATATTTGTATGTGCACCCCATAAAGCAGGGACCTTGCCAGCCCTCCAGTTTCCAGTTCTACTAGTGGGGCAGTGCATGCTTCAGGTAAAGCTAGATGTACCTACCTTTATACACCCAAGTTTGAAATTGGTGCCATTCATTTTTCTTCTCCTCTGTATTCCCTCTGTAAAATGGTGCTATTAACTTTCCGTTCCCTCTGCAAAATGAGAATGGTTCATACAGTATCTACTTTATGGGCTGTAAATGAGTGGAAGGAGAGCTGTGAGACACCATCAGCTAATACCAGGTTTGGGATCTTTTGATGACAGGTGTATGTAGGTGTAATGTTTTATCAGATACGATGTAATTTTTGTTTGGTTTTGCATTTGTATTTTTAGTTACTTTGGTCAAGCTGACTTCCAGTGACCCAAGAGGGTGAGTACCTGCCTGAGGGCAGACTATTAAGAATCAAAACACCAGCCCCAAGCTACCTGTCAATTCTATACTTCAATGTCACCAACCAATTATCAAGTATGAATTCCTCAGGCACTGTAACAGCCTTACAATGGAGTCAGACATTCCCCCCGGGTACTCTGACCTAGGCAAAGCTGCCATTGTGATAGATGGTTCCTTACACCAAGAATCACAGCAATATTTAGATTAATCCCAGCCTCAAAGGGTCAGTCACTTACGTCAGGCCAATTGCACTTTCAATCTCACACCAAAGACACTGCTTGCAGACAGTCCTGTAGTAAATTATCTAAAGGTATATTACATAGGACAGTGGAGTGCAAACTGCAGGGAAGCAACCCCACCCAAGTGGACACCAAAAGGTTCTCTGGTGGAGGAGTTAACATGGGGCAGGCTGCTACAGGGATGCCCAAGATAGAAATGCAGGGGCTGCCTGTGGTGGAAACAGCCCAGGTACAGCCTGACATGCAACATAGTGGCACCCCTGTAGCACTGGCCACTGAGCCTGCTGGTTCCAGAGGGAGCTGGAGCCACTGCCAAGGGCCTCCAATTTGGCCAGGGTCCCTGGATGCAGACCCTGGGTATTAATCCATCACGAGGTGGGAAGAGAAACAGAAAGGGGATGTGACTGCCTCAAGATCATGTAAAGTCAATAGTAGAACCCTGATCTTTTGAGTCCCCTTCCAGTGATCTAGCTACCAGACCATGCACCCTCACAAGACAAGGTTTTCTGGGCTTCTGAAATGATTGGATATGGGATCGGTTTTCCTCTACCTGGTTGATAGCTAAGACCCATGCCAGGAGTGCCGTAACCCCATGGTAAAGTCTGTTCCCTTTATATTAATGGTTGCTCCCAGGCTGCATTGTGAAGGAGAAAGGGAACACCAGCCCAACCCCTGAAAAGGCAGAGAAGGGGAAAGGGCCTGCCAAGTCCCAACCACATGGCATAAGAAACCAGACTCTCTCTCTCTGATGTGTCACACAGGGTGTAAGCAGTCTCAGGCCCACCTGATAATGGTGGGTAAGGGAGCAGAGCACTGCTAAAGGGAGAAGGCAGAAGAGTCGGGTGCCAGATCAGTCAAAATTTGAGCCCATCAAGAAACCTTCATCCTGTCCCCTTCACAAAGTGTCACTCAACTACCCGTGAAGTCCCGCTTCTTCCCGCTGATCATATGGTGAGCTGACCTGACTGGGGCATCACCAGGATCCTAAGCTGCATCTCCACTCCCCTGGTTTATGCAGGGGCAGCAGACGATGATCAGCAGCCATGCACCATGCTGTTTGACTCACTGCAGTGTCAAATGCCTTCTAAGGGCCCAGTTCCCAGAAACTTTTATAAATCTTCAACTAGTAAGGAGATAGGGCATTCATGGTGCGAAATGAAGATGTTGCAAATTTCTTCAAAGACTTAGATAATTTGAATAAGCATCAGAAGGGCATTCAAGATTGTGCAGGCTGGTCCAATAGGAAACCACACCAGCATCAGTTCATTATAGGTACCAAAACAGAAGCTGGTTTTAAAAATTTGCCCTAAAACTGTGGAATCGGCAATTTTCCTCACCCTATGATTTTTCCATCACCCTATGATGTTATCCCACGACCACTTTGAGAATTAGTAAAAATATAGTTCTGCAATTCTAGATGGTGCTTCATCCTTCTGTGAGGGCAGGGGACTGGACTTGATGCCCTCTCAAGGTTCCTTCCAGTTCTAGTATTCTATGATTCTATGATTATCTGGTCTGTTGTCCCACTTCTGGGTTGCTTTGAATTCCTGTTCCCCAATATGAGAACTACAGTCACAGTGTAACCGGGTAGTGAAATTTGTTGAGATGATTTACCTACCCATCATCTCAGCACCAGCAAAACAAAGGAACAGATGAAAATGCCATAATTTTTTTATTTTAAAAGCATGAAAATCATGGAATCCATGTATTCTGTGACAGTATCAAGTCCAGCTTTGTTGATTTCAGATACAGCTCACAATCTGAGTCTCTGTGGTTAATTAACAATGTCCATATTTAAATGACAGTATATAAACTCACAAAAATGTGTAGATGTCTGTTGTCCTAATTCACAACTAGATAAAACAGCAAATATATTAGACATGAATGAGAGGCTACTTCATGCTATATCAGAGATTGAAAGATGAGAAAGAGAAAGAGAAAAGGAAAAAAAAAGACAGAATATTAGCGACTGACTGGCAGTGTTCCCTCTAAGCTGCATGGCTGCACAGCTTCACAGATGATTAATCAGCCCCACCCACTCAGTCAGCTCAGTGCATGGAGCCCTGAGCCTCTGACTGAGCAGGGCTGATTAATCATCCAGGGTCCTCGCCTCTTCTGGATCTGGTTGAGAAATAAGACCTAGTCTCCAGAGCTCAGAATTCAGCAGCCTCAGTGAGCATTATAGTCCACCAAGCAAAGTGCATTCACAAATGTTTAAATCATTCGTTGCAAAAACAACATCCTCAAGAAGCATGTAGCTGCTCTGTGCCAAGAGATTCAGTGTTGGCTGAAGCACTGTGTCCATCTGTTCCCAAATAAAACTGATATCCTACAACACAGTTGTGAAGATAAAGAACATGATCAGGGAATGAGTGTGATTTAAGTTTACCACTACTATCCTCCATTTTCTGACTCCTTGCATGCTAATTAACTCACAATAACTTCCTGCTGCTGTCTTTAAAAAGTTGTTATGCTAAACACCACTGATGCTTAAACAATGTGGCGATGGGCAATATGTTAGGATGAAGAGACAGGCTTGTGTTGATAAAGACAGTTTGCATTGTATGGTGTAATTTCAACAGCTGGTCAAGAGGAACAGTTGCTCCAGGTGTAGACTTCAATATTTATATCTGTAAAATTGTAATAAGAGTGGGGTGAACCCAAATAAAAGCATCTCTCTTTACTTTTTCACCATATGTTCTTTTTGGCATCTTTTTGTTAGTGCTGTTTTTTTTATATATTTCATGTATTAGTCCTAATTTCACTAGCTAAAACATAAAAGGAAACCCACCACTACATCTGGTTGCAGAATGTAAGCCATGAGCAATGTTCTACATCAGGTGGCTTAATAGGGCACTCCACTGAGGACAATGTTGCTCACTTTTATAGCAAATGATATAGTTTCCCTCCTCGACTCCTCTAGCCTTTGTTAATCGTTTCTGTTCTGACCTATAGCAGGGCCTTTCAGAGCAATGATAGTTTTATCATTTTAAAACTAAAAAAATAGAGAATATAAACTCGCTTGAAGATTACAAAGGAATCTTTCTAAGTGCACAAAATAGGAAAACATGTTGACCATTAACATTCCCAGATTTTTAAAAAAGAAATCTCCAGGGAACCAAAAAAGTTCTCACCAATTGTATAATGTATTCACCAATTCTGAGAGGTTCTGAGCCTCTTTAGAGGAAGCTGCAGAGACACAGCATCTCAGAGTAGGGATCCATATTTATTTGTTCCATTCTTACTTATTGAATTTTCTTTTTGGGGAATTTTTGAAACATATCACTAAGATGTCCCTTGCATCCATTTCCTTTATAAACTACCAGATTAGACCAGGAAAGGAGGTAGGAAGGGGGAAATGATTTCCACTGGTTTTTCAAAACAAATATCTATGAATGTGTTTAATGTATTTTAAGTAGCAAGGCTAAAAAGTTAATTCATTCACTCACACACATACATACACTCAATTTCCCCTCTCCTGGGCCAGTGCCTCCAAAGGAACAATCTGCAGAGAATACGTTTCACTGTGTCTATACTTGCAATTAATCAACAAATGTTTTGCTGTTCATGGAGTGGTTAACCCCCTCCTCCCAAAACAACAAAAGGTTTGCCATTCCAAGTGCAAGTGTGAACGCTGCTTTGTTGGCAGCAGCGCTCTCCTGCCAACAAAGTGAAAGCCATTTGTGGGAGGGTAGAAGTATTTTGTCAGCAAAAGTGACAACAAACAGCAATCACGCACAGTGACTTTTAGCAACAGTGTTGTGTTGACACAGCCTTGTCACTAAAAGCTGCATAGAACAGACATATCCTTAGAGACACAAGTTCTTTAAACAGGACTGATGTCCGTAGCTTTCGAAGTGGAATCAGGCACGTTGTGCCTGGCCCAGGGCTGGAGTCATTTGGATAGCACAGCTCATTGTTTTTGTTTGCAACTTCAGATATAACATACTGTGGGAGCCGAATGTAGATCAGTGACCCTGCCAGAGGAGCTGCTGGGCAGCAGCTCAGATGACAACGCTCACTGTCATGCTTTGCCCATAAGGAGCCACTTTCCTGTGCCAGACCAGTAGCTTCTTTAGCTCTTCCCTAAAGTTATCATGCAGCCAGGCATATATGAAAGGGTTGTAGCAAGCGGAGCTCATGGCAAACCAGTGGCACAGCAGCTGAACAAGACTAAAATAATAGCTATCAATGGCACTGATGTTGATGTCCCAGATGAGGTTGAAAGTGTGCAAAGGCAGCCAGCACACCCCAAAGACCACCACCACCATGACCAGCAGGCAGAAGGTCCTCTTACACCTGGCTCTGTCCCAGTTGGCCTGACTCTGAGTGATGGTTCCAGGCATGACCCTGTTCTTAAGTTTGAGGGAGATCTTGGTGTAGGAGACCAGGATGGCTAGGAGAGGGAAGAGGTAGGTGATAAGCAGCAGGCACAAGGCATAGGTCTGCCGCTGGTGCTCTTGTTCCCCCCAGAATTCCTCACACAAGGAAAGCTCCTGCTGGCCCAGTTCCACATAGTAGGTGTGAGCCATGGCTGGCAGTGCCAGGCAGCCAGCAAGGATCCAGATGAAGAGCACCACATAAGCACCCAGCTGCAGCAAGATGCGGCGTCGCAGTGGATGCACAATGACAACGTAGCGGTCCACAGCTATGGTTGCCAGGGTGAAGACGGACACATAGACGGTGACGGGCTGCATGAAGAAGACAAAGTAGCACATGGCACTGCCGAAGATCCAGCCCCGGGGCTCAAAGACATAGGCCAGGGTGAGTGGGATGCAGGTGGCGCACATGGCCACATCTGACAGTGCCAGGTTCCCAATCAGGAAGTTGGTGACATTGTGCATCTTCTTCACCCTCACAATGATATGCACCAGCAAGCAGTTCCCAACCATGCCCACCACCACCACTGCTGCATACATCAGGATGATCAGCACCTTCAGCTGGTGCACCAGCTGCAAGCTCTGGAACACTGCCAACGTCCCATTGGTGGGTAGGGTGAGTGCAGACTGGCTCTGGTTGTGGGGAACAGAGCCTGAGCCTTCCAAGAAATCAGCCATCTTTGCCTAGAGGGCAAGGAAAGGTGGAAATTAGTGGCACCTCCATCCCTTTTGGGCACTAGGGGCAACTCCCCTTTTGCCCCACCCCCAAGGGCATTAGTGGTGCCTCCTTTTCCAATCCTGCCACAGGCACTAGGGACACTTACACACAGAGACACTAATGGCACCTTGAACACATACCTTATGGACATTTATGGGTGCTCCATCCTTTGTGCAGTTCAAGCCTCTCATCAGGGGAGAATAACAATTACAGCCAAAACACCTGAAGGTAGAGATGAACAGCCATTCCTTCTAGTAAGAGCCCTGCCCCACATGTATACTGAGACCCTCCCGTGAGCCCTAAGGATTGCTGTACTAACACCTGGCTGAAGCTTTAAGAGGCAGTAAGAAATAGTGACACCCTCCGCTTGCAGACACTTCTGAAGTTTCTATCCCTGCCCCATAGGAAACTCAAGCAAAGAGGGAGAGCACCTAGATGATACTATCCATGGCCACCGACCGGGAGACCGGCACGCAGTTACACCTCCACTGGGAGCAGAGATTACAATGAAAAGCAAATGGAAGATAATAAAGTATAGTCAGGCACGTAATCAATCATCCGTAATTGCAACACATGGTGCAATGAGCCACACAGTGCTATGAAAACGCACGCGGAAGAAGGGTTACCTGAATTAGGGACCCCCCCCCTCCTCACAGCCACGGAGACTGTTTCAAAGACCCCTGCAGGGAGATCTACATGACCATCGCCCCATTAACAAAGGGGCTTCCCGCCCCTGGGGGCTTCTCCTACCTTCGGTCCGGTAACCCGGCTGCCTGGTTAATTCAGTACCACGGGAAGCAGTGCGGGCCCCCCGGAATCACAGACTCCCCGCCCCAGTTCGCAGTGTGAACCGGCGCCCGCAATCCGGCAGGACGAGCGCGGGGAGAGTGCCCGAGCCAGTCACTGGCTTTAGTAGCGAGTCTCCGCGCCTCCCTCCCCGCGCCCGGAGCTTGAGGCGGCCAGGCCATTGGCTGCCGCGCCGCGCCCGTCCCCACCCGGCCGGCACAGCCAAATGGGGCAGCGAAACTCAGCCGGGCCCCAGTGCCCCGGGTGGAGAAGTGGGGTCCCGCGCCCCTCCGCCTGCCTAGCCCCGGCAGCGCCCCCAGGAGCGTGGTCCGGGCTGCGCATGGCTAGCCACTGCCGGGCGCGGGCTGGTGGGATGGGGCGCTCTCCATGGTGCTGAAGCCAGCCCCCGGTGGCGGCTTAGCAGCTCCCCTCGGCCAGTAACTCCCAAGGGCGCTGCTAATGCAAAACCGCGAGCTGGTAAAACCCCGCGGCCTTTCCCTTCTAGAGGAAGGTGCATGGGTGGTTTTGGAAGAGTCAGGAGTCAACAAAGAAAAGACAAACGCGCTTCTCTTCTAACAGAGGTGCTGGAACTAGGGGGGGGGTGCTGTAGCACCCCCTGGCTTGAAGGGGTTTCCATCATATATAGAACGGGTGGGGAACCTTTTTCGGATTAGCGGCCACTGACCCACAGAAAAATCAGTGGGGGCTGCACACAAGTGGGAAGCCCCCCCCCCACAAAACCCTCACTGAGAAAGAGAAAGCCATTCCCCTCACACACTAGAGCCTGGGGGGGCCCAGGCTAGTACATTTTGTGTGTTCCAACTGGGGGGGGGTGGAGTGCCAGTGTGGGCTCCCCAGTGCTGAGAAGAGCACTGAGCCTTCACGACCAAATCCAGGCCTGAGGTTCCCCACCCCTGCTAAAGTGTTTACAACTTGGGTTCAATGGCCCTCAGCACCCCCACTATGCAAATTGTTCCAGATCCCCCATCTTCTAATGGCTAATTCCAGGGTGTCATTTACTAACCAAAGAAAAGATAAGGGCAGAATAATACATCCAAAGAAAGATTAACACAGGAGAAGATGCAAGTGAGAAGGGAAATCAGCAATGGAATGTAAAGAAGAGAGGCAATTTCAACCTATTTTATGGGGGGATGACAAAACTCTGTCTTACATTCAGTTATTAGTAGATTTTTGCATTAGCATGCAGTGGAAAAAAATCAGGGGCCATGTGTTAATAGCTGTTAACAACAAGCAGATAGCAAAATCCTCCAGTAAATTCAGAGGTTGAGGCCACTCTTTGAATTCATTTCAGACAGTGTAAACCAAAATGATTTTGGGCCAGGAAAGAAATTCTTCCTCCTGAAAATTCTAAAGCCTATAAGCCACAGTGCAAGATGAACTTGCCAGCCTTAAAAAAATAGAAGCTATTGTTTGAGGATCTTCTTTGACCTTACCCTCACCAGTACAAACACAATAAACAACTACAACAAAAATTTTAAACCCAAATGTAATTTCCCCAAAAACTGTAAGAAGGAAGGAACATGACAAATACTAATCACATTAGTAAGTGCTCTACAAAAATCTCCATATTCCATAATAATTCTTCTGCAGAGATCAGAATGGGCTAGAATATGTTGTAAGGTCACTGATCATGCTTTATTCTAAACATCTTTCATTAAGTATCTTTTAATTGGTTGAGACACAAATTAATATTTGTCACAAGGGGAAAAAACCTTCACCAACTTAGTTCCAGCTGTATTTGGCTGTTTATAAAAACAAAACCTTTTGTCAATTGAACTCTAAACTGCTAAAAACTTTCCCTACAGTGGTGAAGGCATTTCCTATCACGCACTCATCTGGGGAAGATTCATCTAATTGTATTATAGTTTGTATTACTGAGATGGGAAAACAACTTTTAAATCATTTATACCTCCCCATCCTTGTGCAAACTGAATTTTGAAAGAGAGAGACTGAGCTTTGAAATCCCACATTCAGGAAAAGCAACATTAAGTTACTTTCAATTAATATTGTGTTTTAAAACCCACCTGAGCAGATATTTTCCTAGTACCATTTTAGCTAGAAACTATTTTTAGCTAGAAACAGTTCATTTTAGCTAGAATTTTTTTTTCAAACAAGAAGAGATTTTCCTAGCACACCCACACCTAAGCTGAATATTGTGGATTTCTTATGATGTTTGGAAATCCACCAAGGTCCTACCATATTTCCAAACAAGCTGTAGGCATAACTCCTTCAGATTTCTTAGAGCCCCTTCAGCTGAGTAACACAAGGAACTTTCTCTTTAGTTAGTGCTTCCAGCACAGAAAGAAAACTTGGCTCCCAAAGGTCCTCCACCAGAGAGCTTAAACATCTGTATAACTTTATTCACATGACAATGTCCATTGAATTCCATGGTGCACATACTTAAGTGTTTTTTTGGATCAAAGCCATAATTATATGAAACACCACCAGTTAGTCTGGAAGTCACATCATAAGGCATTTGTAGCAGTTATAATAAAAAGAGAGAGAGAAAAGGACAACTTTCTACTATATATTTCAGAGACATTGTCTGTCTGTTTGTCCCCCAGCTGGAAAATATGTACTCCTACCCCATCTGTGCCCACTGGAGCTGTAGCAGCCATGAAGAAGCACTTCTCACCTGGCCCCAAGCTGCTGCAGTGAGGCTACGTCTAGACTGCAGGCTTCTTTCGGAAGAAGCTTTTCTGGATGAGATCTAAAAAAACCTCTTCCGAAAGACAGCGTCCACACTGCCAAAGTGCATCAAAAAAGTGATCTTGAATGGACTCTCTCTCTCATTTAAGCTGTGATTACTATGGACAGAGTGGCCACCAGGGCACCTGTGCTTTTTCTTCTTTCCTCGTCTTTCGAAAGAACTTCCTCTTCCCTGCCCACATGCACCTTTTTCTAAAAAACCTCTTCTGGGAAAAAGGCTTCTTCCTCGTAGAAAGAGGTTTACCAATGTTGGAAAACCCCCTCTGTTCTTTTGATTTTCTTTTGAAAGAACATGATTGCAGTGTGGATGTAAGTGAAGTTTTTTTGGAAAAACGGCTGTTTTTCTCAAAAAACTCTGTAGTGTAGACATAGCCTGAGAGAGGGCTGGGGTAATCCCCTCGACCTGAAGCAGCCTGTATGCAGAACCCCTCATCCCCAACCCCATCCAGAACAATGATTTTCATGAAGAAAAACAAATGAATTGAGTTAAGAAGTAAATCTTCTAGTAAACAATAATTACAGCGAGGGCAGGTCCTGCTGAATATCTGAAGTGTTGTTACTGCAAAAACATTAGGTCTTCAGCTAGTGTAACTCAGCAGAGCTTCCCTGTAGTAACAAGAGCTATGTCATTTTACACCAGGTGAGGACCATCTGGCCATTTAGGCTGACTGTTAAAAGGAGTAAATACAGACTATTGTGTGTAGAAAAGGAAATTCTTTTCTCTCTGTACCTCTGAATTGAGAGTCAGGAGACAGTTCGCTGGTGGTGAGGAAGAGGCAAAATAAAATATATGCAAATAGATCAAACAAACATCCTTTCTGGTCATATTGAGCACATTGGAACCCAGTGTATCTTCGCTGATGTAGAATGACATATCAGAAAGTACTGCATATGATTACTGCTTTTACTAGATTTACCTGGCACTGTTCAGGTCCTTCAAGGCAGGGATCTGGGGGTATAGAAGCTGCCCAAATCAGGGCAGGGACTTGGGGATGTGGGGGGCTCAGCACAGGGGACTGGAGTGTGGGTGGGTGCAGAAGTCAGGGTTTGGGAGTGAAAAGGGGCTTTGAGACAGGGTCTGGCATGTGGGAGTGCAGGAATTAAAATTTGGGGGTAAGGAGGGGCTCAGGACAGGGGGCTGGGGTGGAGGTGCAGGATCAGCAGGGGTTGTGCTGGCAGGGTGGTGGCTCCCCCAGGCTGGCCACAGTGCAGGTCATGCTGGCCAGGCAGCAGCTCCATGGAGATGGCTCTAATGGGGGCTGCGCTGTCTGGGATGTGTATCCCCGGGGCTGGCCATAGTGGGGACCTTGCTGCCCAGGTGGCAAGCAGGAATCTTAACTCCACCCCTGCCCCCTGCTGTCCCATTGGGCTTATAGCTTTCCTGGTCCCCATCTCAGGCCCCTTGCTGACCTCCTGTGGTCATTCTACAGTATAACTGTCCCTCCTACCAGACCTCTCCCTTTCCATTTTATGAGAAACAATCACATTTCAGTTGCATCTCTTTGTCCAGGCACAACCAAATCCTGACCTTGCTTCAAGTTAGGATAAAAGGGAATTTGGTGTTCATAGCTCTTACCATTTTGGAGGGGTTGAACAAACAGATTCAGACAGATAGACACAGACAGACACAAAAACTCTCTAAAGTATATAGTAGATTTGTACTTAAGTAGCCCCTGTAGTCCCAGTAATAGACCAGGGCCACACTGTGAAAAGTATGTGCTGAACAAATACATTACCAGAGACCTTATAATCTGCCTCAAAGACCTTACAAATGAAGAACCTCCAAGCATTTGGCAAACATTAATGAATTTGTCCTTACGACATGTAGGGTATGTCTCCACTTGCAACCTCTTTCAAGCAAGGGATGCAAATGAAGATATTCGAAATTGCAAATGAAGCCAGGATTGAAATATACATATTCACGTTATGGCACTATTTCAAAATAGCGCTATTTCGAAATAACAGACGCTGTTAAGACACAGTTATTTCGAGAGAAAACCCTTCTCGAAATAACTGGTAAACCTCATTGTATGAGGAATAAGGGTTATTTCGAGAGAAGGGTTTTCTCTCAAAATAATCGTGTCTTAACAGTGTCTGTTATTTCAAAATAGCACCATAATGCAAATATGCAAATGAAGCGTGGGATATTTAAATCCCAGCTTCATTTGCAATTTTGAATGTCTTCATTTGCATCCCATTATCGAAAAAGGATGCAAGTGTAGACATACCCTCAGTAATCTTTTGTAGAATCCTGGTCTCTCTCTGGGCTCCTAGACAAAGGGGGAAACACTATTTACTTGCATGTATTGGAATGCCAACCCCAAGAGTTTCACACTCAAGAACCAGCCCCTCTGCTCCCCAAAAAGGAAGTGGCTTCTTGAAATCAGATAAAAATATACTTGGGAATCTTTTTATTTAGCATCTGGTGTTTGAGGTCTTTGGCTGAACTCTGGGCACATTTTCTAGTTTTTCTCCACAACCCATGAGACCTAAAGTCTTCCTTTCAAAAAAGAAAGGGGGGGAAAAAGAGGCTGGGATTCTCTTCTGATACCATGCACCAACAAACAAGCATAATCTACTAAGTCGGGGAGATCACAGTTGATAGCAGGTGCATGAAGCATCGGATAGTGAAGTTCCCAGATGTGTCTTAATTCTAATGACAGGTCTGGGGCTTTCCAGAAAAAAACCCACCCCAACTATCAGGAGGTTTGTGATCAGATCAGGAGAGCTGGCATCACTGATATTTAGATAGGTTTCACAAACTGAGTTAATAGTTTCACAGCTTACACTTATTAACTCTGCATACACCTCCCCCAGGCCGCAGGGATGTGCCAGCAGTGGTGTGGAGATAGCAACCGGAAGCTACTCTAGCCTGGCTGAACTGCTGGTAGTGGTGGCAAAGGTCCCCAGTGGGCTCAAAATCAGGGGGACATGAGGGAGGGACAAGAGATACATGGGGGGGCGGGAAATGTATGCCAGGGACAGGTGCCTGCTGGCTCGCTAGGAGGATTTGAGGCCTGGCATGGCCCTAAGGTAAACTGAGTCTGAGACCCTTGATTTATAGTTTATTACAACAATCCATAACTCTCTGACATCTCCCCCATTTTCTTCTCCCCGTGCCCCCAGTGACTGGAGAGATATTAACAAACTACTTCACCTTGCACAGTGCCTTGAAATGTGTATTAACTGCTTATGCTAAACAATCTGTTCCGCCTTGTAATTAGTTGTGACAGTGATGGCTGCACCAGAGAGCTAACAGTGGTGTAGCTGCATTGCTGTAAGCTCCATAGTGTAGCCTGTCTAAGCTGATGGGAGAGAGCTCTCCCTTTAGCTTAGATACCCCAGTCCCTGTGAGTGGCAGTACCCATGCTGGCAGAAGATGCTTATGTTGACTTAAGCTATCACGTTGCCATAGCCACTCTGAGTACATTTTCCAGACCCGAAGAAGAACTCAGAATAAGCACACAAGCTTGTCTTTCACATCAACTAAATTTGGGCCAGTAAAAGATATCTCTTTTGCCTTGTCTCCCTAATATCCTAGGACCAATACAACTTTGACAACACTGCATACAAGAGAGAAAGCAGCAAAGCAGGAATCTCTTTTCAAACATTTCGTCTCTCATATGGGATTTCATGAGCACGAATGCAAATAAGCAAAATGAAAACAAGCACTTGAAATACAGCTAGGTCTTGACAACAAACCACTTGAAATCCATTTCTGAAAAATGTCTGCTCAACTGCATTTGTCTCAAATAAGGAGATGCTTGTTTGCTGTCCTCATTCTAGTACGAAAAAAAGCTTTTATGTAGAATTGAAATTGTACATAATTTGAGGTAATGCATATAGAAACCCAGGGCTCTGTTATGCAGAATATGAAGAAGAAAAATGCACTAAAACCTGACCATATTATTTGCTTATCTGACCATGTATTAATTGCTAAAGGAGTCGTGCACACAAATCCCCTTCTGTATAATTACTGCATACTGCCTCGCAAATATATATATATGTTCAAATGATTAGACTTCAACTGTTCCCTTCATTCAGGTCAGCTCTAGTATCTGATGGGAAAAAACAGACAATATTCTAGAAATTCCACTAAGATATATTGTCAGATATGTATTCAATTAAATATTAGAATAATGCTCACAACAAGATTCAGTGTTAAATTAAAGCAATTGGGGAAGCTGAGAAAAGAGGCTGAAGTAGTATTTTCAGTTTAAAGGAATAATAGCTCCAATCCTCAAGTCTGTCTAAACAGTGCTTCTTTGTTCAGTACCCACACCGAGATATGGGCATGGGGGAAGAAGGCATGCATTTGTGCTCTCTCAGTCCTGAACTACCAATATTAGCTGGCACCAGCTCACAAGGGACCATTACAACTAACCAGGTAAGGGCTGACTAAGAGACAATCGGGGCCAGAGGGACACTAGGACATAAACCACTCCATTGCTCCACCCCCTGCAATCTAGGCCCTGCAGATCAGCTCCACCACTATTTCCAGTGATCGTAGCAGGGGTCCCACTTAGGAAAGACCCTTTGTGGTTTTTAAGGGTTGTATTTAAAAAATAAACCAGGAGAAACTTGGAAAAACTGAAAATGAATCACATCCGGTGCAGGGCCATCCCTAGGCATACATGGAATACGTGGCTGCGTAGGGCACCTGAAAATTTGGGGCAACACATTTTCAGGTGCCCCTACACAGCTGTGTGTGCTTCTATGCCTAAGTATGGCCCTATTCACCTCCGAGGCTGTGCTGCAGCCTGCCTGGCTCCTCTCACTCCTACTCCTGCTGCTCTCTCCTGCTTGCAGCAGCAGGTCTGCCTTCTCCTTGTCCCCTCCCCCTTCCACATGTTACACTTGGCCAGCAGAGAGCCTCCCAGGCTAGGGGGCAGAGAGGAGCTCTCAGCAGGGAAGCCCCCCAAACCCTAGTAGGAGCAATGCAGGGTGGGAAAGAGGGAGGGAGGGAAGTGCCAAGCCATAGACCTGTGCAGAAGCCATGCAGGGTAGGGGAAACCCTGAGCTCCAGGCAGAAGCCTCGTGGGTAGGTCTGGAAGAAGAAGTCCCAGGCCCCCAGCAGAAGCAGCACAGCAGGGATGGTGGCATCAGCTGCATAGGGCCCTATAAAGTATAAGGACAGCCCTGAGCAGGTGTGAGAGGAAGGGGTGCCCGGTATTCATGTTTGCCAGGAGTGGGGAGAGTGGGGTGCCTAGTACCCCAGGGGCTGGATGAAGGGGATTGACTGCTACTCACAGGGACCAATGACCAGACTCCATGCTTTTTCGTTCCTCCCCCTGCCCACTGCAGAGGAAGGAAACGAGGCCAGGCTGAAGGCCAGGGCCAGGAGGGGAGTGGAAGTCTGCAACCTGTCAGCACTGCTCCCCTCATTTTTGGGCAGAGCCCCCTGCTGTCACTGATGGCCTCTCCATTCAGAGCTGTCTGCTTCCCCTAAGAAAAACTCCTGGGTCTTGAAAAAGCCAAAATTCAGCTGAGAACTGGTAAATACCAATAACAAAGGACACTGCATACAAGTAAGGCAGCAGCATGAGGCCACTTCCCAGAGCAGCAGCAGGGATTTTCTACCCTTGTGGTAGCAGAGGTCCCTTCTTTGCCCCTGGCAGGGCTGGCAGCTGGCATGTGTCCTCAATATTTACCGTATCAGCTTGGAGGGCAGACTGGTCCTACTGAAGTATTCTCCTGCCACTCAGAGGGTGTGTCTAGACTACACTTCTCTGTCGACAGAGAGACGTAGATAAGGCACGTTGAAACTGCTAATGAAGCAGGGATTTAAATATCCCATGCTTCAATAGCATAAACATTTTTTTGAGGAATACAGGATCTGTTGAAAAAAGGGTTTATTTTCGACAGATCTGCATCTAGACTGCCGGGTTTTTTTCGAAAAAGCTCTGTGTCGAAAAAAAGCAGCAGCCATGTTTATGCTAATGAAGCACGGGATATTTAAATCCCTGCTTCATTAGCAATTTCGACATGCTTGATTTGCATCCCTCTGTCGACAGAGGGATGCAGTCTAGATGTAGCCAGAGTGTCCTCTGCTGGATGGCAATGGTAGAACCCCACCAGAGCTGTGGATCTTGGCATTAGCACATCATTGGCAGGCTGTCTGCAGACCTCTCTGCCTTGATTACACTTGTTTCACATTTTCAAGCTTTTCTTCGCAGTCTGGAGGCTAGAGGCTTACTTTGAAAATGAAAGCTTCGATTTTTGTGTAATCACTTCACTTCACAAGCCAAGGCGTAGACGTGAGCCTGAAGTGCCTACATCTTACACTGGCCCCAGATAATTGCAGCACTTTAGACATATCTGTCCACTGGGAGGCCTGGTAAAAAGCGGTGCAGAGAGATTCTTTATAATGAAGGAATCCTCAGCATTTGGTCCAGGTCTGTCATCATCCTGTCAGTGGAGTGCTTACTCCAAGGTCCTGGAACAGTATTCTGGCCCTTTGTGCTATCTGTCCTATAAGCCTGAATCTGGTCTATTGTTCTAGAAGTGTTAATTACCTGAAAAAATATATAAGCTGATTAAAAATAGGCAATTTTTCAACTCAGCAGCCAAATGCTGCCCAGCAGTATATGTGAAATGAGTTTTATGGTCTCTCTGGTATTCTCAATGAACCGCCTCAGAGAAAATGCCATCAGAGTTGGCACCCTTCTTGGTAATACCAGTGGAAAGGCAGAGAACTACATGGATATTGGGCCTGGACTATCCTGTCACGGTCAGAGGGGGTTTGTGACAGGGCGCCTGCCCTGCACTGGCCCTTTAAGGCCAAGACTCAAGCCCTGAGCAGGGGCTGAGAACAGAGTGGCCAGCTGAAGCCGTTGGGGCTAGTGAGAGCCCAGCTAGCAGCTATCTAGTGAAGCACAGTTTGCTTGAAGAGGCCAGCTGAAGCCGTTAGGGGGGGTGAGGGCCCAGCGGGCAGCTATATAGAGAAGCACAGTTGCTTAGGAAGGGGGAGCCAGTGAAGGGCTGACTGCAGAGGAAGCAGGGACTCCCAGGAGGGGGAACAGCCGGGGATACCCAGCTAGGGCTGGGAGAGGGCCAGCCAGGACTCTCCCTGGCTAGGGGCCAGAGGCAAGGCCCAGGGTTTGGAGGCGGATTACAATGCAGCCTAGGTAAGCGGGGCAGTGGAGATAACCCCAATGCCAATGATGAGCAACCCGTATGGACTGTAACTTGCCCTGAGAGGGGCTAGATGAGGACAATCAGGGGGCACTGAGGCACGGTGGGGAGCGTGCACCCTGACAGATGGTGGAGAATGGGGGCAGGGTAACTCCACCCCGAGGCAAACAGGGACTATTGTGTGTAAGGTAGCCTTGTCCCGTTGTGGGGGAATTGGGGAAAAAAAATTATGAATAAGTATTGGAGGGCCGGGGAGGGCCTACAGGCTAGGCCGTGGAAAAGATGGAGCCGGCCACTACAAAAGCGTGACCCTGGACTCCATAGTAGACCAGGCTCCAAGAACTGGGAGCAAGGGCAGAGACTGAAAACTTGTTTTGCCTGTGGGCACAGTGGACACCTGAAGAGGGAGTGCCCCGACGGGATGGGAGCCGGGAGGCCCCACCCAGCTAATAGGGATAAAGGGAGAGCATCCCCTGTGAAGGCAACAGGGGGGGCACGAACATGTTGGGCCTGTGGGAAGCCTGGACACATAAGGAGGGGGTGCCCTAGGAGGACCTGGGGAGCCCCGGCTAGCACGGGGGGAAGGGTGAAGCGACAAAGCACCTGGAAGAAGATGGGTGAAACCAATGAGCAAGGGAGCTCAGATTGGAGTCCCTCCCAGAGGTCTTACAGGCCGGGACAAGTTGGATGCTGGCAAGCAGGCGACATCCATACAGATGGGGCGTATGGCCAGGTGATGGCTGCTGACCTCCGTGCGAGACCACAGGATCAGACAAGGATTACCATTCAGGTAAGGTTAGAGGGAAAGCCAGTGACCACCCTGGTGGACTCCGGGTGCAGCCAGACAATGGTTCGAACGGAGTTGGTCCCAGAGTGGGAGGCAGCAGGTGGTAACGTCTTGATGCAATGCATACACGGAGATGTCAAGGCCTACCCCACAGGGTGGGTCCGTCTGTCCGATGGGACAGAGGCGGTGATCTGCCGGGTAGCACTGGCCCCGAAACTTGTATACCCAGTACTCCTGGGGCGAGACTGGCCAGGTTTCGGACGCATCCTGCGTAGCTGGGATGGGCCAGCGCAGCCGCCACCAGCAAGGATTGAGGATTCGAAAAGGGGAACATCCCAAGGCCCAGAGAAGGATCATGACCCTGAGAAAACCCTCGCGTCAGAGGAAGTAGGAGGGGAGGAGGACTTCCAACGAGAACAACAAGAAGATCCCTCCTTGACACATGTCTGGGAACAGGCGGCGGAAGGGACAGGGGACCACGGTGCGGGAGCCGCTACCTGCCTACTCCCGCGATTCGAGGTAAGAGCGGACCGATTGTATCGGATTGCGCGGACAGCCGATGGGCAGACTGAAGTTAGCCAGTTGTTGGTCCGCATACGATACCGGAGGCAGGTATTAGACCTTGCACACGCTAATCCTTGGGCAGGACATTTGGGGTGGGAAAAAACTCTCCAGCGCATAACGCAAAGGTTCTTTTGGCCAGGGATTTATAAGGAGGTTAGAGACTTTTGTGAGTCCTGCCCTGAATGCCAAAGGACGGGGCAGGGAGTGGTGCCAAAAGCCCCCTTAGTCCCTCTTCCCGTAGCGGATGTTCCGTTTGACCGGGTGACTCTGGATTTAGTGGGACCCCTGGAGAGGTCCCGACGGGGACACCAGTATATTTTGGTTATAATTGATTATGTCACCTGGTATCCCGAGGCTGTTCCACTCAAAAACACGACGGCATCAACACTGGCAAACGAGTTGGTGCAAGTATTTTCCCGGGTGGGAATCCCGAGGGAGATATTAACAGATCAAGGGACCAATGTGACTTCTAAACTGATGGCAGAACTCTGCCGCCTCTTAAACATTAAGTCGTTACGTACCTCAGTTTACCATCCGCAAACAGATGGACTTGTTGAACGCTTTAATAGGACCTTAAAGGGGATATTGTGATGGCTTGTCGAGCTAGACCCAAAGGACTGGGACCGGTTACTACCGGCACTGTTATTTGCAGTGCGAGAGGTGCCCCAGGCCTCCATGGGATTTTCCCCGTTTGAGTTACTTTACGGCAGACAACCCCGGGGAATACTGGACTTATTGCGGGAGACATGGGAGGAGCAGGACTCAAGGGTGAAGGGTACAGTACCTTACATTTTGGACTTACAACAGAGACTCCGTACCGTAGGGGAGTTAGCTAAAGAGAACCTCCTCCAGGCCCAAAATAAGCAGGCCCAATATTATAACCGAGGGGCCAAATCCAGAACGTTCCAACCAGGTGACAGGGTACTCCTGCTTTTACCAGCATCAGACTCAAAATTATTGGCCAAATGGCAAGGGCCCTTCGAGGTCATACGACAGGTAGGACCAGTTGATTATGAAACCAGTATCAGGAAAACGGAAAGACAAGCAGATTTACCATGTCAATTTACTAAAGAAGTGGAACGCCCAAGAGGGTATGCTTATCACCTTACAGCCATCAGAACCAGAGCTGGGACCCTGGGGAGGGGACTTGAAGGCAGAAGGGGCAACGCATATCGGGGCAGAGTTGACGGAGGAACAACAAAGAGATGAGCTCCCTCCTTCGGGAATTCGAACAGGTCCTAACTACACAACCGGGTAAGATCCCTCTGAGTCATCATATCGTTTTGGTGCCTAAATCTGACGGCACAATACGGTTTTGCATAGACTTCTGGAAAGTAAACACAATTTCGCGATTTGACGCATATCCTATGCCCAGAGTAAATGAACCGCTGGAACGGTTGGGTAAGGCTCACTACATCTCTACACTCGACCTCACTAAAGGATACTGCCAGATCCCTCTGACACCAGCCTCCGAGGACAAGACCACGTTCGCCACACCATTTGGCTTGTTCCAGTTCATCACAATGCCTTTTGGATTGAATGGGGCGGCAGCGACATTCCAGAGGCTGATGGACAAGGTATTATATGAACATCGTGCGTCTGCTGCTGCATATATTGATGACATTGTCATTTACAGTGAATCATGGCTGGAACACCTGCAACATCTGAAGGCGGTCCTGGGAGCCCTGGCCGACGCTAAGCTCACTGCTAACCCAAGTAAGTGCCACTTTGGACAAAAGGAAGTATCCTATTTGGGCTACGTAGTGGGATGGGGAAAGATAAACCCCCAGGTGGACAAGGTAGAAGCCCTGAGAAATTACAAAGCTCCCACCACAAAAAGGCAAGTCCGCCAATTCCTGGGCCTAGCCCATTACTATCAGCGATTCATACCGGATTTTGCCACGATTGGTGCACCCTTGACGGACGTAACCCAGAATACACGACCCCAAAGGGTCCAGTGGACCGCGCAGTGCGAGAAAGCGTTTCAAGCGTTAAAGCAACGACTGACGCAAGCACCAGTTCTTTACCAACCAGACCTTACAAAACCATTCATAGTACAGATGGACGCGTCTAACCAGGGACTAGGAGCTGTCCTCTCGCAGGAGCAGGAAGGGGAGGAACACCCGATCCTGTATTTAAGCAGGAAATTACTATCGCAGGAATGATAATACGCCACGATTGAGAAGGAGGTCCTGGCAGTTAAGTGGGCAGTAGAGGCCCTGAGCTATTATCTGCTAGGGGGAGCCTTCACGTTGATAACAGACCATGCACCATTACGATGGATTCAGTCAATGAAGGATACCAACCCTCGTATCATGAGGTGGTATTTGGCATTACAGCCTTATAAATTTGAGGTCTGCCACAGGCTGGGGAGAGCCCATAACAATGCAGATTATTTTTTCTAGGTCCATAGCCAATAACGAGACGGCCGAAGGGGATGGAGTCCTGGAAAGGGGGGTGAGTGATGGGGCATTGCCACCCCACACTGACAGCGGTGGGGTGACCCTCTGGGGAGCACGCCTGCCGACCCGCCAACGTTGCGGCGCATGCTCAGAGGCAGCTAGGGCAAACCTGAAGGTAGCTAAGGCCTTGAGGGGAAACCAGATCCCGAGGGAAGGTATATGAGAGGCCCGGCTGGGGGCCGGCAGAAGAAGGGAAGCTCGATCCGAAGGGGAAGGTGTGTGACAGGGCGCCTGCCCTGCACTGGCCCTTTAAGGCCAAGACTCAAGCCCTGAGCAGGGGCTGAGAACAGAGCGGCCAGCTGAAGCCGTTGGGGCTAGTGAGAGCCCAGCTAGCAGCTATCTAGTGAAGCACAGTTTGCTTGAAGAGGCCAGCTGAAGCCGTTAGGGGGGGGTGAGGGCCCAGCGGGCAGTTATATAGAGAAGCACAGTTGCTTAGGAAGGGGGAGCCAGTAAAGGGCTGACTGCAGAGGAAGCAGGGACTCCCAGGAGGGGGAACAGCTGGGGATAGCCAGCTAGGGCTGGGAGAGGGCCAGCTAGGACTCTCCCTGGCTAGGGGGCGGAGGCAGATTACAATTCAGCCTAGGTAAGCGGGGCAATAGAGATAACCCCAATGCCTATGATCAACCCGTACAGACTGTTAACTTGCCCTGAGAGGGGCTAGATGAGGACAGTTGGGGGCACTGAGGCACGGTGGGGAGCGCGCACCCTGACAGGGCTCCTACAGATCAGGTCTCGGGTAGACAGCCAATGCTGAGAAGCTTGCCCTTTGGCTGCTCATGCTAGCCCTACTCTGCATAAGATAGGTGTGGGAATGTGAAGCACCCCCATGCCCACAACACAGCTGTGCACCCAAGTGGCACATTGTTCCCCTTCTTACAAACCCCTGGTTGCCTCAGGTGCAGGTCAGCCATAACTCCCGCAGATACCAATCTAGCATAGACAAGGCTTGCTGTTGTAAGAGCACTGCTCATATTTTATATTAAGGGTCAATTTATAAAGGTTTCCTACGTGATTAGTCAATTGTTATCGAATCCAGCAGATTGCTTGGGGCCACCCATGTAACACCTTCTGTTGATGAGCAGAAGTTCATATTCCAGACAACCCTCATTTATGTGACAGCTGCCATCTTGGCTGACTGGAGACAGAACGGGTTGCCTCCAGAGTGGAAAAGCAGGGCAGACACAGGTCATTCCATTTTGCAGAGGATTTTGATATTCCAAAGCAGGGTTTGTCCCAATTTGGAATGAAACCTGAAATTGTCCATGTTCTCTGGGAAGGGAGAATGGATCCCCAGGTCCAGGGCACTCTGTCTGGTGGACTGCCCCAGAGCTATGGGCCAGAGAAGTTCTGGCTACTTTGGATCTAAGGAACAATAAGCTTAGACTCCCAGGCTCTTGACTACCCATCAGTCTGTCAAGCAGGCTGCCAAGAAGTCAGGTGGAAAGCTGGCAGAATCCCAGCGAGGTTCCAAAACCTGCCATGGTCCAGCCAGAACTTTAATCAAAATCAAATGGTCTCTGTAAAACTTTTGAATTTTGAGAAATCAGCAAATGCTGACCATAAAATAGTTCAGCATAATTTTTTCCAATTAGCACCACTCTGTAGCAGAGAGCTGTAACAGACTCCTCTGGGGACTGGGCATCAAGGGGAAAATATAACACACACCCCATCTAAAATACATAGAAAGATCTGTAAGATGCTTATGGCAACTGCTCATCATTAATTAACCTTTTAGTGACCATTTACTCATAAAAACATAACATAAGAATGGCTATATTGGGTCAGATCAAAAGTCCATCTAGCCCTGTATCCTGTCTTCCGACAGTGGCCAGTGATAGGTTCCCTAGTGGGAATAAACAGAGCAGGTAATCAGCAAGTGTTCCATACCCTGTCACCCATTCCCAGTTTCGACAGAGGCAAGGAACACCATTCCTACCCATCCTGGCTAATAGCCATTGAAGGACCTATTCTCCCTGAATTTATCTAATTCTGGTCTTACAACATCCTTTGGCAAGGAGTTCCACAGGTTGACTGTGTGTTGTGTGAAGAAATACTTCCTTTTGTTTGTTACCTATTAATTTCATTTCATGTCCCCTAATTCTTGTGTTATGGGAACAAGTAAATAACTTTCCCTTATTTACTTTCTCCACACCAGTCATAATTTTATAGCCCTCCCTCATATCCCCTTTAGTCTCCTCTTTTATAAGCAGTTACTAAATCTCTCCTTATATGGTAGCTGTTCCAACCTCCTAATCTTTTTTTGTTGCCCTTTTCTGAACTTTTTCCAGTAACCAGTGCACCTTTTGAAAGATGTAGATCAGTGTTCCCATAACAGGAAAGCCTCAAGCTGCCTTAGAGTGAATAAAACCCCTCCCACATCTCAAACAACCAGGTTATTTTATAAAGACAAAAAGAAAGCTGGGAGATGGTTTGCAGGTGGATAATACCAAGCACTAGTTCTCCCCCAACCCTACTCTAGCTGTTCAGAAGCACGGGCTGGTGGCAGGCCAACGCAGATATTTTTATATAGCGTCAAAAGAGTCAAAGGATGGGTCTGAAGGACAGAGTTGGAGAATGAGGTAGGAAACATAGTACTGGCTTTGGAAGCAGAGTCACTCTTTTGCTGCCTGCCTGCTACTGCTTGTAACTGCTGTTTTCATATCCTTGGCTGAAGAGAATTAGGTTCCTGATTTCCTCCTCCAGATTCATCCTTTCCACATTTAGAGTAAAACATAATTGGGCAAATTGTGCCCCAACATGGATCCAAATGCCAAGACTCACATAACACTGGGTTCACTTATCATTGCATGACTGGAAGGTTAGCAGATTGTATGATTTACAGGTATCAAGATTTCACACCAAAGCCACATTTTAATCACTAAATGGACTAGAAGCACAAACCTAAATTGCCCTTGAATTGGGAAATCATTAAAGGAGAGGGGCCAGCCAGGACTCATTGAAGGAGATGTTCCTCCTTTTTTCCTTCAAGTAATTAAAGGAACAATCTGTATGTTTCGTCCATTGCAGATTAGCATTTCAAGAGATTGTAGTTCAACTAGCAACACTTTGATATCTAGCATGACTCAGACTAATATTCCTCAAACACCCAACACTGCAGTTTCTAGGCAATGCTACATGATTTAAAAGGGAACAGTCATGAGAAGGAACTAATTATTTTCTTCCTATTCTTTGGTGCCAACTTTGCATTTATTTGCAGTCCTATTATTAAAGAGAAAATAATTAATGGTCTGGCTTAAGACTGTATTTAAATAATTCCCACTGGGGACCAGATCACTGAAACTAGTTCTATACAATGGAACTCTTCAGCATGCTCATCTTTAGTTAAAAGATGGATAAAAATGTCGTTGGCTAATCCAGATATAATAAATTAAATAAACTTTTGCATTACAAATGCTTCAACCCAGCAATTCTGAATTACCAAGATATAGTAGCATTCCAGACACAGTAACAGAAATCACCATTTAGTAAACACATGCTTAGAGAAAACTACAATAAAGATCTTCTGCTTCAGATTCACAGTACCAGTGTGACAGTCACTAGGATAGTACTATCTAGATTTAACCTGGGAACCATTCTATTGTATTATTAGTGCCTTGAGCACAAAATCTTCAACTAATTTAGGAAGGAAATAATGATAGAATATAATAATAGACATTACAAAGCCTAAGCAAATCTCACAAACTGCTTTAACCCCCTCCTAGCTAACACAATCTCTCTCTCTCTCACTCTCTCTCTCTCTCTCTCACACACACACACACACACACACACACACACACACACACACACACACACACACACACACACCCCTATATGGATAACTAAAGCAGTGCCTGATTATATCTGGATCTTTGATGATTACCTAATTTTCTTAATGTGCATGATAAAGTCACTGAGTGAAATCCTGACCACCACAGAAGTCACTGACCAAACCATTGACTTTACTACGATTTCACCCACTAAAGTCAAATTCTGCTCTCACTTATCTCCTGACCACTAGCTGAATGACTAATTCTCCTCTAGGAATGGAACATCTCAGAAAGTGGTTCAGACATCAGCCACTGGAAATTTCCCATCTGCCAATCAGCTAAGATGGCTATTAGTGGCATGGTGGCATGGGTATCTTGAAATGCAGGGTCAGCTGGAGGAGTCCTTGTGAAAGCAAATCACAGCCCTAGAGAGGAATCATCCAAAATGTTTTGGTAGCAATGAGCTGTAGCAGATTGACACTGTGCGGTAGTTTAAAGAGAAGAGAATGGAAAATGAATGGAGACCAGCCAACACTAGACAGACCTGCTCTCCTTTGGTTTCTATGACGTTACTTGGGATTTACTTTGGTATAAATCAATCCATTTATATGGCCCCCCTATTACCACGCTAATTAAGTGCCTCAGAGCCCCATGATGAGGTAGGAAAGTATCATCCCCATATTACAGGTGGAAAACTGAGGCACGGAGCACATCAGTGACAGTCAATAGAAGAGCAGGGTCTTTAACCTAGGTTACACTTAGACTTGTGCCCTACCCACTAAACCTTTCTCTTCACTGAAAGCACAGTTTGGAGTAGGAGTTCCAGCATGGCTGTGGCTCTTTGAACTGGGGAAAAACAAGAGGAAAAAAGGGAAAAAGCCATTTTATTTTGCAGAATCTGTCCCGCATCTATCACATGGAAGAACTGGAGGCCTCTCAACACAATGGACTGGTAGCAGACTGTAATTTAAATATGTTATTTTACTAACAAACATTTCATGTATTCCTGACATTTTGAAGGGGCATTGGCCTGCCATATAGGATGCAAGTCTTTTCCCTGCCTGTAACAGAGTAACCTGAGATGTAAATTTCTCCTGGGAGAACTCCTATGCAGCCCAAATCAAAAAGCTCAGGTTTCAATCAAAACCCAACACTTTGAAACAAAAAAAACCTTTGAAAGGTTTTGTTTCTTGTTCCCCTGCAAAATGGATATAAGTGCCAAAACCTCAAAAGTTGCTGCAAAATGGATTGTTCTTCCTCTGGTCAGCTTTATTCTGGCTCTCTTAAAGCCAATGGGAGTTTTGCCATAGACTTCTCTGGGGGTGGGGTTTCACTTATGTAGTTTAAAAGGATTTATGCCTGTTTTAATACAATAAGGCTATGTCTAGACTGCATCTCTCTGTCGACAGAGAGATGCAAATCAAGCATGTCTAAATTGCTAATGAAGCAGGGATTTAAATATCCTGTGCTTCATTAGCATAAACATGGCCGCTGCTTTTTTTCTAAACGGAACTTTTTCGAAAAAAACGGCAGTCTAGATGCGGATCTGTTGAAAATAAACCCTCTCTCGACAGATCCTGTATTCCTCAAAAAATGAGGTTTACAGGATCTGTCGAAAAAGGCTTTATTTTGGACAGATTCGCATCTAGACTGCCGTTTTTTTTTAAAAAGCTCCATTTTAAAAAAAACAGCAGCCATGTTTATGCTAATGAGCATGGGATATTTAAATCCCTGCTTCATTAGCAATTTCGACGTGCCTAATCTACATCTCTCTGTCGACAGAGAGGTGTAGTCTAGATACAGCCTCAATGTATGAATGTTATTTAATTCAAATGTTGCTACATGGGATAACAGTCGTGTGAAAGAAAGCCCCAATGTACATAATCAGTGAGATTTACACAGGTCACAATGAGTACATTTTTAACGATGAGGGGCAGTAGGCACTGGAGCAGATTACCAAGGGATGTGTTAAGGAATCTGCTGCAGAGTTAGGAATAGAAGCCCACTTGTCTGAGTATCACGTGTCCAGTCCTCTACCACAAGACTTTCCTTCCTTTCTCATTAAGATTGGAGCCACATTTTCAAGATTACCACCCACACTGAGCATGTCAATGAAGATAAGCATGCAGTGTAGCCCAGCCACTTTTGAAAGTTGAGTTCACAAGCCAAGATTATCCCAAATGATGCCCTAACTAACGGCTCCAAAACAGCATTTTGGCAACTGCATAAGTGATCTGATTTTCAAATGCAATGAGCACCTGTAGTTTCCTTTGAATTCAGGTCCTGATATTTTGAGGAGAGGGTCTTTGCCCTGTTAGAAAATTGCACCCTTTTATAGACTCTCAAGTTGGGTACGAAAAAATGCACGGATCCCAAAGCACATGAAAATCTTTACCTGAGAGCCAAATTGTAGATTTCCACTGTTGAAAATCTCAGTCCCTGTTTGTAGAGCACTTGAGAGCTTTTTGCATTTTCTTCCATCCAGTAAGGTCAAGTATCATTAAACTAGAGACTGGACTACTCCAGGATTAATATCTATTACCCATCCCTTGAATAACTCCAACATTTGTTGGTTTAGTTTTCATTAGACAGTTAGTAACCTCACAAGAAAAGAATCTAGAATGGACTGAAATGGATTGAATGGACTGAAATTATGTAGCACAGCTGTACTATGGGCCCACACAAAACAAAATGTCATTGTGTCAGGAGTTGTTTGTATACTCATTGTTCCATTTCCCTCTGCAGTAATAGTGATTCACTACAGTCAAACAGCACTAGGCGGTATTTTCCAGCTATTGAGATGGTAAAAGTGGCCTATAATTAATTATAGAAATTGTAGGCAACTTTAAAGGCTAATCCCACTGTGGGCTACTCTATTTTCTCTCTCTCGCACAGCTGGTGTTGTCTACATCTAGTGTAATGGATGGGGTGCTATATGAAGTCCTATTTCAAATGCATGAAACTCAACACAGCAAGAAAGCCATAAAAATCTGGTAGAAGAGTAATGACGAAACAGAAAGAAGACAAGAAGATTACAAAGGCGCCAGTCAGGAAAGCACTTAAACACATGCTTTATTTTAACCATATGCTTTGGTCCTGTTGACTTCAATGGAACTTAGGCATGAGCTTAAAGTTAAGTATCTGTTTAAGTGCTTTTCTGAATCAAAGTGGCTAAGACCTCAACCCTGAAATGACTTGACTAGTTGCATAATTTGACATAAATCAATGGGACAGCTCACATGCATGACCTTGCTCATATGGGTACATGTATCCAGGATCAGGACATAATTGTGTTCACTTAATTAATAGAGTGAGTAACATTGTGTTCAGTAAGAAATAGCTCCACACTATTAACTAGTGTAAATCAACCAAGCTCCATCTGCCCCAGGGTTTAATAAGTAGCCGTTTCATTCTGAGTTCGGACTGGAGATGCTAAAACTGCGAAGGGCAGGTGCAAGAGTTTAGCTCCAGGGAGGGCAGGGGTATCTCAGTCTCAACAAGGGATAAGATATTAATAGTACAACGCTAAGCAAGGATTTTATTAAACAATTAAGTGTGGTCTGGATTGTTGTGTCTAATGATTGCTACTTTACTCCCATTGTAACAACCACCCTTGCAAATGTGTAACCCTTTGGTTAAATATACAGGGAAAGGAGGAAAATCAGTTAAGGCAATTGACATGGAAAGCGTTAAGTAAGCCTTTGATTTTGACATCCTCATTTCCTTTTCCTGTTAATGGTAGGGACTTTCTGGTAAGGAAAGGACTGTTTGACAGTCTTTTCAATGATAGAAATGATACTATGAGCATGGCTGACAGCCTTGCCCTGAGCCCGGAGCAAGATGGGGAGACCCTGCTCTGCACTCCCAGGAGGGGCAGGGATGGGCCGGCCAGCCCTCAGTGCTGCCCGGACCCCTGCAGCACTCCCAATCCTGAGCGCTGCCTGGATCACTCCACAGGGCACACTGGTGGCATTTTAATAGACCTGGGGCTCCGGCTGCTGCTGCAGTAGTGGCAGCCAGGAGCCCCGGGCCCTTTTGTGTAACCGGGCCCTGGTACAGTTGCCCCATTTGCCCCTCCTGTCAGTGGGCCTGGATGGTACGGATTGTTCTTTTGGGGGATTAGACAAGAAGTGGGTTGGGATGATCCAGAGCTGCTGTTAAAGAGAACAGGACTGGGCTGCAGTAAGACAAACACACACCAAAGGGGACAGAAAAGAATAGCAGAGAGAGAAAATTTGCTTCGGCCTCTAGCTGTGACTCTTAATTGCAGCCTCCCTGGTGGAGACCCAGGGTCACAGCACATTGTCAGTTAGCCATGCTGAGACTTGATAAATGTACCAGTGTCGGCTTGTTCAGTCGTCTGCTTTTAGTTGCCCCGCTACACATGGGTTCACAGCAGTGCTGCAAAAGATGGTGTTGTTCTAACCATCTTATGAAACACAAAGCAAAAAGGGAAAGAGAAGAAATAAGAGGCCAGGGTGAGGAACAGGACACATGAGTGAGGAGCTGACAGTAGGAATGTAAGTCCCATATTCCAGGTGCTGTTAAGAAATTTGCCATTTCCAGCAGCTTTGGTTATATAATGGGTGTCCCCTCTCTGGCCAAATGTAATGGATCTTGAGGTGCCAGAAGATGTTGGGGGGTTGAAACGAGCCTAGGGAGAATTCCCTCAGGGTGTGTCTACACGGCACTGTAGCTCAAAATGAGATACACAATTTGAGCTATGCAAATTGCAGATCTTATTTTGATCTTATTTTGAAATAGCTTATTTCGTAATTCGGTGCTGTCTACACAGCGCCAAATTTTGAAATAACCCACTATTCCAAAATGTCCCTTAATCCTCATGGAATGAGGTTTACAGGCACGTCAGAATAGCAAGCCTGTTGTATTTTGAAATAACGGGCTTGCTGTGAAGACGTGGCATAGAGATTTCGGGATACTCCAGTATCCTGAAATAGCATTTCAGTGTAGACGTAGCCTCAGTGCAGAAACAGTGTTGGTCCAATGGAAGAGGCCTAGTGCTGCTCCCTACTGATGGATATCAGGGGGCCAGCTGGCATGCCGAGGGGGCTCTGGGGGCCGAACAGGCACGCCTGTAGTGCTGAGCATTGTGGGGACTCTGGGCTGCAGTTTGGCCCATAAGCAATTCTCAGCAGGTTGCCATATGTTAGATCAGCCTCTGAGGCTGATTTAACTTATGCCAGAGGCCATTTCAGGTCCCCCCCTCCAGCTGCTCAGAATCCAAGAGGTGTAAAGGTGGCTAATGATGTGAAAGGTTAACTGAGAAGCATCCCCCCAAACAGGTGATGCTTACCGGTTCCAGTTAACTGGTACCCAGGGGGGGAGGGGGAAGAAGGTTACCAGCCCCAGCACAGCATGGTTAGCCTAACATTTAACTGGTTAACTGATTAACCAGAATTTTACATCCCTAAAAGGGGCTCCCACCATTGCGCTGTGCCACTCTTCTACTTTGCTGTTTAGGTCCCAAGGCTGAAATACAGACATATGCTCCTCCTTTGATGCATGTGAGCAGGACTGTTGATTTCAATGGCACCTTGATGTGAAGGGTACTCTGTTCAAGTGAAGTCATACAGATCTATAAGCGTTTGCCAATTTGGAGCCATAGCTTGCAAACTCTTGGGGGCAGGCACTAGACCATCTTGTACGCATAGGCGTGCACAGGGGGTGTGCCCGGGCACACCCTAATGTCTCAAAAGAAAGTGGCTTTGCGTTTTAATTTAATCACATGATACGCTCTTTTAAGTGAAGTTTAGTTGTTAATTTAAAAAAAAATTAAGCTTAGTTAAGTTTTAGTGTCTTTAGTTTGATGAATAAAAATAATGTCCTTTATGATTGAGTATTCAATAAATGTTCTCCTTTAAAAAAATAAATAAATAAAATTCCCTGGGTGCACACCCTAATGAAATGTGCTGCACACGCCTATGCTTGTACTGCGCACCCTACTACAACGGGGCCCTGTCCTGATTAGAGTACAGTATAATAATAATAGCAAACAAACAGACTGCATCTTCTGTTCTCTTCTGTCCTGGCTCCTACTCCACCCTCTCTTTTCACAAACAGGTTGTTATTGCTGTATTTGTTCCCAGTAGAGAAGCTATTACAAAGGATTTCATTCTGCAGGCACTATTGGTTTGTGGTCAGTCTGTCTTAACATCTGTGGAAGAAAGTTCCTGAGATGTAGGTCAGCTTGTGAGAGCTCACACTGACTCTGTGTCCTGCTTTCCAGTCTGGCTTGCTCCTGATAGCTTCACTGGATTTGTGCATCACGCCTCCATAATTTCCAACATGCTGCTGAATTCAGCCGAGCTGTGCCCCTCTCCTGAGGGAGCCTGGCTGCAGAATTTAGGTTTAATGTGCCACATGACACAGAACACTAGTCCTTGAGCTTTATATACCAAGATGAGTCACAAAAGTAATTGCATTTGAAAATACAAACCCAACAAGCCCAGAAAGATCTATTCATCTAAATAGTGAGGCAGATTTTAAACTTTAAAATACAAGAAAAGTGACTGGAGGCTGAACTCTCTTAGCAAAAGTCAGTGGGGGGGAAAAAGAGATAAGCATGCCAGGAAAAGTGACATCATTCCTTTTCACCAAAGACTTAGGCAATGAATCTGGCCACTTCACAAGACAAACAGTCATTCAGTGAGATGAGCGTTGCTCATATTTCAGTGTCTTAATAGAGACAATTCCACTATTCTTCCCTTCTCGGATTCGCACCATCTTCCCAACACTCTGCCTCTCAACAGCCCCAGAAAGTCCGTCTTTGCTCTTTTGTGAGAGGCTCGCTCTCAGAAATTAATTCTCCCACGTGCAGACCTCCTGCCTGGAGTGGCCAGCAACCATCAGGGCTAGGTTCCAAAAGTGAGGGGAGGCTCTTCCTTGAAGGTAACACCCACCACTGGCTCAAGTCCCCATCCAGAATTTTGGGATCACTAATTAATTAGACGGGGTACAATTAACAGGCAATACTTCCCCACTTACAAACACTGAGTCAGGATGAAACTAGAAAAACATTATTAGGAGGAAAGGGAACAGCATAAATTTTGGGAAACACAGCAATAACCTATTTAAGGCCAGGTCTACACTAAAGGGGAAAGTCGACTTAATATACGCAATTCCAGCTATGTTAATTACGTAGCCGGCGTCGATACATCTTAAACTGTGTTTTTGCACCATCTGCACAGCAGGAGGTTGACGGAACGAAACGCCCCCACCAGCTTCCCTTACTCCTCATGAGGAGCAGGACTACTGGTGCTGACGGGGGAGCCCTCTCAGTCTGAATTAGTGTGTCTTCACTAGACCCACTCAGTTGAACCTCGGAAGATCGACTGTGGCAGCATTGATCTTCCGTGTAGTGCAGATATGGCCTAAGTGAATGGTAGTGCCCCATGGTAACATTAACAATAGTACAGTAACTTGGTTCTTCATGTGCCAGTGTAAACATCCAATAGCCAAATGTCCCTTTACCATGTCACTTTCCCCTTGCATACTCATGAAACTCCATTCAGAGTTTGGTGTCAGTGGGAAACAGTGTGCGAATCCTAAGGTGGACCCAAATCAGCCTCTCCCCAGTCACTTAGGAAGAGCAGCCTGTTTCTGTCTTTAGGCCCTTTCACCTAACCAGCTGGAATGATTTCAGTTCTGTTTAGTGGCCACGTAAAAAGGATCTCTAGCATCAATTCAGCTGTGGTGCAGTCCTCTGCAGCAGTATCAAAAGCCACCTTAACATCACCTCTTATTGACAAGTCCTCCCAATAGTACAGGTTTCTGGCCACAGTCGCTCAGCATCCACTCCCTATCATTCTATGTGATTCGCAGAAGACTGATATCATGCACAGCAACGTGGTGGAAGCAGGAGAAGCTATATATGCCACAGCAGTACACCTCTGTTTGCTCATCCCCAACAAAGCATGGTTTGGCCCCTGGCCTTCCACCACTTCCGGACCCCCTCCCTCCCGCAGGCTCCTCGGTGTCCATGTGAGTCCCTGCCCTTCTGCCAAACCTGGACCCTCTCTCCCTAAGAATGTGAAGGACTAGTCGACTATCTGATAAGCAAATGCTTATAGGATAGTCGAGTCGACTAGTCACTTCCCCCAACCCCTTGCTGCCTCTATCAGATAGAGGCAGCAAAGTGTGTGTGTGGGGGAGAATAGAAGGTATTTCAAAGCAGCAGTGCCGCACAGAGCCTGGGGTACAGGCTCCATGGGGCGCTGCCGCTGTGAAACGCTGGGGCTTAGTGCAGCGCTGTCCAAGCAGCAGCACCGCATGGAGCTTGCGGTCAGCTGAGGACTCCCTAGCTGATCCTGGGATCCGTGCAGCATTTCCACGGAACCTGGAGTAAGCTGGGGACTCCCCAGATGACCCCGGTTCCCCACGGCATTTCAAAGCAGCAGCACCGCATGGAGCCCGGGGTCAGTGGGGACTCAGAGTCCCCTGCTGATCCCAGGCTCCATGCAGGCGCTTCCACTTTGAAATGCACAAGAGCCCCCACAGGAGACTCTTGTACATTTCAAAGCTGGCACGCCGCGTGCAGCCCGGGGCCAGTGGGAAATCCCGCTGACCCCAGGCTCCTTGCAGGTGCTTCTGCTTTGAAATGCACAAGAGCTCTTGTGCATTTCAAAGGGGAAGTGCCTACGTACAACTTTGAAATGCACAAGAGCCCCTACTGGGAATGTCTTGAGCATCATGGCAGAGCTGATGACACAGGAGGTAGACTCACAAGAGAGCCAGATCTACAGACACCCCTCCAAGCCATGATGACCCGTATTCCCTCCTCACCAAGTTCTGTAGCCTCCTCTCCCAGGGGCCATAGAACGTGTACTCAGAACTATCCACTGCACAGTTTTAGTGTCACTGGGCACTGGGAGCATAACCCAGAATGCAAAGGGGTGGCAGGAACTATGGGATAGCTACCCACAGTGCATTGCTGTCAAAGTCGACAATAACCACCCTACTGGGGACGCTCCACATCAAACCACCGCACAGTGCTGACATGCACCTTCGACTTTACAAAACTGGGTGCTAAAAAAATTGACCTTAATAAATTCGACCTTATCTCGTAGTGTAGACAAGGCCTCAGAGAGCTCAGTCCCTTCTGGAGCTTCTGCCCACATTGAGCTTTGGGTAAACATACAGATAAAGCAACTGTGTGGCCAGTCTTCCCCCTGTTCACCAAGAGATGGGAGCGGAAAGCTCCTTACCCAGTAGGACGTCAGGCTACAAGGCTGACATAAGCACAGGTCATAACAAAGAAGATCAATTCATGCCGGTTATTGTGAGACTCCATGAAAGATCTGGAATCAATACAAAAGCAAAATTAGGGCAAATAATCTCATTTCTTCCTTTCTTTAGTGTGTGCATAGTCATGTAGCTAACGGATGGTGTACATGTCTACATCTTCCATGGTGTAATGAAGTTCTTGATCTCATAAGAAGCCAGACATCCAATTCCTGCTTAAAATACAAACATACTCCATTATATCTTTCTTACTTTGTCATGGAGTAGACAGAAACAATATTGTAGCCAGGCTTACTATGTAGCTCTCATGAAGCTCTAACCCAATAGTAGGAAGCACAGTTTTCCATAATTTCTTCAAGATAATTATACATTTACCATCAAAGTCATTATAACAATCTGGATTATGGGGTTTGGGATGCTAATAAACCAAGTGCCAGTTCTTGCCAAGTTTGTAGGTATCCGCTGAGCACTGATAAATTCATAGCAGCAAAGCAGACCAGCTCTGCTGCATGGCAAGATAGACTGGAGAGCCCCGGGGAACTGTATGTGACTCCATAGTAAGGCTGTGATAGTAATCCAGGAGTTTACATTATTTACTGGGATGATGACATCTAATTATAGGACACACCATCGGCTTGGGGTGTTTGCTCTTCTTTGACAATCTGCCCTGAGACTGGCACTCATGGTCATAAGCCTCTCCGGACAACAGGACAGGCTCCTCTTTAATTGTTTGCTAGGCATTCTTGCCTATTTGCCTTTGATTTTATTGATCCTATCAAAGAAAAGCATCCCTAATACTACTGATGGCATATTCACTGAACTTCAGTGTGGGAAGCACATCGTTTAGGATATTTGGCACCTCTGAATCATTAGTCCTTTCATAGGAGACTGAAAAAACCCCCACTTTCCAGATACACTCACTAAAAGTGATCAATATAGCAGAAACTACTGCATGAAAAAGGTGTAACTTACTACTTTATTTATTTTTGATATATGGACATCCCTTAAGCAACCTTTTCCCAGTATGAATCTCTTCCCCGCAGGTTTCCCTGTCTGAGTCAACCAGTGTTGCCTAGAGCAGTAAAGTCTGCTACTGATGAGGAGAAATGTGAAAATAAACGCCGAGAACCTCCAAAGTGCCTTTCCACAGTCAAATGTATTTTCTACAGTGTGAAAAACACCAATATAAAATTGTTACCAGAGGATCTCAAAGGCTGTTGATGATAACCTTTCAGGTGCATGATTTAAACAGCTTTGGACTAGTCTCTAGGACAAATCTTCGTGGGAGCCGGATTTTATGGAACAGAAATACTACCGGTCCTGAACAGCTAAACAGGAAAACCAAGAGCCTAGACCTAAGTTCCAACATCTTTATTCAGATGATGGACTTGCCAGTGGACTCAGGGAGACTGCTGGTTCGAATAAAGCAAGCTGCACAGAACCCTTCACCTCACAGTTCCATTCTTTGAGGCCCGCATGTGCATTCAGTCAGAGCACTACCATGTGCAGGGCTTACAAACCAGAGGTGGTGCAACTTCCCTCACAAAACTCCTACCATGGTTCCTCAAACATGATCCATACCATCCTTGCTGTGCCAATCCTGGGTCCCCATTCAGCAGACATGGTGAATTGCAGTCAGTGCTCTCCAAATACATGGTGAATGTTGAGAGGTGTATGGATGGGGACAAAGCTGGAATCACTAAATACGGGCAGGGCCCAAACGTGCATAGCATCAGACAACGTCCCTCTAATTCCTTCCATCCACGTGCAGAATAATTGTTAAGTGCACTGAGGCATGTCCAGATGCACCCCACCAGTAGAAACACAAGCTGCCAGCTATGCATTCTGTGGGCAGTCTGCTAATCAGCTGGGCGTCATTTGAATCTCCAGGATGGCCGCCCAAGCATTCAGCTTATAGGGAACACTGATGTCAGCTCAGATATATAGCAGGTCAAAGAAGGCGCAATGAGAGTCAGGAAACCATTTACTTGAGGTCATGGAACATTGTCTTCCACTGAATAAATACCGCATAAAGATTTTTTAGTGATCATTTGCTTTCTCCTGTATTGCCTCACCCATCTCCAGTGAACAATAGTCCTCCTTTTTTTAAAAAACTCATGATCCTATATATTTGTTAGTCTCTAAGGTGCCATAGGACTACTCATTGTGTTTTATAGTCCCTTCTGTTAATCCCAACCAAACCCAGCAGAAGACAGAAACCTTCTGAATCAAAGAAACCCATTTTCCATTGCTTGAAATCATAGTAAGTTCATGGCATCATCACTCAGTCCAAACCCAAAGCAAATCCACTGGTGTCTGCATGGAGCTATCACTAGCCCAAGAGAAAGGAAGACAAGTAATTCACTGGGCAATATTTTCTTCTTGAACCAATCCAAATATCATTTCCTTATTTACAGTTTAATTGGTTGCACTGACATGAGGACAGTGCCAGTGAGATAGAGTCTTTATTCAGTCAGCCAACATGTAACTGTAACAGAAACAGGACTATAGAAGGAACAGTGTATGAGAGGGGAAATGTTCTCCCTTTATCAGGTAAGTTCTGTGCACTAATCAGTGCTTTGATTTCCCTTAAGTCAATTACATGCTCTTTTAAACGCTAAAGGCCCTTTTTAATCACCTGAAGTTGTTGTAGATACCACCTGTGAGAGTTTAGAGATTGCGGAGGCTGGTAGGAGCATGTTTCTGAGCTCTCCTATCTGAGACTAAAACAGAGAAAGGGGAGATCTGAACTCAGACATTATTATGTCATTAGTATACAGATAGGAGCGTATTTACTTTTAAGAGGAAGCCTTTTTATAAAAAAGTTATTTTCAATAGGCATCGCAATTCTCAATCCTTAGGATCTTTATTATTCTGAAGGACAAAAATATGTATCATACTGACAGCCAATGTGAGGAAAAAATGAAGCAATGTGAAAAAGGAGTCAGTTCCATCACCCAAACTAATATGGTTTATATTTGCATCTTCCATATCTCCCTGCAATATTAGAAATATTTTGTACACCCATCTTTCTTTTTCATTGCTCTGAGCATCTCACTGTACTTTTTGAATCCTTCCACTGACTGCATTTTCCAGCACTTCATGTTCAAGCATCTTGCCATCTCCTTCAAGGCACTTCACAACTCTGCCCCATATTCATCTCCTCTCACCTCCTCTTCTGTTATACCCCTTCCACTCCGCCTGTGATATACCTAGACTGTTTGCGTGCCACATCTCCCACAATCATCTTCGTGCTGCCTTTCATGCCACACCTCACAGGAGGGCTTGATTCTTAACGTCCCTTTGACTGGGCGAAAAAATGGATACAAGTTAATTTTCTCCCATGTTACAGCCTGAACCAATGTAAAGAAGCCTTGGTAAGAACAAAAATGAGGCCCCAAATGCCTTCCCTGAACTAAGTCACAGGGTCACTGATCAATTCTTCTCCAAATCCCAACAGAAGAACTATTTCTGCTCTGATGCCAAAATTAGGTGGGGGAGAACATCCCTCTCTCACACACACACTGTTCACAGCTGTCATAGGGGCTACATCTAGACTGCAAGCTTCTTTCAGAAGAAGCTTTTCCGGAAGAGATTTTCCGGAAAAACTTTTTTCTAAAGAGAGCATCTACCTAGCAAAAGCGCAACAAAAAAGTGATATGCTTTTTTGAAAGATAGTGTCCACATTGCTTGGATGCTCTCTCGCATTTCAGTTGTGATTACTGTGGATGGAGTGGCCACCAGGGCACCTGTGCTTTTTCCTGGAGGCCTCTTCTTTTAAAAAACCCCACTATCTTCCACATCCACACACGCCTTTTTCTGAAAAAGCTTTTTCAGAAAAAGGCTTCTTCCTCGTAGAAAGAGGTTTACCGCTATTGGAAAAACCCCTCAGTTCTTTTGACTTTCTGTTGAAGGAACGCAATAGCAGTGTGGACATAAATGTAGTTTTTCCAGAAAAACTCTACAGTGTAGACATAGCAGGCCAATGTAAATATGTGAAAATATTGTTACCCTTGTTCTCCTTCCCTCCTATTGTTGCAGGAACTGATTATGGCTGATTTCCAGTTAGATTGTAAGCCATCACCATCCATCCCGCTCCTACAGGGGTCTCACTATATATCTGCACCAGCTTCGAACTACAACCTTAGATCCAACCTGAAGGTCTGGTGACAACTTAATGTGTTGAGCATGTGACATGCTTCACTGGGAAAACATTCTTGGAGGCTGGTTCCCAGGATGGTACAGAGTGAGCGAGTGACCCACCCCTACCCATCAAACAGAGCAGTCAGTGACTGAAGGTCTGCCCATTGTTAGTAAGAGGAAATGTTACTACACAAGGCTGGTGAAGAGAGGAACGACATGAGGAAAGGCAGGTATTGCCAACAGTCTCCTTCTCCAGGACCCCCCCACTCTTCCTCATTAATGATAAACTGATTTTCAATGTGCTATCTGAAGGTTAGTTCATTCCTCAGAATCTTCCTTGTTTTTCCCCCCAAATTCCCTTGTTGGACATTCTAACAGGGCCTTATCATGTGGGGCAGGATAATGCTTTGTACAAACTAACTCTATAAGAAATTTGGTTGGAATTTTCTTCTTCTGAAATTTTTTATCTAGAATTTTATGTTGTAGAATCTCATCCATGTTTGCTATCTCATGTACATAAATATTAGCCATACATTAAGAAGTAACTGAGAATCTGTGCACTCTGGATAAAACTATGAACTAGATTCTGTAGTCTTTGTCATGGCTTATATATCATGGGCCATGACGGCATAAAGTTGTCTCAAGACCTGCAACAGAGCCCATAAGTATTGTCCCTGCCAAGAGCTGAGGCACACAGAGCAGCACTGTTGTATATCATCTGTCTGGGTGCTTCTACACTGCACCCTTACCTCGAAATAAGCTACATAATTTGTGCTACGCAAATTGCGTAGCTTATTTCAAGGTAATTTCAAACACAGTGCCAAATTTCAAAATAAAGCACTATTCTGAAACGTCCCTTAACCCTCATGGAACAAGGTTTACAGGGATGTCGGAATAGCGAGTGTGTTATATTTCAAAATAGCGGGTGCGCTCAAAAGATGTGGAATAGCTATTTCAAGATACTTCTAGTATCCTGAAATAGGTCTGCAGTGTAGACATAGCCTAAGAGTGCAGTATCCCATGTCAGCACCAGACAGCGTATGGGAGAGAGGCTAGTGGGCCTTGGTCATTTCCCTTTAGGCTTCTCTCCACTACACTCCATCATGCTCAGAGATTGCATTGGCATTCTGCCTTTCTATACAAGATAATGGAAAAGGTACCTTCGCCTTCCATTTGAATGCAAACACAATGAGGCTAATCAACTGTAGCCCTATTTTTCCCATCCAAGAATATTCAGAGAGGGGAAGAGTTGCAATTGCAAAGGACCTCAAACTACACACCACAAGGAAATGTTGCTGAAGTTTTAACTATAAAAGAGAAGGAAAGAACTGAAATGAGCTTGACATTGTCTACCCATACATGGTGTGATCACTTTTCATTTTCTCTGTAAAACCCTAATTAATTCACACAATTTACTATTGATTGAATGAATGTTTTGCCACAATTATGTGACTTAACAGGCTCAGTGATTGAGTCTCAAATGAAAGTAGCTGAATATTCATGAAGACCATATGTGCATTTCATTTAGAGTAAATATTGCTTCAGTTTTGCAAAATCAGTTCTAATAGCTGTAAATATTACCAGAGTGATTCTGCTTCAAAAATTAAAATGCACCACGGACCTTTATTCTCAGGTCCTATTCACATGAAATTCAAATATTTCCCAAGAGAGTTGCCTGATTTCAAAGGGTATGTCTACACAGCAAAGTTATTTCGGGATACCAGAGGCATCCCGAAATAGCTACCTCACATCTTTTGAACCCATCCACTATTTTGAAATATATTGGATGCGCTATTTCACCATCCCTGTAAACCTCATGCTATGAGGAGTAAGGGATGGCTCAAAACAGCACTTTATTTCCAAATTTGGCGCTATGTAGACAGCACCAAATGGTTAAATAAGCTATTTCGAAATAGACTCAATATAAGCTACGCAATTTGCATAACGTAAATTGTGTATCTTATTTCGAGTTTCAGATGCTGCGTAGACGCACCCTACGAGGGCAATTTAGAATTTAAACTCTCTGAACAGTATTTTCCAATCCCAGTCTATTTTTGTGTGGGTAGTTGTTTTTATTCCTTGTCGTACAGATGCCCATATTTTGTCATTTGGTTATTTCAAATGAGTCATCAATTCTTTGTAAGGCTGTCCTGTTGATTAGACTATGTTAAATGTTTAATATCAAAACAATGAATATGCAAAATGAATATATTCTAAAAATGCAGACTCATAGATCCACAGGCTTAGAGGGGAGCACAAAAGCCATGTTGTTATATTTGCAAAAGTTAGGAGACAAAGTCATCATATGGACACAAAGGTTTTTTGTTTGTTTGTTTGATGGGCACATTGTTAAGGTTCCTAACCCCAAAGGGTGACAGTCCCTAATATCTAGGTTTGCGGGTTTTTCCTCAATGCTATTAGAAAAGAACATAATAACTATCCTATACCCACCCACTATCATATCTTCAAACTGAGAATTAAAACAGAGATTGATTCAAGTTTAAAGATGGAGCTTAGTGAGTTTGAGCAGGATGATATGATGGAGTTGCCTAGGACATTGATTCAGGAAGGCTCGTCCAGTCTGTCACAGGTCTAGCATTCACTGCCACGGCGTCTCCTCCTGGTAGCTCCAGGGAATTAGTCTGATCATCAGCAGGGTGCCTCCTCTTAGCTGGCATCTCCCCCATCTGCGCTCCACGCTCTCACTCTGGACCCGCGCTGCTCCCTAACCATGGCGTCCTCTTCGGGACACTGCCCTCCAGCAGTGCCCACTAAAGTGGGCACTGCTTCTGAAGGGGATGTATTGGCATTCCTTAGTCTCTACTGCCTCTGTGGCCAGCTGTGGTCTCCAAGCCTAACCCCTCTGTCTCAAGGACAAACTACAGTCTGTATGGGCTGTGCTTTGATGGCAAGGTGAGATGTAAAGGGAAAGGGGAGGACTCCAGCCCGCCCACTACTCTGGGTCCCAGCCCAGGGACCCTCTGGCAGCAACCTTTTATGGCCCTCCTGTACTCCCTTTTAATGCCACTTGTTCCCTGGGCCACTTGCCCTGTGACCTCCAACCAACTTGACCCTTGTCACAAAGCCAGCAGCCTGGCAGGTATCAGGTTGGATCCTTTGTCCTTAGCTCCCCTTCTCCTGCCCAGCACTGTTCTACAGTGTTTCTCGGGGAATTGGTTCTATACCCTGGTCAAGACCGCCCCATCCCCCACTCACTCTCTGCTGAGCAGTTCCTTATATAGTGGGCTGTTTCAGCATGCCGCCCTCTGGTTGGCTCCTTAAAGGCTCCTCTCTGATTGGCCAGGGTTCTGCACAGGCTCCTTCCAGCCTGCTTTAACTTCTTCCAGCCAGTGTGTGGCAGTCCCATGGATGCTCTGGCGCTGGAACACTCACAGAAAGCTAAGCTCACCACCGCCACCACCTGCAGGATGCCACAATCAAGACTCCCAATTTTTCATCCTAGCTCTACCACTCCTTCATTGCAGGGTTTTGGGCAAGCAACCTTCCCTGAGCAGTAAAGGAACAGATTCTCAGCTGGTATAAAGAGGCAGAGCTGCAGTGGCTTCAATGGATCTCTGCCCATTACACCAGCTAAGGATTTGGCCCACTAGGTACTAGCCATAATAGAATAATCCTACTACTGAGGCTCCTTGAAGAAATAACTAATCCTTGCCATGTGCCATAAAAATATTGAAGTGCCAAGTCTGGTTGCCTATAGATTTGGAATAGCAGATCTTCAACTGAGTGACCAAGCAGTAATCAGCCCAGAATGCTGTGTTTGTCAAGGACTAAAATGTGCGCAATAAGGGTGTGTGCACACATGCGTCATAACCTCTACCATACCCCCAGCCAGTTTTATTTTGTCAGCTAACAAGGAAACTAAACTGACAGGGTTTCTGCTTATTAGGTACTTCAAAGAACAACCATTTTCTCCTCATTTTCTTTTCTGACCACTCACAAGAAGTGAGCTGTTTATATAGATCTAATGCCGGCATGATAAGCATACCCCCTTTTCTTCATGGCACTGATCCAAGCCCTACTTAAGTTAATTGGGTTTTCCTATTGCCTGCATGTGAATCAATCCCCATGTGCATTCCCAAATCTCAGATCTCAGCAGGATCAGCATTCTGGGTTTGGTGGGACAGGTCACCAAGTCAAAGATGGGGTTGTAAGGATGTTGTAGCCTTTCTTCCCCTTCCCCACAGAGGCTGGCTGTTTCTGGTGTATTGGTGAGTTGTACCCACACAAATTAGAGAAGGGTGTTCAATTTTTGGCTTTTCTGCTTTGAAATACTTTAACTATATTCAGTGAGACTATCATCTAGATAGTGTACATTTTATATAGCCTCCTGGTGACAGTCTGACAACTGTGGTGACAGTATAAGGACTGTCTGAACATTTTCAAAGGACCACAAAAGCGTTATTTTGTTAATGTTCATGGGCCTTACCCTGTGAAAACCCTAACCCATTGCTGCACATTTACTCTCTTATTGGTCTTTGGAGAAACCTTGTGTGACAGACTCAATTGCCTGTTGTTTGAATCTGAAGACACATAAAATGAGTGTGCATCCCTGAAGAGAGATATTTAAATTTGTCTCTTGGCAATCTTTTCCTCTCTTTAATTACACAGTTCAAGCCAATCTCTCCACATTACACACAGAGTTTTTCCAATAATAAACACTGACATCTTATTGAGTCATCCTAAACCATCACCGTTTTCTTCCATAAAAGGCAATCTATCAAAAGATTCAAAACTCCAACTAAGGGCAGTCTGTGAAGAGCTTCAAAAAGATCTCTCCAAACTAAGTGATTGGGCAACAAAATGGCAAATGAAATTTTAATGTTGATAAATGTAAAGTAATGCACATTGGAAAAAAATAATCCCAACTATATATACAATATGATGGGGACTAATTTATCTACAACTATTCAAGAGAGAGATCTTGGAGTCATTGTGGATAGTTCACTGAAAACTTCCACATAGTGTACAGAGCGGTCAAAAAAGCAAATAGAATGTTAGGAATCAGTACAAAAGGGATAGAGAATAAGACAGAAAATATCTTATTGCCTCTATATAAAACCATGGTACGCCCACATCTTGAATATTGCGTACACATGTAGTCGCCTCATCTCAAAAAGATACATTGGCATTGGAAAAGGTTCAGAAAAGGGCAACAAAAATGATTAGAGATTTGGAACAAGTCCCATATGAAGAGAAATTAAAAAGACTTGGACTTTTCAGTTTAGAAAAGAGGAGACTAACGGGGGATATGACAGAGGTCTATAAAATCATAACTAGTGTGGAAAAAGTGAATAAGGAAAAGTTATTTACTTATTCCCACAATATAAGAATTAGGGGTCAACAAATGAAATTAATTGGCAGCAGGTTTAACACAAACAAAAGGAAGCTTTTCTTCACTCAGCGCATTGGCAACCTGTGGAACTCTTTGTCAGAGGATGTTGTGAAGACTAGGACTTTAACAGGGTTCCAATAAGAGCTAGATAGATTCATGGTGGTTAGGTCCATCAATGGCTATTAGCCAGGATGGAGAGGAATGGTGTCCCTAGTCTCTGTTTCTCTGGAAATGGATAAGAGAGGAATCATGTGATGATTACTTGTTGTGTTCCCTTCCTCTGGGCTATCTGTATTGGCCACTATTGACAGACAGGATACCGGGCTAGATGGACCTTTGGTCTGACCCAGTATGACCATTCTTATCTTCTTCATTACACAGTGAATTGACACTGCAGCGATAGATCCACCAACGGTCAATTAGATGTGATAAATATTAGATGACACAGATAAGTGTCTACTTAGATGCGATAAACTGATCTCTGAGTGCTTTCCAATCAACTCCGGTACTCCACCAAGATGAGAAGAGTAGCTGGTGTCAAAAGGAGAGCAGTCCCTGTTGACTTTATCACATGGATGACACCATGGTAAGTACATTGACTTCCACTATGCTATTTGTGAGGCTGAAGTTGCACAGGTTAGAATCGATAGTGGGCATAGTGTAAACTAAGCCTAAGTCACCTGCAATCAGAGAACACATGACTGTTTTGACTGAGTCCATTTTACACATGGAATTGTCTGCCATTTGAATTAGATGCACGGTAAGGGGTGGCAAAGGTGGGATGGTCTCCCGCACATACCCTTAAAGAAGGAAAATGGTGGCAAAGAGAGTTTCCAGATATAAAAAAATCTGCATTGCTATCATTGGCTAGGTCAATAGGCTCAGCTAATGCACTTACTGCCTGTGTAACGCTGACAGATGGAACTGAACCTGGGACCTTTAGAACTTAGTGCATGAGCCTCTACAGCTTCAGCTAAAAGCCAGCTGGCTCTCAGCTAAGGCTGCAGAACAAACTCATTCTTTCTCTCTCTATATGGTCTAAGACTTGTTAACTATCACTGAAGCTACGAGATGCAGTGGTATGAGTGGAAAAGCATTCTAACAAGATTTTGAAAGGCAAAATTGGCATTTAGCCAAATTGACTGGTAGTCAGCGTGAACTGAACAGGAGACAGGAGCCACTAACCAGAGTGAAGAACCAGGAATCTAGCCAAGGATCAAGAGCTGAAGTTGAGTTAAAGCAGGAACTAAGAGTCAAGTCAATGGATAGCGCCAGGAAAGCATAGACGGAAACAAGACAGGTACAGGAGCAACAACAGCTGCAGGCAGAAGCTTTGAGCTTTCTGAGTGTAAAAGGAGGCACGCCAACTCCCTTCAGTCAGTCAGGAGAGACAGACAGGCAGGCAGTCCTGCCTCAACCCAGATGAACTTCTTGGAAGCTGAGCGGTCTACCTCTTAGGATTAGCAGAAACAGCTTCCTCCTGACAGGTGGGCAGCTGGCTCCCATTTGTGATTTTGAAAAAAAAAAACCTCTCTCAGTTTCTAAATGTTACCCAGAGCATGGCATTGTTCCTTCAGGTAATATCTCGCCAAACACCTAGACTACGTCTAAACTACAAAGATTTTTCGAAAGAGGATCTTTTGAAAATGAAAGTAGTTTGGACACATTTTTTTTAAAAAAAAAACCCTTTTTCGAAAAAAACGCTCTTCCTAAAAAAAAAGAGGAGGTTTATGCAGGGTTTTTTTGAAAAAGGGGGTTTTTCCCGAAAAAAAAAAACGCATCCAGAATACTTTCATTTTCAAAAGATCCTCTTTTGAAAATGCAATCGGAAGAAGATATCCTCTTTTGAAAAATCTTTATAGTTTAAACGTACCCCTATAGAAATGAAGAGGATGGGTGAGAATTTCAGTTGATTAAAAGCAACGTAGCTGAATTAACATCAAGGGATCTATGCTGATTTATAGCTGTCAAGGATCTGGCCCTATAATTCCACCTTTGCTTTATCCCGATTTATCCTGCCTGTGTGCTTGAGCAGACATATTATGTTTGGCTGGATTTTAGTGTGAGCAGGCAGATCACTGGTGTGTGTTTGCCCCAAATTCTGAGTCAGGTGGGACATGTGAGGTGTCAAATGCAAGCTTATGCTATACTGACTCTGTCTAGGCTATACATGTACATGTACAATCTTTGTGTGTGTGAAGTTATGAATATGGGCTTTGTATTTATATTTTAAATGTTTTCTACTGTGAGGGGCAGTTGCTCAATGCTGCATGGACAATGGCTTCTAAGGGTTGCCAATTGACACCTGAGGAGCACACAACGGCCCCTTACTTGAAAAGGACATACCTAGATTCTCCATGGCTCCTTGCCTAAAAAAGGACATACTCTGGTTTGGTGGTCATGTGATCAGCCCCATTTTGGGAGGAACCAGCACCCAGGAGAACAATGGATTTTCCCTCCCCATAGTCAAGGTTATTATAAAAGTATCCTGAGGGTGCCTCCATCTTGTCTTTGTTCCTCCTCTTGACTCCAGACAGAGGGCCCAGAAGGATTCGTGGACCGATCCTAACATAGGATGTACACCAGAGACTTTTAAGCTGGCAGTTTGTTACATCTCTGCTAAGAGCCTGCATCAAGAACTTGGTGATTAATGTATGTAATGTATTTGCTTTAACAATCCTACTTTCAACCTTTTCTTTCTTTTATTAATAAACCTTTAGGCTGCGTCTAGACTGGCATGATTTTGCGGAAATGCTTTTAACAGAAAAGTTTTTCCATTAAAAGCATTTCCGCAAAAGAGCGTCTAGATTGGCACGGGGGCCTTTGAGCAAAAAGTGCTTTTACGCAAAAGCATCTGTGGCCAGTCTAGACGCGATTTTGCGCAAGAAAGCCCCGATCGCCATTTTCGCCATCGGGGCTTTTATGCGCAAAACAGTTCTTCCCTGTCTACACTGGCCCTCTTGCGCAAGTATTCTTGTGCAAGAGGGCTTATCCCTGAACGGGAGCATCATAGTATTTGCACAAGAACACTGACAATCTTACATTAGATCGTCAGTGTTCTTGAGCAAATTCAAGCAGCCAGTGTAGACAGCTGGCAAGCAGCCGCTTTTGCGCAAAATCTTGCCAGTCTAGACGCACCCTTAGATTTTAGATTTAAAGGATTGGCACAGCGTGCTCTTTGGGGTAAAATCTGAGGTATAAGTTGACCTGGGACTGTTACTGGTCCTTTGGTTCCAGGAGAACCTGTGCGGAATTGGTGAGATTGGTTTTATAACCTCTCACCTGTGTAAAGTGTGGTGCTGGTTTTGGCACAGGTTAAGCTGGGGTGTCTAAGGGGATTGCTTCTGTGACTTCTTGCTGACCAGACTGACAGCTGAAGTGTACTTTGTGACTGGTTTGGTGCCTTATAGAGGGGGAACACCAGTCTTGGGCTGTAAGTAGCCCCAGTTATAAGCAGTTTGCTCTGATTTGACACTCACAGTAGTGCCACCAAACCACCTGGCATATTATACTGTAGTGTTGCTCCTTTCAGAATTTCTCAGTTAGAACAGGCCACAAATATATGACAACAGCAAAATAAACTGCAAGGTTCAGATCTAAGTCCAGTGTTCCCCAGGATCATCAAAAAAGCACCATTTTTTATCCTAAGGTTTAGTGTGTCAAATATAGAGAATTTAACTAGGACTTTAAAAAAAATCCATGCAATCTGTTTTCAACAGAAAATTAGATTTTCAACTAAACAAAATTTCTCAAAAAAAGATCTCATTTCCAGAGTTCAAAACCTATTGTTCTGCAGCGTGGACACAACCACTCTGAACTCAGGGCAGGAAGACCACCAATGCCATCATATCGTTCCCTAGGCCAGCATTCTTTGTCCTCTCTATCCCACCAGTCACCAATCCACTCCTTGGAAATGGAGGCAACCACACCTAAATTCAAGTACAGCTCCTCATTTACTCTTTCCATTTTATTCTGACTGCTGCGTGGCAAACAGAGTGAACCTTCTGCATTTGCAATGGCCACTGACAAGCACGCTCCTTCCTGGACACAGTAGCACAGCCAGATTTGATTGAATCTCTGGTGTGAGGGGAATAAAGTAATAATGTTAGGAAGTGTACCAGGAATTACTATGCCTATTACTAAATAGCAGAGAACCTGGAAGTATTGGAAATTTACCAGACTGATGACTAGTGCAGAGAGAATATTTTGTAGTAGTAGCTTACAGATCGCTTAACCAGAGACCAGAACTGCATATCTAGAAACTCACTGTCAATTTTAACCAAATTCTGGCTACTGCATCTAGCTCAGAGTCAAGAGGAAGCACGATGAACTGGCCAGCCAGGATAGTGACCTGATGACCCCAGAATCAAGGATAGGAATGAATGGGAGCTAGCAGCAGGTGCCAGATGAGGCCTCCAAATTGACTTCAGTGAAGAGATCAGTCCCCAAAGGAGTGGCTGCCAAACATGTTGGGAATGTATTCAAAGAAGTTTTTTGATGGGAGTGGCTTACTGTAGAAACTATCTGTATACCCCAATTTAAAAAAAAAACTGTAAGAGGACCATGGCTAAGCACAGTAAAAGAGGCAGTTAAAGTAAAGACATTTTGGAAAATTGGAAGCCAATTCTAGTTCTGAGGGAACTAGAAAGGAACACGAACTTGCAAGTCACATGTAAAAATACAATTAGGCAGGCCAAATATGAACTTGAAGAAATTCTAGCAGAAGACATAAAAACTTACAGCATTTTTTAAGTACATCAGGAACAGGAAGCCTGCTAAACAGCCAGCCTGTAATTGGATGACTGAGGTGCTAAAGGAGTACTCAAGAAAGACAGGCAGTTGCATCGATCTTTACTGCAGAGTATGCTAGGGAGATTCCCACACTTGAGATGTTATTTTTAGGTGGCAAATCTGAGCAACTGTCCTAAGTGTCATTAGAGAAAGTTTTGGAGCAAACTGATAAATTAAACAGTAAGAAGTCACCGGGACCAAGTGATATTCACCCAAGAGTTCTGAAGGAATTCAGATATGAATTTGCAGAACTATTAACCAAGGTATGTAATTCATCGCATAAATCAGTCTCTGTGCCGGATGACTAGAGAATAGCTAATATAACACTAACACTGTTTAAAAAAAAAAGGCTCCATAGACAATTCTAGTAATTATTACAGGCTGGTAAGCCTAACTTCAAAACCAGGCAAACTGATTGAAACTGCAGGCGTTCCCCGACTTACAAACAGGTTACGTTCCGAATAGCTGGTCGTAACTCGATTTGTTCGTAAGTCGGAAATACCCCATACGAAGCACTCGAAGCGTAACCAAGCACCAACAACACAGCAATCAACAATGAAAAATAGAAACACACAAAAAAAAAAAAACACTACTGCAGCAACAGCAAACTTTATTTAACAAACATGAACATGAAATACAAAACACAATCCAGTAATTTAAATACAGTAATGTGAATTGAATTAATTGGATGAGGACTCGGAGGAGTAAAAAGCTACAGTAAGAACATCATCAACAGATTCTATTTCAGCAGTTCCTTTGCTTGTAGAAGGCATTGGTTCAATATGGGAGGCAGCACTGCTGGGGGCTTTCTTTAAAAAAATATCCATTTTGGACTGGACAATTTGTTTTTTCTTCTCGTTATAAATTTCCTTATAGCAAGCCAGGGCATCCTGAATTAAACGATCCACCTTTGAGAATCTCGCAACATTAGGGTCCATTTTTTCAAACTTCTGCATTCCTTCATTTATTTTGCTGAAAGCTGCAGACATTTCTTTCATCACAAAGTTTTTGGGGGCTTCTTCTTCTTCTTCTTGGGCTGTTTGTCCCTCTTCCTCTGCTACCCTCTCTGCCTCAAGCTGCATTAAATTTTCATTGCTCAGCTCCTCTCCAACATCCTCAACCAGTTGGTGTATGTCTTCATTATCCATTTCCAGATCCACTTCTTTCGCCAGCTGTACAATGTTATTAGAAATGTCTTCCAGTTCCTTTTCTTTTTCAAACCCTTTGAAACAGTTCACAAATCTTTTTAGGATTTTCTTCCATATGCCATTCATACATTGTGGAGTGACTTCTTCCCACCCTGAAGCAATGTTCCTTATGCAATGCAGAATGTTGTAGTCCTTCCAAAATTCACGTAATGTTTTTCCATTTTTGCATTCTGTGGCAGCTACTGCCTTTGCAAATGTGTTGTGAAGATAATATGCTTTGAAAGCAGCTATGGCCCCCTGGTCCATGGGTTAGAGAATGGATGTGGTGTTGGGAGGCAGAAACACCACTTTCATGTCAGAATGTAAGTCATTTAGGTATTGAGGGTGACCTGGAGCATTATCCAAAATAAGCAAAATTTGGAAAGGAATTCCTTTCTCCAGAAAATATGACTTGACTTCAGGGATGAAGCAGTTCACGAACCAATCTTCAAAAAGTGCAAGCGTCATCCAGGCTTTCTTATTAGCGCAATAATGGACTGGTAAAGTAGCCTTGCTGATATTCTTGAAGGCTCTAGGGTTTTCAGAGCGATAAATCAAGAGGGGCTTCAATTTATACCCAGAAACACTGCCTCCTAACAAGACTGTTAGACGATCTTTGAAAGCCTTATAACCAGGCATAGTTTTTGCTTCTTTATGTATGTAGGTACGTTCGGGCATTTTCTTCCAAAAGAGACCTGTCTCATCAACATTAAAGATCTGTTCTGGAAAATAATTTCCTTCTTTTATCAGCTTATCCAATTCTTCCGTGAAAGGTTCTGCTGCTTTTGAATCAGCACTGGCTGCCTCCCCACTTAATTTCACATTATGAAGGTTCGCACGCATCTTGAAACGGTTGAACCAACCGTGACTGGCAGTGAAAGTTTGGTCATAGTCATACCCCTCCTTTTTCTTTAAGTCTTCAAAAAGACTACGAGCCTTAGCTTGTATCGTCATGAGACTTAATGGCATGCATTTTTCAGTTTGGTCTTCCATCCAAAGCACTAAGAGTTTTTCCATTTCCAGGATGGGACCTGCTCTTTGCTTTGTTAGAATTTTTGATTTCATAGGAGCAGACCCTTTCACAGCTTCACGAATGCGATCGCTATCCTTTATAATGGTGCTGATAGTAGATTTTGATAACCCTAACTTACACGACATGAAGGACACTATTTGACCCCCCCTTCATATTGTCTCACTATCACTATTTTCTGTTCCAAATCAATAGTTTTTCTCTTTCTTTTCTCACCACCCTTATCACCCTCCTTATCACTAGCCCTTTTTCTTTTACTTGACATGATGGCCACAAGCAAACACTGAAAACACTGTGAGGGAATGAAACGTAAACATGCTGCCTGACCGCAGACACGCAAACACAACGTGCTGCCGCAAGGTTGGTCGTAAGTGCAGATGGTCGTAAGTTGAGGTGGTCATAAGTCGGGGAACGGCTATATAGTAAAGAACTGCATTTGTAAACACATAAATTAACTCAATCTTTTGGGGAAGCATCAACACAGTTTTTGTAAAGAAAAGTTATGCCTCACCAATACAGTACAATTATTTGAGGGGGTCTACACAAAGAGAAGGGTGATCCAGTGGATATAATGTACATGGGCAGAAAGCCTTACCAAAGGCTCTTAAGCAAAGTAGTCAGTCTTAGGATAACAGGGGAGGTCTCTCGTGGATCATTAACTGATTTTAAAAAAAGAGGAAACAAAGGGTAGGAATAAATTATCAGTTTTCACAATGGAGAGAGATAACCAGGGACCTGTACCGGGACCAGTATTATTCAACATATTCATAAATGATCTGGAAAAGGAGGCAGATAGTGAGGCATCAAAGTTTGTAGATCATACACAATTACTCAAGATAGGCAAGTCCAAAGCTGACCATGAAGAGTTACAAAATGATCTCACAAAACTGGGTGACTGGGCAACAAAATGTTCAGTGAAATTTAGAATTGATAAATGAAAGGTAATTCATATTGGAAAACATAATCCTAACTATGCATACAAACAACAGGGTCTAAATTAGCTGTATCGATTAAAGAAACAGATCAGAATCATTGTGGATAGTTCTCTGAAAACATCTGCTCACTGTCCATTGGCAGTTTAAAAAGCTCACAGAAAAAGTTAGGAAACTTTAGAGAAGGGATATAATAACAACAAAAATATTATGATGCCACTGTATAAATATATGGTACCATCCTACGTAGAGGCTAACACATTGTCCTATCAATTCCCTTATGCCTTATCCTAAGTGCTGATAGCTGCAGACTTTTCCCTTAGCAGGGACTCCAGTTAGTCACATTTTGGGAAAAGACCTAATTTTTCAGGGCCACCTTCTGCGTTCCCTGTAAGCTGCACAGCAGCACAGCTTCACAGGTGATTAATTAGCCCCACCCAGTCAGTCAGCTCCCTGAGCCTCTGACTAGGTGGGGCAGATTAATCACCCATGAAGTTGTACTGCCCCTTCTTGCGCAATGCCATTACGCTGCTTATTTTCAAGAAGAACGGCATTGCGCAAGAGGGGTTTTTTTGAACAAGAAGGGGCAGTGTAGATAGCTCCTTCTGGCGCAAAAGCCTCTTCTGCAAAAATGGCAGCTCATTAGGTATGCAAATGAGGCTCAGCAATATTCCACACTTAGCCTCATTTGCATATTTCTTGTGTAAGAACCGGCCAGTGTAAACGTAGCCCAGATGTTTGAATTCACTGCTAGCTTCCCCAGCAACTTGAAACAAAACCTCTCTTTGTCGCTTGCTAACTGCAGGAACTATGATGTCCTCCAAAACAGGGAAAATCTGAAATGATATGGATGGCTTATGAAGAATGCCACAGCGATGACCCTCCCCCAACCTGGTCTGAAATGTCAGAAAAACCCAATTGTGGGTTTAACTTACCATTCTCTCTGCAAGTCTTTCACTGAATTTAAACTGGCTGTGTCTGGGGAACTTCTGCAGCCTGAAGCGTCCTTCTAGCAATAGGCTTGTAGCCAGACATGAACCCCATCTTGTTTCTCCCCCCCCCCCCAGAGAGCAAGAGAAAGGCAGTCAGCCTTTGATGCCCTGGGAACGCAGGTGTGCTGCCTGTCCCTGACTCTAATAAACAAAAACCAGACAGTAAATGGGCTAGCTGACGACCCAGGGGCCTCCCGTCGCCCTGATGGCTAGAACCAGTAATTGACACGCCTGCACTGTCCCAGGAGAGGAATCTTCGCGCATCACATACTAGAAGTGCCCATTGTCTGCATTTTCCCAGGTGTGAATTATGCTTTGCACCCTTCGTGGGAAACTTGGCGTTCAAAGCCATTTTTCCTAATTGGCCACTTGAGACCAGGAAGAAGCCTACGTGACCCAAGGGGTATAAAGAGGGGTTTAGTAGCCCACCCCATTTGAGCTCCAATCATCCACACCTGCTGGCAGGTATTGATTGTCTCCCGAGGTCTGTGGGACGCCCAACCTCGCCCTACTTCTTCCCGAGGGATTGAGAGAAAGACGCTGGCCACGCCAAGTCTGGAACGCAGGGGTGAGAATATATACCTGCTAGGTGTCTATTTTGCATGCATTTAATAAGAGCTCAGAGAACCAAAAGGGTTTCATGGTACCTGTAAGTGACTTCTTAGTGTAATTTCTGTCCTGTCCTTTGTAGTGGCTGTGTTATCTGTAACACAGTAGTAGCATTTAACAGCTAAGTTTACCCTGTAACAATAAAATAGTAACTGTTTAAGCTGTGACCTGACTCCTTCAGTTGCTGTAACAGAACCAAGCACAATTTTAAAAAGAACTCCAGCCGCTCATAAGGGACAGATATAGGGAGAGCTTGAGTGTTGGATCATGTCGCTTCCAGGGGACAGATCCGTTGGGGCATCTCTCAGCCTCCCCAGGCTGCCCGCTGCGAAGGGATCGTGTCTCCTAGCAGTCAAAATCTGAGGTGTAATAAGCTCTCCCTGTAAACTTCTTGGGGCGCCTGTCAACCTCCTCCAGGTTGCCCGCTGCTAAGGGACCCCAGTCCTAGCAGCTGAAGTCTCGGGTGTATAATACACACACACACCACTCACTGCCCTGACCACCGGCTGACAAGGCTGCAGTACAGTTTTCAATGTATCGTTTTATGTCCTCGAAATTCTGAACGGAACGTGTGCACGCTCATGGCCTGAGACATCTGAGACAGCGACCATCTGTGTCTTGTCTGCTTTCAAACCCAGCGACCTCCGCAGACTGAAGTGTCTCGACGGCTTGCCCATACTGCAGGAGAAGTCTGGGTCATTGCACCACCAGCTGGCCAACAGAAAGGCAAGATGAGAGGCAAGCAGAAATTCTCAGACTGACTGCACACCTTAAAGACAGGATTTCTGTGCAGGAGCTGACAGTAACTTCACAGTTCCCTGAGGACGGATGGAAATTAAGGGAGAAAGCATTGCAGAAATTAGCACGAGCATCTGCTTTCATGGATGCCCGCAAGACTGTAGGCTCCCGCTGTGCTCACCCCAAGCCCCTTCACAGTGCGAGTCCCCTTCTCAATGCAACGTGCTGCAGGCCAGAAACAGTTTGGACAATCCCATAGGTGGATGAGCCATGTAACCTTCAGTGACAGCTGGGCCAAATGTTCTCCACGAAGTCCCCATGCTTAGCCACTTCCCCCGTTTATCTCCACTCTCGAATCCTGGTGCCCAGTGTATATGCAAACATGCAAAGATGGGAAAGGAGAACAGGGGGCTAAGGGCCGTGCCCTGATCAACAGTTTCAATCTTGGAAATTGTTTCACTGTGTGCTTTTGTTCACGCATTTTGTTCAAGGGTTTGGGTTAATGGTGTTTTGGTGTATTGGAAGCTGGCCTGCCTGGCAGTGATCTAATAGTGTGCCTTTTTAGTAAATGTTCAGAAATAAAGGTTTTTCTTTTATCAAAGAAATGGTATTACCATCACTTTGCCACCACACATAATGTCTATTTCAAACACTAGAGATAAACACCTCCGGGAGAACTAAAGTTGTAGGCAAACAATTTATTTCTCAGTACAGAGAGCTAAATTCAGAGCTGTCTCCCCACTGCCATTTCGTAAGTGATCATGTCATTCATAAGTACAATCAATGCCTTAATATGCTGTAAGCTTTGAACTCCTAATTGTACTGTTCTCCCACTTCCATGGGTCCATGAAAGTCTATGAGGTGGGAGTGCAGAACAGCTCTAATTTCTGTTGCTTGGGTGCACACAGCTCCAGCTGTAGTTGCTGAACTTTCTGGCTAAGGACCAGTGTAGCAGCCTATCACTGTCTTAGGTTCTTTGAGAGAGAAATAGCTTACCTTTGGCTTCACAAAGCTTGTGAAGCACAGTGTTACCCTTATGGGGTGACAACTGATGATAACTACTCCTAAGTCCTAATTAGCCTAATTAAAATCTATGATGTTAGATGTGACACCGAAAACCGTATCTATTCACCGGCTTTGTTCTTACCCAAAGATGACGGCCGACAAATAAAAACGTAACAATTTGGATAAGTTTAGACAACCGAACTATATTGTAACAAATATATCTCAAACTAACATGGGGCAGTCCCTTTTTAAATAAACAATGATACTTAACAGAGCCTAGCGACGTGGCAACAATGGACGAGTTGCTGGCGACCTCGATCCATTGGTCCTTTCAGGCCTCAGGAGAGGAATAGCCAGGAGTCCCATGTTGGTAGGCCAAATTCTGGCGACCTCAGTCCTCTGGCTAATTTGAAGCCTCAGGAGAGGAACAGCCAGGGCGATCCCTCGAAGGCTGGTTGAGATCAAAGACGTCCACTTCACCTTCCGCGAAGTCGTCTGGTCTCCGACGCTCTTCCTGCACTTCGGATGCAGCTGGAACCGGCGATGGAAGCTAGACTCTATACTACCCTAACCTACACTTAACCTAAAATAAAACCTTATCTAAATCGCGACGCGCCCGACGATCAGACACGACGACGGCCGACATGCATTGACCGACGCTGCCTGATGAACAGTCACGATGACGATAACTAAACTATCTAAAAACTAAACTACCTAAACTAAACCTAACCTAGGTAGAGGGGAAGCATAAACCTTCCATTTAGCTTCTCTCTATAAAAGACTTTGCTAGACCTCTTTCATTCGCATCACAAACCCAGGGCCAAGACTAGACCTCACTCTTTCTCTAAACCTAGCCTAAGCCCGACGCCCCGACGCAACGCTTAAAACAGGTGTTGCTCGGTCTTATAAAGGTTGGACTCATGCATATGCATGCAGACTCTGGTTTAAAATGATTGGTCTGTACATGATACTTACTTGCATATTTTTAAAGGGATTGGTTCTCTTAACCATAACAAATGAATATTCATACCAACGCTCTAACCTTATACATATTCACGAGTTTTCAAAACTTAACAGTCAGGTACTGCTACGTGTCAGGTAGCTTTGCAAGAATGGTTTCCTAGAATGACTGACAGCTAAGTTACAATAAATGCCACCAGCAATGTATAATGAATTTTACGGACAATGATGACATTTTACATGGGTATCTGTATAACTCAAACTACATACATTAGGCTCATTATTACAGATTATACAAAACTACATACATTAGGCTCAAGCATTCAATCATACAAATTTGTTAACAACAGCAAGCTGCAACGAAGACAACGTTGAGGCAGCTGGAAACCAAATGGGTCTGAAGACAGCACCAGCAGGATTTCAATCTGTTAAACATGTTCAGCCACCATCCCACACTTGCTGGGAGGTAATTAAACTTTCTTTTCCCGGGCTTCTGAGATCAGGATCTAATTTCATAAGCCAAGGCAAAAATGAGGCAAGTGGGATCCCCAAGAATAGTGGAAACAGTAACTACATTCATAACAATGTCATTGGGTGGGAAGAGTCACCCAGTCTGTTCTTGAATGCAGGCTCTTGACGGGCAGAAAACAGTGGTATCATGCATTTTCCTGGTACAGCCCATGCTGATATTCATGAACCAACCTCTGTGGTGCACAAGGGCCTGCATACAAGTAGTACTCCTTTCAGTATATGTGTTCATGTGCTCTTTGAGGCAGGCAAATGAGTTCTGTCAGTGACCCCACAGCAGTTTAGAAACCGCATTCCCTCAAAGCCAGCAATTACCTCAGGAATACTCTTTTATGCCCACCTCCTTGGGGTAAACTGCATGCCTGAGTGCCTCAGAAACGCAACCCACTTTATCCACAGTTGACTTTCCAACACCAAACTCATTGACAGTGGACCTGGGCCAGTCTGGGGGAGCCCGTTTCCAGATGGTTAGAGCAACCTGCTTCCAGACCAGCACGACCACCCCCCTACCTGTATCTTGATGCTGGTGAGTTGGGGCAAGCTGCTCAAAAAGCTCCAGAAATTTAGAGGGTTTTTTTTTTCAAACAAAAGTGCTAAATCCACTAGGGGGTTTCCCAGGTGGGCATGACAATGTGTGTAAACAGACATCTCAGAATAGGGCCACTGTGTTATCATTTGAAATACATCTGAGGGTCACCCTGTTCCAATCCACCAGCCAAGATTTAGTAATATTTATACATGGCCAACTTCAGAATTCCACATACAATGATAGCACATACAATCCAATGAGCTATTAGCATCTAGAAGATCAAGCCTTTTAGAATGATACTTCACAAGGTATACTTTGTACAAAACAGCTCACAATTATATGGCAGTGGTGAATATGGAGGTGCCAGGGGCTACTTCCTTTCCATAAAAACCTGAACACATGCTAAATCATATATCCACGTACAGGGTGAAGACCCTTTACCATACTTCCCTTTGCTTGTGATCCTCTTGCAGAACTTCTGGTCCACGTAAGAGGCCTCAGCCACTCTGCTGATTGTCATGAGCAGCACCAGCCTATTAGTCTGCCATGGCTATATCCTGCTCTTCCTCCTCCTTCTCCATGCATACCTCCGTCAGGTGCCTGCAATGGGTCAGAACTCACTGCAGGAATGTCCACCAACATCTCACAGAAGTCCCACCCATTTCCTTAAAAGAGAAAAGTGCAAATGAGAGAAGCTCTTCCATAGTGACTGCCCCACATTGCTGACTCTTGTTACTGGGAGCCCACAGACCAAAACGACAGGATGTGTCGGAGGGCTGCTTAAACCTCCAGCCCTTGACCATCAAGTTTTCCCCATGCACAAAGAGCTAGAGCAGCCACATTTTGGGAGGGCACTAGGAATTTTAGGATATGGCTGGTTGGCCTTGGGCCTGCATGTTGCCCTGTGGATGCTAGACCCCCAGGCTGGAACCTGGTTTCAAAAATTATCAGTCTTGAGTCAGCGTAGATGCTCAAGCACTGGGTTCTCAAACTCAAGGCACCCATGGGCTTTCATTGAAGTGCAGACATACCTTCTATGAGCAAGCGTATCAAATGTGAACTAAAACCTTTCATCCACATCCCTATCAAAATGCAGTCAAGTGTCTCTGCCAAGGGACTGGAGCTGATCCAGTGCCCAGGGAGGTCACTCTGCAATGAAATGGGAAACTTTCCGGAATAGCTTTACAAATCCTCTGTCTGCCTCATCTTCCCTTGTATTGTTGCGTCATTAGCCAATGGGTGAGAAAGGATTGTTTGCTCCCAAGGCAGGGTAAGAGGCATAAGCATGACTCTCACCTCGCGTCTGATACTAAATGGGTCATAGCAAAAAAAGACTGGCTGAGGCTGACCCCACATCAAAGGAGAATCCATGAAGACAATGGCAAAGCCAGTCACAGGGACATTGACACCTAGTAAAGGATGACCCACAAGGGGAGAGATTTCCCAACCTTTCAGCGGGGAAGCTGAGCCACATCCCCCAGTTTGAGAACAAAGGATTGGGAAGGTAGAAGATGACAGGAGAAGGGTTGGCTGCTGGAAGGAGTCAGGGCTTTCATTTGGAGTCAGATGAAGAGGTCAGATGGAGAGAGACATGACCAGGGGGCGGGGAGGCGGGTCTACAACTTCTGCAAATCCCTGGGCAAGGTATAGGGAATGGCCTGGCTCCATGTTCCCGTAAGGGGTGGAGCCTTGGGCAGAAGGGGGGGTAGGGTAGGGTTAGAGTTAACAGTAGCAGCGATGGCGGCCGAGAGCCCTGAACTCCTTTGAATCACTGGGGCCCAGGTCAACAGCATCTTTGCCCCCTCCTGTCGGTGAGCTTGGATATGGTACTGGAACAATGAGGTTCACTGTAGCTGATATGGGCTCTGAACTAACCCGAGTGATCTAGGCTTTAGCCTTCAGTTCACTATACGTCTACACTGCGCAGCTATTTCGGGATACCAGAGGTATCTTAACAAGCTGCCCATTATTTCAAAATATTTTTCAAACAGATGTACTATTTCAGCATCCCTGTAATCCTTGTTCCACAAGGGTTAAGGGATGTCTCAAAATAGTATGTTATTTCAAAATTTGGTGCTGTGTAGATGCACCAAATTGCAAAATAAACTATCTTGAAATAGAATCAAAATAAGATATACCATTTGCATAGCGTAAATTGCATCTCTTATTTCGAGTTTAGGATGCTGTGTAGCTGCACCCTATGCTACTGTAAGGACTTACTATGCTGTGTTTCGTTCACGAACAAACCCTACTCTTTCGACTGCTGTTCAAGTGTTCTTGATGAGCTCCATTAATCTCTGTAATGTGTACAAGTCTCTCCCAGGAGCCAGTCTCAGTTGGACTCGCTGAACAGAGCCCAATGGGAAGCAGGAGTGTTGAAGGCCCAGACATCCAATGAATCGAAGGAGGCAATGAAGCCTCGTAGCTTATCCTGGAGAAAAAGTGAACCCCCCTGGAGGTCAGGCATATGGAACAGGCTACTCCTAGGGTATGTCTACACTGCAGCACTATTTTGGGATTCTTCCGGTATCCCGAAATAGTGTTTTTCGCGTACTGACTTCATGCCTGTTATTTCAAAATGTAATCGAAATAACAGGTGCGCTATTCTGACGTCCTGGTAAACCTCATTCCACAAAGATTAAGGGACTTGTCAGAATAGCGCTCTATTTCGAAATTTGGTTCTGTGTAGACAGCATCAATTTTTTAAATAGACTATCTTGATATAAAGTACACAATTTGCATAGCTCAAATTGTGTAATTTATTTTGAGGTAGCGCCACAGTGTAGACGCACCCCTAGAAACAGTTTCTAAGCTGGTGGCATAGCACACACACGTTAAATGGGATTCTTTCATTGATGTCAATAGACGTTGGAATAGAACTCTAAAACATCTTGTCCATAGCTCTTGGCACATCCTAGGTTTGTTTATTTTGTCCTTATTCTATTTTTTTCTCCTGTGAATAGAAGTTATGAGTTAAAGGATGACAATTGTCAGGATCACCTTTGCTGACTGGATAATGAAATTTGACTCTATATTTACTTTCATTCACGCATCCTCCCGTTTTCTTGTTGTTCAGAAATAATCAAATGGAATTGATCAGCTAATTCCATTTATATCCTTGGATTGTTCCTAGATTGACTGGTTGTGTCTGTTCAGACTGTCCTAGAGTTCCATTACTTGTTCTTTTAAAATGGTTATTTTCACAGGATCTTCCTTCCGAACTATTCAAACTTATCTTCTATGTTCTTCTCACTGAAGACACTGTAAAAATGAGTTCATTAGCTCAGACAAGTTTGAGTCGGCACTAAATTAATCCTCATCCTCATTAATGAACCTACTTTCTCAAGTGTACAGTGGTCACTATTAAAAAGCCAATGTTTGACAACAGTTCTTCACAGTGGAATTTGACATTAGCACAGTTCTTTCCTTTTTATTTAGAGTAGATGATAGCTTCATTTTTCCCCTGAATAAATTTTTAAAAGCCTGTCTCAATCCCATTAAGTCATGTTAATTTGTTTTGCCTTTTTGCTGCCCCTTAATTTTCCCTGCAAATATTTACTGACTCAATCCTTCTCTATAGTTCTTTTTTTCCATTAAGGAATCTGATTTTCAAAGGGCCCTGGCCACCTGCAACCCATTAATTTCAACTGGACTCATGGGTGTGCAGCACATCTGAAAATCAGGCTCAAACATTCCTTCACTGGGCCCATCACAGCCGTATCTGTTTAATTCTCTATTTCTAGAACTAATTTTCTTTTGTCATTGGAGCAATGTGACATGTCTTTTATTACAAGGGATTGGAATCTCACATCACTCAATTCTTTTCTTTCCCACTATATCATTAGCAAGTTATTCAGTTTTGTGACACTGTTTAAACTGCAGGAGCAAATTTAAGTTGATATACCAATAGGTACCAGATTTCTAGCACACGTTATATCCTTAGTGAGGCCATTAGTTTGGCTATGTCCAAATTACTGCAGTAAATTGACCGAAGTTATGATGTAGCTTATGTCACCTTACTACGATGTCTACACCTTGCTGGGTCGACAGGAGACTCTTTCCTGTCAACTTACCTTACTCTTCTCTTTCGGTGTAAAATACTACGGTCAACTGGAAAGTGATCTGCGGTCACTTTGGTGGGTCTACACTATACAAGCTAAATCAATCACTAATGCATCAATTGCTGGAGCATTGATCCATCTTTAATGTAGACATATCATATGATTATTCCATTTTCTACAGTTTCTAGGTATCTAGGAGAGGAAGGATGGTCCAGTGGTTAGGACACTAACCTAAGACTTGAGAAACTCAAACGCAATTCCCTGCTCTGCCACAGAATTCCTGTGTGATCTTGGGAAAGTCACTTAACTTAGTTCCCAGCTTGACAAATGGGGACGTTTACTTCTTTTATCTCAAAGGTGGGGTGGTCATGATAAACGCATTAAAGACTATATGGTGCTCAAAGATTATGGTGATGGGAAGCATATAAATACCTTAAGCAGATGGGGAGTGTATTCAAATTAAAGCTGCAATCCTGCAATGAGCTCTGTGCACACAGTCCCTTTCACCCACATGAAGCACTAGGTGGGCCCAGGAGTCTGCCTTTCAAAAGGGAAGCTTTAAAATGTCAATTTTTCTTATTCCCTCATTTTTCCTTTGCTCCTTTCCTGTTTCCTCATCTACTCTGTGGAAATGGCAATAATTCTTCTCATGTCTCTGTGGATTCACTCTGCTCCAGCTCAGTCATGTGTTAACTGCTGCTGGGTCTTTTTACCTTTGTGTAGAACTGCAGCTTCAAAATGAGCTATACACTTCTTAGAAAGGAAATGTACTTCCCAAATGGGCAACTGTAATTGTGAAGTGAGAGTCAAAGCCTCATATCTGTGTCCCATCATGAGCAGCAAAAGGATAGGGAGACTCATATCTTCCCAAGCATCAAGCAACAGTGGGTATAGCAAGCTTCTTCACACTCTTGCCAAAGGGTATAGGACTGAAGGATCCACATTGCTGCAGCAGTGCCTCTAGCCCAGATCCAGGCCTCCTGCTCTGGCTGTTTCCTCACTTGCCATTTGGACACTGTGGGTACGTCTACACAGTAACGTTATTTCAAAATAACTTAGTCCGCGTCTACACAGCAGGCAGTTATTTTGAAATAATGTCAAAATACTGTCAAGCTGGAGGACTTTTTATTCTGACTCCTATAACCCTCATTGTACGAGGAGTAAGGGAAGTCGGAGGAAGAGTGCTCTATTTTGAAATAAACAACAAACGGTCTGGTAGCACTTTATAGACTAACAAAACATGTAGATGGTATCATGAGCTTTCATGGGCACAGCCCACTTCTTCAGATGACCGGAGTATGAGTAGGGGATATGAAAACTCGAAATAAATAGGAGGGGGAAAGGAGAGAGGGGAGAAAAAGAAAGAAAGAAAAAAAGGAAAAAGGAAGGGGTGTGAGGGACAGGGCATCATTAAGTATCTGAAGAATGGGTACTTAAACCTAAGCAGATCAAAGTAAATAGATGGCTGCTGAGACAGGAAGGATACTACTCACAGAGCTGTTACCATCTACATGTTTTGTTAGTCTATAAAGTGCTACCAGACCAGTTGTTGTTTTTTTCTGTAACAGACTAACTCGGCTACCCCCTGAAGCTCCTATTTTGAAATAAGTGCTATGTAGACGCTCCCTATTTTAAAATAAGCTATTTTGAAATAAGCTACGCAATTGATGTAGCTCAATTTGTGTAGCTTATTTTGAGTTAAGCCCTGCTGTGTAGATGCACCCTATCACACAGGAATCTCCTGCATCCTACATCTAGCCCCCCAGCACCTAACTGACCCCTTGTGGTGCAGCAAGCCTGCTCTTTTCCCACTGCAAGTGACCCCTCCCTGGCTGTGAAGATAATACAGGATGAAGGTGGGTCCTAAATCTTCCTCTTCAGCCCCCAAGGTTGAGCAGAATATTGAAAACATGAAAGGATCCAATATAAACTTACTTTTCTAATAAAATCTATTTATTTCCTCCACTGTGCAAATGATAGCAATATGGTAACATACGCATCCCAGAAATAAGGTTCCTATACCAGATAAATTGTAACATAAAATTGTTGACAATATTAATCCAAGAATTCTATAATTCTTTGATCCAAAAAGGCTTTAAAGCTTTGAACAATATGTTCATCAGCCAAATACAGGCATGATATTAGCTTAATCATATTGAGAAAGCAAATGTAAGCACTTGATGATCAATAAGTACCTCAGTGAAAGCACATTTGACTTGACAGCTGTTAAATTTTCCTCAGGCTGGTCTAGAGGCATAATGCCTTCTCATGATTCCTGCTGAATCTCATCTGCTTTTTAAAAAACATCTCTACTGTAAAGTAATAATCAATTGCCCATATGTAAAGGTGACCGTCATCTACAAACCAAATCTTACATCTTTTACCTATTGAAATCTTGTCTTGGTTTATATCTACAGCCATGACTCCATTTCTGATCTCAGTTAAGGCTGGTCTGATCCAGAGCCCACTGAAAGACTCCATTGATTTCACTGGACATCAGATTAGATCCTTAAACAGGTATAAATCTAGAATCAACTAGGAAAGTCAGTGGAACTCCTTGAGATTGATACCAATCTAAGTGAGAGTAGAATCCAGCCCATTATTCCATCCATTATTACGTATTATTTGTATAATAGCATCTAGACATCCCAACTAGGATCTGGGTCCTTTTGTGCTGGGTTCTGTACATAAACCTAGTGGAAGACGGTCCCAGTCCTGAACAGTTTAAAATATAATTTAAGACAAGGTAGATAAAGAATATACAATACACACCTGTGTATCCGTATGACCTGAGGGACATCTGTTTATCTGAATATCTGGTGATCTGAAACTTTCAGAAGTGCTATTAACTAACATGGGGCTACATGAGGGACACACTATGGATGATTAGGATTTTCAGATGAAGCACATTTAGAAAACTTGAATGATACTGTATTATATGTGTTTGATATTTTGATGGTTGTGCTAAGCTGACTTTCAAACACAACAAACTACTTGCTGGCCATATATATTTGGAGGAACAAACCACAACAATGTTTGTCATTCAAAAATATTGACAAGTAAATTCTTAGGTTCCATAAACTGCTTGTGAATAGTTCAATGGGCCCCACAGTGTGGGAACCTAGCTAGTGGAAGAATTAAAAAACAAATACACCAAAGTTAATTTGCAAACCATTCCATGCAATGTAGCCTCCTAAGACAATATGAAGGTGTACATGTCATGCAGAGGTTGCTCATTAGAAGAGCCCCAACAACTGGCCTGGTTTTGTTTTTGACTGTATATCAGACCAGATGGACAGATACTTTTGTCAGTTTGATGGGAAATGTGTGAAGGAGCACTTTTATGTGCTAGTTTCCAAGGGCAACAGATGCAACAAAAGGGAAAGTAGGAAACAGAATGTTTAAACCTATGCATTACTTTAAAGTATGTCTTCTGAGTCATCTAAAGAAAACAAAAGGAGAGCAATAAAACTGAGCAATGCATTGTTCTAATTTCCCCTTAACTGCTAAGAATCAACTGTTTTAATATTTTGATTTTGGCAAGTGTTGTGAGCACTGAAAAAAGATTAAAAGCTTTAGAAATTTGAAAATCAAAGAACAATAAAAGAAAGTGTGTTTGTTAGGCAATTTTTCAAGCCCAAGAATAATCACACAATTTAGATCCAGATTTTGAACCTCTCAGAGTTTAGGTAAGTTTAGATCTTCGATGTGGTTTGGATCCATCTCTATTAACATCTCTATAATTGAAAGCTAAAAGTAACTTTTCCCATCTAAAAAGTATTTTTATCTCAGTACTAGCAGGTGAGGCCCACTGCTGACCGGGCAAAGTCATTTTGTATAGTTTACACTTACAGGAACGTTCAAGAAATTAAATATATGTAATATAATTTTTTATTAATGTACTTGCAAAAGGGAAGTAAACGAACAGTTTTAAATTTGTAGGATGTCAACTTCAAATGTTATTCATTTTATCAAATAATTACCATACATAGTAAATTTGAATCAGAAACTCATAAAGCTTCCATTACTCTTTCCATAGCTAATCTGAATTATTTTGTGATTTCTAACAGCAAACATTTTCTTTGCACTAAAATGACAGTTGAATAAATGACTCAATTTTAATTATGTTAGCAAATATTTTTCTGAACTCTAATCATAATAGTCATGACTTTTTTCTGAGGAAAAACAAAAATAATTATTTTAACCTTTCACCCAGCATATTCCGGTGTAAGAAGTAGTGGCAGGATTGTTTATGCAAAATTTGGTATCTGTAGGTAATCACAAAGTATGACTTTATTTTGTACAAATCTATGAACAAACTCTTCAGAATATATAATAGATATGTGAATCATCTATATTATTTCACTACTACCAAAAAGACACAAAAGTATTGTGCCTAAACTGAAAATGCTATCAAGTTAAATTATTTTTACAAAACATTCCTTGTCAGAATAATTTTCTGCCTAACCTTTATAAGTGCATTTTCCATACATTTTGAATCACACTGCATCCTAAAATACAGTGTTCGGGAACTTTCTGTCATTATTATGTAGGTCTCATAGATGAGAAAATCGTTCATATTCTTTTAACTATTCACCATATCATTCCTGTCAAGTCATTCTTAATACTCTCTGACTTCTCTTTCTGAAGCACTTACTGGATGACAGAGACATTTTAGTTCTCTAAGATATGCAAGCATTTATCCATGGACTGGTCTACACTAAAGCTGTAAATTTACTTAAGTTATGCTACTTTAGTTACATAAGTTACGTAACTGAAGTTAGTGTAATGTAGGTTGGCTTATAGTGGTGTCTACACCTAGCTGTGTTAATGGGAGACACTCTCTTGCCAACTTTGTTACCATATTTGCCCAATACTCTGGGGTATGCTCATTTATTAGGGTTACTCTTATGGGACTGGGGGAAGGTTAACAATTCTATCAGTGTGCTGCTTGTGCTCTCATATGGAACTGAATTCTCCATGCTGCCAATTCCCCCTCCCACTGGAGCTCTCCTGCAGGAACTAGGTTCCTCAGGATGGGGTTCTTACCACCTTAGCAACACACACAGACACTCATACCCACTAACAGAGCACGTCTCAGAGGACTGGGCAATCAGCACTCACAAGCTGACCCCCTCATATGTCCCTGGATTCAGCTGGCTGGGTTTAACAGCAATGCCACACTGCACCCTCATGTGCCTTTGGACTCAATGGGCTGGATTAAACAGCACTTTAAGCTGCCATCCTCATTCGCCCCCAGGTTCAGCACTTCCCTATCCCCACTTTCACACCACAATCATTCACTGGTAAACCACACGATAAGCAAACCCCACAGGACTTTGGGCACTATAGGGATCTTTAGCTTGGGTACAAGAAGCGTTGTTGCAGAGCGAATGCGGAAGCCAAAACAACACCCCTTGAGAAAGAGTGAGCAAAAGAGAAAGAAAGAGAGAGAGAAGCAACCAGCTTAATAATGAAAGTTATTTATTTCTGAGTAGTGAATAGATATCAAACAGTTACAATATTAAATCTAACAGTTACAATATTAAATCTAAATTGAAACTGATTACAAATGTTAGGTAACCATATAACAGTTTACATAGGGCAGGGTCAGGAGGCTATGCTTAGAGAGGTAGTTGATGGGGGAGAGAGAGACCTCACCACTCCATGGAGCTTGCACTGATCGGGGTTCCCAGATGATGATGGTAGCCAGGGATCCAGAGGGCAGGAGACAAGCAGAGCAGAGCCCCCAGCATGATCAGACAGGAGATGAAGAAGTCTCAATGGAACTGATGCAGTTTAAATCCAGGTATCAGAACAGTTTTTCTTGGGGCAAGGATAGGAGTTTTTATACAGATAGGACAATAGTTCAAAGAGAAAGAGGCGAGACAATAGAGACTGATCACCCCTAGTTATGGGTGATGTTCCTTGAACGAGCTCACAATGCAACTAGGCAGTTTCGGTATTTTAGATATCAATAGGATCGTTACTAGAATTGGTCTGATAATGGCTAATTGGGGTATAAGCAGGCCTGGGTTCATTAGCATCTGGAGTAGAGATTTCCCATCAGGGAGTGCTTCTCTGCTTTCGGTATCCCATAGTTCACTGAGGTTCCTGCCTTGGAACAGCTGGTCTCCATTCTGTATGCTAATGAGTTCTATCTTCAATGAAGATGAGGCTGGGGTGTTTCCTTATTTAGTTTAGGTGTGTCTTCCCTGGCCTCTTCATTGTTTTGTCTGATTCTAGCAAAGGCTTAGGGAAAGGGGGGGAGGATGGTTTTCCATGAATGTCACTCCCTGGCTCCCCAAGAGCACAGGGCTGGTAGGTAAGTGTAGTACCGAAGTTAATGGGAGAGTACTCTGCCATCAACTTAGCAGGTCTTCACCAGACATGCTAAATCAACACTGCTGTATTGATTGCAGCAGTACCAATTTAGCCATAAGTACAGACATGCTCCATGTATCAGCTAAGCAGATTCTCCAATACAATTTGATGTGTTTAGCAACTCCCAATTCACACACAGCATATGAATGCTGTTCCCCTCATCACCCCTCTCCCTGGCCCCTTCACAGCTCACTCACTATTGCTACCTGCCATGTTCTCCCATTCTGCACACCTTGGATCAGTCTCCATACAGATTCAGCTGGCATGGTGCATGCTGTCAGGAGTAAGGCCCTGCAGCTAGCCTGTTTGCTGACTAGCTTAACCCCCGCGCAGTCTGAAAGCATAGCTGAGTCTACAGCGAGTGCCCTAATTGGCCAAACTTCCCATCTGGCTGAAGGTATCACCAGACCTGCTCTGAAAAAAGGAGCAGCCCACTGGCTGCTCAGAGCATTTGCTTCTAGCTGTGCTACCTTATGCTCTTGTGAAGTTTGGGGGGTTACCCAAACCAGCAAAGGGTTGCTATAGACTTTAATGTGAAACAGGATCATCATGATCATTTGGTCTGACCTCCTGACCATTGCAGGCCACAGACCCTCACCCACACACTCCTCTAGTAGGCCCATATCCTCTGGCTGAGTCACCGAAGTCTTCAAACAATGATTTAAGGAATTCAAATGACAGATAATTCGTCATTTACTCTGGTGACTTGTGCCTCATGCTGCAGAGGAAGGTGACCCTCCAGGGTCAGTGCCAACCTGACTGGGGCAAAATTCCTTCCCAGTGCCAGACATGGCAATCAGTTAGACCATAAGCATGTGGGCAAAACCCGCCAGCCAGATACCCAGGAAAGAATTTTCTGTAGCAACTCAGAGCCCTCTCTATCCAGTGTCCCATCTCTAGCCCTTGGAGAGAGTTGCTAATAGCAAGTGTGGAGGCCATCTCCTCATACCATCCCTCTATAAAGTTATCAAGCTGAGTCTTGAAGCCATTTAGGTTTCTTATCCACAATATTCCCCTTGGAAGGCAGCTCCGGAACTTCTCTCCTCTGATGGCGAGAAACCTTCATCGAATTTCAAGTCTGAACTTATTGAGAGCCAGTTTATATCCATCTGTTCTCATGCCAGCATTGGCCCTTAATTTAAATAACTGCTCTTCCTCTTTGGTGTTTCTCTATCTGATGTATTTAGAGAGAACAATCATGTCTCCCCTCATCCTTCTTTCTGTTAGTCTAAACAAGACAGCCTCCTTAAGTCTCATCTTGCAAGGTGGGTTTTCCATTCCTCTTATCCTGGTAGCCTCTCTCTGCACCTGTTCTCATTTTAATTCATCTTTCTTAAACATGGGAGACCAGAATTGCACACTGTATTCCCGATAAGATCTCACCAGTGCCTTTTGTCATCTATACCAGTATAAAAGGAGAGATGTGTCACGCTGTCTGTCACAGAGAACATATGAGAATACACTGAAAGACTGGGAGGGACTGTGGCCTAATGGCAAAGGTGTCAACTACCAGCACCTGGGATTATGGGTTCAAACCCTACCCCAGGGGCAGCTGTGCAGCTGCTTCCAGCCTCCCTAGAGCTAGCACCAGCTAATGTTAGAGAGGTGGGTTACCAGCTTCCTGAGGAGTATATTCTGGAGCTTTTTGCACTGGCTGCAGCAAGCAGAGCAGTGACTGGCCCGGGGCAGGGGGGCTGTGAGCAAGTGAAGAGCAGCCCTGGGCCCACCCTGTGGGAGGGGGATTGGGGGCAATGCCAGCACACTTTCCCTGTAAACTGGATGCTTGTGTGGCCACTCAGGGGAGATTCAAATGCCGCCCAGCTGATTGGCAGAGTACCCACAGCTAGGTTTTTGTTTCTATTGCTGGTGCACATTCTGAAATGCCTCAGTGCACATGAGAAACTTTCTGCACGTGTATGGAAAAGATTGGAGGGAGCACTGCCTGACACCAGAAGCCAGTTCACAACGATAAGATTTCACCCTGACTTCTACCAGCCCAGCTCCTCCTTGCAGTGTAACACTAACAGCCCTTCTCATCCAGATCCATCCTCCCAGAATTCTTAACTACCGGCCACTTGGAACTTTTCCTTCTTTGTCACCCCCTCAGGCACAAAACCCACCCTCCAACTATCAGTTTTCTTCGGTGCCCACATTCCACACCATTTGCACTCCAGAGACCTCAGATTCAAAATGAGACTGCAAAGGAAAGCAAACATACATGTTTCACAGAAAAGAAATTTTCTCTAATGTGGCAGTATTAAGCCTGAGGTTGATTCTGTTTATTTTCTCAAGAAATTACCTGTCACCTTTGAACAGTTACCCAGCATGCCTCTTGCCTTAAAAGGGATCCAGCCGCTATGCCTTCAAGACTGTCCCTCAGTTGTGGATGCCAGACGTCAGACACAATCGTGCTTTTAAAAGGTTGGTTTTTTTCCCAGTTTCCCCCTGGCATGGTGACTCACGGTTATTCCAAGTGGGAAAATTCCCTCCAGTGGTAGCCAGGATGTCCTGATGTTTTCCCTTTAATTTCAATGGCCCATCATTTCTCTTTTCCTGGATTGTACAATGCTCGGTGCTTAGAGTTAGCTTAGTCTGGCTGAGGAGACTGGCCTCTCCTTGCTTGGCCACCTACCAGCCAGCTGTGAGGTGGAGATAAAGACTTGTGAAACCAGTTTGCTAAATACATAAATTCTTAACCAAAGTCTGTATCCAGCTCCGCAATTACTAAGCTTAGAACACTACTAGGCATTTTATGCACAATAACAACAATACAACCAGCTGATTCAATTGCTTATTCATTGGCCTTCAGACACACACTGTTCTCCATTTGTGGTCCTAGATCCTGATCATCACATGCCTGCCTTGTGCCACTCCAGGTAATCCAGTTCTGACCCTTGGCTGCAATTCCCAATTTCTGCCTTCATCTCGGACTCTGTGCTCTGATTCCTGACTATCAATGGCTGCTCTAACCACTAGTCATGACTCCCAGTCCCTAGCATATCCATTTCTCTCTTCTTAGGCACTGGGGTGCAATCTGATACCACAGCACAACAATTGTGACCACCCTTATCTTTTAAACCCCCTTTTTTTTTCTTTCCCCCTTCAAAAACCTGCATAGTCACATCCCCGTGTGTTTCCTTAGAGCACACTTCAGGGCACAGATAGCAGGTAAATATACCTCTTGCAAAACATAGTCTCGGACATTGCATCATGTGTTCCAGCTCATTGATGGAACCGTACATTTAAAATGCATTTGATTTCCCTGATACTGGAATTTCTGTAGCCCAGTTTTCTGCTGCCTGCTTCCCTCGTATTCCTTTCACAGCCCCCCTTCTTACTCCTGCTGCCGCCATGATTATTTTTAATTGTGTGGCTTTGAATAAGCCTTTTAAGAAAGGAGCACAGGCATACACAAACCACTAAAACCCACCTTTTTTCTGGCTAGCGCTCACAGGGAGATTTTTTCAAGCCACCAACTTGCAAGCAGGTGTGAACACGTGCAAACTCAAGTGCTGACTGTCGGTTTGACATAAAATTCTGATATGGGAAAAGTAGGTTTGGTCAAACCAGACCCTTTTTCACAACCTATGAACTAGTTCTGGTTAAAAAAAAACAGATCTCTTTCATACAAATGCTAATATTCACAGCTTCATCAGAGGAATTGCAATCTTTTCAATTTAACAAGCGACTGGGCATTCAGTAAATAAGCTGAAGAGGATAAAAGAACTGAAATGTCATGCAGCATAAGAATTACACCGCACTAAAGACAAGTTTAAAACTAATGCAAGTTAATGGCTGCTCAAACAATCACCCCATTAATACGAAACTTTTACAACCTAACTGCCATTTCTTCAAATCTCGGGGTGTGCAGCAGTTCTGCAAAACTGCAATTGAAAGATGCTGATGCTAATATTAAAACAGACTTCAGGAGGAAGTTAAGCTCTGAAAAATTCATTCACTGGGTTAAAAAAGAAGTTTGTGTTTTCATTTGCAATGCAAAAGTGTGGTTTTTTTTTAATTCATCCCATGGTGAGAGAAAATGGACCAGTCAAGTTTAATCAAGTTTCTAACGAATTCATACTCCATTTACTCCCAATGGAGACCAAATTTTCCATCACTTTTGAAGTAGCAGAAGATTGTGGGATTGGCGGTTGCATTCTCAGTGCTTTGTGAATATCATGTTGTACTTTATTATAAAATTTAGAGCAAGTAGTTGCTGAGGAAGCTAGTCATGTCCCTCTGACTTTTTGTGAGTCTGTGTGATGTCTAGGCATATCCCCTCTTGTTTCTAACCAGAATTTAAGAGCAAGCTGAAAAGAGACTGCTTCCAGCCAGTCTATCCCAGCATAGCTGGGTACCCTAATAGCTGAGCTATTGGCTGTTCTGGGGTGGGGTGTGGGAAGGCTGTGTGTTTCTCTCAATTCCACCCTGAGAAGTCTTCAGAGTTTTCCAACAAAAGAAGTGTTTTGCCTAAGACAATTCCTCAGCAGCTCTAGAAATCACGCATCTTATTATTGCACGATCCGGATGAAAATCTTTCTTTAAATCTTTATGGAGACTTAAAGTCTCCTTGCTTCCTAGTAACCATTCAGGGACTTTATTCAAAACCAGTCAATTAGGGCCTGCCAGCTGATTTCAGTGGGCTTTGGAAAAGGCACTAGCTAATCCAAAAGGAAACCTTTCAGCAAAGAGAACACCTTCGCTGACAACAATTGAGTCCTGGAGCCATTATATTTGCATTTATCTCACTTGTTTTCAGCTCTACCATTTCATTTTTATCTTTTATTCCAGTTTGCTATTGTTTCTTCTACATCCCAGAGCTGAAATGTGCCTCTCTGTTAGTAATTTTTTTTCCATTTGCCCCCAGGAAGGTCCTTCACTTTACAAATAAGCACAAAAGGTTCCACGCTCTGCTTTGCTGACAAAAGGAACGATATTTCACATTTTAAAGGTTATTTACATCATTAGTCAGTGTTGAATGGCATCGCTAAAGTTCAGCATTTATGTAATTTTCTTTTATATATCAGATGTTGAGGAAAGCAAAGTGGAGACACCAACATTATCCTGCACTATTAAGAAGCGCTTGCTTTAGTCAGAGGCAGTCTAAACCAATGGTTTTCAAACTACGGGATGCGACCTAATACTGGGTGGTGGAATGTTTGGCACTGAGTCTTGATGCTGCAGTGGGATCAGGTGACCAGTGGGGACGCTAGGGCAGCTACCTGCCTGTCCTGGCACTGCAGACTGCGCTGCACCCCTGAAGCGGCTGGCAGCAGGCCCAGCTCCTAGATGGGTGGGGGGTGAGAGAGCACAGAGGGCTCTGCTCCTGCCCCGAGCACAAGCTCCACACTCCCGTTGGCTGAGAACCTGCTGCTGGCTGCTTCTGTGGTGCAGCATGGTCTGTGGTGACAGGACAGGCAGGAAGCCAGGGGCAGGCGGGATAAAGGGGGCTGTGAAAGTAAGGTGGTGGGGCAGGTTCTGGCTTGGCCTAGGGGAATAGGGCATTCACCAGGGGAGGGTGACAGGTTCTAGTCCCAGGCCCCCCCCAAGCAAGAGGCAGGATAAAGGGCACCCTGAGAGTAAGGTGGTGGGGTGGGTTCCAGCGTGGCCTAGGGGATAGGGCATTCACCTGGGGAGGGCACAGTGGCAGGCTCCAGCCTCAGGCCCCCCACCCCAGCAGCATCCCCACTGCACTGCTGACCAGGAGCCACTCCAGGCAAGCACCCACCAGAGCACTCATCCTCAGCCCCCACCTCAGTCAAATTCTATTAGGTCACAGGCATCAAAAAAAATTTTTCAACAGGGTCATGAGAAAAAACATTTGAAAACCACTAGTCTAAGCAACCCAAGGGCCTGATCCTACAATTTGTGGAGCACCATCATCTCCCATTAAGGAGGAGAAGAAGATGCTCAGCTCCACATAGGAAGTGCTCAGCCTCTTGTAGGAAACTTATGGGGCTCTGTGCTATGGAAAGCCCCTCCTGTGCATAAGGCATTCTGCAAAGAATTAACGATCATCGCCATCCAAATATGGCCAGTCATTCGGTGGGACAGCACTGGGCGATCCCTCACAGCCTTTGTAGGAGAGTGACTGCTTTCCCGTGGAGAGGTAAAGACAGGTTAAAATGGAAACTAAAGCATTCTGTCACCTGGACTGTCACTAATTCTGCTAAGCATCAGGCCAGCAGCATGTAGATATAAAGCTGGCCTGAATAGCCAGCTGAGTATTATACTATTGTAGGGGGGGGCCAACACACTTGCCAGGCCCCTGGACAAAGGGGGGGTGTGTGGTTGGCTCCGTGCTCCTGGAAGGGGAGGGACCTCAAGCAGAAGAGGAGAGCTGGAAGCAGCCAGCCCTCAGCACTGACCAGAGCGTGCTACACTAGCAGCCCCACCGCCAGCCAGCCCTGAGAGCTGCCTGGAAGATCCTGCATGGCCCCCCCAGCAGTGATTTAAAGGGTCTGGAGCTCTGGCAACCATTGCTCCTGTGGTAGCAGCAGAAGCTGAGAATCACCAGGCCTCGGGGCAAGGAGTCTTCCCACCCCACCTCCCGTCAATGGGCCTGTATGCTACACCACGCCCACCCATTGCCTTGGCTCAAGGGGCATGTCAGATGGGGTGGGGCATCGTTAAAACACTGCTACATTCAAGTACACAGTGTGTGACATAATGGACCCAGTGTAGCCATTACCAAAAAGCATAAGGTAAAGCAGCCCAAAGAGTTGCTCTAGTTTTGGACAGTGACTGACCCACCCAGCAGCTCCAGAGCTTGGAGTAGTGCTACTGGGGCTCAAAGATAGTTTCCCTGCCCCCGTTGGCAACTGTGATGAGTACCGCTTGGCCACACCCAAGGATTGGACCCTGAATGTTTCCTGAGGAAAAGAAAAACAGCCATAGCCTCAGAGGAGTGGCAATCTCTACCAGGTTTTAAAGAAGCAGATAAAGTTTAAATGGGGAATAGCCTATGTGCTTATATTGGATTTAGGTGTTTCTGGCAGGGAAGTCACCAAGCTGAAAAGATTTGAAATAGAAAATGCTGGTTGACAACGTTCTAGTGTAAGGGAAAAGACGTGAATTACTACTCAGGTGATGTGATTTCTTGATCTGAAAAGGACAACAATGCATAAAATATAGGCTGCCAGGCAAAGACAAAGACTGGGAGATAGAAAGTACAGTAAAGATAATGAGTGAATCTGGTCTCTTTGGAAAAGCCTTAACAGGCTGGGGGACAGTGTCTGCAGAACCATTGTAGACAGGTCTGCTGATATGGGGGAATAAAGGAGGTAGTTGCCCTCGGGCCTGGTTATTCAAAGAGGTCAGGGCTCCCAGTCACTGCCGCTACTACTATGGCAGCAGTGGTGGCCAGAGCCCTGGGCCAGTAAATCATCATTGGAGAGCTCTGAGGTCTGGGGGAGGGGGTATACTGAGAGCCCTGCCCCTTCTACCTGAAGCTCCATCCTTTCCGGGAGCATGGAGTCCCTCCCCCAAACCTTGCCCAGGAGTCAGCACAGACTGTCAGCTTCCCTGATTGTAGGAAACCACTGAAGTTTGCAGTACCACCCACATATATAACCTCCAGACGGAGCACTTTCTGCTTTATAGCTGCAACACCAGAGAAGTCTGGATTGAGGACTGTCTTTCAAAACTTTTTGCTCGGATGTGTTTTTCACCCAGCTAGGGGAAGGGCCAGCTCTCTTAATTATACCTTGTGCTGAACTGCATCTGATAACCCCCTGGCTGCCCCTGCTTTTTTCCTGTCTCTTTCCTGATCCTCTTAATTTTTCCACTGACAGCGCTGGAGGGCTGAACTGAGCCCATAGGATTCTACTCAGTCAGCAGAAAGAAGGGGGAAAAGAGGTGCCTTAGTAGAATTCCAATAGAGGTTCTGCATAGTACCTCTGTGTGCCTTGCTATGTGAAAGAAACCACCTGCTGCTACACCACCTATGGATGGATGAGCTTTCCTCTGAGCCATTGTAGCTGGAGAGTCAGGGCCCTGTCTCTTTTTTGGGGAGTAGCTAGCACCCCTGGTGCCACTGGCAACAAAGGGTATGTCTACACTGCAGGGTATTTTCGGAAAAACAGGCATTTTTCCAAAAACAATTCACTTACGTCCACACTGCAATTGCGTTCTTTCGGAAAAAAATTAAAAGAACAGAAGGGTTTTTCCAACATTGGTAAACCTCTTTCTACAAGGAAGAAGCCTTTTCCCGAAAGAGCTCTTTTGGAAAAAGGTGTGTGTGGACGGGGAAGAGGGAGTTCTTTCGAAAGAAGAGGAAAGAGGAAAAAAGCACAGGTGCCCTGGTGGTCACTCCGCCCATAGTAATCAAAGCTTAAATGAGAGATAGTTAGTCAGATAGGGAACGTGGGAAATAATATATGGGCAAGATCAGATGTGAAACAATCGTGCATAAAAAAATCCAATGTGTCTGTGAAAGGCGGACATATAAATAGTGGTAGTTTTCTAACATGCTTTTACACTAATGCTAGGAGTCTGTCTAATAAGATGGGTGAACTGGAGTACCTCATATCAAAGGAGGAAGTTGACATAATAGGCATCTCAGAAACATGGTGGAATGAGGACAATCAGTGGGACACTATCATACCGGGATATAAATTATATCGGAAAGACAGAACAGGCCGTGCGGGTGGCGGAGTGGTACTATATGTGAAGGATAATATAGAATCAAATGAAGTAAAAATCCTAAAGGAATCAAAATGTTCCATAGAATCATTATGGATAACAATTCATTCCTCTAATATGAATATGGCATTAGGAATATATTACCGACCACCTAACCAGGACAGTGATAGTGATGCTGAAATGATAAGGGAGATTAGAGAGGCTACCAAAATAAAAAACACAGTAATAATAGGAGATTTCAATTATCCCCATATTGATTGGGTGCATGTCACCTCAGGACGGGATTCAGAGATTAAATTTCTTGATGCCTTAAATGACTGCTTCTTGGAGCAGCTAGTACAGGAACCCACAAGGGGAGAGTCGATTCTCGACCTAGTATTGACTGGAACGCAAGATCTGGTCCAAGAGGTAACTGTTACTGGACCGCTTGGAAATAGTGACCACAATATAATAACTTTTAATATTCCTGTGTTGGGAAGAACACCGCAGCGGTCAAACACTCTGGCATTTAATTTCAAAAAGGGGAATTACACTAAAATGAGGAAGCTAGTTAAACAGAAACTAAAAGGGAGAGTAATTAAACTAAAATCCCTGGAAGCTGCATGGGAACTGTTTAAAGACACCATACTAGAGGCCCAACTTAAATGTATACCCCAAATAAAAAAACACAGTAAGAGACCTAACAAAGAACCACCATGGCTAAACAGCCATGTTAAAAAGGCAGTGAGAGAGAAAAGGGCAGCTTTTAAAAAGTGGAAGTCAAATCCTAGTCAGGAAAATAGAAAGGAACATAAACACTCCCAAATTAAGTGTCATAATGTAGTAAGAAAAGCCAAAAAAGAGTTTGAGGAACAGCTAGCCAAAAATTCAAAAAATGATAGTTAAATGTTTTTTAAATAGATTAGAAGCAGGAAGCCCGCTAAAAAAGCAGTGGGGCCCTTGGATGATAAAGATATAAAAGGAGCGATCAAGGAAGACAGTGCCATTGCGGAGCGATTAAATGATTTCTTTGCTTCAGTCTTCACGGCTGAGGATGTTACAGAGGTTCCTAAATCTGAGCCAGCCTTTTTAGGTGACAAATCTGAGGAACTCACTCAGATTGAAGTGACATTAGAGGAGGTTATGGAATTAATTGATAAGCTGAATAGTAACAAGTCTCCGGGACCAGACGGCATTCACCCAAGGGTTCTGAAAGAACTCAAATGTGAAATTGCGGAGTTATTAACAGTGGTTTGTAACCTATCCTTTAAATCCACTTTGGTACCAAATGACTGGAAGATGGCCAATATAACACCAATATTTTAAAAAGGCTCTAGAGGAGATCCTGGCAATTATAGACTGATAAGTTTAACATCAGTACCAGGCAAATTAGTAGAAACACTAGCATAGAGTAAAATTGCAAGGCACATAGAAGAGCACGAATTGTTGGGCAAAAGTCAGCATGGTTTCTGCAGAGGGAAGTCGTGTCTAACTAATCTGTTAGAATTCTTTGAAGGGGTTAATAAACATGCGGACAAGGGGCACCCAGTGGATATAATATACCTAGATTTCCAGAAAGCCTTTGACACGGTCCCACACCAAAGGCTTTTACGTAAATTAGGTGGTCATGGGATAGGAGGAAAGGTCCTTTCATGGATCAAGAATTGGTTAAAAGACAGAAAACAAAGGGTGGGAATAAATGGTAAATTTTCACAATGGAGGAGGGTAACTAGTGGTGTTCCCCAGGGGTCAGTACTGGGACCAATCCTGTTCAACTTGTTCATCAATGATCTAGAAAATGAGGTAAGCAGTGAGGTGGCCAAGTTTGCAGATGACACAAAGTTGTTCAGGACAGTCAAAAGCAAAAGGGATTGTGAAGAACTACAAAATGATCTCAGCAAACTGAGTGATTGGGCAGCAAAATGGCAAATGAAATTTAATGTGGGTAAGTGTAAGGTAATGCATGTTGGAAAAAATAACCCAAATTACACGTACTACATGATGGGGTCAAATTTAGCTACGACAGATCAGGAAAGGGATCTTGGAGTTATAGTGGATAGTTCTATGAAGACATCCACGCTGTGTGCAGCGGCAGTTAGTAAGGCAAATAGGATGTTAGGAATTATTAAAAAAGGGATAGATAATAAGACAAAAGATATCATACTTCCCCTATATAAAACTATGGTACGCCCACATCTCGAGTACTGCGTGCAGATGTGGTCTCCTCACCTCAAAAAAGATATATTGGCATTAGAAAAGGTTCAGAAAAGGGCGACTAAGATGATTAGGGGCTTGGAAAGGGTCCCATATGGGGAGAGGCTAGAGAGACTGGGACTTTTCAGTTTGGAAAAAAGGCGATTGAGGGGCAATATGATAGAGGTATATAAAATCATGAATGGTGTGGAGAAAGTGATTATAGAAAAATTATTTACCTTTTCCCATAATACAAGAACTAGGGGACACCAAATTAAATTGATGGTTAGTAGGTTCAAAACTAATAAAAGGAAATTTTTCTTCACACAGCGCACAGTCAACCTGTGGAACTCCTTGCCCGAGGAGGCTGTGAAGGCCAGGACTCTATTAGGGTTTAAAAAAGAGCTTGATAAATTTTTGCAGGTTAGGTCCATAAATGGCTATTAGCCAGGGATAAAGTATGGTGCCCTAGCCTTCATAACAAGGGCAGGAGATGGATGGCAGGAGATAAATCACTTGATCATTGTCTTCTGTTCTCCTTCTCTGGGGCACCTGGCATTGGCCACCGTCGGCAGATGGGATGCTGGGCTCGATGGACCTTTGGTTTGACCCAGTATGGCCATTCTTATGTTCTTATGTTCTTATGTTCTTATAGCGTCCATTCAGTGTGGACACTATCTTTCGAAAAAGCAGATTGCTTTTTCGATGCGCTTTGGCAGTGTGGACGCTGTCTTTCGGAAGAAGTTTTTTCAGAAGATCTCTTCCGGAAAAGCTTCTTCCAAAAGAAGCCTGCAGTCTAGAAGTAGCCAAACAGTCCTTTTGCCCCCAGGAATACAAGAACCGCCAACACGGCTGATTTCTGTGTGGGGATGTGGAAATAATTTGTGCCTTGCCCTCTCTTTTCACACCAGGTTAGCCAATAATCCCAACAGGGATCACTGTTTCCTATGATCCACATTCTGCCACTATCACACTGTGTAGTGACTAGTGCCAGAAGCAGCCTCCCCACTGCAATTAGTGCAACTATTCACAAATGAAAAGTAGAATTTAATGGAAGTAGGAGTTTCAAAGTTGGCCCTTATGAGTCTGTACTGGTCTAGAACCTCAGAAAGGGCGTAATGTTGGTAGTGGCAATAAATAACTTTTGGGTGTGATTCTGCTGTCCTTACTCAAACTAAATAAAGACTAATATTCACTTATATAATAAGTCAGAGGTAACTGTAACTCACACAAAATTTGATTGTACAGCAGAAAATAGGGCTTTTCTGATTATGCAAAGAACAAAATGAAAAGGAAAGAAGTCAATGTCAAGATAAATATGAAATATCTCAAGATTACTTCCAGTTTTTCTCCTTTTCATGTTTTGATTGCAATATGCATCATAAGTACCTTTATTATGTGACCTTCTGCAGATGAATGAGATTGCCATGATAATAAATAGTAAAATCAGTCTTTTGTAAGACTCAGGCTGCTGCTGAATAAAGATGTATAATTATACTCAAGAAGCAATGAAAACTTCCATGGAAATGTTAGAAGATTTGGATCTGACTAGTCTCCAAACACTGCTATTTGAGATATTAAGCCAAGATTTAGGTGGATTTCACCAAGCAGCCCAATTCCTAGGTGTATTTTATGGTTCTGCATGCATATAATGCAAAACTACAAGGCTGTTTTTTCATTATGGGCTGCCATTCAAAACCTGTTGGTCACTAAATCTACAGGGACAACTTTCTTTCCATAAAGTTATATACTCAAAGGCTTTGTTATATAAGATTCTTCTGTATAGCAGTTTGATTTATTACTGAGCAATAGAAATACATTCCATGAAACTGCTTCCTATTTAGATTGCTATTATAATAAATAATAGATATTAATAAAATAGTTTAATGTTTTGATGCCTTCATACACTCTGCATAGAGCGCACCTGGCATAGGTTTTGGGATGAACTGCACGTTCTAATGCTGTTAGGAATTTTCCATTTCTCTGATTCCATGAACTGAGTTGTTGGGATGTATTCTCCTGATACAGCTAAAACTTTCATTACTGCTAATGGAGCTTTGCACACACACTGAGAGAAAAAATATGTCAATGTGTAACTTTGAACTCTAATAATTTACCTCCAGCTGCTTTCATTACCCTACTAAAGGAAAAAAATACAACATACGCAATTTTAAAAAGAAGATTGTTGTTCATGTCACATCAGACACATTTAAATTATGTCCAGTAATTGAACATAAAATGATTTATTAGCAGGTAAGGACATAAAAAAAGGAACAACATTGGACATGACTATGTTGAACTAATATGGGATGAAATCCTGCCAAAGTTCGGTTGTGTATATGGTGATTTTATTGAAATGCTAACAGTTGATTTTGCCATTCTAGACGTATCCTATCTGAGGCCTACTGACATTAAGGCTACGTCTAGATTGCCCCCTCTTGCGCAAGAGAATATGCAAATGAGGCGAAGCAGTGAATACTTAATGAGCTGCCATTTTTGCGCAAAAGGGGGGTTTTGCACAAAAAAGCCCCTTGCACAAAAATGGTGGCTCATTAAGTATGCAAATGAGGCACAGCAATATTCACCGCTTCACCTCATTTGCATATTCTCTTGTGCAAGAGGGGGCAGTCTAGACCTAGCCCCCAGTGTATCTTCCATGAGTTTTTTTATATCAAAAGATCACACGTCTTGTGCAGGCAAAACCCCCTTTGAGATCCTTGTGAGTTTAGTATTCATTAGGGTAGGGCTAGACTACAGGGCTTTATCGGAAAAAGTTGTGCAAATTGCGCTCTGCAATTTGCGTAGTTTTTTCTGATCGGTTTTGCAGAAGAGGCTTTTCCGCCATTTGACCCAGTCTAGATGGGGCCAAATGATGGAAAAGCTTCCGCTTTCGGTGGAGCCCTTATGCTTCATGAAACAGGGCTCCACGAAAGAGCGCATTTGCTCTTCCACAAAAAAAAGCGGAAGAGCAAACGCATTCCTTGGATGCGTCAGGGGTTTTGTGGGATACCATAGTCTAGACGTAGCCTAGGTGTCAATATCTGGGCTCCCATTCTGCTCCTAGACTAGTAAGAGAAGCAGTGTCAGTGCTTTGGCCCTAAATGTTGGGCTAATCAATTATAGCGGCACTTGGGAGAATTGTAAAATGGTGTACATGATGAGTGTAAGCCATAGGCCTCACAAAAGCACAATTTCAGTCCATGGTCCTCACAAAAGCAGTTCACAGAGGCCAGAATTATCTGGCCTACTGAGTGAATTATCTTTTTAATGATCGTGAAACCTGATAGAAAATTCCATTCTATCATAGGTGACACTTGGTCTTTGCTGGGAAGAATGAATTTCCTGAGATCTACATTACATTTCTGAAACATACCACTTCAATAGAAACTTTTGAATTCTGCTGTGAACATTTAAAATTCAGACTCCTCGCTGGGAAGCTAAATTAAATTAGAAAATGGAAATAAAGAGGAAAAAGCATTAACAGGAACTCCACTTACATGGTTTATGCAAGCATGAACTGTTAAACTAAAAATTGGGCTCAGTAGCTTTTGTTAATTTAATTATATCTGGATTTATACCAATTTAATCAGACCCCGCATATAATTAAACTTCAAAAGGGCTATGTAACAAGAGGCCTAGAGGGCCAGACTGCTTAATAGTTATAGCCTGTGACATCCAACCTCTTGCTTGGTTGTATGGCCTCAATCTTTAAGACTGGGGGGCAGACGGGGGACCCAGACCCTCTCTCTCCACTAAGTCCCTCCTAGCTCAGGGCCTTGAGTTTGTCAGTACCTATATGGGGACAGCCCTTATGGCAGGGAGTCTAAATTCACTGCCCTGGGCTACTTACTACCAGTGTCTGTTCGGTTCCCTCTAGTTCACTTAGCTGGGCAGCCTGGTCCCTGGAGGGTCTCCCATGGGTCTCACGCACTGTCTTGTCATGGTCCCAGGCTCCTTCAGTGTGCCAGATGCAAGTTGGTGAGGTTGAGCCTCACAGCGTCCCTGGGATTTGCCCACTCAGTTGCCTTCAGAGCCAGAAACTCCTAGGTTTCCTCCACAGTCTCCTGTGGCTGGGGAGACGATGCTTCCTCCTATGTGGCTACCTGGCTCATGATCCTATCGCTCAGAGAGGCAGGCTCCCTCCTTGTCTGCTGCCTCCAGGTCTGGCACTGGCTACAGTGCATAACAGGGCAGGGCCAGCGGGGATCAAAGGCTCTCTTTAACCCCTCCTGTGCTGGCCAGCAGTTTCTCAGCTCCCTCACCAGCTAATTTCCCAAAGCCGAGGAAAATGATGAGCAAAATGTATTGGGAGAAAAATTTATGGCAGAAAAATGTGAAAGCAAATTGGGAATTCTTTTTGAAGAGTCTATTAAAAGGCCCCAAAGCCACAGTTCTACAATCAAGCAAGAGGCCAACACAGGCTAGAAGTGCATCCTGGTTCAGTGGCAAAGTAAAAGCAGCAACTATGAGTAAAAAAGTAACATAACAAATAGAAAAGAAGGGAAATAGGTGGCAATTAGTATAAATTAAACACTAAGAAGTATGGAAACTTGATGAGGAAAGCAAAAGACATGAGGGAAATGGGCTTGCTCACCTTGGCAAAGGACAATAAAGATTTATTAAGAGCATATTAAGAACAAAAGAAAGACTAACAATGGGATAGGTCCATTGCAAGATAGAGATGGTAACATTGTTAATAATGACACAGAAAAGACAGAAGGGTCTGTTCTGTTTTTGGAAAGAAGTAGATCGATGTATCATATGAGGATGTTAAAATACTGCCCGGCCCATTAGTAACTAAGGAAGACATTAAACAACATCTACTTGGGACAGGCCTGGATCATTTGCACCCAAGCGTCCTAAAAGAATTGTCTGAAGAGAAATCTGGCCCATTGATGTTACATATTTACTAAATCTTGGAATACTGGGGATATGCCAGAAGACTAGAAGAGTGCCAACGTTGTATCAATATGAAAAAGCACAAGTGGGATGACCAAGGTAACAAATTGGTTAGCCCTTGGATAAATAGTGGAATATCGGATACCTTAAAGAACAGCAATATAATGAATGGTCAACATGGTTTTATGGAAAATAGGTTGTGTCAAACAAACATGATTTCATTCTGTGTTGAGATTGTAATTTGGGTTTCTAGAGGTAACTACACAGATGTAATCGGCTTACACTTTTCTAAGGCAGTTGAGCTAGTACCACATGACAGCACAGGTGAATTATAGTTTGGTGGGGCCCTGGACCACAGCAAGTGGAGGCCCCTCCCCGCGTCTCTGACGTTCCTACTGGGGAGTGGGGTTGGGGTGTGGGGGCTTTCCCAGTGCTTCTGCTGGGGATCAGGGGGAGTCAAGCCCCCACACCTCAACCCTGCTCTCTGGCAGGAATGTGGGGGGTGGGGATGGAGCAGGCTGGGGCATGAGGATGCCCATTTTTCTGCCCCCCTCCCCCCCCCAGTTGGTCAGGGCCCCTGAGCTAATCCACCACTGTATGGCATTCTTATTAAAAGAAATAGCACTATGCAATACTAAAAGAGCACTCATTAAAAGGATAAAGAACTGAGTAATCATCAGATCTCAGTAAGTAGTTGTTAATGGGGAATCCTCATTGAATAAAGTTGTTTCTAGTGGCGTTCTGCAGGGATTGGTATGAGGCCCAATGCCATGATCTGAAAGCAACTATCTAATCACCACTGATAACATTTGCATAAGACACAAAGGTTGGTGAAGTGATAAATATTGAGGAAGGCAAGGCAATCGTACAAAGCAATCTGTATCACATGATAAGAGGGGTCCATTTTAACAAAATATGTTTTAATACAGCCAAATGCAAAATTATAAATCTAGGGATAAGGAAGCCAGGCCAGACCCACACAATGGGAATCTGTCTCCTGGAAAGCACTGCCTCTCAAAAGGACTGACACATGACCATGAGCTAGGAGCTGTTCATACTGGTTGCTGTTTCGGATGGGGATGCTCTCCTGCTGACATAGCTTCTGCCTTTTGAGGAGGTGGAGAAATTATGCTGGTGAGTGTGTACTCTCCTGGCAGCACAGAACACTGTCACCAGATGTACTCACAGTGATGTACTCACAGTGATGCAGCTGCACTGATGTGGCACTTTTAGTGTAGACTTGTCCCAAAAAAGACAGAGGTGACTTGATTACCGTGTATAAATACCTTCACAGGGAGAAAATACTGGTGCTAAAGGGCCATAAATCTAGCAAAGAAAGACATATCAGAACTAATGGCTGGAAGCTGAAATCAGACAAATTTAAATTAGGAGTAAGACACACATTTAACAATGAACGTGATTAGCTATTGAACAAACTACCAAGGGAAGTGAACTCTCCATCTCTTCAGATGGGATGCCTCTCTTGTAACCAAACTCAGGATGGGAATCTAGTCAAAGTCAAGTTAATGGGCTTGATACAAAGTTAAATGAGTGAAAGGTAAATGGGTGATACGCAGGTCAGATTAGATCAGAGGTTTTCAATTTATGATCTGCAGATTTAGATTTTGGTACAGTGATCTCAGCTGTTCCATTTATTGTAGTGCTAATTCAAAATGTGCAGGATGCATCAATGGTTTTCTTCAAGCATCATCACAATCAATTATTTGTCAACCTGTTGAAAATACTTATATTTTTTAAGGGAACCATGGCAGGTTTGTCCAGTGTGTTAGAATTGGTTGAAAATTTTTCATCAAAACTGATCTGACAAAAAAAATATTGAGGAAGTGATTTTGTTGTTTTATTTGGTTTGTTCGTTTTATTTACCACAAAAAATTCAGTGAAAATTTTTTATTTTTTTGTTGAAAAATTCAGTTTCGGTTTTGAAAACTGTTTGGGTTGAGGTACAACAGAAAAGTCTAAATTTTCTGGGAAAAGCCACCATTTTTCTGATTAACTCTGTAATGTTTATAATAGACATATGTTACATAGAGTGTATAGGTCAGATTAGTGTGTGTTTTACAACTGAATCTGAAATACTGCATCCTTTTTTGGGTACTTCACCCTGGAAAGACATTGGAGGGAATCCAAAGAAGTTCCATAAACATAACTCTAAAGATGGATGAATTTATTTCAGTGGTACTAATTGTGAGAGTAAATAATTCATAGTATATCCCTAAATTATTAGTAATTTCTTAAAATAAAATGTCCATGAAATCAAACCTTTCCTTTTGTTGAGATGAGCTAATAATGCAACTGTATCATTAGGAGTGATACTGTTATAACATTACGTGTATTTTACCAGTAGGAAATGCATGTATTTGATTGGTTGTTCTAGCAAAATAACTTAATGTAAGTGAAGAATTAAGAAATGTAAAAGGTATCATGAACATATTTTCTATTAAACAATTTAAAACTAACAGTGAACAGCATTTGGTTTGCACATTGCTATCTTAACAAAAAATGATACTGTAGAAGAAGGCATAGATTAAGAGCAGAGGAGAAATTCAAACTCAAAAAGGCAGATACAAAAGCATTATACTCAGCAGGGGGGAAAATCCCTAATCAGGTTCCCTCTGTGACAAGGTACAAAAGTATCATTCTAGAGATTAGAAATCATCAGCTGACCATCTGAACATAAGCCGGAGCAGACAGAACAGACTCTCAAAGAACTAACAATGTTGTCATGATAGGAAATAAAGACTCCATGCAGCCTCCATCAGCAAAAGCAATGTGTATATGTGTGTGGGGGGGGGTATCAGCTCACCTTGTCACTGAACTATTCACTGTCTACAATCCTATATGCCACAAGTGGCTATTAACCGCACGGCAGATATTCCAATGGGAAAAGAGGAACATAATTCATTTTTGTCCTTCTGATTTCAAATCCTGAAATGAATTTACTCTTCTATATAATGATCTTCTAATAGGGAGTAAGACAGTGGCTCTCTAACCTTTTGTAGACATTTCAAGACTACGGCTCTCACGAACAATCTTTTCTCACAGCATCCTCCATTGCTTGGTTCTATAAAACATCTTTATTTATGCTGACTTGCTGACTCTTTTTGTTTTCTTTTGGAGGTAGTAGGAAGACATTAGAACCAAGTTTTCCTGGAGATGATTACATATGTGCGCATGTGGTTTAAAGATATGTGTAACTGTTTCTTTTCATTCAGAGTACAAAGGAAGTAGAGCACACGATTAAAGCAGAAAGGACCGTAGAGGATTATAGTGATTTTCTTATTCTACACAAAATTCCTTGCTCAGTGTTAGAAGACACGCCCCAAAAACTCTTGCTACTGTTCTCCAGAGTTCTCGCATGACATTTCATCACATTTTAAACTGAACTATTTAATGTAAAGTTGTAACAGTTAATTTTTAATAATAATCTAGTGGGAATGACACTAGATTATTATGCAATGCAAACCTTTGGTGCTATAGCTTCAAATACTAAAGAAATTAGGAAGTTGTGGTTATGAAGGACATCCACATACATGAGAATTTGTGACTTCACAAGTTCTCAGCAACAACCAAATCATTTTATTTCTCTTACCTTTTATGTGTTCATTTGAGTTTTCTCTAAGCAGTCATTCACCAAGCAGCTAAAAATGTCTAGGCAGTAAGTAGAGAGGTCAAATGAGAATAAAAATTTAGATTGGAATTAGTAATCCCCACCCGAAGTAAATACCATGAGATTGCATGCATTCCCTGTCTTGCCATGGACCATGATCCAAAGGGATCTGGCATCACTGCTAGAGAAGGTTGCAAAATACGGTTTTCCTTTCACAAACGTACACTGAAAATCAAAGAAAAAAACCCAAATCTTACAAAATATTTCAATTCAAAATATTACAAAATATTTTTATTCAAAATGATACTATTGAGCCTCATAAAAATTGTAGTTCAGGGGCATTCTGCTCCCATGGGCCCTCCTCTTTGGCTTGACTGTCTCTCCAATGATACACCACTTGGAGGTACATTATAAGAGTCCCTGCCTGTAGTATATTACAGGTAGAGCCCTACCAAATTCACGGTCATGAAATTCATGGGCCACGAAATCTGGTCTTCTATTGCGAAATTGGATATGTGCATGCTATTACCTTACACAACAATTTCATGGGGGAGACTAGTGTTTCTCAAACTTGGGGCCCTCACCCCAAAGGGAGTTGCAGGGGGCTACAAGGCTATTAGAGGGGTCACAGAATTGTCACCTTTTCTTCTGCATTGCCTTCAGACCTGGGCAGCTGGAGAGCAGCGTCTTTTGGCTGGGCACCCAGCTCTGAAGTCAGCACACAAATAAGGATAGCAGCACAGCAAATCTTCCCCCCGCAATAACCTTGTGACCTCCTCTAGCAGGTGTTGACTCACCAGCATGGCACCTCCTGCTGGTTTCCTCGAGAATCAGCTCTTCCAGCCCTGGAGCACCGGTGTCTTGACCAGTGTCTTGCCCTCAGTTACCTGTATTCCACGCTACTTCAGGCCCCATGTCTCTTCTGGGCCCAAAGTGCCCTTTCCTCACAGTACTGCCCTACAGCAGTGCCCCCACGCTCCAGGGTCCTCCCCTCCCAGGGAACCCAAGTCTCCTATACCCAGCTTGCCTCAGTGACCCACTGCTAGTCATCATCTAGCCCCTGCCTCAGGGGCAAACTGCAGTCTGAAATGGCCACTCATCATTGGCAAGGGGGTGTTGACCTGCTGCCTTCTCCTGTCCTGGCTGCCTCCCTGCAGCCCTCATACCCCTCAAGTCCCTGCATCAGGCCTGCAGCCTGGAAGTTGGGTCATGCCAGAGTACCCCAGCTCTGCTTGCCCCCCCGTCCCCCAGCACTGTTCTGTTTCAGGTACTTCAGAAATGAAATGAGGGCTTCCCAGGCAACCAGGTCCCTCATGCTCCACAGCTGGAGTAAGAGTGAGCTCCTCTCAGCCCTTGCAGGCCTTCATAGGGCCTAACCTGGTCCTTATTTCCTGAGTGCTTCTCACCCTAATTAACCTGCTGGAATGGGCCATTACACCCCTCCTCCCCACACCTCTGTTTACACCACTGTGAAATTTAAGATTTAAATAGCTGAAATCATGAAATTTACGATTTTCAAAATCCTATGACCATGAAATTAACCAAAATGGACCGTGTATTTGGTAGGGCTCCAATTACAGGAGATAAAAATAAAGAGAAATCCAGTGGAGTGTAGCCACTAGAAATTATGTGAAATTAAACTCAACAACATCAACCACATATTCCAATTAATGTAATGCAGGTGCAGTAAACCTGAAGACTCTGCAACATCCTTGATGGAAAAAAATAAAAGAATATCTCTTGTGTCAAAGTCAGAGACAACCCAGCAAAATCAGTTGGCTCACATCATTAATAATCATTTGCAAAATGACATTAAAACCACAGAAATGGCTTTTGAGTTGAAGAATGACAAAACAGTCTCCAAAATTACAGATGGTGAAGTGATTTTTACTGAGATCAGTGCCTTTGTGTTGTCTAACAGATGTCGAAACTGGAACAAAATGCACCCTCTAGTGCTGCCTCACGTACTTTCCCCCATCTGTGAATTTCTTTTCATATGAAGAGCTTGATGACTAGAGCTGATAAAAGCAGATGATTTGGTTTGTTGGCAATTTCCTAACATTAAAATATAATTAATTTGGGGTCAGATCAATACCGAAATTTTTAGTATATCAAAGTTTAAAAAAATCATTTTGGGTCGAATGATGTGCTACACTTGAACCAAAATGAAATGTTACATTTAAAAATGCTTGAAATCCTTTTTTTTTTTTTTGCATTTTTAAAATAAAGTTTAAGTTTAATAACAAAAATCATTTAAACCAAAAAATCAAAATGTTGCATTTCAAAGTTGTTGAAAGAAAATGACAGATTTTCTTCCACAATTTTTATTTTAGTTTGTTTCTATCCAAAACAATCAATTCTATAAAATCAACCCAAATTCACTAAACATTTTGGTTTCACTGAATCTATAGCAAGGACCAAAGTTCCTCCTGCAGCAGCTTAATGAGCCCAGCCAAGGGGCACAGGGCTTTTGAACATGGAGCTGCTTGGCTAGGGGAGGGGCACTTGCTGCTGTTGCAGAGGGAGAACTGACCTTCCCCCAGCCAGGCAACATTGTGCGCAGCAGCTCTATGCTCCTGGGCAGGGTTCATTAAGCAGCTGTGGGGCCGTGCTACCATGCAGCTTAGAGGGAATCTTGCCAATGACCTTTCCACCTTGTTTGACCAGATTCCAGATATGAAAACTTTTAAAGAATGCTGTAAGATGCCCCTGTTTGCAAATCAAATGTAGACTTCTTAAAAGGCTGTCCAAATTCCATATATGAATATTAAATAAGTGTGTCTGTGTGTGAAACAGACATGTATATGTCCAACTGTTGATTTAAGTGTCAGAATCGGTGCAGATCCACTTATAGGCATCCAAATTGGCACTCTGGTCTCTGTTCTGTAGGGAAAAAAATAAATTATATTCAGCCAAAACTTCAGGGTCCATACAGCTTGATCATCTTGTGTTACTAAGAAATGCAGGATTTACCCCCCACTTCTTGTTTTGCATCTGGCTGCTAGTATCACAAAATACTACACAAAGAGGTTACGAATATGATTTTTGCAGCTAGAATGAAATATTCCATAACATTTGGTGTGCTTCTCTGGGAGATGAAAACAGATCACCTCATAGAGCAACATGCCAGAAATGTGTCACATTTTGTGCAAGTAATTTCCATTCGGTTGTATTCTCTCACCATGATGCTATGAAAATGATTAAGTAAATGTAACACGATTGTGTTTATTTTTGCATATCATAGATGACACAACTTTATGAATCAGATAATTCAGTTGATTTTCAATACCTAAAACCTCCAAAGAAAACCACAAATCTGTAAAATATCCTTGGACCTACAGTTTGAGTATCAACCACTGAGGCTCCTGAAAGAAGTAAAGAAGTGTATAATCTCCCATAAACCAACAATTCACAAATGGCTACAAATCTGAAGAACCTCAAAGCCATACATCACTCTTTTCAAAAGCTATTGTAAATTACTTACCAAGTTGATTTAGGACACACCAAGCAGGAATAGAATAAAGCACAAAATATTGAATCCAGTCATGTTTGAAAAAAAAAAGCACACTCCTATTTGTTTTAGATCAACATTCACAAATGCAGAGGCATGCAGATGTGCTGAATCATATTTTGGGAGGATAGCACAAGATCCACAAATTATGGTCTTAGTCTTAAATCCATTGAAGTCATTGCCCTGTAAGTTTGGTAAGGATTCTTTTGACATCCCCTCAAGCACATAATACATTTCAAAGCCCAGACATCTGCTACGCAATTAGGATAAGAAAGAGAATTTTCCCTTCACTTTATTCATGAATGCAAAATAGTATAACAATTTTTTTTTCCAAATTTTGAATGTATTTCCGAGTTGACGCTTGTGGCAGTTTAGGCATGTGGTATTTTATGACAGAATTATAATAGCCTCTTGAAATAAGAGTTTAGAATGGAAATACTGATGGATTATTAACAAAAGCAGCAGAATCATTATTGCTACGACAAAGAACAATAAAAAATAACCAGGGACTGGAAAGCTGCTGAAATGAACTTTATATCAACATTAGAGTCTTTTAGTTGTACAAGGACAATTCCCTTACATGTAGAACAAAATGCTGTGAAACATAATTCCAACTTTGTTTAGAATATTATGTGTATAACAGAATCAAATACATTTTAGCAACTGAGTTTTCAAGAATCTTAGTTTGCACTTCATATTAAATCTTCTTCCTGACATTAGCTTTAATATTAACAGCCTCATTTCAGATTTTCCATGTGTAAAGTAGTCACACAGTGACATATATTGAGCATTCTGATGTACATTTCTAGTTTTCTCATTCTCATACTGAGCTGCCTAAAGCCATTTCCTTGGTGATATCAACATTTTTTATCAATCAATCTCATTTCATCGTAGCCTATGGTATTTACTGAATATAATTCTTTTTTTGTTTTGTTTTTAAAACACATTACTGAATGCACTAAATCCCACAGATGTCCTCCACTGATTTCAATGGGCATTGGATTAGGCTGCAAATAAATACCGAAAACAGCCAACTAATAAGGGGAAGGTAGCGCAATAGTCTTGGAAGAACTGGCTTATTCATTAAAGAGGAGTCCCCAATGATATGGAGCTATTAAGTTGTCTTTATCGCTGCATGATCTTATTATCTTGACCCTAGCTCTCCACGGACCTACTCCTTCCTGCTTGTGAGCCAAACCCATTGAAATCAATGGGAATATTTCCACTGACTGCAATGGGCTTTGGAACAGGCTTATTTCACAGTAGATTGAAAGCGCATCTGGGCAAAGAATGTGTCTCCTTGTGCAGCACTTACCTGAGAGCCAGCTGCAAGACAAATACTGCATCATATTACATGGTCTAAACAACAAAAGATCTGAACTTCTTTCCCGGTTAGTGTTAATTCATGTGCAACGTGCTTCTACTGGGATTTGCACCAAGGATGGTCTGGCTGGGTCTACACTTGGAACAGGTGTATAGTTCCAGCCTGCATAGATGCACCCACACTAGCTCTGTTTGAGCTAGTACACTAAAAATAGCCGTATACTGGGGTAGCATGGGCAGTGGCTCGGGCTAGTCTCCTGAGTGCATACCTGGGGATGCCGGCAACCCCAGCTGCTGCCCTTGCTACTCCAGTGACAGCTCAGGCAGAGCTAATGAGGGTATGTATGCAAGCCGAGAATCGCCCCCCGTCCTCCAGCTCCAAAGACATAACCATAACTCTAAAGACAGTAGTTGACCACTTGAGCTGCATTAACTGCTAGGGATCCATTGCAGTGGTGATGAAATTCTGTGCCAGGCTCACCCAGGGCTAGAGGCTTCTCACAAAGGCAGGAACCTCCAAAGTAAAGCGAGATTGAGGAACTGGCAAAAGCAAACACCCTGATCCTTAATAATCCACTGCCTTGAGTCTACATTTTTCATAGACCTACCCATTCTGTGTCTTCCTAATCCTGACATCCAAAGGGAAGAGATTTTTTAACAAGTACTTACCATAACTAACTTTGTACAGCAGCGATGGACAACCAAGAAGAGTGATGGACAACCAAGCAACCTGCAGCCCGTGACCCAGTGGGGTTCCACCTGCAGTCCACAGCTGACTCATGGCATTCCTGCTCTGGGAGGGAGGGGATGAAGCAGGGATGGAGTGGGAATCAGCAGATTCGTGGTACTCTGAAAGTGCTGGGAGGGGAGTAGGATGTGCAGGACTCCAGGGTCCCAGTGTGCAAGAGATGTGGGGGAAGATGGGCAGATAGGGTGTGTGCAGGCTGTAGGAGGAACCCCAGTGGGCTGCATACAGACCATGGGGTGCAGGTTTCCCACCGCTGTTGTACAGCCTTTGTTCTGGTTAGCCATAGGGGAGGACTGAGGATATAAGCACATCCTCACACGATGTAAATTGGCTGTATCTCCATTTCTGTTATGGAGATGGGCAGTGCGGCCTCTCAGGCAAGACAGTACGAAGTATTGACTACTTGTGCTCATCACAAATTGTGTGATGCTTTTTAACGCTACACCCAAATTGACGGCTGCATTTGGCCTGAAGTTTTGGCTGACTTTTGTAGCAGGGTGCCATCCTTGAAGTTGCTCTTTCATGACACAGTGTACCGCTTCAGACACACTACCCCATCTTGAGTACTTAAAGCAACATTCCTCTTCTTGAGGGTTAATTTATTCAATCTTTACAAAACACAGTTTCCACTGGCTGCCTTTGGGCATAAAGGCACCAGTTTAAAAGTACTGCATAGGGCCCCATAGATCCCAAGGACAGCCCTGTCTACTGACTCTCTAGGGGCTTCCAACTCACCTCTTTTTGCAGGGCTGTTGCATCTTGCTTACCCTCCACTTCCCTCTGAGCTAGAGAACTAAGCCAGATCCACTACTGGCCAGGCTTCTCGAGAGAGGTTTTCCCTCCAGACTCTTCCTGTCCTGGAGCCCAGATTCAATTTCTTCCCATTGGGTCAAGAGTTTCACAGTCCTCTTTTATGGGTTCAGTCAAATTCCTCTACTTTATTGCTGAAAATTGTACTTGAGCAGCCATGGCAGTAAAAAAGATTTCTACTGACAGCATGTGAAATCAATAATTCAGTAGTTCTGTGCCAAACAGCTGTTTATATGCTTCCCCCTGAACTACTGAAGTAAACCTCATTGACTCAAGATTTGCTTAGAAGATGGTTGCAACTCCCATCTAATAAATTTAGGAGATAATGGACATGTTCTGCTCTCAAACCAGTGTAAACCCAGAGTACCTATTTTAGCCAAGAAAGTTAATCTGCATTTACTGTAGTATAAATGAGGGCAGAAGTTTTTTGTCGCCAAAACTGGGTGTTCCCTTCACCCCACCCCCCCGACAAATATTGCATTCTAGTGTGTGCGCGCTCACTGCTTTGGCAACAAAAAGCAGTTTTTGGTGACAAAACATGCCAGTGCACACAAGGCCTTATGTACACCAAACTCCCTTCCTCTTCCATTCACAGAGCTGTGCCACTCTTTGTATGTTAGGTGCAGTGATTCCATTCATGCTGTTCGATTGCAGGCTCCTTGAGGAAAAGCTTTGTTTTTACTTTCCACTGACAGTGGCAGCACCATCCGTATGCAAGCACAAACGGCGCTGGCAAACTTCCAATGCAAATCAAAGTGCAATCCAAATGGTGGTTTTTCACTTCTACAGCACTTGCTTGGACATTGTTTCTCTCTCTCTTCACATTATATTATGGCAGTTGAGATCAACAAATCACCTGAGGTCTGCACGAGCGGGGGCTGGCGACGTAGCATTCTCAACAAAGATCCTTGAGCTCTAGAATTCATTTTCCTCTTTGGCCCAATGAAGCAAACATTTATAATCTTCAGGGGCTACTGCAAAGATTCTAGATTTTTAGTTACTGTGATTCACATTTTTTCCAACACAAAGAACATACTGCGCACACCATGTGTCTTCCTATAATTGTTACCATCAGCAGAAAGACATCATACTTTCCCTACTTAGTGGTTCCATCTCACTCTTCCCACACTGTAAACTGTCAAGCCACTTTGCCACCATTACTTTGTAGCTTTGAAATCTGCAGTACACGGTCACCGTAATATTTTCCCTACTGGAAATGCATACTATTTTCCTATAAACTTTTGATAGAAAGCTACCTTTTGTCATTTAGATCCATTTCATCCATGCATATTGAAGCATAACAAGATGACTCATTTCAGTGACAAAATACCAACTGCCTACTGGAAAGTGAAGTACTATGCTTTTAGTTGTCGTTTAGAGTAAGGCTAATTACAGCCAATGCTAATTGTACAAAATGGAAAGCAGAAGCCACTGAGTAATGCTACCAGAAACATCTGGTTAGTATGAAAAGTGGAAAACAGGACTGCCATCCAGATTATCAATCAGCCCATTTTTACTCTTTAGCAATCTCATTTCCCTGAATTTGAATGAGGCCCATCTTCTCCCAACATTATTTATGAAGCCTAAGGAAATTGTGCATTTAACAAGTTACCAGATGAAAATTGTGCATTTCAAAGAAGGCTCCATGTCGCTAGGATGAAAGATTCAGCTGCATATGGAGAGAGTTATACAAGGCAGTCTGGTTATACCAGTGGCAGATTTCCTCACTCCTCTCTCTGATCATTTGCTCCAATAGAGTCTAGAAAATGGCTTTTCAGCTGAACAAAATGCCAGCTGAGCAGGGGCTCAGTACCATTAATATCAGACTGCAAGACTGATGTTTTTAACAGATTCTAAACCACTGAGACCATCTTTAGGAGCTGGCTATAGGGGAAAATGCCAGAATATTTTTTACCTGAAATTACTGTATGTAGAAAATTCTTAAGTTTTTCCCAAACACACCCAGTCAATGAAATGCCAGTCCAGATCTGAATTTTTCTCCATGCTTTCTTCTCTAGACTATAAAGCTAACCAGTTTCTAGACACTAAATGCTAACATACATCTTTGTAATGATGATTAATTTCTACCCTGTGGACATTATCCTAAAGGACCTGAAAGATAAGAAGAATCATTTTAAGGATTGCTAAGCAGCCAACGTACCTCATGCAGTGCTGAGAAGTCACAAACAAATAATATTTATCGTAAGCCAAGTACCGCTAGAAGGACTCTGCCATCTTTTTTGTTGTCATTCTATAAGATTGAGTGGGTTTAGTATCTTGCCAGTGTTAATATTACCATAACAGGTCAAGGACACAATGCTTTGCCATTATAGTACATCTGTTTGCTAAGTATCCTCTCAAAGGACCTAATCAACATTCTGAGAGGATGTCTTAAGAGACAATAATAGCAAGAACCAACAACCAGCACTGATGAGAAGGGGCAATCATAATATTTTGCAATAAACAACAGCTTCTCTGTCTGCACAGCAAATGAAGGATGACTGCAACACTAGCGCCTTCTCATTACTTTACAAACCAATTTCCAAAGCCGATAATCTTTTCCGAACTAATTTTTGGGAAGTCTCTTTAAGCACCATGGAGGAAATTCATTAATAATGGGAATGTGAAGATTGGTTTTGGGTCACTGTATGGTTCTCTGAATACTGGCCATAAAGGACTGCTCGCTCTGGATGGCTTGAATAGTTGCTTATATGCTGTTTGCAGTCCAGAGCGCCAGAGCACATTTCTCTAATCAATGCCCTCCTGTCCCCACCCATTCCCTTGCCACAGCTGTTCCCATAATGGGGAACCCTTCTGCAGTGACTATCATACTTCAGCCAAACACTGCTCCTCAGAACCTGTGGCTATAAAGAAAGCTGGAGATTCTGTGCTGGGCAGTGGGAAGATGAGATTCAGTATCCTAACTATATGACAGAAGGGATTAACAGTGGCTGTAATTAGTGCTAGTGGACTTATAAGATGCTCTCCCCCTGGATGAATGACACACATACACACACACACACACACCTGGGGAGCTACAGGATTGTAGCAGCTGCAAAAAGAAATGCAGACTCATGCCTGTCAGGAATCGGTACATCAAGGATCCTGATCTTGGCACTAACACCTGCCGCAGCCTAGGATGTTGTTCGGAGGAGAGACAGAACCAAGGAGAGGGCTGATGAAGGGGGTAGGAAACACCCAAGGGGGACATTGGGAAGGCATAGGGAGAGTGCACTGGGGTTAAAAGAAGATTGTCCTGACTGAGGAAGCTGTGTTAGACAAAGATGGACCATGAAGGACTGTGTGCGAGGAGCCCAGTTGCAAGCAACAGTGTCTGAGGGCTGAGGCACTGACAGAGAGAATGCAGTTTGGCTACCTGAAGTAAAGGGTGTGGCTCTCGGAGGAAGGAGCTGTCATTCGCAAGTGGGCTTGCTGGAAAGAGGTGTTGTCAGTGCAGGGTGGAAGCAAAGGCCAGTCGCAAGCTGGAGAGAGGCCAAGGCAGGACAGTAGAGGTGAAGTTGGACTTTGCAGCCCGGGAGAGAAGAAGCTGATTCTGCTCTTGGGTGACGCAGCATGTGGTTGAAAAAAATTCATATGCTGAGATGGTAATTTATAGTTTTTTATTTCCTAAGGAACTATTTCATGTTACTTCATATTGCATCCTTATCCTATTTATATTATATCATTGTTTTTGCCACATTTCTGGGGTTAGAACTTAGGGTTGTGTCTATCGCATTGGTTTGTCTCTGCCTCTCCTCACAGTTAGGCATAGCTCAGCTGAGGCCTGAGTCACTGCATATGCTACGTTTATACATGAGCTAAGATTCATTTACTCACGTGCTAGAGGCAGTTGTTTTTTGTAGAATAGCCTGTCAGAGGCATTGCTAGAGGAATCTACAGCATGATCAGAAATCTGAGCCGGGGGACTGTGCGTTGGTTTGTTGTGGTTCTTTCCTTGCCCTTTCCTCTATTATTATGGTTAATTTCTCCATGATCTTTACTTACTCACCAGAGACAAGCAAAGCTGATGACCTCAGTAAACATCGAGACCTCTGAACAGATGGGTTTTCCCTTGTGTTGCTGACCATTAACACACACAGAGATTAAACAGAGAGAGGCTGAGATTAAACACTTCAACAGCACCTCAGGGGAAAGATTGGATCATACTCTAGCACATATGACATGGAACTTTAGAATGGGGGATTTTCAAGCAATGGTAGCAGAAAGACCCTAAATGTAAAGGAAGGAAATTAAAGTTAGACTCAGATAACTGACTCACAGAAGGTAGCCAACAAAAACGGAATCAGGAAAACAAGTTGAAAACCAGTCTAGTGAAATAGCAAAATGCTAGAGAAGAAACAGAAATCAATGGAGGTGAAAGGTTAAAAGGAGCATTTTGTAAGGACATATCCAAAAGCTTAACTCCCACTAACTTTGAAAACGATTAAAGGCCGTGATCCTCAAAAGGTATTTAGTCATCTAATTCCCTTGAGGATCTAAGCGTAAGTGCCTACCATTTGTGCCTTTGGACATCTTGCCTTGGTACACTGATTTAATTTCTTAACCAGACTTGTTATTGTAGGTTTCCACCTCCCCATCACTTACCTGTGGTCCCCATCAGAAAACTTCCACATCATTTTCCCTGTTGGGTTAGAAAAACATTTTGATGCAAATTGGGATGTTTCAGAGACAGGTCATTATCAATGGCTTAAATACAAATGGTAACTAAGGAATTGCCGTGCTTTTCTCCAGTTCACCCAGTATCACCTTCTAAATAGTTTTTATTAACTGTAACACCAGATAGGCCTGAGGCCAGCAGTTCCACAAAATCAAGTTAGGAAAACAACATTGCTCCTGATGGTCTCAGTGCAAAATAGACAGTTTCTGCAATGTAAACCGTGTCTGTCATTATACTGCTCTGGTGATGTAATCAAAGGAATTAATGGCGTTATGTTACACTGCTATAATTATCTACCCAGGAATGAATTTTATCCCACAAGGCTGTTTTTGCCTTGTTACTCATGGCAGTCTCTGGTTTCTGAATGCTACATAGCTGACAGTGTGTAGATACTTAAACTAAGATTCTTGAAGCCTTCACTGGCATATTGTCCTAGGGTCTGATGCAATTCCAGCCAAGGTGAAATGGCTCATATTAAATTCAGTAAGCATTGGATTGTGCCCCCACAGCTGTGGGAGTGGTTCACAAAACATATCCCAAATTATGTGAGACATACCTGGCTTTCAGATTCCTTACAATCTCAGTCCAGGTTTAAAGCCTCAAAACAAAGCAATATGAAGAAAGAGTGTGAGTGTGAGTGAGGATGGAAGGGGGCGGTGTGCATTTGCATCACACACTGATAAAAAACAAATGCAAGTTTCACTTGAATGTCAATTGTTTTTTATTACAGGTAGCTATAGGTAGCTTTAACTACAGAAGTCACACTCAGAAAGTCTACAGATATTTCAGATGGTTCATGGATAGGTCACAAATATGACAATGGGGCGAAATCTGCCACTCATGAATGGATTTCCCAGCTCTCTTTAATGAAGCCTGATTCCTTCAAGTCCTTTAGTTTACTATGTCTATATGGCAACTCCATGGATCTTCTGTGGCCCACCCTCAGAATGACAATAAGAGACCATCTTATTGCCTATATATAAAACCATGGTACGCCTACATCTTACAGATGTGGTCACCTATCTCAAAAAAGATATATTGGCATTGGAAAAGGTTCAGAAAAGGGCAACAAACATGATAAGGGGTTTGGAACGGGTCCCATATGAAGAGAGATGAAAATCCCAGTCTTTTTAATTTTAGAAAAGAGGAAATTAAGGGGAGATATCATAGAAGTCCATAAAATCATGACTGGAGTAGAAAAAGTGAATAAGGAAAAGTTATTTGCTTGTTCCCATAACATAAGAACTAGTTTTTCATCACACAGCTCACAGTTAACTTGTGGAACGCTTTGCCAGAAGACTTTAACAGGATTCAAGACAGTACTAGATAAAGTCACAGAGATTAGGTCCATCAATGGCTGTTAGTCAGGATGGGTAGGAATGGTGTCTCTAGCCTCTGTCAGGGTATGTCTACACTACAAAGTGAATTCGAACTAACAGCTGTTATTTCGAATTAACTTTCATAGCATCTATACATACAAACCGCTAGTTCGAACTTAATTCGAACGAGCGGAGCGCTTAATTCGAACTAGGTAAACCTCATTCTACGAGGACGAACACCTAGTTCGAATTAAGTAGTTTGAATTAAGGGCTGTGCAGTTGGAACTAGTTGGAGGCTAGCCCTTCCCAGGTTGCCCTGATGGCCACTCTGGGCCAAACCAGGGAAACTTTTCTGCCCCCCTCCCGGCCCCAGAGCCCTTAAAGGGGCACGGTCCGGCTACAGTGCTCGTGCCAGTTGCAAGCCTGCCAGCACTCAGCCAGCAGACCCTGCACCTGGCACGGCATGAGCCAGCCACCCGCTGCCACCCAGCCCTCCGCCTCTTCCCAGGACCAGGCTGGTGGCTTCCAGGAGCCTGCCCGGGGCCGCAAGAGGCGGGCGCCCGCCTGGTCTAGTGTGATCGTGGACTCATCGAGGTTTGGGGGGAGACCTCCAATGTCCACGACCTCCGCACTAGGCACAGGAATGCAGCCATCTAGGGTAGGATGGCTGCCAGCCTGGCCACCAAAGGCCACATGCGAACCCAGGAGCAGATCTGCATGAAAATCAAGTTGGTCCAGTGAGACCCCCCGACCCTGAGCCCTGAGCTTAGAACATAAGAACATAAGAATGGCCGTACTGGGTCAGACCAAAGGTCCATCGATCCCAGTAGCCTGTCTGCCAACAGCAGCCAGCACCAGGTACCCCGGAGGGGGTGGACCGAAGACAATGACCAAGCAATTTGTCTCGTGCCATCCATCTCCAGCCTTCCACAAACAGAGGCCAGGGACATCGTTCCTACCCCCTGGCTAATAGCACTCCATGGACCCAACCTCCATGACTTTATCTAACTTCTCTTTAAACTCTGTTATAGTTCTAGCCTTCACAGCCTCCTGTGGCAAGGAGTTCCACAGGTTGACTATGTGCTGTGTGAAGAAGAACTTTCGCTTATTAGTTTTAAACCTGCTGTCCATTCATTTCATTTGGTGTCCTCTAGTCCTTCTATTATGGGAACTAATGAAGAACTTTTCTTTATTCACCCTCTCCACACCACTCATGCTTTTATAGACCTCTATCATATCCCCCCTCAGTCTCCTCTTTTCTAAGCTGAAAAGTCCCAGTCTCTTTAGCCTCTCTTCATATGGGACCTGTTCCAAACCCCCTAATCATTGTAGTTGCCCTTTTCTGAACCCTTTCCAAGGCCAAAATATCTTTTTTGAGGTGAGGAGACCACATCTGTACACAGTACTGAAGATATGGCGTACCATAGCTTTATACTTCCCCTCCTCCTTCTTCCCCTGGCTTCCCCCTTCCAGCTCCCTCCTCCCAGATTTCCACCTCCCCTCTCCCACCTCCTTTTCCCAGTCTCCCCAGAGGTTAATCCCTCCCCCCCCCCGAGTTTTGTTAAATAAAGAGAGTTTCTATTTTTGAACACACGTGTCCTTTATTTTTTACATCAGGAAGGGGGGCTAGGGAGGGGTAAGTGGAAGGAGGTGAGGGAGGAATGGGGCACGAGCCCCCGATGGGGAGGACTGGGGTGGCTCTGCGGGCTCCTCGGGGTGGAAGCTTTCCTGCAGGGCCTCCTGGATCCTGACAGCCCCCCAATTGACCCCCCCGGATGGCAGCCTGCGGCAAGTGCAGCCGGGCTGATGGCCGAGTGCTGCGATGTGCCGAGTGTGAGCACTCAGGGCCCTCTAAGACAGGACTGCTTTGCTGTCCCTCATCGAGGTAGACAAGCAAGCAGGGAACCCTGAGAACTGTCTGTCCGAGTTGGGGGTCGTGTCCCTTTAAGCACAGCCCTCGGCTAGCCTGAGGCAGCAGCTCCACGCTCTAAGTCCTAAGCTGATGCCCTGCTGGCACTGGTTCCGGCCAGCCTTAACTTCGGTTCAGGGTCCACTCAATGTGGACATGCTAGTTCGAATTAGCAAAACGCTAATTCGAATTAGTTTTTAGGTCTAGATGCACTAATTCGAATTAGCTTAGTTCGAATTAGTGCTGTAGTGTAGACATACCCTGAGAGGCTGGGAATGGGTGATGGGAGAGGGATTGCTTAAAGATTCCCTGTTCTGTTTACTCCCTCTGGGGTATCTGGCATTGGCCACTGTTGGCAGACAGGATACTGGGCTAGATGGATCTCTGGTCTGACCAAGTATGGCCGTTCTTATGGCTGTCATGTTCTCCAGACTCATGGGCAATACAGAGGTTCACATTCCTCCTTTGTTAGAAGGTAGAGGTAACATTATTTCCTTCAAAACCTCCCATAAACATTAGATCGGTCTCAAATTGGAGGATTCAAAATATGCATTTATTTGAGGATATGCCTGGTAAAATAGAAAACAAAGGGATGTTAAGATATGAATGCCATCTAACAAAAGAGTCTGCATATTAGGTTATAAACTTCAATTACACCAAATGGAAATGTCCCAAGTATGTATCTCCCCACCATCCCACTCTCACTGGATATGTACTCAAGTGGCTACCCCAGGATGCTGCTTATGCTACTCCAGCTACACTGCTACTATAAGCATGCCAGTTTGACCAGTGCTAGCATGGGTATGTCTACATGAGCTTGGGATTCCACCCCCACTGGCTCCAACTCTGCATGTAGCCTGATAGCCCTTGGTATAAATTGCAGTAAAAAACACATTTCTCCTATAAGAAGAATTGAAGAGCAGTAGTCTTACCTTACTGCTCTTAACAGGAAGCAGTGATGTAAGTGGGTCTCACTGAAACCAGTGTATCTACCCACCCAGTGTTCATCCATGGGAGCCAGGGTTCTACAGTCAAGCATCTAATGCATACACTGGCCCCACTGATTCCATGTCAGAACCACTCCAAAGTAATATTTCTTTATTATTTGTGTTACTTTGTGTCCTAGAGACTTGCCCCAAGCTCAGCACCCATTTGCGCAGAACACCCATTTGCCCCAAGAACACAGTGAGATATTGCCGGGAAAAATAAAGGATGTGAAAAAAGTTGCATTATCTTCATCTGACAGAAACGAGGCACAGAGATTTAGGTTCTAATCCAAAGGATTTACCCAAAGATTCACAGACTACGAACTCCAGTTTTGTGCCATAACCACAGAACGATCCTCTCTCACTACAGAGTCCACAGAATGACTTCTGTCCTCTAGAGACGATTTGCTTTCTCGTTAGTGCAATTCACTGAAGTAATCCCTGCAGCTCATTCCTTTCCCTTGAGCTCTGGTGCATATTGAATTTTCCTAGAAATTCACATTCATTACGAGGTCATTTCCTTCAATTACACAGCTATCGTTCATTAAATCATGCTTCTTCATCTGTTGATTTTTTAGACATTTTGCCAAAGCAAATCTTCTATAATTTACTAGTCTCCTTGCTACCACTTTAAACTAAACAGTTAAGAAATAAATAAAAGGTACTGCATTAAACTCACGTTCAAATAGTTCTGTTTGAAACACAGCTACATGAATATGAACTAAGCTCTTTTTAGGATACGCCAGTAGAGTCTATGCGGAGCAGTTAGAGTGAGCATAATATTGGTTATTGCGCTCTATACATAATGCCCCTCAAGTACACTTTGCTGGCACCATATGGATAAGCGCTCAAGCATCTAACTTCCATTTGTGCCTTTGAAAACGTCCCTGAGTGTGTGATGCTCATATTTCTCTCTTAACAGAGACATTTTTAGTTAACATAGGATTATTTTATTAAATCTAAATTAAAATGAATGGCTAGGTGTATTAGAGATTCAGAAGTAAAAAGGATACTTTCCCTTTCAGCATCATCTGCCACCTTTTTGATACTGAGAATACAAATCTACTTTCTTTCTCCAAAGAAACTGTAGGGGTGACACCCTATGGGGTGAATATTTATTAAGGTGTGTCAGTCATTGTGGCCGAGAGCTCTGGAGATGAGAAACAACATGCTTTTCACCTTAGTCCCAACTGTTTGCAGGGGAAGGGCATTCACATGGAAGTCTTTCATTAAAATGATGCATTTCTTCCTCTGCATCCTTTTTGACTGATACCTCTGCTAAGGAATGTGGTGTAGTCTATCAAATTAACTTGATTCAGGACATACATGTCCTACAGGGCCTCTCATTCTTTCTGCAAAGAGCAATAGCTGTCTGCTGCATGGGGCTGCAAGTAATTCATTTGTTTTGAAGTCCTAGAATGAGCTACTATTTGTTCAGTCAAAGGGAAGAATGGAGAAGGAGGGGCACCTTGGTTTCCAATATAGCAGTATTATTCTTATCATACTCATTAGGGTAAAGGCTAAGGGAAAACCAAGAATGGGGCCCCATTGTACTAGGCTCTGTACAAACAAATAAGAAGATACTATTTTGTGATTATCCCCATCCTGCTTAAGATCAAGGGAACAGGTCTTTGCTTGTTTCTGCTCAGCTATCAGGAACTAAGGTGCATGCTGATTCTCTACAACAAGAGAGTTCAACTGACTCCATCACACCTAAATAAATGAGTCATAAATTGGGCCTCTCCCACGAGTCTAGATAGGTAGGTGGCAGAGCAAGGGAAAAGTCAAATAGATCAGGAGGGCAAGAGATGCTGGAGCAGCAGCCTGGAGAAGGACAGAACTTGGCTGTGGAAGGAGAGGGGTAGAAAATCATCAGTAGAGAAGTCCAAGAGATTTGTTATGGAGCACTAGAAAGCAGCACATGAGCAAAGAGTGAGGAGGAACACGGTTGGACCCCTGCATGCCTTTGATCACAGAGTGGCTTTCATGCACCAAAGAAGTGGCCTAGTGGGTCAGAAGGTTTTGAAAGAATAATCTGTAATGCACTTGGGCAGAGGAGGTGGGGGGGGGGTTTCCATGCAGTCCTGAAGCATCAGTGACAAACGATGCAGTCAGACAGAAAGACAGTCCATGTGAAATAGGACAGCATCTTAAATTTGAAATTAGAAGTGCATTTAATTACCGGAGCCCCAAGAGAGCCCTGAATTTTGAGATGTGGGTTTGACAAGTTTCTGTTAATTAAAACCAACTTTATAAGTAGCTTGGAAATTGCTTCATGATAAAGCAGGATTTATTCTGTTCCCTTTTAGGGCTTTATATAATGCCTAACATTCTGGCTTTTAAGCATGGATAATGGGGAAACTGTCATGGATAATTAGTACAGTAGTTTTCTATTTAATGTGAGATATTACTTATGATCTGCTAAATCTCCAGTGTCCTATACCCCCTTAATCTGGCCCAGATGGTACCCTGAACTTGAACGAGTAATGTAGTAGCCCTTACACAGTTTACTGAGCTTACACATTCAGGTGCACAGTTCAAATTCAACCCAGGGATTCTCCCTTTATGTTTGTTCAGCATGACTAATTCACACCTGGTCATAGCACAAAGCTGTAGAAATCTAAACACTTCCTCTGAACACTAAAACAACAAAGCTGCAGCAAATTGCTCGAGTGAAGGCAGCCGCGAAGTTCATACATCTTCTGCCATTCACAGATTGTAATGGTGCTCTTAGGAGGCTGCCCAGACAAATAAAGGGGCTAAGGTGGGGATGGCAAAATTCAGTTTTTATTTCTTTATCATTTGAATGGATAACACCACTGGGTGTCAGCATTTTTGTCTATTTTTTCTATTTTAAGTTTTCACAGTTGCGCAAAGTTATGGGGAGACACAGCAAGGGGGAGATCAGACAATAATTCTTTAATGATAGATGCTGAAATTCAAAAAAGCTAAAGCTGTATTACCACTAAAACACACATGTGCAGCATCACATCACACTATATGAAGTCAACAAGGAGTCCTGTAGCACCTTATAAACTAACAGATGTATTGGAGCATACATCTATAAGGTGCTACAGGACTCCTTGTCGCTTTTGCAGATCCAGACTAACACGGCTACCCCTCTGATATATGAAGTCAATATCCTTAAATCAAACTAAGAAGGTCGTTAGCAGCATTTGTCTTTCCTTGCCTATCTGAAACTTTCAGTAATCATCAGGGGAAATATTTTCTGGCCAGTTTGTGTCTGTAGGGTGAAACTGACATTTACTGACATCCACCAATACAAACTGAATCCTTCCAAACCTAAGTATAATAACCCCTTTATAGCTCTGTTGTTTGCATTTACTGTGTGGTTTTTTGCCCACCTCTAGTGGCTGGACCATAGACGTTTTGGAGTCTGAACTATCAGAGCAAAGTCTTTTAACTCAGGTGCCAGATGTTCATGGTTTAAGCCAGTAAGCCTCATGTTACAAGTGGCATCTCACTCAAGAAGGAGAGAAGCCTCTGTAAGGGTGATACTTCCTCTCGTGCACAGAAGGGCAGGGTATGGGCACCACACAAACCCGCCTCCCAGCTGAGCAGATGCAGAGGAGAAAGTATCTGTGCCTAGAACAGGCAAATAGCAAGTTACTTCCCTCCTGGAGCAAAGGGAGAACCAGGGAACAAATTGCAACTGTGTTATGTCTACACTGCACTTAAACCCATGTCTGGCCAGTGCCAGCTGATCTGGGCTCAGGCTAAGGGGCTGTTGAATTGTGGTGTAGATGTTTGGCCTAAGCGGGAACCCAGACTCTACCAACTTGCACGGTGGGAGAGTCCCAGAGCTCAAACAGCAGCCCAAGCGCAAATGTCTATACGACAATTAAACAGCCTCTTGGTCTGAGCCCAAATTCTCTGGCACAGGCCACCTGTGGGTGTCTAATTGCTGTGAAGACAAACCCACAATCATGGTAGGCTGGGAGAGGCTATGCCTCCCCAAAGAGCCCAGCGTGGCCCTGCCCATGCTTTGCCAGAAAGGCTCCCTCCTCCTGCCCTTCCCCTGTAACCCCAGCCAAGGCAGGTTGGCTGCTGCTCCTCTTCAGGAAAGGGTGCCAAGGCTGGAGCTGAGGCCAGGGCCAGGGCTAGGGCTAGAGGGCTGCAGCCACCCAGCGCTGGGAGACCCCTGGGCTCTGGGGCCACACCTCCCGGCACTTGGGGAGAGGAGGCTGCTAGAGCTGAGAGTGCATGCCTGGGGCGAAGAGGCTGGAGGTGCTGCTGCCTTGGAGGGAGTGGGCCCTCTGGGGCTCTGGAGAGGGGACTGGGGGGGCGGGGAGGAGAGGGCACAGCCAACTGAGGGCTAGCTTCCCTGACCCAGCAGGTCACCTGCTGCCCATGCCCACAATCGTTCCCTGCTCTGCTCCTGGTGCAGCACAATTAGATACTTCCTGATACTTAGGGCAGATTGTTAAATAACAATTTAACTTTCCACCCCAAACACACAAAGCAATACATCAGAATATACTGAATTACTCCTGCTCTCAAGGCCAGGATTTTCCCTGAACAGTCCCTCACCCTCCTGAACAGTCCCATCCTCCTCCTCCTCCTCCCCTCCGGCTTGACACAGGTCAATGGGTTACATTGACTCGCAAGTTTGGGAAGCACAGAGAGCTGTGGTTTTGGTTGGATCTCTAATAGCTCATTCCTTCCCCAGAAGGCTTCTGCCTCCACATTCATCCTTTTCTCCTAGGTAAACAGATTTGCTAGATCAGTTAAGGAACAACGACAACCATGGAGAATCCAGCCTAAGCAGGATGTGAGTGTGTTTCCCTCGTTAGAGGCAGAGCACTGACTCAAATTGACTCCAATTTCTATACATTTATTTTTAATAGGCTGGCAAAGGTTGTGAGAATAAACTAGTTTTTTTTTTCATTGTCAGCCTTTCTTCAACTATACTTCCTAACAAAACAGGCAAAAGGTTGATATTACCAGCTCTATGAAAAGCTCTCTTCAGAACAGCAGATTGACAAACACGGTACCAATTCAAAAATTCAAACACACATAGCCTCACTGAACATGTATGTGGGGTACAACAAAATGGGCCCCCACACCTGGGCAGAGTTATATAATGATGTACTTGTACATGCTTATAGTCTACCATTCTCCTGTGATTTCCACACACCGACAATGCAAATTTCAGAAGGGAAAAGGGCAGGAAAGGAAACTGAGATTTATCATAACTTGGAGTAAGCAATGGGTAAAGAGATAGATTCTGCAACCCTGACTTTTATGAGAATTTATTTACGCCAACAGTTCAGTTGAAGCCAGTGAGTCTTTTTGCATGAATAATTGCTCACCAGGGAAAGTAGGGGTTGCACATTCAAACCAAAAATGAACAAGAGAGAGGAAGGATAGCTCTGTGATTAGGGGGGTTAGGCTGGGATCTGGGAGGCCCAGCTTCAGCTCCTGGTCTGCCACAGGCCTCCTGCATGACATTGGGCATTGCAAGCAATCCCACTGAAATAGACGAGTCTGCTTCTGGAATAAGGTACTACTTGTTAAGAGCAAGGGCCTGACTGTTCCTGGATTATAACTGAAGTTTCTATGATAGCGGTAAATGCAGAAAAGGGGAATTTCAAAGGACTTGTGTGACTACTGGGTTTTACTTTCAGCCCTAAAGAGCTCATAAAAACAGCACCAGGAAGTCTGGAGTATTTCCTGGTTCTACTAAAAATAAATAGGAGTGGGGACAGACCTGCCAGTTCAGAACATACCAAAAGGATTTATGGAGGGAGTGAGTCTTCAAGGCTGACCCACTGAAGTAAGATGGGAAACCAGGTTGTTCATCCATTCCCTGAGGGAACAGACCAGTCAGCTAACCTGGAACATGTGAGAGCAGGGGAAGCATTAGGCGGCCAATAGGCCTTTCCCCACACCTGATGGAAAGTCAAGGTGACTGAGCCTGATTCTGAGTGGATCCCATCAGAAATATACGTGGAGTTCAGTGAACTGCAGCAGGGTGCACAAGCGGGCAAACCCCTCCCCGCATGGGCTTGCCAAGCAGTTTCATGTAGCTGTAGTGACCTTGTGTAAGTCACACTCCTGCCAGGTGTGGTTCACTGTCCCACCTAGTGGCACTTAGGCCCCTTACAGAGAAAAAGAATGAGTTTACTCTCTGGCCTTAGCTGAGAGCCAGCTGGCTTTTAGCTCAGGCTGTGCAGATGCTCACTCACTAAGCTACAGAGGCATCCCTTCCTTCTGCTTCCGGTTCCTCAGGTGCCACTTCCAGTTGGAGCGGACTTGGGATGTGTCCGTCACTAGCTGCTGCGACCTCCCATGGGTGCATGCACCAGCGGCACAGGCTCAGGCCACGCTAATGCCTCGACATGCTGTGGAACCTGGTGATGGCACTGGTGCGGCACGAGCCCATTGAGACACCCTGGGCATGCACGGACGAGATGCGGTTCTACGTTGAGTGGCTGATTGACTACGCCAAGCAGGGAAACGTGGACGAGCAGGCCATGCACATGGCTGACTTCTGGCTGATAGAGAAAATCTAATCCATAAACTGTTTAAACTGCTGGCTCCACAATTCTAGTCTTATTCTGGGAACTATACGCGACTGCTTCCGATCCCTAATTGAGAGAAGTCCCAGGTTTGGATCCACCTGTCGGTGTTACGTGGTATGTGGAACTAAAACACATTATGGCACTTTTGAAGGACAGGATTATCTGAAAGGAGAAGCAAAAATAAATTGAAAGACAGAAGAAAAGCAAGAAAAGGAAAAATCAAAGGCGTATGGCAGTGCTACAGAAGGCTCTACTGAACAACATCTAAAAACCTTCCACGTCCCCACCCACAAAAGACACTTTTCTGCTAACCAGACTCATCTGTGCAGCATGATACTAGCCAGGAGAGTAGAAAAGAGTCTTCTCTTTTGGAAAAAAACTTGAAATGGGATATTCAGCGTAATAACAGTAGAAGCAGTGTTAGACCAGCAATGAGTATTTTTGAAAATCCTGCCCTCACTGATTATCTTAAAAATGGTGATGTTCCCAGATGCTATTGTAATGGCGGAAGTAGGGACCTGGCTAGAATAATACATTATTAATCAATTACTAATCAGAAAGCAAGCCAAGATCCCATGGAGAATGCAAAAAGTCTTGCTCAGGCACATAAACCAGAAGTTGAATTACCCAGTCTCTGATGGGCCTTAAATATTTCCAGGCTACATGACAGAGTTAACCCAATGGGCCAGTCTGAAACAATCCAGAGAACAATTAATGAATCCTCATAAGTCCTACATGACAGCAGTTTGTCAGTATGATACCACGGTGCTTTTCTCCCCTCTATTTTAAATGAAGCAGTAGCTTCACTTAGTTATCTTGTGCAACTGTGAGAATCTGAATGATAACTCATCTCCATGCCTGACACGAGAAACTCAGGAGAATTTCAATAGAAATCTCAAACCACAGAGTACTTTCAAAACTCATTGTCATTCAGGCTCATCTTTCATTAAGTCAGTTCTAGGAAGTCTTCAAGTCACAGAGGTCATTGCAAAATGTCAGTAAATTCATCAATTAGCACTGACGTTTAAAAAGTAAGGTCAAGTTCAGCTTTTCCACTATAATAATGACTAGCAGCTGCATATAAGATCATCAAAACATCATTAGAAATTGGGAAAAATCACCATTCAAATTAACAGTTAGTTGTCAAATAAATCTTTCTTCAAGGTGAGTTGCAGTACGAGTTTACTTTGACTCTGACTTACCTATGAGTGTCAATTCCCATTAAGACAACTTTCAAAGGATTTCCCACCTTCATTAAGGAAAAGCATTGTCTTGCTTTCATCTTTATTGAAGGGAATTAGTATGTCTTAACTTTGACCAAAATGCAAACACTTTCCATTGAATACACCACTTCATATAGGACTGAAATCAATCCGTGTGGTCTAAGAACAGGACAAGAAGCCAGGAAGTCCAGAATTCTAAACTCACCTCTGACACTGAGTTCTTCTATAGCCTTTATCAAACCACTTAACCTCTCCGTTTCAATTTCCCCCCCTGTAATAAGGAGGTGATATTTACGAATCACTGAGGGGCATTATATATGATTTTAGTTAGCCAGATGTCCACTTATCATGGCCATGGTCAAGTTTCCCATGGTCCCATAACATTTTTTTATAGCCATCAGTCTTGGGTCTCAGTGACTTGTACTGTTATTTAGCTCTAATTTACCCTTAAATGTTTTCTAAAAGAGCCGGGAAGTGTAGGTAATGCTACTAGACAATATTGACCTCCTGCTGTTCAGCAAATTCTCTGGTCCCAGTGAGACTAAGGGTGCCAGACTAGAGAGGTTCAATCTGTATTTAATGTTCACTAAACACTTCAAAGATGCAAAGGTCTACAGAGGATACAGGCTATGTTCTGAGCTGCTCGCTACTCTTCTGGGATGCTTAAAGGCAGTATATGGTGGTGATAGCTCTGTTTGGTGTGAGTGCAGAAACTATGATGGGCATGGAGGTGCCTAGTTAGAGCTGTGTGTCACAGTCAGAATCAAGAGTCCAGAGCAGTTTTGAAACAAGGCAGGAGTAAGTCCAGGGACAAGACCAAGGTTTGGAGCAGAACTGATAAGGAGGCTAGAGCAAAAGCAGGCCTGGAACAGGCAGAGGCCTGTGGAGTTTGTTACCACTATCATGCTGAGGAGAGTTCCGAGCCATGACATTAAGAATCTGCTGTCTCCCCTGTGAGGCTTATAAACCTGCTGTGCGTGTCACCAGACCAGCTTCTGGCCTGTGGATTGGATGAAGCCTAGCATAGGAATGATTCCCGAATGTGTGTGGTTAAATCAGACTAGTTCAGGATGACTCTTCACCAAACCATAAAGCAGTTATACCATGCTGACAAGGAGTCTAGAAATGTGGGTATATAAATACACATACATGTGGCTTATAAAGGAGCCACTGTCTATAAAAAGCTATTTGAAAAAATATATTTCAGTCCTACCTAGGTTGTAACTCTGCATCCTATCATGGAATTTGAGTGAGCTTTTGGGCACCATACCTGGTATCCTATTCCTGCCACAAGGAGTTTGACTGAAATGAAGTCATGTTGCGGTTCCCAAGCTAGAAGCTGGACTAGAATGAAGCTGAGATCCAGCAGACCAAATGCTCTAACACATGTTTGAAGCCTCTCTTCCTCCTCTGAGGACCCAGCACAGAGCAGACACCATAATCCTGCCACAAATATGTGACTAACTACCAAATTGAGATGGACAAGTTGTGCCTGTTTCAAGTTTGACAGCAAATGTAACTTCTCATTCTGCTGCCAAAAAAGGAGCCTTCAACAGCCAAACAAGATTAGTGAGATTCCTGCTGCTGTGAAAATTGACTCTGCATCTGTGCATCCGGGGAAATGTATTTCACCCTCACAAGAGTCCAAGGGGGAAAGAAGCAATTTGCAAAGGGTGGGGATTTAGCCTAACTATTAATGAAAGCCTCATGCGACATTCTAAAGTGTTTTGGTAAGAATCTTAGATGTATTGACATGACTGCAACTTGTCAGTTCAAGATTCCCCATGAGCTGTATATTTCAGTTGGGTTTTGTTTGTTTCTCTATAAATATTCTTTAAAAAAAGGGGAGGAGGGGGAACCACACACAGGTGCTGGCATCTGTGCAGTGAGGTGTGTGGGGGGGTGGAGTCTGGGGTGCCCCTGACTCACTCACTGCAGTCCTCTCTGGCTGGCTGGGTGTGGTGGGGGAGTAGGCTGCATGGGGTGTGTGTCTGTGCTAGGACATTTGAACAATTTTTTGGAGTGTTGCAGATATCTAAAACTCTGATCTTAATGATTTTTTAAACTCCTGTATTACTAATGAATACATGGTAAATTGTACTGCATTAAGGCCAGATCTTTGCTATGTAATCAAGTTCTGGCTCCTATGAGTCAGAAGTAGCAAGTACTAGGTGTGACACTAACTGTATTGTAGGATGAAACCTTATTTGCAAGCTCTTTGAAACATGCATCTGTCTACAAATCCTGAAGCCATGTGTTAATTTGTTCTGGGTCTCTCTCTCTCTCTCTCTCTCTCTCCATGGTAGTGGCAGGATTGGGAGCCACAAACCCTTTGCTGTGTTTTTAATTCAAAGCCTCTGGCCTCAGACCACTCTGGAGGGAGGCCCCATGCCTTCCACTCTATGCCCTGCCCCGCCTGGGGATGAAGCCATCCCATGACCACGTAGCAAAATTCATTAAGTGGCTCCCCTGCAAAAATTATTGCCTGTCCCTGCCATTAGAAATGCCATGAGTCTGCAGCCCATTCGTTCCATTGGCTGTAGCAGCCCTGTGCTCTGGCCCTGCTGGAGGGGTAGATTTGTCCTCCCATGTTCCAGTTGGATCTAGTGGATGGGGGGGGCAGCAGTAGCCATGATATTTCTTGATTTACTAAGGTTTTTGGCAGTCCCCCATGTCATTCTCAAAACAATCTAGGGAAATGTAGTCTAGAAGAAATTATAAGGTGGGTTCGTAACTGATTGAAAGAGCACACTCAAAGAATTCATGTTTCTCTGTCGAACTGGGAAGGCAAATCTAGTAGGGCTCTATAGGGGCCAGTCATTGGTCCAGCTCTGTTCAATGTATTTCCTTAATAATTTGGATAAGGAACTGGAGAATATGAATATAGAATTTGCAGATGACACCAAGCTAGGAGTTGTTGAAAGCACTATGAAGACAGCATTAGAAGTGGTCTGAAATCAGTGACAGGAAATTCAATAAAAACAAAGTGCTACACTTAGGAAGGAAAAAATCAGATGAAAAAATCCAGGAAGTAAAGGGCTTAATCTGCATGATGGGAGATTTAAGTTAAATACTAAAAAAAATCCTAATTATATGGAGAGTTAAGCTCTGGAATGGGCTTCCAAAGGGAGGTTGTGGAATCCCCACCATTGAAGATTTTTTAAAAGGAGTTTGGGGAAAAAAACACCTGTCAGTGCTGGTCTAGGATTACTGGGTTCTGTCTCAGTACAGGAGAGCTGGTCTTGATGACTTCTCAAAGTCCCTTCCAGCCCTTGCATGTCTATGATTCTATGCCCTCTGCTTTTGAGTGACTCATCATCATTTCCCAGTTTAAAAACATAGGGGAAAGAAAGTGCATTTTAAGCCTTAAAACACACAAATAATCTGTCCTTGACATCAAGTAAGGGAAAGAGCCCCAAATGTAAGGGATGCCACAGATGAAGAGTTTTGATGGGAAGATCTTGGATAGAGCTAGGGATCATTTTTCAGCTGATTTTTTTCCTGAAAATACAAATTCAGGTCATTCAAAACATTTCACAAATGTATGCCTAATTGGCTGGATTGCTTTGACTGGAAAAAAAATTAGAATGTTTTGTTTCAACATCATCATTGGTGCCTGAACAGATACCTACAGCAGGACTCTGAAGGTCACAAAGAGATGTGCAACCAGGCTAATGGGGAGCCAAAGCAATTTTGTTGTAATATAAAATGTAGTAGGGAGTGGAAATGTTGCAATATCAGACAAACAAGCTCAAAATTATGAATTCAGATTCCTACTAGCAGTGTATTGCACCAACTGAAGCCTGTGAAGTGTTTTATCAGCTCGTATATAAAACCAAAGAACATGCTCCGGAGGATTATGCAATTATAAAACTATGTAATTTTGTGTGTAAAATGTATACAACATATTATCATATAATATCATATGATATCCCTGAATACAGAGAGTGGAAAATGTTGGCTCTCACACTGAGGGTCAAGGGAACATTGATCAGTTTTGTCAGAAAATGCCACAACGAAAGGTCCCACATTGCAAATATACCAGCAAAATGAGAGAGTAAAAGATTTTCCTGGACAAGTATTTGAAGATGTCAGAAAACCTTCTGTTTTTGTGGTTTGTTGCTGTTTAGTACCACGAAAAACACTTTTTGTATTGTCAGGGCTTTACTGAAGAAGAAATGGGGGATGTGGCAACTCAGAACCACATCCATTGAGGGAACTTGACAGAATACTGTCAAATGAAACCCAGTGTTTGTACTGAAGATTGCATTACATTGCAGTAATGAACATGCAAGCTATTCATTGACTTAATGGGTACATTTGAAATCCAGACCCTTGCCCTCTCTTTGCTTTGGAGACAATGGAAGAACTGTTATTTTTCCTTGAGGTACATGCTCAGTTTCCACCGAAGTGTCTCAAAGATTTCTCAGGGCTGATGAGGTCAACAATAGAACAACTGATCAAAGTAGAAAATTGGTGCACCGTTTTGTTCAGCTCTTGACAATTCAGCTGAAAAGCCGAAGAAGTACATCAGTGATACTGAGAGTGGGCAGCCCGCAAATTGAGTTCTTGAAATGCATAAGGATTTTCAACCCCAGAAAAATTCTTGTAATGACTCATGTCAAGGAGAATTACGCTTCAGTTCCTCTCTTAAGTGACATTTCAGCAGAGGCATTTGTTTTGTATACCAGGAAGGTGGCACCCAATACAATCCAGAGCACTCTACAGTCAAAGGAAGTTGACATTGCCATGTTTTGGTCATCAACTAGCAGAGTCTTCTGAATTTGAAAATGTTAGCTTTCAGAAACATAAATGCTGTAACAAATACAGCTGATGCTGAGTACAGCAACTCACTGTATAACCCTGTCCTCTCCAGACATTCTCTTTTGGAAGACAAACTAAGGCTACATCTAGACTACAAAGAAAAGTCGGAAAAAGATACACAAATTGCGAACAGCAATTTGCATAACTTTTTCCGCTTTCCTTTGAAAGAGGCTATTCCGAAATTTGGCACCATGCAGACGTGCCAAATTTCAGAAAAACCTGCTCTTTCAAACCATCCCTTCTTCCTCGTACAACAAGGTTTACAGGGATGGAAAAAGAACACATCCGCTTTTCTGAATTTTTTTTCGGAAAAGTGGACACATTCCTTGGATGTGGCATTGCTTTCTTGGGATACCTCTGGTATCCCGGAAAAGTGCTGCAGTCTAGACATAAGAGAGCTGGTATTTCTTTAATCAGTCTTAGAATTTAAACAGTTTGTTAACAAAAAAAAATCCTTTGCATCAATAAGATGAAAGCTAGTATCGTAATAAGCAGTATGAAAGAAGAACCCAATGTGACCTCACAATAATCTTGTTACATTTCATAATACTTGATAGCACAAAGCTTTCTTTTGTTCAGTTGTTTTTTGTTTTGCAAGTGGATTTTGAAAAGATGCAAGCATCTAATTTATTGCTGAAAAAGGGTAATTTTGCTGAAAGTTATAAAAACTAATCTTATAAATAATAAATGCTTATTCAACACATTTAGGTGTTTTTTTTTTTTAATCACACCACTTTTTTGTTATTGTTCAAGGACTATAGTAGGTTCTGTGACAAGGGCACCATTTAGGGAGGGAGGGGGTTAAAGCCCCTCCTACTGGAATGCTGCTTGCTTTTCTTCCCCTTTCCCTCACTATCAGGGAGTGAGGAAAGCACACAGCTTGCATCATTTACTCCTTAGCATTCTCCCCACACCAGCCTGGAGTGAGAGGAATTCACTCAAACTGTGTATTTGGGGCTTAAGCCTCCCTCCCCCACCTAAACAGCATCCTAGTGCCAGAACTAATATACCCCAGGCTCCCATAAAGGCCTGGAATAGCAGAAAGAAGAGTGATGTGACATTCAGCTAGGGACAGACTGAGTGGATGAGTTAGCACAAACAAGTAGGAGGTGAAAAATCACCACCTTAAATCATCACCCTTCTCCCCCCATGATTATGAAATGATGTCAAATGAGACTGCAAGATCTTTGAAGCAGGGACTGTCTTTCTAAATGATCGGATAGCACTTAGCATGATGAAGTTCAAAATCCTGACTGAGACTTTTGGGCACTCTCAATAGCAAAAGTAATGCATTATAATCAGAATAAGCAACAAATGCAGTGTTTGTGAGCTTATGGCAACATTCCATCAAAATTGTCTTAAAAATAACAAACGCAAAATTCAAACATTTAAAAGTGGGAACTTGGCAGACCTGAGTAATCATTATCATTTTCAAACAGCATTTCCAAAACCAGTACAGCTGTAAAACTTCATGTGATAAAGTTTTCTTATTCCTTTCAATAACACACAGTACATTAAATAACCAGATATACCCAATAAAGTCTTCAGACATATTTAGTTCTTTAGTTTCATATGGGGACTATTTTTTAAAATTAGTAGTATGGTGATTCTGATTAACTTTGCAAAGATTTAGTAAGCAGATTACCAGAGTTATTGACAATAGCACTAGAAAACTGCTAGAACAGTGATATACACTTTAATCAGACTGCTTTTTTGTTTACCCATTAAAAACCTGTTACAAAGCATATTTGGCAATAAAAGATAAACATTATTTTAAAAAATTATCTGTGAGTGACAATTACCCCCTGAGTAATTTACTTCTTATGTCTGATCAAAACTCCCTGTGTCCTGGGGATATGAATTAACATTAGACTTACAAAAGTTTTCATTGGTCTTTTTAAGGTTTTTTTCTCCCCCCCCTTTCTGAACTTCTCTGGCAGAAATATTTCCACAGTCAATACCCAGTGTTTTCTTTATTAACATAGCAGGGGTAGCCTTGCCAAGAGATGACAGTATTATGCTGTTGTAACACACACACACACCTACTGGGTGTAGTTCACTGTCCCATGCAGTGGCACTGAGAGGGTGTGTCTAGACTGCACCTCTCTGTCGACAGAGAGATGTAGATTAGGCACATCGAAATTGCTAATGAAGCAGGGATTTAAATATCCCGTGCCTCATTAGCATAAACATGGCCGCCGCTTTTTTCGAAACGGAGTTTTTTTGAAAAAACGGCAGTCTAGACGCAGATCTATCGAAAATAAAGGCTTTTTCGACAGATCCTGTAAACCTCATTTTTTGAGGAATACAGGATCAGTCGAAAAAGGCTTTATTTTCGACAGATCCGCATCTAGACTGCCATTTTTTTTCCAAAAAAATGCCGTTTCGAAAAAAAGCGGAGGCCATGTTTATGCTAATGAGGTGTGGGATATTTAAATCCCTGCTTCATTAGCAATTTTGATGTGCTTGATTTGCATCCCTCTGTCAACAGAGGGATGTAGTCTAGACGTAGCCAGAGAGAGGCATAAGGATCTTGCACAAAACGGGGGGGTTGCGCAAAAAAAAAAAGTTCTCACTGTTTCTTTTTGCGCAAAAACCCCTTGCGCAAAAAGAAACTGCAGAAAATATGCTAATGATGTGACGACTTATGCTAATGAGTCCCTCATTCGCATATTTTCTGCCGGAAAAATTCACAGTGAAGACGAAGCCTTACATTGCAACCTTCCACCCAGTGATCTCAAAGCAACTTACAAATATAAATTGAGCTTCACAGCTCCCATCACTTACCCCAGCACTGAGATCAGTAGGAAGGTCCATGATCTTTCAAGGAATACAGAATTCAGGGTACAGCATATCAGACAGCTTTCATTGCCTGGTATTTGAAGGGTCTTTCTTTCCATGCATTAAAAAAGCATGTGAAGTTACTGGACAGTGAACTATTGGTTGTGATGTTGGACAGTGTCACCTTGCATGTGGTTTCAAAAGTTTAGAGAAACTAAGGCAGGACAAAATCAGGACAAAGGTTTTAGCAGTGGATCCTGAAAGGAAAAAGAAGATTTGAGTATATTCATAAGATCAAAGAATAGGGTGACTCGATGTCCTGTTTTTAAAGGGACAGTCCAGTATTTAAGCCCTCCTGCAGGTGTCCTTTTTCTTAACAGATAAATTGTCCCATATTTTCTGTCTCCCCCTATTCTACTGGGGGGTCCTGCTGCTGGCCAGATCCCTGCTTGCCAGCCAGCCAGCCACCAGTGGTAAGTAGGGGAGGAGGTCCAGTGGCCAACAATGGTTGTGGGTGTGCAAAGCTGGTGAGATAAAGCTGTAGTGTGTGGGACAACCACCCCCCCCCCGGCTGGTCCATCAGTGCAGCCCCTGTTGCACACCAGCTCTTCCTGTCCCATTTTCATCTGGCACTGACTGCGTGCTGCGAGCAGGGATGGCTGGTGAGTTTGAGCAAGTGTCAGATGGTGGCCAGTGACTTGTTGCCTCTGCTGCCCACCCACTGGTCATTTACATGCTTCCTCTCTTGCTGTCCTCTCCCTGCTGTGCCCCTTCATGCCTCCCAGTCCCACTGAGCCTCCATAGCCCCCCTGCAAAGTTTGTCCCTTCCCAGCAACTCTAAATGCCCCCTATGTGTTGCCACAGCTCCAGGTACCAGGAGAGGTGGGTCTGTCCTGGGGCCCAGTTAAGCAACGAGGGTGGAAAGAGCCTGCCAGGGAGGTCAGGTCAGTTGACCAGTCATCCTGCAGTGTGAAAATGAAGTACAGGAGTGCGTGTGTGTCCCTATCCCCCTGTGAATCCTAAAGTTTTAAAACTAAGAAGGTACAAAAAAAAGTCCAGCTATGCAGTATTTATGTTTAACAGGGACTCAATCAATTTGATGTTAATTGGAGTATTTGCACTGCACAGTTCTGACTGAGGAACTCTGTTGAATATGAATAATTTGACCCGATGTCTTGTATTCCATATAGGGAAATACAGACACCTGAACAAAGAGTCAAGATTTAGCAAAAAACACAATATGGGAAAGAAAGAGAGAAAACCGCTCCAGCCCATATCACAGCCAGAAAGTAAAAACACACCTCCAGCACACAGCCTCCTTACTCAATCTTTATAAGTTCTTTAATGTTTTAAATGGGTTGAGCTCCCCTAGCAACTGTCTAAGGATATAAAGGTTAATTGCAGCCAAGGTCTTCTAATTAAGTTATGTTGAATAATAAGGTTTTGGGAAATGAAACATCCCTCTTACGAGACTGGTAAACCAACTGTATGTCTATAGCTGGGTAGGTACAATCCCTCACACAACAGGCTTCTCGATCTTAGGGCTTATGGACAGCAGCATGCGCAAAATCATAATAAACTCCTCTATGAGAATTAATATAGAAAATCCAGTAGAACATTTATTTAATTTTTCTGGGCTACATCAGTAAATTCTCATGGTTCGGATGGTCTTTGGGCAGTTTTCAGCCCAGAATTTTAAACTAACGCCGTCTTAGGAAGGGCTATATTTTAGAGTTTTCAATTCAAAGACTGAGATAGAGTCTGTTTAATCATCCCCTGGCTTCTGTTGGGGTTGAATAGTACCAGAGACAGAAATGCCCAGTATTTTCAGTGATTTGCAGGGTAGTGCACAATAAAAATAGCAGCTGGACAAGGTCTCCCATAATGTAACCGGCAGAGATCTGGCTCATTAGCTGACAGGTGTAATGTCATTCTTGCTGGCCTAGATCTCATAATAGTGTCATTCTTTTAAATTACTATACATCCCACCACTTGCTGCTTTTAGCTTGTGGAAAAAAGGTGGGACCAAACATCAGAGCACAGGAAGAGAGCTCTTTAGGGAAGAGTCCAGACCTGGAGGGAATCAGAGCAGGCAAGAGTCCTGGTCCCACCTCTGCATTTTTGAGTAAATGTATCAATATTTTAGCCCTACTCCCGGCATAACTAATTCATGCACCCTGTGATCATGCAACCCACTTTGCACAGGGCTGTCCTAAGGATTTGGGAAAGGGCAAGCCAGGGGATTTCTTGGAACTAAAGGGGGGGGGGGGGACAGAGAATGGATCTTCAGATTCCTATGAAGCCTTCTGCTTCAGAAGTACCAGCCAGCTGTTTGTGCCAGAGCCTGATCAAGAGACAGTTCTCCAAACAAACAGGGGATCTGTGAACTTCTATATTTCTCATTATTTTGCATCTGTGCTCGTTCCTTAAAAAAGATTTAGGGAAGACCAACTTCCGGGCTTGGAAAATCCCACGTTGTAGCATCTCACATTCAGAAGTTCTTGGTTCCTAGTCCTATTTTCAGAACATACCCATCTCACTCTGAATTTTCATTAGCTAAGCTAGGACCTTTTTGTGTGTAGTACAAGAGATCCAATACCAAACATTTCCTTCAATGGGGCGAGGATTTAACCCCTACTTTTTAAAGCAAACACAGGGAAGTTGCAGTGCAAAGTAGAAAATGTTTACAATGTGATCTGTCAAAATCCTATGTTTATAGACAAAGCTACCAAATATGCAGGATTTTCCACAGAATGAGCTAAAAGCTCAGAGAGGTCTACTGTAATATCCTTTGTGCCAGGACATTAAGGCTCCAGGTAATTAAGACTACTTTAAAGCTTGATTACCATGGTAACATATATGTGCTTTGTTAAAATTTCACATTAGAAAACCCCATTGAATTATTAAATTAATGAGAATTGAACTCTTGGGATTACTGTATTTAAATGTTAAGCTTTAGCTTTACTTTAAAAATCATAAATTTGCATTAGCATCACATTCACAAGGCAGTTTACAAATAGAAATATGAAAAGTAATAGATGCATTTGCAGTGACCTTTACTTAGCAAAAAGCATAAAATGTTTCCTTAGGTATTTTTAGAAAAATAAAAACACAGTCCAGATGGGAATATCTCATGTCATGAAATATAAAATGGAGCAATGCTTAGAACCAGACTTTGATTGTTGTGAAAAAGAAGAGCAATCTACATCTACTGAGAAATTTCAGTAATCCTGTGAACTCATGAAAATGGTTATCAGGCTTTGGGTGGGAGGGACCTCGCAGTTTGACTGTTCAATATGATTTATTTCCCATTTATATTTGTAAAGGACATGATAGTTTCCAAACAACATGGCAAACAAAGCATCAGTTGCCCTGAAATGCTTGAGTTTTCTCTTGGCTGTTGCTAACAATCAAGTGAAACTGAAACAGTGCAAAGAACCTGTACCTTTCAGAATTGGTTCTTCAGGGCTCAAAAGAAGATGTCAAGCTTGTACCTAGAAAAATATGATACAGTGTGTGTCTGCTTTTCCCTCATGCTCAGAGCTAATACACAGAGATGGAAACCTGAACAAATTATTTCAACAGAATCACGAGGTACCAGAATGTTAGTAGAAAGGACAAGTTGCACTTTCCACTGGAAATGATTTTAAATGAGCAACCTGAAGGATTTCCAAATAGTGCGTAAATGACAATTATTCCCCAGTAACCTTCCTGTTTGAGTAGGTCAGAGAACCACTAGGCAATTCTTATAACAGTTACAACATGCTCTTTAGTGAAGTGGGATATTTCTATCTCACGTATACATTTTGCTCCCATTAAGTTAAAGATGCTCACACTCACAGAATCAGGTCCTTGACACACTACATGGTGAAAGACAGCTACTATATTAAAAAGTTATAAACCACTATGCTTCAGTTTATATGCCAATTTTAATCCACCAGGGGTTAGGAAGAAAATTTCCCAGTGGGTTATCTCATAACTGCTCTGGGAAGGATTCTTTGCCATTTTTTTCAAGATCATTTGATACTAGACATTGTGATAAACAGGGTATTGGATTAGATGAACCATAGCCTGAGCTAATTCCTATATCTCTTTGTTAGATTTGATAAGGGATTTTCTATGGCCGTGTATCCATTTCAATGTAACTCTGGAACAATGTAGAAATGTTAATGTTCTATTTGCTTTGAAAAACAATCTTTTAAAAACTAAATTAAAGACCATTTGGACATATAATTTAAAAGAAAACTTTTTCCAAGACAGACAATGTCCTGAACCAGGTGTTTTCAAACTCTGGATTGTAGCTTGTAAGGGCAAGCCACTAGCTGGCTATGAGATGCTTGTTTACCTGCGCTTCCTCAGGTACGGGAGATCACAGCTCCCGTTGGCTGTGGTACACCATTCCCAGCCAAGGGGAGCTACAGATAGTGGTGTCTCCGTCTGAATCATTTCCTGCAGCTTCTATTGGCTGGGAACAGCGATCTGCAGCCAAAGGGAGCTGCACTCACCTGTACCTGTGGGGACACAGGTAAAGAAAGCATCTTGCGGCTAGCTAGCTGCTTTCCCTTACAAGCTGTGACCCAGAGTTTGAAAACCACTGGCCTAAGTTATCAGAGTTAACATTGGCAAGGGGGCAGGGATGATTTCGCTGCAAGTATCATTCAGACACATAGCTCATATCATTCCTAGTTTCACATGGGCAACGAGACAGGCAGCACAGCGTCAAATTTAATTTTTGTTTTTTAATTGAATGCTCTGCTAGAGGGACACTGATGAAATGGTTTGAGGGAAGGTTGTTCAAAGGGGTCGGATTTAATTTATGCCTTCCCAATAACTTTCCTCCAGCAGCTGAGACTTCTGGATTAGATGCATCTATGTGAACAAATAGTGCAGAAGCTAATGAGAAGCAAACAGCTTTCCTGGTTACATGAAACATCTGTCTGCCAACATAGTCCACCACAGACTAGCTGCTGCGCTGTGGAGTGTCTAAATGCATCACATACACTAAGCCTGAGCATTTCAGGAACCCACCACTTAGAACATCTTGAGCTTTCTGCACACACATCTGCACACAAAAACCCGCCCCAGAAATTTTACCAGCATTAGTTGCAGCACCTCTCAGCAAGTCTCGCTTGTGCTGATTTGTAGCTAGAGTGGCTTTTCCCCATAGTGGATGGGAAGGCACATGCATTGCAAGTGTAGCTATTCTTCTAAATCTGTCATGCAGTATGGGGTCTCTGAGGAATAGTACCAGGAGCTACGGGATAAAGTCTTCAGTAGTAATGCATCTGTGCAACATGTATAAAAGCATGTTCTGTATACCCATCTAAAGGAGGAAATTAGCCTAATGTCATCGGGGTGGTCAGAAACAGGTTTCCTAGTTCCACAGGTGCTGGTTTTGAAGGATGATAAGGCCAACGTTTTCACAAAAGCCTAGTTCTCCTGGGAGCCTCCATCTGTGGGTGCCCAACCTAGAGTCAGTTGTTCAGAGGTGCCAAGCTTCCACTTCTCCAAATGGAGAGGGAGGAGCTCTGCACCTCTCAAAATCAGGTCTGAGTAGAGAGGTGCACCCAAAGAGCTAGGCACTCAATGATAGGAGTATCCCAAATTAGGAATCAGTTATGAAACATGTGGCCTTAGATCCTAGTTCAGATGGTGGGGGGAATTAGCATTATTGCACACAGTGGAACAAGGTAAGTAGGGGTGTGTCTACACAGCACCCTGAGCTCAAAATAAGCTACGCAATCATGCAAATTGCATAGCTTATTTCGAGTGCATTTCGAAATAGCTTATTTCGTGAGCACCAAATTTTGAAATAAGGGGCATTTTGGAATAGCGAGTTAACTATCAAGGAATGAGGGTTAATGGGACATCAGAATAAGCTGCCCATTATTTCAAAATCTGTTTCAAAATCACAGGCTGTTTCAATAGACACAGAATAGCTATTTTGGGATATTTCCGGTATTCCAAAATAGCTCCGCAGCATAGATGTAACCCATCATACTAAGTTTCCATGTAATGGTGTTGAAAACTGTTCCATGTAATAGCAGCAAATTATTTTCATTTCCAGTTGATGGGAGGCCTGAAGAGAAGCCCTTGATGACTATTCTGTGTCTATGTCTTGTCAGGCATAGTTTATTTCAAGTACTGTAAACAGATCCTATGTGAAAGCACTACAGTAGTCCCACCAAAAACACTGGTGCATGGCTGTAGAAACTGTGTCAAGGGCAAGTGATACAACAAAGCATTTCATGAAACCCATGTCCTTGTGCAGAGAGAACCTACTACAAGGCTATAGTTAGATTCTCATTTAGCTGGAGGTTAAAAAAAACTCAGAGAAATTTTGTAAGGAAATGTTATAAGTGTAATGTCAACTTCAAAATGAAAGTGTAAAGTACTACACTTAGGAAGGTAAAATCAAAAGGCACGACTCTCCAAAGTGGGGAACTGGCCACATGGCAGTACTGCTGAAAAGGACGTGGTGTTATAGCAAATTGCATGTGGAGCCAACAATATGATGAAATTGCAAAAAAGGCTAATATCATCCTAGAGTGTATTCACAGGTATGTCACAAGAACAACAAAGGAGATAACTGCCTAGCTGTACTCAGCACTGGTGCAGCCCCTGCTGGAGAACTGCATTCCATTCTGGGCTCCACACTTCAGGAAAGATGTGGATGAACCGGAGAGAGTCCAGCAGAGAGCAACAAAAATGATACAAGTTTTAGAAAACCTGACCTGAGGGAAAAGGTTAAAAAAAAAAAAACCCTGATCCCGTTTTGTCTTGAGAAAAGAAGACTGAGTGTGTGGGGGAGACTCCCCTGACAGGAGGCTTTGAATACAGTAATGGCTGTTATAAAGAAGATAGTGCACAATTGTTTTCCATGGCCACTGGAGGTAGGACAAGAAATAATGAGCTTAATCTGCACCCAGGGAGATTGTGATTAGATGTTAGGAAAACTTCCTAACTAGAAGGGTGGTTAATGCCTGGAAAAAGCTTTCAAGGGAGTCTCCATCATTGGAGGTTGGACAAAGTGTCAGAGATGGTGCAGATTTACCAGGTCCTGTCTCAGGGCAGGAGTTGGACTCAATGCCCCTCTCAAGGTTCCTTGCAGCCTTACATTTCTATGATCTTCTTGTAATTTGGCAAGTATGTAACATGGAAAGAAAACGCAATTGGCATGGAGCGGGGTAGGATATAAATCAGAGCAGTCTAACAATGATGATAATAATTATGCTAGCCTAGCCCTGCTTAGCTCCTGCAGAGTGCTTTACATCTGCACAGCACTGTACAGACTTTAATTATTCTCACAGCATCCCTGTGAAATCAGACAAGCCTGGCAAAGGCCCTCCATGATGGACAGTTGGCTCTGTGGGTGGGAAGCAAGTACAGCCCACAGGGATCCAGCATAGGCCCAGACTTGGGTGGTCATTGCCAGGAAGGGAGCATCATCGGGTCATCACTGCATCCCCTCAGCAGCCTCTGCCCTGCTTGAGGGGTGATGGTTCCATGTTGCATTATCAGTGGGTCCCCTTGCATCCTCAGGAGCAGCTGAACTCCCATGGATAGGAATGCAGCAGCAATGAAGTCATTTAGGGTATGTCTACACTACAGCACTAATTTGAACTAACTTAGTTTGAATTAGTTAATTCAAACTAAGCTCATTTCAATTAGCGCATCTAGACTTAAAAACTAGTTCGAATTAGCGTTTTGCTAATTCAAACTAGCATGTCCACATTGAGTGGATCCTGAACCGAAGTTAAGGCTGGCTGGAACCAGTGCCAGCAGGGCATCAGCTTAGGACTTAGAGCGTGGAGCTGCTGCCTCAGGCTAGCCGACGGCTGTGCTTAAAGGGACCCGACCCCCACCCTGGACAGACAGTTCTCAGGATTCCCCGCTTGCTTGTCTACCTTGATGAGGGACAGCAAAGCAGTCCTGTCTTGGAGTGCCCTGAGTGCCCACCCTCGGCACATCACAGCACTCGGCCATCAGCCCGGCTGCACTTGCCGCAAGCTGCCATCCAGGGGGGTCATTCGGGGGGCTGTCAGGATCCAGGAGGCCCTGCAGGAGAGCTTCCACCCCAAGGAGCCCGCAGAGCCACCCCAGTCCTCCCCATCGGGGGCTCGTGCCCCATTCCTCCCTCCACTTACCCTTCCCTAGCCCCCCTTCCTGATGTAAAAAATAAAGGACATGTGCGTTCAAAAATAGAAACTCTCTTTATTTAACAAAACTGAGGGTGTGGGGGGGGAGATTAACCTCTGGGGAGACTGGGAAAAGGAGGTGGGAGAGGGGAAGAGAGAGGGTGGGAGAGGGGAGGTGGAAACCTGGGAGGAGGGAGCTGGAAGGGGGAAGCCAGGGGAAGGAGGAGGAGGGGAAGTCTAAAACTATGGTACGCCATATCTTCAGTATTGTGTAGAGATGGGGTCTCCTGACCTCAAAAAAGATATTTTGGCCTTGGAAAGGGTTCAGAAAAGGGCAACTAAAATGATTAGGAGTTTGGACTGGTCCCATATGAAGAGAGGCTAAAGAGACTGGGACTTTTCAGCTTAGAAAAAAGGGGGGATATGATAGAGGTCTATGAAATCATGAGTGGTGTGGAGAGGGTGCATAAAGAAAAGTTCTTCATTAGTTCCCATAATAGAAGGACTAGAGGACACCAAATGAAACGAATGGGTAGCAGGCTTCAAACTAATAAAAGAAAGTTCTTCTTCACAAAGCAAATAGTCAACCTGTGGAACTCCTTGCCACAGGAGGCTGTGAAGGTGAGAACTAGAACAGAGTTTAAAGAGAAGTTAGATAAAGTCATGGAGGTTGGGTCCATGGAGTGCTATTAGCCAGGGGGTAGGAATGGTGTCCCTGGCCTCTGTTTGTGGAAGGCTGGAGATGGATGGCACGAGACAAATGGCTTGGCCATTGTCTTTGGTCCATCCCCTCCGGGGTACCTGGTGTTGGCCGCTGTTGGCAGACAGGCTACTGGGCGAGATGGACCTTTGGTCTGACCCAGTATGGCCGTTCTTATGTTCTTATGTTCTAAGCTCAGGGTCGGGGGTCTCACTGGACCAACTTGATTTTCATGCAACCCTGCTCCTGGGTTCGCATGTGGCCTTTGGTGGCCAGGCTGGCAGCTATCCTGCCCTAGACGGCCACTTTCCTGTGCCTAGTGCGGAGATTGTGGACGTTGGAGGCCTCCCCCCAAACCTGGATGAGGTCCACGATCTCCGCACTAGACCAGGCGAGCGTCCGCCTCTTGCGGCCCCGGGCAGGCTCCTGGGAGCCGCCAGCCTGGTCCTGGGAAGAGGGGGAGGGCTGGGTGGCAGCGGATGGCTGGCTCATGCTGTGCCAGGTGCAGGGTCTGCTGGCTGGGTGCTGGTAGGCTTGCACCTGGCACGGGCACCGTAGCCAGACCGTGGCCCTTTAAGGGCTCCGGGGCCGGGAGGGGGGCAGACGAGTTTCCCTGGCTTGGCCCAGAGTGGCCACCAGGGCAACCTGGGAAGGGCTAGCCTCCTACTAGTTCGAATTAAGTGGCTACACAGCCCTTAATTCGAACTACTTAATTCGAACTAGGCGTTAGTCCTCGTAGAATGAGGTTTACCTAGTTCGAATTAAGTGCTCCGCTAGTTCAAATTAAGTTCGAACTAGCGGTTTGCGTGTGTAGCACCTATGAAAGTTAATTCGAACTAACAGCTGTTAGTTCGAATTAACTTTGTAGTGTAGACATACCCTTAGAGATTATTCTCTGAGGGTATGTCTACACTTGCACCCTCTTTCGAGAGAGGGATGCAAATGAAGACATTCAAAATTGCAAATGAAGCCAGGATTTAAATATCCCATGCTTCATTTGCATATTCGTGTTATGGCGCTATTTTGAAATGGCGCTATTTCGAAATAACAGACGCTGTTAAGATGCAGTTATTTCAAGAGAAACCCCTTCTCTTGAAATAACTGGTAAACCTCATTGTATGAGGAATAAGGGTTATTTCGAGAGAAGGGTTTTCTCTCGAAATAACAGCTTCTGTTATTTCGAAATAGCTCTATTTCAAAATAGTGACATAAAGTGAATATGCAAATGAAGCATGGGATATTTAAATCCCGGCTTCATTTGCAATTTCAAATGTCTTCATTTGCATCCCTCTCTTGAAAGAGAGTGCAAGTGTAGACATACTGAAGGAACAATCAAGAACTACTGTTCTGCAGCCTTTTGTGGGGGGAAGAAATTGAGTTGTTTTCCAGAATGAAACAATTCTAGCTATCATTGAATTTGCATTTGATTGACCTAGATGAACAGTCTTGTTTTAAAGTAATTTCAGTGGCACATAAATATGAGAAAGACAAAGCTGCCTCCGAAAGACTGTTAAGACAATAAATTGAGCGTTTCAGCTAGCTACAGCAGGATTCATAGCGCAGCGTAACAATTAAATGGAGGCTTGTCTCCAGGGGACCAGGTAGAAATAGCCATTTCATGTCAATGGATATCACCAAAGTCAGTTCATCTGGAAGAGAGACAGACAGACAATGGCTCTTATGTTGAGGCACTCAGCGTACATGATGTCCTTTTGAGTTAATTAGAGTTTCCAAGTTGGCATTTGAGGGTACTCAGCTGTAAGTAAGCAGCAATGACACCTTTGCAGAATTGGGCCCTTAAGTAGGTTTTAATAAGATGTTTATTATAATGGCAGACGTCTCATTACCATAACATATCATTTACAGTGAAGGCAGACTGTGCTAAGAATGCCAGTCAACCTTCCAAGCCTTTCAAAGCTGCCACATAACCAGAAATGAATAAAGAAGGCAGTGATTTGCAAGCAGATATATATTTTTTTTAAATAGGAAAGCCAAAGCTGAAACTTCAGGCATTTTTTAATCATTCCATTTTAAAATGCCTTCATTAAAAAGAAAAACAGGGACAGTAAGTGGAATCTAGCTGTTCAATACAAATTCCCTACCAAAAATGTAAACAAGCAGAGACAGAAAGAAGAATTCACAGTAAGCACTATATGAGATTCCAAGCATTGAATCAAATTCATTCATTTCACTCATAAAGCAGGCCCTGATGGCTATCAATAAGATAGTGTGGTAGATCTGCTATTCTCAAAGGATACAATCACTAGTGTTAGGAAGTAAAGCTGTGATCTGGTGCAATAACTCAAATAGCAGTCACAAGTAGGCCCATCTCTAGCCAGAACTTCAGAAGTTATGATGTTCAGTGTGACTGTGTCACATTTCTCTGGAAAGCCAGCATCATCCGGTATTCTTCATAGGCAGTCATTTGCATAGCTACAAAATGGGAATTGATTATTCCTTCCAAAGTGAAGTACTTCACATTTTTTAAATGTCATCCTATTTCTTTCAGGCCCCTTTTCCAGCTTGTCAGAATCATTTTGAATTCTAATCCCATTCTCCAAAGTGCTTGCACTCCCTCCCAGTTTGGTATCCTCCTTTCCTTCCTTAAGAATGTACTTCTTCCAATGGGTCTGGAAAGCCTAGTCCTCCCCATCCTGTTTAAATATTTAAGATTGACTTATGAATTAATTAAAAAAATCTAAGCCAAAAACCACAGACCTAACAAGACATACACCAGCTCCACCACTCAGTTTGTGTTCTACTCTCTCATATTTTCACAGCTATACATATTGTATACACAACCTGACCCTATTTAAGTGAACTAGAAACTCCGTTGATGTCTAACTCTTAGATCTGTCCTTTGGGGGAAGAGCGCATCTCCCTGTTTGTCCATAACTTAACTAGCACACTGTGTTCACTGAAAACATAATACTACATAATAAATAATAATAATAATAATTAATAATACAAACCCAGCTGCTGGACGTGGCTCTGAAAAGCTCCCTACACTTACAGCTCATACAAAAAAGCAACTCACTTTTTCAAATAATTATCTCGTCATTAAACTTCCTTTTAAAAATTGTTAAAGGCTGTGTGGTATCAAAGTAGCTTGTGACAAAAACTTTGACATTACCCATTACCCACATTCTCAGAAGCTTTATTTCCACTTCAGTAAGTATTTTCCAACAGTCTAAGATGATGACAAACTGCCTTGCCTTCAAGTGAAGTAAACTGGACTTGCAACAAGACAAAGGGCCCCAGTGAAGTCAGAGTCTTTCTATGGATTTCAGTGAGCTTTGGATCACATCCTTAGCAAATCTCCTGAAGATCCAGGCAATTCTGGAGTAATGGGATCTTTTGGAAATACATTTCAGATTGATTGACAGCCTGACAAGTGCTAATCACCTAACTGCTTCCTTTTAAATTAAATCTCTTTTTTTCTTGGAAGGGAAATAATGCATTCAAGTGGGCAAAGCTACACTTTCCCATTGAAACAGTTTCCCCAAGGAAAACTGGAATATCAACAAACCTAAATTTTATCTAAATGCATTTGCTCTATAGAAATGTTGACGGTACAGAAACCTGACCATATAAAATTTCTGTCCCCCACACCAAGATATTTCAGGCAAACCCCGAAATCCATTTTTTAACATGAAGTTGATATTTTTGGCAGAGAAAAAAATTCCAACCAGCTCCTACACCCAGGAACTCAGAACAGTAACTTTTAACAACTATGGCCCTTCTGCAACCCAAAGTGGCACTGGTAAGGAGGAAAAACAACAGTGCTGTGTTTTATTCCTGCATCTCAGGATCTAATTGAAAAAAAAAAAAAAGCTCAGAGAGGGAAGGACATGGAAGAAAACTGACTCAGGCATAGAGAGAGGAGCCAGTGATGAGCAGAAATGCCCTGATGCTGCCCTTAGTCCATTCACCTGCCTTTGTGTGGAACTGTGTACAACAGAGCTGGAATGTGTAATTTCTGGCTACAGGAGATATATCTGAACAAGTTCTCCTCTAGCTAGTGTGCTAAAAAAGGAAGTGCAGCTGCCGTAGCACAAGGGACTAGCTTACCCTGAGCGTGCATCTAGGACCTCAGAAAGAAACACACATGAAACAGCTAGCACCTCTCAGCAGGAAGTGATCGACAACTCGATGTCCGGTTGGTGGTCGGTTTCAAGTGGAGTACCCACACCAATTGATTCTAGGGCTGGTTTTGTTCACCATCTTTATTAATGACCTGGATGAGGGGATGGATTGCACCCTCAGCAAGTTCGCAGAGGACACCATGCTAGGCAGAGAGGTAGATACGTTGGAGGGTAGGCCTAGAGTCCAAATTGACCTAGCCAAACTGGAGGATTGGGCCAAAAGAAATCTGATGAGGTTCAACAAGGACAAGTGTGGAGTCCTGAATTTGGGATGGAAGAATCCCAAACACTGTTATAGGCATATTAGAGTGCATTAGGAGGAGCATTGCCAGCAGATCTAGAGAATTGATTATTCCCCTTTATTGGGCACTGGTGAGGCCACATCTGGAGTATTGCGTCCAATTCTGGACACACACCCCATTACAGAAAGGATGCACTGGAGAAAGTCCAGCAGAGGGCTACAAGGATGATTAGGGGGCTGTAGCACATGACTTGCGAGGAGAGGCTGAGGGATTTGGGCTTATTTAGTCTATAGAAAAGAAGAGTGTGGGGAATTTGATATCGGCCTTTAACTACCTGAAGGAGGGTTCTAAAGAGAATGGAAAGAGGCTATTCTCAAAAGTGACAGATGCCAGAACGAGGAGCAATGGTCTCAAATTGCAGTAGGGGAGATCTAGGTTGGATATTAGGAAAAACTATTTTACTTGAAGGGTGAGGGTGAAGCACTGGAATGGGTTACATGGGGAGGTGGTGTAATCTTCATCCCTAGAGGTTTTTAAGTCCCCATCCCGGCTGGGATGATTTTGTTGAGGTTGGTCATGCTTTGGGTAGAGGGTTGGACTCGATGACCTCCTGAGGTATCTTCCAGCCCTAGAATTCTAGGACAGCTCCATTTCTATTTTTAGATTAGAACTGGCCCAGGTCTGTTTCCCCAATCTTGAAAGGACACCTTCCTGCTCCAGTGTAACCTAACCTTTACTCTGGGACAGCCACTAGCCTTGGCACCCCCTCAAAAAGGGAATGGAGAAGTGGGACCAAAGCAAGATGGCTATTTTCCATGTCATTGTTCTAAAAAGTTCCAAAGGCACAATGTTCCCCAACATCACTGCTTTGCAGTGACAGAGGAAATAAGAGGAATGTACTTTCTTGAAATGGGAACTGCAAGCCTTCCTTTGCTTTGGAATGTTTCTGTAACTCTCGTGCTAATGTTACTTTAAACTACTGAAATGCGCTTTCGTATGCTTTGGAGAAACACCCCAAGTCAGAGCCTTCACAGCTGGTGCTCCTCCATGGAAGATCAGAGCAAAGCTGATTTACATCAACTGATAATTTGCCTCTCCTCTATCAAAATTGGGCTCAAGTAAGACTGGCAATTGGCCAGGTCTCTTCAGCTGACTGAGGTGAAAATCAGGTGATGAGATACCTCTGACATAAGTGTTGTAGATGGATGTCACGCCTTTTTAGGACTTTGGAAAGGAAGTGATCTGTAAGTCCCATCTCCTTCCAGTTCTGCTGTTGTAGGGAAAACTAAATTGACCAACAAACTGATTGTCAGTGTGTCACCTCACATGCTAAAGGCCTGACCTAGCTATGCTAAATCTGACAGCATGTTGTGTATTGAACATACAGATTTAAACATCGGAATTAGACAATATATTTGTTAACCTACTAAGTTGTGCAGAACACTCAGTAAACATCAGCCATTTGTTGATAACACCTTGTGCTATGGGTGACTAATTTGTATCACACTGAAAATACACTGAGAAGGGGGAGGAGAGAAGACCAGTGTGATGATGTCATTGGTCCTCATTTATACTTTCATCACCAGGTGCTAAAAAGATCCTTGCTGGGACGTAGGGATTAGGTAGCCCGCATCATGTATGTGCCTTCTCTGAGGAATCTCTGGGAGAGTAGGTTCCTCTTGATGGATCACCACCACAAGTCTGGTTGATCCTGATATAAATCTGTCGTGTCAATGTTCGTTGTCCTTCGTTGCTACTGAAAGATTAGCTGTGGGCGTCTCCCACTTACCACAAAGCTCAGTAACAAATATATAGCAATACTTTATAACTTCACACACAATGACAGAACATACAACTCAACAGGATAGGCATGTTCAAAGAGTCTTGATCTGTTAAAATGATACCCCAACAAGATCTAATTTGTACACTTGCTATTTTGTGGTACAGAATGTCAAACCTCTGAATACTTCAGCTCTTAGGAGACACATGAGAAAATGTCATTCCATCTAATTGAAGGTACACACACAGCTGTTTTAACTGGTAGGGTAATTAACCATTGGAACAATTTACCCATGGATTCCCCATCACTGCCAATATTAAAACGATGATTGGACATTTTTTAAAAAGATAGGCTCTATTTGAAACAAGATTTAATTCAGGAAAGTTCTATCACTTTTTTTAGATAGGAGGTCAGACAAGATGGTCCCTTCTGGCCTTTTAATCTATGAATATATTTAAAATATCCAGTACATTACAGTTGATATTAGTATCCCCAAATTATGTAAGTATTTACACGGGTGCTGCACTTAGTTACTCTAACAAGCCCTGTTGGCTGTCGAATGTGTAAAGTTAACAATATCAAGGTCTTACTGTGTGTTTTGGTCTGGAAAATGAGTAGATTTATTGTACACAGGATTGGCATAAAACTGATCTATATGTGAAGGAAAAAACCCAAACATCTCCTTTATCCAAAATGATAGATATTACAAGGAGGAATTCCTATAAGTGCAGATTTTTGTAACACAGTTTGTCATAATCTTTTTATTTTGATGCTAGTGAGTTATTTTGCCTTTGGTTAATGAATTTATCCTTATCCTGAGTAAGATTTGATTTTCAAAGAAGACATGGGTAATAATGGCACTAACACAATCAGTTTGCAATTTGATGATGGTAATTTGGACAACTGGCATTGTCCTTACAGAACTGCCTGTCAAGCTCCCCACAGAACATTCAGATTGTCAAGCAAATGCACAGTAAAGGATGAGCAAAGATCAGAGAGAAGTTGTTGCAGTGTTTGAAATTGAGGTAATTGGAAAGTGGAATAAAACCTGCATTAGGAGACCCAGCTGTACCTAACTCTGTGCCCATTTTTGTTAGAATGCCTAGCATTTGGTAAAACCTGGTACATTGGTAAGGCCAAAAAAAAACTGATGAGGTAATTTTGTGAGCTGGGGATAAATTAATTCTGAGGTAATCTAGCAGGCTGAAAAGAAGAATGAATGGTCCATTTAGCGCATTAGACTTAGACCAGGGCTAGTCAACACGCAGTGCAGTCCATGGGCCATTGGTTTACGGCCTACAGTGCGGTTTGGGTTTACGTGGGACTCCATACGAGGCCCACGGGTGGGATCCTTTGGACATGGCCTCCACTGGGAACATGCTCCACAGTGGTGCGGTGTCTCCCAGGTGGGGTGAGCATTAAAAGACACAAGCAGATAGGCTGGCTGGAGCAGACAGGTACAGGGTGTCGGCGTTTCTAGCCCTCAGGGAGGAAGTGCTGGCTGCTTAGCTTTGTGCACAGAGCCTGAGAGGTGCTGACTGGGTCTGGTGCCGCAGCTTAAGGCTTAATCTTTGTATTCATGCCCGTCAGTGTGAAAGAAGCTATTTGCACATATATTTGCATGAATATGCAACCACACTTAATTTGCGCACGTGCTGTGAGAATCATTGTGGCCCCCAGGGCTTCCAAAGTTCAGTAGCCCTAATTTAGATGCTAGAGATCTAGGTCCAAGTCCATAGCTCCCCTAGGCATCCTGTGCCCATTGGGCACGTCTATACAATAGACAGTTTTACATCCCTATCTTGAGAGGGATAAATAAAGATCAAAGATTGAGTAGTGCTCAGATACTACTATAATGGGGGGCACATAAGTACTTAAGATGGATAGTGCAACACTGGAGACAGAGAAATACTCTCTCTTATCCCTTCAGCTTGAACTGTGAGTAGTAGATTGGAAAGCTGTGCACCTTACATCCAATGTACCTCATTTCTAAGGGCAGTACCAAATGGTTTGGGTCCCCCCTCACATTATGGTAAAAATCAGACAAAAAATCATGAAGCTAAGTTATTTACACTGAAGGAATTAGTCCCAACAGCATTTGAAATTGAAAAAACAAACCCAGAAAAAGTTCACATTCTCTATATTTATATAAATGGAAATACAAATTATATCAATTGTGGGCCCAACTTTCATATTTTAAGTTGATGTCCAAATTACTCAGATGCTTAGCCTATAGGTATGGCATTGGGAACATAAATTTGGTAATAGATGGTTCTTCAGTCTAGCAAAAAGGATATAACAAGAGCTAATGGCTGGAAGTTGAAACTAGACAAATACAGGCTAAACACTTGTGCGCTATTTCTAATCAAAAGTAAATAACCATTGGAAAAACAAACCAAGGCCCATGGTGGATTCTCCATTACTGAGAATTTTTAAGTTAAACTTGATTGCTTCTGGAAAAGAAATGCTCTATTTCCAACAGGAATTGACTCAATCGAATGGGCGGCATTCTACAGGAGCTCATGATCACAGTAGTCCCTTCTGGTCTTATAAATCTATGAAAACAGTATCAGATTTGTGAAAAGCAAGACTTCCCTGCTTCCCTCGCCCCAATACACATAAGCACATTCGGATGAATATTTAAATAGCCATTCTGCATGCGTATAGTTTCTGACTAGAACAAGAGAAGCCATCTTTTCCAATTTGTGAATATGAGAGTTTCACTAATAACGAAAGAATTGTCAAAAGCATTATCTGGCTTAAAGCATGTCACTCTCTGTATTGTACAATATTATGACAGGCCTCACAAACCCCAGCAGTCACTTATACAGGTTTCCATGCTACACTATGTTCCTCTGTTAGATATGATTGCTTAATAAAAGTTTGTGTGATTATCATGTTGCCAATTAAAACAGTAAGTCACCAGTTTCAGCTGTGCTTTCCATAACAATAGACAGCTCTGTTGTCTGAGAAAGGAATCAATACACCATGGAATTGAGGTTCCTCACTCGATTTGGGCTGAAATAGTAAACAGTATCAATAAATCAACTGTGTATTTATTCCTCTGCAAGACAGCACTTGTCAAGATACAACAAATAGGCCACAAGCCCCTAGCAATCAAATGTACTGTGTAGCCTGCAGATATAGTACATTGACTGTTCATATCGCCGAATGATTAATTTCCATTTTAACTAATTGATTACATTATTTTTCATGAACTAAAAATGAAGCACAACCCCAAGTTACATTTATTGGGCTCAAGCTTAACTCATTCATCACTTCATAAAGCACGCTTTGGTTTGCCAAAATCAGGATTAATTACAATGGTTAGAAAGATGCAGAACTCGCCTGACACTGGAGAACTTATTACTCGCCTGCTGTTTTATTCCTTGGCTCTGGTTGAGCAGAAGCTGCCAGATGTTCAAGATACACTTGTCTTACACAGCCTAACCCTTGTGGATCCCTCATGGACATGCTATCACTTAAGTGGGAACATCATTTTTCTTCATTTTTAGTCATCTTTAAAGCCTATGGCCAACACCTCGGGTGGTGTAAATCAAAACAGCTCCCCTGACTTTACTGGAGCACTGCCGATATAAACTAGCCAAAGCTCTGTGTCTATAGCTTTTCTTTCTTTGCCGTTGTTTTCTGTTCAGAATTGTTATTGTCTGTTCTGCTAGCCTTTTTGAGAGGTTTGATTTTTAATCAGTCAAAGTGCCGTGCCAGCTCTTGCACTAAAAAATTCTCTTGTTATCATCCATCAACCTATGCTCTTAAATATAGAAAAATCAAAGTGATGATAGAGTCAAAAGGGTCTGACTTCTCCATGCTACAAGCCACTTGGGAAACAAAGGGTGCACTTTGCACTAATCTCAGAAATCAACAGTCTGCAATGGGTTTTGAGTTAAACATGTGCACCTGCAAAATTAGCTCTCTGTGGGAACTATGCATGGGATGGAATTCATCTGGAGGGTAGAGCAAGAAAGTGGTACTTTTTGGCTCAGTGATGTGAGGGACTTTGCAGCCATGCCCAATGCTAAACCCATTATTCCTAAAGTCCATTCTGTGGAGAGTTATGTACACTTTGCATCCGTGACTCCAGTCCTTGAGAACTCTCATAGGGTATGTCTACACTACAAAGTTAATTCGAACTAACAGCTGTTAGTTCGAATTAACTTTCATAGGTGCTACACACGCAAACCGCTAGTTCGAACTTAATTCGAACTAGCGGAGCACTTAATTCGAACTAGGTAAACCTCATTCTACGAGGACGAACACCTAGTTCGAATTAAGTAGTTTGAATTAAGGGCTGTGTAGCCACTTAATTCCAACTAGTGGGAGGCTAGCCCTTCCCAGGTTGCCCTGGTGGCCACTCTGGGCCAAGCCAGAGAAACTTGTCTGCCCCTCTCCCGGCCCCGGAGCCCTTAAAGGGCCACGGTCTGACTACGGTGCCCGTGCCAGGTGCAAGCCTGCCAGCACCCAGCCAGCAGACCCTGCACCTGGCACAGCAGAGCCAGCCACCCACTGCCACCCAGCCCTCCCCCTCTTCCCAGGACCAGGCTGGCGGCTCCCAGGAGCCTGCCCGGGGCCGCAAGAGGCAGACGCTTGCCTGGTCTTGTGCGGAGATCGTGGACCTCATCCAGGTTTGGGGGGAGGCCTCCAACGTCCACAATCTCCGCACTAGGCACAGGAAAGTGGCCGTCTAGGGCAGGATAGCTGCCAGCCTGGCCACCAAAGGCCACATGCGAACCCAAGAGCAGGGTTGCATGAAAATCAAGTTGGTCCAGTGAGACCCCCGACCCTGAGCTTAGAACATAAGAACATAAGAATGGCCATACTGGGTCAGACCAAAGGTCCATCTCGCCCAGTAGCCTGTCTGCCAACAGCGGCCAACACCAGGTACCCCGGAGGGGATGGACCAAAGACAATGGCCAAGCCATTTGTCTCGTGCCATCCATCTCCAGCCTTCCACAAACAGAGGCCAGGGACACCATTCCTACCCCCTAGCTAATAGCACTCCATGGACCCAACCTCCATGACTTTATCTAACTTCTCTTTAAACTCTGTTCTAGTTCTCACCTTCACAGCCTCCTGTGGCAAGGAGTTCCACAGGTTGACTATTTGCTTTGTGAAGAAGAACTTTCTTTTATTAGTTTGAAGCCTGCTACCCATTCGTTTCATTTGGTGTCCTCTAGTCCTTCTATTATGGGAACTAATGAAGAACTTTTCTTTATGCAACCTCTCCACACCACTCATGATTTTATAGACCTCTATCATATCCCCCCCTTTTTTCTAAGCTGAAAAGTCCCAGTCTCTTTAGCCTCTCTTCATATGGGACCAGTCCAAACCCCTAATCATTTTAGTTGCCCTTTTCTGAACCCTTTCCAAGGCCAAAATATCTTTTTTGAGGTCAGGAGACCCCATCTCTACACAATACTGAAGATATGGCATACCATAGTTTTAGACTTCCCCTCCTCCTCCTTCCCCTGGCTTCCCCCTTCCAGCTCCCTCCTCCCAGGTTTCCACCTCCCCTCTCCCACCCTCTCTCTTCCCCTCTCCCACCTCCTTTTCCCAGTCTCCCCAGAGGTTAATCCCCCCCCCCACCCTCAGTTTTGTTAAATAAAGAGAGTTTCTATTTTTGAACACACGTGTCCTTTATTTTTTACATCAGGAAGGGGGGCTAGGGAAGGGTAAGTGGAAGGAGGTGAGGGAGGAATGGGGCACGAGCCCCCGATGGGGAGGACTGGGGTGGCTCTGCGGGCTCCTTGGGGTGGAAGCTCTCCTGCAGGGCCTCCTGGATCCTGACAGCCCCCTGAATGACCCCCCCCGGATGGCAGCCTGCGGCAAGTGCAGCCGGGCAGATGGCCGAGTGCTGTGATGTGCCGAGGGTGGGCACTCAGGGCACTCCAAGACAGGACTGCTTTGCTGTCCCTCATCGAGGTAGACAAGCAAGCGGGGAACCCTGAGAACTGTCTGTTCGGGGTGGGGGTCGGGTGCCTTTAAGCACAGCCGTCAGCTAGCCTGAGGCAGCAGCTCCATGCTCTAAGTCCTAAGCTGATGCCCTGCTGGCACTGGTTCCAGCCAGCCTTAACTTCGGTTCAGGATCCACTCAATGTGGACATGCTAGTTCGAATTAGCAAAACGCTAATTCGAACTAGTTTTTAGGTCTAGATGCGCTAATTCGAATTAGCTTAGTTCGAATTAACTAATTCGAACTAAGTTAGTTCGAATTAGTGCTGTAGTGTAGACATACCCATAGATTCCACAGCCCCCAAAGAGATGAGCGGATTTCACCCTTTCTGGACATCAGTGCTAGTATCTGGTAATTGTGAATTTACACACAGCAGTCCAGATGACTAATGCTCTGCTTCCATGGAGGAAGGATTCTTATGACTATAATCATTACAGCCAACAGCAGAATTGATCAGAAACTTCCAAACTTCAGTGATAAAGAGCTTTTCTTCTAGTCTGGCAAGTTGGGAAGGAACTATTCAAGCTGAACCATCTATCAAATAATGCTTAACTCACAATGGACCATGGAAGAAGCCTACCCGCCCTGATGGACGTTCCTGAGGATGTTGTCGCTAGAATACGAGTAATGGTCCCCTGCTATGACTCAGCAAAGCATGCAAAGGCATGCGATCAAAGCACATGCTGCTGAATTCCATTTTGGTACCTGTATTTTTCCACAAATTAGGCTGGGAACCAGTCTTGTGGAAAAAGCAGTTCTAGCCTTATGGAATAAGCTATAAAAGAGGAGAATCACATCACCAAGAGGCCTCACCTCCCTCTACAACTCAACACCTTAGAAACAAAGATTGAACTGGGGTAAATGCTGGTCTCAGGCAGGAAAGAAGAAAGCCCTGCCTAAATGTGAAACATCTACAATCTGCTTGTACTGTCTAATAGGGTGAGATGCTGATTCAAATCCTGTGTAGTATCTACTTTGATCTGTTGGCTATCACTTAAAATCTCTCTTTCTGTAGTTGATAAATCTTTTTGTTTTTACCTGAAACAGTGAGGGTGAGCAAAGTGTTTAGGACAAATCTCAGCTCTATTAACAAAAATGTAACCTGTTCCACATCAAGGGAGGAACAGACTGGGGAATTGTAATAATCTTTACTGGTCAGGCTTTAGATTAGAATAGAATGATACAGCTTTTAGGTCCTAGGCTGGAGAGTATGGCGTATTTTGCCTGGAGCTTTGGTGTTGTTGGTCCATGCAGAAGCTTGCAGAGCCTTCATGTATCTGCAGCTGGATATGGCCCTACCTCTGTGAATGCTGCTAAGTGCACAAGATTGGGAGCAGTCTGCAGCTTGTCATAGCAACACAGTGTGAGACCACCCAGGATTATAAGAAAGAGGGCCCAATGGTACCCCCCTTCCAGGTTGTACCGTGTGTGTGTGCGGGGAGGAGGAGGGAGGATCTGTCAGAGTTTGTGTGCTTGAAAATGAATTGAGCATGTCCGCAGAGCCACATAAGCAATGCATGGCATGGTGGGATGGAAGGAAAGAGAATGGGACTGACAGGTTGGAAGCCATATCCTTTATCCTCACACCTCACATTTTAGCTGTGCTAAATGGCACTGCATAGCTCCTCTGGAAAAATCAGTCGTTACCTCTTGCCCCAGCAATGTCATATAAGACAGTGTCTCCAGAGGCAGGTATTGTTGCACTGGGCTCTTTTTTTAGGAAATATGCTTTCCAACATTTCTTCCCTCTCCCCCGCCCCCACACACACACTTAGAATGTTCATTCATTTCTAGCACAGTTACAATGTTTTCTTCAGTAACAGCGAGGAGAATGGTAGAGCCAATTTAGGGGAGGCACTGGGGGATGTACAGTTTACAATTCCCCCTCAAACATCAGTGACATTTCAATAGAAGCACCTACTTTTTTAAGTTGATTGCTTTCTTGTCTGTGGACAAAACAATGTGATTTTCATCACATATTACTCCCAATACAAGGTAAGTGTATATTCTCCAAAATAAACTAACTCTTTAACTCTTGATGTAAACTGGTGTAGCTGCATCACTATGTGGATCACATCAGATAAAGATCTGGTTACACTGTACATCAATATCTACTGAAGTGAGAAATTATACTCTTAGCCTTGTCATTTTTAATCTGTTTATTCTGTTCTCCCTTCATGCAATGTGTTTGGGTCTGTCTAAAGTAATTGTCATTGGAACAAAACAGAAAATATGTTACATTAAATTACTTTCAAAATAGTCCAGAAAGGAAGGAAATTCTTGAAATTATTTTGTAAGCCTCCTTTGACTGCAGTCTCTCAATTCAGTGTAGTCTTATGGTATATTACCTCCAATATATATAGACCCATTAATAACTCATTAAAGATTAATATTACAAAACCAAATCCTGTGCCACATCATGAAAATGAGCTCAATTAATGGAAATGAAAATGAGTAGATCTTTTTCATTTGCTTTCAGCTGAATTTTTTTATATCTGCATAAGCATGCATAGTGAGGTAGAACAGGGGGATGGAATTGATGACAAGACTAGTAAAACATAATAAAGAATTTCTTTTTGCGATATAGGGCAGACATAGCTAGAAAAAAGGACCAAGCATCTTCAACAACTGAGAATCAGTCCGTTCTTTCGTTTAGCCTTGCTGAGTTCTCTCTTCTGTGTTCAGAGAATCATCAGAATGACATAAATATGGAACTGCTAAATCCTATCAGCTTTCTAAAAACCCGGCACTTGAAATCTTACCTTCAGGCTAGTGGGTGCCTTCATTGATCATGAGGGGATGACAGGCTTGCCAGCCTGAAGTTTGTTTTTTTCTCTTGTACGCAACCCAGGAGGTGCTTTTTGAACCATTGATTTTCTTTCCTAAGGGCTCTCATTTTGTTCTGCCTAGAATGGGACATGGGAAGGGAAACCCCCATCTCTGGACTGCCCTCTCTCCATGCCTTGGGCTGAAATAGCCCAGATTTACCACTTTTTCAAAGTACCTATGGGGTATGTGTGCAGATGTGGGCTAAAGTGCTTTCAATACTCAGATAACATTCCGTTCTCTCTCCCTCCATTTTCTTTGACCCAAAGAGTGTTGCTGAGTTCCTCTCCCAGTGTCTGGTAATAGCTGGGCCATGGATGAAAAAGGATGCTAGAGACCGAGTCCAGAGAAGATGGAGGTGATGCAGGTAGGCTATGTCCTTGGGGGTCTGCCAGGATGGTAATGGCTAAGGAAGTCCTTTGCTAACCCCATGTTACTTGCTTTCCAGCCATGCCATCTTCAAAGGGTTTACACTGGAAGCCCAAATGACCGCATCTTGGTGGAACTCTGAGGGAATGTGTAAGTAACTGGTGAGGGGGCCTCAGAAGGCACCAAACACAGATTTTGGGATCCAGGATGGCCCCATGTCCCGAGGTAGGGCGCCAGAAAAAAGGTCTGAGGCTGGGAGCATGCCTTAGAGTCCCAGAGCTAGAGACAGTGACCAGACTCCACCCAGACTCCATTGGCACAGATACATGTGGGACCCCACAGCTGGCTCCACTTATGACAACCCGGTGATGGCACAGGAGAGTAACAAGCCAGAATGTAACACAATTGACTTGCAAGGATTCAGTGTAAAGGATAGAATAAGCACAGGAGTGGGTGTAATCTACTGAAACACCCCAATCATTCTACTATCCCATTTGTGAGAGAGCACAAGCCAGCATGCTGGCCTCTTTGGCAGAAGGAATGAAACAGCTTCGCTGATGCTGCTATCAACACAATTCTGCCAGCGCTACAGGGAGAGAGGAATTTACTGCTCAGGAGGTAAGGAACACTTTGATAGTCTTCATAAATCCTTTGTCAGCTTTAGAGTACAAACATGACACATCTCAGCCTGTTTCAGGACACCAGCAAACCAGGAGCTGAACAAGAACTTCTACCTACAGGTTCTGGGGCTAGGAGCTGGCTGAAATAAACAGTTCTTCTCTGAGCTACTAGAGTTTATTCATGAGCTACTAGGGTTCAACTGGGATTTAACAATAATACTGAGGCCCTAAGGGCCTTGATATTGTTTGAGATCATTTGTACATCTACTTCCTAATGGGATCTGCAAGCAGCTGAATAGTTATTGTGGCTTATATAAAAACTGTGATTACACTTTACTTCACAATTATCAACAAGATTGTTTGTTCTATAAAGCAAAGTAGAGTGTATGTTGTTTTTTTAAATGGGTGTTGCTGGGCATTCGGTGCTTTATAAAATAAGGCCAATCAAGGGGCCTAACTTTAATCACCCCTCTTTACCATTAATAATTGTGCGTGATAGCAATTAGCCTTGCTCACGTTACTGCACCTGCAAATTAGGTAATGAGACAGCAATCAGCAGACATGGAGCCCAAAGCCAAGAAGGCACTTAAGAACACTACTGCTATTGATTCATTTGAAGTTCAGAGCCTGAATAATTCTGAGGCTCTGGATCCATGTCCTCACAAAAGGAGGTTGGCTCAAAGAGCCTTGAGAATCTAGATGACCTTCCCCACCAAGTTCTTAGTATTGTGAGAGAGAAGAAATCATCAACCTGATTACATGAGTTCCCCTTTAAGAAGTCTACTTGAGTCAGACAACCACCTGCTTGTGAAAAATTAAGCTAGTAAAGAAACAACTTGGGATCTTTCAGAAACAGATATGTTTGTGGCTGGCAATCTAGAGGTTAACAGAGAAACTAAAGAGCAAGGAATTAATGAGGACATAGAGATCAGAAAAGCTGCCCCAAAACAGCAATGAACTATAATGGCTTGCAAGCTACTGGAACGTGAATGCAGCAGCTTTTGATAATGTCACTGTAATGACTTTTTACTTTGTATTCAGCACCAATGATTTTGTCTAGACATCTATTTAATACCCAGCAGTACGTATAACTATTTGAAGGCAGGTCTTCAGTTAGTATGAACTGGCATAGCTCAACTCTAAAGCACTGTTTCAAAGGGTTATTGATACAGTGGCTGCCTCACTGGAGACTGGCCTATGAGCAATGTAAATAAAGCTCAAAGAGCCAGGCCTTGTAATGACAGGTTACTGACCCTAGGATCACCACCCATGCCAGGAACCACAGAAGTCTGCCCTGGCTATTTTAGAGGTGTGTCTGGAGCATTGGTGCCCACTTCAGCCCTTGAGCACCCACAGGGAAAAGTTAGCAGATTCAGCACCCACCAACTACCAAGCTCTGCACTCCCTGTGTGCCTAATGCCTGCCAGCAGCCCCACTAACGAACTCCTCCCTCAGCCTCCCAGTGCCTCCAGCCCATCATAACAGCTGATCCATGGTATTCAGGAAGCTCAGATAGGGATGGAGGGAGAAAAGCAGGGATGGGGGAGGTGTGGAAGAGCCAGGGCATAGGGGAAGAAGGGGGGGCAGGGCCCCCATGCATATGGCTCTCAGGATTCTTTCCCATTCCCAAGCTGGTCCAGCCTAAGGGCACGTCTAGACTACGTTTTAATTTCGAAAGAGAATATGCAAATTCAGCGGAAATTCGCATATCTTCTTCCGATCACATTTTCAAAAGAGGATCTTTCGAAAGTGAAAAAAGTCTGGACGTGTTTTTTCGGGGAAAAAACCCTTTTTTGAAAAACCGCATAAACCTTTTTTTAAGGAAGAGCGGTTTTTCGAAAAAGGGTTTTTTCCCCCCAAAAAAATGCGTCCAGACTACTTTCACTTTTGAAAGATCCTCTTTCGAAAATGCGATCAGAAGAAGATATGCAAATTCCCGCTGAATTTGCATATCCTCTTTCGAAACTGAAACGTAGTCTAGACGTGCCCTAAGAGCTGACCCTACTGTATCTTACTGGGAAGAAGATAGCACTTGAGCAAGGGGAGCAAAGATGGTCTCTCTAGTGCATAGGGCATGAGCCTTGGACTTAGGAAATCTGGCTTCACACCTCTGCTTTACTACAGACATCCTGAGTGATCCTAGGCAAGTCGCTTAGGGTACATCTACACAACAGCATTATTTTGGAATAACTGACATTATTTTGAAATAACTAAGCGCGTGTCTAGACAGCAAGCCTTTATTTCAAAATATTGTCCAGATGGAGGACTTCTTATTCTGACTCCTGAAACCCTCATTTCATGAGGAGTAAGGGAAGTTGAAGGAAAAGTGTTCTTCCTTTGACTTCTGCTGTGTAGACAGCACCTAAAGCCAAATTAAGCTATTTTGACTTAAGCTTCGCAACTGACGTAGCTGAAGTTGTGTATCTTCATTAGATTTCTGCCCTCCTGTGCAGATGTGCCCTTAGTCTCTCTGTGCCTCAGTTCCCCCATCTCTGCTATAACATACCAGTACTCCCCTTCCTCCAGAGGGGTACAGTGAGGCTACAGACATTAACAGTTACAAGGCACTGTAGTAACGAGGCCATCAAAGTACCAAAAGCAAATCAATAAAAGGGAAAGATACATCCAGGGAACTGTTTTGATTTTTTTTTAAATATTTGCTTTATACAAATAAATGTGTTTCCTTTGGTCCCAAAGATGAAGGGGTAATTAGTCAGGCAAACTGCTGATTTCACTCATAAGCATACTATAGTGCTAGCATAGCTGTCTAGAACACCTTGGCTTCCTGCAGTTGCCATTCACCTTATCTATTCCTTGAATGCAATTAAATAAGCTATCAGAAAGCTTTAAAGAGGCACTCAGAAGCCAACATATGTTTATTCAACTTCCAGGCATTCAGTAGGCTATCAGATCTGCCTGCATGGGCCTCTGCACCACAGTATCTAAGCAGCTTCCAATTATTAAACCTATCCTCAGCACAGGCCTGAAGTAGTGAAATATTATTCCCATTTCCATTTTACACAAGAGAAACTGTCTTTTCCAAGAGAACACTGAAAGTTTGTTGCAGAGTATAGAACTGAATCCCAGTCTCCTCACTTCCAACCCCATGCACTGAGCAAATAACTGATCTAAGATGAAGTCTTCGCTTCAGAAACTGTAGTGAGAGTGGAGGGCTCTCAACAATGTACAGAACTGGGGCTTTAGGTTGGCCTTGACAATCATGAAGGCCCTGATCCAAAGCCTACTAGGTGTGTGACTCTTTCCATAGTCTTCAGTGGATTTTGGATCAGGCCTAAGGAGAAGTGGCAGCTTTGATAGGCCAGCTTGACTCTGGATCATAGGTCAGCTAGCTATTGAAGCCTGACATGGGCATTTAAGACAAGCCATAATCTACAGAGTTATATATAGGGGGGAAGAGGTATAAATTAAAGTAAAGAAAATTTGACAAAAATGACCAGCTATTTTTAAAAATAAACCTTTGCCTGGTTGTGTTAATAAAAGGTAATTTTTATAAGAGCACAACAGACCTTTGATTTCTCCCCGAAAGACATGCTGTATCATTACATTTGAGAGCTGCCCAGTGATCAATGTCAGCTTTGTAAATATGTCTGGTTTGGGAAAATCTTCTGTATTTGAACAGGATAAAAGGGCTGAGCATAAATCAGCTCCACTACCATGCAATTTAAGCTCACTCAAAAGCTGACGTTGCTGGCTCTTGGCACAGAAACAGGGGTAGAGCAGCTAAAGAATGGAGAGGACATAGCTGGTGCAATGGAAAACTAGGACTGAAGATGCAAATACAAAACCTTTCCATTTGTTTTAAAATGTGTCTTGTGATTGTGAGCTCAATTGTGAAAAGTGAGTGAAAGTTCATAAAGTGTCACTAACCTAGAACAAATAATGAGAATAGTTGCAAGATGGAGACAGAAAAGCTGAATAAATATAAACAAAAAAGGCCTACTGCCATAACACAAGGACTGTGGTAAGATCATGCCTGGTAAACCAGACAACATGAGAGCAAAAAGTCAATCTACCAAAATTGGTGTGTGAGAAATTAGACCTGTTTGTGGACACCATAAGGTATGTCTACACTGCTCATATTACAGTGCTGTGAGTGGGCCATGTAGTCACACACTATTGCTGGGGGAAGAGTTCTCCCAGGCTATGTCTACACAGCAGCGTTATTTTGAAATAACTGACGTTATTCCAAAATAACATAGTCCACGTCTACACAGCAAGCAGTTATTTCAACGTTATGTCAAAATAATGTTGAGCCGGAGGACGTCTTTCTCTGATTCCTGTAACCCTCATTGTACAAGGAGTAAGGGAAGTTGGAGGAAGAGGGCTCCAAATCAGACTGCCTGCTGCGCAGACAGTGCCAAAAGCCAAAATAAGCTATTTTAACTTAAGCTACGCAATTGTGTAGCTTAAGTTGCGTAGCTTATTTCATCTTTTGCTTGCTGTGTAGACGTGCCCCCAGTGATTAATAAAACCCATCCTGAACCAGGGGAGATAGCTTTATTACCGGGAGCCCAGCTCCCAACGATAAAGCACTATCTATACCTACACCTTTCAGTACCTCAGGAGGTGGTAAAAGGGTCATGACTCACCACCTTGGTGCCTCCTGCTGGTCACAGCAGGAATTAGCTCTGTCCTGTCCACAGCAGGAATTAGCAGGGTACCTTCTGGCCGGTGTCCCACTTGCCCTCGCTCAGCGCTCTTCCCGTGCTCTGCTCTGGATGTACATTGCTCTGAAGATCATGGCATCCTCTTCAGAACACTGACCTCCGGCAGTGCCCAACACCCTGGTTTCTCGCCCCCTTTGGGGAGGGTATCAGTAGTCCTCAGACTTGCACCTTCCACTGTGGCCAACAGCAGCCTCATTCTAGCCTGGGGTGGGCAATAATTTTTGATGGGAGGCCACTCCAAGAATCAGGGAAGTGGTCAAGGGAAGAGGTGGGGGGTGGACATATTAATTACATTAATGGAGGAGGTACGGGGTCTGGGATAGAAGTTGAGTGCAGAAGGGAGCTTGGGATAAGGCATTGGGGAAGAGGTGGGCAATAATTTTTTGCCAGGGGCCACTTCAGAAATTTTTTAAGTGGCCCCGGGCCACACTGGAAGAGACAGGACCTCAAGCAGAAGGGGTGGGGCCAGAATACTGCCCTGCTTCCCCACCCACAGACCATGATTGGTCTGGGGGTGGGGGAGTAGGTGAAGCCTTTGCCTCCCCCCAGAGATTCCCCCTAGGCGCCCATGCCCCTGGCAGTGGGAGGAGACTTCGTGGGCTTCCCTCCCCCACCCCAGACCCAATTGGCCTGGGGGCAGGGGAGCCACCCCTGCATTTGAAGGAGACATTGAGTGAAGGAGGGGAGGGGATTTGGTGAAGGAGAGAATTGTGACCTGGGATAGGGTACTGGGATGTCTTTCCCCCTCCCACGGGCTTTCAGCATTCAGATACACACACACGGCCCCACAGACAGATTTTCTGAGTACCAAGTGGGGGGGGGGGGTGATCAACCCATGGATCTTATTTTGCCCAGCTCTGTTCTAGCCCCTCACCTCAGTGGCAAGCCACAGTCTATAAAGGCCGCTATTCTGTGTGGCTAGGGTGCAGTGCAAGGGAGGGAGACCCAGGCCCACCCACAACTCTGGGTCCTGACCCAGGGATCCTCTGGTGGCAGCTTTATCCTGCCTTCCTTCTCTCTCCCCCTCTACTGCCTCCTATTCCCTGGGCCACTTCCCCTGTGACCCCTCTCCCTCCCCCATGCTCTCCTGGCCCCTGCATCAACAGCTGCAGCTCTCTCTCTACTGAGCAGCTCCTTACATAGGAGGCTACCCCAGCAAGCTGCCCTCTCATTGGCTCCTTCTAAGCCTCTTTCTGGTTGGCCAGGGCTCTGTGCCTACTCCTCCAGTCTGCTTTAATACCTTCTGGCCAAACTGGACTAAAGTTTTAACTCCAAAAGTGGCAGTGTAGACATAGCCTAAATGAAAGACTAGATTATTCCTCCCGTTGTTCCCTTTGGACACCTTTGGGTGTCTTTTACTCTCATGCACACATCTCCCTCTCTCTCTTTGATGGGTGGAGGGGAGGCAGGGGGGAAATACAGACATATAGTGATGCTGGCTGAATGCAAGACAAAGAATAGGAAGAAGTGAGCTTCACCATCACAGTTCCCAAACCACCATCTCCTGGTATCCTAGACCTTCTTTGTCCTAATCCTAAGAGACGTCGTCATCAGACCAGCACAGAGAGAGGGACCGAGATGATACTACCAAACTAACCAGTTTCAGCTTACCTGGGATGTGACACTTCTTGTCTCTCTCCCCTTCTGCTCTGCAGGGGTCCTTTTCTTTCCCCATCTTCCTTCTTTTTCTTCCTAGCTCTCTCCATTTTCATGCTGGCTAATAAGAGCCTGGCTTACTCAATCAAGACTATATATTTTGTAACGTTGTAAAACCACGTCAAGAAAGAGGCACCTGAAAGCCAGGTTTGAATTTAGTCCTGGGTATCTAAATTCCTCAAACACACTAAAAGGGGGAGGAAGATTTACATTTACTAAGAGAACGTGCAAGAAGTATCACTCAAAATCACCATGCTCATCCACACTAGTAGAGAGCCACAACAGCCCCACAGTGGTATAACTATTTTGGCAAAAAGACATACCCAAGCAACATAGTTATACCAATATAGAAAATGGGCATACCAAGTCTTTGGAACCTTTAAGCCCATGGTATCTAGCACACTAGCCACTAGTGGCTATTTGGCCAATTGAGTGTGGCTAATTCGCTTGAACAATGTTGCTAGTTGGCTGATTGAGTGTGGCTAGTTTGCTATAGCAGTAGCCTCTATAGTGGCTACTGCTTCAGGACTGGTTGGACACCATGGCTTTAAGCACTGGCTACTAACCCAACTTGTTAATGAGCCTCATGCATCAACACTCGCTGTTAGCTCCTCCTGCAGTTTCTCATCTCTTCGGTCCATTAAAAGTATTGTTTCCACATCTTTTCTTCACTTGTGAGGACACTGCCGCTGTGGCCAGAGGCAATTGCATTGAAAAGTAATTCCTATTTAAAATCTAATTTTCCAGAGATTTATCATGCAATAAAGAGAGGCCTTTTTTGAAAAGCTCTGGCTCAGAATAAAAGAGGTCATGGGTTTGACTGGCTTGTGGAGAAATTCAACTTAAAATAAAAAAACCTACGTATTTCACTTTGAATCATGCAACTGCTGCACTCCCACCTCTGCTCAGTTCCTTTTCATCTGGGTCACTGACATCACACATGCGGTATTGTGAATTATGAAAGGATGTCAATGGCAGAACCTCATATATTGTAAGAATGTGTGAATCATGAGTATTTGAATGACACCATAGAAACACCTAGGGAATAAAGAACCAGCACTGACAGTGGAAGATTTCAATCCATTTAAATTAATTCCCCTTGCCCTGCTAACACTTCTGAGAGCACTATATCGACACAAGAAGTATCTGGTATATTTTGGGACTTCAAAGCATCATAATTGTCATCTGTGCTGCTGTAGCACCCATTAGCAAAGATTAGATCTAGCACCTTAGAAAATGTGTTAGTATTGCTTATTTTAAAGTCAACCAAAGGCAGTTGGAATTAAAGCTCCCACACCATCCTGAACTCACCAGCTGTGACCAAGGCACTGCCTAAGGTATGGGCTCTAGAAATCTTCAGCTGTGACTAAGAAGTGCAACTCAGAAAAAGGGATTGCAAAGGTAGCTTTAAAATGCCTTTTCTCTCCCCACAAAGTCAGTCAGGGAGTGAAGGCAACCAATTACACAGTTATCAAGTGGTTATATAGAGGCAGCCAAGGATGCTGGTATATAAGTAAGCTCCAGGTCATGGCCCCATTCTTTGAGGACAGTGGGGGAGGCTATGGGGAATGGTCAGAGTCTCCACTTACTCCATTCTCCTCACTTCCTTACTGGGGGGGGGGGGGGAGGGAGGAAAATATAGCTCCCACTTACTCCTGCACAAAGCATAAGAATGGCCATACCGGGTCAGACCAAAGGTCCATCCAGCCTAGTATCCTCTTCGGGGCGGACTGGCCCAGCGGGATACTGGGAATTTCCTGATGGGCTGTCCTCTGAAGGGCCGGCTGGAGGCTCTGGAGGAGGAGGGGGATTGTGACGGGAGGTTGCAGCCCTGCACTTTAAATTCCCCGGCACTGGCCACGTACAGGGCATGGTGGGGCCAAGGGAGGCATGCGCAGCGTGCTCAAATGCCGCACAACAGCTGAGAGGAGAGACGCCCAGGCATGGCGTGACATCACGGCCCGGGCCTTTAAAACCTCCTGGCCCAGAGTTGCACTGCGCAGCCCAACTCCAGGCCCGGCACGTGGTCTGGAGCCCCGGAAGCAGCTGGGGCCAGAGCTGCAGGGACTTCTGGGGCCCGATCACAGACTCCAGCCCCGCAAACTGGAAGGCAGAAGGTGGGGGAGGGGACAGGGGAAAAATAGGGGGAAGGGATGGGAGAGGAAGGGGCTTGTGCTTAGGGGAGGGGGGCAGGGCAGGAGAAGAAAAGGGAAGGTTCCAAGGGACAGGGTGGAGGAGACACAAATGCCAGGGGGCCAAGTGGAGACAATGAGGAAAAGGGCAGGAGGGGAGGTGTCAGTGGGAGGCGGGACAGGGTGATGCTGGGAGAGGAGAGGGTAACGGCATTGGGGGCTAGAGAGGGAGGGGGAGGTGCTGGGAGAAGGCTTAAAAGAAGGGGTGGGCATGAGGAAGGCTGGGATGGAGCAAGTCATGTGTGAGGGCACAGGGGCATGAGGGGAATGGGGACAGAGGGTGGTGAGTGGGTGGGCATCAGGGAAAAAGAGGGCAAAGGGGGCTGAGGCAGTGGGGAAAGGGGAAGGGGAAGGCACCAGGAGGCTGCAGGGGTAAGGGAAAGTGCAGGTGCCAGGGGATTCTGGTGGTGAAGCAGAAGGGCAGACACCTGCAGAGGAGGGACCAGCACCAGAGGAGAGAGGCAGAGCAGGTATTTAGAGGGAGGTGTTAGAAGAGGGGATGAGGAGGGGTAGCTCACATGATCAGAGTGGGGCTACTGGAGGAGTGGGCACAGGGGGGAGAGAAGGGCTGGTGGAGGGGGCAGGTTTCAGGAGGGCTGAGGGCAGTGAGAAGGGCAGGAGTCAGGACAACAGAAGAGGGTGAGGGGTGGGGGGGCAGCAGGCACCAGGGGAGCTGATGGAGTAGGGGGAGGAGACAGGGCAGCAGAGGGAAAAGGTAGAAGTTTATAAGATATTTATTAATAACTTGGGTGCCACAGTGGCACATCCAAACAAGCTACAGAAACTCAGTACTGGTACACAACACAAAATTCATTCTGCTCATGGGAGGAAACTCTTAGAGGGGGCGGAGAGGCTGGGGGCAGTGTTCCCAAGTTAATGTCACACACATCGGGTTAATGCAATTGCAGGATAGTTGCATGAGGGGGGGGTTGGTGGAGGCCAAACTAATCCGTATTGGTAGGAGGATGGTGGGAAAAGTCCTTAGAGGGGGGTCACATGACACCTTTTACTTCTGGTCATGTGTCCATCTTGCCCCAAGAGTGTTACCTCCAGAGGCCTGGCTAATGGGAGTCGGGGGTGTGGCTAATGGGGGTCAGGGGCATGGTTAACAGGGGTCAGAGGTGTGGCTAATGGGGGTCAGAATAAATCTTTAAAAAAAATTCTTTGATGTGAAAAAGTGGGCAGTTCTCAACCCATTTCCCAGGCCTATTTTGATGGCCAGTCTGCCCCAATCCTCTTTTCTGGTAGTGGCCAATGTCAGATGCAGGAGAAGGGATATACAGAACACATGATCATCAAGTGATCCTTCCCCTGTAGGCACCTGCTTTCTGTGACTGGACCCAGGTCTGGGTAGCCCATTCAGGGGCAATCCAACTTCATGTGCTTACACCAGCATTTTCACGAGCTAGTGGCTAAGGCTGAAATCAGTGGACTCTGTCTGTGCACTCAGTACTCCTGAGAACAATGTCACTTACTTAGAAGGGTAACTAGGTGCCTGCCATTGGGCACCCAAGCTGGAAAACTTTTGCTTCAGCTTCTTGGCAAGATCGGGGGCTCTGTTCCTGTTCTGCCAGCTCGAGGGGGAGGCTGTGGAAACTATGGCTGATGAGAATGCACGTTTACAACAGCACAAAGCACTCTCAGGATTCAGTCAGTGACAAGTTCACCCCAAGGAATGACTGCTCCTTGCACCTTCAGCATCAAAATTCATCATGACTTAGCATAGTAATGTGCTCCTTTGGTTTTAAATTACTAATTAGTTCTACATGACAGTGACGCACTGGACTGTGATTCAGAGATTCCTTGAACTGCATCTTCCTATCTGTCAATCAGAAGAACCACTTTCCCTTGACAATAGTAATAAAAATTATTTCTTGGTCCAAGGCCCTCTGCAGTGACAACTAGAGACATAAAAAAAAATGTACAAAAAACAGTAACTGTGTAAATGATCGAACTTTTATCAGTTACATGGTTAAACATTTACCCAGGGATGGAGAGGTAGGGTGGTGGAGGGGGTTACACCCAATCTGGGGTCCAGCTGCTGGCTCCACGTCACTGGTTCTGCTGCTGGTATGGTCCCAGCTACCAGCCTTCTGCTGCAGGCTCTCAGCTGCCAGCCCTGCACTGTGGGCTCTTGGCTGCCAGCAAGATCCTGGCAGCTGGCCCCTCTCCTGGGGTTTCCTTGCACCTACCTGCTGGGGGTCCCAGCCAACATTCCCTCTAAGCTGTGCAGCAGCATGGCCCCACAGCTGCTTAATGAGCCCTGCCCAACCAGGGGCTCAGGGCCCCACGCATGGAGCTCCTGGCTGGGGGAGGGGCACTTCTTCCTCAGCAACAGCAGCAGCTCCCTGCTGAGGACAGAGTGGACCAGCTAGAAGAGACTCACTGCTCTGTCCACATCAGGGAGCTGCTGCTGAAAAAAAAATAGTTTTTACTGGTAGATAGGGCATGTTTAATTCAATTAATGAGGCGTTCACCATGATTAACAGAGTTATCTGTGTGTTTGAAACAAATTATGTATTATTGGAAAAATACATATTCCGTAGGTGAGCTGGTTTCAACAAGGAATTAAAGCTGCAAAAGAAAAAATTATTTTGGTGATAAATTAAGCTTAAATATTAAAGTCTCTTTTAAACCAATTTTAAAAAGTTCACACCAGGGACTTGCAGTTTAATTGAATCAGTTTAGAAAGTGATTAAACTGGTGAAATACTTTCATTGGCAAGTTCCCTAATAGTAAGCAGATACCACTTATTCTTCTGATAATTACATTTTAAAATGAATTTAATACCAATTCTCACTCACTCCCCAAAATTGATATAAACAAACACTCGTGGTTTAGGTCTAAACTTCACATTTTTTTTCTGGCATTTGTATTGCTGCCTATACATTGAACGATCAGGTTAAATTAAAAACAGACCATTTATAGTATGTACTATAGTAGATGTACCCAGCGTTGCTTGAGTCTTTAATTCAAAAAAAGAAGAAGAATACGTTGGGTACATCTGCTAGTACATACTATAAAAGCTATCTGCATCCCGGAGCGCACAGCTGCTGTCCCCCCACCCTCCCGAAATGGCACCCTTGGGTCTAGCCCAGCACAGATCAGCGGTACAAGTTTCTTCAGTATTGCACAAGCCTCTGAGCCAGAATAAAGATTTCTTTTCAAAGAGCAGATGTTAAGAAATTAAAAAGGTTAAAAATCAACTCAGCCAAAAAAAAAAAAAAAAGGTAGCTGGCAAATTCAATAATTATTTCAACATTTATTTCATATGACAGACAAGAATTCTTGAGCAATAGTCACAGATTTCAACTGCCATAATTCAGCTTTTATTTCTGATTAAATTCAATTGGTATACTTTGTTTTGATTGGGTCTTGAGCTATAATTGTGATTTAAAAAGAGGAGTCAGTTTAGTTGGCAGCAAACTAGTAAGACTTGGAGTACTGAAGGAGAATTCTCCAAACACTCTTCCCACACTAGTACCAGATTACAGTTCAGAAGACTATTACTTCCTATTTGAAAAACAAGCAGAAAACTGAATTAAGCACAAATTTATTGGCTCCCTCTCTAAATAGGCATTCAGCACATGCCTGAGCACAAAAAGTATAACTCATTCTTTCACTTTGTTTTCCCTTGGGAGCTAATCTTAGCACTTTGTGGTTGACCAACACTATAACAGAGTGTGACACAATGGACAATTAGCATTCATGCTGCTTGTGATGCCACAGAATGGTGAATTCTAGAGTTTTTTCATTGATGCCTAGAAGAAAGTTAATACATTAGCGCTAGAATACCCAGGGTTTAATTTTTTATGGCTTAATTTTTGAGTGCCTAATTTGATGCACCTTAAAGGGATCTGCTCCTCGAACAGCTGAGCACCTGCTCTTTGACAGCCAGGTCAATTTGAGCACCCAAAATCACTAGTTGCTTTTGAAAATGCAGACTCACTCACATGGGTGGCACATGGCTAGGAAACTCAAGTGACAGTCAAGAGACCTTGGTTCTAGTCTCAGATTTGCTGCTGGCTTATGTCATTTTAGGTAAAGTGCCTCTGTTTCCTTTCTGACTCTTTGCCAATCTTGGACTATTTTCGATTGGAAGCTTTTCAGGGTGGGAATCATCTCTTTGGGGAATATACAGAGTGAGTCACAATGGAGCCCCGAACTGTGACTGCACAGTTAGGCACCACTGTGATACAAATAGAACATAATTGAGGTAAAGAATTTTACTTTTTTTTGTGCTGAATGTTTCCTCCACTTCTTCTCTCACCACATAAAACTAATTAATAGGTATACCAAGCACAGGAATCTGTGGTAAATACATTTTCATTTTCAAGTCAGCATAAACACAACTGTGTTAGTTCAATACCACAATATACCCTGTAAAAGTCAGGGGCCATAAAGTAGCATGCTATGTGTGCTTTTCATTTGCTTCTCTGATTCGTAGAAAGCTCTCTGAAGAGCTGTAATTGAGTGAACAAATACTATCAGGTTGTATGAATTATAAATAGTTTAAGCATCAAAAATGGTAGATATGTATGTTTTAAAGGAAATTAATAATCAGGTGTGAAATCTTAAGTGAGACAGATTCCAGGAGAGTGGAAAGTGGCCAGCATAAGAGCATTGGTCTTCCATAATAGCAACTGCAACAATTAAAGGGTCAAGAGACATCTCAAAATGTTAATCAAATACACATTCACCCCAATACTTACCCATGTGAGTCAAACAAAACACTCAAACAGTATCTTCAGGTGCATGGAGACAGAGACAGAGGAGGAACAATACAGAGAGATTCCAGAAGGAGCTGGATCATGGATGGGAAATACATTTCAGTGGAGACTAAACATAAATCAAGTTCATCCTGAAGAGGGGCCCAAAAAGCACATCTCTGCCACCACTGCCTCCAGCACAGCAAGAGCCTGCCTTGCGGGTTCTACCTCAAGCTCCCCTTAGTGAGGCAGGGTGTGAAGTACAGGCAAGGCCTACAGAACACAGTACCCACCCCCTGGGGATTTCCAGGTGCTGGCTAGAAGTCAATGGAATTGGTGCTACTGACTTTACTTGGAGCAGGATCAAGCTCTGAAAGAGCAAAAGCAGTCTCCCACTATGTACTATCTAGCCCCTGCTCCCAGCACACTGAGGGCATGCCTGGTTCAGAGCAGCCAATAGCTTTTTTTGGCAGAAAGTTAGGTCAGAGAGGATTATGCGATTCAAGTCAACTGCTCCCCCTGGCTGCCCATATATTCCGCCCATTCACACAGAACTGTGCATTACAGGCATAGAAGAAATGTAAGGAGGGAACCATGCAGTGCGGCTTCATTTCCAGCTGACCCCCATTTCTGCTTAATTTCAAGTGTTTTTGCTCCCCCTCTGCCACAGCTGAATCCTCCAGAGCACGGAGTGGGAGTGGGGGTGGGGTGGCACAGGAGAGAAGAAAATAAGTGCTACAGTTATTATATATATACACTGAAAGGTGCAGAGATGCTATAGTGGTGAGCACCAGAGTAATGCCTAGAAATAAATACATTTCATAACTTCATCTAGGGTGAGACAAGACTGCACTGGGCACGATGCAGCAAGGAGTTACCAAATATAGCGATTGTATGGTGTGAAGAAAGGCTTCAGCTTATTCTCGCTAGGAAGAAAGGAGGCTTTGAAATGATTGAAGGTGTTTGAGAGAAGACTGTTCACAAGGGGGAAGGATTCAAAAGCTAAACCACAGGATTAGGAAAGAGTAACAAGGAACTCTGGAAGAACCATTTCTCACAAGGAGAGTCTGGGCAGCCAGAACTGAGTGGTGTATAGGGCAACCATACACATTGAGAAGCTCCTTGAAACTCCACCAGCCCCCAGATGTATAGCATGGAAGCTATTGAATTAACAGCCTCTAAGGGTTAAGATGTGTTCTTTGGCACACCTGAGCAAGAGATGGTATGTACATTATACCTCGACCCTTAGGGAAGCTCTAGAAAACACTGTGCCTGCCCTCAGAGCTGGTCTACACCATGGGGAAAGGTTGATTTAAGCTACACAATTTGAGTTACATTCTTACTGCAGGGTCCACACTACTCTGGGTCGACAGAAAGAACTCTCCCGTCTGGTACTCTCTCCTCTTATTTGTCCTGGTGGAGTACCAGAGTCAATGTGAAAGCAATCAGCGATCAATTTATCACGTTTGCAGTAGATGCAATAAATTGACCCTTCACTGGATCGATCACTGCCCTGTCGAACCAGCCCTTAGTGAAGACACATCCACAAAGACACCTCATTTGGTTTCTGAGTTTTGAGGTGTGAGTGATATGGGATGCAGGGAGTTAGGAGGAAAGATACCCCAGAGTCACAATCCTTCTGCTTCTGCCTCACTTTGGCAAGTGAGCGTAGGGTTTGAAACGGTCACCATGTTTATCCCATCATTACTGGATTCAACATTTCCAATGCTATGCTAATTAAAAATCCTTTAGCAGGAGCTCAGGACTACACATTAACCAACAGGATTCTTAAGATGCATGAAAGAAGCAGAAGGGAGGACTTAATGGTCTACACATCATTAAAATTCCTGGATTCCCTAGACCTCCAAATTCAAATCAGTACAACGTAACAGTAGATAAAACATGAAATACTGCAAGTTTCCTTTGTGTGGAGTTTTCAGATGAGCCATCCTATGTACCTCCTCTCTTGCAGCATTCAGAAAGCAGAGATTGGAAGTGGGGGAGACAGCTAAGGAGAGCCCCATTACTCTTAGCAGCCAAGACATCACCACACTGGAATCAGACACTGATAAAGCAACCCAGTGTACAGCAAAAGAGCAACACCTACAAAAAACACTGACATTATGGGCCAGCTCCTCAGCCCCAATAAGGCTGTTTTCACATTATTCCAATAGTTAAAAGCAGTCTTACACCTGGTGTATGTGACCAACAGGGCATGAGGGAGTGCCCAAGAGGCATAGTGTCAGTGCAGTCAAGTATCCCTCCACTGTCACAAGCCCCTGGTGTAGGGGACATGGCAGAAGGATGTGGGAGGTAAAACAGTGCTCTAGAACAACCCATGGACCTTGGGAGCCACTGCTGGTCAATCTGGACAACTCTGAGACTTTTCCAACTTGCACTGGGGACTGAAATAGTCACGGACATAAAGGGAATGCAAAGGTGGTATAAAACATCTAATTTGCTCCTGACTAGAGTCTACACCAAGCACAAGTCAGCCAGACCCAAGGAGTGCAGTGGACTTGCAAGTATTTATGTTAGCTACCCCTATAAAATCTACTCTTTCCACAGAAAAATGTCACAGCATGCATGAGAATCATTTTTTAACCATTCAGAACTTACTGATTTTTGTTTTGGGGTCAGTGAGTTCTCAACATGAAAAATGATGAAGAATCATGCCTGGTCAAGTTAAAAAGAGATGAAGGCATTCAGCACCTTGCAAAACTGGACCTTACATTTGATATTTGAAAAGGAAACACTGAGCTAAATTCAGCATGGTTGACACCACCAAAGGATAAATCTAGCAGACTTTTTCTGATGAGTCTTTTTGGCATAATTACTAAAATATTTATATAAGAATGATCACACAGACTGACTAATGATCCATGTAGTCCAGTATCCTGTCTGACAGTGGCTCGTGTCAGATGCATCATAAAGATCATTATTAGGTCAATTATGAGTGATGCCTCACGTTGTCCATGCCCATTTTCTCTAACTGCCAAGTTTTGGGACTCCAAAAATGTAGCTGCCTCCCTGATCATCTTGCCTAATAGCCAGTTTTGAACCTATCCTCCATGAACTTAAATTGTTTTTTCAACCTTTGGCCTTCACAACATCCCTGGAAAGGAGTTCCACAGGTGGACTGCATTTTGTGAAATACTCCCTTTTGTTGCAAACCTGCTGCTTATTATAGATATTTCTGCCACACCACTCTTGACTTTATAAACGTCTATCATATCCCACCAAAGTCATGAATAGTCCCGGTCTTTTTTCTCTCCTAGTCTGGAAGCTGTTCCAGCCTCCTAATAATTTTCATTGTCCTTCTCTGCACCTTTTCCATTTAGCTGCATTGCATTTCCAAAATGACTACATAAGATGTTGAGTCAGGTCCAAAGTCCACCCAGGAGTTAAGCGTTCATCACCTGAATAATCTGGGCCATATATAGCACCACAGATTATTTCTGTGTCAAAAAAATGCTTTAAACATTGTTTAGTCCAAAACACAACCATCAACGGTAAGAAACATTTCAAGTTTCAGAAGCAAGAAATGAAATTCATCTAAAAATATTTTAATATAGGAAGTTTGCCTAAAGAACCAATGTAACATAGAAGAGGACACCAATGTATAACCAAATTTACTGTTTAGTCTCATGGTAAGCAACCAATGCAAATTTACCACAAAGTTATTATTTGGTTAGAGTTACTAGCATAGCTAGGACCATGCTGCCTTGTAATCATGGTTTTACAGCATTAATTCTCAAATTGGCTGAGTTAGTTTTACTATAGTTAGTCTTACTGGTAAAATTCAAGTTTACAAAGAAACAAAATAATTTAGCATATTATGCTATACTCCATTTCATGCTCTGCTCACAATGATAAAACCCTAGAAGACAAGATAAACAATATTCAGCATTAGATTAATAATGCCAAAACATATAGAAATTTTAATGCCAATTTACAACATAAATACAATGCTTTCCAAGGAGAGTTCTCATGTCTGCTGGCCAAACGAGAACCCATATGGAGAAAAGCATTCAAGTACTGTTATAGTGCATATCATATTGCCCACCCTAAGAGGAATGTTTTATTTTACCTTCTTACAGAATTATTGTTTCAAATACCTGTGTCCTAAGTGTAATGCAACAATAAAAAAGTAAATTAAAATCATTGCCTCAAATATGAGGCCTAAGTCCTACAACTTATTTACAAACCCTATATCAGTAAACCCTTTGTAAAAAAGACCGAGCAAAATCGTAATGGCACGATAATGCCAAGAGCTTGGACACTATTATATGAACTAGAATGGTACTGATGTAGTTAAATCAACTAGTTAAAGTATATATTCTTAATTCAAGAATAATTTGCTGTCAGTATACAGAGTAATTGTATAAAACTGTTTGATAAAATTTTGGAACCTTGGTAAAATTAAAATCAGTATCCATTCACTATCTGTATTTGTTACTTTGTTTACTCTAGGTAGGATTAAAAAAAAAAAAAAAAATCAAACAACATTGGCTTAACTCTGCTCCCAATGATAAAATTCCTATTAACTTCAGTGAAATCAGAGAAACACCAAACAGTGCTTTTCAAAACCCTATCCTTCATGGTTTGTTTTTGTCACTGATTTGAAGCAATCTGGGTCACTTGGGTAAACTGGATTCAAGCAAACAGTGTGTATTTTAATACGGCTAGATGTCAACACATAATACATACATGATGGGAGTCTTGCTCCTGAGCAACAATGATCCTGAAAAAACATTTGTGGCTTATGGTGCATAATCAACTGAACATGAGCTCCCAAAGTGACAAAAAAGAACTAAGGAAACCCTAGAAAGCGTAAATCTCAATTATGTCTAGAGAGGTTATTTTACCTTTGCATTTGGAACTGCTGTGACTGCTGCTAGAATACTGTGCCCAGTTCTGGGACATTGATAAAGTGGAGGGGGATTCACAGAAGAGCCATGAGAATGATGAAAAGATTAGAATACATGCCTTACAATTATATACCTCTTTAGCTTAACAAAGGGAAGATGAAGGGGTGGCTTGATTAGTCTGTAAGTACCTATATGGGGAACAAATATTTAATAAGGGGTTCTTTCATCCTGAGGAGAAAGATACAACACATGGCTGAAAATTTAAACTAGACAAATTCAGACTGGAAATAAGGAGTACCTTTTTAAAGATTGACTCAATTAATCATTGGCACAGTTTGCCAAGGGTCATGGCTGAGTCTCTATCTCAGAATTTTTAAAAATCAAGATTTGATGTTTTTCTGAGAGCTATGCTCTGGGAATTATTTTGGGAAGTTTTCTGCCCTGTGTTATACAGGAGGCCTGATTAAATTATCAAAACAAGCCCCCGTGGCCTTGCAATCTATGAATCTGTGAATTTATACATGGAGAATATAGCTTGTTTACAAAGCGAAGTTGAAAGGAAAAGAACTCCTTTTCCCTTCCTTGTGTATATTTTGTTTTTTCCTGCAATCTATAGAAAACTCATGAAAGCTTAGAAAATTCCCCTAACATGACAGCTATGTGTGGCAGAATGGTGGATTGCACTTGTGTGTCAGCTCAGAAAGGGTTTTGTATCACTAAGTCTTTTTTTTTTCTTTTTAACTAAAGATGGTAAAAGGAATCTGGAATCAAAACTGCTTTTTCAAGTACATTTCTCTCCACTATTTAAATTAACAGGATTCATTTACCATACTCCTGATTGAAATTCATCTCCTAACCATTACGATTAAGACTACAGGTCATATTTACTGGACCAGCCCAACTAAGCTTGGCACAAGTCTAGAAGAGGATGTGTGCATGCACATATGCATTACATCACCTTGATATCTCCCTGATCCTGAATGATGCTATGCAGCTTACCCTGGCTGTTTGGGTGCAGGGCCATACTCCTTTTTACCAGTCACACTCTCCATATGCTGGTAGCTAGCAGAAGGAGTGCTGTCAGATCCACTATGGCAGCCCTGCAAGAGTGCTGTCATCCACTGACCGATTAAGGTAGGTTTAAGTCTGCTCAGTGCTGTCAGAATGGCACATAGCATAACTGAACAGCCTGGAGAATCTTGCTCATAATCCAACTCTTCGCTGTGACAGCTAATCTTCCAATATAATACACAACACAAACATAGCTTGGCATTGCATTCATTTTGGAGTTCACATTGATCCACTGTTATTACTATGGAGGCCAACAAAGTCACCAGAAAAATGGGGGAGGCGGGCAGCGACATAAGTGGGATATTTCTACAAGAGTTGGTCCCAGCATTAATACTAAACATATACATGAAAAAGTGGGAAGGAGGCCTAGTCAATATCAGTAACATTGCCAGGTTAAACCTTGTCTTCCTTTCTAAATTAATATTCTAGTAACACAGGAGAAACTTGTGACTTTGCAGCATATATTTGTTCACAATACCACGAGCTTTTCCTTAAGAACATATTTTGCATTGAACAAATCTGGTCTATAAATTTGCCAAGTGCACAAGCTGAAGGCACAGAGTCAGAAAACATACCAAAAAAGGAAAATAAGTTCGGAAAGAAAAAAGATGGAAGAAACAAACCCAGAATCACAAACTTACTGTCCAAATTATATTTAGAAGGGACCAACTCTTAACGCTGCTGTCACTTTGTGCTGAATAATAAATACTGCAAAGTAACAAATCTTTACTCTTAAGTAAAAGCTTCAGAAAATACCTTGAAGTTTTAAAACTAATACACTGATGTGTTAATTAGTTTAAAGAATGTCCATAATAAAAAACAAGAGTGCAAAAAAGATTCTTCCATTCTAACATTTTTTGGAGGAAGCTGCTGATTTTGGCTGCCAATTTTCACTTAGAAATTATCTGTTTTTCAAGGCGCGTTCCTCACAGAATCGGAGAATAAGAACTTGCTGAGAGACCAAACCAAAGAGTCATGTCTTTCAAAGTTATCCCAAGTGTAGCAGCAACTGACATTTTATTACATAAAGAAAATCCAAACTCCTCTTCCACGTACAGCTAATGACAGAGCTCCTGAATATCAGCAGACCCCAGCTGGGGCTCTGGATATCATCTGTGCTCTTCCAGTGTCTGTTCTGGCTAGGTATAAAAGCACATCCGGTATATTCACTATCTGTACCCTCTGGAGCTTGCACATGTTGATGAGCCATCTGAAACACACATAAAAGAGAAATGGTTAATCAGAAATCCTTATTATAACTTACACTTCTGTAGCGCCTTTCATCCTGCCAGATCCGAAAGAACTGCGTATGCTCATATAACAGCTACACAGTCCTTTCGTCCAGCACTCTTCTGGACAGAAGAAAAGCAGCACACAGCCATGCCGCATATCAATTTAGAGAAGGAAATTAAGAAGGGCATATTCTGATACTACTGAAAAATCTGGGTAGACCGAATGCAGTCAACATTCAATATGAGCTGCTGTTCTTGACACTGAAAGATCCATGGAATATTTACTGGCAAGTGATCAGGACCTTGCTTTTCAGTCTCATCATAAAACATCAATCCCTCATTCTGCAGGCCCGCTCCAGCCCTAACACAAATTAGAGCAAGTTGTTGGGCAGCTCTAAAAGAACGGTTACTTACCTGTAACTGTTGTTCTTCGAGATGTGTTGCTCGTGTCCATTCGAATCAGGTGTGCGCACTGCGTCTTCCGGAGCGTTTTCCCTAGCGGTACCCGTAGCGCCGGCAGGGCACCCCCTGGAGTGGCGCCGCCATGGCGGGACATAAGTACCCCTGCCGGCGCTCCCCCACCTCAGTTCCTTCTTGCCGGACACTCCGACGAAGGGGAGGTCGGGGGGGAATCGAATGGACATGAGCAATACATCTCGAAGAACAACAGTTACAGGTAAGTAACCGTTCTTTTCTTTTTCGAGTGGTTGCTCATGTCCATTCGAATCAGGTGACTTCCAAGCCAACCCCACTTTAAGGAGGAGGGGTCGGAGCACTGAGAAAGAGATGTCCACAAGGGTTGAACAATCCAACAAATTTATTCAACTAATCGAACAGCATAAATGTAGAAAATGCAACAGTACAGGAAATGGAATATTTACAAAACAGAGCTGAGGACTGCAGCGCCCACGCTTGCATCCTCTCTAGCCTGCTGTGTTAGCGCATAATGCGCCGTGAAGGTATGTACCGACAACCACGTGGCCGCCCTACAGATTTCAGTGATTGGGACCTGTGCCCGAAAAGCTACAGAGGATGCCTGCGCCCTGGTGGGAGTGTGCTGTAACCCGGGGCGGGGCCTTCCCAGCTAAGGCATAACACTCCCTGATACACCCAGCGACCCAATTGGACAAACTCTGGGTCGATATGGGGAGCCCTTTCATTCTGTCCACAACAGCAACAAACAATTGTGTGGATTTACGAAAGGGTTTAGTCCTATCGATATAAAAAGCTAGTGCACGCCTAACATCCAGGGAATGGAGCACTTGCTCCTTAGGGGAGGCATGGGGCTTTGGGAAGAATACCGGGAGGTAGATTTGTTGGGACAAATGAAAAGGTGACACCACCTTAGGGAGAAAAGCTGGGTGAGGGCGGAGCCTCACATTATGATCGGAGAACACCAGGTAGGGCGGATTTATCGTTAAGGCCCTCAGCTCAGAGACCCTGCGAGCCGATGTAATAGCCACAATGAATGCAACCTTCATGGAGAGGTGCTTCAAGGAACACGTGGCCAGCGGTTCAAAAGGGGGCGACACTAGTCTAGATAACAGGAGGTTGAGGTCCCAAGCGGGCAGAGGGGGTCTAACCGAGGGATACAACTTATCCAAACCTTTGAGGAACCTTTTGACCACAGGGTCAGAGAATAAAGAAACTCCTGCCGAACCCACACGGAAGGCGGAGAGAGATGCCACATGGACTTTGATAGAGGATGTGGAAAGACCACTGGACCTAAGATCAAAGAGGTAGTCTAGAATGAACGGGACAGGTGCACAGGACGGGTGCACTCCCCTTCGGGATGCCCAAGACGAGAAGCGTCGCTACTTGGCAGCGTACGACTGTCTGGTAGATGGTTTTCTACTGCTTAGTAGCACCATCTGTACCTCCTGGGAGCGTTCCCTCTCCGGTTGAGTCAACCATGGATAAACCAGGCCGTTAGGTGTAGGGACTGGAGATTCAGGTGAACCGTAGTTCCCCCATCCCATGGTTGGGTCAAGAGATCCTGGACTGGCGGGAGCGTTCTAGGCTCCTTTGTGAGCATGTCCACCAGAATAAGGAACCAGAATTGTCTGGGCCAACGGGGGGCTATCAGGACGAGTGTGGACCCGAAGGTCCTGACTCTGGTCAAGACCCTGGGAATTCGGGGAAATGGAGGGAAAGCATAAAGTATGTCCGCCGGCCAGGTCACCGTCATGGCATCTCCCCATGAGTGTTCGCCTAGCCCCAGCAGGGAGCAATAATTTGGGCACTTGGTATTGCGTGCCGAGGCAAACAGGTCTAGTAGGGGATAGCCCCACCTGCGGAAGACCCGGAGAAGGACCAAGTCCTCGAGAGACCATTCGTGGGCTCCGAAGGACCTGCTCAGAGCATCGGCCAGCAGATTTTTGCACCCTAGTAGGTACTCTGCCTGCAAAGCTATGTTGTGTTGCACACACAGGTCCCAGAGGCGCAGGGCCTCGAGACAGAGGGGAGGCGACCGAGCACCCCCCCCGCCTGTTGATGTAAAATACGGCCGCCGTGTTGTCCAGGCGAACTAGAACGGAGCGGCGAGAGAGTTTTGACAGGACGGTCTTGCACGCTCTCCTGACTGCCCTGAGCTCCCGTACATTTATGTGTAGGGTTCGCTCTGTAGGGGACTAAAGACCCTGGGTCCTGTGGCACCCCAGATGTGCTCCCCAACCCAGGTCCGAGGCATCCGTGACCAGAGTAAGCGAGGGGGACGGGACGAAAAAGGGGGTCCCGCTGCAGACCACAGACTCCTGGGTCCACCATTGTAAGGAAACTATTATCTCCGGGGGCACCGTAAGAACCGTGTCCCAGAGGCCCCTGGATTGGTTGAACGCCCTCGCCAACCAAGCCTGCAGAGGTCTGAGCCTCATTCAAGCATGGCGAACCACGTATGTGCATGCCGCCATATGCCCCAGCAACCTTGAGCAGACCCGGGCGGTTGTGATAGGGGACCGAGTTAATTCGGAGACCAGCTCCACTATGGCTCAGAACCTGGTCCTGGGGAGAAGAGCCCTCGCCAACCTGGCGTCCAGGAGGGCACCCACGAATTCGAGGCGTTGAGAGGGGACCAAAGATGGCTTTTCCTCGTTCAGCATGAGACCCAGCCTTATGAAGAGGGCCCTTGTGAGGGACACATGGGCCTCTACTTGTTCGTGAGAGCGACCACGGATTAGCCAGTCGTCCAGGTACGGGAACACGTGTACCCTTTGTTTGCGGACCGTGTACCCTTTGTTTGCGGAGGAACGCCGCCACGACTGCCATGCATTTTGTAAAAAACCTGGGTGCTGTAGAAAGACCAAACGGGAGCACAGTAAACTGGAAGTGGCACTGGGAGACAATGAAACGGAGGAACCTCCTATGGCAGGGTCTTATCGCCACATGGAAGTAAGCATCCCTGAGATCGAGAGTAGCGTACCAGTCTCCTAACCGTAGAACCGGAATAACAGAAGCCAGGGTGACCATTCTGAATTTGGACTTCGCGACCGCCTTGTTGAGATCCCTTAGGTCCAAGATGGGACAGAACCCGCCCTTGGGTTTGGGAACTACAAAATATCGGGAGTATAAACCCTTGCCCTCCAGGTGCGATGGAACCCTCTCTACCACTCCCTTTTGGAGGAGCGCCAGTACCTCCTGGCGGAGGGTGCCTTCGTGAGGGGTGTCCCTGAAAAGGGACGGGGAAGGAGGGTTGGAAGGGGGCGAGCCCAGAAAAGGGATGGTATAGCCAGTCCTGACTATGTTTAGAACCCAGGCGTCGCTTGTGATATCTGCCCAGGCTTGAGCAAACCGGGATAACCTGGCCCCAAACGGGGAGCCAGGGTGGGAGGCTGGTGCACCACTCTCTGGGAGCATGTCAAAATTGCGGTTTTTGTTGTTGGGAGGGACCTTGACCAATCCCACGGGGGTTGTCTCCTCTCGGGCGTCGCCTATGCCCCCTTGAGGACAATAGACCCGCAGCCGCCCCTGTACCCCCACCGGAAGTACAAGGACGGTGTCTCCAGTAATCCCCACAGGGGACCTGGGACTGCAGTCTCCCTTGCTGTCTGTAGGGCAGCTGCCGACGCTGAGGAGCCGGTGTGTGGATCCCCAAGGATCGAAGGGTAGACCTCGTGTCCTTGAGGGTATGGAGCCTGGAGTCCGTATGCTCCGAGAATAACGCCTTGCCGTCAAAAGGCAGGTCTTGGATAGTAGACTGGACATCAGGAGGTTTTCCAGATACTTGTAGCCATGCACCACGGCGCATAACCACACCTGACGCCATGGTGTGGGCTGCAGAGTCGACCGCATCCAGAGAAGCCTGGAAGGCTGTGCGGGCGATGGTCTTACCCTCGGAGGTCATGGCGAGAAACTCCTGACGGGCCTCGGCAGGGAGCTTATCCTTGAACTTGTCCATGGCCTGCCATGTGTTAAAAGCATAACGACTTAGCATCGCTTGCTGATTCGCAACGCGGAGTTGCACCCCCCCAGTGGCGTACACTTTTCGTCCCATTAAGTCAAGGCGCTTGGGCTCCCTAGCTTTCGGGGACGGCCCCGGTTGGGGGACTTTTTCCCTTTGGGCCACTGCCTGGACGACCAAGGACCCAGGGACAAGCTGGGAGTACAAGTGTTCGTGCCCCAACTGGGGAATGAAATAACGCCTCTCGACACCCTTTAGGGTAGGGGTCAGGGTCGCCGGTGTCTGCCACAGGGCATTGGTAATTTTTGCCACCATCTTGTTAAGTGGTAAAGCCAAGCCGGCGGGTGCGTCATCTGAAAGGATATCAATCATAGGGTCCGTGTCTTCCACGACTGGCTCCACCGGAACACCCAAGTTGGAAGCCAGACGTCTGAGGAGCTCCTGATGCGCTCGGGTATCCATCGTAGGCAGCGCCGGAGCAGGGTCCGCCAGGGCTTCATCCGGAGACAGTGAGGAGGACGATTCCTGTATCGCTGCCAGATCTAGCACAGGAGCTGTTTGCGGTACCGGTTGGACATACGGTACCGGCTGCGGGCACAGTTCAGGCACCGAGGGTTGCGCCTGTGCCGCAAGGTCCGACATAGGTGGCCTCTGGGGGGAAGGAGGAGGTCATGACAACGACGCCGATGGTTGCGCCCGACGATCCGAGGCTACTGACGCCACCGAGGGGGGCACGGGCCCTTGCCATTGGTGATAAGCCCACGGTGTCCAGAAAGGCCACTGGGGATGAGGTGGCCAAGTCTGTTGCATCTGAGCACAGTCACGTCGATGCCCGGAATGGGACCTATGGGCCGAGGAGGCTGTCGAGGACCCCAACCTGAGGGATGACGCATCGGAATCCGAGGAATAATCGGACTCTGGCCATGGAAGAGCCGTGGAGGAGTGACCTGTAGCCAACGGAGTTGCAAACCTGGCCATGGACTCAGGCTTGCCAGCATGGGCACAGTGGGGATGTGCTGGTGGTGCCGGTGCCGGTTGAGGCACCGAGGGAGAAGGCTGTTGAGACACCGAGGGAGCGGGGGCATGCTGCAGTACCGGAGGGGCCGAAAGCTGTTGTGGTACCGAGGGATCCAGTCCTGGCGCCGAAACCGTTGTCGGTACCGAAAGAGTTGCCGGTGCTGCTGTCGGTGCCGAAAGAGGTGCCGGTGCCAGTTGCATCCCCAGCACCGAGAATGATGGTATCGAGACGAGTCCTGAAGATGTCGACATCAGTGTTGGCTGGGGCACCGGCAAGGTCCACATGGTCGGTGCCGGTGTTTGCGATGGTGCAAAGACGGGCGTCAGTGCCGCAGACGTTGCCACCAGACTGGGGTGGTACGGCACCGGTGCAAGCAACGGGGGCCCAGGAGAGAACCCAATACTGAGGTACGCCGAACCCAGTTGGGTGCTGAGTGAGACTTAGGAGCTGGCGTCGAAATCGTCGTCGATGCTGAGGCAAGTGGTACCGGTCCCACCGGGGACGTTCCCGTCACAAAAACGGCCTGAGCCTGCCGGTCTTGCCGGTGCTGAGGCGAAGCCAGAGCCGACATGGCCTCTGACATAGGCAACCTCGACCCTTCCGTCTCAACCGACGACGGAGGGGAGGTGGTGAGGTTGATGAGGTCCTGCGCTGCCTCAAAAGGTGTCTGGCATGGACGGACGGTGCAGGGGCAATTGCCCTGGACTAGAGGGACGTTCCGCCCGCTTACACCGCACCGTGGAGGATGTGTGCTCAGGTGAGTTGGCACTGTGGTGCAGGTCCGGCATGGTTTTCTGAGACGGAGACCTGCTGCGAGACTTTCTGGACCTCTTCGGTGCCGGAGAGTGAGACCGGTGCCGGATCCTGGACGCCCGGGCCCAAGACGGAGCATCGCGCGTCGATGCCAGTGCACTGTGCACCGCAGGGTGCCCAGCCGGTGCCGGTTGTAACGCCGTCTCCATGAGGAGAAGTTTCAGGTGAAAGACTCTCTCCCTTTCTGTGCGCGGCTTGAAAGACCTACAGATCTTACAGGCGTTCGTAAGATGGGTCTCGCCCAGACACTTCAGACAGCTGTCGTGTGGGTCTCCTTTGGGCATGAACTTTGCGCAGACAGTGCACGCCTTAAAGCCTTGCGGCCCTGGCATTCCTCACCCCCAAAGGGGGGGGGAAGAAGAACAAAGAATGAAGTAGACACTAACTACCTAACTAATTGAACTATTTACAATGCTAAAAGAAACGGGAACCATTAACTAAACTAAGAGAGAGACACGCTCCAACGACCGTCATGGGCGGTAAGAAGGAACTGAGGTGGGGGAGCGCCGGCAGGGGTACTTATGCCCCGCCATGGCAGCGCCACTCCAGGGGGTGCCCTGCCGGTGCTACGGGTACCGCTAGGGAAAACGCTCCGGAAGACGCGGTGCACGCGGTGCGCACACCTGATTCAAATGGACATGAGCAACCACTCGAAGAAGAACTTGTGCCTCTGGGATGAGGAAGCCAGCAAAGAACTGTAGCAGAGTTGCACTCTCCTCCTTCCTCTTCATATATTCTTATGCAGGGGAGGGCTGAAGTGGACAACTCAGGTACAGGGCCCACTTCTGGTACATTTGCGCCAATAGAGAGAACTGTCTGTTGGTCGTATTTTAGCCAAATGATGGCTCCTTTACATGGGCTTCATAGTGCAAAGAGCCGTAACTGTGTGGAGAATCTAGCTCCCCCATCTCCACAGCTGCATGGACACTTTGCTGCCTAAGAGGCAACACTGGAGCCCTGTTAGATTTGGTTCCATGAGCAGTGGTTATGTGGCAAAGAACACCACACGACAGTGCAGTTCCTTCTGATCACTCCCAGACCTCAGAGGCTGATCCTTTTCTCTGTGTTCAAGCAGTCCACTTGGAAAGCAATCATTCCTCCACTTGCTGGAGAATTCAACCTTTATCTACATGGAAAACGATATTGTGTCTCCACAGGCTCATTGGGAGACCCCTCATCCAAGCTGGACTAGCACAGATGATCAATGACAGTCATAGTCTGTTTATGTTTTTAAACTAAACAATGAACAGTAGCAGATTCTTACTTACTGTAAGTTAACTCTTCCCCAGCTCTCTTGCGTGACTGGTCCCCTCTGGGAAAGAATGGGGAGAAAAGAGTGGTCAGTGAATCAGAAAGGAAAACAACGATAGCATAGTTACCTCACATTTACTTTTATAAAGCTTAGACATTTGGTAGAAATTAAACAGTAGGCAAATATGCTAACAACAACAGTCAATGTATATGACTAGGGGAAAACCCACACCAGAATCAATATACCTGGTTCAATAAAAAGTGTGATCTGACAATTCTACAGTGTAGCTACTCTATCCTTACTTTTAAAATCAATATTAAAGAAAAGTTGAATTCTTGTGATAAATAAAAAGCTCATCCTCTGTTTTAACACAAATCATTCAATTATAGTCTGATTTCAAATCAGACATTAAATTAGATTTAAATAAAACTAACTCCTTATAGCAGTTTTACAATGCTATTTTCAAAGATCTGAAAGATTTTGACATTTAGTAATTGCCAAATTCTTCTGATCTACTAGGTCCACATACAATTCCTCTAAGAGCAGAGCTCTTTAAAACACTTTTTGTGAAACCCTGGCTCCACTGAAGTCACTTAGAAAAGGATCAGGATTCCTTCACCCCTTTGACTTTGACTAGTATATGCAGAAGATTCCACTGCCTTTGTAGTTTTATTTGAGTTAGATGGCAACAGTTCACCACTATGGAGGCAAGAAAGATGTGTCTTTGTGTTATTTATTTTCTTCATGCTATTCGGAATGTCACTTATCTGCTAGCAGACAATCCAGATTAGACATTCATGTGACACAACAGGAAGTGGTGCACTTTAATAAAATTCATCCTTTTTGAAGGTAAGCCTCTGGTGTGCACTTCAAAGTCATTAAGAATTGACATTGAGTGATTAAATAACTCCCCCGCCATCTTCAGTTGCACTACTCATTTGATTATCACTGCTGAAAACTTTCTCAAGGGGTTTCTGTCATGAAATTAGTGCTGCGGACAACTCTTCAATATACAGTTTCCTTGTGGTTAATACTGATGAGAGATATGGAGCAGTGAAGATGTCAACAACCTGGTACATTTTCCAAAAGTATCAATGGGAAACAGCAATGCTGTTTTCACTCCAGAGCTTAGATATCAGGCTGCTGAAATTGATAACTTTTAAATCTATATTTAATAAATACATTAATCTGTCATTTTAAATACTAAACAGTACACCAGAAGCTTAGTTTAACTCTCTCCCGCAACGCACACTGAAACTCAGCTGAATTTTAGCAACTCTAGAATTTATTTAGCAGAATACCTGTTATCAGCATATGAACGTAAATTACACAAACAAGCCATTTATATAATTAAATTAGAGAGGAACTAAGATAGGACTTTGCAGTGCCAATGGCTAATAAAATAAAAGCCCATAATCCTCAGTATAAAAACCTTACACAACTTGATTTTTTTTAATTTAATATAGTTCTGAGAGTGGGTACTTTTCTCATAATAGTGCATTTGACTAAAAGCTGTTCATAAGAGGACTTGGGCTCATCCACTTTTTTTGTTCTTGACTCTACCTTCCCTGTTTCTGTACGACCCTCTGCCACTACGCTTTTCTGGAGATCACAAACAGAAGAGAGAGAGAAAGGACAATATAGCCTGTTTGCAGGTAGACACCACTTCTGTAAAGTAACCAAACATCAATGGTTATAAAGCTCTTTGTAAGTGCTATAGAACAAATTTTGGCAGGTGAAGACCCTCGGTTTTCCCATCCCCAAGAACAACCATTACCAACAGTAATGTATGTGAACTGGAACTAGGCTATAGTGATCAGTAACATTACAAACTGGTAATTAATTATTTTTGTACACAATAGAAATTGACAAACTATGTTTCAAGGACCCCTCAGGGTTCAAAGTACTTGCTATGGGGTCCATATGAAACAGACAGCAAGTTGTTCTCCACATGGGCCCTTTAACTCTGGGACCTATTTCCCCCCAATAGTCCGCTACAGTTTGAATTAGGGAACTTCCCAGGCATTAAATGCAAAGCCTGTCTTCTTTCTCGAGCATTTATGGAGATGATGATATGTAGATGGTAAAACTGGAGACCTTTATTTTTATGTTTGGGCTGGTAATACACTATTGAGTAATACTCGTATTATTGTCAATCATTTTTAACTAGAGTGAATATAAATTGGTGCAAGAGCACTTTTAGAGTGATGGGCTCTTCTAAATGCTAAAAATGGAAAGAAGAAAATTACATATTTTTAAATTAACAATAATTCTTCCCAACAGAGCAATATCTAAGCATACATCGTTTACGCTAATACTGCTCTTTCAAACTTAACATGCGTAGCAGCTATTTTTATTCCAAATGCCTAAATCAGACCTTACTTGCCTCCATACAGCATATTAATATTTACAAAATAAAAGTCAAACACATTATGTTAGTGTTATGGTACAAATATCCCATCAAAGGCTACACCCAAATTGTGGGTATTCTTTGTCCAAAGCATTGTCTCCCTACCCCTCCACACATACAAGTAGCATTTGATAGATAGACAAAGGACAGCTTTTATTAATTTCACCAAAAACCCTGGAATTTGCCCAAGAAGTGTTATTCATCATCACACAGAATCATAGAATACTAGACCTGGAAGAGATTGAGGGCTTATCTAACTCCAGTCCCCTGCACTGATGGCAGGGCTAAGTATCATCAAGACAGCCCCTGAAAGGTATCTGTCTAACCTGCTCTTAAATATCTCTAATGGTGGAAATTCTACAACCTCCATAGGCAGCTTATTCCAGTGTTAAACCATCCTGAAAGGAAGTTTTCCCTAATGTCCAACCTAAACCTTCATTGCTGCAATTTAAGCCCATTGCTTCTTGTCCTATCATCAGAGGCCAAGGAGAACAATTTATCTCCATCCTCCCTGTCACACCCTTTTAGGTACTTGAAAGCTGCTATCATGTCCCTGCTCAGTCTTCTGTTTTCCATACTAAACAAGCCCAGTTCTTTCAGTTTTCCCTCATAGGTCATGTTTTCTAGACCTTTAATCATTCTTGTTGCTCTTCTCTGGGCATTCTCTAGTTTCTCCTCGTGTTTTCTGAAATGTGGTGCCCAGAACTGGACACAATACTCCAATTGAGGCCTAATCAGTGCAGAGTAGAGGGGAAGAATTACTTCTCATGTCTCTCTCTCAACTCTTGTTAATGCATCCCAGAATGATGTTTGCTGTTTTTGAAACAGTGTCACATAGTTGACTCCTATTTACTCCTTTCTGCAGTACTCCTTCCTAGACAGGAACTTCCCATTTTGTATGTGTGAAACTGATTGTTCCTCCTGAAGTGGAGTACTTTGCATTTGTCTTTACTGAACTCCATCCTATTTATCCCAGACCACTTCTCCAGTTTGTCCAGATCATTTTGATTTCTGACCCTATCCTCCAAAGCACCCTCCCAGCGTGGCATCATCTTATAAGTCTACTATCCATGCCATTATCTAAATCACTGATGAGGATATTGAATAGAACCAGTCTCAAAATTGATCCCTACAGAACCCCATTTGTTATGAACTTCCAGCATGACTTATGGAGATAGAAAACTAAGATAATGATATTAAAGCCCAAGGGCCCCACAAACCAGTAGAAAAACCTTAGGATTATTATACTAAATGCACCAATATAATCACTCCTTTACAAACAGGTAAAGGTATTTTCTTGCATCCATGTAGATTAGGAATGTTACTGTGTCATCATTTACACAATTAACTGAGAAGCCTGGCCACATTGGTTAAGCCTAACGACTGCAGACACCCCTCTTGCTACCTCTGTATCAGAGGCAGCAAAAAGGGGGGGGGGGCAGATGGGAGCTGGTGCCCGCCGGCTTTTACCTGCCCTTCTCCCCCACTGCCTCCCATAGAGTGATGCAGCAAGGTGGGGGAGGCAGGAGCTGACATGCACGGGAGCCACCTTTTAAGTGGGAAGCAGCTTTCAAGCCAGCTAGATACTGTGTGTACCAGCTTCCAAGGAGCCTCCAACACCCCGCCTCTGTATCACGAGGCATCGGGGGGGGGGGGGGGGCAGGTAGGAGCTGGTGCTTGTGGGGAGCTGGCTTAAAAGCAGGCTCTCTGCAAGCACTGGGTCTTGCTTGCCCCACTGCGTGTAAACATGTAACCGTTGAAAAAATTCAGTGGTTACACATTTACAAAAAAATCACATTTGATAACATCCCTGTTGTAGATCCCAGTGTAGAACTAGGGTCCATTAAGGTTACAGTTATCCCATGTAAAAAAACCAGGTAAAGGAGCAGCATGGGGGAAAAAGCAGAACACATGAGAGAACGTGCCGGTAAAAAATACTGGGAAGAGCAAAGAGGAGGAAGGCTAGAACAAAAAAGAGATGTGAAAACACGGACAAAAAGTCAGAATTTTATGTAGAAGGTGAATCAGTGAAGGCACAGCAAGAGCAGAGAATCATGGTGAAAAATGAAATTTGTAGCAATTTTTGGAGGGGATCGGAGAGAAGCAAAATGATAATTTGGGAGAATCAAACTGAAAGAACGACTTCAGTCAAGACTCAATATACACACTAAAAATTTTTATCCAATTGTTGTGACAAAATTTGAGTTAGGATAAGAAAGTTTGGCTTATCTATATAATTTAACGTAGATTTTTAAATAAAGCACTGAGTTGCATTGGTGAAATAGCTATATCCCAAGACATAAGCTTTCACCAGTTTTTCTTTCCACTCTGCATTGTCAGCATAATTTGACGGGGAAGAGTTAAACCCTTTGGGTATGTCTACACTACAAAGTTAATTTGAAATAACAGCAGTTATTTCGAATTAACTTTAATAGCATCTACACAGGCAAACCGCTATTTTGAAATAAATCGAAATAATGGAGCCCTTATTTCGAATTTGGTAAACCTCATTCTACGAGGAACACCACCAAATTCGAAATAGCTAATTCGAAATAAGTGCTGTGTAGACACTTATTTCGAATTAGGGGGCCTCCAGCCCTTCCCAGGGAGCCCTGGTGGCCACTCTGGGCACAACCAGGAAAACTCATCTGCTCCCCCCCAGCCCTGGAGCCCTTAAAGGGGCAGACTCTGGCCACAGTGCCTGTGCCAGTTGCCAGCCTGCCAGCACACAGCCAGCAGACCGTGCATCTGGAACAGCATGAGCGAGCAACCCGCTGCCACCCAGCCCTCTACCGCTCCCCAGGACCAGGCTGGCAGCTCCCAGGAGCCTGCCAGGGGCCACAAAAGGCAGGCGCCTCCCTGGTCTAGTGCGGAGATCGTGAACCTCATTGAGGTTTGGGGGGAGACCTCCAATGCCCACGATCTCCAAAGGGCCTCCCAGCTGGCAGCTGTGCGGGGCTGTGCATACTGGCCAACCAGGCGGGCAGCCTCTGCCAGGAAGTCTGGCAGGAAAGCCTCCCCCTTCCTCTCACATAAATTGTGCAGCACACAGCACGCTGCCACCACGTGCGGAATATTGTGCTGGGAGTGGTCGAAGCGGGTGAGGAAGCATCTAAACCATGCTTTCAGCTGCAGCAGAAGGTGCCAGGCACCCTCCAGCAATTGCTGCCAGGCTTAGAGCAAGACGATCAACATGAGCACCAAAGTGCCCAGGGACGGCTCTGGCTCCATGGTGCCGAGTGTTGTGGCGTCCCAAATGAAAGCGACTAAAGCAGGCGGAGAGGAAAACGCGTTGCTGTCCCTCAGCGAGGTAGGCAAGCAAGCGGGAAAGCTGAGAACCGGCTGTCCAGGGGGGTCCCTTTCAGCACGAGCCTCAGATAGCCTCAGACAGCAGCCACACAAAGCAACTACTGACCTGATGCCCTGCTGGAACCGGTTTCAGCTGCCCTTAAATGCGATCCAGCGTCCAATCAGTGTGGACACGCTATTTCAAAATAGCAAAACGCTATTTTGAATTAGATTTTGTGTTTAGATGCGGTATTTCAAATGAGCTTATTTTGAATTAACTAATTCGAAATAAGTTAATTTGAAATAGCGCTGTAGTGTAGACATACCCTTTATGATAAAACTACAAATCATTAATTATTGGCCTATGGCATCATCGAAAAAGATCTTTCAAATCAAATTTATTAACACTTGGAATATTGCCATTGTTTAAATAGCTCAGCCCTTCAAGGCATGCTTTTGAATTATCTCTAAGGAAATAGAGTTTAATTTATCAATTAAAAATAGACCCTATTTCATAATCAGATTTCCAGGTTTAAGAGATTAAATGTAATTGTATCATTTCAAATATTTTTACTGGCAAAAATGAAGCTTTAGAAATATCAAGTCATCTTGTGGTTACAGTCTTTCTAACCTCAATTTCCCCCCCCCTTTTTTTAAAAAAGAACGTATTTTTATTGAGGGTTTTAATACAACAAGAACTTTTATACTTTTTTTTTATACTTTTGCTAAATCTGTAGGCAAAACTAGTAACAATTCACTCTGGATGCTTATTTTATGTGGACTACGCTAAGTTCAATATCCATTTCCCTTCTGCTCCACCACTCCCCCCAGCACCGTCTTCGTGGTGCCGCCGGCCAATCCCTCCCCATGCTGCTGCCTCTATTAGAGGCAGCAGGGGGTGGGGTCGGGGGCTGCTGCTACAAAGAAGCCCCTGTCCACAGGGTTGGGAGTCCCAGCAGGGAGTTCAAACCGCCCTTGGACAGGGGCTGCTGCCAGCTGAGCAGGCAGCTCGCCTCGCACTGGGTGCACGACCGAACCCTGCTGTAGCTCTGCAATTTAAAAAGTAGTAAGAGCCAGGGGGCAGGCTGCCCGGCTCCTACTGCCTTTTAAATTGCAGAGCCTCAGCGGGGTTTGGTCCTGCACCTGGTACGAGCCGGGACTGAGCTGAGCTGCCTATCGACTAATCGAGTAGTCGATAAAAATTTGATAAACGACTCGATTAATTAAATACCCACCTCTTAACATCCCTAATTAGCATGAGTGCTTTGAAAAGCAGAATATTTACTATCTTAGCAGCATTTCTACTTTAGGAAGTGGAACTCATGCTTGGGAATATTTAAAAGTAGCTCAGAAAGCTATACACTGAAATTTAATCTGACATGCTCAGCTACAAATTACAAAGTCATCTGAAGGTCAACACCAATGCGTTAAGACTGATCTTTTGTTTTGTGTGTATTCTTTATGACTGGAGAGGACACAATTTTGTATTTCCTTGCATACCATCCTGACAGGCAACATACAAGACATCATGTTATTCTATTTAGGAGATAAAAGAATAAGCTTCTCCGAAATGCTGATCATCAGGTGAATTCTTATAATAATATTCCAGGTGATAACTGAAGGCCTTAAGAAAGGCTATCATCTACAAATTCCCATTTCTATGAGACTATTGTATACCAACTATTGTTAAAAGCAACCCTGACGATTAAAATAATTGACATTTAGAGAAAAATAAAATTATCTTGTATGCAGTTTGTTTACTTTGTGCATTATCAGTTTCAATGCTTTCTGGAGGGTCACTTTCACTTCCTGCCTCATGCATGAACTACTTTCCTCAGCAGTGATGCTCCTATGAAAGGATCTGGGCTTACTAGCTTCCTCAGCCTAACCTAAGTGTTTCTAGCTCCTGCAGAGGGAGCGCAGAGCACTGGGTCAGGAGAGGCAGCTGTGGCAAGTTAAGTCTCGGCTTGACAAAGCCCTGGCTGGGTTGATTTAATTGGGATTCGTCCTGCCTTGGGCCGGGGGCTGGACTTGATGGTCTTCTAAGGTCTCTTCCAGCTCTATGGTTCTATGATTCTATGACTGAAAGACAATAGGTGGGTAAGGCGTGTGAGCACAGATTGAAGGAGGAGGAGTGGATGAGCACAATAGGCCCAGCAAGTATTTTAAACTCACAAAAATTCAAACTGATGGTGTCCTTTTACTACTTTAGGGAAAAGGGAAGTTCAAAGGACAATGCTGAATGAGCATGGTCTGTGAAGAATATCACCCATTAATAAGTAAATCAAAATACCAGGAGAGCATTATAAAAAAAAAAAAAAAAAAAAAAAAAAAAAAATCAGAAGCATCTCAGTTTCATCTCAAAGTATTTGAAAGCTGTTGATCACTCATTTCCTATTGCCATCAGTGAAATTTGCAGCCTCTTAGAACTTCTGAAAACCCAAGACACAGTGTTAGGTGCTTAAATATGGATTTAAGTGTGTAAAAACCCAGATTGGAAAATTCTGGTTCAAGTCTTTAGAATAATTAGTATTATATTGAATATTTACATTTTTATAGATTTTTTTTAAAGTCTATGCATTTTAGTAGTTTGTGCTGTCCAGTGCAACTGCCGATGAAGGATAATAATTATTACCTGGTAAATCCATTCTGCATAAGCTCTCTTTGAAGTTTCTGGTCTTGAGCAGCATATTCCTGAAGCTCAGATTCCACAGCAGGAGGGAGAATGTTTGGGATGAATTTAGAAAATAAAGCTGGTGCCATTTGAACCCACTCTGCATGAAAACAGAAAACACAAAAACGATGAAACACAGAATAGAAAAAAAAATTATGAGTCAGCAATAATTATTTTGAAGGACTAAAGGTTTTTTTTTTTTAAAAGATTATATAAAATTGCTTGATATCTTGAATTAAAAGTAGGGCTGTCAATTCATCTGCGTTAACGCCTGCGATTAACGCAGGGCAGGATTAACGCTTTAAAAACCTTAACGTGTTAATTGCAAGCATTAATGCTGCGCTGCCCCTTTGAAGTGCCACTCTGGTGCTTCAAAGGGGCAGGGCACTAGGAGCCTGGGATAAGCTGGAGTCCCCAGCTGACCCCGGGCTCCTTGCAGCACTGCCCTTTCAAAGCGCCACTTCAAAGGGGCAGCGCAACACGGAGCCGGGGATCAGCTGGACACTCCCACTGTCCTTGGCTCCACACTGCACTTCCCCTTTGAGGCGCCAGAGAGGTGCTCGAGCTGATCCCTGGCTCCAGCTGGATACTCCAGCTGATCCCCAGCTCCATGTTATGCTGCCCCTTTGAAGTGCTGCTCCAGCACTTCAATGGGGCAGCGCTGCACAGAGCCAGGGGCAGCTTGACACTCCAGCTGATCCCAAGCTCCTGTGGTTCTGCCCCTCTGAAATGCCGCCACTGCATTTGGCAGCTGCACTGAACCTGGGGTCAGATGAGGACTCCAGCTGATCCCGGGCTTCCGCAGAGCTGCCCCTTTGAAAAGTCACTGCAGCGTTTCAAAGGGGAAGCATGCGCGATTACATTTTTTAATCACGCGATTAATCGCTTAACAGCCCTAATTAAAAGACTAGATATTCTTCAAGGCACACACATTTTTGGCCCAATAGTCTGTGCTGCTGCATCAAGAGTCAGTGGCACCATAGACACCTAAAGCTATAAAGAGTATGAACCATATACTTCATTGGCCTGTACCATGTAAAATTCTTTACACTAGAGCAAGAGAGGTAAAATGCTCAGAATGACAAGGTGGGTAAGAATATTTTTTAATGGGACCAACTTCTAATGGTGAAAGAGACAAGCTTTCAAAAGTTTTTGAACTATCCTGCATACCACGTCAGAACTCCAGCAGGCTCCAATGACAGGGTCTCTTAACTGAAGCAGCCATATCTGCAGGCTGATTCCATGGACTCTCAGAAGAGACAAAGCAAAGATAATGTAGCATATAGCAACTGCCTAGCAAACAGAGAAACAGAGCAGTACCACAGAGAAACTGTAAGTGTCTGTGGCCCAGATTGCCTGGAGAGGAGTGGAATGTTTGCCAACAACTAATGCAATCCTAGTGTAGACAAAGCAAGTTGTACTTTTAGCATGTGATCACTGGTACAGATAAATCTTAGACTCTCTTATGGGGGTTTACATGACCACTGAGTGTACCTCAGCTAATGTGTGTTAAAAACACACATTGTTCCTAGTGTAGACACGGCCTTACATATGAACACCAGTGCATAAACCAATACCTTCATTACTGTAGTAGGGTTCACTAACAACTTACAAACAAAGCCATACCACTTTTCACATTGCAAGGTAAGTTAAAGGTACTGTACCATTTAATGGATTTACACACAGATGGACACACACATTAAACTATTAGAATCAACCAAGTTAGTCCAAGCTAATTTCTTAGTATGAAATGTTGATGACAAGCCCTTTTGTGCCACTGCAACCTTAACACCAAATGTGTTCATAGGTTTAAACAATAAATCCTCTAATGGTGATATGAGTCAGAAAGATCAGTATCTTACAAATTCTTTACCAAGGAAGGAAAGTTATGGACAGCGGCCAAGTGCACTATGTAAATGTCTACATATTTTCTTAGAAAACAGATATAACAAATAGGTAGAAATAATATTAGATTCACATTTAACTCCACATTTTCAAGAGCTTCAACCCAGAGTTACCTCAACTCCATGTCTTGGCTGGTCACTGCATCTGATCTGTTTCTCTCCATCCTCTCATCCCTCCCCCACCCCTGACATTTTCATTTTGTTCTTTTTTCACCCCTCATCTCTTGTCTGTGCACATTGCTCATTCATATTCTTGTCTCTTTCCTAGCCTCTATTCTCTTTCATTTTTCTCTCTCCGTCCTTCCACTCTTTATCTTTTACCCTTTGTTCTTCCCATACCCAGCATTAAGAAGAGCAAATTTTGCTGCTGGAGATCTGGAGAGAAATCTATTCGTATATTGAGTTCCTCTGGAAAAGGCATACTACAGCAGATAGAAAAAAAAGAGAGCACAAAAAAGATAATTGAGCTGCTTAATGGGAGCTGTTGGACATATTCCATTGCCTGACTTGAGTCCAGATAAGAGTACTTAAGTGCATGACAAGTTTCTCCATTCACTTGACTTTTTTTCTCCTCCCTTTGCCAGAGTCTCCTTTTACTGTCAGTCACCTAGTCTCATAGAACCATCTGCAGACAGAGGATGGAGAAGCAATAGTTCTTGAAGTTCATATCTTCTTGGTTTGTCTTTCCAGTGCAAGTAATAGAGACTGAGTGGCACTACAGTCATATACAATTGGACAGCTTCCCCAGGGCCCACCTTTGAGGCGGTCTCTCAGTGTACCAGGGGCCTGCGCCTCTGAACACATTATAATCCAAGTAAACAAGGACTGACTCTACTAAAGAACACCTTTAAATACAGAAGAATAGTTCTTAGTACAAACTTACAGCACTTCCAGGCTGGATAGAATGGCATTCATAAATCCTTATCTTCATCTTTTCAACCCAAACAATCAGTTTTACTATGTTGTTATTGACTAAAGTCACGACAAGGTGAATGTCTGACAGATGGACTTTAAGAATTTGATTCAAAATATACCACAAACTCAATATTCTTTCCTTAACTGGCAACTGAAAATACTCTGTTCTCTTCAATAGCATAAGCACTCTTCACAGATTGGCTGAGTGGGCACTGTGAACTTTTTAATTATCTCACTGTAAATATTACAAGTGCATATGAATGCTTACTTATGAAGTGTTCAACCAGATTACTCAGATAACTACATACTTTTAGTCAAAGTCAACAGGTAAGGAATTCATTGAGTATGACATGAGAATTTAGAAAAAAAAGACATTTAAAGTTATAATTATAATGTTGCAAATGCTCATAATTTTATTGCAAATGTTGTTCCGTTTTTCTTAAAGCCTGAACTTCTGGAGTCATACAATTATAGCTTTTGTTTTTCTATCCCTCAGGAGTGCGAAGATGGGATTGAAAATGTTAAGTCCAAAAGTTTAAACGCCGCATGGCAAAGAAAGAATCTTAAATTTATCATTTATTAAATCTCATTTTGTGGACATAACTCATGTTTTTTAAATATCTAGCACTGGCAATATAAAATTGATGCCCTTCATGTTAGGAAGGTAAAGAGTGGCTTGTACAAGCCTGTCTCCTTGTCAGGTTCTTTTCTGGCAAATAATGGAAGAGCTTCAGCAATCTGTCACATGAGGACTCAGGGAGGAGCTTGTAAGACCACTGCCACAGGAGTAGGAGCAACTGGTAACAGACATTAAGCATCAAGAGGGGACCGGTTTTTAAGTGAAATTCTGCAGAAATCAATGGCTTAGGTTTTCCCGATCAACACTAGCCAGTGGATTTTTCATGCCCTGGTAACATCTTATTTAAATATCTTTTGGAACACAGTAAGAATACTGAAAATCTGAGAGGGGAATGACAGTATTGAATCAAACTAAACTTTGTCTCTGAAGGAAAAGGCAAGTTTCTTTCAACGTTAACAGGCTTTGAAGAGCTTTCAATACTCTTGCCTCTGGGGATATCAAGTAGGATAATAATATCAAAATCTTACACATGAGCTCAAGTTAGAATGAAATCATGCTTTTGTGCTCTTTTTAAATATATTTCCTTCTACAGTACTGAAAAGTAAAAGAGGATAAAGATGGAAGTCATCACCATAGTCCTTCCCCTACCTATCACTTTAATGTTTGAGAAAAAATAAAACATGCCTGCTAAGAGTGATTAATCTGAATTCTGTAGGTAATCTGACCACCCCATTACTGGCCTTCATCTGCAATACCTGTCAGACTCTGAAGTTTTGTAAAGCATCCTCTTTGTCATTTATGGCTCTGAGCGGCAATTCCATGGAAAAGAAGATGGGATGGCCTGTATACAGCCCTCTTTACAGTTACACCAGCACAAAACAAGAATAACTCCATGGAGCTATAACTGGCATTGTAGAAAAAAGGAAAACCTGGACCACTTTGGTATTTGTATTTCTTAAGCAGAGAAATAAAGGAGCATGATGAAGTTCATCCCAGGAAGGGTGCCCATGACATTCCTTCTCCTCACCACCAGCTAGATGCTGTTGACAGAGATTTGCAGCAGAGACTGTGTGTCAGCAACGGGCAACCAAGACTAGTGAGCGAGCTGCCTAAATGATCCTCCTTTGTCTCAGTGGGCTTCATAATTGCCCATGGTGGGCAACCTGTGGCCTGCAAACCCTCTCTTCTCCCCCTTCTGATGTGCCTCCTACACACTGGGGCATTGGAGCCCCGGACTTCCTATTCCTCCCCCTTCCTCCCACCACTTTTGAAGCTCTCTGAATCTGCTGATTCGCACTCTGTCCCCACTCCTTTTTTCTCCCTCCCACAGCTTGAACGTCATAAAACAGCTCTTCACAGCTCTTCAAGCTCTGGGAGGGAGGGGGAAAAGCAAGGACAGAGTACGATTCAGCGGATTCACGGTGCTCCAAAAAGTCCTGGGACGGAGGGTGAGGACTAAGAATTGGGAGGCTTCAGTGCCCCAGTGCGTGAGAGGTATGTGGGGAGGGGGACTGACAGGATGTGCATGGGCTGCAGGTGGAACACCAGTGGGCTCCAGGTTGCCCATCATAAATACAACTACATTATAATATTGTTAAAATGTCATATTTTATTATATATCCATTGTGTCTTGTAACTGCAGAGCTCAGCAAATAGCAAACTGCACATACCAGTGAGTAATGATTATTTTAATTACCTGCTGCTGCACTGCAAAACCCCTTTTGGATATTGTCCCTTGATAAGGGCTCATTTTAGTTTCCAAATGATACTTTACAGTCCCTTCTCCATTTCATATTAAGTTTCTAATTCATGAAAAATCTCAGACTACATCAACAGTTCCATAAGAAAACTACGCCACCAAGTCTCAGAACCTAGGTAAATGACTCACACTTGCAAAGCCCAATCTGCAGGCTGACAATTACAGTGTAGACCCTTGCAGAAAGAGGCAGGGAGAGTAGGTATGTAAGCAACTACCCGATAAGCCTCTGCTTATTGGGTAGTCGATGAGTCACATCTCCCATCCCATCCGCTTGCTGCCTTTGTACCGGTTCCCCTTGGCACCGTCTCCGCAGGGGGGCAGTCAGGACCCTGCGTGAGCGCCCCCCTTATCGACTAATCGAAGAGTCGATGGAAAGTCCATTGATTACTCGATTAGCTGGTTAATAGAAATTTAACGTCTCTCACCTCCCCACTCACGAGTACATCTGCGCTGAAATTTTATAGCCCCACAGCCTGAGTCCTGAGACTCTCATCATTCATGAAGTGCCACGGGCCTTTTATCGCAGTGTAGGCACACACCACAATTTTCTTGGCTCACTGAGATAACGTTGGCCATGAAGCCCACATTATATAAATTTTATTCAAAGGTAAAATAAAACTTTACCATGATATAAAAATGATAAATTTTGTATCTCTTTCTTATAGCAAAATTTGTTCTGTAATCATCACAGCATCAGAGGTGGAAAGGTCATTTAGACATAAAGGTCCTATCATTTCCACTCTTATTTATCTTGCTGTTCAATATCTGTCCTATTGAGCAGCTCATCCCGTTACAGTAATACAAAGAAGCACAGTGCTCGTGCTTTAGTCTTCCCTTTAATATTTTAAACTAGTTAAGTGAAGGTGGGAGCCCAGTGCATGAATCAGTTGTCCTGTAGGTCACAAAATAGATCTTCTGCATTCATAACGAAGGTTTAGTTGTGACATCGCATAACACAGCTAAACACTGATTGATAAAACCATAAAATCTAGCTTTTTAAAAATACATAATATTGTAGTTAGCAGACTGCATACAAGTTTGTGGAATGTTTTGATACTACAGTACAATGAGAGATTGCAAAACAAAGCAATGGATATTTACCTGGTCTCAGTGTATACAGGCCTTTCACAATATTTGCCATGGTTGAAGGGGTTATTTGAAACGGTGTTGACTGAGCTTCTAAAAGTAAAGCTGAAATGAAAAGAGAAGCCTGATTAACCATTTTCTTGGTCAAATACTTTAGGTTCTCAGCATATATTTTTGGCAGTTAAGTGAAGTTATTTTTTCCTTGTCTGTCACCTCATGTTCCTAACGAGGAAACCAAGTGACAGACAAATGAGTGATAATTACATTCTTACAGGTATAAATAACACCTTTTAGTCAAAGTGCAATATAGAATACGAAGTTGTGTGGTTAAAACGTGAAATAATACTTTTGCCTTCTCATATTACAGCTTAGCATATGGGGTTTCTAAGGAAAAACAGTCAGGTAACTGTATTTCCATGTTTCTGAGACAGAACTGAAGTAAATACAACTTATTTTAGCTGTAACATTCACAGTGCTATGGTAAGCATAAGAATTTTCACTAATAACTATTCTAAAGCATTTACTATACTGAGATCTGAACATGAACACTCATCCTGAAACAAAGTTTTTTAAAAATCAGCTATAAGCAAGAAATTATTTGTTTTTTTAAAAGGAGAGGATATTTATTTTTCATTCTTGATGTACTTATTGGCTTAATAAATAACTGGGAGACATTACCAATAACCGCAATTTTTGTTTGCATGTACATAATGATTGTTGATTTGATACTATTATTAAGTATATTACACAACATTAATTTTTAACATGAAGTGGCTTTGATTAATGCTATGCCCTGTATATTAATGACAATACGAACTATCTGTGTTAAAAAGAACTATATCTGCGCCAAGCCCCCTTGCCAATATTTGCATATTTCTAGAACCCACAGGTCAGTGTTACACGCTCTTCTTTCTGCCCCATCCACAAAGCACTGTCCTGCCTCTTTAGCTTATACTGTAGAAACATACATTTTTAGCTGTAGCTTTCCCAGTTCAATCCCCAACATTAGTCAAGATGGCAGTCACCACACGTACAACCATAGCTGATTTAAAAAAAACCAACCAACCAAACAAACAAACAAAAAAAAACACCCACCTTCCCTTTTCTGTTGTGTAAAAGGCCTCTACAAAACAGTGCAAACTGAGAAGAGAAATCTGTTTAATCTTTCAATTACAGTAACTGAAGGTGCTATTTGTAACTATTATAGGTACATTGGTCTCAGACAGAAATGTGATTTTTAAAAGAACAGTTTTCCTTGAAATCTGGGAAGTTCTGAAAAGATAGCGATTTGCATACCATGAGACATTTGGAACTGTCCTCCTACAGATTTTTCCTGAAACAATCCCTAGGCCCGTCAAGAAAACTGCATACTGTGATGTTACAGAGGGAACAAGGCTTTACTAAAATGTGTACCGATGTCTGAATATAGTCTAGAAGAGATTAAGCTATAGATATTTTATGCATCTAAAACACAAGCCTATTCAACAGATGGTTAGGTGCAACTGTAAAATGGTTATCTAGATCTAAAATGAAAGCAAAATATGTACTGGATTTAGATTTAAATGGCTTTTTCCTATTGCTTTTACACTTTTTGAGAAGACTATTTAAACATAATAATCACATCAAAGGTAAAACATTTCAACAGCATTAAAAGAATATACACTCAACAAAAGACAAAAAGTTCACAGCTAAGAACAGCTAAATACACGGACTTCATTAAAGGTAACCCAATTTTACTTTGTAGTCGTATTTGATCTTATAGCCCATGTAGGCTACCATAGACAGAAAAATTTAACATACCTGAGCAGAACTAACACTCCTCAGAGGCAATTTTACACAACAGGGGAGGACAGACAGAATATTATTACAGAGATGAATGGTATCGCCAAATGTTAGGTTCCTAACATTCAGGCAGAGAGAAGTCAGGAAAGCAAGCTCCCTAAACAGGTGCATGAAAGATGTATCGAGCTGCAAATTATTTATCCCTCTGATCACATAAAAATCAGAGCCAGATGCTAAATCATGGGATGAAATCTGAAATAAATTTATAAACCAATCATAGCTTTTTATATTTGCGCTTTCTCATTATAGAAAACAAAACCATGCCTCCAAGAGCCCAGACACAAAATATCTTTTTATTTTTTAAGGCACATCTGAGCTAAGCAAAACGCAGTATGGAGATGGGGGGGAGGGTGTTTCAAACAGATGTAGAGCCAACAACATAGGCTATTACAGCTTTGTCCTCATATTCCATGATACAGAAAGCATGCTGGAAAAAGGAAGGAAGGAAGAAACATGGCTAGATCACACTGCACTCCATCAGATGCAAGTTACAACACACCCCAGGCTGTTTCCCTTTGTGATAGGGTTGGGACAGAGAATAAGGGAGATATATGGTCGCTGGTTCTCAGGTTTCTTTTCCACCGCCCCCCGCCTCTCCTGGGCTACCTTGCATGGGTGTACGAGGACAAGAAAGAGGAACCATCCATCAATAGGCATTCTTTCCCTTAGACACCAGCAGAGGGACTGTTGTGTCCTCCCTGGGGCTCTCACAGTTCAGAAAATAATCATGCAACCCATTCCTCAACCCCTACAATGTTGGAAGAAGCCAGCAGAGAAGCTAACAAGGGGATAGTATTTACTTAAAGTGCTCCCAGCTCATGTCAGAACTAATCCTGGGGCTACTGAGGAAACAATAGGAGGCAGCTAGAGACGTACTGCCTCCTACTGGCCATGACAAGGCTGATTCAAACAAACATTAACAGAACACACAACTTTTTTTTTCTTTTCCTTAGTAACACAGTTACTTAGGGACATAGTTTAGACACTTGTAGTGGACACTGGACCACAGGAGATGACAGGTCATGAACCAACCTGCAAACATACATAGGAGTAGCCCTTAACTTGCATAAGTAGAGCATTAAAATCAATGGAACTAGTCTTGAAATGTTTGCATGACTAAGCCATAGCCTGGAGATGTTTAGACAAACGCGATGATAGTTGCTGACTATTTCCATATCTTTAATTGATTTTTGTACTAGTTTAGACTTTTTCCCCATAAAATCATTTACTTTTTCAAAATGAGCTATAATCCTATTCCACAACATATAATATTTGAAGATTTAACAAGGTGAATCCACAATATGTGGCAAGTAAAGTGTGCAGCAATCAGTGCTGGTTTATTTATTACTGCACCTGACTTTTTATAAACAAATTTCATTTGCAAGTTCACCTGGAAATCAATCCTCCCATCAACAGAAGTGAATTTGTGCTTTCCTCTCCAACCCCTTATTACAGCTTGACTCATCAACATTTTGTACCACTTGTTTTTGTAAACATATTACATCAGCCTTTAAAACTACAACAGCTCACTCAGAAAGCTTTTCTGGATTATTAACCCAAACTGAACGGATTTTGAGACAGCATAGCTGCTGGCCCAAGTCACCTAAAATAAAAATATTCCTTTCCTAAACAGATTAATTTCTTCAATGAGGTAAGAGAAGTACACAGGCTAATCCTGTCTTAAAGGTAAAGCAAACAGGGGGTAGAGCCCTGTGCAGATACAAAAATGTAGATCCGCATCCAATCCATCTGAGTGAGAATCAATTCTCATCCACGCCACAATCTGCACTGTCTTATCTGTAGCCGCATCTGCATGCTGCCTCTCAGTGTCTCTCAGAGGAGCATCTGTGTTCATGTGTATACACAGTATATAGGATCTCAAAGACAGGTAAGCAGCTGTCTGCAGTTCAGAGCTTATGAGTCTCTGGAAGGCAGGAAAGCAACTATATAGGCTACAAGCAGCAGATAACTGCTTCTTGATCTATCACCTCCTCTTTCTCTGCATGCAGGGACAGAAGAAATGGGATCTAGAAGGCAGGGAAGTAGCTTTTCCCACCCTCCTACAATGAAAGGGAAGTTAATAGATCAAAACATATAGCAAACTCCCCCATGTTCCTACTACCTGGTTTAAGCAGCCAAGCTATTTAGGACATCTCTCCTGACTTTGTCATATCAGGTCGGTTGGAGAGGATGCAGCTGCTTCTGCACAGTAAGTACAGGCCAGGGGAAGTGAGGAGGGAAGAGGAATTATAGGATCTAGAAGGTGGGGAAGCAGCCTCACAGGCGATGAGCTGAAGACAGCTACTGCACTTCCCTGCCTCTGAGATCTTATAAAATGTATAGCTCTGCATGGATTTGTATCCCCATCTGATCAACAAAAGTGGTCCATGAATATCCGCAGAGTACAAGCAGATTTGCAGGGCTCTACATGCGGGCACACATGAGAGTGTAGTGCATTCCTCATTTCTCTTGGCAACTGGGATACCGAAAACTTATTATTTTCAAGACCTTTTCCTAATTTATTTTGCCAGTGCAGCTGCAGGTTCCTTTTCTGTAGCTGACTCCTTGAGAGGTAATAGCCAAACTGGAGAAATAAAGGGGGTCAATCTTTGGAAGGTAGCAAAACCCACAATCTGATTAATCTTTAGTTCTACCTGCCTGTTCCAAAAGGTGAGGTTGGAGAAGACATTAGTTTCTCTGCCATAGCAGCCCAGTCAGGCATTGATCCTGGCATTAAGTATTGTCCAGGTTTTTTGCATAGTTCCTCTTCCCATATCTAAAAACTGGACTATGGGACATATCACTGTAAGACAGTGTGTCACACTACTGCCTTATTAGTAAAAAGTGAAAGAACAAATCAGTACATTTTGTTCCACTGACAACGAGCTCACTGATGACAGTATAGATTTACACATCTGTTAGTAGTATGCTTGAGTGCAAATCAAGTGATACCCTCTTCTGCTTATCCATTAACTGAGGTACAAAAAGTTAAAAAAAATCTTGCAAAAGAAAGCCCTTTCCTTGCAAGGTGTACCAGTCTCTAACTGCCTTAGTTTTCTATGTTTGCATATGGCATTTATGCTTTTGAATTTCATATCAGAAGCAAGGCAGAAAGCGAAGAGGAATCACTGAACTTCTTCAACTTCCAGGTCAATTTTCCTGCTTCCTCCTCAACATTTTTACAGTTGAAGGACTTCCCCCCTATATTTGTCAAAGGAGACCTTTTAACACAAAGCTTGTTCTCATATGAGATTATGAAAGTACACCTGAATTTTTTAAACATAAATAGATGAACTGCTTTAAACCCCTCCCTCACTGAGTCTGGGGGAACATGACTGGGGAAAAAACAACACTGTCTTAAGTAAAAGTTAGACTCTGACTGAAGCATATCATGGGGTCAATTAAATGTTTCACGTCAAAGAGTTCTGAGAGATGGAGAGGTCATTCCAGTGTCAGGGCAAAAGAAACACAGACCCTTAACAGAGCAAGATGTCAGACTCTCAGACTTCAAAATGTAAATCACACAAATCCATGCCACAGTTATTTTTGTGACAGAAATATTGGCTTCAGTTTTTGATCAATATCAATACATGTCTTTTCAGGTTTCAATGCACTTAAGAAAATTAAAACTTGAACCTGAGTACTACATAAAACAAATGCCTCATCACTATTATAGTGAAGTCAGCCTGGAGACAGCAAACCTGTCAAATAAATGACTAGCTTTTGATTAGCTAATTGTATGACTGTCTAGGTCAGGGGTGAGGAACTTTTTTTGGATCGGGGCCACTGACCCACAGAAAAATCAGTTGGAGACAACACACAAGTGAGAAGCAAAAAGAAAAAAAAAAACCCAAACACACTGACATGGCTGCTGACTGAGAAGGAGAAAGACACTCCCCACAGTCCTTTGCGCACCAGAGCCTAGGCGAGCCCAGCCTGATAGATTTTGTGTGCTCCAGCCCCAAGGTGGAGCAGCGGAGAGACTGGAGTGCCAACACGGGCTTCCAAATACTGGGTGGGGCCTGAGCCTGGGGGCTGGATCCAGGCAAGCCAGGGACTGCATCCAGCCCCCGGGCCTGAGGTTCCCCACCCCTGGTCTAGGTATATGTTATGACTTGGAAAAGAATAGACAAAGCAGTGAAGGGCTAGGGAAAAAAAATCAGTGTTGTACTATACTGTATGCAATTAATATAATTTTGTGCCTGTATTTTCATACCTAGACTCTGGTTCTCAATGGAACTCTGGTTCTCTGGTCCACCTTCATTCAGATCTTGCAGTTCTGGTTTTAAATCTGACTAAAGGGTTAGAGTTATTGCAGCCAGAGTTCCTGTTTTCTTATATATAGCACTTTCTTTGCATGAGCAGTACACTCTAGCAGATACCTATACTAACAGGCAGCTGGAGGTTTCGCTTTCTCATCCATTCATATGAGACACAGGTGAGGGAAGGGAAAGTATTCAGGCTCCTTCCCATTCCCCCACCTCCACAATCATGGAAAAGTGAAGTGGCCACTGGCAAATTATGTGGAAAACATTAATTTCTTTCCTCTGGTGAAGTTGATCTCCATTTCTAGTTATAGTGAAATTATTTACTGCTCAAAATGGGAGTGCTTTATCTTTGAATCAAAAAGATGCTTTCAAAGGGCAATCGTTTTGTCTTTGGAAATCAGCAGATTGAACCAAATGGCAGGCATTATCATGTTGTTTTACAAGGGTAGGTTCCCCCCACTGCAATTAACACTCTGAACATTCCTCAGTTCAAAATACTGACATGTCGGGAAGAAGAGAATGTGCACTTGAAAACAGGAATGACCTGGAAGTCAGTGTTGCAGCATGTGATACCAACTCACAGAAGCTCTTGGTAGTGCCCCAAGGATAGAATCAGACGCATCCCAACCAAACAAGTTAATGAGCACCACTGCTCTGAACTGAAAATCAAAATGATTTTGCCTTAGATACTCTTCCCAAGCCAATTTGTTCCTTATGAGCTTGTTTCTTAGTAGATGAATTGAAAAAAGATACAGCTATTTCTCTCAGTACAGGCTGAACCTCTCTAGTCTGGCACACTCTGGTCCAGCAATATCCGTGGTACGGCATAATTTCAGTTAGTCGGATGTCCATTTATAAGGGGTGTGGCCAAGTTCCCCGTGGTCTCATGAAGATTGTTTACAGCCTGGCTGTCAGTTCTGGCTCTCAGTGTTCTGTGTTCCTATTTAGCTCTAATTTACCCCTACATGTCCTCTAAGAGCCCAATAAGTGGTAGAAGTGCTGGTAATGCTGCTAGACAATACTGACCTCCCATCATTTGGCAAATGTACTGGCTTGCCAGCAATAAAATCCTGAGAATATGGACTAGAGAGGTTCAAGCTGTATCTAGAGGGTACATGTACCGCATCTTCTTGGCAAGACTCAGTCTCCCTTTAGTTTCTGGAGTGAGAACAGGGGTCAACCCAAATTTTTATAATAGTAAATCACAGGTCTTTCCAGAGATCAACAGAAAAAAAACCCACTGCTCTTTGGGAAACTGAGCTCTGTCCTAGTTAGCTCCCCTGGAGGTGGCTTAAAAAACATTTTTGCCACTAAGGAAGATGGCTGGACACATTTGCAGATATAAGCTGCAAACAGACCATAGAATTTCAGGTGCCTATTATACCATCAGTGAACAGTGATGTCACTGAACAAAGTAGTCTTTTTTTAAAAAAGGCTCCTCTGGACACAAGACAGAGCTGGGAGCCACAACTGTCTGAAGAAGACTCCCAAGTAAATCTGCAAAAAAGAGTCTGGCTTTCTAGACTAGAGTCCACTTTAAATATCAGTGACCAAATTGGAAGGGATAACAGGTGTTTTATTATTAAAAAATATTTCATTTCTTCCATTTTTAATGGAATGAACAATATGAATGAACAAATCTCTCTCCTGACTGGCCCCATGTTCCACGTGGTGTTTCAAAGCGGCAGTGCTGCATGGAGCCTGGGGTCAGGTGGGAGTCCCCAGCTGATCCCGGGCTCCATGCAGCACTGCAGCTTTGAAACGCTGCAGGAAGCCTAGCGTCAGGTTCCACATGGCGTTTCAAAGCAGCAGCACCTTATGGAGCCTGGAGTAAGTGGAGGAGTCCCCAGCTGACCCCGGGCTCCACGCAGAGTGGGTGAGAACTGGATGGTAACAGACCACAAATCCCGTGACGATTGAACCTGGTGATATTCTGAACAAAGAGAGCTGTCAGCCATGCTTATTGAACTTTCCACTCTTCATACTAACTCAGACATTTTATGCTTCAGAGTGATGCTTGGTTTTGTTTCATGTGCTGGCTGTGTTATGAGTGGTGTGGATCTATGCATGTGGCAAATGAGTGGTTGGATACATATGGGTGGATGTCTTGATCTGTATCTGATGGGGAGATAAATTGTGCTTGGAGATTCACGATTTACATGGATAGCAGTTGACTCACTTAATGCACCACCTGTGCTGTTTCAGATAACTAATGAAATTATGGCCTGCAAATTTAGTTTTGAACAGACTACAGTAGCAAAACAGGTGTGGATCAGTGTTCCTTCTAAGCTGAGCAGCAGCACAGCTACCCAGGCGACTGACCAGCCCCACCCAGTCAGAGGCTCAGGGCTTTCTGCATGGAGTTGACTGACTGGGCAGGGCTGATTAATCACCTGTGAAACTGTGCTGCCACACAGCTTAGAGGGAACACTGATGTAAATATCAAGTTTATAGCAATGATCAGTGTGACAGTCCTGGGATCTTATTATATAAATAGTATTTTCAATGCTTTGAACTTACATATATAGTACAAACCTATCTTCCACTGCAGACAGACACAAGTAGGAACAATATATGAAGCAGTGTCCTTGTGATTACTCAATAGCCAACAGTCATTTTCATGAGGCCCCAAGCCTGCAATTGACTCTGCCATGTGGGTGCCTGCCAACTGCACTAGGATTCCAGTATACACAAGAATTTCTGTGGAGGGTACTTTTTTTTTTTTAAATGTGAACTGCAGGTTTTTTTAAATATAAAGAAGTTCAAAATAGCCATGCAACAAGTGTACATAAGAGATGTTAATGAAAAATCTGAGTGGAAACAGTGATTGGTAAAATGACTGTGTTATAATTAAAAATATATACAGTAATAAAGGTTTTACAGAAACTACCTTCTTGGATGGATCATGGCAGCCATGGCCGGGTGGAGGGTGGGCATTAGCGGGTTGGGGGTACAGTGTCTGGCCAGAAGAAGGGGCTGTATGAGGGGCTGAGGGTGCGAGGTCAGGGCATGGGGGCTGGGGGGCACTTAACTTGCCTTTGCACTCCGCAAGGTACCAGGCATAGCCTCCCGCTGCTCCCATTCGCCGGATTCCAGACAATGGCAGCAGTGGGGAAAGCCTCCATGCAGCACACCCATGTGCTGCTGTTCCCCCTGCCAGGGGAGGGGGGAGGGAAACCTTCTTCCCCGCAAGCCGGATTGCATAGCAAGGTTCAGGGCTTTCTCTCCCCCCGCTCCCCAACTGAGAAGCCTGTGCTGGCACACTAACCTCACAAGGGAGGGGAATGGAGGCGAGGCAGGAGCACCAGTGCAGGCTCCCCGCTATGGGGGGAAGGTGAGGGCCTGAGCTTGAGCCAGGGATCCACTGCCCTAACAGAGCCCCCCATGTTTACCTGGGGGACCATGGGGAGGATGCAGTCGCACCCTTCCCCTGTGTAAGAGGCTGGATTCCATGGGGTGCAGGTACCCACCACAAATTTAATTGCATAATCAAGGTTTAAATCAGCTCAGAGTTCTTTGGAGTCATCTGATAGTATCAATATACTGTACCTGTATTAACATAATAGCATGAGAGAGAAATTAATGTGGCTAGTACAGCTATGATTTTACTTTATTGTTCATTTGTTGTGTGTTGTTATGATTAATCATTGTATGTTAAATGGAGTTAAAGTGTAGGATTATAGAAGTATAAGGCCGATCAGCATTTAGGAGGAATAATCATATATTAGGTATCCAAGTAAGGAAGGCTGAAACAATACCTGTAAGCTGAAGCCTGCAAGATTTTAATTAGCTATTTTAGCCCTTGGAAATATGTTAGCAATAGCATTTCTTAAGTAAGTTTTCAAAGAATAAACTGATGCCCTAAGATTATGAGGGAAAGAGATAATATTGCAAAAGATTAGCAGGAAGATTTATTTAAATCACCAAAAAATGTAGAAGCACATCTATCTCCAACATGTGTCAAACACAGGACATAGGTTGTATCAACACTAATGAGAATAAAGAGAAACCGATACAAATCACGGTTCTTTAATTCCTAAGGCTTATCAGATCAATAAGAAAAAAGGAGCATTGGCACTTTCACATACATGTGAAGAGTAAGTATAGGCAAAAAACGGGGTGCCCAAAGAGGGAAAATGCACTTCTTATGAGAAAGCCCTAGCAGAAACATCCTTCTATTGATGGTCAATCCATAACACTATCTAGGAGGATGTGTCCTTAGTTCTAAGTGGTGCATGAAAATACCTATAAGTTGTATCTGCTGCAATGTTCATAACTTTGTCGTAACATTAATAAAACTGATAAAAGATAGATCTGGTTCTTGTGATTATGTGTTCTTTGCCTATGAGCTGTGTTCCAATGAGCTCAAGATCTAAAACCAAGCAGAGCTCTGTTAAATTTGAGTGTAGCCAGCACTACACCTCAATGGTGTAATATAAGATCACTAAAATTAACTTTCAATAAAAATAAAGGCTACACTAGCCACTACTTCATCCATCCCCACCTTTTTCTTAATTGGTGGGGTGGGAAAAGAGAGAGAGAGGGTATACAGCACAATGACAATCAAGTTTCATACCTGGGCACCGGATTCCTCCAACCATACCACAAGTCACATTTACCTTGCATTCTTGATACTGGTTAAACCTCCTACTCTTTGGTGGACCACGGATATTGCTGGAGCAGAGAGCCCCGGCACAGGGGAATGAGTGCCAACCGGGAGTCCAGCAGCGGGCCCACCAGTGAGGCCAGCAGCAACCAGACACTCTGTCCCCAAGAAAGTCCCAGGCAGGCAGGACAGCAGCAGGCCTGGCAAGCCCCATCCCCAGGGAGCTCTGGCCAGGTGGGGCAGAGGCAGCTGGGGACCTTTGTCCCCAGGTAGTCCCAGCAAACCCACTGTGCCCTAGGCTGGCAGCAGTGGGACGGCAGCCCAGTGGCAATGGGACTGAAGCACAGGCAGCCACAGGGAGGGGAAGCAGGCTGGAAGGCCAGTGGCAGGGAACCTTCCATGATCCAGCAAACTCCCTCGTTCAGGATAGGTCAAGTCTCAAAGGTGCCAGGTCATGGAGGTCAAACCTGTACTGAAAGTGGAAAACAGGCTGCACAATAAAATACTGTGTCATCATAATCGTAAGGTGGACATCCCTGGGATGAAATATTTGGACAACAATGGCATCTACACGAAATGTCTATGAAAAAGCAATTGTTGTTTTGGCACTAACATGCCTCATTCCTCCTAAAAGCTTTTAAAACCATAAATTTAGTAAATAACCAACCTCATTACACTGCATTTTTATTCAGAGACCCAAAAAAGCCCACAGTAAATATGTACAGTACTTGCAATCTGTATTTTAATCTTCTAGTCTTTTACAATTTTGTTTCTACCTTTTCTGCTTTTTCTCCTACAACCTAGTTAGTTTTCCAAAATTGCAATAGAATTTGATTGTCATCTATTTTAAGAAAAGTACAATAAATTGACTTACGCATTAGGCTGTAAATGTGCTTTTCTGCAACATGTTCCGTAAACAGCTTTATAAGGTCATCTTTTAAGTCTCTGTTAAGCTTGGTTTCTATGTAAAATTTATTCTGGAAAACAATATAGACAGATTTTTGTATTTGACTTTACAACTGCACATTAAGCAAATACACTTTATCACCTAATGGAGTCAAAATTTAAAAATTATAATAATGTTATTGTTTGAGTTCTAAAGATATTCATATTATACAAAAGCGCATATATTATACACATATGCAACATGCTTAAAATGAAGCACAAATAATACCACTGAAGCCAATGAGATTTCCTTAAGGTTAAGCACTTGTATGTTTGCAGAATTGGGGGTTATGTCTGCAAAATACATTTTATTTTAATGATAGTTTTGAACAGACTATAATACCAAAACAGGTATGGATATCAAGTTTATAGCAATGACATATTGATCAAAGGCATCAAAATGTTTAAGATATGATTCATTATCTGCAAAATTTTACTTGTTTCTGAAGGATGGGAGCGAGAGGATGAATGTGTATGTGTAAAAAGAGCATAACAACAATCGTACTAGGTCAGACCAAAGGTCCATCTAGCCCAGGATCCTGTCTGCTGACAGTGGTCAATACCAGATGCCCCAGAGGAAGGGAACACAATAGGTAATCCTCATATGATCCCTCTCCTGTCACCCATTTCCAGACAAACAGAGGCTAGGAACATCATTCCTATCCATCCTGGCTAATAGCCATTGATGGACTTAACCTTCATGAATCTAACAAACTATTTTTTGAATCCTGTTGATGTCCTAGTCTTCACCACATCCTCTGGCAAGTAGTTCCACAGGTTGACTGTGTGACGAGCGAAGAAAATCTTCCTTTTGTTTGTTTTAGACCTCTGAACAAATCTGAATTGCTTTTCATCAGCTTTCATGGCAAGGGATTGTTAGATTTGGTGCCAGCACTGGTAGTTTAATGAGGATTTACAAGTTACAACCCAGCCTGGAGCAGCTCCCCCACCCACAGCATGCACAGCCTAGAGCAGCCCCCCACTCCCCGACCGCCTCCCAGAGAGGGCCCAGAGCAGCCCCAGCCCAAATACACACACCCAGCCCAGTCTGGCCTGAGCAGCCCCCCCACCTACAGTGCGGGTTGGGAGCACTCCAGGCCCCACACCCCTGGCCCAGGATGGGATGTGGTTGGCCCAGAAAAGCCCCATGCTCCATTCTTGGGGCTGCTCTAGCCCGGTTGGGCCCACCACAGGTAGGGAGCCACTCCCAGCCTAGCCAGACCCTGTCCACTCCCACTTAAGCAGTTAACTAGTCAAATGCAACATTTAACCAGTTAACTGATTAAACAGGATTTTACATCCCTAGTCCTTAGATAATTGTTCTCAAAAATTGTTTCTTGGCCTGCTTTCTTATATTTCTACACTTCAGTTGCAAGAGATCATGCTCCTTTCTATTTTCCTCCACAGGGCCTGACTTCCATTTTTTAAAAAGATGCCTTTTTGCCTCTAAAATGCCTCTTTTATACTCTGATGTTTAGCCATGGTGGCATTTCTTTGCTCCTCTTACTGCATGAAGATACTGCAATTGATTTGGACTATGAATTATGTTCTACAGTTTTTCAGAGGAAAACACACGGAACTTTTTCTATAATTATTGGTATTTTCATTCTTTTTTATTTGGTTAGCAATGATAAGAGGTCACAATTTTATACTTCATAAAAAAGGTGTTATGACTTTACTCTGATATTATTTTTGTAATTTTATTAGGTGTCACAATTAGTTTTGAAAAATGATGCTGACTTACTAAGTAATTCCAGTAATGTCTATTACAATACAAGGTGGTGTGTTACCATTAAGATATTTATCAAATCATATTCCTGGCTCAAACTGATAGCTTCAGAGAGGATGAGACATATCAAATACAAAAATCTATAAAACATTCCTAAATACATTAATAGTGCCAACTAGCTACATTTATATTAGTCATGGAATGACGGTGCAGAAATTATGCATAAAATCAGCTTCAAATGAATCCTTTGCTGAACTTTAGAAGAGATTGGTGCATTCATGTTCTAACAAGTTTGCCCTTTGTCAGACCTTATTTTCTGAACTACCCCAATAAATAGTCACATGTTGTCAATGATGCAACAGATAGAGCTTTTCCTGTGTAGGAGCCAGCAGGTAGCTAAGTCACTGTGAACTCTAATGTTAGTAGACTTAAAAGTAGTATAGCAATGGTATTTGCAATGTCAGATTTACCCATCTTTTTGGCCAGCTAACATACATCAGTTAGAGTGATTTATCTATACAGAGCATCCCTCTCATGCCAAATTGGGCAACTGATGTCTCACAGGCACAAAGCAGTAGAGCAGTAACTATTTTTGTCTGGGTGGGGTGAGACACTGAACTGAGAAGACAACAGATTTGACTGGGACACTGGGGGGAGGAGAGTCAATAAGTCGGTTTCTTCCAAAATTAAACAAATTAGTCAGACAACATACTCGCTCTCTCTGGGAAGTAGTGGAAACCCCACTGTTCATGTTTTTTAACTGAAAAAGCAATAGAGAATTTAGCTGAATGTAAGGAATACTACTGCACTGACAAGGGAAAAGATTAAATAGTTATTTCTATAATGCTTTGATAGAAAATACTGTACATTTACCATAATACAGGCCCTATTAGAGAATGTATTTGTTTACTTGGAAATGCAGTTTATAAGCTATGCCCACTTCGCTTCTCACACATGTAGCTATTCTGTAAGGGAACGTCTATACAGCAACATTATTTCAAAATAACTTATTCCGCATCTACACAGCAGGCAATTATTTTGAAATAACGTCAAAATACTGTCAAACTGTAGGACTTCTTACTCTTGACTCCTGTAACCCTCATTGTATGAGAAGTAAGGGAAGTCGGAGGAAGAGTGCTCTATTTTGAAATAAGTGCTGTGTAAACACTCCCTATTTCGAAATAAGCTACACAGTTGACGTAGCTCAATTCGCGTAGCTTATTTTGAGTTAATCCCTGCTGCGTAGACACACCCTAAGTGATAAATGTTTCAGTTCTGAAAGGACAAGGAGGAGAGTTCTCCCCCTTCTTAGGGGAGAGACCGGCAGTTTTTTCATAAAAGATGACTCCAACTAAAATACAGTGTTGCTATTTCTTAAAATAGCATGAGTGACAAATTTGTTTAAGGGTCTGACTAAGAGATATAATGCTTGTCAAATGCTGACATAGTTAACTGCCTCCTTTACACCCCACCAAATCTCCAAGCAACAGACATCAAACACGAACCTGAGTTAGTGCTACTATGGTGTACCAGGAAATGGGAAAGGAAAACAATTTTACTACCATCCATGCAATATATTCTTCATCTAGTGAGCATCAAGAAAGGACCAAAATAAGAATGCTAACATTTGGGAAGAACTGCATTGGTGACAGAATTCAGCAATCAAAATCAGAAGGGCCCACAATTTTGATTAGTCTGACTTCATGACTTGAAAAGTAATGGGGTTTCAACTTCTGGGACTCAGCCATACTTAGTGCCCTACCAAATTCATGGCCATGAAAAAAAATGGGTCAATGACTGTGAAATCTTATCTGCCCCCATGAAATCTGGTCTTTTGTATTCTTTTGTCCCTTACTATAAAGATTTCAGGGGAGCGATCAGCATGTTCCTATTAGGGGTCTTGCCTAAAAGGGAGTTGCAGGGGGAACACAAAGTTGTTTTAGGGGGGATTGCAGTATTGCCACTATTACTTCTGAGCTGCCTTCAGAACTGGGCAGCTGGAGAGCAGCAGTTGTTCGCTGGGCATCCAACTCTGAAGGCACTGCCCTGCCAGCAGCAGTGCAGAAGTAAGGATGGCAATACCATACCATGCCACCCTTACTTCTGTGCTGCTGCTGGCAGTGGATATGACTTTAGCTGCCCAGCTCTGAAGACAGTGCAGCTGCCAGCAGCAATGCAGAAAGTAAGGGTAGCAGTACCACAACCCCCACCCCTTCAATAACCAATAATCCCCCCCGGTATCTCTTTGAGTCAGGACCTCTTCAATAACAACACCATGAAATTTCAGATTAAGTAGCTGATATTATGAAATTTACTATTTTAAAAGTCTTATGACCGTGGAATTGACCAAAATGGCCCATGAATTTGGTAGGGCCATGACACACTTTGGGCAAACCCATGCAAAAAATAATCAATCAAATTTTAGACAAAAATAGGTGAATATTCCAAAATGATAAATTTCAGGGATACATTTAGGAAAGGTTTCGTTTAACTCTAACTCCACAGTTTATGTTCCACAGAACTTTGTAGAGTACACACTTTAGTAAACATCGAAGTTCTAGATGGAATATTGGAACTTAGGTCCCTACCTCCCTTTAGACTCTCAGGAAATCCCAGAAAAACCAATCAAACGAACACCACACACCAAAAGAGTAAACCACAAGCAACCTTCAGCCCATAAATGAGTACTTTTAGCAAAAAGAAGAAATGAGAATTCTTTCTCTTGAAATAATCCTCTAGAAATCCACCACCTCCTCATAAAGTTGAACCTTACAATGTATGTTAGTCAATGCACTGAACTGATGAAGCATACACATTTCCTATATTTTCAATCCTCCCATACATGTCATAGGATTTGATCCTGTATTACTGGAGTCATTAATTTTGCTATTGACTTCATTGAGTACACACATTCAACCCCGCAGTAAAATATACTGTTTGGGAGTACTGGGGAGACAGGCTGAGAGAAACCAAGGAGCTCAGGAACAAAAGCACATTCCATGTACCAAAGGTTTCTCAAGAAAAAACACTGACTACTTGGATTTTTTTTCTTTAATATGAATATTGTTATCCTTTCAAAATGCACTTCTGTATTGTCAAGTAGAATTCAAGTAAAGGCAATTCATGGTCAATTAAATTTTTCAATGCACTAACCACGTAGCTGAACAGCTACTTTTTGAACAATAGATTTTCTAACTGTTTTGCTACATCTGTTTAAAGACTATGTGAGTGTACACTTAAGCATTATCTGAATCAGACTGCTTTATTTTAAAAAGGGCACGGATACCAAAGTGTTTTCTTTTCTAAGGGCGCGGGAAAAGGGAATATATATCAAGATGTGAAAAAAAAAAATACAAAACAAAATTTGAATATGGACCAGCTCAAGAAATGGCAAAGTTTATGACCCTCATTGAGCAAGGAAGCTTATACCTAAATGATGCAGGATGTGGAAAATCCAAAGCAGGGAAGAGGAGGATCTAAACCAGCGCTACTCAACATGCAGCCCGTGGGCCACATGCAGCCTGCAGCCCATTTGTTTGTGGCCCGCAGTGCGGTTTGGGTTTAGCAGGGCTCAACACGTCGCCTACGGGTGGGATCCTTTGAACATGGCCTCCACTGGGAACAGGCTCCACAACAGCAAGGTGCCTCCTAGATGGGGTGAGCCATGAAAGATGCAAGCGAATGGACTGGCTATAACAGACAGGTACAGGGTGCTGGCATTTCTAGCCCCCAGGGAGGAAGTGCTGGGAGCACTGGGGCATTGTGTACAAGAAGCTATTTGCATATATATGCAACCACACTTAAGTTGCAGCCATCAGCATGTGCTGTGAGTATCACTGTGGCCCCCAGGGCTTTCAAAGTTGAGTAGCTCTGATCTAAATTGTAGCTTGGTTTATACCAGTGGTCTCCAGCTTTTTAAAGCATGAGATCACTTTTTGAATTTAAGTGCAATCCAAGATCTACCTCAAACCCAAATACCCTTGCCTCGGCCTCCTTTGTTCCTCTTTTATGAGGCCCCGCCCCTGCTCACTCCATCCTCCCTCACTTTCACCAGGCAGGGGCAGTGGGTTGGGATGCAGGCTCTGGTCTTGGATTAACAGAGTTGCAGTGTGAGCGGCTCTGAGCTGACCTTGGGGCAGGCAGTTAGGGTGCTGGAGGGGGTTCTAGGTGCAGGCTCTGGCAGGACATTTGGATGCAGGGGTGCTCAGGAATAGGGCAGGAGCTTGCGGTGCAGGAGGGGGTTTATGACTGGGATAGGGTTTCAGGATGTGGGCTTCAGCTGGGCACTGCTAACCTCAGGTGACTCCTGGGTGGTGGTGCAGTGGAGCTAAGGCATGCTCACCCCTGCCTTGGCCCTGTACCACTCCCAAAATCAGCCAGCAAACTCCCTCTCTCTCGAGCCCTATTGTACCCCCTTCTCTGCTCTGTGGAGATAGGATACAGAGGGAGAGGGGGCACTCTGACATCAGCACCCCCCCTTCCTTCCCCTGCCCTGCCCAGCAAGCAGGTAGCTCCTGAGGGGAACAGCTCCAAGGCAAAGGGCAGGAGATGCATAGCAGTCAGGAGAGGGGCAGCTGAAGTGCCAGCACTTGATAGCCTCTTGGCCAAACTAGTCAGGATCACCTGTCAGGCTCCAAGATCTACCAGTAGATCCCGATCCACTGGTTGGTGACCACTGGTTTATACTATACATATGCAACTTTTTGAGTATTAGTTTGCTCCTGTATTAAGTTACAAGTATCTCCTTTTAAACACTGGTCACTGGATGTGGCTCCAGTCCTGTAATCTGACCAATGCAAGTGGACCCTTCAATCCATGCAGAGTCCCACTACCTGGCTTCTGGAACATTCCCATACAGATCAGATGGCACAATCAGAATCCATGATGGAAACAGGTGAAGAAACTCATAACTAGGAAATGAAACTATGTCATTGTAGGCAGAAATGACGGTTCTTTGATGAGTGTTTCCCTATGCAGACTCCACCGGAGATGTCCTTGAGTCTCTGCACTGTGATCGGAGAACTTTGGTATCAGTGTCCACTGGGCCTGCACGTGCAACATTTCTTCTCATGCTACGCCATGAAGCTAACCAGAATACGCAAGCTAACCCTCCTCAGTTTCTTCTCAACTACAAAGTTGAGACAAGAATTCCAAAGGAAAGGGAGAAGGGTGGATTGTGCAGCACCTATGGGCACACATCTCAAAGAACCATGGTTACTGCACAAGGTTTGTCTTCTTTCAGTAGTGCCCTATGAGTGCTTTACTCGAGGTTAAAGCATAGTCTAGAATATGTGGAAGAGTCATGGATGCTGGAATGAAGGGATGTAAGAAAGTAGACAACTACCCGATAAGCATATGCTCATTGGGTAGTCAAGTCAACTACTCACTCTGGTCAGGGGGAGAGCCAGTGCTAGGGAGAGCAGGTTTAAAAGCTGGTTCCCCCCAGCACAGTCTCTGCAGTATGGAGGGAGAGTCAGAGTCGCATCGTCCCAGAGCTGGCATGAGCCAGGACTGTTCAGTCCGGGGTCGCGCCAGCCCCAAGAGTTACCCGTGCTGCATCTCGGCATTTTAAATGTAGTAAGAGCTTGCTGGGTAGAGAGCACTCCCCCATTGACTAATGGAGTAGTAGATGGAAATTCCATTGACTACTCAATTAGCTGATTAACTGCAATTTAACATCCCTACTGGGATGTACACCCAATCTGAAAACTGGGACCACTTCTACAGATAAATACGCCATCACAAGTCCTTGACAAAAAGTAACAGAACCTCTTATACCTTTCTTAAACAAGAACTTTTTAGGTGTTACAACCACACAGGATCCATGCTTTGAGGTGGAGAGTCACCAAGGCTACATTTGTTTACAGAATTCAACCCAGAAAACAACTCTAACTTCAGTGCAATACCTGGAATTCATAGGGACCGACTTGACTTGTCACAGCTCAAAGCTCTCTTACACCAACACAGGTTCCTATTCCTAGTCACACTCAGACATTATTCAAAAGAGCCCACAAATACCAGCCAGACTTTGATGCCACTCTTGAGCCATTTGGCAGCAGACACGGCTTCCCATGCAATACCTCCAAGTATGGTTCAGATCAGTTTACAGACCAAACAAGGACAATCCCACTAGGATTAGAAACTTGTTAAAATGGTGAAAGGTCCCAGTCAATGTTTGGGAAAGGATCCCTGTCTCAGGGAACTCTGGAGAACTCTAGGGGCTGACAATAGCCCAAAGGGGAGCACTCAGTACTGGTAATGGTTGTGATCCAAAGTGGACTCAAGGATTAGTCTGTGAGCCAGTAAAACTTATATGAAAAGAGATGTCCTGGAGGTTGAAGGCTGAAAACCCGTCTCCCTGATCCAGTGTTGGAAAAAAAAATCACTGCTAAAGTGACCATCTCGAATATTTGAGCCTTGACAAATTTGTTGAGAGCTCTGAGGTCTAGTATGGGTCTCAAACCTCCCTTCTTTTTTGGGTATTAGGAAATAACGAGACCAGAACCCCTTCCATTGTAGATGTTGAGGTACTGGTTCTGTGGTTGCTAACTGGAGGAGGTGATCAATTTCCTGTTGCAGTAGTCTCTCATGAGAAGGTCCCTGAAGAGAGATGGGGAAGGAGTTGTGCAGGAGATAGGGAGGTAAAAATGGATGGCATATCCAGTTTGAACAATCTCTAGGACCCATCAGTCCAATGTTATGCATTCCTTAGGCACTATGGAATGCTGCTATTTAGTGGCTGGGCATGTCACTCGAGGGGAGTGTTCTAATGGCACCTCAACCTGCCTGTCAAAAGTGGAACTTAGACATAGAGGGCCAGGATGAAGATTATGGACCAGGAGATTTGCATTCGGGGAATTTCTCTTTCTTTGTTTGCAACTCATAATGGCACTGTCATTGATACTGAGATATCTGTGCTCTATGCTAGGACTGGGGACTAACTCGTCTCTTTTTTCCCCCCAAAGTATAGATACCCAGTGACCAGAGGGTAATCCTGGAGTCCTTCAGGGTGTGAAGGAAGGTATCAGTCATCTCAGCAAAGAGCTTCAGGTCCTCAAAGGGAAGGTCTTTGACCATGAACTGTACCTCTTTTGGGAAGCCTGATAAATGGAGCCATGATGCTCATTGCATCACCGCAGCTGTGGAGATGGATCTAGAGGCTGAGATGGCTGATTGCAATGGTGTTCTTGCCACTAATTGCCCCCCCCCCCAAACAATAATAGACCTGAACGAGTCATGATGTGCTTCTGGCATCTTTTCAATGAAACCTCACAGAGCAGGCCCAAGGGACATTGCTATCAAAGTTCTCCAGTTAGCAGTGCAGGGATGCAAGCACACCTACAGTGCAGCATCCATAGGGACACTACTTGAGGAAGAATCTATTTTTTCTTTTTAAACAGAGTTAAAAGCATGTTTAGTTACCACCTGCCTGTTTACTACTTACATAGTAAACATCTATAGTGTCTAAGCAGTAAGTCCTTAATCCTGACAATTTGATTTTTCACTCACTATTTTCAGATGCAGTAAACAATACACTCAAAAACTCTCTACCACAAAACTAACTGAATTAAAAAAGTTCCCCTCACATAAAGGAATAAACACTATTAAAAATAACATTGTTATCACTACTAAAGACAAATAAAGGATGGGGAAACCTACACAGCAATCAGAACCTGATAGTAAATAAAAGTTAACATTATACTAAGTAAGAGAATATATTACTGCAAAGCCCAAACGTGATCTGCAAAAAACAGCTTTTGACCTGGATTTTATGCAATAAATCTACCTTCTTGTAAAAAACACGTACTTGAACATTAAAAACATATTATGTTATTTTAGATATGAGCTCTAAGCCATGAATAAAAGAAAGCTCAAAGGATATACTGATAATGCAACTGAATCTCATGTAGTACGTATAAAGCAAAAACTGCACACTTAGGAGGGCCAACTAATCACCACAAAAATGTAGTAAATCAAGAGGTATAGACCTCTCTCCCTAGCTTCTCATATCCCATTTCAGGGGACTGAGCTGGAAAGAAAATGGTCTCAGCTTGTATCAGCAAGTAAATCTCCAAATCTCTGGGGAATATGGATAGAGCTGCCTTTTTTTTTTTTTTTAAGGGGGAGCTGGTATAAGAGATTAAGCTGGGAAGAACAGCTAGTGCCTGCTCCCAAGGAGAGGGGTGGAGGTTCTTCAGTATGCTTCCTGGTTTCATAAGGTGCTGGATTATAATAAAGATACCAAAGTTACTCCTTACCTAAAATTATGACAAGCGAATTCAACACACACACACACACACACACACTCACTCACTCCAGCCTTCTTCTAAAGAACTTTTTTGTAATTAGCAGAGGGATTTTTTTTTTTTTTTAAACAGAGCCTGAGATACAGAAGACGTTTTTGAAAATCTTAACTAAAAATACGTTTCCTTGATCTAGAAATGAAATATTCCTTCTATTCATATTTTTGAGAGGTCCAAATCATGAATTATTTTTTATAAGATAACATACAATTATTTCTTTTTATAGTTATTCATTACAAAAATATAAGTTTTGGTGCTCCAACAGATGCCCATAGAATGCATAGGTATCAAAGAGCTTATAAGCACCACAGGCAGGAAGTTACAAAATCTATACAACCAATAGTTGTAGTTCAGTGAGCTTAGAGCTTTTGCAAACATACTTGCACCAAACAAATTTGTTCACAAAACTTACAGTTTGCAACTGATGCTCTGAATTCCATGATCAATATGGCTATTTAGTCTTCCAAGAGACCATATGGGAAGGGAGACTGGGTTGGTTTTTTGATTGTGTGGTTTCTTCCTTGTCTATATCTGCAGGAAAGCTCGGTAGGCCTATAGAATTCGTGCAACCTAAAGAGAGATATCTCCTTCTCCATAATGTATACAAAACTACCAGACCAACATCTAAAAACTCTACAAGCTGGCCAAACTCACAATATTTTAAAAATTACACAAAAGTTGACACTGGTTGCCAATCAAAAGATATCAATCTTTCTGCTATGAAAACATCGGCAAAGCAGAAAAATAGCCAACAACTGTCAATTTAAGTGCATTGCTTTTTTAATCTTCCTAGATTTAATCCTAAATGCGATATCAGCAGCAAGCACAATACTAAATTCTTTATGAAATTAGGTAATTAAAGTTGCATTTAGCTCTTTACGCTTTCCGTTAACATCTCAACGTGCATAGATATTCTATTCAAAAAGAATGTTCTAAACTTACCATATATATGAAAAGAGGCACAATGCTCTGCAATGCTCCCATATATTGCCCAAGAGCTATGTTAAATCTTTCAATATACAGATCTGGAGGGCTGGCCTGCAAAAAACAGTAAAAAGGAAGGAGTAATTTTAACATAAAGGAAGACAAATGTAGCACACTATGGACTACACTTTCAACTCAAAATTCCCCAGGCTAAAAAGGATGAAACAATTAGCCCCAAAGGGGCTAGTCATATTAATCCAGAATTCCTATTTCCAATTAGAACAACCTTCACCAAGACACCCAGCAAAAACTTAGCCTACAGCACCCAGTTTCCCCCAGAAATGTGTCATGACTCTGACAAATATGTCCAATTATACCTCCAGTATGCCTATAGCATAAACCAGCATTTAGCACAACCAAAAAGATACATTTAACTAAGCATCCAAACATTCTTTTGAAAGGATTAGCGACTGTCAGGGCAAGATCCTGACCATGAACCTCCATGGGCGCTGAAGTGTGTCCGTGTGGATTCATTTTTAGGCTCTAGCTCTTAGACATTATGGTGACGTGAAGCATATAAGGTAATGTGGAGACACACTGCCCAGGTAGAAGTTCCAGGAAGTATTTGTTCCTCAAAAAATGGTGTGTCTGGGTTTTGCTGAGTTTTTCAGTGCGAGGGAAGCATGATCAGGTGTTTCATTGGAGATGGTGTGAGGCATAATACCTTATGAAGTTCATAGGGCAGAAACTACAGCACCTCTCTTAAAGGGCTTGCTACTCTCCAATGCCAGCCAAGTTTGCTACTGACTTAACAGGGAATGTGCCTTCCCCTGCACTGTCCATTTCCACAGTGCTACAAGGGTTAGGTATTTCTTATGGTCAGAGAAGCATGAGGACTGTAACAGTGGTTGAACCCTACACAGTGACAGTGAGAAAGATGCCACACTGACTCTTCCATGCTCATTCAGAATGGTTTGCATTATATTAATTCCTGTAATCAGGTGTGCAGTTATTTAGCTTTACCTCAAATATTGCCTCATCTTCACAAGCCAGAGTCCTTATCTTCTAAAAAGGTGATTTACATTGTTGTCAGTATTTTCATAAAGAAGCACTAATGCTACTTCTAATATGTTCAAAACCAAACATTCCATACAGCCCAGGGTTTTCTAGCAATTTTTTATTTCCTTAACATAGCTAGTAAATTTGTAGAGTGTTAATTTTCCACAGTCTGCACCCAGTTATATGGAAACAGGAAAAAAAAGAAGTTAAAAAAAGCAAATCAATGGGGTACACTGTAATAAAAGTGACAGTAAAATAGGATCAAACTGAACAAGTTTAACAACAATCTGATTAAAATAGATAATGGGACCACTCTTGGAACAAAATGCAAGTGAGGGGTGGGTACGTAAACATGGCTCTGAGGACTCCTTTTTCATACACCATTTTTAGAAGACATTTATGTACATAGGTCTTTGCTGAAAGTAGTATGCCATCATATCTCATTTTCAAAGACAACATTATTTCTACTTCCTCTAAATTATGCTCTCTTCCACTTCTCCACCGCAAACTGTGCTCCCCAAGGTGTTTTTGAATGCCTGTATGTCTGCTACTTAAGATTTGTTGTAACTGTTGGGGTGTGTAAGGGTTAAATAAGGGGTCTTGGTAGTGGCAACCATCGTAATGGGGCATGGCCCAGGCAGACTCTGCTTCTATTGATTAACAGACTTGTTTTAATTTCTCCTTCCCTTTTTGCTCAGGATAGATGAACATGCAACTGTACCCAAGATGTAACTTTTTAATGAATGGCCTAGGTCAGTGGTTCCCAACTTGTGGTCTGCAGACCCCCGTATTGTATGGGATCCACGGAAAGGAGAAAGGAAGGGAAAAAAAGGAAAGATAAGGATTGGGCCCACTGCGGGACTGGGACTTTCCGCCAGGTTACCCAGTTTCCCCAGGAATGGAACAGGCTCTGGTATTAGGAAGGCAGGATAAGGATGTCCTGAAGGTAAGGAGGTGGGATGGGTTCTGGAGTGGCCTAGGTGACAGGGCATTTGCCTCAGAAGCACAGGGTGGTCCGTTCGACTCCCATCCCCCCTCTGCCCACCCAGGCAGCCACTGGGGGGCTAACACCAGCTTATTCCCAGGTTTTGGATGAATCTTAGACAACAAGAGGGCCTGACTTTACTGCTGTAGGTAGAGTAGACAATTCAAGATAGAATGTACAGATAGAGATTCTGTTCAGAGGCCCAACAAGTGAAATGTTTGCACTTGGCCAAGCAGGAAGACCTGTTAAACCTGATCTGGACAAGCCTGTTCCACAGGCTCAGCCACACAGCATCCATGCAATCAGGTGCAGGAAACAAGATTCGAGTGAAGCAACTTGTCATGGTCTTGTGAAATTGAGTCCAAGAAGAGTACTTGTGCTCATGATCCTGGAGTTGCTACCAAGCAGTCCAGAAGTGCTATCAGAATAATTCAGCTAAATTTTTAGCAGAACATTGTGAACCAAGGGGATTGGAGAAAAGGAATACAGTAGGTGGTGCGCCTACGAGAGCGGAAAGGAATTTGCAGAGGGAGCCTGTACTGTACACGCACAGCGAATGGAGCTGATGGCATTTCCTAATCTGCCTGGTTGTGCAAAGGTCCACCTGGGGAGGTCCCCACCCCGGAAGACGATGCTGATGACCTCCAGGTGAAGAGAACACTCATGATGAGAGGAAAAGGATCCAGGATCTACTAAGGTGATTTACCACAACATTTCAAGATATTATGAGCTGTTTTGCCTCAAGATGAATGGCGTATTTCACACAAGTCCTGCAGCTAAAGAGCCTCCTTGCACAAGGCTGCAGATCAAAGCCTTCCTCACTTTGTGATGTAAAACACAGATGTGATATCATCTGTAAGGACCTGCAGCACTTTTCCTGAGACCTGCGGAAGGAACACTTGATAAACTAAGCATACCACCCTGAGTTCCCTGCCGTTTATATGTAAGGAGTGTTTTTCTTGGGACTAAGGCCCTGGGTCCTGAGGTTGGCTCCTGGGTCTGACGTGTCCAAGACTAAAGCTACCAACAGTTGAGGAGCAAAGAGTACCCCCTTCATTACCGGTCCTGGGTCTTTCCATCAGGCTAAGGAAGTGAGGACCAGATGCGGAACTGTGAGTACTGAGACAAAGAGGTGTCTATGTGGGAAATAGACTGATGCCAGACACATCTGGAGGGGCCTCAAGCACAGCCCACTGTACTGTATCCTGCATATACATGCTGCCTCGTAGCCCAATAGTTTGAGGCAGACTTGAGCAGTCATCATTGGGTGGACCATGACACTGGATATCAGGTATAGCAGTCCAGAATCAAACATCTGACAGGAAGGCTCTAGGTCAGAGTTTCTTAAACTTTTTAAGACTGAGGAACACCAAACAATTTTTTTTTTTAAATGAGAAACACCAAGGATTTTGTTGAGCAGGGGGAAAAAAAAGGGGGGGGGGGGTTGGGGGGAAGTTATTGAGGAAAAAAGGGTCGGAGGAAAGTTACTGAGGAAAAAAAAAGTCACCTGCCCCTTAAAGGGTGGCCATTTTGAATTCTCTTGTTCTCTGCGGCACACCTCCGACTGCCTCGCGGCACACCAGTGTACCACGGAACACAGTTTAAGAAACACTGCTCTAGGTTGAGTCAAATAGAGCACTGTCCCCAGTGAACTCTATTTTCTGAACCAGGACCAGCGTTTTGTTAGTTTATCAGCAGGCCCAGGACCCGGAAAGTGGCCAAGCCTATGCTGATACTGTCCTGCACCTTACCCTGTGCCCAATGTTTGATAGGCCAGTCTTTGAGTTAGAGGTAGACTTGCATGCTTTGTTGCCTGAGGAAGGCTGCTACTACTGCCATACACTTTGTGAAGACTCAAGAGACTGCCAGCAGGCTGAAGGAGAAAGCAGTGAATTGGTAGTGGCATTCACTAACTCCAAACCTGATAAATCGTCTGTGGCTGCAGAAGGTAGAGATGTGAAAATAAGTGTCCTGTAAGTCAAGGATGGTGTATCAGCTTCCTCAATCTAGGGATGGAAAGATGGAAGCCAGAGAGCCCATGTGGAACCTCAGTTTGAGAATTTTTTAGGCAACTCAAGTCCAAGAGGGAATGTAGGCCTCCTTTACCTTCAGGATTAGGAAATACCATGAGTAAAACTCACTTTCTTCTCAAGTCTTAGGGAACTTTCCCTATAGCACCCACATGTAGGGAGATTGAATCCTCTGGGTAAGGAGTTGCTTGTGAGAAGGGTCCCTGAAGAGGAATGGGATGGGAGGTGAAAAGGAGAGGGGTACATAAAAACTGGAGAGTGTAAATGACTCTTACTGTGCTCAGGACCCAATGGTTTAATGTTCTGTATGACCAAGCTGGGATAAAGGTGGCAGACAGACTAATAACAAATGAGAGAGCAGATCTGGAACAGTGACAAGTAGATAAAGCCATCGGGGCAATTCCAAAAGGCCTGCTTGGCTCCCCAGAATATCTGTGAGAGCCTGACACGGAGGCTGAAGTGGAAGGCAGGGACTGGCATTGTTTTTTAACCCTTCCCCTTTCTTTTGCAGAATTCTTATCTAGGAGGTGCCAAGAACCTGGAAGACTGCTGGGGCTTAAAGTGCTTCCTGGAAGTTGGTCACATGTAAAGGCCTAAGGAACTATGGGTGGCCCTTGAATCTGTGAACTTGAGTCTTGTCTGCTCCAAAAAAATCGGAAGAAGCTTTCGAAGGGGAGATCCTAGAGGGACTGCTGAATTTTGTGAGGAAGGCCAGAGGACTGGAGCCACAAATAACTCCTCATGGTGACTGCAGATACCACAGTCCTAGCCGCCAAGTCAGCCGCATCCACAGCTGCCTACAGTGAGGTCCTAGCCACTCTCTCTCCCCTCCAGGATGGCTGTGAACTCTTGCCTTGACTCTCGTGGACTATCTTTAAATTTGGACAACTCCCACAGATTAAAATTGTACCTCCCAGCAAAGCCTTCTTGTTGGAGATACATAACTAGAGGCTATCCACTGAATAAATCTTTCATCCAAAAAGGTCTAATCTGAGTAGTTTCATTCTTGGGGGTAGTGTTTGTTTGCCCCTGCCTGTCCCAATCATTTACTGTCGATACTATACCAGGATCCCAAGGGATGTGTGTGAATAAAGGTGTTCGAACCCACTTGCTAGTACATAGTATTTCTTCCCTGACCTCTCTGACATGGTGGGGCAGAGAAGAAGGTGTCTTGTCACACCATTTTGGTGGGTCCCTCCTAACACAACTCTGCTGGTGCGCAACCCTACTCTGGAGGGAACAGCTGCATCCAGGACATTGGTAAGTTTGTGTGCCGACTCCTAAAGCTCCTCAATATCTAGACCCAGATTTACACTCACTCTTTTCAGGAGGCCCTGGTGATCTCTAAAATCATCCTGAGAAAACAAGTTACTAAGTCCTGCAACCACCTCACAAATCCATGCACCAGACGTCACTTTTGAATGAGGATAACAACTGTGTCTCCCACAATCTATAATTACTGTATCCTGCTAATCTGTGGTCTCCTAAATATGACTAGTAATAGTTAATGTAAGAAGAGAAATAAGTGAACAATAAGTAGGCCTGAAAGCTTTTTAAAAGCCTTTTTTTTTCCTATATCCTTTCAGGACGTTCCCAAAGATCAAAGCAGCAGAAAAGGGCACACACCTAATTCTGGCCTTTGCTGATTTTCAGAAATCAGGTCCATTTGTGTATGTGCAACTGCAATTGTGCATCTAGTACTTGACAACATTAAAGCTGGACTAGATAGAGCACAGATCATTGTCAACTGAAACATCATAGAAGGTAAGGGAGTATTCTTTAAACAGCAAATACATTGAGGCTCTTAGTTCTAGGTTTTTATGATTATTAGTGTCCACTACCTTAACCAAACTAATGATGGCACAGAAGGCATCAAGAGGGAGAATATTACATAAAAAATGAAGAATAAAAAGGAGGGTCTGACCCAAGATATTGAAGCAGAGATTCTCAAAAGGTATTTAATTACCTCTCACACATTGATTTTAATTGATTTTTCAGTGGCCTGAATGATTAAACTCATTTTCATGGATTGTAAAGACTGTTTAGGGCAGCGTACAGAGCCTTGTTCTGAGGTTGGGGTAGGGAAGGAGCTCAGACACTCTGAAAGCAGAAGAAATGCAATAGCTAAAATTTCATTAGCATCATTCTATGCTATGCAAGGTTTGGTTTCCTAACACTAAAAATAATTCTGAACATTTTTAGAAGGGTGCATTATGCCTACCATCTCAGTTATAGCAATGACCTTTTCATATGAACATTACTTAGTCATGCTATTTTGAGATGGTTTTGTTGAACTTCATAAATTTAAGGTCATATCTGTATAAAGAACAAATGTTCCTTATAACAAACACTAAAAATAAATTTGGTAATTCTAAGAATTTCGCTTCTTATTTGTATGGATCTTCATTAAACTGGAGAGATGACATGGAAATTCAACTTAAGATAATGCATAGGAGTTTGATCGATAGTTGCTTGACAGAAATGTGTCATGGCTAAAGATGTCTGCACACTTCCCAAAAGGAATAGTTAACTAGTAAAACACTACACGTTTTAAAACCTGGTGTGAGCCATTTAAAAAAAAAAAAATAAAATAAAATATTACCAAAAAATTACTAAATAACCCAATTTTTTAAGAAGTAGAGATTATTATATGGTATACAAAGAGTAATGATGAAAAACAGAGTGACCATCATAAATGCAAGTTAATGATTTCAAAGTGAGATTTTCATATTTAATACAATTTTGACTTCTAGTTTGAACAGGAAAGTAATAAATAATGCTCCAACTAGAACTTAAATAAGTACAATACCAAGAATTATCGCTTCTCTCACTGCCACAGTCTAATTAGGCACATCCACAAGTGCAATTAATTCCTGCTGTTTTTCACACTGGGAAAATTAACCTGTCAAGCTTCAACAACAGAAACAGGAGTCTTGATTTACATAAATATCCACTAAAATTTGCATTATTATATTTAGTTCAGCTTTTGGGATGAAGTCCATCAGAAAACTGAACCCAGAGCTACAAGGCATAGTAACCTCACAAGCCTTCTGCTTACACAGCCCAAAGGGAATTCTCTATTAATGCCTAAAGAACACCAAATTAGCCATTTTGCAGCTGCCTCATTTCTGAAATTCTGTACAGCCCACTCACCACACACATGGCAATCTGGCAAAGGGTCAATTTTACTGAGGCACACTCAATTTTACTGAGGCACAGATACCTTCTTTGCCTATTAGTTGGAAAGGGTAAGGAAAAATGGGACTGAAAGAAATCTTTGCCCAGAGTCTCTCCACAGAGAGGACCCAAAAGAGAAGGGCTATTCAACAGACTCACTCACTCCAGTAAATGGTGATCAGAAAGGTAGGAACCCCTGTAGCTGTATAATAAGCTTAGAAGCCAACTCTTGCTAGGGTTGCCAACTATCTAATCGCACAAATCCGAAGACCCCTGTCCCACCCCTTCTCAGAGGTCCCACCCTCTCACTAACTTCACCTCTCCCCGCACTGTCACTGGCTTTCCCCTGGCTGGGGCAGGGGATTGGGATGTGGGAGGGATGAGGGCTCTGGGAGAAAGTTTGGATACAGGCACCAGGGTAGGAGGTTGGGAGCAAGTTTGAGTAGGGAAAGGAGTTTGGGTGCGGGAGGAGGTGCAGGCTCTGGGAGGGAGTTCGGATCTGCGAGGGGTTAAGGGATGCAGGTTCTGGGCTGGGGGGATACAGGGGGTTGGAGTGTAGGAGGGGGTGAGAGGGCAGTGCTTATCTCAGGCGTCCCCCCAAACCAGTGGGCACATCCCTCTGGGAGCAGTGCTGGAGGGGTGGGGAGTGGGAGGGCAGTGGGTCTCCATGCATTGCTGCCCACAGGCACCACCCATCTGTTGCAGTTCATGGGCCAGGGAGTTGGAGTGTGGGGTAGGGACATCACCTAGACACTCCATGGGCCTCCAGAGGCCACAGGGACAGTACCAGCTGCTTCTGGAAGCAGTGCAGAGTGAGGGCAGGCAAAAAGCCTGCCTTAGCCTCACTGTGCTGCCAAACTGTTGGTGCCCAAAATCCCTGTATGGCTAAAATGGCCTCCAGGGAGAGGGTGTGATTCCAGGAGAATCCTAGCGAAACCAGGGTGACTGGTAACACTGTCCCCTGCTCAGCTCTCCCCCTCCCCCCATGCATCAATATCACAAAAGTATATGAATTTTAGTAGCACCCAAAATGTGGCAGGCACTTTCCACACACAGATTAGTCCCTGCTTGATAAAATTTATGATCTCTGAAGACAAGTGACACATACATTACATATTTGAATTAAACGTACAATGGCTTCTGTTTGTGGTTTGGGCTGCTCACCAGCCCACCCTACTACTGATATCTAATAGAGTCTTTTGCACTAACCAATATTTTCTTATGCTTTCCATCGTCTTTTCAGTGACACCTAATGGAGTGTTATTTGACCCCCTAGATTCATTTCACATCCATCCTTTACACTGTTGTTGCTCCAGCAAAGAATGTACAAAGTGGGGGGCTGGCAATCAATTTGAAAGAGAGAAGACAATACTTAAAGAAGAAATACATTCTACTTTGTATGTTTCGTAGCTTTAATGGGGGCAGAGAAGCAGCTGTGATACATTAACATTAAGAAAAAAAGCTAATTGGTCTTTTTTTTTTTTAGTTTGCAATTAGTACAGCAGCATTCATTCTAGACAGAACTGCGGCTTGTGTCAAAATTAAAATATAGCCCTGTGCAAAGTTTAAGCTACATTGCACATAAAGTTAACTTTATTTGCATTCTACTGCCACCTACAGTATAAAGTACAAATCTTAAATTGATTCACAGAAGTAATATTGGACATTAGAAAAGCTTTAAATATGAAAGATTCATTTGTTCGTGCATATTTAGGGCTCTGTTCAACCCTCTGAAGTCATTTAAGTCTTGCCATTGGAAGTCTTCAGTAGAAGATGGATTGGCCCCTTAATGTAGTGTTCAAAAGAATATGTACATGGGACAAATTAATTGTATCAAATAAAAGTATCTCTGTGATGAACCCACTACAGACAGAGGATAGGTTTTAATATGACTAGAACCAGACACTCAAAAGCCTGTCCAGAACTATAAATATGCAGTATTATGTTCAGATATCTTGGAACCTTGTTTTCTTCAGTGTTCCCATTAGGAAGTTTCAGCTAGAGGGAGAGCAGATTGTTCTGGCATGCTAGTTATATACAGATGCAGCTGTTACACCACTGCTGCTAACTACTCTGCTTGCTGAGATGACATTTTGTATGCCTGCCATTGTAATTTTTAATCACCCACTTTCTTTTGGAAGAAATATATGATATTATCACCTTGTGCTGGGCCCCATTTTCTATATCTATCCCTATTAAACCGCACTAGTTAGGCAACTGCTATAGCACTGTAGAAAGGCTGCCATGCTGTGGGCCACACATGTCAAGTAATATCCACTGAAACGCTGAATGTTTCAAGAATTTTTAAGTGCTAAAGGGTAGGAATGTTCGATATAGTATAACTGAATAGTCATGTAACCGCATGAAAACTTGGCGATTACACAACTATTCGATAGTCCCCGGAGGCAGGGCCGGCAACCAGTGTGCTCCTGACCCCACTCTCAAGGAGCCCCCTGTCACCATACACCACTGCCTTTGTATCAGAGGCAGCAGCATGGGGTGGTAGATGGGAGCTGGTCTGCAAGGGGAGCCAGTTTAAAAACCAGCTCCCAGCACAGACTGACTGCCTGCCTCCCCTTGCTGCTGCCTCTGATACAGAGGTAGAAGCACGGGCTGGCAGCAGTCCCTGTCCACGGGCGGATCTGAGTTCCCCCTGGACAGAGGTTGCTCCATGGGATGCCGGAGGAGCCTCTGTCCACGGGAAGCTTGGACCCACCATGGACAGGGATTGCTGCCGTGAACCAGCCTCTGTATGTGGCAAGCCTGAACCACTGCAGACAGAGGCTGGTTCGCAGCAATCTCCCTGGCCCCTCACCTTGCGCTGCAGCCTCTGATAGCCTTTTAAGCCGGCTCCCACTAGCACCGGCTCCTGCCTGCCTGCCCCGGAGAAGGAGGGTCTGCGGAGCCAGCACACATAGAAAGCCTGCTTGAAAGCCAGCTTCCTGTGCGTATCAGCTCCAGCCTGGCCCCCCCTCACCCTCCGTGCTGCTGCCTCTCTATCAGAGGCAGCAGTGCAGAGGTCCGGGGGAGGGCAGGTGGATCCAGTGCTTGTGGGGAACCTGCTTAAAACCAGCTCTTCACAGGCACCGGCTTCCACTGATACAGAGGCAGCAAGAGGGGAGGGAGTGCAGGTAGTCAAGAAGATTAATCAGTAAGCCAAGACTTATCAGTTAACCGTGTAGTCGACTACACGTTGACATCCCTACTAAAGAGTAATAGGCAGTTTCCAGGCTATATTCTGTCCTGCCCCAAATTAAATGACATAGTCCTTTAAAAAACTTTAACTACCCTCCTTTTCCATAAAATGTTAATGTGTTCTCTTGAGTCTCGCATGGAAAAAAAATTCCAATTATAGGAGATTAGAAAAGAGACAGGAACCACCAGACAGCTTTAAAAATTTAGCATTTATAAAAAGGAATATAAATTCCTGACAAAGTCCTCTAGCTAGAGGTCAACTGCTTTAAAACACTAAAACACTTTTTTCTTCCTTGCATTAGTTCATTCAAATGGGGTCTGCTCTTGAGTCCCCTCCCTCCAAAATGCTCTGTTCAATGAAGAGGGACCGACAGTCACCGCAGGCTCCAGGGCAAGGGGGGATACTGGCTCCATGCCACCAGAAGTGGGCGGGAGGCCAGGAGCAGTCAGCCCTTAGCACCACCCAATCCACGGCGCTGCCCAGCCCTCAAAGCTATACAGAGCAGTGCTCCAGCAGCAATTCTAAGGGACCCAGAACTCTGTCTGTCACCGCTGCAGAGTAACAGTGGTGTCTGGGAGCTCCACGCCCACTTGAATTGTCTCTTTTCCCACCCTCATCAGCAGGCCTGGGTCAGTGCCATAACTTCTATCACACTGTATGTGAACGTGTGCTTCTTAATGAAATCCCACCGCTTCTTCTTGACTCGACCTCTGTCTTTTTCTTTCAGTCTTGATCTGTTGGATTCTCTTGCCCACACAGTTGTGATGACCGGATTTTATATTACCAAACCATTTGAGCCTGCACGCCCTCATTTTTTTTTTTTTTTGTTTATGAGTGTTAATTTGACAATGTCTAACACACACATTCTTCACTTAGCCCTTCTTTCCTACGCCACTCAATCATCTCACCATTTCTGTAGAAAAGATCATTTACTCACATTGTCTTCACCACCCAACTCAGTGCCAGACAGTAAAACTGAACTGAATACCATATTGTCAGCTTTCCCTTTTAATCTTACTTGCATCTTCTTGTGACATACTACACCATTTCTCTCTCCATTTGAGCCAGGCATTTATTATTCTAGCTCCAAATTCATCCACCACTTCCTCCACTTTTCTGGATTCTGGAACCCAAAATACTTGAAATTAGAAGATTTACCTGGCATTCCTCAGGTCTTTAACACAATTTTTGTTTTTTGGAAAATAAGAACATAAGAACGGTCATACTGGGTCAGACGAATGGTCCATCCAGCTCAGTATCCTGTCTGCCAACAGTGGCCAATACCAGATGCCCCAGAGGGAGGGGACAACAGGTAATCCTCACATGATCCCTCCCCTGTCACCCACCTCCAGAGATACAGAGACTAGGGACACCATTCCTACCCATCCTGGCTAATAGCGATTGATGGACCTAACCTCCATGAATCTATCTAGCTCTTTTTTGAACCCTTTTAAAGTCCTAGCCTTCACCACATCCTCTGGCAAGGAGTTCCACAGATTGACTGTGAGCTGAGTGAAGAAAAATAAAATAAAATGAAAATGTACATGCTTTACTGAAATCCTTGCTCTAGGTCAGGCTCAGAATGAGGGGTTCAGTATGCTGTAGGGATGTAAAATCCTGTTTAATGGGTTAACTGGTTAAACTTTAATTAGTTAACCTATTAAACAAACAAGGACCACGCCAGGCCAGGCCAACAGTGGACGGGGGCTGCTCCATCCCCCACCGGTTAACCATTCACACCCCTAGTATGCAGGCTGCCCTATGGAGAGCACTAGCCCAGCCTTCCATGGCTGCTGCAGTTCCAAATGGGCACAGTCAGCACGTCCCATTTTCCTGGCAAAATCAACCTCTTGTCTTGCTTTAAAGTTATGATAAGAGGAAGCTGTATACCGAAATTGATGGTCCTAGTTCTTACCATTTAGGAGTAGTTCTGGAACAGTCAGAAACACATGGACAGACACACAAATTCTCTCAAATATAGTATACTATGTTTTCTATATTATCTGCCCATCTAGTTTGAAGGATAATTCAGTGTTCACATTACTGAAATTACATAGCATGTACTCTGTTTTCCTCTGCTTATTTTGAAGCCATGTTTCTCCAACACCTCTCATTTTTTCAAGATTCTCCTCCAGACCATCTTTCTTTTCACTAAACAAAATGACATCTACAAACAGCACACACCAATGAGACTCCTTCTATATGTCCCTTGTCAGGGTAGCCAGCATGAGGATAAGCAAGAAATGGTTTAATACTGATCTTGGATGCACTTCAGTGTTCACAGTAAGCTGTGCACTTGTGCAGCCACTCAGGAGCAATTCAAATGCCACCCAGCTGATTAGCAGAGCACCCACAGCTAGGTTTCGTGTTTTTATTGGTGGTGCGCGCACACACACACACACACACACACTTTGGTGTGCATAAAATTTATTCTGCATATGAAAAGATTAGAGGGAACATTGTTGCACTCCCACTTTTACTGAGGAAGTGTTTCGCCAAGTTCTGACCATTGGCATTACACGTACATACCTGACTTGAACATGCTGTATATAAAGATTTGGTATGATTTTCTCCTTAATACATCACAAGGTGACTTCCCTTGGAACTTGGTCAAATGTCTTTTGCAGATCAATGAACATCATGTGAATACTTTTATTTCACTTTGAGGTTTTCCACCAGGCTCCCTTATGTGAAAATAGCATCTACAGTTAACCTTCCTCACATGAAGTTGCACTGATTTGCACTAGTATCTGCTTAATTTCTTAGTTTCTTCTCTCCCAGTTTTATTATACAACTTATCAACTTTATACTTTTGTAATTTCTACAATTGCCAATTATGAGATGGGGGTGAAATGTCAAATGTATGGAGGAAAGGTATATTGGTGCTAATTATATATATTAGCACCTACATACCTTTCCTCCATACATCTGACATCTTTCCCCATCTCATAATTGACTTAACAGGGATGGCAGCAGATTCTATTCCAAGCTTGTAGAATAGTGATAGAGATGCAGCCGTGTTAGTCTGGTCTAGCTGAAACAAAAGACAGAACTATGTAGCACTTTAAAGACTAACAAGATGGTTTATTAGGTGATGAGCTTTTGTGGGCCAGACCTGAGGAAGTGGGTCTGGCCCACAAAAGCTCATCACCTAATAAACCATCTTGTTAGCATTTAAAGTGCTACATAGTTCTGTTTTTTATTCCAAGCTTATTCCTCCTACTACAAGATTTGTCATGACTCAACAGGGATTCCTTCTGGGCCTATGACCTTATTATTTTTCATTTCTTTTACAGCATTCACCACTACATCTTGTAGGCTCCACTATGCCTAAGTTCATCATTTCAAAGTTACATTGCTCTCTTGGGCTTTCTTCATTTAAAAGCTATTCATAATACTTCTTCCATTTATCTTTATGCAACTACCATCAGTCAACACATCAGTTTTATCTTTGATGAATCTCACTTCCTTTAGATCGTTAGTCCTTTGTCCCATTCTTATGCCAATGTATACATTTTCCCCTGCCCTGCCCCTGCTTTGTTCCTAGTTGTGTGTGAAGTTGCTCAAATATATTTGCTTTTGCAACTAGATTCCTGACCAATTTCTTTATGTCCTTGTATTCCTCCAGGACTCATTTGCCAGAGTCTGCTACAACTGAAAAAGCAGAGGGTTGGTGTCAGACTGGCAGCCAACAACAACAACAACAACTGCCATAAACTGAGGCTACTTTAAGACATAATCATCTTACTTGGTATTTTAGAACAATATATTTACATGCTATGCAGCAACTACAAATACCTTCTACCATCTCTCCCTTCATAAACGCCACACCAATTCCTGTCCCACTCTCATATCTGGTACCCACTACTAGTTAGCATCTCAGGCTTTGACCTGAACTGTGGTAACAAGCAAGCCCCAATTAAAATCCCTTGGTGTTTTTTTACCCCCATTTATTTCAATAGGTGTTCCAGTGAACCTTTCATGAGGAGTCTGTTCTGGACCCAGTGTTCCACTGAAACCCACCTACAGCTGAATTGTACACAGTCTAACTTGCTTTGCAAAACTGCCTTTTGGAATAACTCAAGTGCTAATGCCGATAACAGCAAGCAAAACTGAAGGAGATAGCTGAAATTGGCAGATGCAGGCAAAAATCTCTGTACAACACTACTAGCTTACTATACTAAGACTGGGAACCCAAGACAGTCTTATAGCACAAAATCCTCTGCTTATTAAAACCACTTTGAAAGTCCAATCCTGCTAGCTTTTAGTGAGCAAAGCTCTCATGAATTTAGTGAGAGTTCACCTGAAGAAAACTTGTACAATTGGATCCACAGTGCAAATTGTTCAACATCACCTCAAGCTGTATGAGTCACAACCTTTTCACACTCACTACACCTTCATTTTATAGCATGAAACCTTTTATGCACAAGATTAACTACAGGTAACCCTATCCACTGAAGTTAAAGTTAGAGATATATGTATGAATACTACCTTTCACGACTTTGAGAGTTAAACAGTCATCATCTTTAATTATGTATATAATATTTGTGATGTGTTAGTGGTTTCCTAGACAGGTTTAGTGATAGATACCCGACAAAGAATCTAGCACTTAAGACAGGGTTGGCAAAATATGGCCCACGGGCCGGATCTGGCCCACTAAGCCACTGAATTCGGCCCATGCCCCATAAGACCCTCAGCCAGGCTCCCTGCCTGCCCTGCCTCTGTATATTGCTCAGAGCAGCTGGCTACAGAGACCATGGGTGCTTCTGAGTGCTGCGAGCCCAGGGGAGGGGCTGACGAGGATTCTCAGACTGCCCTCACTCCACACACAAGGACAGGCAGTGCACAAAGGTCCCCTCCTCCCAGGCTCACAGCATTCAGAGACGCACACACCACCTCTGCAACCAGCTGTTCTGAGCACATGCGTGGGCTGGGCAGGCAGAAAGCCTGGCTGAGGAACCTGCTGGGCTGCTTGCCAGGAGCCATCTAGGTAAGCATCTTCCAGCCAGAGCCTGCCTCTGGCACCCTAGCCCCTCCCTCCACCAACCCTCTGCCCCTACCCCTGCATCCTTACCTCGCATAACCCAAACCCTCTGCACGCCCACTCCTACACCCATAATCCCTCCCAGACCCTGCACCCCAATCCCTTGTCCTCAGTCACAACCCAAATTCCTGCATCCCCCTTGCACCTGCGCCCTACGTCACAAACCCTACATTCCCTCTTGCACCCCTTCTCCAGGTCAGAATCCACTCCTGCACCCATAACCCATCCCAGACCCTGCCCCAAATCACAACCCAAATCCCTGTACCCCCGCCCCAGGTCACAACCCCTTCCCAGACTCTGCAGCCCCCATACCACTCTTTCAGAATCCTCTCTTGCAGCCATACCCCCTCCCAGACCCTGCACCTCCTCCTGCACCCCAGGTCACAACCCCCTCTTTCACCCAAACTCCCTCCCAGATCCCGCACTCTCTCCTGCACCCAAAACCTTACTCCAGTCTCCTTTTGGCACCAAACCTCCATCCCAGACCCCGCACCTCCTCCATTATCATGGGAGCGTGCAGTCCTTGATCACTTAAATTCTTGGAGTGCCCACTCCATCAAAAATTATTGCCCACCTCTGACTTAAGACCCTATCTGAATGCAGAGTTGCAGTGGTTGAAGACGAATGCCTTTTTAAAAAAAGTGGATTTAGTTATACTTCGTGCACATTCCTGCATGAACACTCTTAAAACAGTTTAAAGATGGATTACATTGTTTTAGTTTAAGTCAGTTCCTTCTTGTTTGAAACTACACCAAAATAAGACACTGGCAATGATTTTTTTCAGTTAAATGAGAGGTTAGGGTCAACAGCAGAAGTGTAATTTCCCAAGAGTCAGTTTTGCAAATAGTATTTTGGAATGCATAACAATAGCTGAAAGCACACAAGACTGTTGTCCTCAAAAGAAACCAAGATGCTCAGTTTTATTTTACAATACATCTTTACATTGGTTCTTGATCACTTACTGAACATGTAGTTCTAGATTACAGAGTAGAAAAAGGTAGCATTTTGAAAACTACTATAAACTGGTGGAGTTTAATTGTGAAAATAAAAAAAGCATGATTAAAATATCAAATTGTTCTGCCTCCCTCATTATAAATACATAAAGAAAAGAATGCAATGCTTCAGCAAAATATATTTACATTCTCCAAAATGCCAGTGTACAAGTATAGCCTGGTAGACATGGACACAACTGCCTACTAGGATTATTGCCAATGAGTTTTTCTACCACAAGTGGGACTGGAAGGAAAGGAATGGATCATTCGATAATTGGCCAGTTCTTTCATTCTCACTGAAGCAACTGGCACTAGGGATGTTAAATTGTGAGTAATTGACTATTCCATTAGTCGATAGGGCGCCTCCACTGCGAAAGCGCCACGTGGAACCCAGGGTCAGCTGGACTCCCCCGCTGACCCTGGGCTCTCTGCAGCGCTGCAGCTTTGAAACGCTGTGGGGAGCCCCTCACTGCATTTCAAAGTGGCAGCACCCTGTGGAGCCCAGGATCAGTTGGGGACTCCCCCGCTGACCTCAGGCTCCATGCAACGCTGCTACTTTGAAATGCCACGGGGAGCCCAGCGTCACGCAGCGTTTCAAAGAGACAGCACTGCACAGAGCCCAGGGTCAGTGGGGGAAGTCTCCAGCTGATCACGGGCTCCACGCAGCGCTGCCACTTTGAAATGCCCATGCAGCCAGGGGACACCCCAGCTGGCCCTGGGCTGCACACAGCATTTCAAAGCAGCAGCACTGCATGGAGCCTGGGACCTGGCCCCAGGCTCTACGTGGCGCTGCCGCGTTGAAGTACCCCCTTATCCTCCCCCCCCCCCCCCGCTGCCTCTTTTGCTTATCGGATAGTCGACTAGTCCTTCACATCCCTAACTGGCACTGGGCACCAGCAGGAGACAAAACACTAAGCAAGAGACACCACCCATCTGATCCAACATGGCCATTCTTTGTTCTACAGAAATTTCTTGTAGGAAACAAGACGATGTGCATAGAGCCCTCACATTACAAATTCTATGATGTGTTGCATATGAAACAAAATATTGTAGCTTAAGTCAAATATCATGTCATTATACCATGCCATTATAATTCTATCACCTGTCATGTGTTCACTGTAAACAAGGAAGTTGTTGCTAAGACAGAAACTACAAAAATAGTTCTCTTGCTTATCCTGGCAACAGTATACCTACAGTATAGCAATAAAAGTACAGCCGGTCCCCGAGTTGCAAACAGTTGACTTACGACCGTTCGCAGTTATGACCAAAGCTGTCGTAAATGGCGGACCCTGAGTTACGAACACGATCCGCACTTACGAACAGCGCGGTCGCGTGTAGCTCTATGGGGTCCAACTTACGAACAAACTGAGTTATGACCAATTGCTTGGTCTGTAACCAGTCCGTAAGTCGGGAAGAGGCTGTACAGCTACAGTTTCCCATTTTCAAGCTGCTTCCTCAAAACTTTCAGAATGCCCTAGACTTCCAGTTGACCAACTGATGACTAGTTGAAGAATACTACATTAAAATTTCCATATTAGAAATTCCAATTGACACAATACACAAAAGAAATGGATGGAAGACACTGTACAAATATCAGAAAAGCAGAGTATGATACGAACATACAAACTGTATTAAAATTGTTGTAAACCACTGACATCTAGGGATGGTTAAGAAAAATGCACATTTGTCTCTAACTCAGAGAAATCATATTCAACAGTACACAAATTATACCTATTTTTTACCATTTCATACATAACTCACCAAGGTTTTTTTTTTCCCTTACAGATGCAGTTGTCTACAATTTATGATATACACTGGTTGTAAGTGAACTTGTGTGCTTTAGATTAGCAAAGCTGAGTCAAGCACCTCTCATATGGGCTAGATCCTGCCTGTTTGCTGCACTTATATGGTTTGCACTGAGTTCAGATTCCCCACCATCAAAGCTTGCAATGACAACTTACTAAATACGAACCAAGTGTAAACCAGTGCTGTAAATCTAACCTTTCCTACACGTATGTTATTGCCTAAATCTCTGTGTATTAATTATGTATCAGTTTACTGAATTGCAGGCATTAGTCTAGTGACAGCAACCCCTTCTATATGTTAGTTCCAATACATTGGCAGATCCCAGGAAAACAACAAAATTAGATTGTGCAGCTTCTTACCTGCAGCTCCTTTGAGACTCTCTCTAAGTGGTTAGTTATCTTTTTTATTAGGTCACTATACATCTGTTCCGAATGTTGCTGGCATACACACTTATACACACAACTGCAGAAACAAATATAGGAATAATGATGATTTTACAACAGTTTGCAATGGAAAACACTGAACATTTAAAATACTGCTTCAAATCTCAATTTATAAGGCAACAAGATGAAACTTTAACAGTTTGTACACTGAAGGCTCCAATCCTGAACTCTTTTAGCACAGATCCCATTGACTTCAGTGAAGACTCTCCATAAGGGAGTTCAGAGCAGGAGCAGGACCTAATGCTGCTTAGGAAGTAATGATGCACTTCTAAGTACATTGGTAATTCTGTCAACAGTACACTTTTTAGGTTTCTCTTTCCATACACAGCATTAATGTTATCATATTAAGTACACTGTTGATGATTTTTTCAAATTACATTAATAATAAAATCTTTCCCCTAAAATGACCAATACATTTAAATAATTTCTGCTAGGGATGTGTTAGTGAATTCATTTAAACAGTTAACCAATGAGCCTGGGTTCATCAGTTATCCCTCACGGTTACATGAAAGCCCTCCCCACTGCTGCCTCTGTATCAGAGGCAGTGAGGGATAGGATGGGTGCAGGCAAGAGCCATTGCTCATGGTACTGCACTTGCAACCCAGAGCAGGAGCTGACGGGTCAGTGCTCCCACCTGCCCTCCTTCCACCCATGCTACTGCCTCTGATACAGAGGCAGCAGCACAGGGGAGAGGGGTATCCCCTCACATTACTGGCTCCTGTGGAGCCACCTCCCCCGCTTCTATGTAAATGTATAATCATTGAAGTGTTCAGTGTTACATAGTTATGAAGAAATGCATTAACATCCCTAATTTCTCCCTTTAGAATTCATGTAAGATATGCAGCACTGTCAGTTTTAAGACTAATAGCACAAACATTAGTTTTCAACTATCAAAAGCCACAAAATTAACTGCCAAGGATAAAACTTGGCTGACAACTTCAGAATTAGAGCAAACTACAAATCGCCACCCATTGGCAAAGACTTTTAATATAAAACCATATAAGCAACATGAGGTCAGGAGGACATAAATGGTACCATAACTGCTCATTTTATGGTTTGGTTGGATTAAGTCAAATCACCAACATTAGTTCTTCCTTTAAAAAGGACTTTATTTTCCCCCATGGCAACAAAGCAATACATTAGAAATACACTTAAGCACAACAAAACAAATATTTACAATACTTGCCTTACACCTTTGCCAAAATATAGGGTGGATCGAAATTAAACATCATATTTTAAAATTTAAATTTGATCTTTTAGTTTTATTACTTTGAACACAAGTTTTTCTTTCTAAAAGTAAACCTCTTTAAAATGAAATTAGAATTTAATACTAAATATGTTAAGGCCTATAATTATAATCTCCTAAAACATTTAAATACAAAATAAATATGCTGAATACTGAGCCTGCATCAAACTTGGAATTAAAGGCTGGTTTTCTATCTTAAGAAAGAATCAGTGGAAAAGCCATCTAACTTTAGAGGTCAAGCTTTTAAAAAATGACACAATAGGTCAAGCCTATGTAACTTTGGAGACTGTCATTTTCAAGAGACTTAGGTGAGTAGGTACATAAACTTCAGTCACTTTCATTTAGGCATATTTGAAAAATATCCCCAGGCTTACATGAAAATAATAAGTTTAATTCACTGGATACAGTTTATCACTTTGTTTAGTAAATCACTTAGTTGTAAACATAGAACACATTTTGATAAGAGACGTTTATGTATCTAAAACATTTAAGATGGTTTAATCAAAGTAAGTTTAAAACTCAATTTCATGTGTTTAATTAAACTTCAGTTACCATCTTAATGTAACTTGACTCAAATCATGAGTCAAAAGTTAATATCTAATAAATCAGTATGTCATTCTCCATTTTCTAATAAACCAGTGTTTCCCAAAGTGTGCCATGGGCCCACTTTGAGAAAGCTGCTAACAGGTCGCTCTGTTTTGTTTATCTGAAGATTCTACAGCCCACTTTGAGAAACACTGTCAAACTAAAAGTAATTATTCATCTGAAAATATTAAGCTAATGTGTTTGCTTGGATAAATCATGTGTTATAAATATATGCAAACGTTTATAGTTTTGCTTCCTCTGTACAAAAAAAATTCAATTCTAGGCTCATTTCAACAAAGGCTCATTTAGTTATAAACCAATATGTTTGATTTGACAAATAACTGCCCTGAATATCCTGCCTTGCCACTAGATGCAGCCTGCAAACACTGCTTGCCTCACCCCACCCACCTCTCAGAAAAGCAGCTGTGGAGCAATTTCTCTTTAAAAATTAACTATAAGGCCAGGGGAGAAGGCTTCAGGTGCTGCTCCCGCCCCCAGCACAATCCCATTGGCCAGTTTCTGGCCAGACACTGGCCAATGGGAGCTGCCCGCTTGAACAGCAGCCAGCCACAAAGCACCATACTCCCTCCCCTCTGGGGCTCATAGTTATTCACAGAGCACATGGCTGCAGCCTGTGTAGGGGTGGGGCATGCAGGGAGGCTGCTTCAGAAACTGCTGGGCTGCTCATCAGGAGTCACCCAGGCAAATCTTCTGGCCAGAACCTACCTCTGATGCCCCAGCCCCCTCCCTTCCTCAACCCTCTGCTCTCCACACCTGCTCCCCTCCTATACTCAGATCCCCTCCCAGAAATGGGACTGCAATCCCCTGGCCCAGATCACAATCCCCTGGCCCAGATCACAATCCCCTTCTACCCTAGCTCACAACCCAAACCTCTGCACCCCAGTCCAGTGCCCCAGGTCACAACCGCCTCCTTCACCCAAACTCACCCCTAGACCTCATATTCCCTCCTGCACCCCAATCCCTTACCCTAAGCTCCCTTCTGCACTCAACCTCCCTTCTGCACCCAACCTCCATCCCAGACCCTACATCTCCATTAATATCATGAAAGAGTGCGGCCCTCTACTACTTTCCAAATTCTTGGAATGGCCCCCCCATCAAAAATTATTGCCCACCCCTGGTCTAGATAATCCTTAGTCCTGTCATGAGTGCAGGGGACTGAACTGGATGACAACTCAAAGTCCCTTCCAGTCCTATTATTCTATATTTTTATGGTTATGTTAACTAATAAGAATACATCCCTTTTCTGAAAGTAACTAGCATACAAATGGTTTAAACCATTGATTTTAATCAAGACTTTCCACTTGGTGATTTAAAACAATGACTTAAAAAGTCAATCCCACCCTGCCAAAAAATTATTATATTAATATAACTTGTTTAATTATGTGACTTAAGCTCTTTTGAAAGTTAATACTACTGCTAATCCTTCTAGTGAAGAGAAACAACATAGACTATTGAATACGGCACCAGATTGGAAATCTGAATCCTATTCCTCTTTCTGCCACTGACCTTGAGAAAGTCACTTCACCTCACTATGCCTTCATTTCTCTGCCCCACATTTTGCCTGTAGTATCGATTTAGAATGCACACAATTTGCAATATGGACTGCCCCTTACTGTGTGTCAATACAGTGCCAAGCACTATGCGGTTCAGATTCCAGGTGAGACCTTTAGGTGCTATTGTAATGCAAATATATAACAAGCTAAAGCCAAATGACAAACAACCTTCTCTGCTGAAGTGCCCAAAATCTCTACAACATCTCCTCCAAGAGGGAATTCTATGCAATTGTTCATGCCCCAAATTTGTGTCTCCCACAGATTTCTTTGCTTCCCTGCAGAAAAATGACTTTCTGGTGGGGAAGCAATGGGACGATACAAGAGCGGCCATATGACCCTTCCCAGAAATATGTTTAGGGGCGCAGGGCAGAGAGGTAAATCACTGTGGGGGAGGAGGAGGGACTAGTGGCTCTGACCCTATACCAGGCTCAGCTTCTAGTCCCGGTTGGGAAGAGGACGATAGGACTTCAGGTATCCAGGGCAAGGTCAGACACACTCCAGATTTCTCCCCTGCAGGGGGAAGCTCTGCAAACTCACCACACATTTCCTGAACCTCTCTCTCCTTGATTCCAGGAGCTGTACAGGGAGCTGTTCCCCCATCCAAACAACCCATGTGCATCCAGACACCCTCATACCTCAGACCCTCCCACCAAGTCTCAACCTCCTGCATTCAGAACTCCTCCAGATGATTCCCCACTCCCCCTGCACCATCCCAATGGGCCACCACCTGCACAGAGATCCCTATCCCACCAAGCCCCAACCAGTTCCATCTGAATCCCCACCTACAAAGGTCCTCCCCCATCACCACCCACACCCAATCCTTCTACACTGAGCCCCAACCACTTTCCCTGGTACTCCCCTCAGAGTCATTGCAGGAGGAGTAACAGTAGTTCGAATTAGGAGCTTTAATTCGATCTACCTAGTCCGTGCCGCGTGTAGCCGCGGGCAGGGAGTTCGAACTACGGGGCATTTAAAAATGGCGGCGCCCGGGAATATGCAAATAAAGCCCGGGATATTTAAATCCCGGGCTTCATTTGCAAGTTCGAATGCCTACATTAGCCGCCCTAGTTCGAACTAGGGTGGCAGTCTAGACATACCCTTAGAGACACTGCAAAATACCATGACAATTTTTACTACATTTTGTTCATCCCCTTTAATAGCCACCTATATTGCTATTTCCCTATCCATCAGGTCTCCTCCTCTTAGTTTCTCATGCTGTTTCCTCCATACTCACGAGATCAGTCTTCTAGCATGAGGTCTATATGCAGCAATAACTGTACTGAGACTGGACCAGGTAGAAATACATCAAATGTCAGAAACAGTGTAATTTGGCTCATCAAGAGATATGGGATTGCAAAACCAACCTCTTCAACTCACATTTGGATAAAGACAGCACATGGCTGTGGTATTTATTTGTTCAGGCATAGCACAATATATGGTCATTTCCACAATCAATGAAGTGGATTGATTTACTTGAAACAATATGTAATTTAACAGAGATCCACATGATATTCTGCAGGTATGTATTTTAAATTGCTTCTAGATCTACTCCTGCCCTGAATTTCTGCAATCCATTACGCAGTTAAACAGCAAACAGATGTAGTTAGGCAGCAATGTTTGTATATGCATGTAGGTGTGTGTGTAAGTTTTTATTTGAACACTTCTATTTTAGAATTTATTTCCCATTTTCAGATCCTGTTCTCACTTCCTTATTGCAGGCTGAGTCTGAGTCAACAGTGCTCTAATATTACCCTAAGGAAGCTGAAAGAGAATTCTACCAGACGTTATTTCTTTTGGCATAGTCCCAACACTTTAAGAAGACATTATCAACTCCCCAAATAGAACAATTAGAAGATAACTCAGTGGAAAATAATCTGAGATTTGTAAATTATCTGCTGTAGTATAATGGTGATCTAAATTCTAATTTTTTATTAGATTTGAAGTAGGGATGCAAAAGGTTAACCAGTGGGGGCTGGAGCAGCTCCTTGTTCATTATGGGCAGGAGGCTGCTCCAACCTCTCAGGGCCCACCATGGCCAGAGGCTGCTTCTGGCCAGGCTGAACCATCCCCTGTCTGTGGCAGCAGGGCCACTCCAGCCTGGTCGTGGCAGGTGGGGAGGCTGCTCCAGCCCAGCTGGGCTGAAGCGTTCATCCTTTAATCAATTAACCAGTTAAACATTACATTTAGCCAGTTAACCAATTAAATGGGATTTTACATCCCTAATTTAAAGAGATCTTACAAAAAGTGCGAGAAGTAAAGCCTCTCCATCTATATCAGATTTTTTTCCTCCGAGAGATGCTCTTTACCGATTGTGTCTCATTTTTACTCCTCAGGGATACAGGAAAAATATTCAGTGTATAGGTAGATTTTACTAAAGTACTTTGTGTGTGAGAAGAATTGACTCCTTTATTTCGTAAACCTTAGGTTTTAAAGTCCAAATGGTCTTTGTTTTTCCATCTTTTTCTCAAAGCAAGAAAGATAACATGTGTAGCTATTTGTAGGTTTGGAGAGGAAAAAAAAACAGTCTTCTGGTTAAGGCACTGGACAGGGATAAAGAGATGTGGGTTCAAGTCCTGCTTCTCTTACTGAATCCCTGTAACACTGAGCAAGTCTCTTCATCTCTGTGTTTCAGTTTAAAAAAATAATATACTTTCTTTTTCCTATACTTGGTCTACCTTGTCTATTTTACTTCTAAACTCTGAGAAATGTGAAGGCTTTGATCTCTGTTGGAACCTGTAAGCACTATCATAATGCTTGATAGTGAATGGTGATTGTTGATTCGGAGATTAAAATCTTTTGGGAGAAATTTACAATTATTTATTTACAATTAATTTACAATTAATTATTTATCCTTATGATTAGCTCCTAAGAAAATATAAGATTCATTTTAGGATTATAACCTATAACTATTTCTAAAGGAGTAAAGAGTTAAACAGGAAACCTAATTATCTGAAAACACACTACTTGGTCTGGATTTGCTATACTATTTGCTATACTATACTATTGCTATACTATTTCAATTGTTTATCAGAGGTCGGCCGGTGGGTGCTAAGCTTGTCCGTATTGCTGGTTCTGTGCTCATTTGAGATTTCTGGAGGGGGAGAACATTCTTATTTCTGAAGAATGAAAATTCAGTAATGGTCTAATAAATTAAAGCAAACTTATCCCTCTTAATTTTTGACAGATATTGCTGTCCAGAGACTGATGAGAGCATATTCTAAGGGCAGGGCAGAGGGAGACAAGAACAAAGTAGAAGTGGTTAATTTTAGAACTACTGAAATATTATAAATATTTTATTAAAGAAGTAGGGCAGCAACAGATAGTGTCTTAGATGCAATGTGGCAGGCTATTTAATTTTCTCCATCTAGCTCCTTTTTCTAAGAAACCAGGTAGGAGAACTGGGGAAGGAGAAGTGGAAAGTTATGTCCAAGTTGAGGCAGTAGACAGAGGAGCAGAGACCCCCCCCAGGCTCCATAAAGTAGAGCTAAAATAGGACTAAATTCCTGGCATCCATGCTTAGAACACAGTACTCTGCTAAGGAACACGGACAGTGCTTTAATCTGCTGGTGTCACTAACGAGCGGTTAGGCCAGCTCTCAGTAAGAATGTTACAATGCAGTTATCAGGCTAATCGTACAGTCAATAGAATTTGTATAGACTATACAATTAGTCGATAAGCCCACTCTGCAGAGCTGCAGTGGAGGTAGCTCCAGGAGCCAGTTCGAGCTGGGACTGATCAGTCCTGGCTTATGCCAACTCTGGAAGCCACCTGCGCTGCAGCTCTGCATTTTAAAATGTAGTAAAAGCCACTGGGTTCTTACTAGTTTAAAATGCGAGGCACTGCTGGGTCCCAGCTCACGCTGAGTCCTGCCACGAACAGAGGCTTCTGACAGCCCTGTCTGCTGCAAACAGGAGCTGGTGCTGGAGCAGCTTCTGGTCACAGTGGTCAGAGCTGGCCGTGGGCAGGTGCTGCTCTGGCAGCAGCCCCTGCCCGAAGCCAGCCCTAGACACCGCAAACAGGGGTTGCTTGGCGGCAGCAGCTGGGACCCCTGCAGACAGGGGCTGCTTCTCAGCAACCTCCCCTATCCCCCCCCTTGCTGCCTCTGATAGCGGCAGCCGGGGGGAGGGGGGGCGGGGAGAGAAGAAGCAGGCGGCACCTCAGAGATGGTGCTGGGGAGAACCAGCTTTTAAACCAGCTCCCCGCAACACTGGCTCCTGCTCCCCCTTTCCCCCCACTGCCTATCTCTGATAAAGGCAGCAAGGGGGGGGGGGGGGAAGCAACTGATCAAATCACTACCCGACTATCCGATAAGTGACTAGTTTCCAGCCCTAGTCACAGGTCTAGGGGTTTCCACCCCTTCCACAAGTCCTGTCTCCTGAGCAACACAGCTGGGAGCCAGGGCAGTGGAGCGGGCTGGGGCCAGGTCACTCCACTTGTCACCACCATTAGTGAATGTAGGGGCACGAGGGACCCCTGTTGACTCCCTGCCCTGCTTGTGCCCCCATGGCCCTGCAGTCCTTGAGAGTTTTTCCCCGAGTGAGGGGTTGCAGATACTCAGGCTACATAGGATACTAGAACTGAAAGGAATACCTCAGACAGGCCCTCACCCAATAAAACCCGTCAGGATCAGGCTTTTAAGGATATGTCTGTACAGCAAAAAAGACCCATGTCAATTAGACTCAGGGGCCAAGTCAACTGATTCAGGCTTGTGCTGCAGAGCTAAATATAGTAGAGTAGGCATTTGGACTTGTGCTGAAGCCTAGTCTTTGAAGCCAGGCAAGGGGAGAGGGAGGACCAAGTCAGTTAACAGACTCCAAGGTGCTCTTGCTGTGTAGACAGACTCTAAAAGGTCACTTGAGGCATATGCTCAACTTCTTACCATATCACCTTCCTCAACTGCCATAATTAATGCCATCTTATACCAAAATTCTATAGGATGCACTGTTATTTTTATAGTTTCACTGATTCAAGATGATCATGGTTTTTATTTAAATACATGAAGCATAAAATGCATTTATTTCTATAGGATTTAATCCCCTTGACAGGAAAAGCAATGGTATTTGGACAACTTATTTTTCCTCATTCTAACCACATCACTGGTAAATGGATTGCACTTTATATAGTAAACAAAATCAAAGACAGCTGAGCTTTAAGAGAAGCTTTTACACATGCATTCAATTAAAAAGAAGCTATGTAGTGTTTAAAGGTTTCCTTACCTGTATATTTGTTCATAGGAGATAGGGATGTAGTCACCAGGACTCTGTGTTAAAAGCTGATCTATGGCACTGTCCAACTTTGGCCAATATGTGCTCTTATAGTCTTCAATGGTTATAACATTCATTACTATAAAGAAAAGAAAAGACAAAGCTGTTTTACTGCACTTTTAGGGGAGCTACTCAGAGGGTGTTGAACTGTCTGCAATTTAAGATTACAACTGATAAGCAGGCAAAGAAATTAATTGTGTTTAATGTGTCTTAGGATACCCTCTATTGTGAAAGATGAATGTATCTGAAGTTTACATAAGTGGCAAAGTTGCTAAATAGGTGTTTTGTGCCCCCCTCCCTTGAAAAATTGTCACCGATTCTGCTGTGAAAGGGAAAAATCACCATTCTGGAAACTCCAACAACAACAACACACACAGAAAGTGGCTCAGTGACTTGGCATATAACATATTATGCAACCGTGTGGGAGATAAGAAAAAGATTAACACTAAACTCTCCCATATCTGAAGAACCAGGGTAGGCTGGGAGCATCAGTTTCGCAGAACATACCTTCTCAACTGGTATACAAACAACTACCATCTTAAAGAAGACCATCAAGTCTCTCAACCATACGCCTCAAGGATCAATGAAGCTACAATTTAGGACCTGTCTACGTGGTGCCTTAGTCCACACTAGCCAGGGTGTAAATTCTAATGTGCTCCAGCATATTTTGCATTAACTGGCCTTTGTAGACCCTGCTGGTACAAACTCAGGGTATGTCTATGCTGTTTCAAAATCTGTAGCAAGTCTCAGACCCCAGGCCTATAGACTCTGATTCATGCTATAATGCTAAAAGTAAACTGTGTAAACATTCAGGCTCAGGCTGGAGCTCCAGATCTGAAAACTGCCTCCCCTCACGAGGCTTCAAAGTTTCAGCCCAAGCTTGAACATCTACACAGCTGATTTTAGTGCCATGGCATGAGCTGAAGCCTCTAGACCAGGGGTCTCAAACTTTTTGGCCTGCGGCCCACCCTGCTCAAAGCAGACCTTTCTGTGGACCACAAGCCATGATGACAAAATGGGTGCAGGAGGAGGTGGTAGTGCAGGGTCTGGCTGGGAGGTGCAGCTGAGGGGGTGGGGGGCTGCCTGGGAGGAAGGGTGAGGGTGCAGGGTCTGGGTAAGAGGGGATGGGGAATGCTTACCTAGCTCCATTCTTCCAGGCACCATCACCACCACCACACCCGGCTGCTCCCATTGGCCTTTGATTCTGACCAATGAGAGCAGCAGGGAAAGCCTCCAGGTGAACGGTTTCCTATGTTGCCATTCTCCCAGCTGGAAGGAGGAGTAGCAGCACGCAAAGCTGTTTCCTTCCCGCACAAACTGAATCCAGCCCACAAGGCTCACCCCGCCTCCCAGCAGCATGAAGCTGGCGCTCCATCCTCATGGGGGAGCCATGGGGCTGAAGTGTTAGCACAGGCTCCCTGATGTGGGGAAGGGGAGAGTCCCAAGCCTACATCCCATCAAGATGGCTGTGGACCACACCTTGAGATCCACTGTCAGTTTTAAAACAGTGTAGACATGCTCTAAAAAGTTCCCTATTATGTGTTGTAGGGTACTTTTTGTGCATGCCAGCAAGGGACCACACAAGCCAGTTAGTGCACATGCTGCTGAACATTAGACTTTACACCCCAGCCACTGGCAGGGATGTTGCAGAAAGCAGCACTAGATTAAAAATTGTAATTCATTCAGATAGTATAGTAATGGGGGACAGAAGTACTATACTACCACGATCCTACTTTTGTTCCTTTTCCCATCAGGCTTTGTACATCTACACAGGTGCCATCAAGTCTCTAACATCTGTAATTAAAGCTCTCTCCTCTCAGACAAGAAAGCTTGATTAACCTGGGGAACAATTCCAAGGATCAACTGTTCTAGAAAGGACAATATCTTTTCCACAAAAACATGCAGTATGTTGCATTAGAAGGACAATCTTGCTAGCTCTCGCTCTCAGGGAGTCGAACACAAGTTCCTACTAGCCCAAAATCACCGGATAGTTAATACAATATAGAGCACACTTTTTACCAAATCTAAACTGATCAATTCAAGATTATTATTATCTGAGCAGGGAGTTTGGTGCTGTACACAACAGAAGAGGAGACTATTCCAGCTCCAAATAGCTCACATTCTAAATGAACATTATAAATTCAAACATCATTTTGGAGAGTGATACAGTCAGAAACCATGAAGGTATTTTAAATGCATTTCTAAATGTAGCATTGCTACTCTCTTCGGTGGATTAACACTGATGGGATTAGTGAACTAAGAATGTTTTCGTTTGGGATTTGAACAAAGGAAGCGTGGTAGCTTAGTGCAACGAGGAAGAGAATTTCAGGCAAAACAGACAACATGAAAGAAGGCACTAACACAAAAAAAGAAAGATATAAAGGACATGGAAAGATGAGAGAGTCAAGCAAGTATCTGAACAGCAGCAGCAGAACTGTATTGTAAAGATCTCTCAGAGAATGGTACTTCACATATTTCTTCCTACAGCATTTAGTTCAAATTCAGCAGTTTTGCTGACTGGACAACTCTACAATGCTATACAGCCAGCCCATCTTGGCAAAACTAACAATCTGTTCACTCATGCTTAGTATGTGTTATACGGAACAGAATGTATAAGTGGATAGACACTACAAGCTTTAGGACACTCAGCAGTGCATGTAGCACTCCTATCAAAAATTGTAGACCGCCTAACCCATATTTAAATCTTCATTCTGATAGCATGCCACTATCCTCCAGCAGCTGTCTTATGGATCTAGTCCTAAGACTCACAGTGTAGTTCAGAGTCGGGTAGCTGTTCTCTATCATAGCATACCTGTAGCTTTGAACAGCCTAATCTGCTTTTATTAACAAGAATGTTTGGATATTTAAAGTCCATTTGGTCACCAGAAAAAGACGAGACTTCAGTTTAAGGTTTCATCCAAAACATAAACACTTCTATGCAGCCAGCACTAAATATTAGTCCAAATCCTTGTGTAGATTGGAGTGTAATTAACTAAGCTATACTGACCAAAAAAAAAAAAAAAAAAAAATGAGGGACCTAAGAACTAATTTGGAGCTACATGGAATCAAATTTTAAACATACTGATAAACCCTGTCAAACTTTTTGTGGCACCACAACTAATTAAGCAATACAAAACTTGAAAACCTATTTAGTTTTAGTCTTGAAGAGGGAAAAGATAAAGTGACATTTCTATGACAATCTCTCAGAGGTAGCAGCTGCATTGTACTAAGTAGAGAGGTTAAACTGCAATTAATCAGCTAATCAAGCAGTTGATGGAATTTCCATTAACTACTCAATTAGTTGATGGGGGGCGCTCGCTACCCCCCACTGTGGCTCTGCAGTTTAAATGCTGTAGGAGCCAGGCGAGCAGCAATCCAGCTCCTATTACATTTAAAAGGCAGAGCCACAGTGCCACTGCCTTTCCTACTGTCCCAGGGAGACTCTGCTGCGGGAAACCAACTTTTAAGCTCCTGCTTCCCCCCACCCTCCTTACTGCCTCTGATATAGGAGGCAGCAAGGTGTGTGTGTGGCGGGGGGAGGGGGGGGGGAAATGTGAGTAGTCAATTCGACTACACTTTTACATCCCTAGTACTAAGTGGCGAGAATATACAGATTTGAAAGTACTGTGTAGTAGATTTTAATTAGAAAGCCATTATAAATAGTATTTATTCCATCCAGAGTAAAGTGCACTTGAATGCCACCACACAGCTTTGAACTGAAGCCAACCAAAATGTTTATATATCAAACAGTCCAAGGACTATACACTGCTCAATTGCTATTAGTTTTATTCTTTAAAATTCAAAAAAAAGTTATTCCAGAGTTCTAAGAACTTTCATTCCCATACGTATTGCAGCCCTTTCTCTCTCATCCATATCTACTCACAGAGTAAATGCTGAATTAGCACAATACTAATTCAGCATTGTGCGAGAACTAGATCAGGCCTGTGGAAGTAACATCAAGAATGTGTAAAAAGCATTTTATAGAGAACAAGTGCAACGTGAGGAGACCAACTTCAGTGAGTTTTTAGGGAAACTACTTGTACTTTTCCCCATTCATTTATGAATATAGCCAATATTTAAAATAAGGTTTTTGTTGTTATTTTGTTTTATTTTAAAAACACTAACATAATTAGGCTTCAATTTCAATCTATGTAAAAACATTTTAAAATATTAGAAGAAAATTCTAGTTTGGTATTAGCTATACAATTCTCCGTAGAGCAGCTGATACAGTTCTACATAAATCTGGCAACTTTTTTTTTTTTCAGTATTGAATTCATCCAGTGGCTATTGCACATTCAAATCATAGTAAATGTGAAAGCTGCTGGTCGATACTAAGTTAATGAGGCCAGCTTTCACTCTAGAATTTTATCTGACACATGATGACTACTGTTGAAACAAGTGGCAGAAAACTTATTGTGACTGAAAGGACAAAGTAAAACAAACAATTCTTCCCAGGTAAATGGTCAACATTGCAAAGATTTGAAAAGTAGTAAGACGGAAGGAATGTGCACTAAGGATGTTAAAATGCAATTATTTGGCTAATTGTATAGTCAATATAATTTGTATCGACAATACAATAAGTCGATAAGCATCTCTGCAGAGCTGACTTGATCTGGGACTGACCGGTCCTGGCTCGTGCTGGCTCCAGAGCCACTCACGCTGAGGCTCTGCATTTTAAGTGCAACAAGAGTCGCTGGGCTCTTACTACATTTAAAACGCAGAGGCACAGTGATCAGCGCGAGCCAAGACTGCTCGGTCCCGGCTCATGCCGAGTCCAGCAGCCCCTGTTCATGGCGGCCAGCCCTGACCACTGTGAACAGAGATTGCTCTGGCACCTGCCCCCGTTCATGGCAGCCAGGGCTGGCCACGGACAGGGGCTGCTGCAGCCCCTGGCCACCACGAACAGGGGGTTGCTTGGCGCCCCTGCGGGCAGGGACTGCTTCCCAGCAGCATCCCCCTATCCCCACCCTGCTGTCTCTGATAGAGGCAGCAGGGGAAGGGGGGGTGACAGGCAGCACCCCAGAGATGGTACTGGGGGAAACCAGCTTTTAAGCCGGCTCTCCCTCCCCCCCCCCCCCCCCCACTTGCTGCCTCTCAGACTGCCTGAGTCCCTGCTCACCCCATGCTCTCTGCTTTTGTACATTTCAAAAGCAGAAGCAGCCGCAGTGGGATCCGGTGCGAGCGGGGACTGCTTCATTGTCCACTCGTGCTGTTTCTCGCTGTGCCTCTGCCTCCCCTGCCCCCCACAGAGACGGTGTTTTGCCGGTTCCACCCAGCACTGGCTCCTGCTCCCCCGCCTTGCTGCCTCTCTCTGATAGAGGCAGCAAGGGGGGAGGAGGCGGGAGGGAAGCGACAAGTCGAATCAACTATTCAATATGCACTTGCTTATCGGATAGTCAACTATTTGCTTACATCCCTAATTTGTGCTGATCTCAGTAAGTGTAGAAATCCAGTTTCTTCAGAGCCCGAAGTCAAATGTGCCACTGAATGAAATGTTGTCTATTAAAGTGGAAAAGCAGAATGCTTTCAAGCCAAGCTCCCCATGCGTACCGGCTCCCACCCAGCCGACTGCCCCCCACCCACACTGCTGTCTCTGATACAGAGGCAGCGGGTGTGAGGTGAAGGGAGGCTGGAGCCAGTGAGCGTGGAGAGCCAGATTAAGTATGCTCAGATGACACTACAGTCAACAGCAGAGCTTTTACAGCTTCTAAGTATCTGTAAGGGCCCACTCCTTCTCAGAGAAAAAGAACATCCAGTGGCTGCAAACTGTCATGATGGCTGAATGCTAAACCATATGATGTGCATCACTTGAGGATTGTCAAGTTTACAAAGGTTTCACAGTCCATGTGGATTTGTGAAGTGCATTATTCCAAAATGAAGAAAGCTCTACATAAGATGAGAGGAGAAATGCTGAAAATGCAGAAAAATTAATCAGCTGTGTTAAATGAGAGAGGTGAAAGCTTGACAAACACATTTGCATGGGGCCTCCATATTGCCAGCGGCAGCACTCATTTTTCAGCAACCATCACATTTTCCTGAAAGATCATCCAGAAATGCCAAGAGTAATGTAAATCTTTATTCTTAACTACAGTGCAAGCCCTATTTAAATAGACCTTATGTAATTCAGATCAGGAAGATCCAGTTGAAAAATTGCAAAGCGCAGTTGAAAGAATTCCAACTAAATCTGCAAACCTTGCTAGACAGCGTCATTCAAATATACCAATATATCCAAGCACACCTTGCATCTCATATGTTTGACCCTCATTTCAGTTTAATTACAAACAATAAGAGAAAAGTTAACTCTGGTTTTCCTCCTGCAATCACCATTCACAATTGTAACTAGTTAGTTCTAAAAATGAATGGTTTTGGAAAAGATTCTGTTCACCTGCTTTTCATACAGGCTAGGTCTACGCTATAGATTTTTTTTTTTTTTTGAAAAAGCTACGCAAATTGCATTCTGCAATTTGCATAGCTTTTTCCGATCGCTTTTCCGGAAGAGGCTTTTCCGCCATTTGGCCAAGTCTAGATGGGGCCAAATGGCAGAAAAGCCTCCTCTTCTACAGGGCTCCCCGAAAGAGCATGCTTGCTCTTCTGCAAAAAAAAAAAAAGTGGACGAGCAAATGCGTCCCTTGGACACAATGGAGTTTTTCTGGGATACCTCTGGTATCCCAGAAAAACCCCGCAGTGTAGACGTACCACAGTGACCACTCACTATTGTCCTTTGGGTTTAAACTAAGTAGTATAGGAAGTTAAAAGAATGTGCAATGGCTTTTTCCTCAGCTACAACTCGGCATAATGTAACAAGATTATGCATCCGCTCTGGCTGCATTACACACCACTTGCCACTCAGTACACAGAATGATTATCGAAAGTAAATTTCAAACATTTTTTCTACATCAATGGATTTATTTACACAAATTAACACAGAGAATGCTTTATAACTAGATACTTACATAATTTGGGTAAGCATGTCAGCATACGTATGTACCAGTATATCTGACGATCATGTGTACTGCTATCTGCACTGCCAAACAAGGATCTATTAAACTAAACAGCAAACCCATATTAGTACAGCTTACCAAATTCACAACCATGAAACACACATCATGCTCCATGAAATCTGTTCTTCCACTGTAACATCTGGTCTTGTGTGTACTTTAATTTTATACCATACAGATTTCACAGGGGAGACCAGCATTTCAAACTGAGTTCTGACCCAAAAGGGATTCAACAGAGTGTTGCAACATTATTTTAGGCATCTCATAATATTGCCACCCTTACTTCTGTCTTCAGAGCTGGGTGGTACAGAGCAGCAGCTGTTGGCCGGTTGCCCAACTCTGAAGGCAGTGCCCCATCAACAACAATACAAAGTAAGGGTGGCAACATTTTACCATACCACCTTTACTTTTGCACTGCTGCCCTTATGCTTGATGGCTGGAGAGCAATACCTCCTAACTGAGGGCCCAGCTTCATGGGCAGCGATGCAGAAACAGAGGTGGCAATATAATACCACTCCATCCTTACTTCTGCAGTGCTGGTGACTCTGACATCAAGCTGGAATCCTGGCTAGCAACTGCCGCTCTCTAACTGCCCAGCTCTGAAGGCAGTGCCACTGCCAGCAGCAGTATAGAAGTAAGGGTAGCAATACCCCTACAATAACCTTGCAGACCCTCCACACACAACTCCTTTTTGGGTCAAGACCCCTACAAATGCAAAACTGTGAAATTTCAGATTAAATAGATGAAATCATGAAATTTACAATTTTTAAAATCCTATGACTGTGATATTGACCAAAATTGACCATGAATTTGGTAGGGCCATACATATTAACTATGTTTACAAGTAGAACTAAAGCCTAACTGAAAACAGTTTACAGCCATATTGCACGTTGATGCAAATTGCATTTTACCCATTTTCTCTATGATCGGATTACAAACACACTAGATAAATTTTCAATATGTCAAATAAAATAACACAAATTGACTATCTAATGACTTTAGGGAAAAAATTCTATAAAATGAATGGCTTCTATAAATACTAGATTTATAATCATCTGGCAAGAAACACCACAGTTTCCACCAGAGAAATAAATCTATTTTAAATCTTTTTATGTGAACAGAAGGAGGATAATGTGAAATTAAATATGCAATATCAAGTCTATCTAGTTTAAGGCCTACCTTATCAGAATAGCATTTATATATTACACTAGATTTCACCTTCTCTATGTATTTAAAAAACAATCACCCTTCAACATTTTTCCCTACTAGTCTGCAGAAGTAGTTTGACAAAAAACATACACGGTCTGCAACTGAAACAGGAACAAAACCAACACACTGCAAGTAAATTAATATTCCACCACCAATCATTTTCTATTCTGCAGGAAGGAAACAGGAGGGACAGATCTACTCAAATGTTACTGGATTTCAAATGTATCAAAAGATGGAAGAATCATTCATGGGTGTCCTGAGACTGTACACAGAAGCAGCAAAAAGAGTGAAATTAACAAGATCCTAGTCAATTCTACTCTGCTGCCTGGGAGTTCTCTGTTTGAAATCTTGCCTACTCCTGGAAAACCGCCCCTTGATGACATGAGTATCAGCAGTGCATCCAGTTGCAACCCTGCTGAAAACTGCAGATATTGACAGTCACAGTTAAGCTGTTCTCCAAGCTGTACAGGAGATAACAAGCTCTAGTATTGAACACTTCATCCACTCTTGCTGTTAAGATATGTTCATCAGCATTTCCAGCTGCTCCTATTATTGGCACCCAGTGTCAACAATGGGCCCTTTTCCTAACATATGCAAGACTGAGGTAGGGTTGCCAACTTTCCTGACTGGATAGACCAGACACCATTGCCGTGAACAGTGTCTGGTCAGGAAAGTTGGCAACTATGCTACGGAGGAGTAGTGCAGACCAGAGTTTCTCAAAATCTATTGGTAGCATCATTTTTCCAGCCCAGGCAAGCCTCACAGCATGGGCATTGTTGGGGTAGGGAAGGCAAAACAGTAGCCCCTCCCTGCAGCACCCAGCTGTTGCTCCTGAGTAGCTGCTACCAAGGGCAGTGAAATCACTGCCTGTGTGTCTATACTGGTGCTGCCACCAGGATCAGCACCCTGCAATACACAGCCTTCTTGGAGACTCCAGGCAACACTTAATGAGACAAGTGGGGCCAGTGCTGAAGGCAGCTCTTATCTGCAGAAGCAACTGCAGCACTTGGTTGTGGGTCACTCCCCTGGGCAACTTCCCTTCTCCCACCCAGCTGGTGCATGGGAAGCCTGGGACTCCACAGGTGGTCTGTGAGTTCCCAGCCCACCTTCCAAGAGGGTGGGCTCTTGCTGAAGGGCCAGTGGGAGGCAGGAACAGGGAAATGGGTTGGCACTTCCCTTGCCTGGGACCAAATTCAGTTTACAGTTGCTCTAGCTATGGCAGCAGCTTAAAGAGCCTGGCAGCTCCCCATCAAAGTGAGGGGCTTCCACTCCATGACATGCTCCAAGCACAGAAAAGGACTTAAGTCTGGGTGTGCTGAATGAGAACTCTACTTACTACCGACTTCCTACTGCAAAAACAAATCATGTACATATTTGTTTTTCTTAAATTTAATTAAGGATTTTAGGAAAAACTCTCAGAACTACCACCTGAAAGAGTTGGTGGCCACACTCTCAGGCCACCAAAACCTGTTGAGAACCCCTAGTTTAGAAAGTAAGCAACCGCTGAGGTGAGGCAGGCAAGAGAAAAATTGTTTCCCTTCTTCCATCTCCTCATTCCCACACACTTCTCTCTTTAAAAAAGCCTCAGAACACACCCGTCGGGTAATTATTATCCTCATTTTTCAGATGTAGAAACTAAGGCAGAGAGATTAAATACTTTAAGGCCAAGAATGGAGTCAGTGTCAGAGCCAGGATTAAGACACAGGAGTGGCTACCTCTGCATTCAGATCACAGTGCCTCTACAGATGACGCCTTTTCAATAGCAGCTGCAGAGGATAACACCTATGTTGCTCATGTACACATACCAGCAAGGTTTGTCTTTGACAGGCAATGACGATTTATCACACTGAAGAGTTCTAATGAACCAAGCACCTGCCCGTGATTTCACAAATATTCTGATTAAACCATTACATAATTTTCGCAATATTAGATAAGGGATTTCTGAATAAAAGTGAAGGTCTGCCTACCTCCTACATAACTATTTCATAGAAACTCTGGGAGCAAATGCTCAAATATGCTTTACAAAAATCTGCCATTTTAATGACAGATCTACATTTTAGAAGAGCCACATACAATGCAGTTGCTGCCATAGTAGTTCTGTGACCCTCACACTTCAAATATAGAACTGTCTGAAAACTGAAATTCCTATTACATGGAATTCACATTACACAGCAAATTCTGGGGGGAAAATTACTCCAAAATAGAATGAAAAATTAAATATCAAGATTTCTTACAGAACCAGAAACCCAACATTTAATTCAGAAGAAGCTGAATGAAACAACATTCCATTTTGACCTGAGATTCCTGCTGCCCCCAACAGAGCCACCAGGTGGAAAGCCAGACAGCATGGGAAGGCCTAGTTTTGAGGCAAGTGGGAAGCATGAGTGGGAAAAGATGCTTTCTACTTCCAACAGTCAATATTTTTTGTTCTTAGTTCAGACTCAAGCAAGAACTGAGGCAGTCAGGGGAAGTGAGCCACTTTGAGGAGGGACTCAAGGTTCATGCAGGTACATAGGGGAAGAAAGGAGCTCAAGGGGAAGAAGGAGCAAAAGACAGAGACAGTTCTAGCTGAGCAGTAGGGTGAGACAGGCTGACACATGGTGGGAGAGGGGGCGGTTTTAGCCCTGACTCAAGAAGAGTGGAGGGAAGCGTAGCTCAGACACACAGGGGAAGCCCCAGCGGTAGCTCAATGTCGCAGAAGGGGTTGGGGAAGTGGCAGCTTGAGGGCAGGCTCCCGGGCACGGCGGGTGGGATACAAGAGCAGGCGGCGAGACCCCAGGCACAGAGTGCGTGCAGGCGAGTGAGGGACCGGGGTGGGGGGGAACCGACTGCAGGGGCCCCCTGGCCAGGGTGTGTGCGGGAAGCTGGTGGGACCCACGGCCAGTCTCGGGATGGGTCCAGGCAGCTCTAGGGGGCGGCAGGAGAGGGGCGGGCCAGGCTCTGTCACTCACAGAACTTGGAGGTGGAGGTGTTGATGTTGATGGTGGCAGCAGCGACGGCTCCTCCCTTGGCAGCAGCAGAGTCACAGCCCCGCAGCAGGCCATTGGCCTCGGGCACCATCTGGATCTCCGCCGCCTCCTCCTGCTGCTGCCCCCTAGGGCCCTTCCTATCCAGGGGCCGGTCGCCGAGCGGGGCCTGGGCATGGCCCGCGGGGGGCTGCTGCCTGTAGCCATCCACGCCGGCCTCCCAGTTGTTATGGTTCTGATCGTCCATCATGGCCTCATAGCTGCTGCTGCTGCCCCCCTCCTCCTCCATGCTCTCCTCCTCCATCCTGCCCGGGGGAGGGGGGCCCGCGCGCTCCGGCGGGGGCTGGGCGGGAGAGGCGCGCGGCGGGGGGGGGAGGGGGAGCTCACACCCGGCCGCCCATCCTGCACGTTACATCGCAGGGCTCGGGCCGCAGGAAGGCAGGGCAAAGCGGCGGAAACAGCAAGCTCAGGCTTCAGCCGTCAAGCACCGCTCCGCCGTCGCGACACTTTTGCGGCGAAGGCGGCAGCGCCGCGGGGCACTATGGGGATCGGTAGTTTCATCGGACCAGGGAGGCCCAGCGGGTGTGTCACGTGACTTCTCCCGCCACATTCATGTTTTTCCCAGCGCCATGACACGATAGGCAAAGGGTGGAGGGCAGAGCGAGGTGTTGAGCCGTGTTTATGGGGGTGCGTGTGGAGGAGCTCCCTGGTGGAGATGACCCCTCTCTCTGTGCAGGGGAGAGGCCCTGATGGCAAGGGGGAGAGGGGAGGCCCTGATGGGAGTAGGGATGTAAAATTTTGATTAATTGGCTAATCAAATAGATGCAATTTGCATTGACTATTTAATTAGTTGATAATGGTGCCTCTGTTCAATTGTAGCAACAGCCCTTGGGCGAAAGCACTGCAGGGAGCCTGGTGCCAGTGGGAAATTATTATAGCGCTACAGCTACACTGACTATGTACAGAAGGATGACCAATGCAAAACAAACAAAAAAACAACAACCAACATTCCCTAATCTCTTTCAGTTACAGTAATCTTAGGAGTTACTTGCAATTATTACTATTTACTTATCTTATTTTAGTGTTCAGAATCACCAGTCATGGTCCAGAACGCCAATGAGCTTGATGCTGTACAAATACAGAACAGAAAAACCAGTCCCTGCCCCAAAGAATTTATAGTCTAAGCCTGTCTATACTACCACCTATATCAGCAAAACTTATGTCACTCAGGGTGTGACCAGTCGACCCCGATCAATGTAAGTTGCACCAACATAAGCGCTAGTGTGCACAGCACTATGTTGGTGGGAGAGTTTCTCCCACTGACATAGCTTCTGCCACTTGCAGGAGTGGGTTTTTTTTTTTTTGTGTGCCAACAGGAGAGTTCTCTCTTGTCTGTATAGCATCTGCTGTTTGCAGGGGTAGTTATCTTATGCTGGCAAGAAAGCTCTTTCCTTCACCATAGAGCATCTTCACCAGATATTCTGTATGTGCAGACATGGCCACTGCAACGATGAAAGGTAAAACATTCCAGACAGAATTGTTATTTTTATGTTAAAAATTGCAATCTCTTGTCATTCAGATTGTACCACCCAATGAGAGGGCCTTTGTAAATGAGTGAGGGCATTGGTACTGTTAGTTGTGTTTGATTCCAAACTCACTTTCCTGACATGGCTGAACTTGTCACTGACTTATCTCTGTTAGAATCTCTCAGGATGTACTTGACAAGCTGGTTTTCAGTGGTTAAGCATGAGGTAGCGTCTTTTGCTACCAGCTTATACACAATTCCAATTCAATTCCTTGTCAGTTTCAGTCAACATCAGACAAATGAAAAAGAAAAGTTGTACATAAAATCAGCCTTATATGGAGATACCTATATATAGTTATATAGCTGTAGAGTACCCTTGAACTTGTCTTTGAAGACTGAGCTAAAACTAGAACTGCTAAAAAAAAAACTGTCAAAAACATAATTTGGGCAAAAGATATCTTTGAATTGAAAACAAACTTCCAAACATATTTCCTGTTTCTGAGTTGAAAACTGGATAACATTTTTTATCACAAGCTGGAGATGTTATGGGTTTTAGATTTTCAGTGAAAAAGCAACCACAAAAATTGTGGGAAGACATGACAAAATCAAAAAAGGAACAACATTTCCCATGGAAAAACAAGTGGCAAACCTACTTCAAGAGAGGCCCAACAAGGAAAATAACAGAAGACCAGTAGTCATTGTCTACAGCCCCTAGCTTAAACCCCTCCAGCACATCATTCACAATCTACAACCTATCCTGGAAAATGATCCCTCATTCTCACACACTAGGGATGTAATAGTATAGTCGATTAACCAATAAGCAAAAGCTTATTGGTTAATGCTATAGACTACACGCATTCCTCCCCCCCCCCCACCCATGCCAGTTAATTTTTTAGCAGGCTGGCCAGCAGTCTAGCTCAGTCCCAGCTTGTACTGGGTCCTGGACTTACCCCCGCAGCGGCTCTGCATTTGAAATATATTAGGAGCCAGGCAGGCAGCCCGGCTCAGTTCCGGCTAGTGCCGGGTCCAGGAGCTCAAACCACTCCCCCCAGGGCTGGACCGAGCTATTCCGGCACCCCGGGCAGACAGTTTAATTGCGCCCCAGGTTGGGGGAGTGCGCATGCGCGGCCCCGCCCCCGCGCCGGAGCGTGGGAGAGGGCGCATGCGGAGCCCCGCCCCCGCCTGGCATGTGGGGGAGGGCGTGCGGAGCTGGCGGTGGCAGGACGCACTTGCCCGGCCCAGCCCAGCCCAGCTACCACTGCTGGCGCACAGCCTGGGGCCGCCCAGGGTGGGCCGAGCCTGGCCGTGCAGGGCCTCGTGGCCACGGGGGGAAGGGCACTGCTGGCCGGAGCTGCGGGGGTTAACGCAGCCCCCCGCCCCGGGCGGCCACTGCAGGGTGGCTGCTGGGAGCTGCTACAGGCCGCGATCCGGGAGCCGGGTGCGCGGTGCCTGATAGCAGCTGCCCGGCTAGCCCATGCCTTAATCCGGCCCTGCCTCCCCCCCCATTCAATTAACCAATATTTAACATCCTTATCACAGACCTTGGGAAACAGGCCAATCCTCACCTACAGACAACCCCCCAACCTGAAGCAAATACTTACCAGCATGTACACCCCACTCACGCAGGAACCTACCCTTGCAATAAACACCATTGCTAACTCCGTCTTCATGTCTATACAACTAACGCCATCACAGGACCTAACTACATAAGCCACAACACTGCGGCTCATACAACTACACATCCTCTGATGTGATATATGCCATCAAGTGTCAGCAATGCCCCTCTGCCATGTATACTGGCCAGACCTGACGGTCTCTGCAACAAAGGATAAATGTACACAAATCAGACTTCAGAAATGGTAACACACATAAACCTGTAGGGGAATATTTTAACCTTCCTGCACACTCAATCATGGATTTAAAAGTAGCCATTCTTCTACAAAGGAATTTTTCCACCCAGTTACAGAAAGAGCCTGTTGAACTGGAATTCATTTATTAATTTGACACTGTCAACCTGGGCTTAAATAAAGATATTAACTGGTTAATGCACTACAAAGTCAATTTCCCCTGCCTTTGACATTCACATTTTCATATCAAAAGCTATGAAATGGACGCATCCAGTCCTCTTAATTAGCTTCATTAACACATGTCCTACAATTGACAAGTATATAAACTGCTTTTATATACATCTGGGATTCTGTATTTCCACTTCTGTTATCTTGGATTCTGTTATTTCCACTTGAACTCATCTGATGAAGTGGGTTTTACCCACAAAAGCTCATGATCCTACAATTTGTTAGTCTCTAAGGTGCCACAGGACAACTCATTGCTTTTAAAGTTACAGATGAACACGGCTACCCCATCTAAGACTTATTAGAAACTTAGTTTGTCTTTATTTGTATTGTATTATTTGAGGGAATCATCTTACTGTGTGTGGATGAAGCTTCTATAATACTCTTCTAACACATAATATTACATGCAGTATGTGCCTACCTTCTATAACGATCTTCTGTCCTCAGTAGCACTGGGTTTCGGTTGCTTAAATGGTAATCCATGCTGACTGCACAAAGAGTGTAAGCCTTCTATTTGTCCACAAAATGAATATAGCATGAACAGCAGCCGTGCAAATGTCTCCATCCTCACTGCCATCACTCACGTAAATTGTAACTTGGTGAGGTAATCTCTGGAGAGGTGTGAAAATACCTCAGGATTCATGCTCATTTATTCTTTGGCCTGAAGGACAATGGGCCTGATCCATGTTTATTGAAACCATTAAACTCCAATAGTCATTGGAGCAGGCCTGTTGTGAAGGGCCTGGATGAATTTAGGGATTAAAACAAAACGACTCCATCAGGCTTTGTTTGAACCAGAATTCAATAAGCTGGAGTCTGCAGTTTCCTGGAGTCTCTCTGTTTCCCACAGAGTCATGGCTTGATTTAGGGACCAAATATGGCTCTGGTAAATCTCTTGTAGAGCTCAGATTACTGATAGGCAATGGTCCCTGTCCCACCATCCCGTTTTGGTGATCTCTTGCTTTGTCTTGACCACAACAAGATGAGGGATAATAATTTACTTTGTTGTTAACGTGAGCTGTGACTCCATCACATCTTTCTTTGTGTGGCTTGTGGTGTGTAATATTTAATGTCAATAGAGCCCATTATAATGCATGTTATGGTGAAATCTAAATCAGCAAACAATTTTAGACTAGATTAGTGTGTCAATTTTCTAGTAATCACAAAGACATGTAAATGATGTTTGCACATCTTAATTGCTACTAAGAAGTGTGTGTGTGTGGTGTTAACCTGCAGATCAAGTCATTTCTCCTGCTGATCTAAATGCTCTCAGATTTGATGCCAAGTATTTAAAATTATGAGCCAAGGAGAGCAGTAGGCACATAACTATCCTCAGCACAATTTTTTTCTATATTCTGTTTATTTATAAACTGTCTTGTCAGTGTTTGAGGAAAGCGGAAAAAGAAAATAATATCAACATTTATCTCTTCCTAGGATTATTTTCTCTAGCTCATTTTCCTTCTTTGCACATGCCCGGTATTGTCTTTGCAGAACTTTTGTTTATCTTTGGCCACTTTATGCATCACCCTATCTGGGACTATGTAATTCCTTTTAATTTATGTGATAGCATTCCTTGACCCTTCCTCCCCCTCCCATGCGCACACACTGTACTTAAAGCGGTAAGAGTCCAAAATAAAATATTGCACCAAAGAGTTCCATATTTATTCTCTTCCTCTGCTCTGTGCAACAAATTGGTTCCTTTCACAAGTCAATTTTCTTTTCTTACTATGTTCTTTCTACTTCGTACAAGGCAATGATAAGTAGCTTCTCAAACTTATGGCTGATGCTATGTAGCCCATGAGTGAATGCTGGTTAAACTGCTACCATCCGATATATTTAATCATGGATGAAGCAGCTGTGCGTGCTTGCATTTCAGAGACCTTGCTGGAAGATCCAGCTGATTCAGGTTCTTCCAGCTAGCTACTTGTTCAGCGTGAGCCTATGGAGGACCCTGCAGAGGGTATGGCTATATTTTTGCCTCTTATCTCAAAGATAGGATTTTAAGGAAGAGTCCAACTTGTACAATATGAAAGTGCCAGGATTAAATTAATATGGATGAGTTATGATAATGTATAGACCAGTCTGCTACTCACCATAATTCCCATCTGAGTTATGTTCTTGTATGGTCTAGCAGTGAAGCTGTGGAGACATCATGTTCGAGGGAACTTCAGTGCCCATGCTATCCATATCTTTTTTGTGTTTGTTCATGTTCTCATGGCAACTGTGGGAAGACCTTAAAATGTTTCTGACTCATAACTGTATTCACATTCTGCATCTAAATTTTAGGACAGGATTGAAAACACAGGGTGTTAAAAGGAGGCGTTCATGATAGCTTGATCATTATCTGCTCTTGACTGAGTTCACTGCTGATCTTTGCCTCTGGAAGATGCGGGCCTGTTCCTATGGAAACCAATGGACATAATGAGATTCCATTTTGTCCTAGGGCTGCTAATTCTCATCCAATGATTGAATCACACTGTCCTTCTTGTGAAACATAAATATCAGTTGCAAAGGAACATTGATACAGTGGTACCTGGATTCCCCTCCCTGTCCCCTCCCACATTGTGCCTTTAGGTCTCAATGGTTTACAGTTGGAGAATAAAGTATTGGTGGAGAAAAAACTGGTGCAAGGAAGATAATCCATGTTCCATACTGAATTTCTAGTTTTGTAGCAATTTTGATCATAGTAAAGTGCTTTGTCCTTAACCTTGTCATCTATAAAATGCAAAACAGCAGACTTTTCTAAATTGTGGGCAGGCCAATTGCCAACTTGCTTTAGCTCGATAGTTGATTTGTGTTTCTTGCTGTAAGAAACTCAATATTTTGTGGACAAAAGCATTGAGCTCTGGATCATTATGGTTACTTACCTAAGAAAGGAACAATATCAGAGCAGTAAGTGAGAAATGTGGTGATCTCTTTTGTGGTTGGTTTTCACGTAGTTTCAGTTTCAGGGTTTTATTATGTGTATGGAGTTGTGCCAACGTATCTCTGGAATGGACCCATGACTTTGATCCATAGTTAAGGCCACTGGAGATTTTGGAGCTTTACTGATGAAGATTACTATACCATGCTTGTGGAGGCTAAATGCAAGCAGCTGTTAACCAGATCATAGTTAGTCTCTTGTCTGAGAAAATTATCTTTTGACTTTATTAAATTTGCTAATTACCATTATATTCTTAAACCTCCTTTTTTAGGGGTGGTAACAAAGGTGTCAAGGGGTAGCATCTGAATTCTGCATATTTCCCTGATCTCTATTGGTTTACTTTTTCATACCTGCATATGGAAGAGACTCTGTTTTTAGACCAGTGGTTGATCTCCTGATAGATCATGTTGATTTTTATTACATTTAGCAGCGGCTTTTGATGCCAAGATAATGAAATATTGACCATTCTCTTGTGTGGTGGATGGAGCAGTACCTCAGTGAATTTATTCTTCCTCTCCGAGTGACCTCAGAGTTAATGCTAAGCAATGCTTTCTCCCCTCTGCTCCAAGCTCCTAAGTTTGAGATTTCACAGGGTTCCATTTTATTACCACTCCTATTCAACATGTTATGTGCTACTACTATGATAGATCATTAGACATTGTGGGCTTCACTGTTATCAACATGCAAACAGACTTGGGTCTTCTCCTTTCCCATAAACTCAGATTTTACAGTCTATTTCCACAGTGACCAAATGAGGAAGATACCTAAATGAAAGTAAACAGACCAAGATTTAATTCTGCTAATTGGGAAGAAAAGGGAGGCATTTAATAAAGAAGTTGAAAGAGGGCATGTACCAACTATCGAGTGTGTTTGCCTTCCTTTTGACACAATGGTGTGCAAGTCTAGTGATTCTCCATTGAACTTAGATTGTCAGGTAGTGATATGGTCCATAATGCCTTTGATTGCTTACTGAAGTCAAGGTGGTATTACCTCTCCTCTCTGCTGAAGGCTTCACAAAAGTTATTTATTCCTGTTACTTATATGCTAGACTACTCCAATGCATTCTACTCAGAGCTGAAGTTGAAAGCCCTTCCTTCATAATATATTGGCATAAACTGAGCACTGATGCTCAAATACATGCATTTCCTTTCTATTAATTTCCTGGGACAGTTCAGTGTATTGATGATTATATGTGAAGTTCCGAATAGTGTAGGACCCAATTATCTCAGAAACCACCTTTTACTATATGTTCCCTTATGGCAGCATAAATCAGCTGTGATGCTCTGGGTGTTGATTCTTTTCTTCAGGACTCTTGGGGGGATTATTCTGCAAGGTGTCCTCAACTCCCAGTGAAGTTACTGGGAAGTTGAGACTCACAACTGGCTTATGTATGGAGTGCAGCATTTGACTCTAGCCCAACACACAGCAATCAGGGTATGTCTAGACTACATGGCTCCGTCGACGGAGCCATGTAGATGAGTTTACTAGACATAGGAAAATGAAGCAGCGATTTAAATAATCGCCGCTTCATTTACATCAAAATGGCCACCGCACTGTGCCGATCAGCTGTTTGGCGGCACAGCAGGGCACTCTGGATGCGCGGCGGTCGACAAGGGAAGCCTTTGTCGACCGCTCCGGTAAACCTCATTTCATGAGGCATACCGGAGCGGTCGACAAAGGCTTTCCTTGTCAACTGCGGCGCGTCCAGACTGCCCCGCTGTGCCACCAAACAGCTGATCGGCACAGCCTGGTGGCCATTTTGATGTAAATGAAGTGGCGATTATTTAAATCGCTGCTTCATTTTCCTATGTCTAGTAAACTCATCTACATGGCTCGGTCGACGGAGCCATGTAGTCTAGACATACCTTCAGGTCTGAGATCAGTATCAATGATTTTTTTCCAAACATATAAAACAGTGTATGTTTAACCATTCTGAGTTATGTGAGTGTTTTAAAAACTCTTTATTCAGGAGGCCTTTTCAATTCTGAAGAATACATTGGTAAGCAAGTGCATTAAATGGTCTTTTTGGAATGGAAACAAACAGTCTGAAAACTAGCTGCTATATATGTGAGATATAATAATTATGTCACATAAAGAGATTTTTTTGCATAATCCTAGTACACCTACTACCTAACTTATGTACTTATATTTGCATAACTCAACAGTTAATCCATACATACTTGTAAAATCATGTATTTAACCATCCAGAATCTAAGATTAATGTAGTTAAAATATTAAAATAATATTTAATAAAAAACTCTAGTCTTTGATAAATAATAATCAGTAAAACTGCCAAAGGAGCATGTTTTTATCTTGGATATGTGAGGAATTATACATGCAAATCCCCAAACACCAAGAGGAATCTTTTCCCCCTCAAAACATATTTAGCCCAGAACAAGAACAGTTCTGGGGCTATTTCAAACTATCAGCTAGCAAGCAATACAAATTTATTACCATCCCTGAAATGCTTTTTTAAAGGTAGACTGTCAAATCCAGCTTTGAAATTCCTTGGCTGATTTTGTAACATGTTACAACTTGAAAGTTATTTCATATCAGATGTGGCTGAACTAGAAGCAGTGCAGTCAGTTTCCTGTTTATTATTGACAGGTTTATTCATGTATTTTCCACTGTAAAGAAATTTGGGCAGAGAACTTAAAAACATGACTTAAGAAGATTAAGTAGGGCTGAAGATGAGAGTTGTTAGGCTGTAGAATAAACAGACAAATGATTCTATGTTGAAAACCTCATCGGATTACAAGTTTGTTCAATGCAGTGAATGACAAGGAAATTATTCGTGAACACACAATTGAAAGCTTGACTTTAAAGCAATATGAATGATCTAGATTTGAAATTAAGAGGATTAAAAGAGTGTAAATAATTCAGCTCTCGTGGGCTGCATTTGGAGATTATTTCCTTACAATTTATACATCTATCCACTCGGGGGAGTACTTTCCATTAGGTATTCCTTTTCATATATGTATTTGTTCATTCACTCTTCCTTCAAAATAAATGTTCAGCAAACTAAAAACTTAGCAAAAAAAAAAAAAAAAAAGACACTAGAAAGAGCTTGGGACTTGTCCTGCCCCAAGAACTACTTCCAGGAATAAAGTCCATTCACAAATTTATTTATAAATTTCAACAACTGAATAGAAACCACATCACTTAGTGCATCTGTTTTTTAAAATAAATATTTGTCATTGTTGACAAATTGCTATAACAGACTGTATGTGTGAATGTGCATATATTAATATTATGGCTTGTTTAGCTCCATACAATGAAAATGTAGCCTTTTCCTTAAGAACTTATATTAATACAGTATATTCTGTTTTATAGAAGATCATATATTGCACTCATCACCATATTATCTGAATGCCTTCCAGGGCTACTAAAAGCAACATTACCACACGTCTGTCGTGTGATGTTTGTTCTCTCATAGTCTCCCCAGGTGGAGAAGCATGCGCAGTGGGGCATCTTCTTTTAGTAGGATTTGGAGGTAGGGGGTAATTTTGTTTCATTATCCATGTTGCTATGTACTTAGGTAGAGAAGGCAAGGTCAAAGAAATGTGCCTTGAAATTTAAGCCGATGTAGCAAGGTTTGAATTGGTCCTTTACACCTGGGGGAGTTTGTTCTAGTCTTGGACCAGCCCCTGAAAATGTTCTCTCTGCTACATGGATGAACTTCATTTTCACCATTGTGAGATAAGTGTAGTTGTTGACTACAGTCTTCATCCTGGAGCTTTAGACAGTCTTTTAAATATGCTGGGCTCAAGCAATTGAACACCTTAAAAAGAAGGATTGAGACTTTGAACTTGATTCAAATTCTATGAGAAGACAGTATAGTGATTGGAGGACGGGTCTAATATTCTCTTGGTAGCTTGCATTGCTGAGGAGATGCATTGCAGGGTGCTGTATTAGATGGAATTAGCTGCACACCTCACTATATCCCATTGCAACAGTCTACCCAAGAAGTGACCAAGCTGTGAATAATTGAGGCCAGATTATCATGTGTCATTTATGGTAGTCAGGGATCACTGAGGTGCAAAGTATAATAAAAAGTCTTTGGCAAGCTTAGTAAGGAGGAGTGCTACCAGCCCCACCTATAATATGTTTGAGAAACAGAGTTGATGGAAAGTAGTTAATTTAATACTGGTGAACTACACCAATCTTTTCAATCTCCAAGATGAGGATGGAGCCCCTGGTAAAAAATCTCCAACTGACAGCCCCAGAGACTCCTTTATCTGTAGAATAAATAGAGCACAGGTAGCAGAAGTGCAGTCCTCTCAGTGTGCCTCAGATCTTCTGAGATTGAGAGACTACCAGTCCAGTGGTCTCCAACGTTTTTAAGCACAAGACCACTTTTTAAATGTAACTCAGTCCAGGATCTACCTCAGACCCAAATACCCTTGTCCTGCCTCCTTTCCAACCCCTTACCCAAGGCCCTGCCCCTGCCCTACCCCTTCTCCCAGGACCCGCCTTGCTCACTCTGTGGAGACAGGGTACAAGGGCAGGGGGAGGGGGACACCCTGGCATCAGCCTCCCTCTTTCCTGCCTCCTACACCCTGCACAGAAAGCAGGAGGCTCCAAGGCAGAGGGCAGGAGTAGGACAGCAGTGGAGAGAGGGGCAATTGATGTGCTGGCACGTGATAGCCTCCTAGCCAAACCAGACAGGGTCACCTGCCAGTAGGGATGTTAGAAATTATTTATTTTAGTAATCATGTGGCCACAACAAGTTTAAGTCATTACACGGTTTTTAAAATGTTTCTCCCTGGGGGCAAGGTCAGCAGCCACTACACTCCTGGCCCCCACTCCCAGGGAGCCCACTGCCACCCTGCACTGTATCAGAGTCAGCAGCGTGGGTTGGCAGGCGGTAGCCAGTGGGTTTAAAAATCGGCTCCCCGCACAGACCGGCTTCCACCTGCCACTCCGCATTGCTGCCTCTGATACACAGGCAGCTGTGTGGGGTGGCAGGCATCTCCCCTGCATTCTCTTCATTTAAAACTCAGATAGGCAGGCTAGGACTGAGCCATCCTGCTGGCCCAAGTTTAAAATGCAGAGCACGTGAGGAGGGGTGTTGTGGTTAACTGGGACTGTTAACCGATAAGCAATTACTTATCAGTTAAATGGTTTGCAGACTAGCTGCTAACATTCCTACCTGTCAGAGGCTCCAAGATCTACCAATAGATACCGATCCACTTGCTGGGGACCACTGACTTAGGGTGTGTCTATACAGCAAAGTTATTTCGGAATAACAGCCATTATTCCGAAATAACTGTGCAAGCGTCTACACAGCAATTCCGTTATTTCGAAATAATTTTAAAATAACGGACGGCTTATTCCGACTTCTTTAAACCTCATTCTACGAAGAATAACACCTATTCCGAAATAGCTATTTTTCACTTCTGCTATTTTGAAATAGCCCCTCAGCAGAGCCATTCTAAGTTATTCCCCCTAGGGCTCTAAATTGAGATAGCATGTCTACGTTAGGGAAGCCTGCCTCGGACTAATTTTGAGGCTTCCCTTCAGTGTAGATGTGCTATTTTGAAATAAGCTATTTCGGAATAACTAGTCTGAAATAGCTTATTCTGAAATAACTGTGCAGTGTAGATGTAGCCTCAGTCTATAGCTCGGACTTCTCTGCAGAGACTGCCAGCAGGGGGTGTGCAAATTCTGTTGTTGGGTCTTCAAGATATGGATGCCTGAACTGTACAAACTTATTTCCCACATGCCAGCAGATGATAATGTCTTTTCACAGCCCAGCTAAGCTGAATATAACGGGCCTGATGTTCACTTACTCTAAGCCTCCTTTAAAACCCCTTGTCACTGGTATAAAGTGGGTGTCCATTACATCTCCATAGCAACTGACAGGGGCATTAGCATAATTGAGAATTTAGGCCAATACAATTCCTCTTTGTCAGATTCCATTGCATTGTAGACGAATTTTGTAAGTGTTTATATGCTAACTCTTCACATTTTGGTAGGTACCCCTAAACTGTGCTACACTGTAAAAATTCACCAAAAATGGCTATTTTTCATATCAAATCCTTTAGAAGATGTTATATCTTCACTACAAAATTTGCCTTTGTTCAAAAAGAAGTTCCATATTCACTAGAAAATTAGCTCTTCCTCCCCTCCCTCCAATAGTTTAATTTCAACTTCACATTTTCCTTTTTTTGGAAGAAAAAGGTATGAATTTTCTTATTTTTAATGACGTGAAGAGTCCTAATATTGGGAGTACATGCTGTTTTGCTGGAAATATTTTGCACACCCCTGTTCATATGTCATTCAGTTCCTTAGGTTGATAGGAGCTTTGGATAAAGCCCATAGTTAGTACATTTTATTGTTAAATTCACTATTAATCTCACTTAAGCAATTACAAACTGGATCTTTTTAACTCCTGCCACTTACTCAACCACACACAGATCCATTGCCACAAACCCTAGTAATGAAAATAAAGAATTACAAACATTGTCTTTCTATTGCATTGGACCACCACAAGCAGGAAAGTGATCTCGTTGAAAAGTCAAGGCGTGTTCTGCACTACAAAAGCAGCTGAGCGCTTATCAAATGTGCGGAAGCCTAATGTTCAAAGGGTAACTTGTGCACCTTAGTACTCATGTATTATAAAAAAAAAAGCACAAAAACAAAGTACTACTCATGGTAACCTTCTTGTTATATGTAATAGGTCAAGGATCTTCTGAGGCTTTGAAGTGAGGACAGGAAAGGGGAAACTTTTGATACTGCCAATGTACTGCTCATAGCAGAATGCAATCTTGGTATCCATCTTGATTTCTGCATCATCAAAGTGAAAGTCCTTTATAGTCCTTTTTTATTTTTTCTCACTTATTTGAAGGATTTGCATGAGTGCTGAAGTAAAACATACAATCAAATATATGTTAATATGCTGGACATTAAAAACGGGTTTAAATATTCCATGAAAATATTCCACTCAAATGTACTGACAGTGGAACAACACTAGGCTATTGTAAATCAGGCTCCATATTTTTTGTTATCAATCATTTCCACCAGGGGGCCTTTATGTTTCACAACTGAAAAGAAACATCTTCATACAAAATGAAAATTGTTACATTATGCAACTTGTGTACACACTTTATTTAAATCAGTAGCTTTTAAACCAAGTCTGCTGTAGATTTCTCATTCAGATTTCCCTTCTGAAAGGCTAGCTGCCTGTCAGGAGCTTGGCTTACGCCCATTCCTGCCTGATCGAAATGAGTTGGCTTGATTCACTGCATAATATGCACCACCTGTGTTCCAGAGGAACTGAATTGGCACCAATGTGTTTTCATTTAGGCCAACCTATATATATATCATTTTTCCTCCCATCACAAATTTAGATTCTTTATGAGAGACTGGCAGGTTTTATGTGGTAATGTACTACCAATGATATTTCAAAATTCCAAATGACCTTGTTTTTTATGGCCTTACATTAGACATAAACATATTTCACTAGGATGAAAGCTGGTTTGGCTACCAATGCTGTGTAGGTCATTAGCAGCCAGAAACTAGTAACACAGTTCTTTGCTCTATAATAATACTACAGACATAATAATGTCCTTGGTCTTATTTTTGCCAAGGGGGACAACCAAAACTGTATGTAAATTTTCTGCTGTTTCATCATGTTTTCTAATTTGACTTGCTCCATTATCTCCTGGTAATCTCCCTCACCATTACTAAACCTTCATTTGTGTGTCCTGTCTATTGTAAGATTTCTAAAAGCACACCATTTATCATTCAAGTCCTTCTTGACTAAAAGCAAAAAGGAAACTCTAGCCTTCTCAGGAACACCGTTTATTTCTTGTACCTTTAAGGGGCTTTGGGTTTTTTTTTTCATTTTTTCCTCACTTACTTGAAGGATTTGCATGAGTGCTTGACTAACAACTTTGGTACTGATAAAATAATGTTTAATCATGGAATCATGGAATAAAATAAAGTTTAATCATGGAATAAATTAGGTTAGATTTTCTGAGAATCTGCCAGCATTTTACTGTTATGATTTTGGTTCAGGTTTTTTGTAGGTTCAGGTTTTTAATTTGAATCTATCAATTAAAATAAAAAAAGGCTTTGGGTGTTATAATTAAAGTTACACAAAGAAAAAATTCCGAAAGCATTTACAATGCAACTCACTCCAATAGTATTTATTTAAAGGGACAATGTCAAGAAGTTTAAACCGAATTTTTTTCAGGTGTTTTTTGTTTGCAGGGAGGGAAGAAAAGATTACAAAATACAAAAATGCCTTATCTTTATCAACTTGAAAACAGTTACCGTCTTGCCTGATTTAAAAATTTCTGCCACAGAGCTGAAACTACAGTACTGTGATAGTTTGAGGACAAGAGAGTGAAATTGACTAGTCTAGTTCATTTTCCAAGATCAATAACTACAAAATGTCTACAAAGAAGAGTATAAATAACAAAAATAAGTTACACTTTAGGACCATGGGTCAGTCAACATGACATCAAGTACTTTTACTTGTGGGGCTAAAACTAGTAACCAGAGTATAGTTTCATAAATCAAGTTATGCCAGGTCTACACTAAAGGAGAAGGTTGAATTAAGATATACACCTCCAGCAATGTTAATTACATATCTGGAGTTGATGCACCTTAATCTGAATTTCCTCACAGTCCCCACAGTGCAGGAGCAGGAGTACTGGCCACCAACGCAGACGCCCTCTGAATTTGATTTAGCGGGTCTTTACTAGACCTGTTAAGTTGAACTCTGGAAGATCGATCTTGTCAGCATAGATCTTCCCCCAAATGAAGATGTGGCCTTAGTGTTAGCAAAATATGCTGTAGGACAATTGGAATCCCTATCCCTGCCACCTGCTGTGCTTCAAGAATCATCCATCACCAGAGATTTGATTTCTGATTTAGGATCCTATCATCTTGGCTTTATAAAAGTCTCATCTGATGTCAGAGCACAATTCAATCAACAGAAATAACCCATTTTGCATTAATGTTGCGGGAATTTACATTTTTTTTCTGTTTCAGAGCAAGTTTATTTTAATAGGACCATTCAAACCAACACTCTTTTCTAAAGCAACCTTTGCTGGCAGAATTACAGGGCATCAGGGCTTAGTCTACACTGCAGGGTTTTTGCGCAAGAAGCCTTTTGTGCAAGAGTTTTTATACAAAAACTTCTTGCGCAAAAACATGTCCACACCTCAAAGACACTGCATGGACACTCTTGCACAAGAAAGCTCTGATGGCCATTCACAGAATGGCCATCAGAGCACCTGTGCTTTTTCCGATAGGGGTTTCTTGCACAAAAACCCCTCTGGAGTGTCCACACCTGCCTTTTTGCGCAAGAGCTGTAGTGCAAAAAGGAGTTATTCCTCATGGAGAGAGGAATAACTCTACCAGCAAAAGCCCTCTGTTCTGTCGATTTTCTTGCCCAAAAATGCGCTTGAGGTGTGGACGCTCCGCAAAAATGGCCTTTTTTGCACAAAAACCTTGTAGTGTAGACATAGCCCAGTAGTCTTAACATTCTGGAAGGCAAAGCACTGAAGAGTCAATAAGTTTCTTAGCTGGGGTAAGTCAGTGGAGAGCCACTGATTTCATTGATGCTTCACCGATTTACACCACCTGAGGATGTGGCTCAAGAACGGGAAGATGGTTAGTATCACGGAAGAGACTGTACAAGATTGGGATTAAAGTGCTGCAGAACAATAGAGTAAATGGAAAACAATGTAAGGGCAATAAAAACAAAAGAGGACCTGTTCTGACACCAGGGCCCTGTTTACTATGAACAGTTGGACACCTGAAAAAAAACAAATATTTTTGCCTGTTTGGCATAAGATGTATGACAATTTGTCATGAAAACTGCTGTAACTGATGTAGTGAATACTAAAAAAAAAAAGCATTCAGGCTAGTTACTGCAGTAGCAAGAAATCTAAATTAAATCCAATTATCTTTAATGTGACTTTTTTAAAGTGTTCTTCACAGAGGTGAAATGTGAAGTATCATACTGTGTAAGTGAACTTCTACATGCTGCTTTTTAAAATAAGTTAACTGTTCTGCAAAAATCACTATTGTGTGTTTAATTTGCTACACAGAATTCAACCAAACACTATTAATAAACTATTTAGTGTAATAAAAGTAGCCTTTACCCAACCAGCTGGAATGGCTTCAAATACAAAACTGACTCTAGGTTTCTTTTAGATTATTTGTATAAACAAAATACGTAAAGAATAGACCTGAAGAATAAAGAAAAAGAATCAGATTCTGATTTCTTTTATACCGGTGCAAATATGGAATACCTGCAGCTTATACAATTCAGAAAGAATGCAGAGTATTTGCATCTGAAGCCAATCTTCCATAGCTCCCCTTTCTGTTATAGGCCAGAGATCACACCTCACATAGTTAGTTTCCTTTCCACTGTACCTCAGGCTACATCTAAACTGTAAGCTTCTTTCAGAATAAGCTTTTCAGGATGAGATCTTCCGGAAAAGCTTATTTCAAAAGACAGCATCCACATGCAAAAAGCGTAACGAAATAGCGATATGCTATTTCAAAAGATAGTGTCCACACTGATTGGACGCTATCTCGCATTTAAGGCCACCGGATCCAGTTCAGGCAGGGCATTAGGTCAGCAGTTGCTTCCGGGTGCTGTTGCCTAAGGCTATCTGAGACATGTGCCTAAAGAACCCCCCTGGACAGCCGTTTCTCAGCTTCTTCTGCTTGCTTGCCTACCTCTCCTAGGGACAGCAAAGTATTTGCAGTGCATGCTGTGGTTGCCCAGCTTTTGGACACCACAGCACACTCCTTGCCATGGAGCCTGGGCATGCGATGGCAGCAGATGGCCATGCTGCAGTTTCTGCAGCAGTTTGTGCAGGCTGCCTTCATGATCCTGCATGAGCTCGACTCTGAGCCCATCATCAAGTCCCTCTGCCAGTGGGCGGGAGCAAGGCCCTTGCAACCACACCCCACGGTGGAAGGAAATTTCTGGAGGCTGGACACCAGCTCCAACTGGTGGGACCAGCTGATGATGGAGCAGTGGGACAACCAGCAGTGGCTCCATAACTTCCATATGAGGAAGGCCATCTTCATAGAGCTATGAGCCTGGCTCACCCCTGCCCTCAGTCAATGGGACACCCAGATGTGACCCGCCATCCTCCTGGAGAAGTGGGTCACCATTGCCGTCTGGAAGCTCACAACCCCAGACAGTTACAGATCCGTGGGCAACCAGATTGGCATGGGAAAGTCCACCGTTGAGGCCCTCCTCATAGAGATAATGCACTCTCAGGCTGCAGTCTCCGGAGGGGGGGAGTACTGCAAAGGGGGACCCCAGTGAAAGGCGGTTTGGTGGTACAGGGGGGTGGCCTGGGAGGGAAGCCCTGTCCCCAGGGGGTTCTGCAGCCCTGCCTTCACACAGTGCTGCACGGGGGGCCCTCATAGGGGGGTGGCTCCTGGGGTGTTTGTGGGGGGGAGGGGAATGAGAAGGGGGCAGGGACCACCCAAGGGCTCAGCCCCCCCTCCCCCTTGATTCTCTGTTTTGTATGTTTGTTTGTCTTCTTTGCAGGTGGCGAGGGCCATAAATTCTGTCCTGCTGCGCAGGGTCATCCGCCTGGGAGACTTGCACTCCATCATGGCCAGATTTGCCACCCTGGGCTCCCCCAACTGCAGGAGAACCATAGATGGAACCCACATCCCCATCCAGGCCCCAGAACATCAAGCCACCCAGTAGATCATCAGGAAGGGATACTTCTCGATGGGCCTGCAAGCCCTGGTTGATCACTGTCGACAGTCTACAGACATTTTTGTCGGGTGGTCGGAAAGAGCACATGACACCAATGTATTTAGAAACTCCAGCCTCTGCCAGAAGCTGGAGGCTGGCACATTCTTCCCCCAGCGTGACTTCAGGGTTGGGGACGTGCAGATGCCACTGTGCATCGTGGGGGATGCAGCCTACCCCCTCATGCCATGGCTGATGAAGCTGTACACCAGCCACATGGACCTGAGCAGGGACCTTTCAATGCCCGCCTGGGCGGAGCCCGCATACAGGCCAAATGTGCCTTTGGACACTTGAAGGCGAGGTTCAGGTGCCTCATGACCTGCCTCAATGTGGGGGAGCACAACATCCCCCAGGTGGTCTCAGCCTGTTGTGCTCTCCACAACATTGTGGAGAGCAAGGGGGAGGCCTTCCTTCCAGGGTAGGGGGCAGAGGCCGGCCGGGAGGGACGGGCCTTCCAGCAGCAGTGCACAGCTGCTATCCACCGGGCTCATCAGGTGGGGGTGTACATCTGGGAGGCCCTGAGGGAGTGTTTCTCTGAAGGACCCCCAGTAACTCTCCCCAGGGCCTCCCCACTAGGGGCCTGTGCCTTGCCTCACTCTGCCTTTCGCACAACAATCCCTCCCTTCCCCCCTTCCCTGTATACTCAATAAAAAGACCAGTTTTGTGTTTAAAAAAAACTTTTTTTTTAATAATAAAAGTAACTGGAGAGGAGGGGGGCTAAGAACCTGGATATGGGGAGGGAGGAGGGGGTTAGAGCTGGGGCTGAGAGTGGCACATGGTGCGTCTGGAAGTTCCAGCTCGGGTCCGAGGACCTCGGGGACCTCGGGGGTGGGAGGGTCCAGGGAGAACAGGGGGATAGGCAGGAGGGGGGTCTGAAGCAGGGTCAGGCATAGCAGGGGGGGCAGGGGCAGGCATTGAAGGGGGGGCAGGGACTGGAGCAGGGACTGGGACTGCTGCCAGGAACACCATCATCTCCCGGACGGTGGCACAGATGTTGCGGCCCTACTGCATCAGCTCGGGGCATTGCCCCGGACCTTCTGGGTGAGGGTCTGTTGCATGTCCTGGAGGACGGACACGTGCTCGCTCATTAGGTCCTCCTGGACCCTCTGGTGCCTGCAGCTCCCCCGAGGTCGGTTGGCTGTCTCGGCTGTTGGTGATTTACCTGCAGTCATGGCTGGTCTGGCTGTGGAGAATAAAGAGGGAGAGGCAGTCAGTCATCCATGCAGACACTGTCCCTAAGGCCTTACTCTCCTGTTAGCTGCGAGCAACAGTCCTTGGGGCAGAGGACAGTGATGTCCCAGGAGCAAGGCCACGTGTGGCCTGGACAGCGGGCCCTGCCTCACAGGGGCCTAGAGGTGCCATGGGGACCATGCTTTCCACCCCCCTCCTCATCCCACGGACAGGCAGGCAAGGGAATTGTCTGGCCACACTGTGATCCCATGGGTGGGAGAGGGGCCTCGAGCAGCCTGGGCTTCCATCAGGCACACACCTGCGCCTGGCAGCGCTGTCCCCAGGAGTGGGTGGTGCCTCGAGCGGGCAGGCAGGCCCGTGTGCTGTGTGCAGCACTCCTCAGTCTGTGTGCAGGCATCCGTGTGCCCTTGTCCCCAGCCTCCTTCCAGCGGTGGCTGGTGGTGGGAGGGCATCCTCCCTGGGGTCAGAAGTGTGTGTGTGGCCTCCCCAGAGCCTGTGAGCAGGAGCCTGGGCTGCTCCAGGGCTGTTTCCTGGGGCTGTGTGGTGCAGACTGGTGCCGCACGTGCATCCACGTGCACGTACTGCAGCATGAGGGCCAGGCCAAGAAAGCCAAGCAACAACCGCACCGTAGTCCCTCAGCACCCACCCCCCCCCACCCTGTGTGTGTGAAAAACTAAGAGCACTCACCTGATGACCCCTCCCTAGCCTCGGAGGATCCCTGGGAGACATCCAGGCCCTGGGGTACCGGCTCCAGGGTGATGGTGCTGGCTGTCTCTTCCTCCTCCTCCAGCTCGTTGACCTCCTCCTCCTCCTCCTGGTCTGAGACCCCTGGGCGGGTGACGATGGGCGTCTCCAGCTCCGAGTCCATGACCAGGGGTGGGGAAGGGGCTGTACCTCCCCCCAGGTTGAGGTGAAGCTTGTTGTAACAGGGGCAGGAGTGGTATTCTGCCCCAGAGCGAGAGCTGCTCTCCCTGACCCTGGCATACCCCTGCCAAAGTTCCTTGACCTTGCTCTCCTTGATCCAGAGTCCTGGGGTGGTGGCCCCTCATGGCCAGGGTCTCAGCTATCCAGCCATATATGTCCACTTTCCTGCATCTGGAGCGGAAATCCTGGAGGGTCTCCTCTTCACCCCAGACCTCCAGGAGAGCCAGGATCTCCACCCCAGACCAGGACAGTGAACGTCTTTTCCTGCCCCAGGCAGGCTCCTGGGAACCCTCTGCATGTTCCCTAGGATGGGCAGGAAGCTCTTGGGGGGCTTGAGGCAGGGCCATGGTGCCGAGAAGTGTGGGAACGTCAACTGTGCGGTGAAGTGCAGCTCCCAGGGCTGGCTTCCTATCACGAGCCTTGTCCCGGGTGCCTGCGGCTTGAAGAGCTCCCAGGACACAGGAATGATAGAGTTGTTATGAGTGTGGACAGAGTGGCCAGCAGGGCACCTATGTTATTTCCTGGAGGCCTCTTTTTTTGACAGAACTCTCTCTTCCACGTCCACACATGCCACCTTCTGAAAAAGCTTTTCTCAAAAAAGCATTATTCCTTGTAGAATGAGGTTTACCACCATTGAAAAAAGCCCACCGTTATTTCAACTTTTTGTTGAAATAACGCTATTACAGTGTGGATGCAAGTATTGTTTTTCCAAAATAATGGCTGTTATTCCAGAAAAACGCTGCAGTGTAGATGTACCCTTAGAGAACCTGGTCTACAGTACCTATTCTCTGCATAGACAAGAATACGCATAGTATCTGGTGCATTCATTTGTCCAATATGTCTCAGATTTGAGACTCAGTTCCTCCAGATACCTTGGCCACTCACTAATGAGCCAAATTTATCTATGGGCTGAATTCAATGAGATGACTCGTGCTTACAGTTAATCAATTTCTTAAATGCCTGGTTGAACTGGGAGCTTCTATCATAACAGCACTTTTCAAAGCACTATCCCCGCTGCCCTCACCACACTACTGCAAACTATTCTTCATTAAGAGGTAGCTGAAAAAAAGGTGGGTAAGTCACTCACAGCCACAAATGGAGTTGGATGTCAGAGCAATGTAAGGGCAATAAAAACAAAAGAGGACCTGTTCTGACACCAGGGCCCTGTTTACTATGAACAGTTGGACACCTGAAAAAAAACAAATATTTTTGCCTGTTTGGCATAAGATGTATGACAATTTGTCATGAAAACTGCTGTAACTGATGTAGTGAATACTAAAAAAAAAAAGCATTCAGGCTAGTTACTGCAGTAGCAAGAAATCTAAATTAAATCCAATTATCTTTAATGTGACTTTTTTAAAGTGTTCTTCACAGAGGTGAAATGTGAAGTATCATACTGTGTAAGTGAACTTCTACATGCTGCTTTTTAAAATAAGTTAACTGTTCTGCAAAAATCACTATTGTGTGTTTAATTTGCTACACAGAATTCAACCAAACACTATTAATAAACTATTTAGTGTAATAAAAGTAGCCTTTACCCAACCAGCTGGAATGGCTTCAAATACAAAACTGACTCTAGGTTTCTTTTAGATTATTTGTATAAACAAAATACGTAAAGAATAGACCTGAAGAATAAAGAAAAAGAATCAGATTCTGATTTCTTTTATACCGGTGCAAATATGGAATACCTGCAGCTTATACAATTCAGAAAGAATGCAGAGTATTTGCATCTGAAGCCAATCTTCCATAGCTCCCCTTTCTGTTATAGGCCAGAGATCACACCTCACATAGTTAGTTTCCTTTCCACTGTACCTCAGGCTACATCTAAACTGTAAGCTTCTTTCAGAATAAGCTTTTCAGGATGAGATCTTCCGGAAAAGCTTATTTCAAAAGACAGCATCCACATGCAAAAAGCGTAACGAAATAGCGATATGCTATTTCAAAAGATAGTGTCCACACTGATTGGACGCTATCTCGCATTTAAGGCCACCGGATCCAGTTCAGGCAGGGCATTAGGTCAGCAGTTGCTTCCGGGTGCTGTTGCCTAAGGCTATCTGAGACATGTGCCTAAAGAACCCCCCTGGACAGCCGTTTCTCAGCTTCTTCTGCTTGCTTGCCTACCTCTCCTAGGGACAGCAAAGTATTTGCAGTGCATGCTGTGGTTGCCCAGCTTTTGGACACCACAGCACACTCCTTGCCATGGAGCCTGGGCATGCGATGGCAGCAGATGGCCATGCTGCAGTTTCTGCAGCAGTTTGTGCAGGCTGCCTTCATGATCCTGCATGAGCTCGACTCTGAGCCCATCATCAAGTCCCTCTGCCAGTGGGCGGGAGCAAGGCCCTTGCAACCACACCCCACGGTGGAAGGAAATTTCTGGAGGCTGGACACCAGCTCCAACTGGTGGGACCAGCTGATGATGGAGCAGTGGGACAACCAGCAGTGGCTCCATAACTTCCATATGAGGAAGGCCATCTTCATAGAGCTATGAGCCTGGCTCACCCCTGCCCTCAGTCAATGGGACACCCAGATGTGACCCGCCATCCTCCTGGAGAAGTGGGTCACCATTGCCGTCTGGAAGCTCACAACCCCAGACAGTTACAGATCCGTGGGCAACCAGATTGGCATGGGAAAGTCCACCGTTGAGGCCCTCCTCATAGAGATAATGCACTCTCAGGCTGCAGTCTCCGGAGGGGGGGAGTACTGCAAAGGGGGACCCCAGTGAAAGGCGGTTTGGTGGTACAGGGGGGTGGCCTGGGAGGGAAGCCCTGTCCCCAGGGGGTTCTGCAGCCCTGCCTTCACACAGTGCTGCACGGGGGGCCCTCATAGGGGGGTGGCTCCTGGGGTGTTTGTGGGGGGGAGGGGAATGAGAAGGGGGCAGGGACCACCCAAGGGCTCAGCCCCCCCCCCCCTTGATTCTCTGTTTTGTATGTTTGTTTGTCTTCTTTGCAGGTGGCGAGGGCCATAAATTCTGTCCTGCTGCGCAGGGTCATCCGCCTGGGAGACTTGCACTCCATCATGGCCAGATTTGCCACCCTGGGCTCCCCCAACTGCAGGAGAACCATAGATGGAACCCACATCCCCATCCAGGCCCCAGAACATCAAGCCACCCAGTAGATCATCAGGAAGGGATACTTCTCGATGGGCCTGCAAGCCCTGGTTGATCACTGTCGACAGTCTACAGACATTTTTGTCGGGTGGTCGGAAAGAGCACATGACACCAATGTATTTAGAAACTCCAGCCTCTGCCAGAAGCTGGAGGCTGGCACATTCTTCCCCCAGCGTGACTTCAGGGTTGGGGACGTGCAGATGCCACTGTGCATCGTGGGGGATGCAGCCTACCCCCTCATGCCATGGCTGATGAAGCTGTACACCAGCCACATGGACCTGAGCAGGGACCTTTCAATGCCCGCCTGGGCGGAGCCCGCATACAGGCCAAATGTGCCTTTGGACACTTGAAGGCGAGGTTCAGGTGCCTCATGACCTGCCTCAATGTGGGGGAGCACAACATCCCCCAGGTGGTCTCAGCCTGTTGTGCTCTCCACAACATTGTGGAGAGCAAGGGGGAGGCCTTCCTTCCAGGGTAGGGGGCAGAGGCCGGCCGGGAGGGACGGGCCTTCCAGCAGCAGTGCACAGCTGCTATCCACCGGGCTCATCAGGTGGGGGTGTACATCTGGGAGGCCCTGAGGGAGTGTTTCTCTGAAGGACCCCCAGTAACTCTCCCCAGGGCCTCCCCACTAGGGGCCTGTGCCTTGCCTCACTCTGCCTTTCGCACAACAATCCCTCCCTTCCCCCCTTCCCTGTATACTCAATAAAAAGACCAGTTTTGTGTTTAAAAAAAACTTTTTTTTTAATAATAAAAGTAACTGGAGAGGAGGGGGGCTAAGAACCTGGATATGGGGAGGGAGGAGGGGGTTAGAGCTGGGGCTGAGAGTGGCACATGGTGCGTCTGGAAGTTCCAGCTCGGGTCCGAGGACCTCGGGGACCTCGGGGGTGGGAGGGTCCAGGGAGAACAGGGGGATAGGCAGGAGGGGGGTCTGAAGCAGGGTCAGGCATAGCAGGGGGGGCAGGGGCAGGCATTGAAGGGGGGGCAGGGACTGGAGCAGGGACTGGGACTGCTGCCAGGAACACCATCATCTCCCGGACGGTGGCACAGATGTTGCGGCCCTACTGCATCAGCTCGGGGCATTGCCCCGGACCTTCTGGGTGAGGGTCTGTTGCATGTCCTGGAGGACGGACACGTGCTCGCTCATTAGGTCCTCCTGGACCCTCTGGTGCCTGCAGCTCCCCCGAGGTCGGTTGGCTGTCTCGGCTGTTGGTGATTTACCTGCAGTCATGGCTGGTCTGGCTGTGGAGAATAAAGAGGGAGAGGCAGTCAGTCATCCATGCAGACACTGTCCCTAAGGCCTTACTCTCCTGTTAGCTGCGAGCAACAGTCCTTGGGGCAGAGGACAGTGATGTCCCAGGAGCAAGGCCACGTGTGGCCTGGACAGCGGGCCCTGCCTCACAGGGGCCTAGAGGTGCCATGGGGACCATGCTTTCCACCCCCCTCCTCATCCCACGGACAGGCAGGCAAGGGAATTGTCTGGCCACACTGTGATCCCATGGGTGGGAGAGGGGCCTCGAGCAGCCTGGGCTTCCATCAGGCACACACCTGCGCCTGGCAGCGCTGTCCCCAGGAGTGGGTGGTGCCTCGAGCGGGCAGGCAGGCCCGTGTGCTGTGTGCAGCACTCCTCAGTCTGTGTGCAGGCATCCGTGTGCCCTTGTCCCCAGCCTCCTTCCAGCGGTGGCTGGTGGTGGGAGGGCATCCTCCCTGGGGTCAGAAGTGTGTGTGTGGCCTCCCCAGAGCCTGTGAGCAGGAGCCTGGGCTGCTCCAGGGCTGTTTCCTGGGGCTGTGTGGTGCAGACTGGTGCCGCACGTGCATCCACGTGCACGTACTGCAGCATGAGGGCCAGGCCAAGAAAGCCAAGCAACAACCGCACCGTAGTCCCTCAGCACCCACCCCCCCCCACCCTGTGTGTGTGAAAAACTAAGAGCACTCACCTGATGACCCCTCCCTAGCCTCGGAGGATCCCTGGGAGACATCCAGGCCCTGGGGTACCGGCTCCAGGGTGATGGTGCTGGCTGTCTCTTCCTCCTCCTCCAGCTCGTTGACCTCCTCCTCCTCCTCCTGGTCTGAGACCCCTGGGCGGGTGACGATGGGCGTCTCCAGCTCCGAGTCCATGACCAGGGGTGGGGAAGGGGCTGTACCTCCCCCCAGGTTGAGGTGAAGCTTGTTGTAACAGGGGCAGGAGTGGTATTCTGCCCCAGAGCGAGAGCTGCTCTCCCTGACCCTGGCATACCCCTGCCAAAGTTCCTTGACCTTGCTCTCCTTGATCCAGAGTCCTGGGGTGGTGGCCCCTCATGGCCAGGGTCTCAGCTATCCAGCCATATATGTCCACTTTCCTGCATCTGGAGCGGAAATCCTGGAGGGTCTCCTCTTCACCCCAGACCTCCAGGAGAGCCAGGATCTCCACCCCAGACCAGGACAGTGAACGTCTTTTCCTGCCCCAGGCAGGCTCCTGGGAACCCTCTGCATGTTCCCTAGGATGGGCAGGAAGCTCTTGGGGGGCTTGAGGCAGGGCCATGGTGCCGAGAAGTGTGGGAACGTCAACTGTGCGGTGAAGTGCAGCTCCCAGGGCTGGCTTCCTATCACGAGCCTTGTCCCGGGTGCCTGCGGCTTGAAGAGCTCCCAGGACACAGGAATGATAGAGTTGTTATGAGTGTGGACAGAGTGGCCAGCAGGGCACCTATGTTATTTCCTGGAGGCCTCTTTTTTTGACAGAACTCTCTCTTCCACGTCCACACATGCCACCTTCTGAAAAAGCTTTTCTCAAAAAAGCATTATTCCTTGTAGAATGAGGTTTACCACCATTGAAAAAAGCCCACCGTTATTTCAACTTTTTGTTGAAATAACGCTATTACAGTGTGGATGCAAGTATTGTTTTTCCAAAATAATGGCTGTTATTCCAGAAAAACGCTGCAGTGTAGATGTACCCTTAGAGAACCTGGTCTACAGTACCTATTCTCTGCATAGACAAGAATACGCATAGTATCTGGTGCATTCATTTGTCCAATATGGCTCAGATTTGAGACTCAGTTCCTCCAGATACCTTGGCCACTCACTAATGAGCCAAATTTATCTATGGGCTGAATTCAATGAGATGACTCGTGCTTACAGTTAATCAATTTCTTAAATGCCTGGTTGAACTGGGAGCTTCTATCATAACAGCACTTTTCAAAGCACTATCCCCGCTGCCCTCACCACACTACTGCAAACTATTCTTCATTAAGAGGTAGCTGAAAAAAAGGTGGGTAAGTCACTCACAGCCACAAATGGAGTTGGATGTCAGAGCCAGGGTTGGAACTCTGGCTCTTACTGAAACTACTTGACTTTTTTTTAATTTCAAAGTTGACATTTTTTTAAATGAAGTTTCAAATGTTGACCAAAACCAAAAATGTTGACCAAAAATCGAAGGAGGGAAGGGGAAAGAGAAAACATTTTTGTGAATTTCTCCTAATTTTCAACCAGCCCTGGCTCCCAGAGTATATGCCTTCTCAATCCATTAGAGTACACTGCTCTCTACAAAAGCTCATTAGATTCAATGCATCCAAAGCAAGAAATCTTTTTCTACACAATACAGTATAGTTGAGCCAACCAAAAACTGCTTGAGCCAACCACAAGCTGACCTGTTCACAGGCTTACAGCCATTTGCCTTTATCATGTTGAAGCTGATGACTGTATTTTCTCTGAACTCACTTTTACTTTAGTATTGTTGGCATGAAAGTAATTGGAAAGAGAATAACAGTCATATTGATTATTTGCTTTAAAGTAGCACATGGGAATTTGAACCAAGGTTCAGGTCCCAACTATGCTAGTTGCTGTATGGACAAGTAATAAAAGTTCCTGTTCTTTGGAGCTTACTGTTTAGGTACCAGACAGGACATAAGGGACAGACAAAACAGACAAGCAGAGTAGCAGTGGATAGTACAAAGAAAGCTTTATCATCTGGCACTCTGTTAACCAGAAAACTTTGTTAACTGACATTGCCCCCAGCCAAAATACCGCCGTGTCTTCAGGTGCGTGCATGCCTGTCCACACAACCGTTGCGAGGCTTCTGACAGCTGGCACTGCTGTCTGACATCATCAGCAGGAGCCTCCTTCCCTTCAGCCTGCCTCAAGATGTTGAGAGCCAGATCGGCCAGTAGCGGACGGGAACAGAGCAATAAGCTTTGTTATCTAGTAAATTTATTTAACCAGCAACCCCCCCATTCCCATGAGTGCCAGATAACAAAGCTTGCATTGTATTGATATGGACTATGATATAGTATTTCTACGGAATGTGGCATGGTTTGTCACCACAGACTTAACACAGGTGAGCATCGGATTAGCTACTCAGCAGGGAAATAGAGCAGTGGGCACTAAGCCTAAGTAAATGGCAATAAGTTACATTTTTATTGATGTGTTTTAGCATCCTTTAAATTGGGAAAAGAACTAATATCTACAGCAGCTGCTGCTACTCCTAGTTGCAATCCAACCAGCTTCCTTTTGAAAAGAAAAGAACTAATATCTACAGTAGCTGCTGCTACTCCTAGTTGCAATCCAACCAGCTTCCTTTTGAAAAGAAAAGAATTCCCTTTAAGAGGCTGGTATCCAGCTAGGGAGGGCATAAGGTTTATTCAGAAGCACCTCCTGAAAAGAGAGAATTAAAAGGTCCTCTTTTGAGGCAGCTGCTGGATAGGAATAACTATGGGAGACCATTTTCACAAAGAAAAGAACCTACTCCTCTGCTCCTGTTACTGATTCAGACTTGACAGTGTGCTGAGTAGATCTCCTATTGGTTCCATTTTTGAGGATAAAATAAACCCACAAAATGGATATTCCAGTAACTAAGGGAGCAGCTAAAAGAACATATTTCTGGGTCACTGAAAGCAAGAGAAGCTCGAGGGAAATGTTCTCCTTCTCCCCCCAAAAAATTCATGCCACATAAATAGTTCTGTTTTGACACTGCAAAACCAAGAATAAAAGATTTCTATACTATATTTTTGGAAAGCTTTTTTTGTGTTGTATCTTGAAAAAATAACTGTAATTGCTTCTTCCAGACACAATTACATATATGAGAAAGAGAGACATTTTCAAAGAAATAGACATGTAACCATTACAATGATTACTGCATGTGTTGCCTTTTTAGGATTAATACTGTGTCTTTTCTGAAATTATACTGAAAAGGAACTTTATCCTCCCTTCTCACTCTTCAAACACGCTTCCGAATCCAGAATATTTCAGAAGTCTGAAGTAACCAGCTAGTCACAACTCCCACAAGTAAAGGAAAGATACAATTATGGCTGGTACTTTATACCTATGTTGATGATCGTCAAGTGAATAGATATAGTTAAACTATATTTTCAAAGCTCATATTTTAAAATCCTATATTACTTCCATTATTACCATTATAACTAATCCATATATATAGATATTAGAGAATATGTGCATCTGTCTGTCTGTCCATGAATCAGTCCGTCCGTTTGTGAGTCCATTTGTGCAAGAACTCCTCCTAAACCGTAAGAGCTAGGACCACCAAATTTGGGAGGCAGCACCCTCTTACCCTAACTTAAAGCAAGGCCAGAGTTTGGTTGTGCAAGAAAAATGGAATGTGCCTGGAATCTGATTGTTTTCCATAACATGGAAAGGGAGGGGTCCAAGAGCAGGGAGAGTTATGCTACACAATGACCACAGGGGGCAGTTATACTGCTGAGTGACCCCAAAGGGGTGGCCACTCCCGGAAAAGAGTGGCCGGCTGGGGCTGGGGCTGGGGCTGGGGCTGGGGCTGGGGCTGGGGCTTGGACTGGGGCTTTCCATATTGCTGGCCACTGACTATGGGTAAGTGGCCCCGATGCCCCAAACCCTTCCCCTCTGGCCCTTGACTGCAGGGAGCACAGGGTAGGGAGCACCACTAGGGCTGGACAGCACAACCCGCCTCCCCCTGAGGAGTTAGCAGCCAGGGCCAAGCAGCATGTCTCTAGGCACTTCAAGGAGTCACCATCGCCATCACTGGAGCAGCACCACCCTCACTGGTGAATCCCCAAGACGTCCCTGTCCCCTGCCTTGAGCCCCCATCCCTTGCCCTGACTCCTGCACCATCACTTCCTGCCCTCAACCCCCCACACCTCTCAGGCCCCAGTCCTGACTCCTGCACCCTCACCCCCTGCCCTGAGCCCCCCACCCTGAACCCCCTCACACCTCCCAGCCTCCTGCCCTGACTCTTGTACCTCCATTCCCTTCACTGAGCCCTGATAAGGGCCCGAGCAACACCAGGAACATCTTCTAGTTTCTATGTAATTCCAAAACTTCACTCTACTACCTGCCCCCCTCATGCCTGCATTCTATTATTTATTTATTTTTAACAGTATTGGGATACAATGATCCCTGGTATAATTCCACTGCAGTAAATGAATGGAAAAAAGACACAAGTTAGATACAAGGTACTTTTTTTTGTTTGTTTACAGAAAGGGGGCTTAACGAGGGAAGCAAACTTCCAAGGGAAGTACAGCATGGATTCTCCACCTCAGTATAGACTGTCAGAGGAGAAAAACTATACTGAGCTGATTAGAGGGCCAAGCCACAAAGAGGGATCATCCCAGTCCAGAAAGAGCAACCGAAGGAGGGGGCACCCGATCGCAAAGAGCTAATCCCCTGACGTAGCCACAAGGAAGAGCCCCACCAGCGAACTCTATGACTGTAAATAAAAAACTTTGAGCTAAAAATTGAGCACGGGCCACAGTAAGTCCAACACTATGGATGGGAGACCATTTTCACAAAGAAAAGAACCTACTCCTCTGCTCCTGTTACTGATTCAGACTTGACAGTGTGCTGAGTAGATCTCCTATTGGTTCCATTTTTGAGGATAAAATAAACCCACAAAATGGATATTCCAGTAACTAAGGGAGCAGCTAAAAGAACATATTTCTGGGTCACTGAAAGCAAGAGAAGCTCGAGGGAAATGTTCTCCTTCTCCCCCCAAAAAATTCATGCCACATAAATAGTTCTGTTTTGACACTGCAAAACCAAGAATAAAAGATTTCTATACTATATTTTTGGAAAGCTTTTTTTGTGTTGTATCTTGAAAAAATAACTGTAATTGCTTCTTCCAGACACAATTACATATATGAGAAAGAGAGACATTTTCAAAGAAATAGACATGTAACCATTACAATGATTACTGCATGTGTTGCCTTTTTAGGATTAATACTGTGTCTTTTCTGAAATTATACTGAAAAGGAACTTTATCCTCCCTTCTCACTCTTCAAACACGCTTCCGAATCCAGAATATTTCAGAAGTCTGAAGTAACCAGCTAGTCACAACTCCCACAAGTAAAGGAAAGATACAATTATGGCTGGTACTTTATACCTATGTTGATGATCGTCAAGTGAATAGATATAGTTAAACTATATTTTCAAAGCTCATATTTTAAAATCCTATATTACTTCCATTATTACCATTATAACTAATCCATATATATAGATATTAGAGAATATGTGCATCTGTCTGTCTGTCCATGAATCAGTCCGTCCGTTTGTGAGTCCATTTGTGCAAGAACTCCTCCTAAACCGTAAGAGCTAGGACCACCAAATTTGGGAGGCAGCACCCTCTTACCCTAACTTAAAGCAAGGCCAGAGTTTGGTTGTGCAAGAAAAATGGAATGTGCCTGGAATCTGATTGTTTTCCATAACATGGAAAGGGAGGGGTCCAAGAGCAGGGAGAGTTATGCTACACAATGACCACAGGGGGCAGTTATACTGCTGAGTGACCCCAAAGGGGTGGCCACTCCCGGAAAAGAGTGGCCGGCTGGGGCTGGGGCTGGGGCTGGGGCTGGGGCTGGGGCTGGGGCTTGGACTGGGGCTTTCCATATTGCTGGCCACTGACTATGGGTAAGTGGCCCCGATGCCCCAAACCCTTCCCCTCTGGCCCTTGACTGCAGGGAGCACAGGGTAGGGAGCACCACTAGGGCTGGACAGCACAACCCGCCTCCCCCTGAGGAGTTAGCAGCCAGGGCCAAGCAGCATGTCTCTAGGCACTTCAAGGAGTCACCATCGCCATCACTGGAGCAGCACCACCCTCACTGGTGAATCCCCAAGACGTCCCTGTCCCCTGCCTTGAGCCCCCATCCCTTGCCCTGACTCCTGCACCATCACTTCCTGCCCTCAACCCCCCACACCTCTCAGGCCCCAGTCCTGACTCCTGCACCCTCACCCCCTGCCCTGAGCCCCCCACCCTGAACCCCCTCACACCTCCCAGCCTCCTGCCCTGACTCTTGTACCTCCATTCCCTTCACTGAGCCCTGATAAGGGCCCGAGCAACACCAGGAACATCTTCTAGTTTCTATGTAATTCCAAAACTTCACTCTACTACCTGCCCCCCTCATGCCTGCATTCTATTATTTATTTATTTTTAACAGTATTGGGATACAATGATCCCTGGTATAATTCCACTGCAGTAAATGAATGGAAAAAAGACACAAGTTAGATACAAGGTACTTTTTTTTGTTTGTTTACAGAAAGGGGGCTTAACGAGGGAAGCAAACTTCCAAGGGAAGTACAGCATGGATTCTCCACCTCAGTATAGACTGTCAGAGGAGAAAAACTATACTGAGCTGATTAGAGGGCCAAGCCACAAAGAGGGATCATCCCAGTCCAGAAAGAGCAACCGAAGGAGGGGGCACCCGATCGCAAAGAGCTAATCCCCTGACGTAGCCACAAGGAAGAGCCCCACCAGCGAACTCTATGACTGTAAATAAAAAACTTTGAGCTAAAAATTGAGCACGGGCCACAGTAAGTCCAACACTATGGATGGCACTAATGTTACACCCCTTGTGACAAAGACAACTTTGTCCCCATTGCTTTTTTAAAGCTGAGATCCTCACACCCAACTCCCATTAGCTTTATGGGATTCAGGCATTGCCTACACTAACCCCCACCATCGATCTAATTTACATGATTTCAGTTATGCAAATAGCGTAGCTGAAGTTAACACACTCACTATGGTGTCTTGTGTATGGTAATGTCAGCAGGGGCTGCTCTCCCATCAATGCCGACTACTCCTCTTATCTTGGTAGAGTACCGGCATTGATGGGAGAGCACTAGGAGATGGATTTATTGCATCTAAGCAGACATGATAAATCAATGACCGTTGAATCAATCACTGAAGCATCAATTCCAGGCATAGTAGAGACAAGCCCTCTAATATCCAAATCGCCTAGGTCAGTGGCTCTTCATCAGGCTCTGGGGCCTCCCAAGGAGCCGTGAGCAGGTTTCAGAGAGGCCACCAAGCAGGGTCAGCATTAGATTCACTGAGGCCGAGGGTAGAAAGCCAAAGCCATGCCACGTCACCTGGGGGTGATGCTGAAGCCTGAGCTATGTAGCTTTATGGGAGCCCCTGTGGCATGGGTCCTCAGGCAATTGTTTTCTATGCCCTAATGCCTACTCTGACTTTTATATGCAGAAAATTAGTTATAGTAGCAGAGGTGGGCCAGGGATTTTTTATAATGTATGGGGGTGGGGGAGTCAGAAAGAAAGAGACTGAGAACACTTGGCCACAGTGGCTTTGAAAATCTCAGTGTCTGTATATTAAACACTTCATCACATTACTTCCATTGTGTTGTGTACACACAACTCAGGATTATGATAATGACACCTTCTTGCTGCATAGAGCAACACACGGCTACTGATCCTCCTATTTTCCTACCGCGGTTTGGCACTGAGTACCAGCCACATCCATTAAAAGATGCTGCGTATCAAGTGAAGTGTCAAAGCTCTGAGGCAACAATAATAGTGTTTATAGCCTCCGTCATTCTCTTTTTGCCGGTCCATTCTTCCCCAGGATAGCATCATTGCAGAATGGAACTCAGAATACAACACACAATAGGGCTACCATTGGAAGATGAAAGCGAACACTCGCTTTGTGGGGGGAGGGGAAGCACTGAATAGCAGACGAATCAAAGTAACATGTCATTGCCAAGGTTTTGCCTCGCTGTTCAACAAACGTAACACATCAATTGCTGATATTATCAAAGGAAATAACATTCCTAACCACATGGGAAATATGTCAGAAAAAACAAATGGAGTTAAATAAACAGTAGAAGAAGAAGGAATGGTGAAATATTGATTTACAGCTTTCTCCCCTCTATCCTTTACAAAAGGTCCCCTTCACCAATCCACTGCACAAGTAACTGAGATAAATTCCTCATCCCCTTTCTGCTTTCCTCATTGTCAGGGTACATGCTCTTTTTGTCTTCTGTTCAAAGCAGCATTTTGACCTCCTATATCAGCAGTAAATCTGATTGCTTTGAACAGAGCCCTAATGCAGTGGTGCCAGATTTGTAGCAAGAATCTGTTTAGTGAAATCTGTTTAGTGAAAGCAAGGTAGGTACGAATAGTACTGAATAACGCTATAAGAAACCTACGAATATGAGAACATTGTGAAATAAAATAACTATTGTGGAACTGAATGGCCAAAGAGTATTTGTGAAGTCCCTCCCCCAGGCATTGATCCTGCTAATCTGCAGAATATTTTTTTCCACGTGCACGGAGGCAATTGTGAATGTGCACCATCAGTAGAAACAAAAAACTTAGCTGTGGGCATTCTGCTAATCAGCTGAGCAGTATCTGAGTCACTCCTGAGCAGCTGCACAAGTGCACAACTTGCAAGGAACAGTGCCCCCAGGTCCCCTGTTCAAGTCTAGCCCAACCCAGTAATGACTCTAGCTGGGAGTGGAGAGAGGGTGTAACAAGAGGACTCACAATCCTGAGTACCCCAAGAACTGTCATAGATGGCCCAGGGCCGGCCTGAGCCATTCGTGTGCCCCGGGCCCCAGGAGCGCAGCGCCGCCCCCCGGAAGTGCGACGCATGCGTGGCTCCACCCCCGGGCACATGGCGCACCCCACCCCCAGGCACGCGGTGCATGCGTGGCCCCGCCCCTGGGCGCATGGTGCATGCGTGGCCCTGCCCCCAGGCGCCCAGAGCATGCATGGCACCACCCCAGGCGTGCGGCACATGCGCGGTGCCGCCCCCGCCCGGCCTCGCAACCCCAAGCGGCACCCCCTACAATGGGGCGCCCCGGGCGGTAGCCTGGTTGGCCCGTACGTTGGGCCGGCTCTGAGATGGCCCAATGTGTTTCCTGCATAAAACTGACTAAAATACCACCCCTAAGCAATTGTCAACAGTGCCACATGCAAAGCACAGTTTTAGGAGAACGGAGAAGCAGACTTTGCAAGTGAACTGCAGCTGATGGTTGCATTCTCTGAGGTGAAAAACTCAGTCCTCCCTCTCCCATCCCTTTTACGGCCATGGGAAACATCAGCGTGACTACTTCAATCACTGTCTCTGATGGATTTAAGGAACATTAAACTGTACTTTAAAAACAGAAGCTATTAGCAAGTATCTGCTTGGCTAGTGACAGCTCAAAACAGTGAAAAGAATGACTATTTAACAGCTAAGGTTAAATATATTTCGCTTGTTTATCACTATTCATTTCCCCGAAATGTAGTAAATGTTTGGGCGGAGGACATTGTGAATTACATGGTATAGCAGCAATAACTAACAATAAATAGACTATGCCATCAAAGCACTTCTGAAACAAATGTGCTAAACAATGCCAGGGATCATCATATTATATTAATGACTTCATAATACCAAGCTCTCATGTGTATGTGATATATTGGAGGCCGTGCTCTGCTAGTCAATAATAGCACACCTGCCATAGTAATGATGTATGTACTGTATATTATGCAAATGGAATGGGAGCTGTGCATGACACATCATGTATTTTACTAGCGGTTTTGTTTGGGTTTTTTTTACTTTGTTTCTTACGGGAACAAGTGAATAAAGTCTTGATAGTACTTAGTGGTTTTCATCTGGGGATTTCCAAGCATGGCTTGTTAGCATTATTAAGTCAAGTTTTTACAGATGGGAAACTGAGGCACTGAAAATGTATACGCAATACCCAATGTTATACGAGTCAGTAAGGGTATGTCTACACTACAAAGTTAATTTGAACTAACAGCCGTTAGTTCGAATTAACTTTCATAGCGTCTATACATACAAACCGCTAGTTCAAACTTAATTCAAACTAGCGGAGCGCTTAATTTGAACTAGGTAAACCTCATTCTACGAGGACTAATGCCTAGTTTGAATTAAGTAGTTCGAATTAAGGGCTGTGTAGCCACTTAATTCGAACTAGTTGGAGGCTAGCTCTTCCCAGCTTGCCCTGGTGGCCACTCTGGGCCAAACCAGGGAAACTTTTCTGCCCCCCTCCCAGCCCCAGAGCCCTTAAAGGGGCACGGTCTGGCTACAGTGCTCGAGCCAGTTGCAAGCCTGCCAGCACCCAGCCAGCAGACCCTGCACCTGGCACGGCATGAGCCAGCCACCCGCTGCCACCCAGCCCTCCGCCTCTTCCCAGGACCAGGCTGGCAGCTCCCAGGAGCCTGCCCGGGGCCACAAGAGGCGGGCGCCCACCTGGTCTAGTGAGGAGATCGTGGACCTCATCGAGGTTTGGGGGGAAGCTTCCAACGTCCACGACCTCCGCACTAGGCACAGGAATGCGGCCGTCTAGGGCAGGATAGCAGCCAGCCTGGCCACCAAAGGCCACATGCGAACCCAGGAGCAGGTTTGCATGAAAATCAAGTTGGTCCAGTGAGACCCCGACCCTGAGCCCTGAGCTTAGAACATAAGAACATAAGAACGGCCGTACTGGGTCAGACCAAAGGTCCATCTAGCCCAGTAGCCTGTCTGCCGACAGTGGCCAGCACCAGGTACCCCAGAGGGGATGGACCGAAGACAATGACCAAGCGATTTGTCTCGTGCCATCCATGTCCAGCCTTCCACAAACAGAGGCCAGGGACACCATTCCTACCCCCTGGCTAATAGCACTCCATGGACCCAACCTCCATGAATTTATCTAACTTCTCTTTAAACTCTGTTATAGTTCTAGCCTTCACAGCCTCCTGTGGCAAGGAGTTCCACAGGTTGACTATGTGCTGTGTGAAGAAGAACTTTTGCTTATTAGTTTTAAACCTGCTGTCCATTCATTTCATTTGGTGTCCTCTAGTCCTTCTATTATGGGAACTAATGAAGAACTTTTCTTTATTCACCCTCTCCACACCACTCATGCTTTTATAGACCTCTATTATATCCCCCCTCAGTCTTCTCTTTTCTAAGCTGAAAAGTCCCAGTCTCTTTAGCCTCTCTTCATATAGGACCTGTTCCAAACCCCTAATCATTATAGTTGCCCTTTTCTGAACCCTTTCCAAGGCCAAAATATCTTTTTTGAGGTGAGGAGACCACATCTGTACACAATACTGAAGATATGGCATACCATAGTTTTAGACTTCCCCTCCTCCTTCTTCCCCTGGCTTCCCTCTTCCAGCTCCCTCCTGCCAGGTTTCCACCTCCCCTCTCCCACCCTCTCTCTTCCCCTCTCCCACCTCCTTTTCCCAGTCTCCCCAGAGGTTAATTCCGCCCCCCCCCTCCAGTTTTGTTAAATAAAGAGAGTTTCTATTTTTGAACACGTGTCCTTTATTTTTTACATCAGGAAGGGGGGTTAGGGAGGGGTAAGTGGAAGGAGGTGAGGGAGGAATGGGGCACGAGCCCCCGATGGGGAGGACTGGGGTGGCTCTGCGGGCTCCTCAGGGTGGAAGCTCTCCTGCAGGGCCTCCTGGATCCTGACAGCCCCCCGATTGACACCCCTGGATGGCAGCCTGCGGCAAGTGCAGCCGGGCTGATGACCGAGTGCTGTGATGTGCCGAGGGTGGGCACTCAGGGCACTCCAAGACAGGACTGCTTTGCTGTCCCTCATCGAGGTAGACAAGCAAGCGGGGAACCCTGAGAACTGTCTGTCCGGGGTGGGGGTCGGGTCCCTTTAAGCACAGCCCTCGGCTAGCCTGAGGCAGCAGCTCCACGCTCTAAGTCCTAACCTGATGCCCTGCTGGCACTGGTTCCGGCCAGCCTTAACTTCGGTTCAGGTTCCACTCAATGTGGACATGCTAGTTCGAATTAGCAAAATGCTAGGTTTTACCACTAACTAGCTAAGTTAGTTCGAATTAGTGCTGTAGTGCAGACATACCCTAAGAGAGCCAGGAACAAAACCCAGCTGTCCTGATTCCTACTTCAGGCCTGTAGCCACATAACTATGTACCATGAATGACTCAGTCCATAGTTTATAATGATATTTCAGTTTATCTATGTGGATTCTTCTGACCCTACAAACTAGAATGATGAATGTTAAAAACTCCTAATCTGAAAGGATTCTACTGAATAACTTTTGAAACTGTATTTGCATACAAGCCATGAGCAACATTGTGCAGAAGTGTTTAAACTTTTCCAGGACATTTCCTTCCTATTTACAGTCCTAATCTCTGAGAGATTTAATGTAGCAAAGCACATTAGTAGATGCTAGGAAGGGCATACTGTTTCTTTGGCATGTTGGAGCAAAGACTCTGTCAAGCAAACAAACAAACAAGAACTTTTGAGTTAAGCCACCATCTTGCTGAATTCAGCAGACATCTTCTATAGCAGCTGATTACCAAGAAGAACGTAGAATGATTATCCAGAGGGCCAGACTGTAGTAGCCTTACTCATACTGAATAGCATCCTACTCTGCAGCTGGTCCCATGGACTTCACTAGAAGCAAAGTGTTATTTCAGCTTTACTCAGACTATCTGAATCCAGTCCAGGGATTGTAAATATCTCATTAAATTATATAAAATGGGCCAAACCCTAACATCCTTACTAAAACAAAATTCCCATTGACTATAGTAAGGCTATGTCTAAACTGGTTTTTGTGCGGAAGAGGATATGCAAATTGCGTGCTCATTTGCATATCTTCTTCCGATTCTTTTTGCGGAAGAGGTTTTACCACTAAAAAGCCCCGTGTAGATGGGGCCATTTGTCGGAAAAAAAAACCTTTTTCGCAAGATCCCTTATTCCTCAAAAATCAAGGTTTATAGGATCTTGCGAAAAAGGGTTTTTTTCCGACGTGCATTTTCCCTCTCATTTTTTCCATCCATGTGCAGAATAAATTTTGTTATGTGCAGCACCAGTAGAGATACATGCTGCTGGCTGAGAGTGCTCTGCTAATCAGCTGGGTGGCATCTGACTATCCTCTGGGTGGCTGCCCAAGCGCTCAGCTTACAGGGAACACTGGCAGGGACTGTCTCTTCCCTCTATAAAATGATTGCCCCATTTTGGATAGCATGCTAATATTAATAAGGTGTTAGGACTTCAGGGTTTAGACCAGCTGATGGACTGTACTGTCCAATTAACCCATAATTGAAGCTCAAAGTTCTAGCTATGCTCAGCATTAATCCTAAAACTCAAGATCTAGGGAAGAATCTGAGCCACAATGTTCACATCTGGGTGGAAAACTTTTCCAAAATTCATGTAGCAGTGTCAGATCTGAGTGATGTGCTGTCTGGAGTACCTCACCACCATGAGTATCAGGGTCAGAGCAGACAGCCAAGAAGCAGGGCACAGACTCCAATTGTAGCCTGTATGGTCTCTAATTAGATTTCACCAGCCCAGTAACAAATATGAACTCCTAAGCTCTATAAGTCTTACCACAGAGCCATAGGCAGTCCCCTTGGGCATTCCTGTCTACCTGGCCACCGCAGAGGGACTTAGTAATGGATGGTTGCTATACACCCAAGATAAATATTCAGGCTGCTCCCTGCCCCAAGAAATCAGTCACTTACCCCAGTTCAATTTGTACCTTAGATCTCACACCAAAGACAACGCTTATAGCCAATCCTATAATACACCGTCTAAGGATTTACCAGCTAAGAAAAGAAATGAGGGGATTATTACAAAGTTAAAGCAGTCATGCACATATATACAAATGAGTTACAGTCTGGTTTCCAAAAGTAACAAAGCTGTAATAATATATTCGCTCTGAACATCTTTTATGGCTAGCCCCAGGTTGTCCATGGGGACCTCTGCTTCTGTTTGTAGCTTCTGCCAAAGCAGGAATACAGAAATAGACTTTAAACGGCCCTTTAAGTCAACAGAATGGCTTGGTAGTGTGGACTCATAATTTAGAAAATCGAGCAAATGCAGTAGAGTTCAACTTAAACTCCTAGTGTAGACCAAGCCTAAGAAATGTTTTCATCTTTTGATGTCTGGACTCTCCCAGAGATACACGATGGGTGAGGACCAACATAGTCACAAGAACACCTCACAGAAAATTTTTCTTGTCAACTATTTTTATTTCTTTCTTCCACAATTCAAGCTGATGGGACAGGCCTTTTTGCATGTAACCTCTTCATGGGGGTAAAGAAAGCAATTGAAGTCTTTGTATTATGACTTCTCACAATGGCCCAATTAGTTTTGATAGGCCTTCCTGATGGGCAAAAGACAATCCCGCCTAAGTGGATTCAGAGTTTCGGAGTGTGCTGGAACCAAGAGTGGAGGCAGAGGCAGAGCCAAGGGTCAGAAGCAGATTACCAGGAGTCAGGGAAGGCAGGAGCAAGCCTGGTTCTGAGGAAGGATCAAGGCTGGAACAGGGTGGGAGCAGGGACAGATGCACGGCAGGATTTGGGCTAGAGCAGTGGAGCAAGAAAACAAGAGCAGGGCTTGGAGAGACAAGTGTAGGGAGCCCAGGGGCAGGTGCATTGAGTAGCCAGTAAGCTACTAGGTTTCAGAACCAGCCAACTCTGTCAATCAGGCTGAACAGTCTGTCAGGCAGTGTAGAATCTTACTCCTGACACAGATCAAACACATTTAACATTTATAAAGCAAAAATTTAAATATTACCTTGTAGCGTATGATGAAGATGCCACAAGGGAGATTCATGCACGCAGCATCTTACCAGCGTTTCTTAAAGTCTCTACATGTTGTTATATGTCCAAAACCCATTGTAACCATATACAGAAGTGACACGGACTGGTTTCCAGCAATGAATCTGTCAGTACTTCTGGCACCTCATCTGCCACATTACGTCGGGCTTTTCTTCCAAGTTCATTTCTAGTGGAAACCTTGTGGTGTAAACCTGTCTATTTTCAGGTTCTCACCCAACAACTCAGTTCTTGATTGCTTGGATGTCTTGCCATGTTTTAAAAAGTGAATCTGAGTCAAGTTCCAAGAGCACACCCTAATTAACCTAGCTCAGTGGTCTACAATATATGCAGAATGAAGAGGCACATTGGCAACTTGGCAGGAACTTTGTGGCTGCATCTAATTTCCATATAAATGTACATAGTATTTTAATCACAGATGGAAGCACATTTATTCCTTTGCTTGTTTACAGAAAACTGCACGTGTCACACACTTTAAAAACCACCCTCAAAGGCCTGATTCTCCGCTGGCTTGTACTGTGTGCAGTCTGTTATCCTGGGGCAGGGTGTAAAATGCTATCAAATCAAGTCAGAAATCTCCACTCACTCACACCTTGTGCCCCGTTGTGTAAGTGGTGTAAACTCATGGTGCAGGGCAGAGGGGAATCAAGCCTAGAAAGACAAAAATCTGTTGCGAAGGCTGCAGAAGAACAAGTGTCAATGGGAAGCTGGCTCCACTTCTGTGGAGCTGCTTCAGGAACACAAACTTTACCTTTCAGTTATTGTGTGAAATTCTGCTCCATATAGGGCAAAGGGTGCAGCAGTTAGGAATTTTTTTACAGCTCCATTTCAGTGCTGACCCAGACCCACTCCTAAGGGGCTGCTCTGATTTATCCCTTTGGTAGATGGTCACTCCAGGATTCTATGCCAATGGAGAGTCAGCACAATGGCACTTTATTCAGCCATATCCCCATCCTCTACCCAACATGTCCCCTGTGACAGGGTGTGACTTAGGGCCAGAGAGCTGACATAGGAGTCTGCTCCACTGTCTTGTCATCATTGGGAAGTTCCTCATTCCCTGTAGCCATTTGCATGAGGGCAAAGTGGCCATACCTCATTGTTACTCTGCTCTGGTAGTATTTTTGCACTGATGAACATTACTATACAAGGTGCAGGATAGCAGAGCATCAGGCCTCAGCTGTATAAAACAAACTGTCTCTTGAACACAAAAATCCTGGGACAGCTATTCCAAGCACAGATCATTGCAAAACTTATTATCACATAGAGTTTACCGGCCTGGACAAATCTAATCTTTGAAGAGTGGCTGAAAGAATAAGAGAATGATCACAGATACCTAGAAGTAGTGTGTCCACTGGAATTTAGCAGAGAGTGGGTGTCGGTGAGAATCTCAAATCATGAGTGGGCTTTGGGTCTCAGACCATCTTACCTTTTGTACAACTTCTTTCCCTGGGGAGTAGCATAAGTAGACTTACGTGTTGGCTAGAACTCTCCACAAATTTGCATCTGCCATTCAGAATCTCTGCCTTCCTATTACATAACTGACAAAATGACAGCAGTAATTAATCTTATTGTGTACATAACTGATTGATATCAAGCAAAATTATACTTCAGTAATCAAGTTAGCCAGTTGCAGATGTGTAACATGCTACAGTTTATCAAATGTTGCAAGCCCCACAATGGTTCCGTATAATGATGAGGAACAATGCTAACAAGAGAGCAGAGGGTCATTAATATGACACCTGATTTTTATTTATTTATAGCTCTTAAAAATTACCACACTTGTCAGCTGTACAAAAGGCGCCGGGATGTGTTAATGCATATTCTGTCAAATTTGTCAAGAGTATGAGCCACAAGCTGGCTCCACTGGGATATGCTCTGTGTTTAAACACACACGTGCACACACACATGTACACTCGTTTATTGGGAGATGTTGGCGCTTCAAAAGTTGAAAGCTGCTGAACATGAATAATGGGCGTGATGTGCAGAGCTGTAAAAGTGTGAAAAGCTGCCTCTATACAGGAGGCTGAAATAGAAACAAGATTCAACAAGGACAATTATCATCTCTGTCAAAGGCTTTCTGTGATCAGTGTCAGCTGCCATCACAGTAGGGAGGAGGAGGAAAAATTGCTACATGAATATTTGATGTTTTATGAAATTAGGCCAAGCTGAAATCTCTGTCAGAGTGTTTTGATGGTGTACATTTGCTGAGGAAGTGGAGAGGGGATCCATTCACAGATTATTTTTCATTACTGCTTCAATTATTTCCCTTTTGATGTAAGTGAACTTTGTGCACATGACAAGAATACTAGCCTGACATCCCTGGAGACATCTTGGCTACAGCACAAAATTCCTCAGCACACAATGCCCCACCAGCATGCTTGAAGCTGACTCAGTGGGACCACTACCACCAGGTAAGAATCAGGAGATCCATGTCCTTATTTGTCCAGCCTAGGCCTTTCAGCTGAGACTGCCAACATCTGTACTACCAATTACCACCTGTTGTACAGATCTCTTCCCTCCATCCTGGCAGAGACTGCTTCTCCCTGCTTCTTGTCATGCCATATCCAACCCTAGATGCAAGATCCTCTGGGAAAGAGCCTCTTATTATTCTCGCTTCATAATGTTGAGCTAGCCTCTGTGTTCAACAGAATGGGCATTTCATCAGAATGGTTTTTCTGTGTCCCAGAGCAGATCAGCACAGCATGCAGGGTGTCAGAGACAGAGCTCTAAAAGGGGATATGTGCCTGCCCGCAGGGCAGACAGCCAAATTCAAAGAGCAGAAGGGACTTGAGGGATTATGGGCCATTTCTGGAGGCCAGTCACAATGCAGCAAACAATTCAAGTGTCCAAACCAGCCCCCTTGTGCTGTATTCAGAGAGCAGCAAACTCTACACTTCTTGTCAAGCTGGTTTACCTAGAGTGCAGCAACTGCAGAGTTAATGCAAACTCAGTGTCTTGCCAGTGTGGACATCTTGGGCATTAAAGTGCTGAGAGCGGATTTACTGCATTTTAACTTGCCAGTGTAGACTTGGCCTAAGAAACAGGAGTTCTGCTTTGTGTGTAGGACTCTTTTGTATTCTTCCCACTGGGCACAAAAGGTTATGTTTACATTTCTAGTGGCATGCAGAATACAGGCACACCATGGGTAGCTACATGCCACAATGAAAAGTTCAGGTAGGAGGAAGTCAGTGAGGAAAGGGTCTCAGTTTCCTGCTCCTAGAGTTCTTATAGGATCATAGAATTATAGAATACTAGAACTAGAAGGGACCACAAGAGATCATCAAGTCCAGTCTCCTGTCCTCCTGGCAGGACCAAGCACCAACTAGATCATCCCTGATAGGTGTCTATCAAACCTGCTCTTAAATATCTCCAGTGATGGAAATTCCACAACCTCCGTAGGCAACTTATTCCAGTGTTTAACCACCCTGACAGTTAGGAAATTTTTCCTCATATCCAACCGAAAACTCCCTTGCTTCAATTTAAGCTTATTGCTTTTTGTCCTATCATCAGAGGCCAAGAACAATTTTTCTCCCTGCTCCTTGTGACACCTTTTTAGATACTTGAAAACTACTATCGTGTCCCCTTTCAGTCTTCTCTTTTCTAAACGAAACAAGCCCAATTCTTTCAGTCTTCCCTCGTTACTCATGTTTTCTAGCCTTTAATAATGTTTGTTGCTCTTCTCTGAACCTTCAATTTTTCCACATCTTTCTTGAAATGTGATGCCCAGAACTGGACACAATACTCCAACTGAGGCCTAATAAGTGCAGAATAGAGCAGAAGAATGACTTCTTGTGTCTTGCTCACAACACTCCTGTTAATGCATCCCATTATCATGTTTGCTTTTTTTGCAACAGTGTTACACTGTTGACTCTCATTTAGCTTGTGGTTCAAAAACCAAAACAAAGAAGTTGTTAAGCACCGCTGCCATTTCCAATTTTCCTGTTATTGTTTCTCCCTTTTCACTGAGCAACGGGCCTACCCTCTCCTTGGTTTCCTCTTGCTTCTAATATATTTGTAGAGTGTCTTCTTGTTACCCTTGATATCTCTAGCTAGATTGACCTTGTTTTGTGACTTCGCCTTTCTAATCTAGTCCCTGCATACTTGCATTGTTTGCTTATATTCATCCTTTGTAATTTGGCCTAGTTTCTACTTTTTATATAACTCCTTTTTGATTTTTAGATCATGTAAGATCTTCTGGTTAAGCCAAAGTGGTCTCTTACCATACTTTCTATCTTTCTTATGCAGTGGAATAGTTTGCTTTTGGGCCCTTAATAACGTCCCTTTGAAAAACTGCCAACTCTCTTCAGTTGTTTTTACTCTTAGTCTTGCTTCCATGGGATCTTACCTATCAGCTCTCTGACTTTACTAAACTCTGCCTTCCTGAAAACCATTGTCTATTTTGCTGTTTTCCTTTCTACCATTTCTTAGAATCATGAACTCTATGACTTCATGATCATTTTCACCCAAGCTGCCTTCCACTTCAAATTTTCAACCAGTTCCTCCCTATTTGTTAAAATCAAATCTAGAACAGTTTTCCCCCAGTAGCTTTCTCAACTTTCTGAAGTAAAAAAATGTCTCCAATGCAGTACAAGAACTAATTGGATAATCTGTGCTCTTCTGTGTTAGTGTCCCAACATAAGTCTGGATAGTTGAAAAACTTAAAAAACAATGAATAGTCTAGCAGCCCCTTAAAAACTAACAAAACATGTAGATGGTATCATGAGCTTTCGTGGGTACAACCCACTTCTTCAGATAATACACCAGTCATCTGAAGAAGTGGGTTGTATGAACGCTCATGATATCATTTACATGTTTTATTAGTCTTTAAGGTGCTGCTAGACTATTCACTGTTTTTTAAATTTTTCCAGTTATAGACTAACTTGGCTACTCTTCTGAAGCTTTTGGATAGTTGAAGTTCCCCATCACCACCAAATCCTGTGCTTTGGATGATTTTGTTAGTTGTTTAAAAAAAGCCTCATCCACCTTTTCTGCCTAGGTAGGTGGTCTATAGTAAACCCCTAGCATGACATCACCCTTGTTTTTTACCTATTTTAACCTAACCCAGAGACTCTCAACAAGTCTGTCTTCTATGTCCATCTCCACCTCAGTTCAAGTATATACATTTTTAATATATAAGGCAACACCTCCTCCCTTTTTTCCCTGACTATCCTTCCTGAGCAAACTGTACCCTTCTATACCAACATTCCAATTGTGTGTATTATCCCACCAAGTCTCTGTAGAGTGAGGTGCCTGTAGTCTAGACTTTCCCATAAAGAAAATGGGCTACAGAGCTATTAGATGTATTATTAAGCAAAACAGGGAACCCTTGGACTGCCTCAACACTAACCTAGTAAGACTGTGCATGGTGATGGCTTAATAATTTTACTTCCTGGGCAACTCAAGAACTTCAGAGTTCACAGAATTAGGGAACTGTAGTCCCAAGACCTTGTCTACACTACCCAGTTTTGTCAACAAAATTCAGGTTTCATCGAGAAAACAGTGCAGATGTATACACAACAATGCTCCTCCCACAAATTTATCTCTCCTGCTACCCTGACATAAAATCACCTCAACAAAAGATGAAACACATTCTTTTCAAGTAAAATAACCCTTACAGAGAGGCCTGGAACAAAGAATTGCCATGTGCACAGATGACTTAAATCTGACAGATGCCCAAGCAAAAGTGAAACTGAAGTCCAAAATTCCTCTCACCGCCCACCCAACAGGGACAAGCATCCCTTTAGTCTATGTCTGCATTAGGAGATTAGTCTGAATTTACTAAGTTTGACTTCTGGGCACCCGATTTTACAAATTCAAAGTTCTGTGTCCTCACTACAGGGAAGAATTGAATGTTGTCTGAGGCAGGATCCGTTAATGTGGACACACTGCCTCAGACTCAGAGCCCCAGGAAGCACTCTAGGGAGCTACGGGAGGCCTCCCGGAGGCCAATTAGTTTGAATTAGCAGCACTGGAGCATCCGCACTGGCATTATTTTGGACTTACAAGTTCAGGAATAGCGTTATTCCTCATGAAAACAGGACCACAGAGTTTGAATTCCACAGCCACTTATTCTGGAATGACGGGCTTGTTAGTGTGGATGCATTGCTTACAAATTTGACCTTAAGGGGGCTAATTTCGGATTATGGTTCTGGTGTAGACCAGGCCTTAGTGTTTAGGGAAGTGGCATGCAGAAATTCTTGTAGGTACAATTCCCAGGAATAATTTTCTCTGTAGCTCCACAATGAAGTTCTCTCACAGCCAAAACTAATTCAGGAGTAAAAGTCATGAAGCGCCTATTTGGGCTAACCATGGAGTTACTCATACAAAACTTTTATAGAGACAGTGCTTAATCTCTTCTAAAGCAATTTATTTTATAACTTTTATTCTTCCACCCAAGTGCTATATTTAATTTAGCCATCTTGTTCATTTCTTCCTCTGAACTCTCATTTGGCTCAAAGATGGGAATTGTAGTCATGAATAAAATACCAGGAAGAAAGGGCACATCATTCAACCTGCTTTTAGGCAAATTATAACCTCACAGAAAGGACTGGATTTCTAAATTGTTCTTCAGTACTGAGGGATTTTGATTCAGTTTACTGTTTAGAAGTTAAACCGCACAATATTCGGTGTTAAGGGAAGATCCTCAAACACTCACAAGGGCTAAAATTCTAAACGAGAGCATTGTTCTCACAATGTTCAGTCGGGGTTTGCCTGCTCAGGAATTTGGAGCATGGCAAGCCAGGCTGCGAATCTGTAGGGCACCAGCTTGCTGTCCATTTACTCACTGTGTGGACACTGCTACAACACAGCAAAAGTCCTGGAGTGCCATCACTGTAGCAGTGTCCACCACGGCCACTGATGACGGGGGAAAAAGGGGTAGATGCTCTTGGGCCCAGTGATTTAAAAGGGCCCAAGACTCCCAGCAACAGCAGAGGCCGGACCTGGGACCCTTTAAATCACTGCCAGAGCCCCAGGGCTGGGCAGTGCTGAAGGCCTGACTGGGTGGAGGCTAGCCCTTATCCCCGCCCCTTCCTCTGTTGGTCCACCCCTTCTGCCAGAGGCCCGGAGCCAGCACCCACCACCTTGCCCAACAATTCTGTTGGCAGCCTTCATGTCTACACACCAAGTTAGTGAGTGGCAAGCTGATGCACTCGAGATCAACACCTTGGCTAGCCACATGCTCACTCCTCATGCAGACAAGCCTAGAACAGCACATCTTCAGACTGCTCTTTTAAACTGGGAGTTCAATTTCATGCACAAAATTCCCAACTGATTGTCCCCATAAATTAGGTAACCGCCCTTGCAAATAGTAGTTTTGTGTCCAAGAACAAATATTCTTAGGACATATTTCCCCTTCCTTCACTGAGAATGTCAAGATATGACCCTGTTCATGTACAATCAGTTTAACATCACATTTGCTATCACTTCCAAAATGGCCCCAAACTTGGGTGCTTGCACTCAGGATATACTATAGACCAGTGATACTCAGGCCTCAGTGATCCAGGTGCCAATTTGGCTATCCACATTACTCAAAAGAGCTACAGTAATGTGAATTCACTGTTTCATTGACCACAGAGCCAATCACACAGTGCTTTGATATCATGCACAGCAAAAGAGCTGCAGGAGATACATCAAGGCCCCTTGCAGCTCAGTAGCTTCAGCCTGAGTATGACTGCTGTGACCATGAATGGATTTCTCTGTGTTGTACAGGAGTCACTTTGAAAAGCAGAGTGAGGACCTGAGACCATTTAGAGGAGTTCTGCATGCGCATTTTCTCCCTTCCACCGGGTGCCGCTGCTGGGGGAAGGGAGATGGACATAGAGAAAGCAATGAGTTATGGCTCCCTGATTCTGACACACATTTTATGACAGTTCTGCCCTGATATAGATTGGAGCAGCCCTGCTCTAATCTAGACCAGTTGGCTCTGACTCCCAGGGGTCCATCTATTAGCTGTGAGACCAGTGTACTGCTCTTTGAAACTGGGACTTAATTTTCATATACAAAATTCTCACCTGATTGTACATATAAATAAAGAAACTTCCCATGCAAATATAACACCAACAAGGACAATTGAACTTGGGACCTCTGGAGCTTTGTGCATGAACCTCTACCACATGAGTTAAAAGCCAGCTGGCTCTCAGCTAAGGTTATAGAACAGACTCATTATTTTCTCTGCAAGTGCTTTTAATGCCACTAAATTGGACAGTACACCACACCCAGAAGGTGTGCAGGTTACACAAACAGACATGCCCCTCTACTAAAGTTACCAGATTGAAATTGTGAAAAATCAGGATGGGGGTGGAAGGTGCCTATAATTGGCGGTAATAGATGCCTATATAATAAAAATCCCCAAATATCAGGACTGTCCTTATAAAATCAGAATCTCCGGTCACCTTGCCTCCTACAACAAGGACTTAAAGGATGGGTAGCATAAAAACTAGCTAAGCTGGTTTAAAACCCATTGGAGACTCCAAGGCTTCCTCAGCATGGCCTTCAAGATCTCTACAATCCAGATCTATCTTTGGCCCTCTTCAACAGACATTGCCCCAAAATTAACATTCGCCTAAGAGTAGTGCTTGTGTTATGAAAGAAAGAGTCATAGGTTTTCATACCTGGTTTGGTATCTAAATAAAAACTCCATAGCTTGGTATCTAAATAAAAATGGCCTGATTTTCCAAAGATATGAAGGTCTCTTAAACTCTGCTAACATCTGGGAAAGCTAGTGGGACTTCAGTGCTTTGGAAAAATTAGGCCATTTTCATGTAGGTGCCTAACCATGAAATTTGGAACCTAACTTTGGGTGCTCAGGTTTGAAAATCCTGATCACATATGACAGGTAAAACGTTGAACAAAATTCTTCAAATTTGGATTTCATTCCTGTTGTGTGTCAAGCAGATTTGATCATAGCACTGAATGACTAGTTTTTAGCCTTCAGTTGAGGATGTTGCAGCATTTTTGTAAGGTCTAAATTTCCCACCCCCTTTTGGCAAAGTTGGACGAAAATAGACAAAAAGATGGACAACAAATGAAACCCAAACATTATCAAGAACATTTTTAACTGGGTCTTCATCGATCAAAAACTGAATCTGGTGAAAATTTTCATGGAAAATTGAAAATCTGGAAAATGTCATCCAGCTTGATTTAGTACTTTCCACATTCATTTTGAACAAGGTCTATTCACTCATTTAAATCTGTTCCAGATTTTTCCATGATGAAGGCATTGTCGTGCCATGCAGCAAACTAGTGAGCTAGCTATTCATTTCTGAAGTCCTAGCTAATTTCACCTGTGATGGGGTGCAGTCACAGATGACCCTTTGGGGATGCTTCCCAGAGCGCTGAAGACACCATTGCCACTCACCTTCCTGCTCTCGGGGGCATCTCACCACCCTGCCCTGCTGGGCCACCTCACCTGGTCTCTCCCCCACCCAAAGCACAGAGCTGAGATCACCCCAAAGTGCAATGCAGACACCAAAACACTTCAGGTCTGAGGAAAATGCAGTTTGGGGCCCAGCTTCCTGGGATACCACTCCCCAAATGGGATCAGAACCCCAAATGAATTATTTAGGTAAGCCCCTTTTAACAATGAAAGGTAACAGTCATTTGCACTGGGTTTGATCGTAAATAAAAGTGATTTTATTAAGTAGAAGAAGTAGGAGTGAAGTGGTTGTAAGTAAAAACAGGCAGAGCAAAGTAGATTACAAATTTAAAATAACAAAAAATGCTTAGCTAATTCTAACATACAGTCAAGCTTATTACAAACTCACCCTAAAATTGTTCTTATTCCAGCTCGTTCTCCAAACCAGGGAAGTTTCCTTTTCCCTGCGGGCTTTAGTTATCCTCTTGGGTGTGCCATGCCAGCCAAAGAAACTGCCAGCTTCCCATTGTTTTATAGATTTCACTTTGAGCAGGAATTCTGTTTCTACAGTGCACCTTCACATGGAAAATTACTTGGCCAGCCCCTACAAGTTAAGGAGGTCACATGACTTCCGAGGACCAACCACTGCTGAGATTTAATGGACAAAAGGGGCTGTTTCCAGGTGACCAGACCTTGAGGAAAACACCCTTGATGGCTTGCATTGGAATTTTAAAACTATAAAGCATTCCATGCTCCATATATCTAACTTTACACACAAGAAGGATACATACACCAAAATAAGATATACAGATTCAGTGGATTAAGTGACATTAAGATTGATGGGTCACATGAGGTAATTTGTCCAAAGCACCTTTGAGTTATGCATATTTGTGTTCCTAAGTCAATTTCCTAAAGCCTGGGGGGGGGGGTGAACTGTCACACCACCCCAATTTCCAAACCTCACACAACTACATGACCTGGGCACAGTATGTGTTAACAATACTCCCATGCCAAATGCTGACAAGCTAAACAGACTGTCTTCACACTGAGGCTACGGCTACACTATGAGTTTTTCCGTAAGAGGCAATGCAAATGAAGTGTGGATTAGCATTTTCCCGTGCTTCATTTGCATACGCTCTTTTGTTCCGTTTTTGCGCTAGGGATTTTTGCACAAAAACAAGCAGTGTGGCTGTGGCCGTTTTGTGCAAAACCCCCTTTTCCCACAAGAACCTTATGCCTGTCCTCCCCCCCCCCTTTTTTTTGCCTGTAGGCCTAGTCTGGGGTTTAAGCCAAGACCACAGCTTACCAAAACTAGTATGTGTGTGGTGCTTCACTGAAAGAGGAGTGGATTTCACATTACAGTTTATACCTTGCCACTGCTCTGACAAATTGAGAAGACTAACAATAGAAATATTGGCCATATGGCTGACTGGGAATCCAGGAGAAACCGTGGCCCTAACTCTGTGAATTCTAGTACTCAGCTAATATTTGTGACCGCATACAGCTGCACCATATCCCCAGACCCTTCTAATGACCACTCTTCCAAAGACCAGCATGATTACTGTCTCCCTCTGCACATCAGAGAGGAACAATAGGGAATAGATCATCAGGCACCTCCTAATGGTCAGAAGAGTCTCTGAGCCTAATAACAACAACCTGCTCATGAACAAGAGGGCAGGGAAAGAGCTGTTGTGATGCACTAGGCAGCAGGGTTGTTGGAGCATCGCCAGTGCCCCTGTTGTTCTGGGAGGCTGCACACAAAGCCCCTCTTTTTTGTTTTATGCCCTTTCTGTTACATCCAGCCTGCTCTCAATAGGCACTCCCTTTGCTATAAATGGAATCTGCTTTAATTTCAAAAGTTCTGTTTCCAGGCTGTAATCTCAGCCCCAGACCAATTTAAATCTCTGTTGTGTCCATGGTAGACTCCTGGACTATATCCCTCTCGCTGGATGCCAAAAACATAAGAGAGAGATTTTCACCCACTGCTCGAAGCCATCTGGTTATGGTGCTCTGAAAAGTGAGACAGATAAGGAGCGGTATGATACCCATGTAAGGCAATTTGCTAGCCTGTTTACCATACCTGACTCTGGGGTGCGCAGCTTTATTTTGATTTGATAAAAAGAAAAGGAGTACAGCTGCAGTGCACTGCTGCTTCCCCAAGCCGACAGATGGGCATCACTGTGAGAAAGCCACATGGCATTTTTTGTTAAACTCAGCTCATTAGGTTTTATCTGCAATATGTGCTGCACTGGCAGGAAACATTTCGTGAGCAGACACATTAGCCAAAGTTTGTCAACAGCAATAGGAAAGAGATTCTATTGTGTAAGAATATGCACGTGGGTGGGGTGTGATTGCTTTTAATGCCCATACATTTGTTCCTCAGACTCTGGAGGCTCTCTCTGTAACTTGTATCGTAATGTTTGCCCTGACTAGCATATTAATAGAGCGGCTATTCAAAGTTTACAGTTCTTGCTACATTTAAACCATTGCACAAATTGCTTAATCTGCATAGGCTCAGGTTTTTCAATAAAACCTAGAAAGTGCTTTCCCTCTTCCACATTCCCTTCCCCCCAAAAAATTCCAGATCCCCAAAATTCCTTAAAAGTGGTGAATGAATTTCAAGGCTGAGAATCAGCCCTTAAGTTTATGCATCATGTTATGACTGGGATTTTAGACCCGTGACGTTTCTTTCCCTTGTTTGGTGTGCCGATCTCATTCCAACATTCCAATTTAATTGCTGTATATTAAGATCAAATTAAGATTGGGGGCATTATTGGGAAAAGGACGTAGAGATTTGGGAAATTTCAGGTTAGAAACTAAAGCAAAGTCTCTTCAAGCCACAAAACAAACAGAAAAAAGAACATCTGGCAGCCTCCATGTTGTCAAAAAATAGGTATTTAATGGCCTGATTTGAGAGAGAAGCCCAGGACCTTGGTGCCTGCTGATGTGGGAAATGAGATCCTCAGCACTTCATGGGAGCAGGTCCTAAGTGAAATACTCTATAAAGGAATCTATGCTCTGATAAACAGGCCTCATCTCCACACGCACACATTTGCATTGGTTTATTTAAGCCAGTTTAGTTAGTCCAATACAACACCCTGTGTGGATAGTCTTTTGTTTTTCTTTTAGCACCTAATACATTTAAGATAAATCAAAATACATCTGATTTAAATGAAATAAGAGTGTCCTTGAAGCATTTCAACCTGGTTTAAAATCGCACCTTGACTGAAACCTGTCCCACTCTGCATGTAAATATGCCCTTACTAGCTTGAAAGATAAGACATACTTCAGCAGTGCATAGACTCACAATGTATTGTTCCATTCACAGAAAATATGATTAGACTTAGAAATATTTTGTATATTTCAACTGGCATTTTAAGTCTTTATTTTTAGTTATTTCTATATTATAGCAATGCCCATTATCTGTGCTATAAATGGTCAGCATTCCTAGTGCAATCTCTGGCTGTAAAACTTCACCAGACTGCAAGATCTTCACCTAGGAGTGATACACATTTGGGTTTTCTTCACCAATTTCCACCTCACCTTTCTCCAGTAATTTACCTATGTGTAAGGCCCAACTTCCTGAGCAGGTCTAAGGACAGATCACTGGCCGCTCAGCTTTCATGCTCACTATGTTCTGTTTTAAAATAATTTTAGGAGTGTAACCAAAGAGAGTTGTCACTAAGGGCTCGTTTAGACTACGCTGAAGTTTTGAAAGAGGATATGCAAATTCCACAGGAATTTTCATATCTTCTTCCGATCTTACTTTCAAAAGCGGAGCTTTTTTTCGGCAACCCTCCCCCTTTTTCGAAAAGCCGCTCTTCCTAAAAAAAATGAGGTTTATGCGGCTTTTCGAAAAAGGGGGGGTTGCAGAAAAAAGCACATCCCGCCTACTTTCACTTTCGAAAGCTCTGCTTTCTGAATTTGCGTATCTTCTTTCGAAACTTCAGCGTAGTCTAGACATGAGGTAAGAGATCAACAACTCTGCCCCTTATAGAAACTACTCTGCTCATTATTTGTATACATTACTTGGATTGTAAGCTGTTTGGGGCAAAGTCCCCTTTTCTATTCCATGTTTGTACAGTGCTTGGCCCGATGGGGTCTTGGCCCGTGACACAGGCTCTTAGGCAGTACTGCAATGCAAATAAATAATAATAATAACTTGGACCAGTTACCAGCTGTCTTTGGGCCTTTTCCGGCTTTTAGGGAAGAGACTGAGAGTTTTGCCGAGCGTAAAATTGGGTCCTTTGAAAGCAAAAAGGGATTTTGTGTGAAGAACAGAATAGAGTTCAAGTTTGCTTTATGTTTTTGGCCTTTTTGTTGCCAGGAAGATTTGAAACTAACACAACAGATAGTACAAAATCAGAGAAGCATTTTTTCCCCTCAGAAACATCTCTGTCTCCCAGTAGTAATAAGCTCTGCCAGTTGACATCACCCACTCCAAATATCAGGAATTTTTCTTTCCCTTTAAACTTTGGTCTTCCGAAAAAAATACAGTGCTATCTGGTCACACGTGAAAGAACTAAATCCTAGGCTAATTGAACTACATAGGCTTATTCTCCTCCTGGGTTCCAAAGTCTATGGAAGCACTTACATGAATATTGCCTTTCAAGGACAGAAAGGGGAATTCCTTTTCCTGACAATCATCATATTCATAGAAACAAAGGAAAAAAGCAAGAAAATTCTATCAATACCCTCATGCTCTAGAGGGAAAGGTGGCAGACTTGAGTCAAGAAAAAAAACCCCAGAGAAAGGATTTGAGTAAAAACTATGGAATTGGGCCTCAGATCTACCGAAACTAAGAAGAATCTTCTGGGATTCAAGTTTTAATTGGTGTTCATGAAAGTGTGTGAAATTAATGTATTTATTCCATGCCGCCCTTCAATCTTAGCAGGAAAGCAGTCAGATATCAAGGGAGATGGAAAAGAATGAAGAAGAGGAGGAGAAAAGGTAAAAAGAGATTTAAAAAAAGGAAGCAGGAATAAAAGAATATAGAATGGATACCTAAAATCTTCTCCGTTTATAGCTCAGGGGACAAATTCTACTTTCATTTGCAACAATGTAAATAAGAGACTACACTGAATTTATACTGGTGTGAAAATAAAATGAGGCACTAATTTACCCCTAGGCTACATCTATGCTGCAGGCCTTTTGCGCAAGAACAGTTGTTCTTGCGCAAAAAATTGCGGAGTGTCTACTCTGCACGTGAGTTCTTGCGCAAGTAAATTTACAGTAAAGCGTCAGAACAGAGAGTTTCTTGTGCAAGAGTTATTCTTTTCCCCACAAGGAATAAGCCTTCTTGTGCAAGAGCTCTTGTGCAAGAAGGCAGTGTGGACGGACAACAGGGGATTCTTGTGCAAGAAACCCTTATGGCTAAAATGGCCATCAGAGCTTTCTTGCACAAGATAGCATCCACACTACTATGGACACTCTTGTGCAAAAGCACATCTCTTGTGCAAAAGCACATGGTAGTGTGGACACACTCTTGTGCAAGACCTTTTGCGCAAGACCCTTGCGCAAAACAGTTCTTGCACAAAAAGCCTGCAGTGTAGACATAGCCCTAGACTGTCCCTGTCCCCTATAGGGGCATAACAGAGGATACATCTACACAGCACCCTTGCCTCGAAATAAGCTATGAAATTTGCTTAATAGCAATTTGCTAAATATCCCTACCACCTATTGACCTAGTGACACACAGCCCTTGGCAAGAAGATCTCAGTGCTTCATCTGACTGAGCCCTTTGATTAACCATTGTGTCTTGTTTACAGGGTTGTTTTTAACATTATGAAGGAAATAGGTCAGAGATTACCTTTGCCAATTCCCTTCCACAGCACCATTTTATTGCTGATGTGGATTAGCCAGTAGGAGTAACGTCTTTGCATTTTTCTTTTGTAAGCAGGGCCTGAATCAGTGCTTCCATTACAGCCAGCTGGAATAGGAAAGGAATTCTGAGTGTGCTCATGTTCACTCACTTTGCTTAGACCTGCTGGGTATTCAGCTGTTGTTATGTAAATACAGTTCATGCTGGAATAGGAAAGAAATCCTGAGTGTGATTATGTAAATACAGTTCACTCAGTTGCTTAGGCCTGCTAGATATTCAATTGTTAGAATGGTATTTTGCTTATTGTAACTAATGTGGCTGTTGTGGGGTCACACGGGGCGGCCCGTGAGCCTAGGCAGACTAGGCATTCGCCTAGGGCGCTGCTGGCCCGGGTGCCCGATGATGATGTCACGGGGCGTCCCGGGTGCCCCGTGATTACATCACGGCCATTGATAGCTGTTCAGGCGGGGGTGCCGATCGCACCTTCCGCCTGGGGCGCCAGCTGCTACAACCGCCCTCGGGCCGCTCCTGGGGTCACAAACCACACTAACCCTAAAAGCAAGAATTGTAAGATATGACTACAAACGCTTGCAGTTATTGGAATGCAGAAAAGCAGACTGTGTTTAATTCAGTTCAAAGGAGAGAAACTGTCATTATAAAGAATCTCAGATGGACAAGGCTTTCTCTTCCAAATTCTGTGAAATCAACTGGAGGGAAGGGCAGAGCTCTGAACCAGCAGGCTGCATGCCCTCCAGGCATGAGCTGTAAGACTGGTTCAACCTATTTTTCTCTCCCCCTCCCCCGACCTTTTTAATGATAGAACTAAAACAGACTCCATAAGGAGTCTCTTTATTATTTTAAAATGTTATTCCAGTGGAAGCTGGAATCTTTTGGCTGGCCTGTCATGTGGGCCAAGAGCTGAAATTACTGAGAAGCTGAAATCACTAGGTTTGGCCCAGAGCCAAATCCATCACAGGACAGCAGCAGTCACCGGCAGGAGCAGCTGGCATGAGCAGCGGCTGGTGGAAACAGCAGCAGGTAGCTGGTGGGAGTGGCCAGTAGGAGCAGCACATAGGTGGCAGACATCATGATGATGTACCTATGGACTCTAGGTCTGCATTGACTGGACAGAGCCGTGAGTAAGGTGTTTGAAGTGTGGGGGGAAACCACACTATATGAGTTGGGGGTTGGACTAAAGATGTATAAGCAAAAGACTCTGCCCTGCAGACTCCAAGGATGGTACCATGTTTACGGGTTTTCTTTATTTGTGTGTGTTCCTGTTGGTTGATGCCAGATTACTGTTACTAAACAGACTGTTTCTATCTCCGACTCAGGGTATGTCTACACTGCATTCCTCTTCGAGAGAGGAATGCAAATGCAGCCGAGCAAAATTGCAAATGAAGCGCGGATTTGAATTTCCTGCGCTTCATTTGCATAATCGCATCCGACTGCTACTTCAAAATACCCTCATTTTATAACGAGTAAGGGTTATTTCGAAAGAAGGGTTTGTTCTCAAAATAACCGCATCTACACAGCGTTTTTTATTTCGAAAGAGGGTATTTTGAAATAGCAGCCGGATGCGAGTATGCTAATGAAGCGCGGGAAATTCAAATCCGCGCTTCATTTGCAATTTCGCTCGGCTGCATTTGCATTCCTCTCTCGAAAGAGGAATGCAGTGTAGACATACCCTCAAAGAGGGGAAGAATTGCATCTAAAAGCGCCCAGTGAGTAGGTTGGAGTTTTCCCAGTTTACTGGGTGAGGGCTCGAGCCAGTTTGGTTACCTTGTTGAAAGAACCTCCCTCAATAGGGACAAAGCCCTGGCTGGGTTGATTTAGTTGGGATTGGTCCTGCCTTGGGCAGGGGGCTGGACTTGATGACCTCCTGAGGTCTCTTCCAGCCCTAGGATTCTATGATACTGAACCCAGCCCTTCTGGCTGCCGACTGCTACCGGCAAGAGGGTTACACTTACGTAAGGATGATGTATATTATCTTTCTTGTGATTCATTCTTCTGTGATCAGAAAGGGAAGCCCATATCCATGTCTGATTTTAATCTGGAAATTTTCACTTGATTATTAACATCCCTCTGCCCATATCCCAAAGTTATTAGATTTTTTCCCTTGGAATTTAGAAACTAAATATACTCTCCCACAGACACTAAAAACCCCAGAGGAAAACAAAGCACTTTCTGACCTCTAAAAAATTTTCTGAATGAAACAGATCCTTTATAGTTCATCAGAGGCTGATGAATAAAACTAGTAATACTAGGTCTTTAAAGTTGGGACATGTTTAATACCTGGTGGCATTTCACGGAGTTCGCTGTGCAGTTATAACATGGATGAATTCAGCCCATTTTATGTTTCTGATTTGATCTCTCTCTTCTGTGGCTGCATTATCCCCAAAAGCCCACTTACTTATTCTGTTTTGAAAGCCATGAAACTATTAAGGTCCAAGCTGATCAACAGCAAATAATTTCCATTGCTGTACTGAGCCATCAAATGGTTCCTATTGTACCTTTAATTGACTTGTTAGGTCAATGAGTATTTTATAGGCCAGTTTTTCTTATCTCAAGAGCAACATTGCACATATGGAATGGAGGCATTTATATCCTGCTCCAGGAACAGAGTGCTAATTTGATCTATCTTCCTAGGCAATTGTGCCAGACTCATCACCATGGTATCTCTGGTGGAAGGACTTAAGCCACCATCTCTGGATAAGGAAACAATGCAGTAGCACTCACTCCACCTACAAGAAGCCCAGAAATGCAAGAGAGCCCTGATGCCACTACTGGTGTATAATGGTTTGGCGATAAAAATGTTTAATGTTAATTTTTTAACTTCCTGCATAATCATATCCAGCACTGTTGTGCTTTAGGACTGCATCAGTGTTCCCTCTGGACTGGAGTCTAGTGAATTATTAATCACTCCACATTCAAATTTAGACATCATGGTAATTGGGATGGGCACCAGGAAAAGGAAGAGAGGGAAAAGAAATATACTTGTAATCCTTAAGGCTTGGAAGGTGGATATACTCAGCCTGAAGTTCCTTCCCACTCCCAACACAGCTTATGCTTCTTTGTGTCAGTTTCCATCACCTTCCCTTCTTTTCCAAAAGAGATAGCCCCCTGCCTCTTTACCTTCCCCAACCCAAAACACTCAGGGTATGTCTAGACTGCAGAGTTCTTCCAGGATATCTCCTAATGTCGGAAAAGTCTCTTTAAAAAAAAAAACCAAGAAGAAGGTATGCATCTTTCACATTGGATGATCTTTCCAGCCTGGATATCTGTAAGTGGGAATTGCAAGCCATAGTCCCTGCAAAACCACACCAGGAACTGGGTAGAGGCATCCATGGTCAGGTGGTCTATCTGGCTACAGGTGCAGGAGACAAAAGCAGTGCTGGCACAGGTGTTGGGGGGTCTTCCTAATCATATGAGGTGTTAAATGCAGGGAAGCCAGACACACAGGCAGCTGAGCCCTTGAGAATAATGGCTTGGATAGGGGTGTTTGTGTGTGGTATTTATTAGGTTGAAAAGAAGAGTGGAGGATGCAAAACATGTGCTTCAGGGGCAGATTTAATAGCTACAGAGGCATTGCTTTGGGCACAAACAAGTTTTCCTGTAATGCTGAGCTAAAGTGAAATCCCTGAAAAACCATCTAGGTTTTCCCATGACCTCTTTTTTGGTCCTCATCTCCTCCTCTAGGCAGATACTGGAAATATTTTAAAATGTCTGTGATTTTTCCTGGCCTTCCAAGTGGGGTGACTGGAGAGCAGTGGCCACTGTCTGGCACCCAATTTGGATGGCAGTGCCACTGGCGGCAGCAGCACAGATAGAAGGGTGGCATGTTATAGTATTGCCAACTTTCCTTCTGCACTGCTGCTGGTGGGGGGCTGCCTTCTGAGCTGGGTGGCAAGAGAGCAGTGGCCAATGGCCAGGTGCCCAGCTCAGATGGCAGTGACACTGCAAGCAGCAGCACAGAAGGAAGGGTGACATGATATGGTATTGTCATTCTTACTTCCATGACACTGCTGGTGGTGGCCCTGACTTCCAAGCTGGGTGTGCAGCAAGTAGCCTCTACTCTCTGGCTATTCTGCTCAGAAGTCAGTGCTGCTGCCAACAGCAGTGCCAGAGGAAGTGCAGCATGGTATGGTATTGCAACGCTTCCTTCTGCACCATGGCGGGTGGCAGCCCTGCCTTCCAAATTGGGTGCCTGTAATGCGGGAGCCAGGGGCCTACTTCAGAACACAGGGCCACTGCCAATAGCAGCGCAAAAGGAAGGGAGGCGCTGTATGGTATTGCCACTCTTCCTTCTCTGCGACTGCTGGTGGCAGCCCTACCTTTCAAGCTGGGCAGATGGAAAGTCAGTGCTGTTGCCTGTAGCAGCACAGAAGGAAGGGATTCATGGTGTGGTATTGCCTCCTTCCCTTTTTTGTGTGCCACTGCTGTTGGCAGGATTGCCTTCTGAGAGAACAGGTGGCCTTCACTGGGAACAGGCGGCACTTGGTTAGTCACCCAGCCTGGAGAGCAATGCCACCACCACCAGCAGTGCAGAGGAAAGCAGCATGGTCTGCTACTGCCACCCTTCCTTCTGTGCCGCTGCTGGGGGCAGTTCTGCTTTCCACGCTGAGGAGCTGGAGAGTGGTAGTTACTGGTAGAACATCCAGCTTGGCAGTGCAGAAGAAAGGGTGTCACAGTATGTTAATGCCACTTTTCCTTCTGCACTGCTGCTACAGACAGTGCTGCCTTCTGAGCTAGGCATCCACAGAGCAACGACCTCTTGTCATGTGCCCAGCTCAGATGGCAGCACCCCTGCCAGCAGCAGCATAGAGGGAAAGGCGGTGTGGTATGGTATTGCCTCCCTTCCTTCCGCACTGCTGCTGCTGGGGGGTGGTCAGCAGCAGCACAAAAGGAAGGGTGTCACTGAATTGTATTGCCATTCTTCCTTTTTCTGCCATTGCTGGCAGAGGCTCTACCTGTCAAGCTGGATGGCCAAAAAGGCAGTGCCGTCACCTGCAGTGGTGGAGAAGGGAGGGTGGCATGGTGTGGTATTGCCTCCCTTCCTTCTGTGCCACTCCTGATGGCAGTGCTGAATTCCAAATTGGGAGGCCACAGAGTGGCAGCCTCTGGCCAGGCACCCAGCTTGGAAGGCAGCACTGCCACCAACAGAAGCACATAAAGGGTAGCAGGTGATGGTAGTGCTGTCCTTCCCTCTGCACCACTGCTGGCAGCAGCTCTGTCTTCTAATCTGGGCAGCTGGAAAGGCAGTGCCACCACCACCAGCAGTGGAGAAGGAAAGGTGGCATTAACATACTGTGGAGAAGAAAAAGTGGCACGGTATGATATTGTCTCCCTCCCTTCCTTGTGTGCCACTGATAGCAGCAGCACTGCCTTCTAAGGGGAATGGCCGGGAAATGGGTAGTATAGTTACTTCTCTCCGGGCTGTGAGAAACCCATGCCCCAAAAGATGCAGCTATGCTGACTTAACTCCCAGTGTAGGCTAGTGTTATGCTGATGGAAGAATTCTTCTCCACCAGCAGCAGCAATGCAGAAGGAAGGTGGCAATAACATGCCATGCCACCCTTCCTCCTGTGTTGCTGCTGGTGGTTGCATTGACTTCTGAGCTGGGTGTCCTGCCAGCAGCCACCACTCTCTAGCTGCTCAGATGGGAAAGCAGGGCTGCCACCAGCAGTGGCACAGAAGGAAGAGTAGCAGTAGCTGACCTTCTGCACTGCAACTGGTGGCAAACTGCCTTGTGCGCTTGGCACCTGCACAGTCTTGTTCCTCAATTTAGAAGTTAGAGCCACCATGGGCAGCAGCATGGAAGGTGGCAATACCATAACATGCTACCCTTCCTTCTGTGCTGCTGCTGGCAGTTGGATTGCCATCTAGGTTGGGCACGTGACCTCTGTGTCCGCCTAGCTCAAAAGGCAGCACTGTCACTAGCATCAGTGCAGAAGAAAAGGTGGCATTAACATACTGTGACACCCTTCCTTCTGCGCTGCTGCTCCTGGTGCTCAGAAGTCAATGCCACCACCACCAGCAGCACAGAAGGAAGGGTAGCATGTTATGGGTATTGCCACCTTTCCTTCTGTGCTGCTGCCCATGGTGGCTCTAACTTCTAAGCTGAGCAACAAGACTGTGCAGCTGCCAAGCGCACAGGGCAGTTTGCCACCTGTTGCAGCGCAGAAGGTCAGCTACTGCTACTCTTCCTTCTGTGCCACTGCTGGTGGCAGCCCTGCTCTCCCATCTGAGCAGCTAGAGAGTGATGGCTGCTGGCAGGACATCCTGCTCAGAAGTCAGTGCCACCACCAGCAGCAACACAGGAGGAAGGGTGGCATGGCATGTTATTGCCACCTTTCCTTCTGCATTGCTGCTGACAGTGGAGAAGAATTCTTCCATCAGCATAACACTAGCCTACACTGGGAGTTAAGTCAGCATAACTGCATCTCTCAGGGGTGTGGGTTTCTCACAGCCCAGAGAGAGGTAACTATACTACAGTAAATTGTTATTGTAGTCCAGGCCTCTGGCTGACATAGCTACATCTCTCAAGACTGTGAAAAGTCCATACCCCTACATGATGTACCTATGCCAAGCTAACCCCCAATATTGAGTCAGGCTAGGTCAATGGAAGAATGTTTCCATAGATCTAGTTGCACAGCTCATGGGGGTAGTATTCCTAAACTGATGGAAAAACTCTTTCTACCAGCATAGACTGTGTTTACATTAAGAACACTACGTTGGCATAGCTACTGCTCCATGCCAGGATACCTATGGTAACAAAGTTACATTGGCATTGTCCCTGGTTGCCATAGCATATGACATATCCTGTACAGCCATGAAAGACAGACAGACAGAGATTCTGGAGACTAGCAACACAAGAGTGGGGCCATTATGCCACACCACAGTGTGCTAGCTGAATCCAAATACTGTCTAGAGGGCACCCATTCCTTTAGAAAGCCAGGCCTCAGATGACAACTAGAGAACCAGCTAGCTTCTTAGGTCAGATCAACTCTAGAAACTTTTGCCAGTGTAACAGTGTTGGTTGGGGTTGCTATTTCTGGAACATTTTTATACTAGCAAAAGCCCAAGTGTAGACCCAGTTATATAGGCAAAAACAAAAAGCAGGGGAAAGCTTTTGGTCCAAAACTTATTTCATTTAGGTATCTGATATAAGCTATGCCAGCAAAAATACACTTTTGCTGGTATAAACTGCATCTGCACTAGGAGGGTTTACTAATATAGCTCTACCAGCAAACATTTTCTAGCATAGAGTAGATTTTAAGGAATAGGTTTTATGATTTTATACTAATCAATAGTGTCATTCAAAAGTATATATCTGATCCTGGAACCATTGTACAATGTTTACATTGCTAGGGCAAGAAGCTTAATAATTTTCTAATTGAATATGGCATAAAATAATAAGAAATGCTCCTTGTAATTATTTGTTCATGTGTTTTATGCAGTGGCACAAATTATTTGGGTTTTTTTTCCTGTTGTGCTGAGAAGTTTGTAGCTAATAATAATACATTTGCTTTTATGGTGCCTATTGGCCATGACATTCTAGGGGCCACATAGCAAAACAAAGCAGCTGAAATGTAAATTAAAGTGATGGCTGAAAATTGGAGTAGTGGTTGGTCAATTTCCCTGCTTGGACAAGTCCTTAATTATTCAACCTTACTGAATCAGGGATCTGGGACAGGAAAGTTTCACAGAAGGCCTTCCCCATGAAGCCTGAAAGAAATATCAAGAACGGAGGCACATAACAGTGGCTTGGCCTGAGATGGCTTTTCTGAGACACTAGTCAAAGCATAGAGGCCAAATGTAGGTCTCACCTATGTCAGTGCAACTCCACTGGCTTCAGGGAATTTGCCCTGGTGTAACAGAGCAGATTCTGGACCATTGTTTTTAATCTTTCCTCAGATGCCACCTCTTATTCTTTTAACCCATCCCTGAGTAAATATTGCCATAAGCAAGACTGCTTAGAACAGCTCCTGAATCATCTATCTCCTGTTCTCTAAGAGCATTTGAATTAGACTGAGCAAATCACCCCATAGCCATATAAACTATACTTTGAGCATGCTCATTCGATTACAATCACTTTGGTTTTCTGGGCTAACATGTAAATGGGAAAAGACATTCAAAATGAACCAACATTAGATATAGGCCTTATGGGCAAAATATTTATTGTGCTGAAAATTTAGAGTGAAGCAATATGAAAGAGGGAGAAAAAATCCTATTTCATGCAAATAAGACAAGACAGCAGAAAGAATGAAATCAGAAGCAACACTGAATCCCCCAGCTGGCATTCCTGGATGCTGCTTTGTAGCAGACATATTAAAAGAAAGATGTGAAACTGTACCTTATTTTGTTCACATCAAAATGGGGAAAATACATTCATATTCTATAGAGTATGGCTTTGTGAAATATTATGGTTTTCTTTATTTGCCTTCGCAGATAGTTAAATTTAAGTGCTACTTATGATTTCCCCCCAGATTTACAAGGTAATAAATTGCCTTAGTGTTTTCAATCTCTTCTCCTTCAGATCTAAATTGGTTGCCTAAATCTCATAGCAAGGTTTATCTCTATGAATACAGTAGGATCAATTTACCAGGCCATTTGCCCCCTTTTTATTTCCCTCCAACCCCATCTTCCCCTGCTCAGAGGCCACCATTGCAACACTCCACATCCAATGAGACAGCAGAACAGGAGCAGCCTTCAAAACCTAACATTAATGCTGTTCTGTAGATTGGATGATGGAACAGGTACGTGAGCAGCATAATGTACCTCTCAGCCTAGTGACATGGAAATAATAGAGACTGCACTCGGAGGAATAAAGGGATAAAAAAAGACCAGGCTCAGAGACACCCTGGGAAAGAGTCTGTAAAATAACACTTCTTGGGTTAGAAAAAAGCACTTCAGAAGAAGTCTTTTTTTATATATGAATTCAGAAATCGGACATGGATCTGTTTTTCAAATCCTCCTCCTGGAGGAGAGACAAAACCAGCTTCAAAGTAGACATAAAGGTAGCTTTCTAAATGAGAGGGAGGAGGGGCAAAGTGTGTGTGTGGGGGGGGGAGTTGTATGGTAAGGGGAAATGCAAGCTTAGGCCAAGATGGATGCCTAAGAATCCACTGTAAGTGTGTCGGGGGGAGGGTGTGAAAGAGAGAGAGAGACAGAGAATGATGGACAGGGAAGGAAAGGAGCCACACTGCCACTGGAACCATCTTGATCAGTCCCTGGCCAGCAGTGCTCAGTTTGTAAAGAAAGTGTTACCAAGGGTCAAGCAACAATGATGGCGTCGTCCACATAGTGCGATGGTGCAGGCATCATGCCGCACGGAGGACGCCATTTTGTTCCTCAACATGGCATCCTCCACACGGCATGACTTTGCACGCACCATACATGCAAGGTCACACCTTGTACACGCCTGACAGAAGTGCTGCCAGGGCTGAGCCCCAGGGAGCCCCTACATAAATTAAGCACTGCTGGAAGGCCAGTCTTATGCCACCATTGTCTGTCTACAGATGATGGGTTGTAAAAACCTCACACTTCCCAGGGGAAGGCTCATAAACTGCTGTGAGTTCTCTCAGCTTTGCCTTGTTTTATCCACAAGACCTATCAGGATTGGAAGAGGCAGTTGAAAGGAGAAAGACACCTCAGCTAAGAGGAAGCTGGGTGGGAGAGCAGATCTCTTATGCTGGATCCCTGAAAGGAGTCCTCAATTGGAGACTGGCAGATGCCAGAGCTTTCCTGAAGGAAAGCAGGCTTTGTGCGAGACTTGTGATTACTTTGTTACCTGGGACTCCTGAGTTCCAGTTTTGACCTGAGGTATTGTGCTTACTGTTCTACTCGGGACCCTTTTATTATCTAAATGGGACTATAGCAGTCAATAGCACCTCTGAAGAGAAGCGTCTTTAATAAACCACTGTTGGTTTGTCCCATTCTGGAGTCCAGGCAATGATTTGTCATGAGTCCTGAAGGGACACGGTCACACCGTACCTCTGTTCCTCTGTGCCCAGTGTCTGCACATGACAAAGCAGAAGCAGCAACATTGTGGAGAAGGCAATGATGGGGATGATCCCATCTTTGTCTAGGTGACAATGGGCAATGGCCTGAAGGTAAGCTCTGGTTATGGGAAGCAATGCAGCTATACTAGAACCTTGCTTTACACTGTCTGACTACGTGGATACCTCCTTCAGCCACACTTTCAGACAGAGCAGTTATTTCCCTGTCACTAACTGTGGTTTTAGAGATGCCATCCCCCTAGATCCACCTTGCACACTCAGCATTTTCTGAACAGCAGCATCAGTTGGATATACACATGTGCTTTGTACCTCCTCGTGCTTCTGTGTGAGGGTAAAAAGGGCAGGGCAGCCAGACCTTCCCTCAGTGCTCTCACAGCTCAAAGCCTGTAGTTGCAGAGGACTCTCAAAAGCAAGGAGAAAGGATGGTTTGTGGGATTCACATTGACAATCTCAGAGGAACACGTGTACTATAAAGATAAGCAACAGTCGTATCTTCTTGGCGTATGTGTCAGTGTTGATATTACTGGGGGGACCAGCAAGCAGCACCCCCACAGGATGGTGAGAATTAGGAGGCGTGCCAGCTGACTTAGTCCACTTGCAGTGCATCTCTCCCAGCATCTGACGTAGCAGCTAAGTTCAGAGCACAGCGTTTGATGAAAGCAATGGGTTTATTCCCTATCACCGCCCGCCTGATTTCACATATCGGCACATTTCTGAAGCAGACAGATGAAGTTGCTTATGTTCTGATGGAGTGAGCCTTCATAATTTGAGCAGAGAAGTATGCCCACCAAATGGTAACAGCTGGAGCTGTGCCATGTGATCCCCTTGGATATTGTTTGTGGTGAAACAGCCTGACCTTTGGGACAGCTTTCTACAGCTACAAATAACAGAAAAGATAGAAAGCTTTGGTTCTGTCAGTAGAAAAGAGTGAAGCTCTGGAAACACACACATTGTGTAACTTCTTATCCCTGGTGCAGAGGGGAGGCTTGGGAAGAATACTTATCAGTTAATTGAAGGTGATGGTCACATGGAGATCTAAAGAAAGAAGCTCCTAGTTGGTCAATTGAGTCACCTGCAAACCCTGATGGAGAGGTTCCCTGCCTGACGGTGGTGAGCGATAATAGTGTGGCAAAGTGCAGTGCCAAGATGAATGGTAATTTCAGTACCAGTGTCTGTTCTGGCATTGGTGTTTATCTCGGTGCCAGAGTCTTAAAGTGAGCATGAATTCTTCCAGATAGACTATGAGGATACCCCGAGTGATTCTACCAACAGAGTTGATGTTGGTGGCCACATGCTCACCTGTGCCAATACACTTGTCACCAGGGCGTGTTTCACGGACAGTATAGCCAACTCTGCCTCACTAGCCCTTGTTTTCATTTAGAAACGAGTGGTCTTCGCCCTGGGCTGGGGGGGATGTCTTGGTCTCATCTTGTGAGACAATACCAAGCTATTTCTGGAGTCTCAGCTTCTGGACTCAGAACACTCTCTCTTTGTGCTGGGTTGTCTCTGATGCCAGCTCTTTATTTGATTTCAAGGGTTTCTTAATGCTGAATTTTAGTGCCATGCCTATTTCAGGGGGCAGCCACAGATGTTGACTTCTTTGGTATCTTCTTCTTTGGGGTCACAGGCGACCTTCACAGACTGCTTCAGCAAGCAGAGCTTGGAGGTGAGTGTTACGAGATTAGCATGCCAGGCTAGAAAAGATTCACCACCCTCTGCTTTCATCCAGGCAAAATAAGCACTTGCTGTGCCATGAGTGAGCAGGATTCAGATGGGCAAGGTTTGGAGTCCACCATGGGGCTGGAGGGCCAAAGGCTCAGCCTCACTGTACAGGAGGCTCTAAGCTCTTCTTCTCTCTTTTTAGTTTGTGATTGCCTACCAGAAAGGTGGAAAGTTATCCAAGTGAGTGACCCACCTATAGTGAGTTTGGTAGAAGCAGCAGCAGAAGCAAGTCATTGTCATGGTATGAGGGACAATGGTGTGAGGGAATTGCACGAGTGCTGAAGTTGATCAGTCCTTTATCATGGGAGCACAAGGAGGCACAGGGCACATGTGCCGCCTCCTGGCGCAAAGTGCTATTCAAAATACTTTGATCTTTGATGCATGAGGCACATGCACACCTACCTTGGGGTCCATGCTAGCTGCAATATCTTGAAGAGCAACAAGAGATCCCAAATTCATAGTTTCCAAAAAAAGTTATCACATCGCAGACAAATGACAGCCGGCTCTGTAGCTGAGATTTTTTTACATTGTAAATGCTTTGAGTCGGGGACTGTCTTTTCCTTCTGTGTTTATATAGTGTCTAGCACAACTGGGTATTAGTCCATGACTGCAACTCTTAGACATTCTCATAGGATACATTATAACAGAGTAGAGACCAAGCCCTAAGTATCTGTCAGTACATTTCTATAGTGTGCAGTAGACCTTAGGTTAAATAATAAAATAAATAAGCAAACCACATTGGAAGGAAACAAGTTTATTGGAAGTGTTATTTGAACGTGTTGGATCGTTGTCTTTATAAAATCAAAATACATAAGAATAGGGGGACACAAATCTTCTCAAGTTGGCTATTCTGAGACTGCGCAGTCTCTCCAGGAGTAATGGCTATTTCATAATCAACGCCTTACTGACATTAATTACACACATTCCATAAAGCCTCATCAAGCATTCTGCAAGGGAGTGAAAACAGCAAGCATGCTTAATGTCGAATAAGAGAAGGAAAATGTGCCACTAGGATAAATCTGGCTGCAGCAGATTTGAAAGATGGACTGCTGCAAAGATTTAAAGGTATGATCTTCATGTCTTTCCAATTTTGTCAATTTCCATGCCTTGATCTGAGGACATACCTCTTATGAGAGATACTGACATCTGACAGAAAATAGCCGGACAGGTTAGGTAACACTGATGTGCACAAAGAGGAGGGGTGAATGGCTATAACCGAGAAACAACAGCCATCAGAAGTCACATCTGCCCATAAGCCCTCATTACTTTCTTACCCTGCTGCACAGGACACAGAATATCACTACCGGGGATTGCTTATTTAAAAACTCACGGTACACTACAGGAAGCAATCATTTCAATAAACTACATGAACGCAGATCCAGTAATCCCATCCCCCTCTCAGTTAGAGACATGGTACACTCCAAACACCACCCCTTCATTGAATTGTATCATACATAATATTAGCCAACAAATCTGGGGTTTAATTAATGTTTGTCTTGACCATAAAGGAGGAAACATCCTTGTTCTTGCATTTGACTAATCAAAGATGTTGAATATCTTAGATACATGCTCGCAAATTAATTCTGAACTAATGAAGTTAAAGGAGGTCATTTGTTAGAGAAAACTGATTGCATATCAGAATCTCATGGGAATCTAAACAGGAAAATCAGTGTAATGAAAAGGCATTTGAACTGATGCGGGTCAGCCAAGTAGATCATTAAGGATACAGAGGGCTGAAAATATTACTGACACTTCTATAGAGCAATGGCAGAGGAAAATAGAATATCATTGGTAAACAAGACATTAGCAGTGCCAGGTTTTATAATGAATGAAACATTTGAATCTGGCTTAGTATCTAACCTAGACAACCCAGGTATTTTGCTGATAGGATGATGGTCCCATTTTTTTTAACAGATGGATTTAGTGGTTAATCAAAAGGCACCAGTTTTGAGCATAAGCCTCTTAAATTACATATATTACACTAGAACCTAGAGGCTAAAGGCAAGATTGGAGCTCTGTTGTGTCAAGGGCTGAACAAACACACTTCGGGTTGGGTGTGTGTCTACACAGCAGCTGGGAGGATGCTTCCCAGCATGGGTAGACAGATGCACTAGATCTACTTGAGCTAGCATGCGAAAAAGAGCAGTGTGACTACCGTGGCTCTGGCCAGCCTCCCAAATACGTAACCAGAGAACCGGAGGCTAGCTAAAGCCACTGCTTGTGCTCCTGCAGCCATGCGGCTAGTTTTAAACAGGCTGTTAACCCATAGTGGGAAGCACCTTCCCAGCCCATGGTGTGAGACAGAGCCTGCCAAGCAGACCTTACAATCTAAGGAGCAGCACAGAGAAGGCCTTGTCTAAGGTCACACAGCAGCTCAGTGAACAGAACCGAAGAATAGCTTCCATCCTGCCCCCTCTCCTCGAGACTGCACCACCTCTCTCTCCAGCCATACAGTGCAGTTTGAGCAGCAGCGGTTTTAGCTCCCCCCACGTTAACCCACCGAATGTTTTTTTCTGTCCCAGTGTAGAGAGACACCATCTGACCAGAGGAAGGAGGGTTCTATTCACCAACTCATACATCCACCAGCCTCCCACCCAGCCAATGGCCCACTTTGTGTCAATTGCAATACAGATTTTTCTGACAAGGAAACTAGAGTTGTTGCTCACAGACAAATCCTACTCACTCCCAAGCCATCATCAGGTGTTAACTTGAAATGGCTTCTTTTCAAACCAGGCTCCTGAAAATGAATGGCCTTGCAAACCATTATCAATCCCCTGAGCCAATCATTCTCTGAACAGGCCTACTCCATTAGCCCAAAAGAAAAAGGAGTGCCATTACTTGTTAACCTGCAACAAGCCCCCATATTCCTTGGTTTATTCTCCACAATGGTCACTTCTGAATAGGACAAGTGCAGCTGAGGCTACACAGCAGCGTTATTCTGAAATAACATAGTCTATGGCTACACAGCAAGTAGTTATTTCGACATAATGTCAAAATAATGGTGAGATGGAGGACTTCTTACTCCAGCTCCTGTAACCCTCATTTTACGAGAAGTAAGGGAAGTTGGAGGAAGAGTGCTCTACCTAGAACTTCCTGCTGTGTAGACAGCGCCAAATACCGAAATAAGCTATTTTGACGTAAGTGACGCAATTGACATAGATCAAGTTGTGTAGCTTATCTCGGCTTTAGCCCTGCTATGTAGATGTTCCCTGAGTCTCATCACCCTTCTCCAGCTCCTGTTAATGTTCCCCTCTTTAGTGTCTTCAAAAATAGGGTGTTATTGGTTTAAATCTCTCAAGAGTTCATTGTAAATGCCAATATTTACCTAGATGGTCCTATGGCTCAAAACTGCACGCTCAAAATCTGATTTCCATCACCAGGGATGAGTTCATTTCTGCTGTGTCCTCAAAAATAGAAACAGGGCCTCTCAAAGAATACAGAAGCAGGCCTGAAGATTGCAATAAAGCTAAAATTACTGAGTTGTATCATAATTAAGCAGGTTGCTCAGAAGTAAAATATGGCTCTTCTCCCCATCCACTCCAGGAGAGGCTACATGGGAAACCCTGATGATGCAACAATATATTTCTAGAAAAAATGAAAGAGACAAAAGTCCATCTGCATAAATCACTTCTGGGAACATAGCACAACACTGGTACAAGTAAGGAGTGCTAGACTGGAGTCAGTGATGATATAGGGACCCATCCCTACCACCTAAGAGTATGTCTACACTGCAGAAAAGACCCACAGTATGGCTGTGACTGGCCCAGGCCAGCTATCTCGGGCCTTATCTACACTTACCGGGAGATCAATGCTGCAGAGATAGATCTCCCAGAGGTTGATTTAGTGGGTCTAGTAAGGATGTGCTAAATCAACCACCAGTGGTATTCTGTGGACTCTGGTACTCCTCTGGGTCACAAAGACTAAGGGAAGTCAACAAGAGAGTTTCTCCCATCGACCCCCCGCTGTGGGGACGCTGTGGTAAGTTTAACTAAGGTACGTTGACTCCAGATATGCTATTCACTTAGTGGGAGTTGTATATCTTACGTCGATTTTGCTCCCTCGTGTAGACCTGGCCTTAGGCTCGCAGGGCAAAAAACTGCAGTGTAGATGATTAGGCTTGGGCAGGGGCTCTAGCCCTGAGACTCTACGCTCTAGCCCTGAGACTCTACGCTCTAGCCCAGACTTCTACACGACAGTTCTTAGCCCTGTAGCCCACGCTCTGCAAGCTTGACCCAGGCTCCAAGACACTGTGCAGTGGGAGTTTTATTGAGTGACATACCCTGAGACTGAGGCTGGGGAAAGATTTTCCTGCGGCAGGCACAAAAGCCATGAACTGGCCCCTCTTACAAACCTCAGTGCCAGGGGGCATGTCAGGGTGGCAGAATGGGACTTCACAGTGGGAAGGGAAGTGAACACAGCATGACAGGGGCATCTGGACTTCAAGTGTCTGCTCTAACTGGGATCATGCCTGCCTCCAAATGCAGAGGCTGCAAAGGATCATAAGGCCACCTTTGCCTCAACAGTCCCTTGGATGGAGCCTTTGTGCTTTTTTTTGCCTGGAGAGACAACACAGCATTCTAGCTAGCAACTCTCCAGCCCAAATTCAAACCTGTAATAGAAATAAATAAATCAATTAGGGTCCAGGGAAAATCAATTTGCCCTGGAGTCAGGGAAAGAAAATCAAATAGGAGATAAGGGGAAGGGAAAGCAGAGATAGACTCTCTCTCTCATAAATAGCTTCAGTCAAATAATTCTTTTCAGTGGAAGATTCTGAGCCTGGTTTTGAACAGACGGAGCCTAGCCCAGTCTAGTCCCATTCCCCATTCCTCTTCCAGGTAACACCAATAGCAAAGACAATACATTTCTTAAGCTTCCAGACAAAGACAAAAAAGAAGAAAAAGAAGAAGTGGACTCAATTCACAAAAAGAGAAATAAAATCTTCTGACATTTATACTTTCACTCCACAGAGAAGCAGATTGAAGAATAATGGAATATCCTCCCTACCAGAATCAGGATCATGTATCGGAATCAATTTAAATTATTCAGTAATCCAGAGGAACCAGTGTCACTCCTGAATATCTCTGGAAACCAGGAAGACACAGAGGGCCTGATTCACCATTATGTTACTCCAGTTGTATGCTGTTATAATGCCATTGGTATCAAGAGTCACAGTGGCATTAAAGTGGAGTATCACAATGGTGCTTCGGATCCCTGTTGTTTAGATTCTATTTGGCTTCCCAAGATATCCAGAAACCAGATCTTCTGACAACATCCTGGCAGACTATAAGCACATCCTTGCCAGAGGATGCAGTGAAGTCTAGAACTTTAACAGGGTTCAAAAAAGAGTTAGATAGATTCATGGAGGTTAGGTCCATCAATGGCTATTAGCCAAGATGGGTAGGAATGGTGCCCCTAGCCTCTGTTTCTCTGGAAGAGCGTGACAGGGGAGGGAACACATGAGGATTACATGAGGCAGCTGGCTTTTAGCTCAAGCTGTAGATGCAGAGGTTCATGCACTAAGCTTCAGTGGTCCCAGGTTTGGTTCTACCTGTCTGCATTACATAAGCACTTTGGTGAATCAGAACCTAATGATATTTCACCACCTAAGGGTCATCAGAAAAACTACTAAAATACTCTTGACTATATAAAACATGTCTCAGATGAGGAGCCACGTTAGTCTGTAACTAAAAAATGACGACTGGTCCTGTAGCACCTTAGGGCATGTCTACCCTAGGAAATCATTTTGAAATAATAACACTCAAAATAACTATTTCAAAATGGCATTCCACACTATAGGTAAGCCACAAAATTAGTCTGAGGCAGGCTTCCTTAATGTGCACGTGCTATCTTGGCTTAAAGCCCCAAGAAGCAATGGGGAGTAATTACTTTGAATGACTCTGGGGAGTAGTTATTTCGAGATAGCAGCAGTGGAGCATCCACACTACCGCTATTTTGAAATAACTATTTTGAAATAAGTGATATTCCTCATGGAAAGCAGGAGTTATTATTTCAAAATAACCAGCCCAAATCATTCATCTGAAGAAGTGGGTTGTGCCCAGGAAAGCTCATGATACTGTCTATATTTTTTGGTTAGTCTCTCAGATGCTATAGGACTATTCATTGGAGGATTTTTTATATAAAACTAGAGAATCCAGAAGAGGTTAGTAATGTTATTTTATGGAAAGTGGCCAAAGTGACAATTTAAGGGAGATTGTTTGTCATGGCTAATAAAGGGGTGAGGGGGAAACAGCTGGAAGAATTATTTTCTTTCAAAATAAAAATAGAGATCGGAAGCTCATCCTAAGAGCATGGAAAGTCAAAATCAATGTAAATATCTGATAAATGTAAGGGGAGAAGTTAAGATGTTATTGAGTAGAAAGGCAGAGTAACAAATAAAACTAGCTTTTAAAAAGCAGCAAAACATTGGCATATCTCCTTGGAAGCAGAGCTCATGAGAAAGCAAATTATCATATAAGAAATGAAAGGGGCACAATCTGCAGTTATAGATCTATTAAATCTGCCTGTCAGGATTTCTACACCAGTTCATGCACCTAGCAACATGCAACCCCTCCAGACCAGATTCAACAGCATTAAATAAGTAAAATAACTGGTTATATCAGAAGAAACGGCAGAATATTTTGCATATTGAAAATATTTTTCAAAATATTTTCAATATCTGTAACCTGTATCTTAAACATATGGATTTTCCAGGAGAGAGCAAGTTTTAACCAGGTCTCAGGTTTTAAATAAACATTTCAAAACCCAGAGTTATTGACTATTCTGACAAAGCCAAAAGCTACACAGAAGCTAAAATATTCTCTTTTCATTATGTATGTGACTAATATCTAGCAGAATATGGCTCTTGTACTCCGTGAGACACTACATCAATACTGATGAATACGAGTTTCATGGGACTCAACAAAAACACTTAGGTGAATATGTAATTGACAAAACTTACTCACTTTGAGTCTGACATTCCTGGAGGAAGCTATAGCTGCAAAAAAACAAAAAAACAAAACAAAACCCCCCCACCCATGTAAATTGGTTAGGTGGCTATGAATTGGCCGTCTTGTGTGTTTGACATTTTCTCTACTTTCCCAGCCCCACCGACAGGAGGAAGGAGGTGAAAGCAAAGGGAGCAATTGTCCCTGGGCCCAATGAAACAAAAGGGCCTATTGCTCCCGGACGCCACCAGAGCAACACTGTCCCCAGCCCACCCCTCCCACCTGAGGTCCCATCCCTTTCAAGTGTGTAGAGTCGGGGCCTCCCCAGTACATTCCCCATAGAAATACACAAGATTTCCTTAGAAAAGAAGCTTTTACTAGATTGTTGTGGCCCTTTCGATACCCTCAGCTTTATAAGAAAGTTCCACCGTTAAGTGCTATAAGATTTAAGCACTATTATTGAGCAGCTACCTTTAGAAGGAGTGCAACTAGAATCATGGAAAATGAAATTTCCATTTGAATTCAGATGAGAAAAGAAACTGTCCAGTTTGAGGCCCTGATCCTGCAATGAACTCCACACAAGTGGGGACACAAACATGCCCAAGTGGAGCAGGAACTGGATACTACATCTTCCTTTGCTCTTCCATGGACCGAGCGTGAGGAAAATGTATTTTAAAAGCATCCCTTAACTTATGGCACCACTAAAAATATTGGCCCTGATTCTCTTGCACATTACGTCAGTGTAACAATGGAGTAAATCCATTGGTTTCAATGAATTACTGAATTATACCGTAAAAAGCTAGAAAATCTTACCTATGGACTTAAATAAAAAAAGAAAGTGGATTTTAAAATCCCAGTTACTGTTAGTATTGAACTTAGCATTTTTTTCTCCAGAACATGTAAATAATCGAGAAAGAAGCTTAATAATTACTGCAGTAACTTCTTCAACAATAGAGAATTTATTACACTGAATAATGTAAGAAACTGGGAGGTACAGTAGAATAATTTTCCCTTATATTTATATTTCCAGCAGAAATAATAGTCAAATAACTCATGGATTAACCATGGTACAGATATTTTTACTCCTAACTTGATGTAGGGATATTACAGATAGGCTAAATAAAAGCTTATGCAGTTTGAATAAAATTAACAAAACAAGAATAAGTAAGTGGGAGGAAAGCTTTTTATTCCAAATGGAGGCGGGAGAGTGGTTTGAGATAGTGCTGTATCCATCAGGAACCATGCCAACTTACTGGAAAGTCAATATAAATTGTTCTATTGTAGCAGTTATTCCGTAACTGAATCACATTCAGCATCAGAAAAACCATAATGGGGAAGGTAGTTTATAATATAAAATGTGCTACTCCCTCCCCTCTCCCCTGACCCCTGCCACATAAAGAGAAAATTACAAGTGTTACCAAAATATAATTGGAATTAAAAAAATATCATTGTATTCATAAAGCAGCATTTAGGTGAAGACAACTTCTCCCTTTCATGCTGTGCATAGTCAATTACAACTGGCTTAATTGTATATAATCCATTAATTTTATATTTACAAGACTTACAGTAGGAGGTTACATTTAATTATGAGTCACATCAAATTGAGAACTGATGGTTGGTAGTTGGCTCCACAAAGGGACACCATGCTTACAGGATCCATGGCAGAGTCCTGCAATAATGCCTCCACTTCTCATCATGCAAGTACCGGTACCTTGGGATTTTTTTGTTGGGTTTTTTTTTCCAGCGGGGGATACTATCTGCCATTATTGAAAGACATGTCATTATTCTGGCGATGAGTGTTATTTTTGATCTGATGTCCTAGTTCACATTTGTTAACACAGATCCACCCTTTTGTGTATGCCTGCCTTAGATGTGCGTAAATTTCAGTATGCATGGTGCGCTAAAGGTATGTACAAATCTGGGGATGCAGGCATCAAAATTTGTGCACACTGAAGTTGGGAGAATACACATTTTGAAAGCTTGCATGTTGAGTGGAATGGGAAAAAGAGCACTAGGTTTCAGGAGAGCTTCATTCAATGTGGCAGCAGTGGAGGGTTAGAGTGCAAGGTGCAACCAGATTGATAGCTCTCAAACTCTGAAGTCCCCACATGTAACATTGGCCTCTCAACATATTTAATAAAGATCTCTTTCCTGTCTGCTCCAGCCTCTATGTACATCGGAAACCACTGTGCTCACAGCAGGCCTGCCAACAGGGGAAATCAAAGGGGGCAATTGCCTGATGATTCAAAAAGGCCCAGGGCTCCGGGTGCCATGCTCTCCCAACAGCATTGAGGGTTGGGGGACCGTGCCATGGTTTGAGAGGCGCTGAGGGCTGCCTGTTCCCAGCCCCACCCTTCTGCCCAAAGCCCCACCCCTTCCAACAAAGCGCCACAACTTCCACCCACAGCCTGGGGAGTGCAGTGCTGGGAGGGCCCCCCATACCTCACACAGGGGTCCAGCAAAGCTGTGAGCTCCCCTGGCTCGTAGCTATTCAGAGGACTAATGAAAATATTTTCGAACATTAACACATGTTCCAGCAGTAAAAGGGAGACATAACTAATACTATATTTTTAACCAAAAGATACCACTGGGGCTTGCCATTTCAGCACTGTCCATAGGTATTCTTTTTGTTCAATATGCAGATAAGTTCATTAGGTTACAGACAGATATATATTTAGTACTAGTAAGCCTCAGCAGAATTTTACTTGTAGTAGTAACATAATACAGTGCAATTAAAATGGACTACAGCACTATTATAAAATAAACATCTCTGCCTTATGTTAAAAGATAGTTTGGATCATTTTTTTCATGGCAGGCGTTTGCAGCAACTGTCTGCAGGGCTGAAGCATCTCTTTTTGGGATTGATTTTTTATTCATTTCCATAAGGAAGCAGACTGGAAAAGTATGAACATGTTTCCAAATACTGCATGCTTTATGGAATCTCCAAAAGAATTATGCAGTTTTACAACTTCTCAAAGCTTCAAGACCAGGCAACATAAAACCAGACGATACCACAAAGACATAGGATGGGGTAACAGTAATAAAATAGAAGCCATAGATGAATACGGAAAGGAGAGAAGGAGGGGAGAAAAAAGGAGGAGGGATTAGAAGAAATGGAAGCCTGGCATTCTTTTATCATTTTCTGTTCAAACATATCTAGAAACAAGGTCCAAATTTCTTCAGCTTCATATAATTGCTCTCTACATCAATAAGCCCACAGCAACATTTACAATAATACATACTGTAGCTGTCATTATACACAAGAATCTCTAAAAGCACATTTCTTAAAAATGATCCTTTCAAATCCATATCTATTTTAGTGACATTATGCTTCATATAACTGATGAAATATTAAGCATGCAATTACTGAATGCTCTCTATAAATGGCTTTCCTGACATTCCAGCGGCCTGTGTTGAAGTGAGAGTTATGATAGTCTCTCAAATGTATCTTTTTCTATGGAGACTTTCAAGCTAAGGGTGAAAGCATTTCGTTTAGAATAGAAAAGAGCCCTTACTGGATGCTGTGTTCATTGTAAAACAGACTGGAGGAGAGAACTGAGCAGAGCTCCTGACTGTTAGAGCTCCGGAGTCTAACTACACACCTGGGACTCCCATCTGGTGCATGTGGAGTGGCTGACAGAAAGGGAGCAAATTACGTGGGATCTTCTCAAAAAAGCTTGTTAGAACAAAAATGCAGCTTGTTCTTCATCGTGTGTACAGGAGACGAGGGAAGGCATCTGCGAAGAGCCCAGTACAACGTGCATTTCACTGCCACTTCTGCACTCTGGAAAAGTGTAGCCTTTGGAAAGGGAGGCATGGCCAGACACACATCTCTGATACCATCTGTGTGCCCAAATAAGGGTAGTGTAGAAATGGAGGTTCATGTGGTTTGAGTCCTGTTTCATTCCAAATGGGCCCCGGGCCCTTTAGAATCATTGGACGCCAGGGCAATTTTCCTCCTTCTCCTCCGCACCTTCCCCCTCCACCCCACCTCATCAGCAGGCCTTCCATGAACACAGTGATTTCCAATGTACATAGAGGCTGGAGCAGACAGGAAAGAAATGTTTAAAAAATATGTTGCGTGGCCAGTGAGTTGGACAAATAAGTGATGCTTTGGTTCAATGGCAGTTCTAAATAAATGTTCTGTTTGGGTTAAAATTAATCTACCTTTTTGGTGAATCAGTAAAATCTGTTTGGGGTCTCTTCGGGTATGTCTACACTACAGCATTATTTTGAAATATTTCGAAATAGTTAATTCTAAATAAGATATTTTGAAATAACGCGTCTACACACAAAATGCATTTCGAAATAGCGTTTTGCTATTTCGAAATAGCACGTCCACACTGATTGGATGCTGAATCGCATTTAAGGCCAGCTGAAACCGGTTCTGGCAGGGCATCAGGTCAGTAGTTGCTTTGTGTGGCTGCTGCCTGAGGCTATCTGAGGGTTGTGCTTAAAGGGACCCCCCTGGACAGCCGGTTTTCAGCTTTCCCTGCTTGCTTGCCTACCTCGCTGAGGGACAGCAAAGCATTTTGTCTCTGCCTGCTTTGGTTGCCCTGACTCGGGACACCACAGCACTTGGCGCCATGGAGCCAGAGCTGCCCCTGGGCACTCTGGTGCTCATTTTGGATGTCTTGCTGCAAGCCTGGCAGCAATTGCTGGAGTCTGCCTAGCAGCATGTGCTGCAGCCTGACCCCCAGGCCCTCTGCTGGACCCTCCTGGGAGACGAGGAGGAGCAGCAGCAGTGCCCGGACGCATCTGGCATCTGGACACCAGCAGCAACTAGTGGAACCACATCATCCTGGAGCGCTGGGGAGACTAACAATGGACCCAGAACTTCAGAATGAAGAAGGACACCTTCCTCGAGCTCTGTGAGTGGCTCACCCCTGCTCTGCAGCGACGGGACACGCACATGAGGCCCACCATTCCCCTCCAGAAGCATGTGGCCATCGCCCTCTGGAAGCTCTCCATGCCGGATAGCTACCGATCCGTGGGGAACCAGTTCGGCGTGGGAAGATCCACCGTCGGAGGAGGGCTCATGCAGGTATAGCAGTCTCCAGCCACTGTGCCTGGTGGGGAGCAAGGAGGGGATGGGCTGCTCCAGGGAAAAGGGGGGGAGGTGGTGCAAGTCCCCTCCGTGGGAGGGTTTGTTCTGTCCCAGCCGCACTACGGATTGCCCGCACTAGCCAGGATTGCAGGGGGGGTTGCTCCTGGGGAGAGGGTGCAGGGCAGTGGTGGGGAAGGAGCACTGTCAGCCACCCTGGCACCTCAGTGACTCTCGGTTTTGTGTGTCCCTCTGCAGGTGGTCAAGGCCATCAATAGAGTGCTGCTCCGCAGAGTCATCCGCCTCACTGATGTGGACGCGGTCATTGAGGGCTTTGGCGCCCTGGGCTTCCTCAACTGCGGGGGGGCAATCGACAGGACGCACATCCCCATCCGTGCCCCAGACCACCAGGCCTCCCTGTCCATAAACCGGAAGGGATACTTCTCGGTCATCCTGCAGGCTGTGTCTGACCACCGGGGCCGCTTCCTGGACATTAACGTGGGCTGTTCCGGCAAAGCACATGACGCACGGGTGTATCGCAACTCCTCCGTGTGCCAGAGGCTGCATGCAGGGATTTTCCGCATCCCCCACCAGGCACACAGGCATATCAGGGTCAGGGACGTGGATATGCCTGTGTGCCTGGTGGGGGATGCGGCCTACCCACTACAGCCCTGACTCATGCAGCCCTACACGGGACACCTCAACCCCTCTTGGCAGGCCTTTAATGCCAGACTCAGCAGGGCCCGCATCGTGGTGGATGGTGCCTTCGGCCAGCTGAAGGCCCCGTTTAGATGCCTCCTCACCCGCCTGGACCTCTCCGAGAGGAATATTCCGCACATGGTGGCAGCGTGCTGTGTGCTGCACAATTTGTGCGAAAGGAAGGGGGAAGCTTTCCTTCCAAGCTGGATGGCAGAGGCCGACCACTTGGCTGGCCTGTACATGCAGTCCCGCACAGCTGCCAGCCGGGAGGCCCATCAGGGGGCTGTCGATATCCGGGAGGCCCTGCGGGAGAGCTTCCAGACAGAGGAGGAATGAAGTCTCCCTGGCGTGCCCCACTGGGGCCTTGTGCCTTATTCCACCCTCACGTCCTTCCACTTTCCCCTCCCTAACCCCCCTTCTTAATGTAAAATAAAAACACGTGTGTTGCCAAAAACAAACTCTCTTTATTGAACACACCTGGGGTGAGAGGGGGAATGAGGGCAGGAGAGGGGAGGCGAGAGGGGTAAACCTGGGAGGAGGGAGCTGGAAGGGGGAGGCAAGGGGAGGAAGGGGGAGGAGAAGCTCAGGGTTGAGGGTCTTGCTGGTCCACCTCTCTCCCAGCACTGCGGGTGCAGGGGCCTCAGCGTCCCCAGGGGGGGAGCGGGTGTGGAGTGGGGGGAGGAAGAGGTGGGAGGGGGAGCAGGAGTGGGAGGAGGAGCGATAGCTGGGGCGGCAGCAGGGACCAATCTCTGCACCAGGGTCTGCAGGTGGTCGCAGATGGCGCGGCCCTGGGCAAGCAGCTCCTGCCAGCTCTCCCACCGCAGCTGCAGGTCTTCATGCACCCAGTGCTCCAGGATGCGGGCCTGCCTTGGCAGGAGCCCCAGCTGCTGCTGCTGGTACTCCTCCTGGTTCTGGGTCAGCCTGCTGAGTGCCCAGGTGCAGGAGGATGTCCCGGGCGGGGTGGTGCGCCCTGCACTCGCAGCTGCTGCGGCTGTGGAGAAACAAGAGAAGTGGTCAGTTATCCTGGGGACACAGTGGGTGAAGCCCAGCCCCCCTCTGCAAGGCGAGGACGGCAGGTCTCCGCACCATCAGAGCCGATGTGCTTGTACACAGGCCATGTTTGGCATGTCCTGCTATCCCCAGGAGTGTGAGCTGGCCCAGGACTGCACCCATGCCTCTGTGCTGTATATAGTGAGGGTGTGGGGGGGAGGGGAGATGTGCCCTGACTCTGCGTAGAGGGGGCTTGTGGAGGGAAGGCATCATGCAGTGTCCCTCCCCAGGGTCAGGAGTATGTCATGTGCCTTCATACATACACGCGTGTGGGTAACAGGCCAGGGCCGCTGTGTGGCAGCCAGCTGGGGCCACATGCCCAGGATGGCACGGCACAGGCACAGGTTGCTGTGTGCTCCGTGGTCAGCAAGGCCCATACGTGCGGTCCCTGGCCTCCCTCTCCCTGCCCTTCCCCTCCCCGCATAAGGGAACAGTGATGGCACTCACATGTCGAGGCCTCCCCGGCCTTGGACGACACCGGTGACATGGCTGCTGTGACGCCTCAGGGGTCCTGGGTGAGTGCCACGCTCCCTCCAGGCTCCTGCGACTCCTGGCCATCATCCTCCTCTTCCTCCATGCCCTGCTCAGGGCCCTCTGCCCCAGGGTCGATGACCACCTGGGGGGCACGGACTGTCTGACCTCCCAGGATGTGGTCCAGTGCATCATAATAGGGGCAGAGGTCTGGGTCAGCCCCTGTTTAGGAGCTGCCCCTTGTGGCCCTGGCATAGGCCTGCCGCAGCTCCTTTATCTTCATGCGCACCTGCTCCTGGGTGCGCACGTGGCCTTTGGTGGTCAGGCTGTCAGCCATCCCCCTGTAGACAGCCGCGTTCCTGCGTCTAGTGCGGAGATCATGGACATTGGAAGCCTCCCCCGAAACCTCAATCAGGTCCATGATCTCCGCACTAGACCAGGAAGGCGCCCGCCTTTTGCAGCCCCTGGCAGGCTCCTGGGAGCTACCAGACTGCTCCTGGGGAGTGGTGGAGGGCTGGGTGGCCAGTGGATTGCTGGCTCATGCTGGGCCAGGGGCAGCATCTGCTGGCTCTCTGCTGGCAGGCTTGGAGCTGGCACAGGCACTGTGGCCAGAGTCTACCCCTTTAAGGGCTCCAAGGCTATGAGGGAGCACAAGAGTTTTCCTGGTTTGGCCCAGAGTGGCCACCAGGGCACCCTGGGAAGGGCTGGAGGCCCCCTATTTCAAAATAAGCATCTACACAGCGCTTATTTCAAACTAGCTATTTTGAATTTGGCATTATTCCTCGTGGAATGAGGTTTACCAAATTCGAAATAAGCAATCCACTATTTTGAATTAATTTTGAAATAGCGATTTGGCTGTGTAGACATACCCTTCCAGAGCAGGGATTTGAACCTGAAGCTCCCACACCCTGAAATGAATGTCCTGAGAGAGAGAGAGAGAGAGAGAGAGAGAGAGAGAGAGAGAGAGAGAGAGAGAGAGCAGCTATCTTAAGCACCAATTCCTCCTCTGGCCATTTTATGACTGGCCAGAATCATTCATGTCAAATTCACAGGCAGTTTCAAGCCAACCAAAAACAAAGTTTTCATCAAATAAAGTATTGGTCCACAAAGCATTGCCCAGCTCTAATTCCACACCTGAAAATTCAGCCAGAGTTGTGGTATGCCCGTTGCTTCTTGGAGTATATAGATAATCACCAGACAGAAGGCTAACACTGACATTATAAACTTAAAAAACAACAAATGGTCTGGTAGCACTTTATAGACTAACAAAACATGTAGATGGTATCATGAGACTGACATTATGACTGGTAAAAAAAGTTTTAGAGGGGTAGCCATGTTAGTCTGTAACTTTAAAAATAATGAACAGTCCTGTGGCACCTTATAGACTAACAAATATATCATAAGCTTTTGGGGCCAAAAACCAACTCATCTGATTAAATGGATTTTACCCATGAAAGTTCATGACATATTTGTTAGTCTCTAAAGTGCCACAGGACTGCTTGCTATTAAGACTGGTGACAGTGATGCCCCCAATTAATTAATATGGTCAGTAAACATGTGTAATGGAGCCCACCTAGTACAAGCAATACCAAGCAAGCAGAGGACTGTGTATATAACATATCAACCTCTAAATGTATCAAATATCTGATATGAATGTGATCTGTATTTTGTTACTGTATTACTGACACATACATTATAACATGCACATCAATGAGAAATATGCTCTAGCCCTGAGAGTTGTGTACAAATACACACACACAAAAAGTGTGCATTTGAACATATTAATCATTTGAAATATCAATATGTCCACATCAGGTGACCACCATTTTTTAATTAAAAACAGGGCTGTTAACTGATGTGCGATAATGCCTGCGATTAACACAGGGAAGGATTAATGTGTTAATTTTTTTAATGCGTTAATCACAGGCATTAATGCTGCACTGCCCCTTTGAAGCACTGCTCTGGTGCTTCAAAGGGGCAGCGCATTAGGAGCCCAGCTCCGCGTTAACCTGCCCCTTTGAAGCACCAGGCCGGTACTTCAAAGGAGCAGTGCTGCACGGAGCCCGGGGTCAACTGGGGACTCCAGCTGACCCCAGCCTCCTGCGGTGCTGCCCGTTGGAAAGGTTGAGGTGGACTTTTTAAGGGGCAGCTGCACTGAGCCTTGGGTCAGCTGAGGACTCCAGCTGATCCTGGGCTTCCACAGTGCTGCCCCTTGGAAATGCCAGGGTGGCCTTTCCAAGAGGCAGCGCTGTACCGAGCCGGGGTCAGCTGGGGACTCCAGCTGATCCTGGGCTTCCATAGTGCTGCCCCTTTGAAATGCCACCACAGCGTTTCAAAGGGGCAGTGCACATGATTAATCACGTGATTAGATTTTTTAATCGTGCAATTAATCACGATTGATTTTTTTAGTTGCTTGACAGCCCTAAAAAAACTAGAATGCTATAACATTAAAATGACACATTAAGTGGATTAAAGTCTAGCTAACTGATAGGTTTCCAAATGTAACTATAAATGGAAAATAGCCATTAAGTGGGTGTGTTTCCTGAGGGGTCCTAGAGGGTCATTTCTTGGCCCTACACTATTTAACATTTTTATCAGTGAATGTGATGGGTTTGGACTCGCCACACAACACCTCCTGCTGGCCAGTCCGGGAATTAGCTTACTTCAGCCCTGGAACATCCTCAACTAGCAGTGGCCCATCCACAATTACCTGACACCTCCCTTCAGATCTCCTCCACGTCACCATGTTGGGACCTGCATCCATCCCAGACTGTGGCAAACCCTTTCCCTTTAGGCAGTGCCCACATCTGGGTTCCTCCCCTCCCAGGGAACCCAGTTCACCTAAGTCCACCACTCGCCTCAGTGACTCTCTGCTGCCCTTCATCTACTCCTCCCTCAGGGGCAAACTGCAGTCAGAATCGGCCACTCTCATTAGTAAGGGTGGTGGGTCTGCTGCCTATTTTCTCCCTGGCTGCCTCCTGCAGCCCTAGTACCCTCCTGGGCAGTGCTGATCAGGCTGGAGCTCCCCTGTCTCTCCCCCAAGTACTGTTCTGTCTGTGGCACATTTACCTGTAGACAACAATTCCTTCCCTCTCCAGGTCTGGAGAGAGACTGAGCTCCCTCTGCTCTGCAGCCTTTTTTACACAGCCCAACTGGTCCCTGATTGGCTGTCTTCAGCCTCCTTCTGATTGGCTCCCAGCCCTAGCCCTCTCCAAGGGCTGCTTTTAACCCTTTTTTTGCCAGTGTGAGGCAGCCACCCCATTACAGTGACCCAGAAGAAAACATAAAATAATCACCGACATAGTTCAGATAATATAAAATGGGATAGTGGTAAATAATGGAAAAGCATCAGTCACTGAATCAGAGAGGTCTGAATTGCTTGGTAAACTGGGCACAAGCAAATGTATATTTTCATATGGCTAATTGTAAATGTATACATCTAGGAACAAAGAATAAGTCATGCTTACAGGATGAAGGATCCTGTGCTGGAAAGCACTGACTGTGAAGAAGATTTGGGGGTCATGGTGAATAATGAACATGAGCTCCCAGAGGGATGTTGTGACCCAAAGAGCTAGTGCAATTCTGGGATACAAAAATACAGGAATTTTGAGTAGATAAATTATTTTACCTCTGTATTTGGCATTGGTGCTTAACAAACAGAAGGCTAATGGTGACTTGGTTACAGTCTACAAGTACCTAAATGGGGAACAAATATTTAATAATGGACTCTTCAGTCCAGTAGAGAAAGGTACAACACCATCCAATTGCTGGAAGTTTAAGTTAGACAAATTCAGACTGGAAGTAAGGTGTTAATTTTTAACAGTGAGAATAATTTCCACTGGGACACTTTACCAAGGGTTATAATGGATTTTCCATCACTGACAATTTTTAAATGGGATGTTTTTCTGAAAGATCTGCTCTAGAAATTATTTTGGGGGAAGTTCTATGGCCTGAGGCCAGACTAGAAGGGTTAACATAGTGGTCTCTTCTGGCCTTAGAATCTATATTACTTTCAGTTACTTCATACTACTTACCATGGGAAACCGACAACAAGCATACCATACAAGATGAAATGCTTCAAAACCACTTTTCCCATCATAACAAGTAAATCCACTATGCCTGTTTCTAGTAAAACCTGCCCTCCATTATAACCAAGATATAAATTTCCCAGTGTAATTAGCATGCTGGTTTCTCACTGTAGTACAGATCTCAATATGACTAACAATGCCAATTTAACAGTATAATTAGAAAAAACATAGTATAACAGCTTAAACATAAGACAAGTTTCCCCTTCATAACCAGTGAAATTACCTCTGTGATCAGCATAATTGGAATCTGTCACACCACATCTGATTGCTATGGTTATAGACAACCTGCTGTTCATTGAGTCACTCGACTATAAAAATGTAGGTACTTTTACAACTCTTTGGCAAATGTCATCTGCTTTTATGAAGTATCCCCGATGCCTTAAAACTACATCCAGTAGCTGCCCCTTCATATTGCAAATTCATATTATTATGAAGGGAGCAGGGAAAAGAGGGGATCATTTAAAGTCTCCTATCTAGGGGCATCTTTTTTCCCCTGAGTGCAAAAAGGGATGAAGCTGGCTGCCAGGTTCAATGGACACTGAACAAAGATCATTTTAGGCATTGACCTTTTTCAGTACTGGGGGTGTGCCAGAAAACACTGACTCTCCTTGGGCCTGAAATGGTTTCTTATATTCACAGCTACTGTCACACAGATTATCCTCTAAAGAAGCATCACCATTCTTTTCTATGACAGAAATCTCTTCAGGAAGAAGCATAGCTGGTAGGCACTCAACAGCTGGTATTTATCCAGGCCCCTGAAAATTATAGGCAACATGGCCCTTAGAAAATGAAAAGTAAGGACACCTCCTGCTTTATAAAGATCATTTGTTTTACTCAGTGTCTCATAACTAAATTATTATGCTCACTCTTTCTCCTAGCACATTACTATCAATGACAGATTTGCAAAATAATGTTGTTCTAGTCAAAAAGATAATATGATTTTTTCCCATCTAGTACCAAGATATTATTACTGCAAGGCACAAAAAATATATTCATTTTGTTCTTGTCTTGTACAGGAGCACCTGCATCCAAACAAATGGGACTTTTGAAACATCTGAAATATTTCTAGGGGTATGTCTACACTGCAAAGTTAATTCGAAATAACAGCCGTTATTTCAAATTAACTTTGATAGTGTCTATACATGCAAACCGCTATTTCGAAATTAATTTGAAATAGCGGAGCGCTTAATTCGAATTTGGTAAACCTCATTCTACGAGGAGTAACGCCAAATTCGAAATAGCTATTTCGAATTAAGTGCTGTGTAGACACTTAATTCGAAATAGGGGGCCTCCAGCCCTTCCCAGGGAGCCCTGGTGGCCACTCTGGGCACAACCAGGAAACTTACTCTCCTCTCCCCCAGCCCCGGAGCCATTAAAGGGGTAGACTCTGGCCACGGTGCCTGTGCCAGCTCCAAACCTGCCAGCCCAGAGCCAGCAGTGGCCACCGGGGCCCCTGACCCAGTGGCCCCAAAACATGAGCCAGCAAGTCACTGGCAGCCAGCCCTCCACCGCTCCCCAGGAGCAGTCTGCCAGCTCCCAGGAGCCTGACAGGGGCTGGAGAAGGCGGGCGCCTTCCTGGTCCAGGGTGGAGATCATGGACCTTATTCAGGTTTGCGGGGGATGCCCCCAACGTTCATGATCTCTGCACTAGACGGAGGAACACGGACGTCTATGGCAGGATAGCTGCCAGCCTGGCCACCAAAGGCCACATGCGAACCCAGGAGCAGGTTTGCATGAAAATCAAGTTGGTCCGGCGAGACCCCCAACCCTGGGCCCTGAGCTTCCCCTCCCCCTTCTTCCCCTTGCTTCCCCCTTCCAGCTCCCTCCTCCCAGGTTTCCCCCTCCCCTCTCCCACCCTCTCTCTTCCCCTCTCCCACCTCCTTTTCCCAGTCTCCCCAGAGGTTCATCCCCCGCCAGTTTTGTCCAATAAACCCAGTTTCTATTTTTGAACATACGTGTCTTTTATCTGACATCAGGAAGGGGGGCTAGGGAGGGGTAAGTGGAAGGATGTGAGGGAGGAATGGGGCACAAGCCCCCAGTGGGGAGGACCGGGGTGGCTCTGAGGGCTCCTTGGGGTGGACGCTCTCCCGCAGGACCTCCTGGATCCTGACAGCCCCCCAATGGACCTCCCGGATGGCAGCCTGCAGCAAGTGCAGCTGGGCTGATGGCAACGACCCCACAAGATGCACCGGCGTGCCCAGGGGCAGCTCTGGCTCCATGTGGCCGAGTGCTGTGGTGTCCCGAGTGCAGGCACTCAGGGCACTCCAAGACAGGACTGCTTTGCTGTCCCTCATCGAGGTAGACAAGCAAGCGAGGAACCCTGAGAACTATCTGTGCGGGTGGGTGTAGGGTCCCTTTAAGCATGGAGCTCAGTTAGCCTCAGGCAGCAGCCCCCACAGTAAGTCCTGACCTGATGCCCTGCCGGCACTGGTTCCAGCCGGCCTTAACTTCAGTTCAGGGTCCATTCAATGTGGACGTGCTATTTCGAAATAGCAAAACGCTATTTTGAAATAGTTTTTGTGTATAGATGTGTTATTTTGAATTAGCTTAATTCAAATTAACTATTTCGAATTAAGTTAATTCAGAATAGCACTGTAGTGTAAACATACCCTAGGGCTGTGTCTAGACTGGCATGATTTTGCGGAAATACTTTTAATGGAAAAGTTTTTCCGTTAAAAGTATTTCTGCAAAAGAGTGTCTAGATTGGCACGGATCCTTTTGCGCAAAACGTGCTTTTGCGCAAACGCATCTGTGGCCAGTATAGACGCAATTTTGCACAAGAAAGCTCCGGCGGCCATTTTCACCATCGGGACTTTCTTACGCAAAAAATTCCTTCCCTGTCTACACTGGCCCTCTTGCGCAAGAACACTTGCGCAAGAGGGCTTTTTCCCGAGTGGGAGCGTCAGAGTTGTTGCGCACGAACACTGACAATCTTACATTAGATCGTCAGTGTTCTTGCGCAAATTCAAGCGGCCAGTGTAGACAGCTGGCAAGTATTTGCGCAAAAGTGGCCACTTTTGCGCAAAATCTTGCCAGTCTAGACGCAGCCTAGGAGTATTGTTGAATTAGTCATTTGCATTAAGGATCCTAGAAGCTTGGTTCTGGAAGTGAAAGCTTTTCCTATTTGTTCACTTGGTACTTGGCTCTTGAGTGCTGGACTATAGTCTAAATATTTCAACCATGATTCAAATTTGTAATCAATTCTGCTAAACAGTCTTTATGGCCATATTCCAACATAAAATAAAGGCTTTACGCTGTAATTAAAGAATTGCAGCTAATCAAGGATTTAATCTTAAATATACCACAGAGTATTTCTTGATTTCTCAAACACAGACTCTGAAGAGCTGTTATTTTTATCATATTTGTATTTTAATGATAAGCATTAACTGTAGATTACAGGATTGATTCTCACTAGATTCTCATTGCATATAGGCAGAGGGGTTTTTTTTCCTCAAAATCTGTAGAACCAGGTTGTTCTTAACTAAAATTACTGCAGGGTTAATCATCTTTAACATGTTTTTATGACTTGTCGCTCTGATTAGCCTTTTCACTGCAGCTACTTTCTCTGTTGCTAGGACAGATTCTGTGGCAACTGAGGGAAAAGTCTCTAGCAGCTGGAAAGACAAAAGGCAATCACGGAGGATGGGCATGATTATGCTGAGGCTGGCAACATGATATACAGCCTGAAACAGCCAACCACTGAACCTGCTGCCCTAAGAGACATAGCATAGCCTTGGGCATCTGAGTAGGAACAGAATCAAAGGTCCAGCTGGTGAGAGGCTACTAAAGACATGACTAATGATGACTGTGACTAGTGTGGGCAAAACCAAGTATGGTATTAAGAGAAAAAAAATCTGAATGTGTGTAATAAGGGGAGAGTGACTAGGTTTTAACAATGAATTGGAATGGAACGAAGCCGCAATCACAGCATGTTAAAATTAAGGCCCAGGGACAAGAAGGTATTTTACTTCAGGCAAGAAATCTTCAAGGACAAGGAGTGGTGTGATTTGTAGCTGTTGTTTATCTTGTTAGCAGAACAGGATAAGAAAGAGGATGTGAAATAGGAAGTTAGGAATGATGAAAGTGATTTGAAAACACCTTCTTGGCAAGAGTTACAGAGAAACTAGATATAGTTTCTGCAGCAGTTCCTAGCTACTTGTGAGATGTGGAAACAAAATATATTTGAAAAGGAGGTGGTGGAAGAGGAATCACTATTCATAGGGCCAGTAAAAGGTAATGCCCATTTGGGAAATGGTTGACAGGCAACAAATGAAGAATCTAAGATGTGATAGGGAAAAGAGGCTGATAAGCACAAGGAAACAGAAAAGCATTGCACAGTGGGAGGGTCTCCTTAAAAGCTGGATTTTGTTGAAGAAAACAAGAGGGGGAAAAAAAGAATGAGTAGGTGGATTGCCCATAGGAAGCCACTGTCAACTATTTCAGAGAAGCAGATAATGGTGGGTGGAAAGAAATGCCCCTAAGTTAGTTTGGAAAAAAGGAAGATGAAGCCACAAAAACTAGGAACTGTTCAGAATATAACTGAATCCACTTGTACATGGATCAAGAAGGAATTAGTTCTGAATCTTTACACAGTCAGGGCTTTTGGAGTAGCTTTGGATACCCCAACTGGAGACAGCTCTGTCCACATTAAGGGCTGTTGTTCACTGTGAGTGCCTAAACTGACAATCACAGGTCCAACATCCATCAGAGCGCTGATGAATACAATATAGCTCAGCAGGCCACCGATGGGGAGGGGCGCAAAGAGGGCAGTTGCTCCGGGGCCCAGTGATTCCTGGTAGTGGTGGTGGCTGGACTTTAGGCCCTTTAAATCTCTGATGGAGCATCGCGTGACTCACTCCGTGTGACTGAGGGCTGTGGACCATGGCGCGTCCATGACATGTTGAGGGCTGATTGTCCCAGCCCCGCCCCTTCTGCCTGAGGCCCTGTCCCTTCCAGGAGCACAGAGCCAAGCCCCACCCACCTTACCTGGGACCTGGCAAATCTGTCCCCCCATAAATTATAACCTTGTGGGTCCTCAGGGTCTCTGGAAAATGACATCAGGCCACTTAAATGCATATGTATATGGCTTTAGAACCCTAGAAGCCACATTTAAAATATTGGCCTGTTTAATGTACTGTGACTAAGGGGAACCTAGCATTAATTCCCTATTATCAATAGTAAGAGAAACTACTGCAGCAGAGGCATACCACAGTTTTGCAGAGACTTCCACCCCTGGTAAAATATCAGATAGCTGCTATTCCATTGTTTTATATGTCATAGGCAGAGCAGTCCCTGGTTCGTGTATTCACCAGTTCTTTAGGTTTCTTGTCAGAATCATCCACAACTTCTTTGATTTCATTTGGCATCTCAGTTTCAGTCACTTGGTACAACATCATTGTCTCCATCAGCTAGGACTGGAGTTATATAAAAGGCATAGTAGTGCAGAATCCTCCTCAGGCATTCCTGAAGTGCAAAAATGCTCTTAATTTATAATTCAGCTCATTTTATATGGCTCAATGAGCGTATACAGGAGCCTCCCACCCGGCTGAATTGGTGCTAAATATTACCAGTTTCAAACGATTTCTGGGGAATGATATTCAACTATAGTAGTAATGAAGGACGAGACACCTCATTTCGCGTGTGAGTGTTACCTAGCTTTTATGGTTTATTTACTGCTTGCTAGACATGTTCCTTTACTGCCTCAGATTAGACTGATTTCTTGCTGGAGACAATTGTGATCTTCTATTCAGAAAACAGGAAAAGGAGTCAAGAATGCCAATCCTGTTGTTCAAGTTGACAACTGACTTTCTCTGCGGCTGTGGGCACATCACATAATCTCTTTGCCTCAGTTTTCTCTACTGAAAAGTAGAGATAAGACTCATATTTCACAAGGGTATTTGGGACAGGCCTCAGGTGCCCTAGCTATTAAGGCAGGTGGTGTGGAGCATACCAGGTCTTTAATTAGTTTATGGACCAGAGTAAGCAGCAAACTCCTAGAAACAGAACAATTGCCATATAAGATCAGTAGCAGATGTGCTAACTTTACCGCCATCCAGGGGGTGCTCGACCCTCTCCCATCCCTAGCCCTGCCCCTGCTTCACCCCCTCCTTGCTCCCATTCCATCCCTTCCCCATGCTCCCACCCATGCCCTGCCTTCTCCGTCAAGCAGGCCCAGTCCTTGCTCCTCCCCTTCCCTACCAGAACTTCCTCAATACCACGAATCAGCTGTTTGCAGAACTCTGGAAGCACTGGAAGGGTGGCGGGAGGATTTGGTTACTGGGGCACTGGTGTATGAGAGGTGTGGGGGGAAGAGGAACTAAGTGGGGAGCTTGGCTGCCAGAGAAAGGCCTGCCCAGTAGTTTTCCCGAGGGTTGGGACCTATGATCATTAGCCTTTCTAGTTCAGTACCCTGTCCTTGACAGATGTCAGTACCAGAGGCTTCAGAGAAAAAGTATAAACACCCCATAAACAGGCATGTAGTTGCAAAATGGTGCATGAGGGAATTGCTTGCTAGTCCCCAGAAGCTGATGACTGGTTTATGGCTTGAAGCATGAGACCTGATATCCCTTATAAATTTTTATTTTACTTAGCGTAGCAGCAGACAATATTCTTATTACCCATGCAAGTGTGTAATTCTTTTATGAAACCTATTAAGCTCTTTGCCACCAAAAATCAATGAAGCTATTGCTGCTTTCACCAGGTCTGCATTGGTTTATAAGGGGATATGAAGAAAAAGCATTGTGCAAGTGCTAAGTGTTGTTATTAAGGAATCTAGCTCAGGGACACAGGCTGTCACTTTAATGCTGTAATGTTTCCTGTTTAAAGCCATCATTATCAGCATGAAAGCAGAAGCCAGGAAAGACTGTGTAACCTGATAAAGCAATGATTTTTCTGATATATAAAAAGACAGGATCACTGTTTTATATATCATGTACATTCATAATCCCTTCTCCTGCAAACACTGACTTTTTAAAGTTTCTCTGAAATGCATTCCTGGCAAGTCACCATCCCAGCTTCTCTTGAGATGACTCCCATCAGCATCACTGGGTACTCATGGCTCACAGGAGTGGCCATTGAGTCCTGATGGCCTGGATTGCTTCAACACACAAGCGTTCCTCAGAAAGAAAAAGAACTGATCTTGAAAAGCTAAAGATGGTAGGAAACATTCAGGACTGAAAAACCCTCTTCCACTACACTGCAAATCTAGGTGGGAAGGGCATACACCCCACAAATACTGTATGTCAATAGCTATAATTGATACATTCAGGTCCACTGAGAGTAATGTTGAGCTCTGGTCTGCTAAATCTGCACCCTTACCCTGCCCGTTTAACCATAGTGGTTGTTTTGGGGGTCGGGGTCTGAGTTTGGGACCCTGACACAATTGCCCCTCCCTTCACCTCCTCCCTCATCCACCCTGCATATTTTATATCTTTCATCCTGTTTCGACAGAGTGAAGGGAAGATAGGAGAAAGAAGCGATTTCTGGGGACAGTGTAAAGGAAGATGGTATATTTGTACTGGCACTTGCGGGCTTGACCCAAAGCCCACCAGCATCAAAGAAAAGATTCCCAGTGATCTCTGAGGCTTTGGATTAGGCCCATAAAGGGCAAATACCAGGTTGTGGAAACAAAGGTCTGAGTCTCCCCTGGGTATTAGCATATGGAAGCAGGTTGTAAATCTGAAGAGCAAGTAAATTTCACTTAACCCATGAAATACACATATGATATTAAAAGTATTTTAAAGTTGACAATGTTCCTCTACAATAAATAGTGTCTAACTGTGTTCAACCGTGAAATAACAATGAAATTCTTCAGTCAATTCATGGAGCCAAACACTTGCCATACATGGATTGAGCATCATTTTGAGCTGGTTGCTCTGAACTGGGTGTAAAACAATTATGCCCAAGGACAGCCACAGCTTAGATCTACAGAATCGTACACAACCACAGAATATAGCTAGGAGAACCAGAGATCCACTTTTTACCTTCTGTGGGAGGTGAATGTATAACACCACAGCTGAAGCTCTCATGAGGGAGGTATTGAGGGAGCTGGATTCATGGTATTTCATGACAAAACATCTTCCATGCAATCTTTCAAAGCTCCCCATCTTCTTCTTAAATAAAACCACAGCACATTATATTAATAGTGGAACATCAAGAAAATTCAATATAACTCTTCTGGAGTCTGTGGAGTTTATGGGTCCAATTTTTAAAGACCAGCTTCCCTTTTTGCATTCATATCTGCAATAACAGTTCCCTTCCTGCAGAGGGCAATCTTCATATTTGAGATGGAGGTCGGAGTCATTTAGCAAGCCAAGCATGGCTCCATCACCCCCCAACACATACAGGGGCTACACAGAACCCCTACTCACTAGAGAGCACAGGGTCTCATGCTCTGAGGCACTTGTTTGCTAAACTGATAAAGAGCGGGGGAGTTAGAGTGAATTAAAACAAAGGTTTGCTGCTACGGATATTTAATTTCCAAACACCATGTGAGTCATTTAGAAAAGAAGTTACAACATGCTTATGTCTTCTAGCTCCAATATTGTCATTAAATTACCCTAGCTGAAGTCTGAAAAGAACCTTATTGTGGCAATAGCTAAATCTGAAAATGAATCACATTGCCATTGTACACTGCAGGTGGTTTATCACAGAAGCAACCCAATTGGCTTTTTAGGACAGGTGGCATTTATTTAGAATGAGGCATACTTTCTAATGTTTGTTCAAGCGCAAGATACAATCCCAGCCATCTTAATTTGCTGATGTTTTTCTCTCAAAAGAATATGCTGAAAAAGCAATTTTTTAAAAAAATGAAAAGTGGGACTTCCAGTGTTAAAATATTGGTGATTTAAACATAAGAATCTGAGGATTATTTTCTTGACAGAAAGAAATGAAAAATCAGAAGATCCAATATTGCAGCCTTTACTCAGGCAAAACATCCACTGATCACAGTGGCTTCGTCTAGACTGGCCGCTTGAATCTGCACAAGAGCACTGATGTTCTAATGTAAGAAATCAGTGCTTCTTGCGCAAATACTTTGACGGTCCCGTTCGGGCAAAAGTCCTTTTGCGCAAAAGGGCCAGTGTAGACAGCTCAGATTTGTTTTGCGCAAAAAAGCCCCGATGGCTAAAATGGCAATCTGGGCTTTCTTGTGCAAAACTGCGTCTAGATTGGCCAGGGATGCTTTTGCACAAAAGCGCTTTTGCGCAAAAGCATCCGTGCCAATCTAGACGCGCTTTTGCGCAAATACTTTTAACGGAAAAACTTTTCAGTTAAAAGTATTTGCGCAAAATCATGCCAGTCTAGACGTAGCCAGTGGGATTTTTACTCCAGTAAACACTGAAGGGTGGCCCATAAATAAGCAGAACCTATTGACATTTTGTGGTGGCAGAATGTGTCAACCTCACAAAATTAGCTGTTTCATTATATTAATTGCTTTGTGTAGTATGGGCCAGATTTTCAAGGGGACAGAAGTCCCATCTGGGCACCAAAATTAAGTAGGCAAGTTTTCAGAGAAGCTCAACATCCAGTATACTGAGTTCTTCATGTCTGACCACAAATATCCCACTAGGAGCTGTCAGGTGCGGCGCACTTGTGAAAATCTGGCACAAAAGAACAGCGCAATTTACTCACATACATTTACCTCGTCACATGCTTGCAAGTTAGGGAAACCTTAGTATCCCATTTACTAAGGGTCAAATTCTGAGATCTTTTCACTGAGAGTAGTATTACTTCCTCACATGAGAAATATCATTGGACTTGGGACTAGACAAGACAGACCTATTCAGCCCAAACCTGCCTGTTGCTGTGGCCAAACATTTTTTTCTCCTTGCTTGACAAAAGAAACCATGGACAGAAGACAGCCCTCAGTGTTCTGATCTTCCAGCCATGCTTTAATTCATGTCATGGTGATCCAGGCTGTTTTCTCACTTTTTAATCATCTCAGCTGTTCAGCTTTAAAAAAAAAAAAAAAAAAAAAAGCAGACAGAGTAAGTCATGTTCAAAAACAATTCCTTAAAAAGGCAATAAAAAATAGCCATCCTAAGAAAAGCAATGAGAGGAATGCGAGTAATATTAGCATTTCCTGTCGCATATATGCTTATTTCATACTGTAATGGCTGAGTGGCTTGCTAGTTCCTATCTATTACAAAAGGGATTCTTTGCATTTTTGTGTGGCTTTTGTTATAAAACCAACTATACAGTTTTACTACTTTGCCTTAGCTAGTTCATTCTTTAGATACATGAATTTTCTCCTCCCCCCCACTAAGTGAATTCTCCAGGCTAAAGTTCAAAGTAAATTCCATTGTGATTATATAAACACATGCATTCTCTAGATTGACATCATACAATGCTCTTCTTTGTTACTATATTTTTAATTTGCAACAACTTCTGTATGCCTGGTTCTCATCCAGAAAATAGTAACCTATTTAACCTATTACACCCTGCTGAATAAGAAGGGACTTTATTTATTCCTGTGGAAATCTGGGTTTCAGTAAGGTATGAGATATAAAAATAGACCAAAAGGAAAAAAGAATAAAAGATCTTATGAATCTCCCTGTTTATTAATGCATGTGATTAGTGGAGTGGAGACAAAGCAGGTTTATATGTTTCAGTCCATCATGATTGTGAAATTGAACTGTAAATGGTACCTAGTGCAGTCAAGTGAAACAGACACCATGCAGTGAATTAATGGAAATAGAGAGAGCTTTTCTTTTTAACAAAGTACTGGAGCAATTATCCCAGCATACCCACAGTGAAATGAGATAAAGTTAGTCTGTACATTACAAAGGCTGTTAACTACAAAATAAATTTACTGACAGCCATTTGGAGCATTCGTTCATTGTTCCCTTTTTGGCACCTATTAGCTAAAAAATGACAGGTAGTCTTATGTCAGAATAAACTACCAGTGCTTTAGGGGGCAGTAACATTTATTCTGAGCATATACCAGCTGATAGTGGCTTGCCCCAAGTTGTTCATGTTGTAGTTACAGTAATATGTATAACTAATGAAAGAAAGCAGCTAGTAGAGATTAGTGTCCACACACACTTCTCAAACCCGAGAGTAGAGTTTTCCAGGAAAGGTCAGCTTTGGCCTAATTTGCTCCTCAGGTTAGTTCACTGCTGAATGCTTTTGAAAATCCTGAGTTAGGACCTAAGTGTTCACTTCAGCCTTTTTACACTGAAGGTAAAAAGATGCCTGAATCTACTTTGCCCAGCTTGCCCCCCTACTACTGCGGATGTCTGTAGCATAATGAAGGGAACTAGAGAAAAAGGATAAAGTTTCAGGCAGTTCCTAGTTTGCTGTGCACTGGGGGTTCATAAGTGCATCTTGGGCCAGAAGCTGCTTGCACTCAGCTCTAGCATGTAAAAGGCCTCAGTGTGCTTAAAGATCTCTGTCCTATAACTCTGCCATCCTATTCTCTTATCAGTAATAAAACAATGTCAGCAGAATCTTCAGAGGGGTAGCCATGCTAGTCTGTAACTGGAAAAACTTAAAAAACAATGAATACGCTCGCAGCACCTTAGAGACGAACAAACATGTAGATGGTTTCATGAGTTTTCGTGGACACAATCCACTTTTTCAGAGGAAAGGAGTTATTAACGGTCCAGTTTCTAAATAAATGGCGGATGGGGAGAGAGAAGGATAAAGAAGGGGGAGGGAGAGGGGAAAAAAAGGGAAAAGAATAGTCAGTTAAAGTGTCCATGCTACATGAAGCTGATACTTAATTGTCCATACGACATGAAGCTGAAATTTAAGAACTTAAGTGTTCTTAAGTACCCATTGTTTGGTTGTTTATGTCATTAGGATGTGGAATGTAGCGAGCCATCCACCCCAGTGTCTTTGTTCATACCTCTGTTGAAGGAATCAGTCAATCTTGGTTCTGGACTTCCAACACTCCAGTCATCTGAAGAAGTGGGCTGTGCCCACGAAAGCTCATGATACCATCTATATGTTTTGTTAGTCTTTAAAGTGCTACCAGACTATTTGTTGTTTTTTAAGTTTTTCCTGTTACAGACGAACTTGGCTACCCCTCTGAAACTTTGTAAATGAAGGTGAGCTCTGAGGCCTCCCTGTGGAATTGGCTTGTGAATTTGGCCAACTATATGGTGACTTTGAGACCCATTAATGAGTGCCCGGGCAAGTTAAAATGTTCCCCAACAGGTTTCTGTGTGTTGCCTTTTCGGATAGCTGATTTGTGTCCATTAATTCTTTCTCATAGCGACTGTCCAGTTTGGCCAATATACACAGCAGAGGAGCATTGCTGGCACTTGATGGCATAGATCACATTAGTGGATATACAGTTATATGAGCCCCTGATGTGGTAGTTTATGTGGTTAGGTCCTGTGATGATATCATTGGTATAGATGTATGGACAGAGCTGGCACCGGGATTGATTGCACGGGTGGGTTCCTGGATGAGTATGATGGAGGTGTGTTGCATGGTTATTAGAAAGCATTTGTTGGAGGTTAGGGGTTTGTCTGTAGGCAAGGATTGGCCTGTCCCCCAAGGCCTGTGAGAGTGAGGGGTCATTTTCTAGGATAAATTATAGTTTGTTGATAATGCATTGAAGGGATTTAAGTTGTGAGCTGTAGGTGATGACAAGTGTGCCCAGTTGTTTTCTTTTCTGGATCTATCTTGAAGTAACTGATGTCTGGGTACTCATCTGGCTCTGTTGATCTGTTTTTTCACTTCTCCAGGTGGGTATTTCAGTTTTAAGAATGCTCTATATAGATCCTGGAGGTGTTTATCTCCGTCCGTGGGATTGGAGCAAATCTGATTGTATCTTAGGGCTTGGCTGTAAACAATAGATTGGGAAATGTGTCTAGGATGGAAGCTAGAGGTATGAAGGTAAGTGTAACGGTCGGTAGGTTTCCAGTATAAGGTGGTGGAAATGTGTCCGTCATGTAATTGTACTGTAGTATTAAGGAAGTGGATCTCTCGTGTGGGCTGGTCCAAGCTAAGGTTGATGGTGGGGTGGAAGTAGTTGAAATCTCTGTGAAATTCTTCAAGGGTCTCCTTCCCCTGGGTCCAGATGATGAAGATGAATGCAGCGTAAGTAGAGTAAGGCTGCTAGGGGGGCAAGAGCTCAGGAAACGTTGTTCAAGGTCAGCCATAAAGATGTTGGCATATTGTCGGGCCATCTAGCTGCCCATGGCTGTGCCGCTGACTTGAAGGTATACATTGTCTCCAAATCAGAAATAGTTGTGGGTGAGGACAAAGTCACAGAGCTCTGTAACCAGGTGTGCAGTGGTATCATCAGAGATGCTGTTCCTGATAGCTTATAATCCATCTTCATGTGGAATGTTGGTGTAAAGAGCTTCTACATCCATGGTGGCCAGGATGGTGTTTTCAGGAAGATTACTGATGTTTTCAGGAAGATTCTGTAGTTTCCTCAGGAAGTCAGTGGTGTCTCAAAGATAGCTAGGTGTGTTGGCAGCATAGGGTCTGAGGAGAGAGTCAATATAGCCCGATAATCCTGTTGTAAGTGGGCCAATGCTTAAGATGATGGGTTGTCAGGGATTTCCACGTTTGTGTATCTTGGGTAGCAGATAGAAAACTCCTGATTGGGGATTAGGGGGAGTGCTTGTGTAGGTTTGATTCTGGGTAGTATCAGGGAGTTTCATGAGCAGATGTTTTCTTAATATAGAGGAGCCCAAAACTGAGCTTTTTGGTAAAATTCGTCCCTGTGGAGATAGCCACCAAATAGGGTGACCACTAGTCCCTAAAGGAGTGAGACAGTCCCAAAATGTACATGTCAAGTCCTGGTTCCAGCCTGAAGACCCTGGGATAGCATTTGTCCTGGATTCCCTGCAATATAGTTTGCATTTGCGTCATAGGTGGTACCACTCACTTCTTGGTAAGGGAGGCTCAGGTGGGCATTAGCTCTCCCTCGCCATGTGGCCCCTCCTCTTGATCCTCCTCTTTCCCCTGAGGCCCTGACCCTAGCCAGGCCAGAAGCCACATCTAGGCAGTAGTAAGAGCCATTCAGAGAGCCTGCACAACCGTGGGGAGTCCCTCACAGTCCGAGATCCTCCACTTGTCCTGAGGGTGTGCCCCAGGGGTGGAGACATGGTCTGAGAGCTGCTTTTAGATTCCTCATCCCCTCCACCCAGAGCAAATGGAGGGTCTAGGGCTTTCCACAGAGGCCCAGGCTTCTTGGGCAGCTCTTATCACTGCCTTAGCTCCAGCTACCTGCCTGGCCAGGGTGTGCGGCCTCTCAAAAAGAGGAAAGCAGGGCCAAGGAAGGGGCAGGGCTCTTGCATGTGTCCTGGTTTTGCATTTTTAAATGGTGGTCACCCTCCTACCAAGAAACGGACGCACAATTTATGATCTCAAAATAAGATTTAAATGGGGGGACTTAAGAGGCGCATCATACACAGGCCTTGAGCTGTGCCTCTGTGGGAAGGTGGATTTCTACCTGTGTCACAAAAGGACGTTTCCAGCAACATGGTCTGATTTTTGTCAGTCATGTATTTTAAACAGTAACTTAACATTTTCATGATTCATAAGTCAAAACAATCGTCTTTCCTCTTGCAAAGTGGAGGGAAATTTGCAGACAGATATTTTAAAAAACTACATGGTGTCCACTCCTGTCATCTAAAACTTAACAGGGCTGGCCCTACCATGAGGCAAACTGAGGCAACCGCCCCAGGTGCCAGACTGTGGGGGGCGCCACTAGGACCCAGAGTGTAGAAAATTGTGTCTGCTGCTGGTGCATATGTATTCTCCCTGCTCTAGCTGCACAGAGATGGTGGAGTGCCATGCTGGAGGAAGGAGGGCACAAGAGACCTTTCAAAGTTTTGGCCCAAGCGAGGGGGCATGGGGGCGTCATTTGAGCTCTCCGCCTCCGGTGCCAAAATGTTGTGGGCCAGCCCTGAAACTTAATGTACAGACATCCACAGAGTTCTATAGATTTTACACTCAAAGAAAAATAATAATCTCCCTTGTTAAAGTTCATTAAAAAACACTGCTGGTGCGTTACAAGTCACAGCCTTCCTGCTGAGATTCCATAAGGCAGAGATATTAGATGAGATTTTGCTCTTTAGTGCAGATTTGAAGCACAGCAAATCTCAAGTTGGGAATGGGAACTTGTCTCTCACATATGGCTTCAAGTGGATAGATCATATACAACAGTGAAAGGACTGACAACAGGCCCACCAACCAGAGGCTATTGTGGCAGCTCTGAGGGCTGGGGGAATGCGTCCGTTGTCATAAAGGGCTAGCTTCCTCTGGCCCTGCCTCTTCTACCCAAGGCCCCATACCTTCTGGGAGCACAGAGCTGCCCCCTCACCTTGCCCCGGGGCCTATGCAGGCTGTCGACTCCCTGACTGAGAGGCTACTTTTGCCATGTGCCCAGCTTCCTCTGCAAGGTGGTAGGTGCCCCCAACTCCCATTGAAATTACTGGGAAATGTGAAAGCTCAGCACTGTGCAGAGTAGCCCTAAAATAGTGTTGTGTGAAAGATGTTAAAATATTTTGAAAGAGAACCCCATTTAAGAATCAGTTACAAACTTGTCCTACAAAGCAGGGCCATATTTAGGGGCAGGAGACCCAGGTGACCATTTGGGGTACGGGCTTTGGGGGGCGGGGGGGTGCACCAGGCTAAGGGTGCTGTTTTTGTAGTTAGTGACAAAAGGGAAATTAGAATGTGTGATGTAAACAGTTTCAGGTATCCTATTATGGGGACTAATTTTTCACTGACTTGCTAGAATGTTCTAGAATCTCCTAGAACTTTCCGGACTGTCTCAGGATTACATTTTCCTTGAATCTCTAGAATGTTGTCAGCATTGCCCTGGCAGTTATATAAGGGGTGGAGAGTCACCCCTTTAGTCAGTGAAATATAAGAATGAAGTGAAGTACAGTGAGAGCCCAGCTGTGATATTGTAAGCCTCATTTGATTGTGTTACTGTGAAAGTGTACTTGTGTTTTAAGACTTGAAGAGTATAAGTAGTGACTAAGAAAATACATATTTAATGAGACACCAGAGATAGCTTTCAAACCTCTATTTATGTAACAATATAAAAGAAATACTGCTACTTCTTTTACCGTGCTCACCCTGTAATGTTTGATGAAGACTGCGGAACATAAACTCTTGCTCTAATACACTTGAACCTCTTTAATCTGGCAACCCTGGGAAACAGGGTATGCTGGATTAAAGGTTTTGCCAGGCCAGGGGGCACTGTAAGGTCTGGACATGAGAGGGATGGGGGATGAGCACTTACCTGGCACTCTGTTCCTGGGGGCTCTGTGCCCCATGCTGTTTCCTGGCACTGCCCCTACTGCTATGGGAGCGGCGGGGAAAAGCCACAGGAGAAACACCTTGTTGCGCTGCCATTCCCCTAGCTAAGGGAGGGGAGCAGCAGCACACAGAGCTGCTTCCTCCTCCATACCATGGGTGTTCCCTGATTAGGAACATCCAGAGCATGGAGGTTCAAGTGCACAGTCTGGTTTTCCCTGTAGAAATTAGAAGATGCCCCTGAAGAAATCTTCGGGAGCTCAGTATAGGAAGCAAAATGCCCAACTGCAATCTAGTTTACGGCAAGGGGCAAATTGGATGAGACAGTATTTGAAACAAATCAACATAAACTGGGCTTTAGGCTGTAGCAATCGTCCCAGTGAAGAAATCAAGGATCAAAGCATAAACAATGGAAGTTTTATTACTAAGGAATTCATAGTTTTACCTGAAGATAAGGAATGAAAATGCGAGGAAAGTGATGGAGAATCGTCCGGTTTTCCTTGTATCATAAAGGAGAATGAGGGAGTTTTTTTGTTCACTCATTGACATGTCCACTGAAGAAAGGTTTGGACAAATGAAGCACCAGAAAAAGACTGGTTGGGAGGAGAGGGGGGTTGTATGATCAGTAAGCTATCAATGGACAGGAATACACTCTTGAACAACTGTACAGAGTTTCATCGGATGCTGACACATGGAGAATGTTTGGACGTCAATGATAAAGAGCTCTATGTTCAATTGGATGACATCCATCATATTTTGCAACATGGGAAGCACTCTCCAAATTCTCCAATTCGTTCAGGAGGTAGAGAAAAAGGACATTTTTTCTAATGTGTGGGTAGCTTTGAGGATTCAGCTTACATTGCCAGTCACAGTCACAAGTGGTAAGCATAGCTACTTGAAGCTCAGGCTCATTAATACGTATCTTTGATTGACAGTGGCCAATGAGACTGATATCACTTGCTATTTTATCACTTGAAAATGCTTTTGGCCAATCTTTGGATCTCTCTGACACTGTGCTTCAGTTCAGGAGGGCAAAGATGAGAAAAGCGACCTTTTCAAACTAAAAGACTTGGGTTAATGTCCTCTTGTAACACTATTTAATGCTAGTCCACCAGTTCAATTTCTTGATGTTAATACATCTCAATTATTCTGAAAATTAAGAAATTTCCATAAGCTTACAAGATATGAAAATTTTGCTTATATATGGCACGAAAAAACACAGATTTACAAATCCTAGCATTCAAATGTATTTGATGCATGATTTGCATGCATGACTCATCCCTACTATATATTTGAGAGAGTTTGTCTCAAATTAGATTTACTTGGCCATTAGATTTACCTGGCCGTGCTTGAGTCCTTAACTCAATTATTTTTTGTTTTTCTTCATTTAAATCATTGCTCCTGGGTGCAGCTGGGGATGAGGGGTCAGTATGCAGGCTGCCCTGGGAAGAGAGGGCTACTCCAGCCCTCTCTCACTGCCGCAGCTTTGGGGCCAGGTGAGAAGTGCCTTTCCATGGCCTCTGCAGTTGCTATGAGCACAGCCAGGGGAAGGGAGCATGTTCCCCAGCTGCGGCAGGTCCAAATTCATCCGCCCCCTATACTCCACAACCAGAGTGAGGAATGCAGCAAACTGTGCACTTCCCTCCCACTCCCTGACAAAGGGAAACAGCCAGCAATGTTCCTGTACAAATCATGGGGGAGCTTAAGCCCCCTGCTGCCCTCCCTAAAGGGTGCCTGGGGGTGGAAGATTCGGGGCTCGGGCAGTCCCATATGAGGGATGGGGATGCAGCCCCAGCCAGCCCCTTTCACCTGCCTAGTGATTCGTTCTCTTTTCTGTTGGTTTTATGAGAAGCAATTCCATTCCAAAAACAACGAGAAGTCCTGTGGCACCTTATAGACTAACAGATTTATTGGAGCATGAGCTTTCATGGGCAAAGACCCACTTCGTCAGATGCATGTAGTGGAAATTCCAGGTATAAATATTCAGGCATAAGAAAAGAGTTCCAATCAAGAGAAAGGTTAGAGATAACGAGGTCAATTCAGTCACTACATACATCTGAATTGACCTCGAAAGCTCATGCTCCAATAAATCTGTTAGTCTATAAGGTGCCACAGGACTTCTCGTTGTTTTTGCAGATTCAGACTAACACGTCTATCCCTCTGATACTTAATTCCATTCCAGGCACATCCCATTTTCCTGGCACTTAACTTGCACTCAACTTCCATTAAGTTAGGATAAGAGGAAGCTGTATACTGAATTTGGTAGTCCTAGCTCTTACCATTTAGGAGGAGTTCTTGAACAAACAGACTCCCAGACAGACAGACAAACTCTCCCAAATATAAAGTAGCTATGACAGGGATGAGTCATGCATGCAAATCATGCATCAAATTGAAGAAATGGGCTGCACATGCAATAAAAATAAGGCATTCCCAGTTTAACAAATCGGGGGGAAGGGGAGGGGGCTGGCACTGAAGAGTCTCCTTTGGTCTAGGGCCAGCCCTGCTACAATGTCTGTTCTTACTAATAATAAGTATGCTTAATTCTCTTTGCTTTTTAATTTCTTTTGCTATATTCAGTCTCAGTGTTTAGCAGCTTTTGATTTGCTTTTTATCACAATATTTGGAGGATACTAGCATCTAGCAACACTAAATATAGTAGATCAGGACAGAAAGCCAAGACACCGTTTTATATAACAGCATCTCTTATTCTGGGAGCAATACAACTTAGCGCTGCATTTGCATTTGCAGTGCACATTAAGGAATGGAATATTTCCTTGTGACTCCCCAGTTGCCATTCCTCTCTCTATGTTGTAGCATCCTTCTGTTCAGCATATATCTTTGGCTTTTTAATTCTCTGTTCTGAGTTTAATTCTGGGTTTAATTTCACTAAATCTCATCCCCCAATCTGTTGAACATTCTGTATCTATGTGTTGGTTGTTATTCTTCCCAGCTTAGTATGATTTGGAGATCTGGCAATCTTGATCTCAGAGCTGTTATTTATTGCTACCTTTCAAACAACAAAAACTACAAGCTAACTAACTAATGACTTTCCACTTTCTCAGGCTGTTAATGGAACTTCTTTCTCTTGCCCTTTAACCACTTCAATCAAATTTCACAACAATAGAACAATTTCCATTTTTCTCTGGTGTCATTTATAACCATCTCCTTTATACCTCTGAATACAATTAAAACAGCCTCCTCTCTTGTCTTCTAAATCAACTTACCCACCATCTCCTCCTCAATTTTGACTCCTGTAAATAAATCTGTGTTTAAATCGGTGGTTTGTCTCAACGTCAGCCATCTGTAGCTAGCCATTTGCATAAATGCATTGAGGCCAGCTCTTAAAGTAAACAAGGGTAATTTGCAATGATAAGAGCTTATTAAAAAACAAAAACAAACAAACAAACTATTAAGCTGTCCTAGTGCAAATCTGCAAATCATAATTTTGCCTGTGCCATCATAACCGTTAGTATCCCTACCGCACCTTAGATATGTTCACCCAGGAGTCTACGCCTGTAACAAACCCCGTTACCAACCCTATCTATCTATACAATCAATATCTATACAAGCAACACCATCACAGGACCTAACCACATAAGCCACAACAACAGTAGAGACTCATACAACTTCATATCCTCTAATGCAGTGTTTCCCAACTTTTTTTGGCCAAGGAAACCCTTTAGAATTTTGAGGAACCCCAGCCAGGAAAATTGGTTGAGCAAAAAAAAAAAAAAGTGATAGCTGTCTCTTTAACGGGGGGGAGGGGGAGTTCTCTTTAACGGGGGGGAAGGGGGAGTTCCAAGTTCTTGCGGAACCCTTACTTTCGCTTCACGGAATCCTGGGATTCCGTGGAGCGCTATTTGGGAAACACTGCTCTAATGTGATACATGCCATGAAGTGCCAGCAGTGCCTCTTTGCCATGTATATTGGCCAAACCAGACAGTCTCTATGGCAAAGGATAAATTGATACAAATCAGACATCAGAAATGTCATAAACCTGAACTAGACTTCATGTTCAAAGAACACACATAAACCCATAGGGGAATGTTTTAACCTTCCTGGTCACTCTATCATGGATTTAAAAGGAGCTATTCTCCTATAAAGGAATTTAACCACCCACTTACAGAGAGGGACTGCAGAACTGGAATTCACCTACAAATTTGACACTGTTACCCTGGGCTTGGATAAAGGCATTAACTGGTTCCCACACTACAAAGCCAGTTTCCCAAGCCTTTAACATCCACATTTTCACATCAAAAGCTGTGAATGGGACAAATCCAGACCACTTAATTATTTTCATTAGCATGGGTCCTACAATTGACAGGTAGCTCTTTTGCTGTTACCTATATCTTGGATTCTGTTATTTCCACTCCAGCTCATCTGATGCAGTGGGACTTATCCATGAAAGCTCATGATGCTATATATTTTTGTTAGTCTCTCAGGCTACGTCTAGACTGCAAGCCTCTTTCAAAAGGGGCTTTTTCGAAAGTATCTTTTGAAAAAGAGCATCTAGACTACAACCAGTACTTTCGAAAAAGCAAGCCGCTTTTTCGAAAGAGAGCACCCAGGCAGTCTGGATGCTCTCTTTCGAAAAAGCACAGTTTGCTTTACAGTACCTTTTTTCAAAAGAGCACTTTTGAAAAAAGGTGTTATTCCTCATAAAATGAGATTTTTCTCAGTCGAAAAAACTGCCGCATTCTTTCTATTTACTTTCAAAAGAACATGGCAGCAGTCTAGACGCAGGTAAAGATTTTTTTTAAAAAGTAGCCTTTTTTAAAAAAAAATTCACCTGTATCTAAACTGCAGCCAAGTTCTTTCAAAAGTAAATAGAAAGAATGCGGCAGTTTTTTTCGATTGCGGTAAACCTCATTTTACGAGGAATAATGTCTTTTTTCGAAAGTACTCTTTCGAAAAAAGACGCTATTGAATGCAAACTGTGCTTTTTTGAAAGAGAGCATCTAGACTCTCTTTTGAAAAAGCGGCTCACTTTTTCGAAAAATCTGCTTGTAGTCTAGATGCTCTTTTTCGAAAGAGGCCTTTTCGAAAGATTCTTTCGAAAAAGCCTCTTTCGAAAGAGGCTTGTAGTCTAGATGTAGCCTCAGGCAGGGGCGGGGAACCTTTTTTTGGGCTAGGGGCTGCTGACGCACAGAAAAATCAGTCAGAGGTCACACACAAGTGAAAAGCAAAAACAAACAAAAACCCTTGCTGACTTGGCCCCCAACTAAGGAGAAAGACACTCCCCACATTCCCCTTCCACATCAGAGCCTAGGGAGGCCCAGCCTGGTAGATTTTGTGTTCTCCAGCCCTGCAGTGGGACAGTGGGGGGGCTGGAATACCAGCCTAGGATCCTCAATGTTGGGGGGAGGCCCTGAGCAGGGTTCCCTGTAAGGTGCACAACCGCATGGGCCCACACCAAGAATTTCAGTCCCGCCCAACCCCTGAGCAGAGCCACACAGCCACAGCCTCAGCTGCTACAGGGGGCAGGACACATGCGGCCTGTGTGGTGGCTGCCAGAGTGGGAGCCTGAGCCATGGTACTAAAAATAGCATTGTGGCCCTGACTGCAGTCTCAGCACACAGGGCAGCCACCTGCCACGTGGCCCAGCTCCTGTGAGCAGCTGGGGCAGTGGCTGCCTGGTGGCTTCTGGGGCCAGGACTGTGGTACTAAAATTAGCACCACGGCCCTGGTCCAAGTCTCAGCACATGGGCATGCTGCCCCGAGCACCTTGAGGAGCAGAGATGGGCTGCTGTCGTTTCAGCCCTCAGCCCCGTGGGAACCGGGGAGGAGGCAGTGGCACACTGGTAGCTGGGTATGGCCTTCATCTAGTGATATAACTGTGTTTCTTTCTTCCCCAGGGAGGCACAAGGACCAGTCCTACACTGCACACCCAGGCCACCTCACCATGCGTGCTGGGGCCACCCTCCTCCCCATCTTCCCTTGTCTCCCAGCCCATACCCATCTCTTTACGCCTCCCCATGGCCCTGCCTTCTCTTCCCTTTTCCTAGTCCTTCCTTCCCACCCTCCTGGTCTCTACCCTGCCTCCTGCCCGACTCTTCAACCCCCTCTGAACCTCTCACTAGAGTTGGCAGCTCAGTGGTAGCAGCCTCAGTCTTTCAGGCTCGTCTCCAGCACCCCGTGCCAAGGAGCTACAACTCGGCTCCATGAATCCACCAACTCAGAGGGGGAGCATGGTCTGCTGGCAAGCCCTAGCCTTCCAGTGCAGCCTTTTGTTCCCCCAACCAGAAGTTTGTGCACCAAGGACCATCCACCCCCGCAACTGCCCCATATGCCAGAACAGAGCAGGGGCCATGGTGTTATTTTTAGTAGCATGGTCCTGGAGCAGCACCACAGTGCAGCTGCTCCTAGGTTAGGGCCAGGGTACTAAAAATAGCATCACAGTCCTAGCTCCAGCCACAGCACATGGGGCAGCCACCCACCATGCAGCCCAGATCTGGAACCAGGGATCTAGAGGGGGCTGAGGGATGCAGATGTCAGGAAGGCAGAAGGTGAGAGAAGGGGCAGGGGGAGAACTAAGGGGCAGGGAGAGAGAGGAGAGCAAGGGGCTTGTGCTGAGGAGAAAGGGGAAGGCACCAAGTGGAGGGTGGAAGAGAGACAAATGCCAGGGGGTCAAGAGGAGACAATGAGGGGAAAGGGCAGGAGGAAGGGGGAATGGGAAGTTGTCAGTGGAGGTGGGAGAAGGGAGGGGACAGGGTGATGCTGGGAGATGAAAGGGGAGGTGCACATGGGAGAGGCAATGGGGCAAGTGGGAGGAAGAGGAGAGGGGAGGAGTGGGTGCCAGGAGAAGAGGGGTTGAAAGGAGGGATGGGCATGAGGAAGACAGGGGAATGGAGCAAGTCATGTGTGAGGGCACAGAGGGATGTGAGGAGAACTGGAGCAGAGGGTGGTGTAGGGGTGGGCAGCAGGGAGGAAGAGGACAAGGGGGGCAGGTGTTGGGAAGGCAGCAGCAGTGAGGGAAGGGGGAGGCACCAGGAGGGTGCAGGGGGTACAGGGAGGTGCAGGTGTCAGAGGAATCGTGGGGGTTAAGCAGAAGGGAAGACATGGGGAGGGGAGTAGAAGGAGAGGGACTGACACGAGAGGGCAGAGGAGGTGGGTAGAGGGAGGTTTTAGGAGAGTGGATGGGAAGGGGAGCTAGAGAGGGGGTGGGCACAGGAGGAAGAGAAGAGCAGGTGCAGGGGTCAGAAAGGATGGGGAGGGAGGCAGGTCCCAGAAGGGCTGAGGGGAGTGAGAAGGGCAGGAACCAGAACAGCAGAGGAGGGTGAGGGGCGGGCGGGGGGGGGGGGCAGCAGCAGGCACCAGGGGAGCAGATGGGGTGAGAGGAGGATGAGAGACATGGCAGCAGAAGGGGAAAGGGAGAGGTTTATAACTTGGGTGCCACAGTGGCACACATCTGAACAAGTGCACATGACATCAGTATCGGAACACAAGACAAAACTCACTCCATTCATGGATGGAAAATCTTAGAGGGAACACTAGCCTTGAGCCTTGGGGCTGGATCCAGAAAAACTGGGTGCCGCATCCTGCCGCCAGGCCTGAGGTTTTCCACCCCCTGCTCTAAGGTGCCACAGGACTATTCATTTTTAAAGTTACAGACTAACATGGCTACCCCTCTCAGACGCACGCACATAAAACAGACATCAGGCTCTCTCACAGAGAGAAAACTGTTGCTTGCCATTTTAACCAGGCTGACCATTCTCTTAATGACCTTAAAACATGCATATTGCTTCAAAGAGATTTTAACTCCAGACTTCAAAGAGAAGCCTCAGAACTGTCATTCATGCTTAAATTTGACACTTTATGTATGGGTCTTAACAAAGATGCTAATTATCTCACGCATTACAAAGATAGCTTCCCCAATTATCATCCCTAATGTCATTACCTCACAGACACTAACCTTCCCCCCTCACCCCTCCTCTGTTCTGAAATCTGATTCGTCATTTTTATATGTGTTCACTTTTTTTTTTATTGTAACACTTTGGTATATATGGTCGTGCCAATTTTCTTCCACATATTGATCTGAGGAAGTGGGTCTGGCCCACGAAAGCTCATCACCTAGTAAACCATCTTGTTAGTCTTTAAAGTACTGCATAGTCCTGTCTTTTGTTTCAGCTGGACCAGACTAACACGGCTGCATCTCTATCACTATATTGGTGCCGTCTTTTTGACCTTACACCATTTCCATTTCTTTACATGGATCTGCCAGATTCTTGCTTTTTCATTTCTGTGCAAGACAACAAGGTGCCACCATTCTATTTTTTTGCTCCTTGGAAAGCCTGGATCTAGCATTAGTCTTAAGAGGCAATCAAGCAGCCAGATGTGACATATTTTCAAGGTTGGCCTCAAGGTAGCTAACTTGGGAAACAAGCTTTTCCATCATAATTAGAACCCCTTCAAATAAAAACTGATCATGGCAGGCAGTGGGTCCATGTTATTACATCGTCTTCTTTTCCCAGCTGGTTTAGTTAGAGAAACTGTCATCAGAACAGTGCCTTCCCAATCTCATACATGTTTGTTGGGGAGGTAGAAGGGAAAATGACCATTCAATATGGAGAAGTGAATGAATGATTCATCCTTTATCGTTTGAGCAACTACATACCTTTGTTGTACTTAGGTATGATGTAGTCCCAGCATGCTTTAAGACAAAAAAAAATACAAAGATAAAAATCAATACAACAGGGGGGGAAAAAGAAACTAAGACACAGTTTAAGACACCTGATCAAAAGATAGTGACTTTCCAAATCCATAAGCAGCAACATGTATTTCCTGGTGAAAGGCAGAGTTCACAATTCACTTTGTGTTTGTGTGTGTTAAAAATACCAAGCTTTTTACCTTTAATTTGCTGCACTGATATAGATCAGGAAGATTTGTAGGCTTTGATCTTCCTTTCTTTAACAACAGTCAGATGGCACGGACGTGAAACATAAAGTCTAGTTCAGGCAGCAAATACAGCGGGGGACTCTGTGGCCCAGTGGAGTTTTCACCAGGCTTTCATCTTTGTTGATCAAAGCTAGCTGCCCTGACCCAGCTGATGTAAAATTATTCTGATCAGACTCCTGATGAAGTACTGCCTTCTTATTTGTTACTGGGATTTCCAGTGAATTGCACAGAGGCATAGTATGTCTGGGGCGATTCACTATGTTTTACTACACTCAGTTCAAAGTACATCGAAAGTACCCTGTGCTCCTCCAAAGCTCAGTAAGAAGCTAGCCCAGAGTCCATTAAGTCAATGGAAGTCTTTCCACTGAGTTGTATGAGTTTTGGTCTCTCACCCATGACTATGTAGCTAGGAAGGACATTCTAGCTGCCAAATTTGACCTTTTAGCTCAAGCTATCCATGAGCTCCTTACAGTTTGGGAGAAGTCAAAGCTTATTTGAATTATTTAAGTAACAAACTGCAAAAAGCTTCCAAAGAGCTGAAGGAGGTTAAAGTAAAGAATGATTCCTAAGGCAAAGACTAACTATTTTTTAGTAGAAACAAGAAGATCTTGAAAAATGTTCATGTGGGAATAATTTGCCATTACTGGGGGGTCCTTGAAGGACTGACGGGAAAAAATTATTAGCTTTCTCCAGAACACACTCTCTCTGATATTAAGATTGGATCCTGGTTTGCCACCCCTCGATGTTGCAAGGGCTCATTGAGTGGCAGGAGGCAGAGGTAGAGAAGACAACAAAAAATCCAAATGCAGCATCTTTACATTGCTAAGGTTTAATGACAAAGTTAAGCTGATGTCTGCTCCTAGGCAAAAAGGAACTCAAGTTTAAGGGTTTTAAATTTTCTTTGTATCCAGACTGCTCTGTAAATTTAAGCAAAAAGAAAGCAGCACTTAATGGCATCAAATAAGCTCTCTGGGTATGTCTACACTACAGTGTTATTTTGAAATAGTTATTTTGAAATAGCTTATTTTGAAATAACGCATCTATACACAAAATGCATTTCAAAATAGCATTTTGCTATTTCGAAATAACGCGTCCACACTGAGTGGACTCTGAATCACATTTAAGGCTGGCTGGAACCAGTTCCAGCAGGGCACTAGGTCAGGACTTTCTGTGTGGGTCTGCTGCCTGAGGCTATCTGAGGTCTGTGCTTAAAGGGACCCCCCCGGACAGACAGTTCTCAGGTTTCCCTGCTTGCTTGCCTACCTTGATGAGGGACAGCAAAGCATTTTGTCTCTGAGTGCTTTGGTTGCCCTCACTCGGGACAACACAGCACTCGGCAACATGGAGCCAGAGCTGCCCCTGGGCACTCTGGTGCTTCTCTTGGACGCGTTGCTGTGAGCCTGGCTGCACTTTCTGCAAGCTGCTATCTGGGAGGTCCATTGGGGGCTGTCAGTATCCAGGAGGCCCTGCGGGAGAGCTTCCACCCTAAGGAGCACTAAAAACCTCCCTGGTCTGTCCCACTGGGGGCTTGTGCCTCATTCCTCCCTCACGTCCTTCCACTTACCCCTCCCTAACACCCCTTCCTGATGTCAAATAAAATACACATATTTTCATGAACACAAACTCTCTTTATTTAACAAAACTGGGGGGGAGGGAATGAAACTCTGGTGAGGCTGGGGAAAGGAGGCGGGAGAGGGGAGAAGAGAGGGTGGGAGAGGGGAGGGGGAAACCTGGGAGGAGGGAGCTGGAAGGGGGAAGCAAGGGGAAGGGGGAGGGGAAGTTCAGGGCTCAGGGTTGGGGGTCTTGCTGGACCAACTTGATTGTCATGCAGACCTGCTCCTGGGTTCACATGTGGCCTTCGGTGGCCAGGCTGGCAGCTATCCTGCCATAGATGGCTGCATTCCTTCGTCTAGTGCGGAGGTCATGGACGTTGGGGGCATCCCCCCCAAACCTGAATAAGGTCCATGATCTCCATCCTGGACCAGGAAGGCGCCCGCCTTCTCCAGGCCTTGTCAGGCTCCTGGGAGCTGGCAGACTGCTCTTGGGGAGCAGTGGAGGGCTGGCTGCCAGTGGCTTGTTGGCTCATGTTTTGGGGCCACTGGGTCAGGGGCAGTGACTGCTGGCTCTAGGCTGGCTACCCCTTTAAGGGCTCCGGGGCAGGGGGAAGGGAGAGAAGTGTTCTTGGTTGAGGCTGGAGGCCCCCTATTTCAAAATAAGTGTCTACACAGCACTTATTTCGAAATAGCTATTTCGAATTTGGCGTAATTCCTCATGAATGAGGTTTACCAAATTCGAAATAAGCGCTCTGCTATTTCAAATTTATTTCAAAATAGCAGTTTAGCTGTGTAGATGCTAGGAAAGTTATTTCGAAATAAGGGCTGTTATTTCGAAATAACTTTGCTGTGTAGACATACCCTCTGAGAATCACATACTAAATACAGCCTCAAAAATCCTACAATTGTCATAATGAACGTGACAGATTCTATGAAATACTTCAGTCCTTCATTGGCAAGTACTACGGGAATTTAGACCAGACTACAGGAAGAGTGACAGCACAATTCTCTCACAAAGAAAAGAAAATGGAAAGTTTAGGCCCTGAAGGAAAGGAATTGGAATGGGAAAACCAGGTAACATGAGCACATGTATTTGACATATTTAGGTGTCACAGGGTTATAACTAATACCGTTGAACAAGTTATTTACTATAGCTTGATAATCAATACTTTCAGCATATTGATAAATCAACATGAGCATATCTATATAGTCATAACTATATATACTCTTCTTATTTCTACTTTTATTTATATCTATATTTATGTCTATTTATTTGTTTATAATATAGTAGAAGTTTTACCCGGCATTGCTTGGGTCCTTCAGGGAATGAGGCTAGGGGTACGGGATGCAGGAGTCTGGGCAGGGGCTCAGGGATGTGGGGGCTCAGGACAGGGGGCTAGGAGGGTAGGGTGTGCAGGAGTCAGACCTGGGGGGTGAGAATGGGCTCAGGGAAGGGGATGGGAGTGAAGGAGTCAGGGAAGGGGGGACTAAGGAGTCAGGACAGTGGGTTGGAAGGTGAGGGGGCTTAGGGGAGGGGGGTTTAGGGAAATGGTTGATGGTGGGCAGCATCTGCTCCCCAGGGCTGGCCCAGGGCAGAGCTGCCCAGAACCAAATCAGGGCAGCCAACAGGTGCTCCGTGGCTCTCTCCCCTGGACCTCTCCCCTGGACTGGCTGGACTGGCAGGAGCCGCACTGCCCAGGTGACGGCTGCTTCACAGCTCTCCTGGACTGTCGGAGCAGTAGGTGGTGGTGAAGCACTTGCTTGCTGAATCTCTGTGGTCATTCTGGAGTATAACTGTCCCTACTATCACCGCCCTCCCTTTCCATTTGATGAGAAACAGTCACATTGCATGCACATCCCATTGCCCTGCCACAACCAAATCCTTACCTTGCTTTAAGTTATAAGAAGAGGAAGCTGTGTACAATTAGGTGGTCCTAGCTCTTACCTTTTAGGAGGAGTTCTTGAACAGACAGACTCATAGATGGACAGGCAGACAGGCGCACAAACTCTCTCAGATATATACCAGATACATGATGCTAATATCTTCATAGCTAGTTATGTATTATTTGTGACTACCTTTATCACTTTATAAGAGCCCTTGTATATTTTTAAATTTCTACTCATACTTAAATTTTATAAATCAGAATGTTTATGGCAAAATATATTAATATTCATTTTTTATTTGCATCTTGTCAATTATGCCACTTCATGTTTACCTTTCTTTATTCGTCAACTGGTATAAATATTTAAATGTCATGTTCTTATTAAGATGTACATACTGTGTACTACTATATGTGCATTCTTATCTATGAAGCAATAGGTTTCATTTATTTATATATCTTGAAACATCTAGGTGTTTTGGTAAATTTAGGCATATTTTGGCAGATCTCTAATATATTCATTTTGAACATAAGGGGAAGGAAAGGTGGGTGTAGGCATATGCCGACTGGTACCTAAATGTGCTCATAACGGAAGTCTGGAATATTAAAGGTAAGATGGGTAGTATATGGTATTGGGGGGAGGGCTTCAAGAGGCACTCACTGGCTGTCAATCTATTTGGCATCAATTAGTAGCTGCACAATCACTAATTTTTCATTAATATTAAGATTTATTCCTGTAATTTCAGGGATTTAATGAACCCTCTAAACAAATCAAAACTTTGAGGCACTCAAAATCAAATGAATGTCATGCAGCTTTCCTTAAAGAGACACTTGTAAGGAATGATGATGTGGACAGAATTAATAAGCTACTGGTAGGACATGAATATCTCTCCTCTTTCAACTTAAGAAAAGGGAAGTAGTAATACAAATCCACAAGACTCTATATTTTTAATTTATTGGGTCATGGTCAGATCCAGAGGGCAGTTACTTAGTGATTGCAGGCATTTCCAATACAAAAAGATTAATTTTGGACTGTGTTCTAGAGGTGGCAACACACCTTTTATCACAAAAATACCTACATTATTTTCAGTGGAGCTGATGTGCCAGTAGTAACATAGGAGAAGAAAAAACACTGTCATGGTGGATATAGTCGAATCTTGGTGTTCTAGGAGAAAATCTTCAGCCTTTGCAAATCATCCATTATCCCTACTGAAGGCTATTGGACTTGTGGCTATTTGGAGACTGAAGACATCTATGAAGTTCACACATTTTTCCACAGTGTGTGTGTGTGTGTGTGTGTGTGTGTGTGTGTGTGTGTGTGTGCACGCGCGCACGCGTGTGTGTGTGTGTATACACACACACACAAGCTCCTGGAAGCAGAAATCAGTAATATCATCTCTGATCATGCTTCACTTTTTCTTCATATACATACTTTTCATAGTACTACAAGATCCTCAAGATGGAAATTAAACCCACATTTTCTTAGTGACTCTAAATTTCTTCAGATGACTGAAATATCCACTGCTGCTATCTTCACTCAAAAAGGTAGAAGCTATTAAAATGGATGTAGGACCAAGATTAATGTATATTTTTTATCTTAAGTCCACTTAAATTTCCTGCTTCAACTTTCACAAGAATAAACAGAGTTTTGAAACAATTGTTATGGAATACAAAGACATCAAAGTTGTTCCACAAGAAAAGCAAGTCCATTACCACTTCTAATCTCACCAACTCTCCTTCCATGCCAATCTGGAATAATCCCTGATTTACACTGGCTAACAGCTCAAAAAGCTCAAAACCATCTGTCTAACCAAGGCAATATTAACCATAAAAGACATTTTCGAAAGTGCAACTTTCACCTCCTGCACATGTCTGTGTGATCAACACCAGCCCCAATGGTTCTACAATAAACATTGACTCAAAATAACAAAGGAGCTGGGGAATTGTTAGCAGGCCACAAACAGCACTATGTTTGAACTGCACCTTAAAAAGTAGGTTAGCAAAAAAACATTTTGTGGGCTGAACTCATTGATTTATCCTCCTGACTATACCAAAGAAGAAAAATGGGATAAGGAGCTAACGCTCTCTGTTTCCTCTGAAAAGAGGGATAATATCTGGTGTCATACTTGTATGTGTCAGTATTTCTTTCCAAACAAAATTCTAAGTCAATATTATTGGTTTCCTGAGCAACAGAATAAAGCTGGATGAGCTCCACATAGTAAATATTGAAGATGTGACAGCTCCAATGCAAAGCCATCTCTTATCATCTTTGAATGTCAAAGTATATCCACATTTGGGAGGGAAGTATGTGGTAACCAGGTTAGGGGGTTCCCCTAATCAGTCCTCCATGTTTTAGATGATCCAGAAGATCCACTGTGTTCACTAATGACACGAATGGATTGTTGCAGTGCTTACAGCCACCCAAAAAGTCGTTTTCAAAGTGGAAATCTGCTTTTCCCCCTTGGAGTCTTTGACTGGATAACGGAGCTAACATACACAATCCTCATTAGAGGCACAACATCCAACTATGAAGACTTTTGGTTGGGGCAGTGAGTATAAAAGGCGGGGGAAGGCATTGCCTTCCCAAATCACCAGCCTGACTCCATCCAGACTCCACACACAGAACGCCTACTGTAAGCATATTGGAGGCAGTGTTGTGCCCCTGAGCACCTGCCCTCCCTGTATTCCTGGGCTGGAGAGTCTGGGGCCGGATGCTGCCTGCCCCCTCTATGATGCTGAGGGGCAGGGGCTGGCTCTGTAGGGGGCGGGGCCTGGGCAGAAGGAGTGGGTCTATCTTCACCCACCACATATGCTTTTGGTCTTTCATGAGAGATTTACAAACTGACTCCAGGTAGATTGGAATTCTGATACTTCTATTTTTTTCAGGGAAGGTGTTGTTAGGGAATTATTTCTCTCATGATACTCAAGAGTATTTATCTATCAGTATTTCATAATGTAAATATATACTCCTGCTGTATTTCTGTGTCAATGTATTTGAATATATCTATATGGATATGTTAAAACTTCTGAAAGACAAAATTAAAATAAATAAACTGTGTTTTGTTACATCAAGCAGAATTGTAAATTTGTACCATTCTAATCAGACACAGATTTGGCACAAAATGTCATGCATGTTTATTATTAGGTTAGGCTGCAGCAAGTTTAATTTTAGCTCTTTCGATTCAAGTGGTGCAATGAAGATTAAATGTTAGGCATAATTAAAGATGCAGCTGTAGTTATATTGAATTATAAACCTCATTAAGTGCAATGTCCTGGACATGCTCATGAAATAAGCTACTAAGGACTTCCCTTACTTGCTACTAAAGTTATTAAAGTATTAGAAGGTAAATCTAAATATTAAAATATTATGATTAAAATTAAACTGATACTTTAAACACCTAATAACAAAAGACCATGTTTCTTTCATGTATAATTACTTCCCTTTATGCTGAGATTGCTAGATTTTATATTAAAATGCAAGTATTTTTCTCCCTTTTTCCTAAAATGCAAAAGTTCCTGAATCAAATCCTGTCATTGTTACTATCTAGTTACTAATATGTTCTGTCCTCGCTGTAGTATCTGAGCACCTCAGAAGCATTAATAAGTGTAGGTAGCCTTCCAACACCTTCCATGGGGTAGGTAAGTACCATTGTCCTCGTTTTTATGGGTAAGGAACTGAGACCCAGATAATGGAGCCTTGGATTATTTTACATTTTGCACAAGACTTTCCTTTTGAGAATTTCATGTGAACAGATATTGAAAAGACTGACAAGATAAATAAGATGGAACATGACAGAGCTACACAAAATAATGAACAACATAGAGGAGATGTATGGGATGTTTCTGTTTATACTCTCCCATAGGATCATAGAACAGGAAGGAACCTCCAGAAGTGATCAAATCCAGTCCCCCGCACTCATGGCAGGACCAAGCTGTATATAGACCATCCCTGACAGGTGTCTGTCAAACCTGCTCTTAAAAATCTCCAATGATGAAGATTCCACATCCTCCCTAGGCAATTTATTCCAGTACTTAACTACCCTGACAGTTAGGAAGTCTTTCCTAATGTCCAACCTAAACTTCCCTTGCTGCAATTTAATAGAAGAGAAAGGTGATGCCCCATGAACCTGGAAGGAAGAGAGTTTAAAACAGATAAAATAAATTCATTTACACAATTCAAAGTTTACTGGTGGAATACATTGCCATGCAATATGAATGTTGGTTGCTTAGCAGGATTCAGCAGTTAACATAGATAATCACAACATCCACAGTTAAATCTGATATGATGAAAACAGCATAAGGAATTATACACCTTTGTGCTATGGGTAAGTTAAATATCACCTAATTGACTAATCGAATAGACGAAGCAGGACCCTTTCCCCCTCCCCACCACTTCGCTCAGGAGCCCAGAATGACTGTCAAACCTGCTGGCTAGCACCAGAAATTGACTGTTGGGCCTTGTAGCTGGGACTCCCCAATTTAATGTTTATCAGTTATTTGAACCAGCCCTGATGACCATTAAGGCGACCAACAAAATCCTTCTGTACAAGATCCATAGGTTCCCTTTCCACTCTAATCCACAGAATCTTTCATTCCTCTAAGTCAGTGTTTCCTAAATGGTGTTTCATGGAACCCCAGGGTTCCACAAAGTGAAAATAAGGGTTCCGCGGAACGAAGTGAAAATAAGGGTTCTGTGAGGAAATTCCATTACAGTAACATGTTTCTGTAAAGGGAAATCCTGTCTTACTAATCTATTAGAGTTCTTTGAAGGGGTTAACAAACATGCGGACAAGGGGGATCCAGTAGATATAGTATACTTAGATTTTCAGAAAGCCTTTGACAAGGTCCCTCACCAAAGGCTCTTGTGTAAATTACATGGCCATGGGATAAGAGGGAAGGTCCTTTCTTGGATTGAGAACTGGTTAAAAGACAGGAAACAAAGGGTAGGAATAAACGGTAAATTTTCAGAATGGAGAGGGGTAACTAGTGGTGTCCCCCAAAGGTCGGCCCTAGGACCAATCCTGTTCAACTTATTCATAAATGATCTGGAGAAAGGGGTAAGCAGTGAGGTGGTAAAGTTTGCAGATGATACCAAACTGTTTAGGATAGTCAAGACAGAAGCAGACTCTGAGGGACTCCAAGAAGATCTCACCAAACTGAGTGATTGGGCAACAAAATGGCAAATGAAATTTAATGTGGATAAGTGTAAAGTAATGCACATCGGGAAGAATAACCCCAACTATACGTACAGTATGATGGGGGCTAATTTGGCTACGACAAATCAGGAAAGAGATCTTGGAGTTATCGTGGACAGTTCTCTGAAAACTTCCATGCAGTGTGCAGCGGCGGTCAAAAAGGCAAATAGGATGCTAGGAATTATTAAGAAAGGGATAGAAAATAAGACCCAGAATATCTTACTGCCCCTGTATAAAACTATGGTACGCCCACATCTTGAATACTGTGTACAGATGTGGTCTCCTCACCTCAAAAAAGATATTTTGGCCTTGGAAAGGGTTCAGAAAAGGGCAACTAAAATGATTAGGGGTTTGGAACGGGTCCCATATGAGGAGAGGTTAAAGCGACTGGGACTTTTCAGTTTAGAAAAGAGGAGACTGAGGGGGGATATGATAGAGGTATATAAAATGATGAGTGGTGTGGAGAGGGCCGATAAAGAGAAGTTATTTATTAGTTCCCTAAATAGAAGAACTAGAGGACACCAAATGAAATTAATGGGTAGCAGGTTTAAAACTAATAAAAGAAAGTTCTTCTTCACACAGCATGTAGTCAGCCTGTGGAACTCCTTGCCAGAGGAGGCTGTGAAGGCTAGGACTATAATAGAGTTTAAAGAGACGCTAGATAATTTCATGGAGGTTAGGTCCATAAAAGGCTATTAGCCAGGGGATAAAATAGTGTCCTTGGCCTCTGTTTGTCAGAGGCTGGAGAGGGATGGCAGGAGACAAATCGCTTGATCGTTGTCTTCGGTCCACCCTCTCTGGGGCACCTGGTGCTGGCCACTGTTGGCAGACAGGATACTGGGCTAGATGGACCTTTGTTCTGACCCAGTACGGCCATTCTTATGTTCTTAACATTTTATGATTTAAAAAAATAATAATTAATATGATGTTATTTTTCTTTTTAAGTATATGCAATTAAACTAATTGTTGATCTTATGACCTTGTTTAGCATTTGTTTCTTATTATCCTTACTTATTTGTGGATTACTTTTTCAGCTCCTTATATTAGACTGTTATTAGCGGTTCCGCAAAATTCTTTCGAGTTTAAAAGGGTTCCGTGGCCAAATGAAATTGAGAAACACTGCTCTAAGTGAATGTTGCTAAGACATGAACGCGCTATCTATTCATCTATTATATTATTTTGTTTTAAATTATGCCTGCACTTAAGAGCATTTTGTAAAGATGCGTTATAAATTGAAAGAATAAAATAAATAAAACTTATTTGATTCATAGCACATTATTAGAATCCGCTTGTTCACAAGACTTCCTGGAAAATAAACACTGTATTAAAGTCTCCTCTCTGTGAATGAGCTCTAGAACTTATACTCCATTAAGCATGCTTAATGTGCATGCTTCTTTCAGATGAATCAGTGAAGAGGGAAAACACACACACACACACACAAAAGTGGCTCTGGATTACTTTGTATTTTGTATAACACTTTCCCTTCAGGAGTCTCACAGAAGTTACTATTTATTTACATCTATTTATCACTTACTCCATCCAGCTGATGCCAAAGCCAGTAAGATATAGGAGTTTTGTTTCGTAAACACATCTTTAACAGCTGTAATTCATAGGATATCATATGCTGTCATAGCTCAGTATGTGACTATTGGAATATTACAGCTGTTCTAACAATTCAGAAATACTCCCTTGAATTTCTGAAAAAATAACAACTGATGGTATTGAGAGTGAATTTAGTGTATTGGGAAATGAAGTAAGCCTCAATGAATGTAAAACTTCAAATATCAGAACACCTAATCTGGTATCTATACTTTTAAAGCTGCACTGCTGCTTTGTTTTTGCTATTATTCTATGTTTATTTTATAAAATTGGACTCACTTTTAGGAGTAAGAGTTTCTCGCTTACAAAATCTAAATTTGATTTAGTTAATTTTTGTATCAACTGAATATTACAACAGTTAGATTTAAAAAAAAAAACCAGAGAACTTGCAATTAGGGCTTTCTGAGAAGTAGCAGCCATGGATATTTTTTATCTCATTTCGTGGTCTTCTACAATATTTCCTTAAGAAGAGAAATAAGATGTGAACTCTTCAGTAAATAAATCATTTAAGAAAAAAATATGAACACAATAAAAATAAATATTGGGGTTTTTTTTCCTAAAGACCAATTCTCATGTTTGCTTTGGTGGTTTTTTTTAAGAGTAAACTGGAAAAAAACACAGACAGGTTCCTTACTTAGAGCAGATGCATTGGAGGAAGGCAAAAATGTGTTAATGCACATAATGAATTCAGGTGCTGAAGACATAGTTACTAAATAAAACACACAACTGGGAAGCTGGGATTAGAATCTCTTCTTTCTGCTCTATAAACACAAGCCTCTCTACCAGTTGGGTTGCTTCCTGACCTAGAAGAGCTGCAAGTCCCTTAATCCCCTTGAACTGATCCCAACCAGGGCAGCATGATCTCTGTGCAATGACTCACATACTTCACTGAACCTTTGATTATCTAATTTTGTCGAATTCACCAAAGAGTAGATCTTCTCTAATGTTCAGTGAAAAAATAAAGTTACCAGGAAAGGACTTGGGTTTCAGGTTAGAAAACCCAGTATGTTCTCCAGAAATCCTTGTGCTGGCAACAGTGAGGGATTAGTTCAGAGGATACAAAAGGTGACGTAAGCTATACATCAGGGATTGATGTAAATTACTCTAAATCAGCTCCATACTCTGAGGTGCAACCTGCAGCCCCTTACGCACCTCCTCAAAATTAGCCCCCAATCTCCTAGAGCACTTTGTTCTTAACTCCTTCGCTATTCCTAGGGAATTAATCACAATTAACTCATTTTCAGTTAATTAGCTCATGGCTATCTACATCTAGTGGGCCATTATATTGGATTGTCGTTATTGGGGCACTGGATAGCTCAAGGCATTAATAGGCATTAATAAATCCATCCACTGCGTAGACATTTTTATTCATTACTCTTCACCATAGCTGAGGATATGGAATCTTCCATCTTAAATTTAGCAATGAAAATCCAACCTAAGTTGGTAGTAACTGAAAATCATAACAAACAGCTGTTACTTGGAGTAAAACAAATTACTCAGTGCCATTCAGTTCCTAACAGATAGGTGTGGACTCTTCCAAAATATTGCCATGATTGGCATAATAGTAGCAGCAGACTGAAGGGCCTGGCTGTTTATCGTCTTACCCGTCCAAGTCAGTAGTCAAGCTTTCAGTGCGGTACTGCTGCTGGAACCAGCCTCATCACCTCCTTTCACCCTCTTTCCATTGAGCAGTGGGAACTACAGAGATATCCACTTCTCTTGCACTCTCGGCATCACGAAGCTTACAGACAGGTATTACCATATAACAGACTTTCACTATTCTGAAGAGTAATATTTAGAATCTTGTCCCTTTGCCAGATGATTAGCTCCACTTCCAAGCTAGGTTGTTTGTCTGTAGTCAATAAAGGAAAAGGATGATCCATCATTGGCACAGGCAATGTGTGCCAAAAAAAAGAAAACCCTCATTCTAAGTTCTTTTCTCCATGCATAAATATATGAATCCCAAAGCAGCTTGTCACTGTTTTTATTTGACTCAAGCTGATGATGAATAATTGTGGTAATTCAGGAAAACAAAATGTGCTCTCAGTGATATAAGTTTCTTCACCGCTGGAAACCCAGAATCTCTCCATTACTGTGATTTACAAGGACATTAAGATATTGCCTATATCCACTCTTCCAAATATCACACACACTTAGGAACTCTCTTTATGTCTCTATTTAGCAAGTTAAGCAGTAGCGTAAAGATGCCCTAAGTTGATCTAACGTGCATTGTTCAGGGATGTGAAAAAGACACCCCTGAATGATGCAAATTACAGACCTAAGTGTGGCCCACACTAGTGCTAAATCAGAGGGAGACACTCTCCCACGACACAGCTTCCACCTCTCACGGAGGTGAAGTAATTATGCTGGCAGGAGAGCACTCTCCTACGGGCACAGAGCGTCTTCACCAGACACACTACAGCCATGCAGCTCCATTATTGTAAAGCTGCACAAATGAAGCGCTTCTAGTGGAGTCCTGCCCTGTAGAGACAGACAGTTGAGAAACTCTTCTAATAGTGAATTAATTACAGAATTAGGGAAGCAATCTTTTCCCTGCTGTATTTTCTGTGACTGTTCAGCACTGATTCTTAAACTGCAGCAAGGGAGGTTTACGCTGGACATTAAGAAAAAATTCCTAACTGTCCAGATGATTAAACACTGAAATAAATTGCCTAGGGAGGTCATGGAATCTCCATCACTAGATATATTTAAGAGCACCTTTTGGCTAAGATCATGTGTTATATCTATTGGGGATTCTCTAGATCAGGGGCGGGCAAAAGGGACTCCGTGGGCCAGATTTGGCCCACCAAGCAGGTGGATCCGGCCTGTAGAGGCCCTGCTGCTCTCCCACCCCCAGGCCAATTCTGTACAGACTAACTCGGCTACCCCCTGAAGCTACAGAGATCTTGTAACTTTACCTATACTGCACTGTGAAGGAATCATTCATCTGGGATATTTATGAAGTAGACTTAGGTCATTTTACTTATTAACAGAAGCATTCTAGCCAAGAGAGTTTTCTGACAGCCTCAGGGTCATTGTAGTAGTTTCCTCAAAATCTTATTTTGTCAAACTTCACATAATAGAACTAGATAATCAGGTCAAATTAAGATGGTCTCATGTTAAAACATCAGCAACAAAGTCCCAGACATCATTTGTGTCACCGTGAACAAGTTGGGTGAGAGATAATATCAGTGTTGTCTTCAAGTCATCATTGTCAAGTCCAAGTCAAGTCTCAAGTCACTACAGTTCAAGTCTCAAGTCGAGTCTCGAGTCTCTAAAGTCACTTTCGAGTCAAGTCCCAAGTCGAGTCTCAAGTCTTAATTTAAAAAATGTCAAGTCACTTTTGTACAAGCCATGAATATTGGTATTTTCGGACAATTTTTTCACCAAGTCGATTTAACAAAATTAGCAAGTCTTAAGTCGAGTCTCAAGTCACAAACAGTGAACCCGAGTCGAGTCTCAAGTCGAGTCACCTAGGCGACTTAAGTCAGACTCGAGTTCAAGTCTTGGGACTCGAGTCAACAACTCTGGATAATATAGTCGATCTTGGCTGGATTTCCTGCCAAGATTTCCAGACCTTTGTTTTGCTTTTGCAATACCACTCTCAGTATCATTTTCAATGGGGCTAATGAGCCCACATTCTTCTAATGGGCCCTTCCCAGTATGTGAGTTGTAGTTTCCATTTTGCTGGAAAGGTCCCTTTCTAAGGAAATCAATTTATTGAGCAATGCATAGATTAATGCTTCCACAAAAGGCACAGCACTATCATGCCAAGGTCTCTACTCTGCCCTAACATGTACAGCATGTAGATAATTTCTGCCATATAATTTAAGTGAAAGTGTATTGTGTCTTTTCTTTAAGGAGTGAAAAACTTTTTTTTTTCCTGCTGGTACAAACCCCCAACACATGTCAAGTGATCACATTTAAGTGAAGGAGATACATACTGTTGAAAAGGGACAGGTGTAGAAGGGAAAAGGATGGAGGATGTTATGTTCACTGAATATACTACACACAGAAAAGAAGGAAAAAAAGCATTCTTTCTGGAACACTGCAATGTAACACTCCTTTGTTTCTTAGAACCCAGAACACTAACACAATGCAGAGACGTGAGGCATACAGGCAAAACTCAACCCACTTGTTCAGACTGTCCAAGAGAGCCCAAATTACATGGCTTCTCCCTGAGCCCCCTAGCCTGCAAGCCAACCAGGAAACCCGTTATAATTCAAAGTGATAGTTTCTAATTTTGACAGTTTTCAGTATATCCCAGATAACTTGGAAGAACAGGCAATTTACACCTATTCTTATTTCAAGATGAGAACAAAGACCAAAGGCTAGGGACTCAAACTAATCTTGATTCTTGGGCATGTCTCATCAGTGAGCTCTGTAGTGGAGAGAGAGGTGCTACATAGGCACATGTGTAACTTCTACTTCTGCCTACAGTCATCACATCATGATCTTGCTCACACTCAGAACTCCCATATTGGTTTGCATGTTTTACTGGAGGGTCAAATTAGTGAATTCAGACCTGGGGGGAATGGATACTTTCACAGCTCCTCACTATTGCTAGATTGCTCTATCACTCTGTGTGTGTGCACGTGTGTGTAGATTTACTAGATTTACCTGGCTCAGGTCCTTAACTCCAATAAGTTTTGTTTTTCTTCATTTAAATCACTGTTCTGGTTGGGGCTGGGGATGAAGGGTCACTATGCAGGCTGCCTCAGGGAGAGAGGACTACTCCAGCCCTCTCCCACTGCAGCAGCTTGAGGGCAGGTGAGAAGCACCTCTCCATAGGCATTGAAGCTCCAGCAGGCACAGCTGTGGGAAGGGTGCATGTGTCCCAGCTGGGTGGACAGACAGACACACAAACTCTGTGAAATATATAGAAGATAGCTGTCCCTTTTTCCACTCCTGCCCCATGTTTACCCAATGGGCTTATAGCTGTCCCAGTCTCCATCTCTGGCCCTTTGGCTGCCCCCTCTGTGGTCATGCTGCAGTATAACTCCCTTCTACCAGACCCCTCCCTTTCCATTTTATGAGAAAATCAAATTCCAGGCATATCCCATTGCCCTGGCACAACCAAGCTTTTACCTTGCTTTAAATTATGACAAGAGGAAGCTGCACACCAAATTTGATGTCCCTAGCTCTTACCATTTAGGAGGAGTACTTGAACAAATGGATGCACAGATGGTTGGATGGACAGACAGCTGCACATTTCTAAAATATACAGTAATATATATATTATATTAAAGCTGTCAATCACATTTAACTCACATGGTTAACTCAAAAAATTAATTGTCGTTGAAATTTATTAAATATAAATATAACTTACAGTTATTAAATATAACTCACATAATTATTAATTGCAGTTGACATTTAAATATAACATGTTTATATTTATTAAATATAGCTCACACTTAAGTCACATTGTTAACTCAAAATATAATTGCAGTTGAAAATTATTAAATATTGTTGGATGTTTCCTACATTTTTGAATATATTAATTTCAATTACACCACAGAATACAAATTGTACAGTGTTTACCTTGTTATTTTTTATTACAAATATTTTCATTGAAAAAAATGATAAACAAAAGAAATAGCATTTTTCAATTCACCACATATAAGTACTGTAGTGCTATCTCTTTATCATGAAAGTGCAACTTACAATTGTAACTTTTTGTTACATAACTGTATTCAAAAACAAAACAATGTAAAATTTTAGATCCTACAAGTACTCTCAGTCTTACTTTTTGTTCAGCCAATTGCTACGACAAACAAGTAAGTTTACATTTCTGGAAGATAATGCTGCCCACTTCTTATTTACAGTATTACCTGAAAGTGAAAACATGCATTCAAATGGCACTTTTGTAGCTGGCAATGGTGGTTATTTACATGCCTGATATGCTAAACAATCATATGCTACTTCATGATTCAGCCGTCATTCCAGAGGACATGTTTCCATTCTGACAGTGGTTGTAAAAAAACAGCATTAATTAAATTTATGTCTGAACTCATTGAGGGAGCATTGTATGTTTCCTGCTGTTTTACCCACAGTCTGCCATATAATTCATGTTATAACAGTCTCAGATGATGACCCAGCATACACTGATCACTTTAAGAACACTTTCAAGGCAGACTTGATAAAATACAAAGAAGGTACCAATGTGAGATTTCTAAAGATAGCTACAGCACTCAGCCCAGGGTTTAAGACTCTGAGGTGCTTTTGGAAATCTGAGAGGGATGAGGGGTAGAGCAATACTCTGATGTAGAAACTAGAGAATCCAAACCATCAAAAAGGAAAATCAATCTGCTGCTGGTGGCATCTGACTTAGATGTTGAAAATAAACATGTGTTGGTCCACACTTCTTTGAATCATTATCTAATATCTTGATATTGGCATGGACCGTACAACAAATAGGACTGAGTAGACTTTCTAGGTTAAGCCATACATTGTTTTATTTTTTAGTTCCGTTACCTTTGTACATAATTCATGTTTGTAAGCTCAACTTTCATGATAAAGAGATTGCACCACAATACTTGTTTGTTTCCTTTTGCCCATATTTCTGCTCCTCTCGCCTCATTTTAATTACCTTTCTAAACTTCAGTTTCCTTAAAGGATCTCTAACATAACATGCTTATTTTAATAGCATTTTTGACATGATGTCTGGCAGATCACTGACAACTACCACTGCATGCACAGAGACCTATGCATACACCCAGCTGCCTCTGTTGTGCACAGTATTACTTCATTAAAAGTATCATTTCTGCCAGCACTGTCTTCTCTAGATTTCCTCCTCTCAGCCGGGTTTCATCACAAAGGAAGGATTTGTTTTGGGGGGAAGGAGAATCTCATTCTCCAACCAACTTTGGTAATATCTAAATGTATACATTCTTAGGCACAGTGGGGCCCTAGCATGACTGCAACCTCTAAACACTACTAACATATAAATACCAACTTACAGATTTATCCGGCATTGCTTGATTCCTTACTCAATTAATTTTTGGTTTTTGGAAAATAAAATGAAAATGCACATGCTTTGTTTGAATCACTGCTCTGGGGTGGGGGTGGTGATGAGGAGTTCAGTATGCAGGCTGGCCTGGGGAGAGAGGACAACCCCAGCCCTCTCTCACCACAGCGGCTTGGGGCCAGGTGAGAAGAGCATCTCCATGGCCACTGCAGCTCCAGCGGGCACAGCCGGAGGAGGGGTGTGTGTACTGCAGCTGGGACAGGTCCAGGTCCATCTGCTCACTCTGGCTGAGTAGCGCAGGGGGCAATGCAGCAAACTGTGTACTTTCCCATTGCTGTATAGCCAGCAATGTCCCCATATGATGGGGGAGAGAATTTCATCCCCCTGCTGCCCTCCCTAAAGGGTGACTGGTGGAGGATGGAAGGCTCAGGGCTAGAGCAATCCTGCCTGGGGGGAGGCACTCCCAGCCAGCCCCTTTCCCCTGCCTGGTGATTCTGTCTGTTTTTTATTTTGGCTTTATGAGAAGCAATCCCCTTCCAAGCACATCCCATTTTCCTGGCACAACCAAAGACTCACCTTGCTGTAAGTTACAATAAGAGGAAGCTGTATACTGAATTTGATGGTCCTCGCTCTTAGGAGGAGTTTAGGAGGAGTTCTTGAACAGACCAACACACAAACAGACACACTCAAATATATAGTAGATAAGAACTCTCTCAGCAATGTTACAATTCAAATGAATATAACAAACCTACATTCAAGTCATGCTCTGGCTGTTAACACTGAGTGTGACTGATGAGAACAAGAGATTGGTAATCACAAGACACCTGGAAGTAAACATTCAAATGTTTCTACCGTGTCAATTTACTATTTCCAAGCAAACACCTGTGAAATTTAAAAAGTGGTCAGAGTGCTGCATCTTTTGAGTAAGTGCATCTCTTAAAATATCTTTATTTTATAAAAGAATATTTATGAGACTTAGCCCTTGAACACCATGATATATTTGCTAAATATAAATCAATGTTTTAGATAGGCGACTGTCACACAACCCAGATTGCCAAATTCTTTAAATATAGTCAAGCATTTATGCAACTAACTGCAAATGAGAGGAATTCTGATGAATAAACATTGCACTTATATACAGAATACCCTTGCCTAATAATAATAGAAAAAAATCAAATTATTCCAGAGTCTGAATAAGCATTGAGTGTAGTCATGAGAGAATGAAAACTGGAGAGCAAAAGACCCATATTTTTACATTTCCTCCAATCTTTTGTAGGTAATGAATTGTTTTCAAAATTTAGTTATGGTAAAAGCTTTTGAATTGGAGTCTGACAGTCCTTCAGGGTATTCTTAGAGGTTATCTCTGCACGGCAGGTGGAAGACGGAAAAGATGAGCTTAACCCTATCAGAATAATTATGATGTATTATTAGCAACTAATGGCAATCTAATGGAGCTTTTTTCAGTAAGGACACCACTGCCTATAATTTTTCCCTGTCATGTGCATAAAAAAGCTCCTCCTAATGAAGTCTATGTTCTGGCAACTCATACTAAATGCAATCAAAGAAACTTCTTATAAATGAGACTTCTTGAGCTTCAACTTATTTTCACGCGTTCAGTTTTGTCATCCTCACAAAAAAGAGACAATGTTGAACATTTTGAAATCAGATTCATACACTTGCAGAGACCGTGTGACCTAATGGATAGAGCATTAGCCAGGAGATCTGAGTTCTATTCCTGGCTCTGTTTGATTCCATAGATCTTGAAACGTGTGTTGTGGAAGCACTTGATCATTGTGGAAGTGAAAATAGGTCTGCAGGATTTTGCATCTGTTGTTCTCCCAGGGCCTGGTACCACTTTGAGGTTGGTGTGTTTTGGTCTGTGGGGTACTTGCTTCTGAGGAGGAGAAGCTGGGAGGCATTGTTTGAAGGCCAGAAGTGGAGGTTTGGGAAATATTTCTTTCAGGATGGGGTTCCCATTGAATATTGGGTTGCAGTTGTTTGATGACAAACTAGGGAAATACAGCCCAGGTGCCCCTACAAAAAAGGGGGTGCATAACTGGTTGGAAAACCATTCCCAGAGAGTAGTTATTGGTGGTTCACAGTCAAGCTGGAAGAGGACACAGTGGGGTGCTGCAGGGATCGATCCTGGGTCTGGTTTTGTTCAATATTTTCATCAATGATTTATATAATGACATAGAGAGTACACTTATAGCAGTGGTCTCCAACCTTTTAAAGCATGAGATCACTTTTTGAATTTAAGTGCAATCCAGGATCTACCTCAAACCCAGATATCCTTGCCCACCTCCTTTGTGCCCCTTCTCCAAGGCCCTGCCCCTGCTCACTCCTCTCTCCCATTTTCCCTCCCTTTCATCAGGCAGCAGCAGAGGGTGGTGGCACAGGCTCTGGTCTTGGGCTAAGGGATTTGGAGTGTGAGAGGGGCTCTAAGCTGAGCCTGGGGCAGGGAGTTAGGGTGCAGGAGGAGGTTCAGGGTACAGGCTCTGTAAGGCAGTTTGAGTCCAGGGGGCTAGTTTACAGGTTTGGGGTGCAGGAGGGGGTTCATGACTTGGGGCTGGGGTTCAGAGCTGCCTCCAGCTGGACACTGGTTACTTCAGGTGGCTCCTGGGTGGTGGTGCAGTGGGGCTAAGGCATGCTCACCCCTGCCCTGGCCCTGCACCACTCCCAAAAGCAGCCAGCAAACTCCCTCCATCCCAAGCCCTGTTGTGCCCCCTCCTCCATTCTGTGGAGCTAGAATACGGGGGTAGGAGAGGGGGCACCCTGACATCAGTGCCTCCTCTCCCTTACCTGCTCTGCACAGCAAGCAGTAGGCTTCTGGGTGGTGGGGAGGGCAGCTCCAAGACAAAGGGCGGAAGATGCACAGCAGTGGCAGAGGGGCAGCTGAAGTGCTGCGCTTGATAGCCCCTTGTCCAAACCAGTCAGGATCACCCATCACAGGCTCCAAGATCTACCAGTAGATCCTGATCCACTGGTTGGTGACCACTGACTTATAGAGTCTGAGGACAATGCCAAGGTCGGAGGGGCTGCAAGTGCTTGGGAGGTCAGGATTAAAATTCAAAATGATCTGAACAAATTCAAGAAAGAATGTGAAGTACATAGAAGGAAATTTAATACAGGACAAATGCAAAGTCTCCACTTAGAAACAATCAATCAATTGTACACCTACAAAATGAGAAATGACTTCCTAGGATGGAGTACTGCAGAAAGGCATCTGGGGGTTATAATGGATCCAAAGCTAAATATGAGTAAACAGTATGACAAAACAAACCAAAAAAAAAAAAAGAAAAAAAAGCAAACATCATTCTGAGAGGTATTAGCAGAAGTGTTGTAAGCAACACATAATAAGTAATTCTTCCACTCTACTCCATGCTGATAAGACCTCAGTTGGGGTATTGTGTACAGTTCTGGGTGCCAAATTTCAGGACATGTGGATAAACTGGAGAAAGTCCTGAGAAGAGCCACAAAAATTAATAAAGGTCTAGAAAGCATGATGTAGGGGAGGAAAGATTAAAAAACGAAGGTTGTTCCGTTTAGAGAAGACTGAGGAGGGATATAGTAACAGTTTTCAAGTACATAAAAGATTATTACAAGGAGCAAGTGGAAAAATTATTCTCCTTAACCTCAGAACAAGAAGCAATGGGTATAAGTTGCAGCAAGGGTGGTTTAGGTTGGACATTAAGAAAAACTTCCTAACTGTTGGGCATAGGGACTGGAACTAGGGATGGAGAGGTACTGCAGCACCTCCTGACTTAAAGTGGTTTCCAACTGAATTACAGTTTAATTCAATGTCTCTCAGCACTCTCACAACCCCACAAATTGTTTCTGCAACACTGCTGTAAGGATGATTAAGTACTCTGGAGGTTGTGGAAATTGCCTCTGGAGGATGTGGAATCTCCATCATTGGAGGGTTTTAAGAACATGTTAGATGAATACAGTAAAACCTGTGTTATCTGGCATGCTCGGGGATTAGGGTGTTGCGGTTATCTAAAAATTCCAGTTAACTGAGGGTCCCCATCAACCTAGGAAAAACCAATGAACAATAATAGTAAAACTCAAGTTTTTAATATTGGCAGTTTTATAGTGTGAGGCAGTTGATCTCACATTTCTATTTTGAGTTAAAAATGATTAGTACTTCTTAAATAAAAAATTGTTAAGCCAATCATGGTAAATCAAGCCAGGCCTGTGCGCCTGAAGATGTGACAGTATTGTGGCTGGGGCAATGCCGGTTAACAAAGTTTTCTGGTTAACAGAGTGCCAGATAACAAACATTTCACTGTACATATTGTGTAGTCCTGCCTTGAGTGCAGGGGACTGGATTAGATGACCTATTGAGGTCCCTTCCACAATACCCCATAGGGGTTCCAGTGTGAGGTCAGAGGTGACAACCGGTGGTGTGTGGCTGGGGGGGGGGGTTATTTCTTTATTGAAGCAAGCTCTCTCAGATATCTGAGTGGACTCACAGGGATTGCATTCAGAGTTTTGTTGTACTCCTAGATCTGTTTCTCTCTTGTACTCTGTTAAAAATGAAGAGACTCTGTATGAGTGTGTGTTCTATAAAGCAATTATTTTGTTAAGCTTGTGTTCCTTGTTTTACTGCCATATTGTCCCTGAAGAATGTAATTAGGAAACCAGAGTTTCCAAACCCCGTGAACTTCAGTGAGGAATGTGTCTAAGCAATTAGGGGGCTCAGGAGGACTGACCAATGGTTGTACGGTTTAGGCCAACTATACAGTCCCACCACCCAAGAAAAGTATCACACACAGGGTCTGCTCCAGGAGTAAGCTTGAAAGAATCAGAGCTAGGAACCAGCCACTACCCAAATCTAGGGGGCATAGGTGGTTTGAGTCCATCACAAAAACAAATTGGTTTCCATCTTTCCATGGAGCTGGATCAACTCAGGTTGGAAACAGCAACTATTTATGTCACTTACAATCTAATGTCAAATGACTATTGTGTCACTAACATGAAGCAAATCCCACACTGAGTGCAAAGTCAAATAGAGTAAAACCTGTGTTATCCGGCACACTTGGGGATTAGGGCGTTCTGGATATCTAAAAATTCTGGTTATCTGAGGGTCCCATTAACCTAGGAAAAACCAATGGACAATAATAGTAAAACTTATTTTATTCAACGGAAACAGTACTATAATTATTATAAGGCACAGTAACATACATTAAAACTAAAAGTTTAGTCATTCTCTGGATCCAAATCACTGGTGCATGTAGATATAGAAGGTGGTAAGCACCCTCCCACCACTGACAGAAGTGGCAAGCACCCTCCCCCTGCTGGAGCTCTGACCACCAGCCTTGCACCAGCGGGATTAAAGCGGCATACCGCGCGGCCACGCCCAGCCCCCGGTTTCTAAATTTTGCCGGTTACTAAAGTTTTCCAGATAGTTAGGTTCCGGATAATACAGGTTTTACTGTACTTGGATTTTTAACTAACGTTAACACAGCTAGATGCCTCTTATCCACATTTTTTTTTGGGGGGGGGGGGGAGTTCTATTCCTTTGCTGACTGAATCCTCAGTTGTAAAGAAACCAAAATTCTTTACTTCTATTCGGATTATGTCACTAACTCATAAGAACCTTCAGTGCAAAATGTCATTGTACAAAAGCCAAGTCTAAATTGCAAGAAGAAAATTCGCACAAGGGGAATGAATTCATATTTGCTTCTTTAAAAGCAGAACAGGCTGAGGTGTGATACTTCCCAGATACTACAAATACCATCAGCAAAAATAGGATGTGTGAAAAACAGCAATATTTGATAGGAATAAGTACCCAATACTTTATCTTAAGGCTACAGTCTCCTCTATGATGTTTAGCGCACATTATTTGTAAGAGCTAGAGATAGGATCAAGTCACATAAATTTGGCTCTGGATTTCTGAATACCCTCTGAGGTTCAGAGAGGCCCTAAAGTAAGGTTTAACCCAGTATGGAAATAGGGGCATTTGCAAATCATAAGATACCAAAATCTTCATCTTTCTCATTTCAAGATGGTGAAAATCCAGATCCAAAATTTTGAAGCTTAATCCTCCAACTAAGCACTTAGAATTATTCATACAAACATGTCTGTTTCAGGAGCATTCCCATTTTCTTTCATCTATCTACTTATTCCAGAAGAGTTAACATGTTCTGTTTCTTTCTCTTATCCAGCCACTTGAACAGTATCTGCCTTCTCGCTCAATTTCCTAAAATAGCTGGCTTTGGCTAGTTAGAAGCAATTCCCCCCTCTATGCCCTCCCCATGCAAAATATTTCACTTTGGCCAAGCACTAAGTTTTAACTGATGACAGTTCATCTTCCCATTTAAGTAGCTGGAACAGGTGATACTTTTATAATGCAAAGACCTGGAGGTAAACAGCACTGCACTTAGAAAGTGACTCCAGATTTTTGTCATGGCATTTATTAAAACATCAGCCCAGTGTAATTGTATATTTTGTTTAAAGTGACAGCTGGAATTTTTCAGGTAGATTGCTGCCTTTAGACAGGAGATAAGTGGGAAGGGAAATGCACTCTCTAAAGGCTTTTATCAACGAAAATCACAGTCAGAAAATTGCACCGTGGAGCACAAAAATATTTCCATACTTTACTGCATTTACAGGGAGAAAACTGTCATTAAGGCTAACAAGGAGTCATACAAAAGCATGTTTCCATGTACAGGTCCTTTATTTGGCAGAATACTTTTTCCACAATCACAGGGAGTGGAAAGTCATAAAAAATGGATTCAAAATGTTACGCTTTACTGCGATGTGCTGCTAATATTTTAAGAAAGAGCTCCCCACTAAGCATGTTAAGGACTAGTCGACTATTCGATAAGTAAATGCTTATCGGATAGTCAGTCATCTAGTTGACTAGTTGATTACACGCCCACCCTTGCTGCCTCTATCAGATAGAGGAAGCAAAGGGGAAGGAAAGGGGGTACTTCAAAGTGGCAGCGCCACACAGCTGAGCCCAGGATCAGCTGTGCGGCACTGCCCCGTTGAAACACTGAGGCGGCGTTCAAACTGTAGCGCTGCACAGCTGATCCCTCGGCATTTCAAAAGGGCAGCATTGCACTGAGCCTGGGGACAGCTGGGGAACCCAGGATCAGCTGGCATTTCCCCAGGTTCTGGGGAAATGCCTCACAGAACAAAAGGAGCACTTAAAGACGATAAAGTCATTGTGGAGAAACTAAATGAATTCTTTGCTTCAGTCTTCAGGGCTGAGGATGTTAGGGAGATTCCCAAACCTGACCCGTCCTTTGTAGGTAACAAATCTGAGGACTTGTCACAGATTGAAGTGTCATTAGAGGAGGTTTTGGAATTAATTGATGAACTTAACAGTAACAAGTCACCGGGACCAGATGCCATTTACCCAAGAGTTCTGAAAGAACTCAAATGTGAAATTGCGGAACTATTAACTATGGTTTGTAACCTATCCTTTAAATCAGCTTCTGCACCCAATGACTGGAAGATAGCTAATGTAATGCCAATATTTAAAAAGGGCTCTACAGGTGATCCCGGCAATTACAGACCGGTAAGTCTAACGTCAGTACCAGGCAAATTAGTTGAAACAATAGTAAAGAATAAAATTGTCAGACAGATAGAAGAACATAATTTGTTGGGCAAATGTCAACATGGTTTCTGTAAAGGGAAATCATGTCTTACTAATCTATTAGAGTTCTTTGAAGGGGTCAACAAACATGTGGACAAGGGGGATCCAGTAGATATAACGTACTTAGATTTCCAGAAAGCATTTGACAAGGTCCCTCACCAAAGGCTCTTACGTAAATTAAGTTGTCATGGGATAAGAGGGAAGGTCCTTTCATGGACTGAAAACTGGTTAAAAGACAGGAAACAAAGGGTAGGAATAAAAGGTAAATTTTCAGAATGAAGAGGTGTAACTAGTGGTGTTCCCCAAGGGTCAGTCCTAGGACCAATCCTATTCAACTTATTCATAAATGATCTGGAGAAAGGGGTAAACAGTGAGGTGGCAAAGTCTGCAGATGATACTAAACTGCTCAAGGTAATTAAGACCAAAGCAGACTGTGAATAACTTCAAAAAGATCTCACCAGACTAAGTGACTGGGCAACAAAATGGCAAATGAAATTTAATTTGGATAAATGTAAAGTAATGCACATTGGAAAAAATAACCCCAACTATACATATAATATGATGGGGACTAATTTAGCTACAATTAATCAGGAAAGAAATCTTGGAGTCATCGTGGATAGTTCTCTGAAGACGTCCACGCAGTGTGCAGCGGCAGTCAAAAAAGCAAACAGGATGTTAGGAATCATTAAAAAAGGGATAGAGAATAAGATGGAGAATATCTTATTGCCCTTATATAAATCCATGGTACGCCCACATCTTGAATACTGTGTACAGATGTGGTCTCCTCATCTCAAAAAAGATATACTGGCATTAGAAAAGGTTCAGAGAAGGGCAACTAAAATGATTAGGGGTTTGGAACGAGTCCCATATGAGGAGAGATTAAAGAGACTGGGACTTTTCAGTTTGAAAAAGAGGAGACTAAGGGGGGGATATGATAGAGGTATATAAAATCATGGTGGAGAAAGTGAACAAGGAGAAGTTATTTACTTGTTCCCATAAATTAAGAACTAGGGGCCACCAAATGAAACCAATGGGCAGCAGGTTTAAAACAAATAAAAGGAAGTTCTTCTTCACACAGCACATAGTCAATCTGTGGAACTCCTTGCCTGAGGAGGTTGTGAAGGCTAGGACTATAACAGGGTTTAAAAGAGAACTAGATAAATTCATGGAGGTTAAGTCCATAAATGGCTATTAGCCAGTATGGGGAAGGAATAGTGTCCCTAGCCTCTGTTTGTTAGAGGGTGAAGATGGATGGCAGGAGAGAGATCGCTTGATCATTACCTGTTTGATTCACTCCCTCTAGGACACCTGGCATTGGCTACTGTTGGCAGACAGGACATTGGGCTAGATGGACATTTGGTCTGACCCAGTATGGCCATTCTTATGTTCTTATGTTTTTATGGAACCCATAGTCAGCTGGGAGTCCCAAGCTGACCCCAGGCTCCATCCTGCGCTTCCGCTTTGAAATGCGCAAGCGCCCCCACTGGAAGGTAAACAAAACTTCTGTGAAGATGAACTTTGCTACGTATTTATCCTTTGCCCCTCAAAATATAGATTATTCTGCAATGGATTCTGCTAACATAATCTGAAGTGGAAAGAGCTGGAATGAAGATCTGATAAGAAAAGCTGGTGACAGCCTTTTCCTGGGTAAAGGTTTTGACAGTAGAAATCATTTGGTGATTCTGGTCCTTTTCAAAGGCAGATTTGCTCTTGGGAAGTTTTATATAAGTGAAGAGCATCTGAGGAGTGGGCAAACTCAGACAGAGGCAAGCAATTCATCCCAACCCCAAATGGGGTAACGGAAGGTTAACAAGGGAGGCAGTGAAACTGGGTAGAGAATTGAACTGTAAGTCAGGAGTCCAGGGCTCTATTTCTGATACTGCTATAGATCAGCTGTGTGAATGTGGGCAAACCATTTCACCACTCTCTGCTTCCATTTCGATGGCTGTCTGGGGTATTTGGACAAGCTATTTAGGGCCACACCTGACAATAATGTAGTCAAGGCTTCAATGCACATCCACAGAGTGTACCCACTTTTCATTTGGACAAATAGACAGTTTAGTTCCACTTAGAAAATAGATGTGTTTTTTAAACCACTACAGTATTGGCCTCACACAATGGAGCCTGAGGGCTTATTTATATGGGACATCACTGTGTGGCAAACTGAGATGTAAATCTACAGCGCATGAGCATACAGCACAGTAACATCCCTCATGGACATTGCTACAGTTCTGGGCATTCTTCGGCTACCGCTACTTGCAAAATTGAGTAGCTGGGGCCTCTCTGCCCCACAGTAATCTAAATAATAAATCAAAACAAGATCAGCTGGCATCAGGATCTTCCCCTTCCCCAAGAATCCCATCAATGACACTGCACTTTGTCGATATTTATGCAACTAGGAAGGAACCTCTCTGGGCAAACTGCATGGATTTGCAGGCACCACTACAGCTGCACTTAAAGTCTCATCTTTATCTAACAAATAATTATGCTGCTAATTTCAGAAGGGGTAAGGTAACCATGTTTGTTTGTTCCAGCAAAAACAATGAGGAGCTCTGTGGCACCTGAAAGACCAACACATTTATTTGGGCATAAACTTCATCAGAGGACAAAGTGGGTTCCAAACCATGAAAGCTTATGCCCAGACAAATGTGTTCATCTTTAAAGGTGCCACAGGACTCCTTGATGTTCATGCTGCTAATATTTCAATTATTTGCAAATTATATAAACAAATATATTTTTAGATCCTTTTCAAGAGCCTCTCTCCTTCTCAGAAAGGTTGCCAGTTACCCATGGGCTTCATCCTTCAGGAACAGTTTCATGATGGAAAATATCTTACCTAAATGTGTCCTGTGCAAGATGATCCCTCCTTTAGCTTTGCCATGTGATCTACAGTACCCTTTATCCTTACCATGTCATAGTTCCTTCCCTATGCTCTCATTAAAGTCAGTAACAAAATGCCTCCTGAATCCAGTCATGCAGGACCAGCCCCAAATGCAATTTTATTTCTGCTTTCCACAGATTATTACAAATAATAAAAGCAACAGATGCCCGAGGCAAGTTTCTTTCTGCAGAGAGGTGGAAAATAGCAGAAACTTTGCCAGCATCTTCCGCACACAAACATACTCCAAGTTTAAAGTATTCTCACACACACACACACATACACACACACACACCAGCCTTAAGCCAAGCAAATCAACAGACAGCAAGAGGATATCCAAACACTCTTAACTCTGCTCCGTTGCAGGTCATACAAAAAGATCCCAAAGTTTACTCTACCACTTCCTTGCTAATCAGTATAAATTATTCTAGAAGCCACAACAATGTGCGAATGCTCCAGCCTAAAAGCAACACAATATAGTTCAGAAGTTGAACATTACCAACAAAAAAGTTAAACACCCTTAAAAACAACTGAAGTTCCAAAGGCCCAAACTAAAACCATGGAAAAAGAACCATCCCAAAGTTACCTGAGGGAAAGCAGAGTTAAGATGGCCTGGGTTATAACTTGTGACAGTCAGTTATAACTTGACTGGAAAACTTATCTGGTATTGCCCAGGTCCTTCAGGGCAGGGTGCTGGCAGTGTGGAGGGTGCAGGAGTCAGGACAGGGCAAGAGGTTCAACCTATATAACCTCTAGACCAGGGGTCTCATACTCACAGCCCGGGGGCCACAGAGTATTTTTGTAATCTGGTCTCCAGGGACTCCCCATGGCCCAAGGAAATGTCCATCCTCATGCCTTCTCCCCCCCATATGCACACGCACACTGCATCCCTTCACCCGAGACATGACTTCAGGGATGACCAGCAGAGTCTGGCTCAGGGCTGCAGCTACAGGCCCAGAGAACACTCCAGCAGAGAGCACTACTTGGCTGACCATTAAAATGCTCTTCCAAAGCCCGCCTCAACTGCCTAGCTCCACATTCAGTTCTTGTAATGGTCCTTGTGTCTGGCTATTCAAAGTCAGCAGACAATTGTTCCATCTCTGCCCTCTACCCCGTCAGCAGCTTTTCGCCTTATCTTACGGTCGTGATGCAGGACACACAGGCTGCTATAACCATTAAGATATTTTTCTCATTCAAATTCAATCTAGCGAGTAAACACAGCAAGCGCCCTTCAATCAACCAAAAGCACATTCAACAGTCATTCTACAGCTACTGAGCTAGTAGCTCAACCTTTCCTGGGTGCGGTTGGGGCAACCAGACTATGGCTTCATGAACCATGGGAGCAAGGGGTACGTTGGCTTGCCCAGAATTGCTATCAGCCTTTCTACATCATCAATAGTTAGCCACCAGTCAGGGAAGAATGTCCCTGCCTGCAGCTTTCTGAATATCCCTGCGCTCTTCAAGATGTATTCATCATATACCTTCCTTGACCAGTCCACACTGAAAGTGTGGAATTATCCCCAGTGATCCATTAACACTTGCATAAGCATAGAAAAATGTAGCCCTCTCTCTTGATGTCTCTCTCTGCGGCATACTGGGCTGATGCTAAAATAGGGATATACATGCCATCTATCACCCCACCACAGTTCAGGAACCCCATTGCTGCAATTCCATCCTTTCTATTCTGCATGTTGCTGACAGTCATGGTCCTGGACTTCAGGAGATGATTAAATGGCCTTAAACACTTACTGCCGCTGTGGATTTTCCAATACCAACATAATTTCCCACTGACTGGAGTTATACAGCCTCCACAGTGCAATTGCAACTTACTTCTCCATTATCAATGCAGCCTTCCTTCTGGTGTCCATGCACTGGTGGGCTGAAGTGAGCTCAGCATACACATCCAGCTTTGGGGCCTTTTGCATCCAAAAGTGCTGCAGCCATTGCTCATCATCCTAAACCTGTGTTATGACATGATGCCACTAGTCAGGGCCAGTTTCTCAGACCTAGAAGCAGCATTCCACCATCTGTGACTATTCTAGGAACACCATCAACAACTTGGAATTGCTTTTTTGATATGTCTCTGTCCTCAAACTGTCCTCAAAGAAATCTTCAGCTCTGTGGAGAATTTGAGAATTTTACGTCCTGTATTTGCAGTGTTCATGAGAGCAGCACTTGACTCTCCAGGCTCCTTTCTACTGTCAGAGATGGCGAACACCAAAAAAGTGCCACACACATTTTTTAAGGCATGCAAATGGCAGGGGAGAGTTGCACGCTGAAAGCTTGACCCCTCGCTCCCAGATAATCCTTGTAAGTTATAACTATTCCATACAACATTCCTAAAATGTTACAAAAGGCATTTCACCACTCTGGGCCCCTGGGCAAAGTAGGGAGAGGCCAGCTCTGTGCTCCCAGAAGGAGGCAGTGCCTCTGAGCCAACAGCAGTCAGCCCTCAGCACTGCCCACACTGCAGTGCCCCTGCCCTGCCCTGCCCTGCCCTGCCCTACCTGGAGCATGCCGTGCAGTGCCCTTGCCAGACCAGGTAGCCCTAAGAGCCACCCAGAGTGTGATTTAAAGGGCTAGGTGCAATTGCCCCTTTGAATTGCCGGGTTACATGTTCTGTTAGTCTTAAAGGTGCTGCAAGGCTGTTTGTTGTTTTTAAGTTTTTTCAAGTTGCATGTAGTTGGAAGAGTCCTGGAGAATAACTGCAGAAAGATGTACACAAACCCCATAGGAATGATTTATTTCTTAGTCACAAAATGTAGAAAAACACTGTATAGGTCATCAAGTCCATCTCAATGCCTACATCAGCTTGTTCCTGACAGTGCATAATACCAAATAATTTATCCAGGATTTTTTAGTGCTCTCTGTCAGTAGTAAGAGGACTACCCAAAAGCTCTCCTTTCATTTGTACACATCTGATCCATGATTAAAAAGATGTCCATCCTGTGTAACATTAGAGCTCATGCCATTAATTATAAAAACCACATCTTTCCAGGCTTATGTTTACAGGACATTTTCACTGGATAAGCAAATAACCCAAGAGCAGGTTCCTTAGCTACATATAATGATAGCACCTTACAGTATTCTGTTAAAAAAATGATAAGGGAGTTAATTAGAGGTACTTAGCCAGTTTCTCTGTGTGTGAGGCAGAACAGGGAAAGGTCAAGTGGCATTCTGCTGGAAGCTGCAAATACAATGGGTCTACACAGAGAGAAGGCTCCCAATATGAATAACCACCAGATTAAGAATAACTAGGAGATTAACAATTCATTTCACTTGGAGTGAGAGTTGGTTTAAATTAAAGGCACTATCAGTTCCTATGACTTTCATTCTTCAAACACTATGAGGCACTGAAATGTACAAAATAAAAAGCTACAGAAGAAGATTGTTTCTGAAGCTACCATAGCAATCAGCGGTCAGCAGAATATAATAGCAGTTGACATTTTAGGTCAATATGAATGCAGTTTGGAGCCAGCTATTTTGGAAGCCATCCAGCTTGTCAGTTCAGTACTAATGAAGAAAATGCTGCAACGTGTTTTATATAGTATAAAAACCAGGATAAGAATAAAGGAAAATTCTCCCCTCTCGCTCTCCAAATTTAATGGCCCTATTTTTAAAAACTCATTTATTCATATTGTTTCTTTGTATCAAGCTGACAGTTTTGCCACATCGCCCCCACTGTGCATAAAAAGATGGTGAGATCCTTCTCCCAAATGCAGCCCTGATTGAACGGATATATAGCCACCTTTATATATTCCACTTAAAAGTGAAGCAGCTGTCACAAAAAAGTGGCAGCCCCCCCCCCCACTAGCTATATTTCAAAGACTGCAAATTGCATCAATAAACAAAATGCAATGCCCCATCATTCGAGACACTATGAAGTTAAAAGGTTTGAGTGCAATAGGGGAAAACATGTCATGGTTAGTTTAAGCAAGACAATTCTCTTCACAAAGCAAGATGTTTACCAGCAACCCTATCAGTGTCTATCTGCCCACCAGAGTTATGCAGAGAGGAAATGGAAAGCAGATACTGTAGGCCACTTGCCAATAGTGAGAAGGAGATAGAGAAAAGTGAATTCACAGACCTGTGCAAAAACCAAAAATAAGACAGACTTTCTCTATGTAGGGCCAATCCTCTCCCTTTCTCCAAGGGCATGGAAGGCCTTGAACTGTTCTGCTGTGTAGGCAGGTGACACGGAATCGCTTGATCCCTCCTGTGGGCAGCAGGAATGTGATCCCTGAAGGGAGCCTGCTAGCATGAGAGATCCCTGCATGCTGCCATGAAAGGAGCAGATGAGAGTAGGAAAACCATCCCCAAAGTACTTGAAAAAATTATTAGGTTTACTCCTCTGGGAAATGCCTGCAATCAGCAAACTGCCTCTCAGTTCACGTAAGTCTTGCTTGCACAATGCTCCAAAGGCACCATGGGCTAGTGAACAGGGCACTGGACTGGAAGTCAGGGGAGAGGGCTCTTGCTAGTCCTGCCATTTAGGCAAGGCCTCTGTTTCCCCCTTCCGTGTTTTCCCATCAAAGCTGTGTAAATTCAAGCACAGTATCCACCACAACAGAATTCTGTTCTTAGCTGGAACCTCAAGAAACAGATGTAACAAACAGCCGCAACAGACTGACACATTATGAAAGTTCTCTTTCTTGGCACACCCTCTGCACTCAGAAGAATACACACTTCAGATACATCAGTGGGATTTTTGTACACCTGTCTGAGTCCAGAATTATTTGGGCCAAAATGGAAGACTGGCCAAAAATAGGTAATGGGATTGTAGCTATTTCTGTTCAGGGTTTGCAGAATCCATATGCAATTTACAAATGGCAAATACCAGCCAAATTATTTTTCCCTGATGCAAAATCCTCCGAGAAGTGCTCAGCACTTTGAGAACAGTTTAAGAAAATAGATCCTTCTACTGGATACTGCTATAGGTCAGGGAGCAACAAACCAGAGACTGCAAGCAGTATGTTGAATCCTTTGATAGATATTGCCACCTTTTTATTCTTCAGGAGATAGTCAGTTTTTCCTGATCATCGGCCAGTGACAGCAAACTTCTATACTCCTGAAGATCTGACATGGAGATACGTTACCCATGGAGTCTCCAACATCACTCAACTTTGGTCCAGCTGCCCCTCTGTCAGAAAGAAGGGACAGCCGGGCCAAATCTGTCATGGTAGGCAGCTGCCTAGTTTGCCTACAATAAGAGTGGCCTTTGCCTCTGTTAACTGCTGTTTTTTAAAAGAGGTACTAGAAACCATTCAAATAACATACATTCACAGCCATTTAAATGGGAGGCAGAGAAATGATCAACCCTGTCACTCAGTGGGACAAACCCCAAGGAGATGTTTTCCTATTACATTTACTGAATATTCTGTCACTGTAGCAGGACAAACATAATAGTTCAGGCCGCCTGTTGAGACTAATTGCCCTGTCATTTACAATTAGAGTTGTTAATATGGCCAGTAAGAGGTTACAAATGGGCATCCTGATGTACAGAGTACCCATGAGAGATTATATACGTGCGTCAGAGCCCTGATTGCCAGCATATAGAAAGAGGGAGTGAAATCTACATTGATGGTTGTTATATACAAAAAGAAAACGTTTTCTTCCCCATGAAATCCTGTGCAATGGAAGTAGGCTGGGTAGCAGATAGTTTGGCAAATCCACTGACTGGAAACACAATCACTAAGATGTATTGTATACATTTTTCCACAGAGAAAGTTGCCTAGACTTACACTAGATTGACCACTTCCATAGGGCAGACTGGTGGCTGGAAGGGATAAATGCCACTTCAGCTCTGAGCTTCAACCAGTTTTGCTCTCTGAGGAGTTGTTGTGCAATTATACCATCCTTGCCTCTGGTGTCTAGTAAAAACAAATCATGAGGTATTGGGCCATTGTTGCCTGGGATTACTGATTCCCACCTTGGCATTCCAGCAACATTTGGTCTAAAAACTTTGCAAAATTAGCAGGATCTTGCCAAAAGCTGTCTTCCGTATGGGATAGGCTGACCATGGAAAGGCCAATATGGGCAGTGCACCATGCTGCCTTTTTTACATGTTCCACTGGCATCTAATATAATCGTTCCTCATTTTGTGTAATAGTTTAGGTTAGTGTGCGATTGCTCGTATTTTGGGTTGTGTCCTGTGCAGACCTGATTTTTATATAAGTAGCCATTTTAGCCATATGTTCATTTGAACAGTATTTTCCATTGGACTTTAGGAAAAATTCCTAACTGTCAGCATAGTCAAACACTGGAATAAATTGCCCAGGGAGGTTGTGGAATCTCCATCTCTGGAGATATTTAAGAGTAGGTTAGATAAATGTCTATCAGGGATGGTCTAGACAGTATTTGGTCCTGCCATGAGGGCAGGGGACTGGATTCGATGACCTCTCAAGGTCCCTTCCAGTCTTAGTATTCTATGATTCTATGTTTCTGATTTGGGTTCTTTATTTTTCTACAGCAGGTGTTTTCAGACTTGGGTTGCAGACCCACCAAGGAAAGCCCCCAGCAAGCCCAGGATGCTTTGTTTACTCTAAAGCTCTGCAACCATGGAGCTTCACAGCTCCCATTGGCAAACCACAGCCAATGGGAGCTGCAAGGGTTTTCCCTGGCAGGTCCACAACCCAAGTTTGAAAACCCCTGTTCTAGAGGTTTCTTTTTAGAATACCAGGGGGAAAAAAACAATTTATGAAAAGTTGGGTATTTTACTCTCAGGTTTCAGTGTCTGGGAGACAGAATGGTCTGTCTGACCTTGACTTTAAACCTCTAAGAGGTTCATATCTGACATAATCAACTCACATTAGAAAGCATTAATTAGGTAAAGAAGCTGAATGCAATTAAGACCACAAGGCTTCCAAAGGTTGGCTTTGACCTCACAAAGATGGAGGGGAAAGAAGAGCAGACTGTAGATACAGGGCCTATTTCTTTTCCCAAGCATACCAGTTTTACACCAAACTGCAGTGGAATTATTCCCAAATTATAATGGTGAGAGAATCAAGCCCTTTGCATATATCTGCTTCAGCAACATTTCTTATTATCTCCTTCCTAATTGCCATTTAGAGGACATTGTGATTTGTGTTACATCAACCTTTGCCCATTTATTCTGAAGGTTGACTGTGTCAGTGCATCGAGGGTACCCAGCATTCAGAAATAAAATGTTTCTAAAAAACAGAAGTTTCCTATTGTAACTTCAGTAAGAAAATAATGCTCTCTTTGTAGCTATTTTCACTTGACAGACAGCTTAAATTAGGTTACTGAATAACTGGGTACATAGTACAACAGTAAACCTATCACAAAAGCATGTTAATCACAGCACTACTGATACTTGACATCCACTGGTGAAAGGCATTTTTACAGTCTTTCATTAAAATTGAAAGAGGGATTAAGAGGCCTATTTCTTGATTAATGTCTTTCTCTGACTGGGAGATATAATCCTATCTATAACCCCAAATTACTGGAAACAAAATTAAATTTCTGCCAGCAGATCATTCTAAGCACATATTACACCGAGCTCCAGAGGATTTGTTTCTTTACATACTTCAGATTCGGCATAAAGACATTATGAGTTCTTCATGTTGTAGTGAGAGAGATGGATTCCAGGAACAAGCCAATGGGAAAGCCATCAGCACTCGTATAGAAACACCAGAAGGCTTACCCAGCATTACTCAGGTCCTTAACTCAATTCATTTGTTTTTTTGGAAAATAACATGAAAATGTCCACACGTCATTGAAATCATTGCTCTGGGGTGGGACTGGGGATGAGTGGTCCAGTGTGTGGGTTGCCCTAGTGAGAGAGGACTACCCCAGCCTTTTCTCACCACAGAAGCATGTGACTAGGTGAAAAGCACCTCTCCATGGCCTATGCAGCTCCAGCAGGCACAGCCGGGGGAGGGGTACATGTCCCCTGGTTGGGGCAGGTCCAGCTTCATTTGCCCTCTGTGCTCCCCAGTCAGAGTGAGGGATGCAGCAAACTGCACTTTCTCTCACTCCCTGACAAAGGGGAACAGTGAGCAATGTTTCCATATAAAACAGGGGAAGGGGATTCAGCCCACCCCCCACCCTCTCTAAAGGGTGTCTGAGGGGTGGGAAGATCAGGGCTGGGGCAGTCCTGGATAGAGGGGGGGTGCACCCTTAGCCAGCCCCTTTCACTTGCCTGGTGATTCTATCTCTTTTCTGTATGGTTTTCTGAGAAGCTATCCCATTCCAGGCATATCCCATTTTCCTGGCACAACCAACCCCTTACTTTGCTTTAAATTATGAGAAGAGGAAGCTGCATACTGAATTTGGTGGTCCTAGTTTTTACCGTTTAGGAGGAGTACTTGAACAAATAGACACAGACAGACAAACTCTCTCAAATATATAGTAGCTTGAGATAGATATCTATCTATGATCAAATGTCCTAAAAGTTATTTTACTCTGAAAGTCCCTATGTGAAGTAAGTATGTTTGGTGCCAAAGAGAAATCAGTCCCATAGCAGCAGTGGTGGCTATGTGAGTAGGCATTACATTGCCTCTAAGGGTAGATTATGACAATGAAATATTGTGGCTGATGTAGAACATCAGCTTGTTACTCAGAATTCATAAAGAACTCAAGAGGGGAAAAAAATCCATCAGCCTGGGAGGAACACGGTGGCAGGTATTTTGATAGAATACTTCCTCTCACCCTTCCCCACCCAGATTCATATAAGGGGCAGGTTTCCTTTAGGAAACCTGAGCTTCTTTCCCCTTTTGAGTGTCCGCATGCTCAGTGTGCATTGCTAGGCTTTCAATTCTGCAATCAAAACCACCACATCAGGAATTGGGTGTCCATGTTGTGACACTGACACAGGGCAGATTCTCAGCTAGCGTAATGTCAGTGGCGCTGCATTGATTGGCATTGAGAATCCAGCCCACTATATCCAAGGACAGCTCCGGGCCAGATTTCGCAACAACGTTTCTGTTGTACATCTGTTTCCCAAACCCAATGCTATTTGCATTGGCACGGCTGAAACGAAGAGGATCCAGCAAAGCTGCCCCTGATTGCAGCTACTCTAACACCAGATGCGACAAGAACTTTATAAGACCCGCCAGTAATGCCACCTGTGCACCAATCCTGTCTCTGAGTGGAAGAATACCCTATTGCAAAGTCCCACTACCTCTGCGACCAAAATCCAGCCAGACCAGATTACCTGTCAAGCCTCAGAGCTGATCATGGTGTTGCAGTGTCATCCAGCCAGGCCTCTGAAATAAATGGAAGGTGAGAGGCACTTCCAAAAGTAATCCCACTGTGTGAATTATTGACAGCGTGATGATTGTGTTGGCTGCTGCTTCACACGTGCAGGCATAAAGCTGCCTTGCAAAGGAAAATCAGAATGATTGGATGGGCTCACAGCTCCGCCACTGCACCTGCTCCCATTCCTCAAGAATTCTCTGGCTGCTAAAGACAAAGGGTAGATTGCTCCAGAGAGCCTCGTTCACTCAGGAGCCTAAATCCCACTGGTTGTCATTGAGACGCAAGCACCAAAGTGGCACTTTTAAAAAAAAATTACCCAAAACATAGTTCGCTCAGCACTCCTGCTTAGAAATGAAATAACACTGAGCAAGAATGCGGGTGCCACAAACAATGTGCTCAGATCTAGCTACTAAGGTAGCACCTCAGGCGTGGGTGGGTGTAGTGGTCTCCTGCCACATCATCTCATACTAGCATATTGCCGACATCCCTTGGACACAACTGTTTGATACCATCATCCGTGCCAGTAACATGTATCCTCCCAGATCAGAGCTACCAACTTCCTGGAGTGATATTTCACTGCATTAAGCTGCTACCAGCCAGTCATAGGGTGTGTCATGGTTCATGGCCAGCTGCTCCCCTGAGACCCTTCCTTGGCCTCCAAGTGCTCCCCCTACAGGTATCCCATTCCAGGGCTGGGATCCCCACTGTAGCCCAGGGACTCATCTAACAGTGTATCCACCATGTTTGCCTGCAATTCTTCCCTTCAAGAGTCTGTGTTCAATGGTGGATACAATGGCCTTCAGTCGCCTTAAAAAAAAGTATTGTTTAATCTATTTTGAAATAAGTGCTGTGTAGACGCTTATTTCAAAATAGGGGGCCTCCAGCCCTGGTGGCCACTCTGGGCACAACCAAGAAAACTCCTCTCCCTCCCCCTCTCCCTGGAGCCCTTAAAGGGGTAGACTCTGGCCACAGTGCCTGTGCCAGCTCCAAGCCTGCCAGCCCAGAGCCAGCAGTCACTGCACCTGACCCAGTGGCCCCAGCATGAGCCAGGCAGCCAGTGCCAGCCAGCCCTCCACTGCTCCCCAGGACCAGTCTGCTAGCTCCCAGGAGCCTGCCAGGGGCCGCAAAAGGCGGGTGCCTGCCTGGTCCAGTGCGGAGACCAGGGACCTAATTCAGGTTTGGGGAGATGCCTCCAGCATCCATGATTTCCGCACTAAATGGAGGAACGCAACCGTCTACAGGCGGATGGCTGCCAGCCTGGCCACCAAAGGCCACATGCGAACCCAGGAGCAGGTTCGCATGAAAATAAAGGAGCTGCGGCAGGCCTCTGCCAGGGCCACCGGGGGCAGCTCCCAACCAGGGGCAGACCCAGACCCTTGCCCCTATTTCGATGCCATGGACCGCATCCTGGGGGGCAGGACGGTCCGTGCCCCCCAGGTGGTCATTGACCCTGGGGCAAATCTTGCTGACTCCTGCTGCTCCAGCCCCTGCTGCCTCCGCAGCTACCGCTCCTCCTCCCACTCCTTCTCCCCCTCCCGCTTCTTCCTCCCCACACCCCCAGGGACGCCGAGGCCCCCGCACCCGCGGTGCTGGGAGACAGTTGAGCTGGCAAGACCCCCAACCCTGAGCTTCTCCTTCCCCTTCCTCCTCTTGCCTCCCCCTGCTAGCTCCCTCCTCCCAGGTTTCCCCCTCCCCTCTCCCACCTTCCTTCATCCCCTCTCCCACCTTCTTTCCCCAGTCTCACCTCAGTTTCATTCTCCCCCCACCCCAGTTTTGTTCAATAAAGAGGCTTTGTTGTAATGAACATGTGTCTTTTATTGTACAGTAGGAAGGGGGGTTAGGGAGGGGTAAGTGGAAGGACGTGAGGGAGGAATGAGGCACAAGCCCCCAGTGGGGCACACCAGGGAGACTGTTACTGCCTGCAGAACGTGCTGCAGGCTCTCAGCAACACGTCCAGGAGAAGCACTAGAGTGCCCAGGAGCGGCTCCAGCACCATGCTGCAGAGTGCTGTGGTGTCCTGAGTGAGGGAAACCAGAGCACGCAGAGAAAAGAATGCTTTTCTGTCCCTCAGAGAGATAGGCAAGCAAGCAGGGAAACCTTAGAACCGGCTGTCCGGGGGGGTCCCTTTAAGCACAGGTCTCAGATAGCCTCAGGCAGCAGCCACACAAGGTAACTCCTGACCTGATGCCCTGCCAGAACCAGTTCTAGCCAGCCTTAAATGCGATTCAGAGTCCTATCCGTGTGGACATGCTATTTCGAAATAGCAAAATGCATTTTGTGTCTAGACGTGTTATTTCAAAATAAGCTATTTTGAAATAACGCTGTAGTGTAGACATACCCATAAGAGTTTTCCACCTTTGTATCCTTGAGAAAGACACAGAACTGGGGTTTGCAGGTGTTAAGTTGGAGGATGACTATGTTAGAGGTAGAGCAGTAGCCACAACTATATTGAAATTGTCTATCATTTCCCAGTCTATCCACTTGTTATCTATTACTATTTTAAGTTTGCCAAAGTTCTTATGGGCTGACATTTTCCATGTTGTGCATGAGGTTGGTATTGGGCAAAACATTTGTGGACCACAGTAACTTCCCAATTGAGGTGGGAGATTCTGACAAAAGTGTTGGTTTAAAAACTGCTTCTATAATAATTAAAAAAACCCTATTCCAGTTGTTTTAAAACCATGCTTATATTACTGTATAGATTTCTGCAGCACTGACTTTAAGTAGGTTTTAAAAAACTTGTCATAAAATTTAGTCTGTTGCCCTGATGAAATAATTACTCTCTCATTTATGATATAATTCGTAAGAAAATATTTATATCAGGTGTGCTGGATTCATTTACTTACTTACTTATTGGGCCATATGGCACTGAGACTGGGAATTTAAGAGGAACCACATCACCAATAAATGACATAGAAAGCATTAGCCCCACTAGAACTCAGCAGCAAGAACCAGTAAAGAGAGAGTTGACTGAAGAGGGGACAAATAATTTCCAAGAGAGTGAGAGGGTCTTTTATATGGGGAAGGCATCAAACCAGCAGACTGGTGTGTTGTTGTGGCACAGGGGAGTGGTTATCTCTGCAGAGCACAGCCCCCTGAATCATTCTGGGTCCTATTGTTCTCTTCAGATCATTATAGGGCTAAGATTTACCTGCTTTCACTGGAGTTCTGCATTACACCTTGGATCATTCTGTTTCTGCAGCTCTGCACTGCAGTGGTCTATTGTGGAAGTGAGACAGGAGATGAGCGGAAAGGTAAGGTCATGCAGGCCCAGCTCCCTGGACCAGAGCAGGTCAGCCCAGCCCAGCCAATCAAAGAGGGCTGGGCTACACCTGGGCCTGCAAAGGGCTGCTAGAGGGCAGCTGGGAGGGAATGGACCGAGGCAAGCTGTGCTCTGGAGATGAATGCCACACCATTGAACTAGTTCCTGTGGCAAGTCCCTAGAGCAAGGGGCCAGGAAAGCAACCCTTTGACTGCTTCCAAGAAGGGTGCCAAGCAGACAAACCAGAGCCAGGAGCTCTGGACTGCTTTTCTGGTTGTTTGGTAACCTCTGTTCATGACATAAACCTTCTTGAGAAGACTGGGCATAGCAGAGGAGAAGTCCTTGCAAAAAAGAAATTGTGCATTTCCTTGCTGCTCTCTCTCCTGCTTCTCACTTTGCTGCAGAAGTAAAAAGCAGCAAACAAGGTTATATCACCAAGGGCTTTTTGAGTCTCCGACAGAAAGCAGCACAAACGGGTGTCCAGAGCAAGATCGCCTGAGCAGCAAACGCATTCCTTTCAAAAGAAGGGGGAGAGCCAGGCTGTGGAACCTTGAGGCCAGCTCCGTTTACATGTCCAACTCCGCAGACTTTCGTCTTTGACTCATTCCCATAAGTTCTTCATGTTACAGGGTGAAATTAAGTTCTTTACCCTGTCTCCAGATACACTGCACTCATTTGTAAATATTACGCTCTTGTTTCTAAGGGCAGCTGCAATCCTCTCTTATTTATGCATGGGGGGGTCAGAGAGATGATCAAAGAGGGAAGGGTCATCTCCTTATTGCTGATGACAGAAAGCACTCAAAAAGGATGGGAGGAAGGGTGGGGTTTTAAGAATTCTGCATTTTTCAGTGGACTTGAAATCACACATCCAGTTCTATGTCCATTGATTAGGAATGGGGTCAGAGAACACCCAAATGCAAGATCTTTTAAACTCAGTTCAAGAGCATGTGTGTGGGGGAACATATGAAGGGGTGTGTGGGTGGGATATATAGGGTGTATGTGAGAGAGAGAGAGATGTAGGGTGAGTTCGTCGGGGAGTGAGAGAGAGAGATACAGGGCAAGCAGAGCTAAGCCAGGAGGACCAGGCAGAAGCCAAGAAAAGCATGGAAAGTAATACAGGCTTACCTGTTCTTTTCTGGTGGAGGAGAGAAGGCTATTTCACAGTGGCAGGTAGCCAGCCCATTAAAGGACTGGTGAAAACAGGAACTTGTTTGAGATCCTTGTGTCTATGCCAAGATAGGAGTTCTGAAGAATTAACATGGTCAGTTTTGCTGTATGCTGTTGCTACTTCAGTTTTCCTACTAGTGCCATAAACAAGCCCTGTGAATAACCCAATCATTTGTCAGCTTAATAAAAAAAGAGAGAGAGAGAAAATTTTCTTCAGTCTTGCCTTTCTGTTTACTACATTATTTATCATCATTCCATTCACTGGGGTTGAGTTTGGTCAGCAGACTACTTGTTTGGGAGCAGCCTAGGAAGGACTAAGCAGAGGTTGGCTCCTGAAGGAGAAGCCCATGGAGACACATCAGGAAGAGACTGCAGGGGAGCACATGGCAGTACAAATGGATAGGCCCATGTTTTCCACCATGACCAATGACTTCAGGGGCTGAACTTGAGTCAGGTTAAGCAGCCCTGCTGATCAAAAAAATCCCAGTACCCAGCCTCTGCAAATCTGACTCCTCTAAAGATATTTCAAGGGAGGCAGTAAAAAAAAATTCTTTAGTCCCTTGACAATCTGGGCTGTAATTTGACACCAGAGCAAATATTCAGCCTGGCAGAAAAGCCAACTTCTTAATTTAGGATTTAGGGTTCAATATGGCTCCCAATGAAATCAACGGCAACCAGAGGAATGGTTTGGGGTGGCCTCTCTGGACCTGTGCTTTGGAGAGCCCTGGAGACACTACTCCAAACCGTCCCATGGTGGGATGGCTCTGGTTCCTGTATGGGTTGCCTCAACCTCATCCGTGGGGGATTTTCAGGAGAGGCCTGGGGCTAGTAGCAGGGGCTGGGCCTGCCCCTGCAGACATAGGAGCCTGCTTTGCTTGGCCATATTTCTCCCAGCCAGGTCACTCTGCTTCCCGCAGCTCCCACTGTTACAGTGGGTATGGGGGTGTGTCTGACCCCTGCTGCCACAGGCCATAAGCCCCCTGGTAATTCCCTGGGGTACATAGCTCAGGGGAGGAGGTTTTGGGGAGGGGTGCAATGGGGGTGAGTGACAGTGGAGCAGGGACAGGAAGAGGGGGGTGGGGGCACAGCCGGGGTGGGACTTGGGAAAAGAGATGGAGTTGGGGTGGGGGAGTGGAATGGGGTGGGAAGAAGTGGTGAGCAGGGTGGGGCTCAGGAAGGAGCGTGGGGATTGTCCCAGGCCCTGCACACCCCTAGGGACAACCCTGATGGCAACTTTATTAAAATAAAAAATAAACGCAGGATTAGGATTTTTTGGCAGCTTGATGGCACCAACATAGACTTACTGTGGAGGGAAGACAAAAAGGAATATGCTGGCCAGTATCCTTTATTTTAACATAACACTGACTTTGCACTTCATAGCCTGCTGCAGCCATCATTTTATATCTGATAACTTTAAAAATCCAGTCCCTTGCAACAATCAGAAACAATACTTGAGCCTCATCAGCATTGACTGGTAAGAAACTTATATTATGTAAAAGCAGATACAAGCCCCTCAAATGCTAGTGTACCAGAAAGTTTTAACTCCTCCTGTTGATAATGCCTTTGAGGTTGTAAGAAGTGCAAGAGTCACGAGGTAGTGAAGTGTAGAGGGTGTGAAGCATCTCTTAAAACATCTTCAAAAAGAAACAGATCTACAGAGGTTTGGGTCTACAAAGGGACTATGCAGAAAGGAATAGTGAGGTGCCTGGAATTTTAAAAGGCTTGATATATAAACATTTCCACCAGCAGCCAATTTAAAAAACAAGAAATAAAAGGATAGTTTGGTTTAAATTTCAAGACACCTTTGTGCTGTTTCTTGATTACCACATAACTGAGCAGCTGTTTGGATAGGGGAGGGGGGAGATAGTAATTTGCAACCACATTTTAAATAAACAATTTAAAGTGAAAGCTTTCTTCAGCCAGGATCCAAACATCAATCAAATGCTTGTGTTACCCCGGGTTCAACTACAAAGAAAAGGAAGGAATTTACCACAACTCAGAGTCCATTACAAAATTCCATCCCACGTCCTACTCACATTCCCTGTGTCTTCTCCTGCCATCCTCTCCACTGAAGTTAGTCACACACTTTGACTAATTCAGGTGACCTACCAGCACTTTCCCTGGATAAGCCAATAGAATAGGTGGAGAGTGAGCAAAATTTACACCATATAGTGTTTATTGGCCTCAGAACATGCCATGTGATTTCTAACACTGTTTAGTGACACAAAAACCCTATTAAAGGCAGAGGAATCACAGCACTTTCCACTGTTAAATTAATTTTCCATTCATCTTCTAAATTTCAACATATAACTACAAAGTAAAATGTAGCAGCTTTTCAGGGATATTTCAGGTGGGTCTCCCTCCAGCCTTGGTGGTGCATAGGCCTACAAACCTGCCGTATTTCCTGTGAATGAGTTCACCTTTCCACACCCATTTATCCTGAAAACTATGCAACAAAATTACATCATGCACCTAAATATAAATTTGGAAAGGGACCTTGCTCTTGGGTTCAATAAACTGAAGTGAGGAGCAAATGAAGAACTACCCAAACAAAAAATAATCAGGCGGGCAAACCTTATACAAAGGAGGAGGAGCAGTAGCTCAGAATGCATGGTATAGAGATTACCAAAGAGCTGATGGAACAGGAGTAGCCAGAGGTGAAAGTAAGGGTGTGCACCCTGGTGTGCAGCTCCAGCAAGAGCTGGCTGAGCTGCAGCACAAGCCAGCAGGGAGCTATTTAAAGAGTTGGCAGGGACCCAGGTTGCAATAGGACAGTACCTGTAAGAAATCTTAAGTTATTTTCACCGCTTGGAATGTTTATCATGGACATAGTTTAAGAACACGTCCGGCACATGTATAGAAACAGATATCTACACAGTCCAGTAGGCATCATCTGCACTGGAGACATGTGCAGCGAGTTAACTACCCCAATGTATTTACCCCGGCACAAACCCTTAGGCTTTGTGTACGCTATGGCTTTTGCCAGAAAAGGCAATGCAAATGACATACTTATTAGCATATTGTCACACTTCATTCGCATAATCTATTCCGAGATTTTTTGTGCAAGGGGTTTTTGCACAAAAACAAGCAGTCTGGACGTTTCCTTTTTGCGCAAAAACCCCTTTTTGTGCAAAAACAGCTCGGAATAGATTATGCAAATGAAGTGTGACAGTATGCTAATCGGCACTTCATTTGCATTGCCTCTTCCAGCAAAAACTGACAGTGTAGACATAGATTCACTGTAGATGCACTGCTCTAAAGTAAATTACCAGATTAAGCCACATCAGTGTATGGTCCCACTTCAAGTAGCAGCACATGTCTACATTGGGAGTTTGCATTCATGTAACTGTGGCATTACACTGCTGCAAATTTCAATATTGCAGGTAGGGTATAAGTCTAAGGTCTATGCAGTGAGAAGCTGGGCAAGGCTAGAAAACCTCTTTATGGATGACTTTCAACACATCTAATGAACATGAGCTGCAGATTAAGGTATATGGATCCATTTTTTAAAGTAGGCACCTTCCTTCATCATCCTACCAGTCCCAAATGTTATCTGACACAGGTGGCTGTTTCTAAGATATTAAATTAGCAGATAGGCTGACAAACAAATAACACACAGTCAGCTTAGGTGCTAGGCCACAAATCAATGTGCAATGGACTTAGTCAGCTCTCTGTTTCATCACTGTATATAAGGTATTCCCTTGGAGCTAGTAGAGATCTTTCAAATTTTCTGTGGTAAAACTGAGAGGAGGGTCTGGCCCAGAGCTAGCAGGGGGCAAAAAGGCATTGGCTTAAACTATGATGTATATATATAAATTTCCCTTGATGTAAAATATTTATTGCAGTGTTTTAGTATCGGGAATTTGCTGCCATTTAAAATATTTGGATTTCAAAAACACAAAATTATGCTATGCGAGGTAAGACAAAACATCTTTGCAGTGTTTTAGAAAGCCTGATTTTTTACATTATTTATGTTTTTCTTTAAGAACTTCATTGGCTTAGATGTCCAAACACTGACATGACTGACACAGCCAAAAGGTAATATAAGTTAATTATTACAGTCTTCTTTTCCCACACCGACCCACAGTTAAACCTCAGAGCTACGATGCAGAAAACCTTTGAACATAGGGGTTAGTAAGTAACAGTTTCCAGTCAGCTTCAAAGAAAGCTGCATGTACTTACTAAACAAAGCATACATTTAATACGCACACAAACATTGCAAAAGGTATTTGGAATACTTAGGAATAACTTTTGAACAAAGGCTATTAGGCAGGAGACCTCTTGGAGTTATCAGAGCTGTCCATTTTGGCATCTTTTGTGCTCTACCCACTTTTATATTTTGGAACACACCTGCCGACACGTCCCCCTCTGGTCTCACAGGGATGCATTCTCACAGTATGTGCACATTGTAGCTGAAGGCATCATTTCCAGCTCAAGTAGATGTACACACAGGAGCTTTGATCAAGCTGTGCACTAAAAATAGCAGTGTACCCACCACGGCTCAGGAGGCAGGTCAAGCTAGCTGTCCAGGGAGTTACGGAGGGTTCTCTTGGATAGGATTGTGCTCTGGTGACTAGTCCATGCCATCACCAGACCACCGCTGCTACATGCTATTTTTAGTATGCCAGCTTGATCAAAGCTAGTGCATGTATGGCTACCTGCAATGGAAATTACACTTCCAACTACAGTGTGCACAGATCTGGGCTCACTAAAGCTTGGCCTCAATATATATATCGATTCATCACTTGTATTCTCCAGAACCTGAGGAGAATGGCAGCCTTTCAGTCCCCTCCAAATTCTCCAGAATCAACTCAACTAACCCCTGTCCAAAGAGCCATTCAGCCATTAGAACCCCTCAGGCAAATAGCCTGGGTTTACTTAGGGTTTGTTTTCACTATCAGGTTATATTGGTGCAGGTGTATTGATGCAGGTGTGTGGATGTAGCACATGGGTGAAGATGTGCCCCATTGATGGGAGAGTGTTCTCTGAAGCCTTCACAGCACAGACGTATGGTGTTTAGTGCGGCCTGAGGGCTTTTCAACTGACATTTTATCATTGGAATATGCTGACTTGCCAAAGCTGAAACTTTGCGTGGGAAAGGGTCCGTTGTGATGAATCTCTACCTGAAACGTTTTGAAAAAGATTCTGAAATGTTTATTCTGATTTGGAATGAAAATAAACTTACTATTTCCTGTTAGATGAATATTCTGAAAAACATCCATTCTGAATCATTAAATAGTTTGGATTTTACTATGTCAAAACATTTCATTTCAATGCTGTGGAAATATTTTGATAACAAAATAATTAAATAGAATTATCATATAAGTTTAAAATGACTAAATAATTTAAAAATCAAAACTAACCACTGAAGTCAAAACAAAATGCTTTGACTTTATTAAAATTAAACATTAACAGGATTGAAATAAATTGTGTAACAAATATTAGTGAAATTGACACATCCCTGCAAACTGTTTCAATCTGAGGCAACTCCATTTTTCAATGGAAAAGTGTTCTGCAAAAAATAATTCTGGTTCTACTGCAGTAGAAGCATGTGGGTTCCATGTACGTTGAACTAAATGTCAGCTTGATCAGTTTTCATTTGTTATCTGCCTTTCCACAAACATATAGTTACATTGCAGAGTCTGGAATTTTGTTTCTTTTGAATATGCACATGTATTATCTGATTAAAACCATTATTTATCTCTCTATAAAAACATATCTCCTAATAAGCCCAGGCATGTATAAATAACTTGACAGCTGTCTGCTAACCATCATGATTTAGGATGAAAGAATAAACCTTTCTAATCATTGTCCTTTAGTGGTTCTAACCCCATTTTTCATGTTTATTTGCTGTCTCTGGTGATAAGTGATAGCCTAGCTGTATTGCATTTCCTCTGCATTGGTAGCTGCCTGCAAAAGGAACAGAGGACAAGCTGTCACATCAAAAAGAAAGGACTAAAACCCACCAGAAAGTGAAGCAAGGGTGTATGGCCTTTTGCCCTGAGTTTTGACAGTTAATTAGCTCTCATCCAATTTATGCTTGTATGACAGTTATGCTAGGGTCAGCAGAAACAACTCCAAGGTTAGGCCAACACAAAGGACACCAGGCAGGGAAACTTGCAAAGGAGCCTCAGGAAACTAACATGCAGGATTGATGGACTAGTTCCCTAATGCAGCTTCTGGTTTTCTTGGCCATATGGAGGCAACGTTCAGGAATTCAGCACACAGGTTTGGATGCCAGGGATCTGACAAAATGCTTTTCTAAATTTAAAGTTCAATGTAGTCTCATCCATGTTGGAAACAGCACTGTTCCAGATGTTGGCTCACAAATAGCACTTTGGTTTGTCCAACAGCATGTTCAAGGCAAAACATCAGGATAAAATATTTGAAAGCTCATTGCAATGAGTTTTAGACTTTTCAGTGTCTAAGGGCTTGTCTACATGTGCAGTTGGGAACTGTTAATGCACGATTAGCCAGTTCATGAGCAATACATTGGTGCGCTTTAGAATAACACTCGCCATCACTCCATGCAGACAAGCCCCAGGTCACTGGGGAAAATGAAATTCAAGAGCCTAAATCACTTCGAGTTTGTTTGAAAATTGACACCCTAGGAATAAGTATTTCCTGCTTGGTCTGTCACTAATAGTATCGCTACACTATACTCTGCCTTTGGTGTAGATCAGAGTTTCTCAAACTTAAACTTTCCGCAGACCCACTCTGAGAAAGCTGCTACCGGGCCACTCTGGTGTGTTTACTTACCAGCTCCACAGCCACAGAACCTCACAGCTCCCATTGGCTGCGGTTCACCATTTACACCCAAGGGGAGCTGCGGGAAGCAGTGTGACCTGGGCCGCTGCTTCCCACAGCTCCCCTTGGCTGCAAAAGGCAAACCGCAGCCAATGGGAGCTGCCAGGCTCTGTGGGTGCGGAGCGGGTAAGTAAACAAACTGGGGTGGCCCGGTAGCAGCCCTCTTAGACTGGATCTGTGAACCACTTTGAGAAATACTGGTGTAGGCCAGTGGTCCCAAACTTTTTAGATAATGCCTACCACTACCAGTAATGTAATCTATGACCCCATGCCTCTTAGAGCCAGGTCCAGGAGCAGGGCCGGGGCCAAGTCCAGGGCTGCAGCTCGGAGGACATGCCCAGAGTTTAGGGACCATTAGCACAGACATAATCTGTACTAATGAAAAGGGTTTTTCTGATGCTGTATAGTCACATGATGAGGTGGACTAGGTCCAGCGGCCCCCTGCTCGAGGCCTTGTGGTTCTGTCTCACCCCACCCCAAAAAAGAGCACTAGAGAAGTCCTCCAAGCTACTTAGAACAGTTGGGTGGGACACAGCCAATGTGGAGGGGGCTGCATAAAGGGACCAATCAGAGCCCGGCAGGCTTATCTAAAAGGAGCAGCATGAATTCAGTTTGCTTGCAGAGACTGGGGAGCAAGAGGTGCTCCTGGCTGGCTGTAGGAGCTGAAAGACTGGACAGAGCAGCAGAGCTGCTGCAGGGCTGGCTGCAGGAACAGCCAAGGACTCATCAGGAAGCTCTAGTCAATTAACTAAGTCCAAGAGGAGTGCCTCAGCTGGAAGGCTGGGGTCACTGAGAACTCAAGTAGAGGCCCTAGTGAAGAAGCCCTCAGGGCACTGTTCAGTTCCAAGTAGGAGCCTTGCAACCTAGGTGGACCTAGTGAAGGTAACCCAGGGAGGGCAGCACGACATTTTGGACTCACACCTCAAAAGAGATTGGTTTGTTTGCACATGTACTGTACTGTGTATGACTCAGCCACAGGGCTGAGTCACTGAAGACCCTCTTGGCAAGTATAGTAGCTACCAGAGGACCCTGAAATGAAGGAAAGCTGAAGGCACACACCCAGTTGACCAGGGAGTATGAAGGAGAGGCAGCGTTCCCTCTAAGATTTTCCATCCATGAGCAGAGGGAGTTTTATCTTGTGTACCAATAATGAGGTCATGTACACTTTTCTAGATGTGTTCCACCAAATATCTTAGATCCATATATTTTTTAAATGTTAGGGAAGAAAATACTAAAACAAGAAATAACTAACAAGATGCATGACTTTAAATGTTTATTTAATGTGAAATCAAATGAAAAGAAAATTAATACTTCACTGTAGCCCAGAAAGGGACTATCCGATGAATCACAGCTAGAATCCAAAATAGTTCCAGTTGGACATGCAAGTTTCTCTTCTCCCTTTGCCAGCTTACCAAAAGAAAGAATATAGTTCATATACAGTTTACAGTAGGAGTAATGTTAACCCACACAGTCCTCCCCGGGAGCAGCTGGGCAGCCACCATGTGGTCCTGACCCCAGCTCCTCTGCATCAGACTTGTTTTGTCTCTCTTTGCCTCTCCAGACATGTAGATCCTCAGCAGGTGTGAATCACATTAGCTCCACTGATTTCAACTTCTACCAGCAGAGAATCTGGCCCTTAATTCCCCGCTCTGGCCACTAACCAAAACATTAAACCACCTTACACATAAGGCCTCTTTGACATTCTGCTCCCTCTTCTCACTAACTACATTGACTTCAGAGGAAGTTCACACACTCTATTGTGGCACAACACGTAGCTGCTGTTGAAATGGTTACGATACAAACAATATTTCTGTTTCAGATTTAGTGTATTACAGATTAATGTGCCTCCTTTGTGAATCCTTTTGGAAGTTTAACTTTTAAGGGGCGGATTGCTATTATTTGCAGGATTGCAATACTTTCTTTTTTGGACAAGCAATTGTTGGAACCGAAATGTGTACTTTATTGTTTAAATTGTATTTCAAAAAAATATTTAATGATATACTTAAAATTAAAGCTGATGTTTCCAACCCTACATAGCCAAACACCCAATGATTAGCATTAAACACGTGATTAAATTGCATTGACTTCAAAGGGATTTAAGTATACAATTAAGTGCATCTCTGAATCAGTGTCTTAATTTCAGCATTTAAATTCTTAATATAGTTTAAAGGTATACTTATCAAAGAAACTCTTTCTTATTTTCTTTACACTGTTATTGAACCCAAAGGTGTACTCATTCAGGTTAAACAATGCTCCATGTTTTGTGTAACAAATACAGTTGTAAAAAAGAGCAAGATAAGAAAAAGTGGATCAGATTAATAATTCTGCACTTAAAACCGCCTGTAAAATCATAGAATAATTAAATTAATTTATCGACTGATATAAGTGTGATTTCATGATCTAGGAAAATAAACAAGAAGCTTAACTGAGCCCTTTGAGTATTTCATCTGTGAAACTGACATGTATATTATAAAAACAAATCAATCCTATCTCTGTTCTACAGATTCATGCTAACTGTGCACGTAACTGAATCCATTTTTTTAATGCCATAAACATTTGTAATGGGGTAGAAAACCCCACACTGAGCATGGCAGAAAAGGGAAGAGATCCTTACTTATTTATAAGCAATCACAGCCCCCGCTCCAGTCCTAGCACACACGGCCCTAGCAAGAACAGCCTCCAGCCGCCTGCCAAAGTCTCACCATGCCCGGCTCCAGCCAGGGCAGCCACCTGCCATGCAGCCCCACCAGCTGGGCCATATGGCCGCTGGAGCTGGAATCAGAGTTGCAGTGAGGCTTCCGTAGCAGGGACAGCCTCACCACGGCCCCAGCTCCAGCTGGAGCACACTGGGATAGCCACCCACCAGGTGGGCCGTGTGGCTACTGCTGGAGCTGGAACCGGGGCCTCAGCCACCTGCCAAAGCCTCAGAGTGCCCCGGCTCCCACGGCCCTGCTAGTGAAGCCGCGTGGCATCCACCGAACAGGAACCCTCCACTCACGTTCCAGCAGGAACATGAGTGGTAAGCGCTGCTGCATGGCTATGCAAAGGAGGTGGGCGGGCCTAGAATATTTTGTGCGCAGCTGAGCAAGCGCACACCTTAGAGGGAACTATGATGAGACGTGAGGCACCCATTCCAGCCCACTTCCTCTTTGGTTGATGGACACTAGGTTGACAGAAGCATTCATCTGCAAAAGTGACTGAGGGCTTGATTACCCAGTGCAGCCACATACACTATGAGGATGTGAATTCTAAAGCAAGTCAAAGTGGCGTGCATAACCAGGAAGGTTCAAAACGTACTAATTTTTTTTTTAAGTGAAAGCTGAAATTTCTCATGGAATCACTTGACTCCAGAAGCTGGGGTTTTAAAAAACATCATGAGAATTTCAATAAAATCACAAGGCCTGGGAACACTACTGCCATCACAAGGCCTGCCTACAATCACTATTTAAAGGAAGACTGGGTTGCTAGCTTGCAGTGCCTTAGACACTTAGTACATGTTTAGCTAAGGATATTGCTTTTTTAAAAACAGCCTCTAGAAATACAAGTCACTGTTTCATTATCTCCATACAGAGAATGGAGCTTAGCCACCTGCTAAGATGGAAGCACAAACTCTCTCTCATTTCTGAAATATGCAGGAAATGAGATATATACAAAGTTATTGTGAGCTACACTCTATTTTTTTTTTAAACAGACTTAAAAAAAATCTTTGAAAATCTCTTTACTCAGTTATCCTGGTAGCAAGACAAGTTTCCTGTGTCGTAGCCAGCAGCATTCTGCTCCCAGAATGATAGTTACAGGATTGTAGGCCTATTATAGCACTTTTTAAAGTTTGATGTAAAGTTTAGAAATGTGTTTTTAAAATATATTTCCGCTTTTCCCTGAACAGTACTCTCAAACTCTACTGAATGATTCTCAATATCCCCTAAAATACTTAGCACTTGTGTCACACTGTCATAAAACACACCTACAACAGTGTTCCTTGTAAGCTGTGTGCATGTGCCGATGCTCAGAAAAGATTCAAATGCTACCCAACTGATTAGCAGAGTGCCCACCGGTAGGGTTTTTGTTTCTACTGCTGGTGCACACTTGCACACACTTTGGTGCACATAAAAAATTATTCCATACGTGGCTGGAAAAATCCATACATGGATGGAAAAGATTAGAGGAAACATTGTCTAGGAATAGGAATCTAAAGCATTTGTTTTTCCCCTTTTCCCATCCACCAAATTCTTTGCCAAATGCCAATATCCAAAATGCTTATCCAACCCATAGCTATTTCACTACACTGTTAGCCTTCTCTCTTCCCCCTTTTAGGGTCATGTAGACAACCCTTACTATTGGCAACCTATTAGCTGTAATTTTGCCTAACCATGCTGCACCATCCTTGTTCAGTGTATGCTCCCCTCTATGCTGCCATGGTGCTTACAGTGCATGCACTTCCCCCCATCCCCATAGTTGGTTTGGTAAGTCTTGAAACTCCCACTACAAAATGAACAGAAACGTAACTAAAAAAGCAGAAACCGTGTCAAGTGCTTTTCCTGGAAATGACTTTCTCCTGCAGTCAACTGGAGGAAAAAACTTCACTTTTAAACCACATTTTACATTATTCTTCGGGTTCATTCTTCAGGTTACATTATTATTCAGGTTCATTCTCATAATATCCAGCACATGTGAAAGTTACTGGTCTGCCTAATCTCTGGAGAAACAGCAAGGCCTCCCTGTCAGAAGAGTATGCAAGACGTGGCAACACTGGGACTCCCCACCAATTAATTCCGCATAGGTCCCTGAGCAACCATCAAGTGGTAATGCTTGTTAGTCAGTCCCAGCTCCACCAGATTCATAGTGGGAATGTTTGTCAGAGATTGGGAATGGGTGACAGGTCACATGATGATTCCCTGTTGTGTTCACTTCCTCTGGGGCACCTGGCATTGGCCACTGTCGGCAGACAGGACACTGGGCTAGTTGGACCTTCACTCTGACCCAGTATGGCCGTTCTTATGATAGACTAGAGAACCTTTCACTTCAAGGGTCTCGATCTCCCACTCTGTCCAATTTTTTGAAGGCCCTGTTCCAATCTTTCTTTCACCCCAACTATCTTGGATATTTTCCATAGCAAAACGGGTGCATTGTCGCTCTTTCCCTTTAAATGACATGGATTGTGGCTGCTGTTGCAGAATTGGACGCATAGCTTCCAGCTGCAGAAGGGAAGTCAACATCTCTGGAAGGGTGAAAACAAGCCTGGGCTAGCATTCCTGTCCCTCGTTTTTTAGAAGGCTTTGAGAAACTGGGTGTGTGCAGTAAAGCACTCCCTAGGCTGTTTGAAAAGTCATAACTAGCATGTATCCCATGATTTACCTCAGGTCTCCCTGACCTTTATTAAGTAATATGCACATATGGCAGAGCATGTGTCACCTAACTGCACCTCCAAGGGCTTTACAAACACTAATTCAATCAGACAGTACCTTGGGAGGAAGGTACTACTTCCAGTTTGGAGAGAAGTCTGTCAAGTTTGAGGCACATGAGTAGAAGCTAGAAACCTGGAGGAATCCCAGTCCCCAGCTCAATGAACACAACTCCTTCCTTCTGCTCTAGTACTGTATAAGCACATGGGAAACCCATCCCTGGAGGATCGTGTCAAGATACTGTGCACACATGCGTTGTTCAGTACTTAGATACTAACAGGACAGTCCCTAGATAGAGGCGAAAGAAGGCAAATTGATATTGTTTGTTTTTGCCAACTTTATCTTCAAATGCTCAAACTTCTGTCTGCTTTGTGACAATTACCTCGTTGTTGGTAATGGGCGTGAAAAGCTGCCCCTTTTCAAACTGGAATTGAATAGTTACTGACAGAACAAATGGGACAAAACTGTTCCCGGCAGGGCCGGCTCTAGGTTTTTTGCCACCCAAGCAAAAAATTTTTTGCACTCCCCCCTTTTTTTGTTGGCTTTTACACGTTTGTACTTTGCAATGGTTTGTTTTTGTTTTTGTTTTCAATTTTATCCTGGCATTTTAGCCCTATAAATAGCAAATATCATTTTAATTATTTTGTTTTCTATAAAGGCAAAGGCGCTTCAAGTAAACTCCCCCTCCCCTTTCACTCGCTGCTGGGTCACAACAGCCTTTTCCCAGCCCTGTCCAGCCCCTCCTATGGACAAGCACCCCTCACTCCCGACCCACAGGGGGAGCAGGGTGCAGGGACAGTGCAGAGCCAGAGGGGCATGGGAACAGGGGGAGCAGGGTTCACCGTGGGGAATGGGAGGCGCAGAGCCAGAGGGGCACAGGGAACAGGGGGAGCAGGGTTCGCCATGGGGAATGGGGAGGCGCAGAGCCAGAGGGGCACGGGGAACAGGGGAAGCAGAGGGACTGGGATGCTGGGGTGCGCAGAGCCAGAGGGGTGGGGGGAACAGTGTGGGGGGTACAGGGGTGGCGCGAGGAATGGGAGGCGCAGAGCCAGAAGGATGCAGGGATCGGGGGGAACAGGGTGCGGGGTGCAGGAGAGGCATGGGGAATGGGACACGGGGAACGGGGAACAGGAGGAACAGAGGGATCGGGGTCTGGGGCAGTGCGGGGAATGGGGGGCACAGACCCAGAGGGGCACAAGGAAAAGAGGCTGCGGGGTGCAGAGGGGGCGCAGAGCCAGAGGGGCACAGGGACCGGGGTGCAGGGGCGGCGCAGGGAATGGGCAGCACAGAGCCAGAGGGGTGCAGGGATCGGGGGGAGCAGGGTGCAAGGGCAGCGCAGAGCCAGAGAGTCGCAGGGAACAGGGAGAGCAGGGGGACCAGGGTGCAGGGGAGCAGAGTGCAGGGCGCAGGGGTGGTGCAGGGAACGGGCAGTGCGGAGCCACAAGGGTGCAGGGAGGGCTGGGGCGGGCACAGCAAACCGAGCGGCTGGCAGGGAACGGTCTCTCGCCGGCGAAGGGGACTGGGGCCGCGGCAGGACTGGAGCCGGTGGGGCAGGGAGGAGCCTGGCCGTGCCGCGCTCTGCAGCCAGCTCCCGGGGACATGCAGCCAGAGCCGAGCTCCTGCGGCCCTTTAAAATCAGCGGGGCGGGGCCGGGCATTGCCGGGGGCGGCTGCTTAGCTGGAAATGCCGCCCCTGGAAATATGCCTAGAGCCGGCCCTGGTTCCTGGACACCATCCCAGAAAGCATGGTAGCAGCTTGGTGGAATCAGATCTCAGTCATGCTGGTACTGAAGATGGTGTCCCATTTGCTGTAGCAGCTACCCTGTTTCAACACCAGTCCGGCAGGGACCCCTTGTCAGTAGTGGGTCATTTGCTTAGTGTAGACGTGGCTAATACCCAGCCCCAAGCAAAGCAGAGTATCTTGACATGCTGCCCAGCCACATCTATTTTAATGCTGGATTTTTGTTTCTCATATCAGGCGCTTCTGGGAGAGTCGGGAGGATGAGCAGCAGGGAGGTCTCAGCACCATAATACAAGAGCTAGTGTCACTTGTCTTCTCTGGCAGCAGTGGGCTGGGAGGGGACTCAGGTAGATTATTTGCCTTGCCATGTGCCAGTCCAGTAATGCCGGCAGAAGACAGGCTTAGATGATCTCTGGGGCTCCAGAGGTGCTCTGCCAGCAGATACATTGTATCAATGTGTCTCTTGAGGGCCACTATCTAAGTTCTGCTCGGGGCTTCTTACAAGCTGGGTGTGTTGTCCACAGTGGCACTCCCCATCCTAGGGAGATTCTCTGCCAAAAAGGGCACGGCTGGGTTTACACAGACTTCTGCTTCGATGCTGCCGTTCCTGAGGTGGCTTGGGGAATTGAGCTGCTGCGGGGGCTCAGGGACTCCCCAGGAGCTACCGTCCCTAGAGCAGCCCCCGCCCACCTGACTGCGGGGGGCTCTGCAGCTCCAAGACCTCATGGCCTCCCCTTCTCCAGAACGCATCCCCTCTGCTGAGGTTCAAGGAAGAGGCAGGCACAATAGGACCGTTTCTATCAACCAGATACAGCCCCACACTAGAAGGAATTTTTCTCCAGTCGTCTGTGTCCACTTCACACCAGAGTCTTCCTCTTCCACTGCAGCTGGGGTCAGCACTCCAGCTACAATACTCTGCCCCCTTGCTCTAGAAGAGCTGCCAGCAGGTTGTTCTCTGGAAGGGCCACTTTGCATTGGAATGCCGCCCCCCCCAAAGTCCAAAACTGTCTGAACCAGTAATGGGCAACCTAGGCTAGTGAGTGTGCCCCACGAGTGGCCCTCCTCCATCTCAGTGGGTTGCAACATTGTCGTGACCAAGATGGCCACCGAGGATAGTTTTGCTAACTGCACTTGCGTACCTAGAATTGGTGGGGTGTGCCAGCTGAACCTTAGCAACATTTGGGTTGGATGCGGAGGGCATGCAGGGCTTTTACAGTCAATGTTGAGTGCAATCAGCACACATGTCATTTCACGTGCCCTGGCTTTATGTCATTTTATTAATACCGGCAGGGAAAAAATTACGTGGATGGAAACCAGTGAAATCTGACCATCCTGCGTGTGGGCAAGAGTGAACAAAATGTCTCGCAGGCCACGCACAGAACTCCAACGGGCTACTATGTGACCCTGAGGCCGCAGGTTGTGCACCACTGGGCTGAACCTCTCTCAACAGACTGCAAAGTCTGTCTCTTTCAGTAAGCATGGGAAAAGGGCTGATGTAATTAAGGGACGGAGATTTCAGTTTGGGTAAAAAGTGTTGGGTGAGGTGGGAATTTCAATTCTCCCTGAATCTGCCGAATGTCCATGCAAGATGTTGTGAGAGTCTGGGGAAGAAGAACTGTCACTACTTTGATTGTGTAACTCCTCTTTATGGTGTTTTTAAATGTGCAAAGGCACTTGGCTCTCTGGCTAAACATCCCACCAGAGCTGAGTTCTCAAATTTAACTAAATAATTAATCTTTGGTTGTATAAATTGGCTAATACCGTTTTGGATGCTGTAAAAAATGAAAAAAAAAAGGCAACTGACAATAAGAAGATACAAGTGTGTCATGAGTCAGTCCCACTCGAGTCATCGAAAAAGATTCCTCACGGGTATCACCAGATCTGCAGTCATAAAAGCTGTTTCCTGGGCAAGGTTCAAGCCTCTTGCAAAGAATCCACTTTCCCTGTTCTGTTATGAAAGGCTTGGGGGAGAAAAATCCATCCATCCGCTCTCCCTTTAGAACATTCCATCTTTTCTGCTCCATATGGTGTTGTCTGTTATTGGGGGAAAGTAAATGAGACATTACAAATCTCAAGCACCAGCATCTGCCTTTCTCTCCCTATCTCATGAGCAAAGTCCTCTGGACGAAGCTAAAGTCTGAAAGTCTCAGAAGGGTAGCGTTGTTAGTCTGTAACATTAAAAACAAGTAGTCCTGTAGCACCTTAGAGACTGAGGTTTTGTGGGAAAAATCCACTTCTTCAGATGAGCTTGAGTGGGAAAAAAAGGGTGGACCCAGCATTTATAACAAAAAAAAGGGAGGAGGGGGAAAAAGGAGACCCAGAATGCATAACAGAAAAAGGGAAAGGAAACAAATACTGGTCAACTGTAGTGCAGGTGCTAATGAGGCTAACTGAGTGCGCTGAAAGTGTCCCATCATTAGCTTTTGATGTCAATGAAGTGTTAAATGTAGTTAATGTCTTTGTTCAGGCCCAGGGAAACAGTGTCAAATTTACATTTCCTTGGGCCTGAAAAAAGACATTAAGTGTATGTCTACACTGCAAAGTTAATTTGAAATAACAGCAGTTAATAGCTGTTATTTAATAGCTTCTATACATGCTTCTTTAATAGCTTCTACACATGCAAATGGCTTCATTTAATAGCTTCTATACATGCAAACCGCTATTTCAAAATTAATTTGAAATAGCGGAGCGCTTACTTCAAATTTGGTAAACCTCATTCTAGAGGAGTAACGCCAAATTCGAAATAGCTATTTCGAATTAAATACTGTGTAGACACTTAATTCGAAATAGGGGGCCTCCAGCCCTTCCCAGGGAGCCCTGGTGGCCACTCTGGGCACAACCAGGAAAACTTACTCTCCTCTCCCTCAGCCCCGGAGCCCTTAAAGGGGTAGACTCTGGCCACAGTGCCTGTACCAGCTCCAAGCCTGCCAGCCCAGAGCCAGAAGTGGCCACCGGGGCCCCTGACCCAGTGGCCCCAAAACATGAGCCAGCAAGCCACTGGCAGCCAGCCCTCCACTGCTCCCCAGGAGCAGTCTGCCAGCTCCCAGGAGCCTGCCAGGGCTGGAGAAGATGGGTGCCTTCCTGGTCCAGGGTGGAGATCATGGACCTTATTCAGGTTTGGGGGGGATGCCCCCAATGTCCATGATCTCCGCACTAGATGGAGGAACGCGGACGTCTATGGCAGGATAGCTGCCAGCCTGGCCACCAAAGGCCACATGCGAACCCAGGAGCAGGTTTGCATGAAAATCAAGTTGGTCTGGCGAGACCCCCAACCCTGGGCCCTGAGCTTCCCCTCCCCCTTCTTCCCCTTGCTTCCCCCTTCCAGCTTCCTCCTCCCAGGTTTCCCCCTCCGCTCTCCCACCCTCTCTCTTCCCCTCTCCCACCTCCTTTTCCCAGTCTCCCCAGAGGTTCATCCCCCCCCAGTTTTGTTCAATAAACCCAGTTTCTATTTTTGAACATACGTGTCTTTTGTTTGACATCAGGAAGGGGGGCTAGGGAGGGATAAGTGGAAGGACGTGAGGGAGGAATGGGACCCGAGCCCCCAGTGGGGAGGACTAGGGTGGCTCTGAGGGCTCCTTTGGGTGGACGCTCTCCCGCAGGACCTCCTGGATCCTGACAGCCCCCCGATGGACTTCCCGGATGGCAGCCTGCAGCAAGTGCAGCTGGGCTGATGGCAACGACCCCATGAGACGCACTGGCATGCCCAGGGGCAGCTCTGGCTCCATGTGGCCGAGTGCTGTGGTGTCCCGAGCGTGGGCACTCAGGGTACTCCAAGACAGGACTGCTTTGCTGTCCCTCATTGAGGTAGACAAGCAAGCGGGGAACCCTGAGAACTGTCTGTCCAGGGTGGGGGTAGGGTCCCTTTAAGCACAGAGCTCAGTTAGCCCCAGGCAGCAGCCCCACACTCTAAGTCCTAACCTGATGCCCTGCCAGCACTGGTTCCGGCCAGCCTTAACTTCGGTTCAGGGTCCACTCAGTGTAGACACGCTATTTCGAAATAGGCTTTGTGTGTAGATGCGTTAATTCGAATCAGCTTAATTTGAATTAACTATTTTGAATTAACTCGAATTAACGCTGTAGTGTAGACATACCCTAACTGAGTACCAGTACTAGTCTATCAGTGCTAGTATATCAAAAGAAGGGAGTTAATTATCAAGTATAGGACTAGTGTTAAGGGGGCCAGTTCAGTCAGGATGGAGGTAGCTCACTCCCAGAAGCTTAGAGGGATGTGTGGCTACCCACAGGGGAAATTGCCTTTGTAGGGAGAGAACCATTCTAAATCCTTATCCAGCTCTAATTTGAGTGTGTTGAAATTTGAAATTTTCCACAAGAAAGTTTCAACTTTATTAAAAAAAGTTGTTGGGAAGCTCAAAGAGGACAGCTCCCTGACTGGGGCTGCTGTCATTGCATTTTCTGTCTGCAGCCAGCAAGGCAAAAAACTCCATTTCAATTCGTTCAAAACTGAAATGTTATGGAAATCCCCTCCTGCGACGCATGTCCAAGTACAGGATGAAATTTCTGTCAAAAAGTGACATTTATCACAGGAAGGCACTTCCATTTTCCAGTTACCTATAATCATGACTCTTTCCACTCCCACTGTTCTTCAGGGCTCTGAGACCCTCAAAGAGAGAGAGATCAACTTGAATTCAGTGAGTAGAGACCAGTGTTCCCTGTAAGCTGAGCACTAGGGTGGCCACCCAGAAGAGATTCAAATGATACCCAGCTGATTAGCAGAGTGCCCACAGCACCCATAGCCAGAAGCATGTGTTTCTATGGGTAGTACACATCTGCACATACCTTAGTGCACATAACAAAATGTATCCCACGCATGGATGAAAAAAATTAGAGGACACATTAGTAGAGACCTGCAATTTGCACTCAGCTCTTTCATAAAAATTGATAAGTAGAATGAAAATATTTAAAATTATATCTTCGTACAAATGGTGTAACAGCACTAGCAAATGGAAATGCTACGTTCACAATATAGGGTAATTATTATGGCTATTATGTTTGAAAGCACCCATCCTCTTTTCCGTGCTTTCAAAATAGTAAAGAAAGCTCAGTTTCTGACCCAAAAGACAGACTAAGACGACCTTGGTTGAGGTAATGTAAAGGTCCAATAATACAAATTATTTTGTGTGTGTAAGTAATGTCTACAAATTATTCCTGATTCCTCACAACCTACTTGTAACACTGCTCTACAGCCAAAATGCTTCTGAAATAAATGTAGTCAAACTTTACTAATTCTGGGTCACCAAGAATGAAAATGATGCTTAAAATTGTTGATTGGCTCTAGTTTTCAAGATATGCTATTGGGTCAGTATATACGACCCTTGACTTGGCGGAGGATAAGTGAGTTATAAAGGGAAGGGATCTCAATTTAAACCAGAAATGACTAAAATACATCTTTGACTGGATCTATGAATAAATCTATGACTGGGTTTGGACAGTACTTGCTTTTTAGGCATAACAATGAATGATGCAATGTGAAGCTGGTACGCGTCATACATGATATGAATTGCATCATGTTATTCCTAGAAGTCATGTTATTCCTTGCGATCATAACGAAGCTTACATCACTCTGCTGAACAAATTGCCCTATATCAGCTCTAGAAATCATACAGTGTCGTGCTCTCTTATTTGTCAGTGTTTGATTTTGCAAAGGAACACATTTCTGTTTAGCCAAAGTGAGCAGAGATGCCTCGTACTTGTGTGAACAGTGCAGATAACTTCTGCTATGTTTGTGGTGAAGTGACTTTTGCATCACAAAAGCACAGTATAACCACTATGGTTAAGAAAGGCTATCACCTTTATTTTGGCTGCAAAATTGGAGATCAGGACAAGAGGTAGGCCCCACACATATGCTGCAACACTTGTGCAACAAATCTTCGCCAGTGGTTGAACAGGAAAAGGAAACCTATGCCTTTTGCAGTGCCAATGCTTTGGAGAGAGCCAACCGATCATACCAGCAATTGTTACTTCTGCATGGTGCCTCCAGTTGGGAAAGGTGTGTCGAAGAAAATGTGGACTGTGCATTATCCAAACATTTCATCAGCTATACGCCCAGTACCCCACTGAGAAGGACTGCCGGTTCCTGATGCACCAGAATCATTCTCACTTGAGTCAGACGAGGAAGAGGAAGAGGAAGAGAATGAAACTTCTGGTCCTGAACCATCAGTCACAGGACCCACATTTTCTCCCATCCTCCTCCTCTGAACCACACCTCATAACACAAGGTGAACTGAATGACTAAACTATATACATAATAGTTTTTTGCCTTTTGTTTCATAATAAATTTTATTTATATAACCCTTTTGCTGATTTTTAAAGTGTTACATAAACAGGACAGGTGAAATATTATCATGTAAAGCAACCATAAACACATGAAAAGACCTAGGTTTACAATTTATTATTAAAACTCTACTATCTACACAATATACATAGACGTAAAATGTAAAAACAAATATCTTGGAAACAGTAGCCAATCAGTTGTTTTAATTGTCATATTTGAATTCAGCACAACAAAATACATAATAAATAGCACATTTTATCTCTGAAGCAGACGACTTCTAAAAAATTGTAGACCAGTGTAATCAGCCATTTTTCTTATAGGCACCACAGTCTTTAGAAGAGATTTAAATGTAGAAATGATAATTATGTGACTTAATATGGCCTGCAGCCACAAGGCCGTAGCCTTGACTTTCCAAGGACCGCCTTCCCAAGTCACTGAGGTGCACTACATGCTCCATGCTATTAAATCCCAGCACTTCCCCAAGCAATCACTGTCAGATATACACCACCAAGGCTCTTCCCTACCCTCCCAGCAGAGTCCACTTCTTGCTTCACACTTCTACATGGCTGGAAAGAAGATTAACTGAAAGCTTAATAAGAAATAAAGGGACTAAACCACAGAGATTTTTGAAGAAGGCTCCATGCCAAAAGGTATAATTTCTGGGCCAGAAGGTGGGGGTGGGGAGCATGTGTGTCCCTCAGCCAGGCATATACCTTTTGTTCTGCAGCATTCCCCGAAGTCAAGCTCCCTACCAATAATCAGAATGTGAAGGGCAGCTGCAAATACAGACTTGTTACTATGGCATCTAAGAGCAGGCGGATAAGTTTAACATTCACAGCTAGTCTGTGCCACAGGAAAGCCGGGAGGCTGTTGCAATCCCAGGTTTTTCACCACTCCCACAGCAAAACTTTGGCCTCAGTCATATGTACCTACTCCCTCCCCCCACCTTTGCTGCTCCTTCCTGTTTAAATGCTTTCATGCAGCTCCACAAGGGTCCCAGCAAAGAGGTAATTGACACTCGGAGACACAAATCCTTTCAGGAAATTTACCTTCCCTTTGCACAAGAAAAAAACGAGCTTGGCTCCATCTACCCACACTGGATGAAATAATCTATTAACTGCGTCCTACAGCTCGGGGAGAGGCCCACAGTGGCAGATAATACACATCACCTGCTTGTTACGGAGGCGCTGACGTGGGAATTCCGTACTCGTTTCACCAGCATCCTCCCTGAGGTGAATTTTATTTATCTGTGTTGTAATCGGCGGTTATGAAACACAAAGACTGTACCGCTCGGGTGGGGCAAAGCAGGAAGCTTTCCACGCACAACGCCAGCGGTGTAGATTGAGCATCAAGCCGAATGACTGTCTTGTTGCCAAGTCAAGGCTTCAGGCCCTGAGTTTCAAGGCCATCAACAGGCAAGACCTCAGTTTCATGAGCAGTTGAATCGCCAGCCACACCCTGCAAAAGACAGCTGTGGTGAAGGGTACTGTCCGAAGCCCTGGGACAGACGCTGTTGCTGGAGTGTCCGGGGCAGCTGAGCTTAACTGGAAAAGAACATAAGAAGGGCCATATTGGGTCAAACCAAAGGTCCATCTAGCCCAGCATCCTTTCTTCCAACAGTGGCCAATGCCAGGTGCCCCAGAGGAAGTGAACAGAACAGGGAATCAAGTGATCCCTCTCCTGCCATCCATTCCCAGCCTTCTACAAACAGGCTAGTGGCACCAGTAAACTTAGAACAGGGTTAAGTGCATATTATTGTAAAGTTTTTCCCCTTTTTCTGAACCAGGCCATGGCTCGTTCCCACAATGGCAGGGCCACTTGTCCCTACATCGCAAGTAGGGCATGGTAAAGAGTTGTTTGCAAGCTTTCTTTCATGCTGCTAACACTGGCTGACTATCACACAAAATTTGTCAAAAATGGAGGCTCAACAAGCTGGGACCTGACTTACAGACCCTTCTGTGTTACAAACCCAGCTGAAGTCAAGAACTACACATAGAGCAGATGATTAGCAGGGAAGTTCATCTTGCTGAGCAAACAAATCAGGCATGCAAAGATTTTCTGCTTAGGGAAAATGTTTAAATTGGAATTAGAATCACTGGTGCATTGGATACACACCCACAAAGAGAGGAATTCCTGGTTATAGCTAAGTGCTGCAGTTACTATAATACCGATCTGGGTTGCAATAACATTCTTATTGTGTGTGCAGTGCATTTGGAGTGCATAGTGCTGTACAGACATGAAAGACAACAAGGACAAATCTTTTGTTGATAAAAGTCTGCACAACTCCACTGACTTTAGTCAAGTTGTACTCCCCATTTTTACCAACAAAAACTTTGAGATTTTAAATCTCTTTAGAGTGAAGAATTTGGACTGTATCCTCTACTATTACAAATTGGCAGCACTTCACTGAAGTCAATGGAGCTGACTGTACACACTTACACCAAGAGAGAATTAGGCCCCTTATGATCATCCTTTACATCCTCAGGTGTGATTATTCCTCAGAAGGAGTTAGTGCAAATTCTACTAACCTGCTTGACTGGGGTGAGTACTTATTTGATGTAGAAGTAAAATATGAAACTGCTTTTCATTATCATGCCAAAAAAGTAGTCAAATAGACTTTGTGCCTATGCTGGTAAATTTGTTAATAAATTCCTAAGCAGGCCCGGCCAAAGGGTTTGCAGGCCCCAAAGCAGGATGCTGGGAGCAGGGTCCAGGCCTGACTGATGGATGGTGAATATTCAGCGGTGCGGGCTCCCAAAAGTGCAAGCCCAAGGCATTTGCCTTGCTCACCTTGCTCTAGGGCTGGGCCTGTTCCTAAGTTTGTGTTAAAATTCCTGTTTCAACCCTCTCTCAAAAGTGTGCATCAAGTCCCAGTTTTGGAACCCAATTACCATATTGGAAGACCTAGTTAGCAGAAGTCCATCTATAGATTTAAATTCTCCTTTCTCTCTCAACAATGCCAGATGGTTTGGAAGAAAGTATTAAATCCCCATAATGCATTAATCAATAGCGCAGTTCTATGCCATCAAGAAATAACTTACATAACCCCAGATAGTGATATGATTATGTTCTGAGCCATAATTAATAGCCCCGATCATTTTTCTTCTGCTATAACCTGCAAATACTAATCCTTTAAAAAAATATTACTACCTCATGGAAGTGAGTTCCAAAAGTAAGCAATATATTACAATAAGGATAAGACCAATTTTTTTGGTGAGACTACAACACTGGCAGCCTTCTTGCCCAAAGATGAAGATTACCAAGTAAATAGCACAGATAGAGCTATTTTTAGGATCTCAAGTAAACCTGATCACAAAATGGGAAGAAAAGTACAAGCTTTGGTAGGAAGACATGAAAGATCACAGGGAACAAAACTAAAGTCTCTCAGTACGATTATGAATGTCCAAAGTTATAACATAACAAAGCCTTAGATGACACTAAGTGAAATTTAAACAAATATTCTTCTGTGTTATAATAGCTAGAACAAAACCCATTAGCAAATTTAAATTAATCCTGCTCCAGGCATTATGATACACTATCAGTTACTTCCTTATCCCACGGGAAATATTTCTCTATTGCTGTCAGTCAATTGCTTCAATGCTTAGCGTTTACCAATTGCATTATATATATTGATTTTTGATGAATGACATCTCTCTCTGGGCTATTATGCTTTTGTTTTCAAACCTTATTTAAATTGTTCAACTATTTTTCAGTAAAATAAATGCAAAATGTTTATTCTCCAAAGGCAGTAAACAGAGATCTCAGGTCTAGTTTCTATGACAACCCCACTTGATACAGCAAACCTAGATTATCTCTAATGACAGACATGAAGTTTAAATTGCACATTCTGCACAAACAGTGCACTGTTGACCTTTTATTGAAAAATGGAATACAGTATGATTAGCATAATGTGCCATGTGAAAAGGAAAGGCATAGAATAATGCAGAGTGGACTCCAATCATGAACTGCAATGCTAATCTTTAACAAACTATTTGCCAGGACATGAAGCTCTGAAAATTAAGATTTACCCAGATACAAATTGCAAATCCTGTAAGATATGACGTAATTGCATTAAATAGTTCTCAAATAACACTTGCTGCTTCTGCTGTTTTTGTCTCTGGTTGTTGCACCAAGCAGAGGAATAAGAATGGATGAGGAAATACAGCCGTTGTGCAGAAAACAAAACAAAAAACCCCCAGAACCTATGAGAACTATTTTGAAATTTCCTGAAGGCATAGTTTCCTCTTGCTCACAGATACATTTCTAGAAAGACTATATCGTTCTGCTCTTTTCAATCACGTGTTTGCTGCTGGAATCTGTTTGCTTCAGTAGGATGAGAATTTGCATGTGTTATTCACCAAACAGCAGTTCATCCATCTATGAGGCTGCAAGAAGATAAAGCAGGCACTTTGCTTCACACAGCTGGAGACAGCTTTGGGTAGGACAGAGAGAGATGAAATTGCCTTGGCTCCCTTTGAATTTACTGTCACTGCTGCAAGTTTCAGGAGGCTTTGAATAGCCAAGTAAAATTCATTAGCAGCACTCCTACTAGCATCAGCATCGATTTACAAAATGCTGATATTTTAGAGGGCTTGGCACGTGCATGGAGATTCCCATTAGTGTTTGTAAGAGTTGCAAGGCTTTTAAGAGGCTAGCCAGCTATTGAGTTTGTTCCTTTACTTCACTTGGTAGCATGCCTTTCATTTTCCTTCCTTTACCATTAATGGGAGGAAGGGAAAGGGAGGCAGTAAATACTTACAGCTTCTGAATGAAATTTCAACTCACTTATATTCAGTGCAACTGTCTGGAGACCACTGATCAATAATCCACATTTGGGTAGTGTAGTTGGTGCCATAGGGGACTGGTAACAGCATACTGAGCCTCTCTTCTGAATTTGGCCTAGCACAACACTAACCAAAAGTAGTTACCATTTGACTGCTGATCTATGGTCTACACAAAGAGTTGGTGGTGTCAGTTCAGTTCCCATGGAAAAAGTACGAACACCACAAAACGAATAAAAAACCTCACCCGTACATTACTGGCAGCCTCAGGTTGACGAGAGACTGAAGGGCCAATGACCACCCCTCTGAGTGCTCAAAGGTGGCCTTAGAAAATGGCTTCTTGCTGTCAGCGATCAATAACAGTAAGCCCTACCCCAGTGATTTCCAACTACTGCTCTAGACAGTTTTCAACTGTTAGAGGAAGCCTGAGAGGTGCCATGTTTCACGAAGTCTCTGTCACTGCAACGCCATTCAGAGTGGTTTCATGCCCTCCACATTGGCAGTCAAACTGTTTTCATTGCTTAGTAAGGCACCCTCTGCAATGGATTGCATCCTTAGTGTAGATGAACCCTAAGAGTTCATGGGCTCTTAAAATATGAACTGTTGCTTCTATGTTTAATCTATTCTGAGGACAGGTGGAGGACTTCAGGCTTCAGGGCTGTCCACTGGGTATCTTTCAACAAGCATAGTACAATCTTTATAAATTCCAACAATGAGATGTCTTGGACCGCAGCCAGCCCTAAGGAAGGACTGACTGAACTACAGACTTCCTCCAATAGGAATTTTACTTGCAATAAATAGACTGACCTGATTTAGGATGTAAGATAAGGAAGCGTGTGGACATTCTGCTACTTCTCCCAACCTCTTTTACTGCTGCACACCACAGTAGCACGTGCACACTTCCATACTGAGGGTCTTTAATCCCACAAGATCTTGTGCAGATGAAAGTTGGCTTTGGTGAACCCATTCCGTAAGCGGACTACATGGCTTGAGCTGTCTGTCACTCAAAATCCATTAGACTGTTGGTATATGTTTTAATGAGCTCTGCTAAAACCAATACATTCTGAGAAACAAAAAAAAAAATACAGTAGAAGTCTTGCTTGTTTTAAACATATTTAAACAGAATTTTGCAAGCATTTGCCCTCTCCTCATATGTCTAAACATAAGCAAGTGAGTGTTGGTACAGACAGGAAAGACAATAAGTTATATACTATCTAAGTATAGTATCTCATTATCAGCTTCTTTAGCAAGCCAGTATCTTCCGTCTCCTTTTGTCACTACAACATTTCTTCAATTTCCCTTTTAGTATTTTTAGACAGGACACAGATTGAATAGTTTTGGTTCCTCCTGGTACAATTCCTTCCCACTTCACATTTCTTTAAGGTGCCCGTTCTCACAGCTCTTGCCCCTTGTACTAATACTTAAAACCAGCCAAACAACTCACATGTAACAAATCCAGAGAGAAAACATTTCCGATATAAACCCAAAGTTATTATTCACCTTGATCAGAGCATGAAGATACTCCACACATTTAGCCCTCCTCCACCCATTCCCTCCAAGGCTGGAGAAAAGGAGTCCTAGGCCCACCACATCAGGGATCAAAGGATCCAAGTCCCTACATAATCATATGCAAATTTCTACCTCCTCTACTCCTTTAAATGACCATTGAAGGAATACAGCAATTATATCCTGAGCCTGAAAATAGACCATTAGGGCAGGCAACAGAGGTTGTCTAAATCTTACACCCTCAAACAACAGTGGGATTGTGTTGACGCTCTTGCTTTCTGTGCTTTGTTCTGACCTCTGGTCCTCCCACCCCATAACATATCAACTCCTCCTGAAAGCCCACCATTGACTAGTGCCTCCATCTCTCCTCCAGATCTTACTCCCCCACACCTGAGCTCTTGCTATCACTTCTGGAAAGGCCAAGGTGATGGGCAATCTCAATTCGGTAATAAAGAGATGCTTAGAAACCTACTTGCGTGAATTATTCCCTGTCTAGTAAACTGGGTCTATTAAAAACACTGAAAGTTCATGCTCATGCAACAATCATCTTTCTATAATTAAGCAAACCCTCCAGCTTCTGAAAGTCAAACAACTGAATCACCACTTGTTTTTAAATGGTTTTTAGCCCCACAGCCCAGACAAGTGTCTTCTTATTCCCTGCCTGTTTATTCTTTGAAATGTAACTGGCTTTCTGAAATGCTAGATATGTAAAAAAGGTTCTTCCTGCTAGGTGTGAAAGGCAATTATTTCTATGAGCCAGCAAGAGCCATTACTGCTATTTAATCACCTCCCAAGTTTTCTGTAAGATTGTGCCTGTAATTGTGTTGTCTGTCAGAGTGATTGTTTTTCCATTAAAAATGGAGAATACTTGCAGTAAATAAAGTCAGTGGTCAGACTAAGCACATGGCAAAACATGGAAAAAGACATCTAGAAAGAGACATTAACAACAGAGCCAAAGCACACAGATTTGATGGTTTGTTCACAGAGGCTCTCAAAAGCGCCTTGTTAACATGGTGCCCTTTGGGCAAAGACTCTCTGATTTCAATCCTAAAACAAGAGTTCCTAACCTTCTTCCTTGTGAAGCTAGCCCAGAAAATTCAAACCTAGCCCAGAAAACCCAAATAAAGGGAGACCCTGTGCATTACTGACTGTGGCAGACATCTTTTGGGAAAGACTCTTGTGAAAATTTGATAGCACACCACTATAAAATGTACATAAGAACATAAGAACGGCCATACTGGGTCAGGCCAAAGGTCCATCTAGCCCAGTATCCGATCTTCCGACAGTGGCCAATGCCAGATACCCTAAAAGGAGTGAACAGAAACAGGTAATCATCACATGATCCCTCTCCTGTCACCCATTTCCAGCCTCTGACAAACAGAAGCTAGGGACATTCCTACCCATCCTGGCTAATAGCCATTGATGAACCTAAGCTCCATGAATTTATCTAGTTCTTTTTTGAACCCTGTTAAAGTCCTGGTCTTCACAACATCAGGTTTGGTGGTCCAGTTACTGGACAGTTTCCTGGCAACTCACTTTATGGGCTGCCACTTTATGGGCTGGGGAGACAAGAAGCCTCTCGTTCCCATCTCCCCAGATAAGTAAATGAAGGTGAAGTGTACAGGTACAATATCAAATATCAACTTCATGTTTTACATAACTCAAATACAGTACAATTCTGACTTGATGAAGTGGTATCTATTTTAACTCTGTGAATATACTGAAGCTAGTTGCAAGATAGAGATTATTTTAACAATATGAAATCAAGCCAGTTTTACAGGTCATGTTTTTCAGGTTATTTTGAAATGTAAAGACAAAACCTACACACACACACACACACACTCACAGGAAAGGCAGCTGCATTAAAGAAAAAAAAAAAAAAAACACACGATACTCATCAAAACAGTTTCTGGTTCAAGTGTGATTTGAAAGGATGCCAAACAGTATGAATAGTTAATGATTGTGTTTGGCATCTAACACTCCATTCTTGGTGAAAAGTGTATTGGATTCTAAAGTATTTGATCATCAGCATTTGAGAAGTTCTGGGAAACAGCTGTTTTCTATAGCGCAGATTCTTAAACAAAAGGCAGAAGAAAGCTCAAAAGCTGAAAAAACCTTTTTCTTCAGCATCTTCATTATCTGCTGTGTCTTATCTTTCCTTTCAGGCATGTTTCTTCATTGGAAACAACAGATTTGTTCTTTGCTTGAAGACACAGTTAACATAACAAAATGGCTAATGGCCTTTATCGGTGCAAACTTTCAAATGATTGCAGATATTTCTGACTTGTTAAAAGGCTGTATCAGAATTTGAGAATCATAGTTGTTATTCATCATACAGCCCATAGAAAACAAATTGAAGCCAGGTACAACTGGACTGGCAGGTGAAGGTGTCTGTAAACTTCTATCGACCCTTGACACCAGACAGGACGAAATCTCTTTCATTAACTTTAATGCTTTTTATATTAGGGCTTCACATAAAGAAATCCTGCTGGCTGCCAGGGTCAAAGAGTTCGAGATGTTTTGGCCACATCAACATTGCCCTGATGATTCTTTCTGACATGACCACAAGACTAATGAAAGGCTGTAAGAGGATTGTCTTTCAGCTGCTGGAGGTTTGGAATCAAGGTGGAGACACGTGGATAAAGGCAGGCTGTTTCTTTCATAGTGCTGTAGGAAAAGATAACTCTGGGCTGCTGATTGAGACTTAGATTTCTGTGTCTGTGTGAGTAATCCACGTGCACATCTCTTGGGTTTCTTTCTTCACTCTCCCATTTTGGTAGATGTGTTTCTGAGCTCCCTTTTCTGCATTGATTAGAGTCCCCATCTCAGGACACAAAGGCCTTCACTCCATGGAAGATTGCCATTCCCGTGATCAATCTCCCAGAGTTCAATTTTGCGAGTCTAGTCAGACTTGATAAATCAACTCAGAGGCTGCCCCCCCCCCCGGCATCCGGTACTTCTGTTCCTGCTCTTGCCAGGAGCCAGGGAAGGCGACAGGAGTGTCCTGCTGTGGGGATACCACCAAGCTTGTCTTAAGGTAAGCCAAGTCCAGCTATGTAGCTGGAGTCACATACCTTAATCTGAGCTCCCGGGTCTAGTGTAGGCCTGGCCTTAGGCACCACTCCCTCCTTATTCAATTCTCCCTTCACAATGCTTCTCCCAGGAGATTAGAATTTTAAAAACATAAATCAACGGGCTAGCTCATCTTCACCTCTGGCTTTCTTAGAGAATCCCATCGATGATGTATCTAGCTTTTAGTCCCCAGTAAATTACATCAACAGGATACAGTGTAGGAGAAGACATCCAACTGCAAGGACTATATTTGTGTGCGGCACAAACGGCTGCAGAGCATGTTGTCTGGGCTGAACAAGTGACCATATTTGTACATATATGGTCATTTTCATCACAGCCCAGTTTAACCATAGAAGATTACGTTTGGAAGAGACCTCAGGGGTCATCGAGACCAACCCCCTGCTCAAAGCCAGACCACCCCCAACTAAATCATGTCAGTCATGGCTTTCTCAAGCATGGCCTTAAAAACTTCTAAGGATGGAAATTCCACCATCTCCCTAGGTGACCTATTCCAGTACTTCATCACCCTCCTAGTGAAATAGTTTTTTCCCCTAATACCCAACCTAGACCTCCCCCACTGCAATTTGACACTATTGCTCCTCATTCTGTCATCTGTCACCTCTGAGAATAGCCTGCCTCGACCCTTTTTGGAACCTCCCTTCTGGTAACTGAAACCTGCTATCAAATCCCCTCTAATACTTCTCTTCTGTAGACTTCCCTCAGCCTCTTCTCATAAGTCATGTGCCCCAGCCTCCTAATAATTTTCATTGCCCCCCACTGGACTCTCTTCAATTTATTGACATCCTTTCTGTAGAGGGAGGCCTAAAACTGGATGCAATAATCCAGATGTGATCTCACCAGGGCCAAATAAAGGGGAATAATCACTTCCCTCAATCTGCGGGCAGTGCTTCTACTAATGCATCTCAATATGCTATTAGCCTTCTTGGCAACAAGGGCACATTGTTGACTCATATCCAGGAGCATCTTGTCCACTATAATCCCCAGGCCCTTTTCTGCAGAATTGCCACCTAGCCAGTTGGTCCCCAGCCTGCAGCAATGCATGGGATTCTTCTGTCCTAAGTACAGGATAATGCACTTGTCCTTGTTGCATCTCATCAGATTTCTTTTGGCCCAATCCTTCAATTTGTCTTGGTCACTCTGGACCCTATCCGTACCCTTCAGCATATCTACCTCTTCCTGAGGTTAGTGTCATCCATGAACTTGCTGAGGGTGCAATCCATCCCACCCTTCAGATCATTAATGAAGATGTTCAACAAAACTAGCCTCGGGACTGACCCCTGGGGCACTGCACTTGATACTTGCTGCCAACAAGCCATTGATACCTGTTGAGTATGACAATCTAGTCAGAGTTCCATTCACCTTATAGTCCATGCATGTAGTACTACTTTAACTTGCTGGCAAGAATACTCTGGGTGACCATACCAAAAGCTTTGCTAAGGTCATGGTCTGTCACGTCCACCACCTTCCCCATATCCACAGAGCTCATTATCTCATCATAAAAGGCAATGAGGTTGGCCAGGCATGACCAGCGGAGTGAACAGACTTGCTGGGCCCTGGGCAAAGGTGGGGGAGGGCCCAGCTCTATGCTCCCAGAAGAGGTGGGACCTCAGGCAGAAGGAGTAGGACTAGGGCAGTCAGCCCTCAGCGCTGCCCAAAGCACACCATGTCAGCCCCTGCCCCCAGAAGCCCTGAGCACTACCCAGACCCTGCCACACGGTGCTCCAGCAAATATTTAAAGGGCCCCAAGCAGCCGCCACCACCACTTGTGCAGTAGTGATGGCAGCAGCAGCCAGGCACCCTGGGCCCTTTTGAATCACTGGGCCCCGGGGCAACTGCCTCCTTTTCCCCTCCCATCGTGGGCGAGCCCTTGACTTGCCCTTGGTGGCTATTCCTGGTCACCTTCCTCCTCTCCTCCAAGTATTTCAAAATGGATTCTTTGAGGACCTGCTCCATGATTTTTCCAGGGATTGAGCTGAGGCAGACCAGTCTGTAATTTCCCAGATTTTCCTTCTTCCCTTTTTTCAAGATGGGCACTACATTTGCCTTTTCCCAGTATATCTGGGACCTCCTCTGATCACCACAAGTTTTCAAAGATAATGGTCAGTGGCTCTGCAATCACATCAGCCAACTCCCTCCGCACCCTCAGGTCCATTAGATCCGGCCCCATAGACTTGTCCATGTCCAGCTTTTCTAGATAGTCCTTAGCCTGTTCTTTCATGGGGAGATGGCTGCCCTCCCTCTCCCCATACTGTGCTGCCCAGTGCAGCCGTCTGGCAGCTGAACTTGTCTGTGAAGATCAAGAGGAAAAAGCATGAAGTGCTGAAGCTTTTTTCCACATCATCTGTTACTAGGCTCCCTTCCCCATTCAGTAAGGCTCCCACACTTTCACTGGCCTTCTTGTTATTAACATACCTGTAGAAACTCTTCTTGTTACCTTTCCAATCCCTTGCTAGCTGCAACTCCAGTTGTGCTTTGGCATTCCAGATTACACCCCTGCATGCTTGAGCAATATTTTTATACTCCTCCCTAGTCATCTGTTCAAGTTTACACTTTTTTGTAAATTTCCTTTTTGTGGAAAAAAGCAGCTCACTGAAGAGTTCTCTGTTAAGACAAGTTGGTCGCCTGCCATATTGACTATTCTTTCTGCACATTGACATGGTGTGTTCCAGTGTCCTCAATAAGACTTATTTAAAATGCAGCCAGCTCTCCTGAACTCCATTCCCCCTCACATTAGCTTCCCAGAGGACCCTGCCCATCAGTTCCCTTCTGTGATGGAGTCTAAGTCTGCTTTTCTGAAGCCCAAGGTTTGTATTCTGCTGCTCTCCTTTCTTCCTTTTGTGAGGATCCTGAATTCAATCATCACATGGTCAGTGCTGCCCAGGTTTCCACCTACTTGTACTTCTACCACTTCTTCCCTGTTTGTGAGCAGCAGGTGAAGAGGAGCATGACCCCTACTTGGTTCCTCCAGCTCTTGCACTAGGAAATTGTCCCCAACCCTCTCCAAAAACTTCCTGAATTGTCTATACGCTGCTGTATTCTTCTTCCAGCACAAGTCTAGATGATTGAAGTCCCCCATGAGAATCAGAGCCTGTGATATGGAAACTTTGATTAGTTGTCCAAAGAAAGCCTCGTCTACCTCATCGTCTTGGTCTGGGGGTCTACAGCAGATGTCCACCAAAACATCACCCTTGTTGCTCTTGCCTCTAATCTTAACCCAAAAAACCTCACAACAGCCTTTTTTCCAGTTTCATACTGGAGCTCTGAGCAATCATATTGTTCTCTGACATACAGCACAACTCCTCCATCTTTTCTATCCCACCCATCCTTCCTGCACAGTTTATACCCCTCCTTGACAGTGTTCGAGCCATGTGAGTTACCCCAGCAAGTCTCCATTATTCCAATCACATCATAGTTCCTTGACTGTGCCAGGACTTCCAGTTCTTCCTATTTGTTTCCTTGGCTTCTTGTGTTCATGTACAGGCACCTAAGATAACTAGCCAACTGCCCCACTTCCTCAGTAGGGTTCATGAGGCCTCCTCTGTTGCACTTGCTTCCTTGTGTTTCCTCCTGGTATCTGACATCTCCACTTACCTCAAGGCTTACATCACCATTCCCTGGTAAACCTAGTTTAAAGCCTTCCTCACTGTGTTAGAAAGCCTGCCTGTGACAATGCTTTTCCCTCTCTTCATCTGGTGGATCCCTCTCTTCTTAGTATTCCTTCTTCCTGGAACAACATCCCATGGTTGAAGAATCCAAGGCCCTCTGACAGCACCTGTCCACCAGACATTTACCCCCACAATCCGATGGCCCCTCCCTGGGCCTTTTCCTTCAAAAGGGAGGGTGGACAAGAAGAAGTCTTGTGCCTCAAACTCCTTTATCCTTCTTCCCAGAGAGTCTGCCGTGACCCATTCAAGGTTATTCTTGGCAGTATCATTGGTGCCCATGTGGATAAGTAGGAAGGAGTAGCAGTACTATGGATAGTTCGGTCTCGGCAGGCACTCCATCACATCCTGTATTCTAGCTCCAGGCAAGCAGCACACTTCTCGAGTTTCTCAGTCTGGACGGCAGATGGATAACTCCATTCCCCTTAGGACCGAGTCCCCGATCACCTCTACCCGTCTTCTCCATCTTGGGAGTGGTGGTCATGGAATCCCCACCCCAGCACAATGCATCCCAGGCCTTCCAGTTGATGGGGTCTCCTTGTGATCCCTTCACTCAGGTAACCCTTCCAAACCATTCTCTGCCACAGTACCTGTGCAGAGAGACTTAAAGCAATTTCTTACCTCTATCTGCACTGCAGGTACATGAGTTCTCCTCTTTCTTCCTCTGCAGGTCACATACTGCCAGTTTTCCTCCCTGCCCTGCACATCCCTCTCTGCTTCTTCAGCATGATGTGTCTGCAATATGAAACAGTGTCTTCCTGTAATTACGGTAATGCCCTTTGTTTTATTGTAAACGGGTCAGAGAACTGTTTGTGATTCTTGGACATACAATCTTCCCTCAGAGAACCTCTGTAAGACCCTCTTACAAGGGTCTTTAGCCCCCCTGTATGTTCAGTCTTTTACGGATTGACGGTTCTCATTACCTAGCAAGAGTGACCAAATGTGCCACAGAACCCAGCCTTAGCGGGTTCTAGCCATCCCTGTGCTCCATAGCACAGAGGAGACCAAAGCCATATGAGAAGGTTCATGGAAGAGGAAATGTGATTATTTCCCCCTTGTTAGAATCTACAGCACAGCCAGGGAGCTGGATGGAAAGCAGGAGAGGGCAGGGTTTAAGTATGCAGGTCTATTGACAGAGAAGTTAAGGGGGGCAATTGCCCCAGGGGCCAGCAATTCTAAAGGGCCCAGGGCTTCTGGCCACTGCCACCACTGCTGCAGCCACAGCAACTCCCAGAGCTCCAGGCCCTTTAAATTGCAGCCGCTCCGAGTGGCTCTAAGGTCTGGGGGGTGGGAGAGGGTGCTCTGGATGGTACTCAGGGCTGGCTGTCCCCAGCCCTTCCCCTTCCGGGAGTGCATACTCTGCCCAGAGGCCTGGAGTAGCCGTCAGCTCCCCTATAAGCAAGCAAAAGCCCCTCAAAGCATATTTCTCTTCCTAGTCTTGACACCTTTGTGACGCCTCAGAAGGAGGAGTCCGAATACAGCCTGCAGCTATCGCATTGTTGGAGTGGAAGAGGCTGCAACTGCTTTGCGGATCTAGAGCAGTGGTTTTTTTCCAACCTTTTTTCTCATGACCCAGTTGCAGAGAATTGTTGATGTCCATGAGCCAACATAATTTGACCAGAACGTGGGCTCCAGGATGGGGCTGAGGATGAGAGCTTTGGGGGCTCTGTCTGGCTGTCAGGGCTGGGGCAGGAGGGCTTACCTTGAGTGGCTCGTGGTCAGTGGCGCAGTGGGGGAGCTGAGGCAGGCTGCCTGCCTGTCCTGGCACCACAGGCCATGCTGTGCCCCAGAAGCAGCTAGCAGCAGGGTCCCAGCCACCTGGGAATGCGGAGCTAGTGCTCAGGGCAGGGGCAGTGTGTAGAGCTGGTGAGGAAAGGCACGTTATGGCTACACGTTAGCACTTCATATGCCACGGCCACCAGCAGACCCTCCAGTTACTGCAGTGACAGGGTTCTGAGTGCTGTACTTTTGTGATTTGGAACAGTCTATGCTGGCAGGTTCAAAGGGCTTGTCACTGCAGCCGGAGCTTACGTGGAAACTTAACCTTGGAATGATGGGGATCCTGGGCATAACTTATTAACAAGGACCATCTTCCTGCACCCTTGATTAGTTTTTGCTGTTATAGGGTCTCTGTTGTTCTCATATCCATGTTTGTTTCCAACATGGATACATTACAGCTTTGGTAATAACACAGAGGTTGGTTGATTTATATTGATCACAATGTTGTTTCTACACGAATCATATATACATGAACCACATTCATTAAGCAACTTTAAATTACATCTACATTAAAGGGTGCTAATTACTGCCATTGAAGTGGTAATTATTGATTTTGCTTTCTTATGCACTAGAAACTGCACTGGAACTACCAACTCATTTAATATGGAAAACAGCTGCCAGCTGGCAATGACATTAAAAGTCACTATCCAAGCTGATCTGCATTCAAATCCACAAGCTAGAGGTGAAAGGCCCTGTAGCCAATTATTACTCCTCGGAAGCATCCAGTATGTCCATAAATATCCATCCTTCCCCTTAATTAGATCCTGGCCACTTTTCTGGAGAAATAGAGCTCTATGTAAGAGGAGCATGTGTCAAGGGGGAAAGCTGTCACAGAGAGATCCTGAGAGAACTTGTGCTCTGCAGTGTCAGTGTAAACAAGATTCTTTGTGCCAATGAGCATTGGGCTGTGTGGGAAGTCTCCCAAATTAACAATTCTGACTGAAGACATGCTACCGACTGCAATCCCCGTATCTTTGTCAGATTTACAGCACATACCTACTTGGGAGTTTGGGGTGTGCGAAGAACACGCCTTTGCACCAACCCTTCACAAGGACATAAGGTTAATTTCACCACTGGCAACTCCATGGATGTTAACGAGTCTGGCCAGGCCTACTATGATAAATTTGCTTACCTACTGGTGTGACCCCTCATGGCAGGGTATGGCACAGCAGGCTTTACCTCTCAGGCAGCCTACGCACTGACAGCCACCATGGTCCTGGTGTGTCTCCTTCTCATGACTCAGCCTTCTTGCCCGGTTACATGTTCTTCCATCTCTTCCCAGATAAATCAAATCCTGTACATCTCTAGATTGCACTAAGGGCAGTTTAGGTTGCACATTAAGGAAAACTTCCTGTCAGGCTAGTTAAGCACAGAAATAAATTGCCTAAAGAGATTGTGGAATCCTTTTAAGAGCAGGTTAGACAAACAACTATCAGGACTAGTCATACTTAGTCCTGTCATGAGTACAGGGGACTGAATTAGATGACCTATCTATCAAGGTCTCTTCCTGACCTAGGATTCCATTATTCTAGTCCAGCAGCTTCATACCAATTCTTCAGACCAACTTCATTGCTTAATAGCTTTTTTCCAGACTTTGGCTCAGAGACATCCACACTGCTTTCATCAGCAGGGAACACCTTCTATTCTGGTTCTAGCACCGGGACTCTACAATAAATAGCTGAGGTCTGTTTACTCAGACCACCACTTCCTCCATAGAATCCTTCCGATCCACAACCAGCCTGCTACTAGGCCTTATCACCAGCCTCTTCCCTCATACTCTCCTATACATGCAGGTAGTGAAAATCCTGTGTGACTTCACCTTGAAAAAACATTTCTAAAAATCTCAGAATTTAGAAATAGGTGTGAGTGGGAGCCAGGGGAAAAGGAAGAGGGACAATATACCCATCCAGAACTTATCCCAAAAGAAAAAAATACCACAGCCCTACTAAACAAAGCACAAGTGAAGTTCCCATGCCAAACCTACTTATCTGCCCATGTCTACAGAAGCTCTACCAGTCTGTGGTTACCCTTTGGCCCTTGCCAGACCTCCCTCCAGGCACCCCTACTGTCACTGGGGTGAGTGAAGCAATGACAGCAGAGCTACAGAGGAGTCTTTGCATGGCCACTCTTGCCCCCTGCATTATCCAAACAGCTGATAAAATCCAGACGCCCACGTGCTATTTGAATAACCAGGAATAGACTGTGTATACCTGCTTATATATTTTAAATACACACTGAAACCCACAAACAGATTAAAACTAAACTTAATTTCTGGACAGTAAGAGGCTTTTTATAATTTACAAAATATTGTAATATAAATACGATCACAGCAGTGCCGGGGCTGTTCACCCTTTTCTTCACATGCTGTGGTACTGCAAGTCAACGCGAGTGATGATGCTGGATATTCATTGGTTTGTTTTGAGCTTTATACGGTGACAAAAACTGACTGTCCAGGGCATTTGACATTTCACCTTCAAAACTCTGTGGCTACATCTAGACTGCCCCCTCTTGCACAAGAAAATATGGAAATGAGGCAAAGCGGTGAATATTGCCATGCCTCATTTGCATACTTAATTACCGCCATTTTTGCACAAAAAAACCCTCTTGTGCAAGAGCCATTCTTCCTGAAAAAAAGCGGCAGAACAGCTCTTGCGCAAGAGGGGGTTTTGCGCAAAAAGGAACAGTGTAGACTGCTCCTTTTTGCACAAAAGCCCCTTGCGCAAAATGGCAGCTCATTAAGTATGCAAATGAGGCACAGTGATATTCACCACTTTGCCTCATTTGCATATTTTCTTGCGCAAGAGAGGGCAGTCTAGACATAGCCATAAGTCTCCCCCGCCCTCCCCTCAATTGGTAGCACTTTCCATTGTGGCCCCATGAAGTACTTTGATTGCAGAGGATCAGGGGAGTGGGATGGGGAGGAAATGTGCATGTAGAGAAAATTCTGTGGGACTTCTCCTTGGAAAAAAACTTCTAGAAAAACTTAGAATTTAGAAACAAGTATGAGTGGAAACTGGGGGAGGGGTGAAAGGGGCAATATATTCATCCAGAACTGAGGCTCAGATTAATGAATTATCTTTGCTTGGTTAATTTTCTGGCATTACTAATCAGACAAGAAGTATAAACTGTGGAGTTCATTAGCAGGATCATAAGAGAGTCATACTGCCAGAGATCATTTGCCTTAGTGACAGAAAGGTCAGTTGCTTATGAGAGTGGGTACATTGCATGCTCTGGGGTTGTGTTGGTTTTTTACAAATTCTAATACAGAAAGTCTAGAAAGGGTCTGTGTTGGAGTTATGCCTAATATTCTGGTTTATTTTTGGCAGATAGGTGGGTGAACATTTCCTCCCAGGGAAGATAAACTAAACTTTCCTTAATCCCCCTAGGCTTGGCTCAAAGCCAGCTCTGCAATGCAAGCTTTCCCACACAGTTTACCATTTAGTTCCACTCTGACTTGGGCAAACTTCCCCTTTTCCATAGGGGAAATTTCAGCCCCCTCGTCTCTGTCTGAAGATACTCTCAGAATCAGAAATTATTAATTGTGTCAAGCGAAGCAGGAAGTTTTCCAGTATGGATCACTGCCCACTGGGGATTAAATGCAGATCACAGAAGTAATTTCTGTGAAGCCTTCAAGGTAATGCAGAAATCCCAGTCCCAGGGGTTGTAGTGTGTACCCACATTCTCAAAGTAACTACTTGCAGACTATCATTGTGCTTTAGAAAATAGAATAGCTAGACAAGAGTGAAATGGTTTGTTGTTCTGGGTGTGTTTATTTTTATGTATTTACCTAGGAAAGCTCCACTCCACTGAAGCAGCTGGGTTTTTCGCAAGGTTTTTCTTACTCAAACCAATTTTCCAGCCAAGCTGACTGAAGCACAAAAGGGTTGAGAAACTTGCTCCAGGTTACCTATTAAATCAGCATCTTCAGAACACACGATCTGTAATCCTGGGTTTTCCTGCTATACAGTTCTTTGCTTTAAACACTAAGCGGACCTTGTTTCTTTGCTAGAGACTGTTACTCGGGTGGCATGAATAGTCGTAGTTCCAACAGAGCTACCATTGTGGACACAAGTTGAGTAACTGGCCCAGTAAATGAAAACCCAAAACACTGGTAAGAAGCTTTCAAAGAAAAAAAGAGGTGGTGGGTAATCACCAAAAGTTATTTTGTTTTTTGGCACTAGGCAACATGCTAAGCACCTTCAACTCATGACACCAGTGGAACTTTTGGGCACTGTGCACCTCATGAGATGCTCATTTTCTTGCAGGGTTGGGTCCTAACCAGCTTTTCCCCAGAAAATACTCAGTTGAATAATTGTTATTTTTTGCAAGCACAAATGAGATTATTACGGGGCCCAATTATGCAGGGTGCAAGGAAGCAGAGCACAAGCAGTCTTGCCTAGTGGCTACAGTTAAGCTAGACTCCACACATCCAGGACTGTAGTTGGTGAGGAGGGATGAGAGGACTTGCTAGAGACGGGTTCCATAAGCAAGAGTCAGGGTCAAAGACTGGAGATCAGAGGCACTGCCAGGCTGGAAACAGGAGGCAGGGTTGGACTCAGACCAGATCCAGGGCCAGTTCAGAGTCAAGTATGGAGTCACAGCAGGCCCAGAAGCTGTTTGCCCAGACAATTTCTTGAAACATCCTCAAGGGTTAAATAGAATGGTTGGCCAGTTGAGGTCCCTGGAGCAGCAGGTGTGTACGCTCCACTCTCCACTGTACTTCCTGGTTGTAGCTCTACATGGCTCTGTGAGGACATGAGCTCTCTTGGGCTCCACAGACCTGGGTTGTAGGTAATTGCATTCAGTATCCTGCACGCAGGCGGCAATTAGCCACTGGTCCATAGAGCCCATGCCCAGGGGACCCTTGGTTTCCACTGCCTGGGGAGTGAGGCAGGAGCCGCCACACTCCTTTAACCCTGTTCCCGGCAGAAGCTGTGGGATGGGGGAAACCCCTGCAGTAGCCCATCCTTCCTGACCCTGTCCCTGGCAGAAGCTACGGGCAGAGGGAAACCCCCACCCTATCCCAGCAGAAGTCACAGGATGGGGGAAGCTCACCCACAGGAGCCCCCTGTCTCCCTCCCTGGCAGAAGACTCTAGGAAGAGGAAGCCCCCCAGTGCCCTGACTCTGTCCCTAGAAGAAGCCAGAGGGCAGCAGGGGAAGCCCCCATGCCTGACCCTGCTCTCCGACAGAAATGTGAGACAGCAGAAGCCCCACCACCCTGCCCCTGGTCCCCTGCAAAAGCAAGGGCAAGGACAGGGGAAGCCCCAACATCTGGGCCCCCATTCCAGCGGTGGGACTGGATTTGCTCAGTCCCTGCTACAGCTGTGATTCAGGGATAGAGATTTTCCTGGCCACAGTGTGGGGGTTCAGAAAGGAGCAAACATATTGTGGAGCAGGTGGAATGGGGGGGGGGGCACTGGGTGGAACAAGGGCAGACAGGAGTGGGGCTGCAGGTGGAAGAGGCAAAATGGGGCAGGACCACATGCAAAAGAGATGGGGAAAGTCCCTCCACTTGCTCTGATCTAGGGCCCTGGAAAGCATTAATCCGCTTCTGCCTGCAGGATTAGCCCATAAAATAACAGCAGTGTCAATACCAGGCAGTGTTTTACACAGCAGGGGTACCCAAACTGTGGTACTTATAGCCCTGGGGGTACACAAGACATTTGGGGGGGGGTGAATGGGAAAAATTGTACAATGGTGTATTTTATTTATTACCTTTTTACTGATTGCATTTGCATACTAGACTGTTCAGATACTTTAAAATTCTGTGGGAATTTGTTACATAAAATACGGTAGCTAATTTACTTCAAGATGTACCTACGAGGACACAGATACTCAGAAACGCTGATGTACAAAGCCCTCACCTCCAATCACTGTACAGAGCAGGTTCAGTTGCCCAGCAACTGTCCAGTCTAACTGAGCTCAGAACTTAGTTGGGGGGGAGGGGGCACTTGATTGTATACATTGCACTACAGATCTGTCCATAACAGTGAAATATAGACAGGCAGCTAAAGACAGGTAGTGTTAAGAACACACAAACCATCGGTGATAAGAAGGGTGGGGGTACATGGGAAGCTGGTAGATCTGGAGGGTCTGCAATAAGAAGAGTCTGGAAACCTCTGTTTTAGAGATAGTCATCTATGGTTAACCATTTCCAACCTAAATGCAATTGGGGAAGGTATCCACTCCTTATGATGAGGCAGGCAGCTTTAAGATGACGATCTCTAATGTGCTACCTGTTTAGCTAGAAAGAGGCATACGGTTAAAGCACATAAAACTGTTGTAATATTTAAATGTGTCTCATGGCTGAGTTCTTTAGATTTGCTAGATTGACTGGGGCTATACAGCTATTAGCATTCTACATTTTGTCTTCAATTCCTCTTCACAGTAGGAGAAACATAAAAATGAGGGTCATTGCCTGGTCATTACATTACCCCTGGCAGAGAAATGTGTTTTGTGCGAATGGGGAAATATTTTAGATGTAGATTGATTTAATGTTGATTGACAAAATAAATCCCAAGTAAAAAACAACAGTATTATAATGGTTATTTTGTCAAATAACATTAAAATAATATGCAGTGTAGAGTTGGTCTCCTTATCGAAAAAGCTATTATATTTCATTGTCACCATTTTTAAAAGACCCATTAGCAGAAACTCCTAAAAAAAAGTATTACTCTAGGTCAGAGCAAAGCAAATGAGATTGACCAGTAATTCAAAGACATTTAACTGTTTACAGTTTAAAAAGTACAATAAATAAAACCCAAACCAGAGCGTTTAGGCAGATTCTTTTATGGCCTCTTGTTTGCTAAGAAAATAGAATTCAATCAAAGAAATTAATTCAACTCAGAAATGAATTAGATGAAATCTCAGTTTGGAAGATATGCAATTTCCTGCTGCAAATATGAATTAGAGGAATATGGTCATTTCTGTAACACAAACCTACCTGGGCCACACAGGTTAGAGATAGCAGGACTACACTCAGAAGTGCAATTTCAATCAGGGTTAGCATCAGGAAAGGAAAGCAAAGACCTAGTCCTACAGCATGAGCAACTCCATGGAGAAAGTATAGAGAGTCCCATTTCAATGCTGATTGAAGAGCACATGCTGGGTAAGGTGGTGGAAGCTGATTTTAAACCACAGTTGATTTTTAGCTAGTACAAAATAGTGATCAGTGCAAAGGAAAGGCACAATTAAGGTTCTTCAGTTGTAACCCCTTTCACAGGCCTGTTACCACAATTAATCACAACTGGAGCTAAACCCAGCACAAATGGTAATACGGTTCCAAGTCTGTCCTCAGAATTGAATCGTGACTATTTCTAATGATCACTTATTTATAAAGCAACTTTCCACCCAAAGGGCCTCCAGGCACAAAGGTTCCACTCCTGTTCCCACTAAAGTTAATAAATTCAACTTGGGTCCCTAAAGCTGGGCTTCAAAATCTGTATATAGCTATCCCGATAAAAGCATCTTAATTTTCAGAGGTGTGAACAGTGCTGTAGGAAGGAAATGGGGCTTTATTTTTTTGCTAAATGAAATCAATGGGAGAGGTGTGGTTCATCTCTACTGTAGAGCCACATAGCCTCAGTTTGCAATAAACTCGTTGGGAGTTATGTCTACACTGGCAGCTTCTTGCATAAGAACTCTTTTGCGGAAGAGTTCTTGTGCAAAAACTCTTCCACAAGAGAGCATCCACACTGCCATGTGCTTTTGCGCAATAGATGTGCTTTTGCACAAGAGCATCCATGGCAATGTAGATGCTCTCTTGCGCAAGAAAGCTCTGATGGCCGTTTTAACCACAGGGGCTTCTTGCACAAGAAATTCATGTTGCCTGTCTACACTGGCCTCTTCTGGAAGAGCTCTTGTGCAAGAGGGCTTATTCCTTGTGGGGAGAGGAATAACTCTTCCGGAAGAAGCCCTGTTTTACAACGCTATACTGTAAATTTACCTCTGGAAGAACGCTAGTGCAGTGTAGACAGCCAGCAATTTTTTGCGTAAGAATGGCTGTTCTTGTGCAAGAAGCTTCCAATGTAGACATAGCCTGAGTGTTGCTATGTGACAATAGTAGGTCATTTTTCATAAGGAGGAACACAATATTATTGGTACAGCTGTTTGGCTGTTATCTTTTCATTTTGGTGTAGAACTTCTGCCTAAACCCTTCCCCTATTTCCCCCACACCTCCCCATTACCTCATCTGATTGTTCTGCTATAGTTTTAAAGAAACAGAATGTATCTGCATATGCTCCCATAACCTCTGAAAATCTCCAACCTCCCATGAAGCAATATGGCAATATTCCTTAGTGCTTGCTTATTATTAATCTAGGGTTACCCTATTTGAATTTTCAAAAAAGAGGACAGAGAGTATATCTGTTTCAGTATCTACCAATGCAAGTTGTATTCATGCGTTATATAAATATAATATTTTATTTTTATAATATTTTATAAATACTTTATTATACATTTGGGGAATATGTATTATACATGTCTGGAAATATTTAAGCACCAAATTAAGTATGCAGATGTTTATATGTGTATGCATATACATTTTAAATTTTGTGCATATTTTTGATATTACTTTCATAAGACTCAAAAGTTTTAAAAGCAAGAATATTTATATGCCAAACAAAATCAGGTGCTGATATGAATTCTGAGAAAAGAGAATATATGTAAAATATATTACACAACATGGATGGAAATCAGTTGTATTGTGCACAGGTTACTACTGCATATATCATTTAGAATAAGTTTTATTGATGTCTGCAGGATATTCTATTTAATTTACTGGCTGAGTGTGCATGCAAAAGAAAAGGCTTTTGCAAGCAATTCTGTATGTTTTGCACCTGGCTGTGCTAGACTGCTGGTTCAATGAAATTGCACAAAAGATATAAATGCCTTGAAAGCACTGACACACCTCTCTGGATGTTTAATGTCCAAAAGGGACTGAATGCACATCAACTGTTACATATTAAGAGCAATATGTTGTTAACAGTTAAGTTACAACCTCTCAGTAAATACATTGTAATCATAAACACAGACCAGACAGCTTTGTCTAATGAATATTAAATCAAAAGAGCTCAGGCAGACAAGAAAAAACATGCATCTTGATCTGGCAACTTTGAAGGCATTTCCTCTAATATGTTTTAGTTTCTCTAAAATTTTTCATCATGCAGCTTTCCACTGTGATGCATGCTGTGATATAGCTAATACAATGAAGCATAGCTCATTTGTTACATCAGTTTAATCAAGTCTTGCATGTTCCACAAACCCAGGCTATGGCTCAAAAGTGACATTATGCACATCCATCCAAATTTCACAACAATCCTCTTCCTCCACTTGCTGAAATGCTTAGTCCATAAAATGTAATGACCTTACTGTGGTAAACTCATTTGAGAGTTAAGTACATAGCTTTTGGTCACTAGAATGTTACCAGCAGTGAGGCCTTGTTGTGTGGAAAAGAGGCAGGAATTGTGTTTGTCTTTGATTTTAAAAAAGAGGAGATAAATGGGATTTAATTATTTGACTCTCTAATTACCCAGTACAAGTCTCTCAGTGAGTGGGAATCTATTGCCTCTATTGGGAACTGAATCTGACTCAAAAGAACTAGAACCTCTTGTCACATGGAAAGTACTTTCATTCCTTTTTCAATCTTTCTCTCCATAGACACAGACTTATTTTTCCCTGGGGATGCTCCACCCCTGTTCTGCCCTGAGGCCCCTCCCACTCCATTTTTGCTCCACCTCTTCCCACCCTTGCTCTGCCCCCTCCCCAAGGCCTCTGCCCACCTGCCACTCACTGGTTTCCACACTCCTCCAAGCCACCAAACAGCTGTTTTGTGTTGGCCCCAGTCAGCTATTCCAGGACACTGCCAATTAGCTCATCTGAGGCCCCCCCAAACAGCTGATCAGTGGTGCTGCCAAACAGCTGTGGCTGATGGGTGCTGCTCTCCCACTATTTTTTTCCCATGGGTGCTCTGCGGTTGGAGCATCCATGGAGTCAACACCTATGCTTCTTTACACCAAAGAAGAGGATAGGATGGGAGAGAGAACATGAGGCCCAGTTCTTCAAAGCATTTAAGCTCCTAACTTCCATAGGAATCAGTGGACACTAGGAACCAAGATATATTGAAGATTTGGGCCAAAGTTTCTTACCCAAGCCCAGGGGTGCCAACAGACTTGCTGGGCTCCTGGGCAAAGGGAGGGGGCAAGCTTCATGTTCCCAGAAGGGGCGGGGCTGGGGCAGCCAGCCCTCAGTGCCATCCAGAGGGTGCCCTCAGAGCCACCTGGAATGTACTGCATGGCACTCTGGCAGCAATTTAAAAGGCCCATGGCTCCCGCCGCTGCCGCTCCTTTTGAATTGTCAGGCTCCAGGGCAAATGCTTCCTTTGCCCGCCCAAGCCTGCTCAGCCAGTCAATGGCAAAACCAGGAACAGAAGCCAGCTCTGTTGACTCCCAGTCTAGTACCCTGAAGAAGAGAAAATGTTCTGATACATTAGCTGTGGGACTGACAGTTAAACCTGGGAACCTTAAACAAACCTCATTCCTTGTTTGAAGGAAGACTCTAGTTCAGTGGTCCCCAACCTTTTGGGGTTTCTGGGTGCCCAGGGGCGGAGCCGCGCATGCGCAGTGTGCCTGGGGGTGGGGCCGCACATGCGCTGCGCACCTGGGGCCCGGGGTGCAAGAATGGCTTGGGCTGGCCCTGGTCACTCAGCGGGCGCACATAAGTGCCCCAGCGGGCGCCATGGCGCCCGCGGGCACCACACTGGGGACCACTGCTCTAGTTCATGTTATGAGAAATAGTTTGGAGAAGCCTATAGACCTTTCCTGCCAGCTTAATTTCCAAAATAATGGAGGGAAGGAAGGAGGGCAGGAGAACCCACCATGCACAGCTAGAAACCTAATGTTTCTGCTCTTTCTAGGTAAGATACTATTTACCAGCAGCAAACTAGATTTTTTTAAAAATTGGATTTCTGAAAACATTTTTATTTAATAACTTTGATCAGCTATGGCATTTCTTCCATGTAATTTGTGTAATACAAATACAGCACAAGAGGGGTTTTTTTTTTCCCCACCATAGGAAATGAGAATTATTAAACATGGCACTAGAAAGCAAAGGAATGTGTTTATGGACATGAAAAATGATCCTGCAGATCCAAAAGCCTTTGTATGTTAATTGCTAGATGCCAGTGTAATTTAGAGACTGGCTGCAGCAAGGAAAGAATTTTTTTCCAAGCAGCGCTGGCCGTTCCTTAACCACCAGTCTAATTCAAGACTACATCTTGAAAGTATTTACGGTTGTGTTTTGAACTGTGACATTGGGTCAGTACCCAAAAAGCACCCTTCCTTCATATTGATGTGGTTACTAGCTAGGAGGCATAAAGGAAGTGAAGGATTTCCTCTCGGCTTTATTATTGAATGCTCAAAATGTTTCCTGAAGTAAACACTAAAGCCATCTGGTTTTTCGGGGGGGGGGGGGGGGGGGAAGAGGGCAACACCAGTAGCAACCAGTAAATGGAAAAATACGGGTTTAGAACCATGTAATGAAACTTATCTTCATCTGAAAGGGGGAACAAATTATATATACAAACACTAAACGAGATTAAAAGCCTTCAAGTGTTATGTCTCCGGTACTGTATATCTCACCTCGTAAAAGGGGAAAGAGAGAGAGCATGACTTACTTGCCAGCTAGTTAGAGGCACTTCAGAGATGCTCCATCGTATCCCAATTTAATACAATTTACTAAGTTCTTTAACCACAGCCTATTGATTTAGAGTTTAATGGAATGTTTTTACTCCAAAGAGAGAGAGAGGAGTCAGTATAATCAAGATTTCCCAGGTCTGTATCCCTGTGACTGTGAAATTATGAAACATTTCCTTAGGAAGGAGAGTGTCTTTCATCCCAAAGCCCTTCAAAAACTAGAATATACAAAACTGCAGTACAGCAGCCAACTGGAACACTTCACTAAGCCAACAGGAAGAGGAAATGTTTGGCCCAGGCAGATCTGATCCTCTCTTATAAACTGTGCCAATGGATCTTTACTGTACATGCAGCACAGATGGAACCTCAATGTATACAGTCAAATCACGAAAAGAAACAATTGCTTGGACTCGGTTTCTCCACTTCAGGACAACTATGGTTCAACACACCTAAGGATTTGGACCTCTGCTTCCTGAGCCAATGAACCCAAGGCTTCACTGAGTCATCCTTGCACATATTTAAGAAAGGTGATAACTCTCACTAAACAAGCCAGATCCAACATTGCCCCTGAAGACTTATTTCAAAGATGGCGCAAGGGGCAGATTGCACCAAACCAGTCTTTGGGGAAAGAGAGCAATGGAAGGTCCTTATTCAAGGTCATAAACAAAGGCAAGCCAAAACATCTTATAGAATCAGAGAGCTGGAAGAGACCTCAGGAGGTCATCAAGTCCAGCCCCCTGCCCAAAGCAGGACCAACCGCAACTAAATCATCCCAGCCAGGGCTTTGTCAAGCCGAGACTTAAAAACCTCTAGGCAGGGCCGGTTTTAGAAAGTGCGGGGCCTGATTCGCAGGGGTGGTGCCGCACATGCGCCACGCGCCCAGAAGCGGGGCCCTTTTAGGCGCAGGGCCCCCCTCTTAGGTACGGGGCCCAATTCGGGGGAATCGGCCTAAAGCCAGCTCTGCCTCTAGGAATGGAGATTCCACTATCTCCCTAGGTAGCCCATTCCAGTGCTTCACCACTCTCCTAGTGAAATAGAAAGAAACACAGAAAGTGAGAATCATAGGTGAAAGAGGTTTGCCCCTTCCTCTCGAATGTCACTTAAAAGGATGTCAGGGCATTGTTTCTGCAACCCTCGGAAAAGGCACTTAGGTGCTGAGAAGCAGACATGAAACCCAATGGTTGATGAGAACAAGTTGCGGATCTGCTCCAAACAGAGCATTGCTGTCCAGCCCACAGTTTAGCCAGCCTGCAAAATGCACCCAACTGCAGCTGGTTTATATATTAACCTAACTTCAGGATTATGTAAAAGGGGAGGGAAAAAATTTACCAGGATGGGTTTTGGCTTCTCACCAGCTGAATCAGATACACATACCTCTGATGAGGACTGAAAAACTGGTTCTGGCTGAAGTTTTGTATGGCATGTGGTATCCCTAGTAATGTTTGAGGCTCTTCCTATTGTCTGGTGAATTAGTTCCATTTTCTGTTTTCTTTGGAATTGCTGTTATGTTCTGAATTGTTGGAATCTGAATTCTGCTGAAAAACAACATTTTTTTCATGGAGCATTATTACATTTGTGCATATGACAGACTCAAAAAATGTTCACATGCTTTTCATTCAAAGGCTATTGCTAGAGCTGCTTAGGAAATAGGAACATACTTCCCCTCTGCCTTTCCACAATAATTTTTTGACATAAAAACGTTTGTTGTAATTTTGAAGTTTTACTAAAAAACAAAAGATAAGCAAGTTTTGTTTTCAATAACTGTAAACCAAAAAAGTTTACATTTAAAACAAAGAGATCCAGGAGTTAGTTGCCCAAAAAACCCCAAAAACTTGTTTGACAAAAGTCTGTATGCTGAAGGGTCCATTTTGCTGTAAAGCCATCTTTCCCCCAAAAAACAGACAAATAAATGTTTTGATGACTAAAGCTGGGATGACATTTCTGAGCTCTAGCGATGCAGATCTAGCAATTAGGCAGTGGATTTATTTTGAGGGAAAGAAAAGGCTAGTCACTAAAGCAAAGAAAGGGGAAAAAGGGAGGGTGCTTTGCCTGGCTCTGCCACTGATCACTTGTGTGACCTTGGGCATGTCACCCACCCTCTCTGTTTGTGAAAGTTTTAATGCTGCAAGGCAGTCTTGTATGACTTAGTTCCTTAGTATTTATAGTATAGAATAAGCTTTCATTTGCTACTTTGAGAAACACAGCTAAGGTTATGTAAAGTCCTTCACTCATCTGGAATAGTATGGTTGTGATTTACAGAGGTGCCTATGGCAATGAAACTCCGATTGAAATTCTATAAGGCTCTCAGTCTCTTGGACCCTTTTGAGAACACCATCCCTGTTCTTATGCAATACCCCATATTCACCTGGTCATGGTGGTAGAACTAAATGGCTGTACTCTATTTATCTTTACTTCTTCCTTGCTCTAAGGATGTGCTTATGGCTGTCTAGCTTTTGTAGTTTTCTTCCTCACTCTTATTATTGGTAGGTAAATAGGCAGTAAGTGGATTGAACAATTGTGTTTCCCTCTCCAGTTGCACTTCTTCCTATATTACGGGCCTTATTGGATCCCTGTGTCTAAATCAATAATCTGCGCCCAAATCTAATATAAAGCCACTGTAAATTCATCTCAGAGGGAAGAGGAGTAGGAATATAATTCAGATCAGATTTTCTGTATTGGTTTAAGTCACTAAAAGGTTTTAAAGTGGAACCAAAAAACGCCGCTAGAGAGAACATTAGTAATTGTGTCCTGTACAAAGACAGCAATTTCATGAGCACTTGGAAGTTAAGAACCTTAGACAGGGTGTAAAAATTAGCACTTTCCCTATATTAGCACCAGAATGTGCTAATAAAAGAGATTCAGTTTATCAACCGCTGTAAGACCAGTCATTACAGCAACAGGACTTTCATTTATGGACTAAGAATACTTTTATCTTAGCTGAGATAGCCTCAGTAAAAGGCAATCATTTGCTTAAAGTTAAGTTACTTTTACTCCTATTAAATGGCCACATTGATGCACTGAGACTCGATAAAAGTAAATCAACATGGAAATGCTTAATGTAAGCACTTAAGAAATTCTCTATAAGGGACTCAGGCACAAAGGTCTTACTGAAGGTTAACTGCTTTGGAAAATCCCACCTCTAGATTTTAGGGCAATTATACAAGAAGCCAGTCATCCAGATATGGGGGTTTGGGCCTCTCTGCCATTTATAGCATGGGGCCAGTAGTTTGAAAGTTGCAGTTCTAGTGTTTGGTCTTATTCATAATAATGGAAGATGAAATTCAATGTCATGTTGCCATCAATGTCCAGGCACCCTAAAATTCTTGTGTGTAGTGTAGTTCTGAAATATTTCAAACACCTGGGCTATGTCTACACTGGCAGCTTCTTGAGCAAGAACATCTTGCACAAGGGTTCTTGTACAAGAAAACGTCCACACTGCCATGTGAGAGCTGTGCTTTTGTGCAAGAGCGCCCATGGCAGTGTGGACGCTCTCTTGTGCAAGAAAGCTCTGATGGCCATTTCAGCCATAGGACTTTCTTGTGCAAGATATCCCTGCCGAGCGTCCACACTGCCCCCTTGCGCAAGAGCTCCTGCGCAAGAGGGCTTACACCTGTTAAAAAAAGAGCGTAGCTCTTGCGCAAGAAGCCCTCTTACCACGCCGTACTGTAAATTTCCTTGCGCAAGAGCAGGCGGGCAGTGTGGATGCTCTGTGGATTCTTGCGCAAGAACGGCCTTTCTTGCGCAAGAAGCCGCGAGTGTAGACATAGCCCTGCTGTTTATTTACTCAATATAGCCATGTTTCTGTGTGGAATTTAAAACTAATGTCTTGAAAGTTTTAAGTAGGGGGGTTGGAGTGGCACAAGCATTTTGGACTCCTGGGAGACTATGGATCTATTCATAAGCAGGACAGATGATCCTGCTTAAGTATCTCATTTAACATGTCAATCTAGTCACCTGGAAAGCATCAGACTGATGGTCGCACAGCAGCATAGACTTTGCTCAAGTGTGCCTTGCCCAGGACCTAAAGAGAGGATTTAGCAGTAAGGAAGAGTTCAGATTCCATATTAATTTACTTGCCTCAGCTGATTGGCCAAGGAGGATGCCAATTCATGCTTAGTTTGACATTGTCAGCACTTGTCTACTAGGAACTGGATAGAGACCAGCCACTCAGCTGATCATCATTTAATAACATTCAGTACTTTGGGATGAAGTCTCATTTCCTGTTAGCACAAAAGTTTAGAAGAAAGCCCCATCCATTCTACTTCATGCAAGGCCAAATTATGACCAGCTGCTACTCCCTGCATGTCATAAGTAGGAGGAGTGAGTTATGCTGAAAAGTAGTAGGCCCCTAGAACCAATAGGCCTTTAGAAATGCAATCTACTTCCTACAATTTGAAGAGCCAATGAATACCCCCATCCACCACTCATCTGTAAGTTCTAGTTTGCCTGCAGAAGAGCCATATACAGGTCTTCAAAAACCTGGACATGTTATGCCTGCTTCCCATTTCCCCCTCTTCAGCTTTCGCAAAGAGTGGAAACTAAAGGTAGTTGCAAAAAAATTAAATGGAGCCATTTTCTGTTGGGAACTGCAATACCGTTGACACGCTTCATGAGATCAGGTCCTTTGTGCCAAAATTTCATTCTGGGAAAAAAAAAAAAAAAAAACCTAGAAAAAGCTCCTATTTTGACATTTTTGGTCTTGGAAGTTTTGATTTATCAGCTTGAAATGATTTTGTTTGAAAAAATATTCATTACACCTTAATAGAAATGGGTCTAGTCAAAACCAAAACTTTTTGTGAAATTCTTCACAAAACAGAATTCCCAGATTCCACATAGCTCTAATGGAAACATATTAATGCAAGTGCAGCACTTATTCCAGCAACAAGCCAGCAGACAGGATGCCTTTGATTCTTTTCTGGCTGGCAGAGACCTGGTACACAAGGTATCTTTGTTCATTATAGTTCAGCCAAGAAAGGGAAGTAGCAGCATCTCTCCTCTTTTTGCCAACATGATCAGTATCTCTCTACTACTGAGGCCACATTTACACTAGACCAGGCAGCTCGGCTTAATGTATACAACTCTAGCTACGTAGACTACCTCTCAAAAAGAGGAGTACTGGATGCCAGTGGGAGCACCCTCTGAATTCGATTAGAAAGTCTTAACTAGACTTGCTAAATCAAACTCCAGAAGATCGATCATGGCATGGTGATCTTCCTTTTAGTGTAGACAAGGCCTAAGTCTTGTATTCCCTGCCACAAGCACTTTGAACCAGGCATTTCCAGCACTATTCCAGTGTGTGTATGCCTCCTACGCTTCTGGTGCCTTCCAGCCAGACTATGGCCTGTGTTTTGCCTCACAGCATTCTGCCATTGTTTCACAGACAGGAACTTTTAAGCATTTGACCCATTAGTCTTCCTGTCCAACATGCAATTTACAAGACTGTGCCACATTACAACACTACTAGCAGAAGATGGGAAGTTTCTCCCTTCAGTAAGTATCTGATGATCTTTTCAATTATTCTCTCGAAGGTTTAAGAAATTCCTTCATAAATTTGTTTCTAGTGAAAATTAAGTATGTTAGAACATCTTACATCAAAGTCTGGGAATTAACTGCTTTTTCTACAATATTCTACCTGATTAAGTGTGCATGGTTGAGTGTTTGATGGTTAAACATATTTATTGAAAGGGTAAGTGGAGATTTGGGGGTGAGGGACAAGAGATCCAAGCCTCAAATTTATACTATACTCTATTCCTGTATTTCAGTTCATAGTATCACATAATCATGGGGTTGGAAGAGACCACCTACTTATGTAACCCTTCTGCCAGGTGGAACCAACAGCAGCCAGGGCTGGGTTCAATATTCAGGGGTTCCCCCTCCATCCATCCAACACAGAACTGGCACAAGCCCCCACCCAGTAACCTGGGAAATTCACACACCACCCCAGGCACCTCTAGGAGGCAATGCTTCCTCTCACAAGCACAGAGTCTGAGCTTAGAAAATAATATTTTAATAAAAGGGGAGAGAAGTAACGTGGCATTAACTTGGGAAACCACCACAAACAGAGTTCATAAACAAAAACCAAGAGTAAAAGTCCCACCCCAAGTAGGTTGGGCCATGTCCTTTTCCCTGTCATGTCCTTAAATCCAGCAACCTAACAGTCCTCTTCACATGCCCAACCCTTCTCTGCACCCCACTCCCAGTTGCTGGCCTTGGTCAGAGCAGACCCAGAGTTCACATGTGAAGCCACAAAGTTCACCTCCCATCCTGAGCATGGTGGGAGGAGGTGAAGAGGCTTCTTACTCACTCTGCTGGTCACTCATTAGCCGTTGCTTTCTGCCACTGTCCTGCTGGCCATTCGTCTCACCTCTCTGCTGCGGCCCTGCTGGTTGCTCATTATGCCTCTCTGCCACCGTTCTGCTGGCCACTTGTCACATCTCTCCATCGTTGCACTACGGGCTCTCAATCACCAGTTGCTGCTGTCCATTTCTTGGCTGTGACTTCTGTCCATCAGTCTCAAGTGATGTCAGCTCCCAGTGATTTCAATTCTTAGCAAGCAGGGTAGAAGCAACACAACTCCAACACAAATTAACAGAAGAGGCACCTAATGATGCCTATTTAGCTCCATGCTTTGAACAGTGTGCGTGTGGTGGTGGGGAAGGGGGGGAAATGACCCAGGTCAAACCAGTCCAGACTGGGGAGCTCATATAGCCTCCTGACTAGAATAACCTCCCCCCATCCTCCCCCCCCCACAGATCTCTGAAAGTTGAGCCCCTGCATTAGCAAGATTCTTTCTGCTAACTGTGAGCCCTTTCATTTGGAACAATGTAGCACAGTCCTACTTTTCTGTATTCCCACAAAATTACAAGCACTGGTAACCATATTTTAGTTATCCCTGCACTGACTACAAAATAGCGGGTATTGGGTCACAAATTCAGTTGATTACAATGAGCAAAATACCACTCCAGTTGCTGAATATCTAACACCTCTAAGCAAAGCAGGAGCAAACTATTTACATGGACACACCCAGGGTCTCTCCCCACTTCCAGCTAGCTGTAAGGGATGCATTCCTTCGATCCTGCTTACACTTTTATTACAGTACCATCAAGTGGCCTCCCCTGAGGCCAGGACCTCACTGTGCTAGACACCTAAAACAGGTCTACACTACCAGGGGAGATTGATCTAAGAAACAATTTCAGCTACATGGAGAATGATTGGCAGTTGATTTATCATGTCAATACTGGACCAAATAAAACGACCCCTGCTGGATCTGGCCAGTAGTGAAGACAAGCCATAGTGAGAACCCTTGCCCCAAGAACTAGCAGTGTAAATAAATAAGACTGACAAAGGAAATGTAACCTCATGTAACAAATGGGAAACTGAAGCATAGAAAAATTAAATGATTTGCCCAAGATCACACATCTAGTCCAGGCTAGGACCAAGAACTTCATCAAGTGATCACGAGTCTCAGTCCAGTCCCTTCACCGCATGATCAGGCTTCCGCCGACCTTCCAAGTTCATCTAACTGAGAATTACTGCAGTAAGTGCACTACCTTACAGATCAGGAGAGACATCCATGCCTTTCGTGTTTAATCACAGTCACTGGATTTCACACTGATAGCAGTTGTGTGCCTGCATCAGCATTGCCTTCTGGGAAAGGCCTGAAAGAAAAAACCTGCAAGTGGGACAGAATAGCTTCTCTGCTGGAGAGACAGAATAAACAAGTTGTAACTCTGCCCCCCCTCCCATTCCAAACAAGGGTATGACAATCAGCACTGCTGGGAGAAAGAGAAGGGAGTAAAATACAGCACAGAAAGAGGTCTGCATAAAGACAATGCACTAAAAATCTCTTTTCTACCCCCCTTCTCTACATCTGCAGGCTTGTGGTTGTCTAAAAGGTGCTACATAGTCTCGACACAACTCTGAGCTCCCCACAGCACCACCCCCTATAAACCAGACAGCATTGTGCAGGGAGGGGCTGGAGAGGCATTCCAGAAGCATGTTCTAGAGAGACAGGCTTCCCTCTCCCCTGGGTAGCCATGTATACAAATTGCCCAACCCAGAGTTGAAACTCTGACTCCGCCCCTCTCCTCCAGACAGACTGAGCAAAACAAACTGGGTTTTGCGAGAGCGCCCTACTGACAAAACAGCTCCACATAGACTCTATAGCTGCAGCACTAGGATTCTTTCCACTCCCTGCCTCTCGCAGAGAAGCTAAGCACAGAGCAGAGATCCCAGTGGAGTAGAAGATATGGGTCACATGGGCCCTGCTGAAAGTTCCTTTCATTGTCTAGGTGGGAATCCATTTTAAAGAGGTGCAAAGCCCCGTTATACATCAAAGTCCTTGCAGAGTACTTTGAGACCTTGGATCAAAGGCTCAGGCACAAAGCGCAGAGGATTATTATACAGCTCCTTTCTCTTTGGCTGGTAGCAGTCACCTTCAGTGCAGAAAAATGCACTGGCAACCTGCCATCGCCATACATACCACTTGAGCAAAATTATTGAGAGGGGTGTAGCCACAACAGAAAGGCAAATATTCATCAGAACATGCAGCTCTGGTATTCAATATTTAGGGGGATGGGAAGAGGGTGCAAAGCAAAACCTTTAGGAAGCCTCTCTTCCTGCCCCCGATATGTCTGAGCGCAGAACACTTCACTCCCTGGTTTCCTTTAGTGCTGCGGTGGTTTCCTCATTATCCAATCTGGTAGCTTTTTTCTTCTGGCTTTTGCTGGCACTTTTTTCCCCATCCATAAGTCATCATGCTTCAGTGAGGAAAAAGATGAAAAACAAACTGCTGTCTGTGGAGCCCCTTTGGCTTGTATGGGTCATTATCTTGCTCTGGGTTAACTCTTATAGCATTTGCCTCTGTAGAATGAAAGCAGGAAACCCTTCTTCGGTCAGGGGTAACTCAAGTCAAACGCCGGTCATCTGAAGAAGTGGGCTGTGCCCACAAAAGCTCATGATACCATCTACATGTTTTGTTAGTCTTTAAAGTGCTACCAGACCATTTGTTGTTTTTTAAGCTTATCCTGTACAGACTAACTCGGCTACCTCCTGAAACTTCAAGCCCCAGTGCCCGTCAATGCTATCCAGGAATTGATGCTGTCATCATGCAACAACGTACATCTCAGGACTGACATCTAGAATGTAAGTTCCCACTGGGACTGACACGGCATGTGCTTGCCATCAGCCTGGTCACTTCTCTACAGCCAAATAAGTGATGAACTTTGCCCAGGGCTGGCCTTACCATGAGGCGAACTGAGGCGGCCGCCTCAGGTGCCAGACTGTGGGGGGACACCACTAGCACCCAGAGTGTAGAAAATTGTGTCTGCTGCTGGCCCAAGTGAGGAGGCATGGGGGCGTCATTTGAGCTCCCCGCCTCAGGTGTGAAAGTGTTGTGGGCTGGCCCTGACTTTGCCACTTTGTCAGTTTTGTCTATTTGGACTGTGAGCTCTTTGGGTCAGGAACTGTGTCTTCCTTGGTGGGTGCACAACGTGGCTAAAGCACTAGTCTAAGATTCAGGAGACTTCAGTTCACATCCCTGTTTTGCCACAGACTTCTCATCCGTCCTCGGACAAGTAAAGTAGAACTGGTAAAGAGATCGTAGGCTCAGGTTTTCTGATGAATATTTGACTTTCAGTTGTGGTTGCGCACCTCTCTGTCCCTCAGGGTCCCAGCTGTATAACAAGGATAACAGTGCTTCCATGTCTCATAGGGTAACCAAGAATTTATACATTGAAATGGATGCACTCAGTTACTGCTGTGATCACCTCCGTGGGTCCCTGGGCAAGGTCAGAGGGGGGCCCAGCTTTACACTCTTGGAAGAGGTGGTACCTTGGGTGGAAGGGACGGGGCCAGGGCAGCCCACCCTCAGCACTGCCTGAAGTGTGCCACCCCCTTCTACCCTCAAAGCTGCATGGAGCACATGGCTTTGGTGATAATTTAAAGGGCCTCGGGCACCAGCTGCCACCATAGCCACAGTGGTGCTGGGAGCCCCGGGCCTCTTTGAATCACTGAGCCCCAGGGCAACTGCACTCTTCCCCCTCCCACCGTTGGCAGGCCTGCACACATACACACAGAATCTAATCCTGGTCAGAACCTTTGGCTGCTAGCACAATTCACATAACTGAATTTTCTGCCTATATGGTGACTTTGTGAGCAATATTCACTCATCTGGCCCCATAATGATCACACCGAAAGGGCTTATATCAGGGTGTCCATGCCAGAAACCCCCCCTTGCAATAAGAGCTTCCTGCGAAAGTTACAAAGCAGGACTGCAGACAGCAATTTCACTGCTCACTAAAGCAGGAACTAAGAATGCCAGGCATGCACACCACCAAATACCAGCTGAAGCTGATCTGAGAAAACAATTCACGTACATGCCGAGTCAAGCCTGAATCAAGGGCTTTGATTGAAGCTTGGGTTCCTATAAACAATATGCAAGTGGGTCTCTTTATTTATAGGCGCAACCTAACGAAGCCTCTCAAGAGGCAGCCACCTCATCAGCACGCTCTTGCTGAGAGCAAAATACAGTCTGATAGTTATGTTGCTGAACTGAGCATTCTTGTGCATTTTGTGGGCATATCAGTAATAATCGTCTCTCCATTTTGCCTCTCTGCTTGAGAGCACCTTCCTTGCAGTGTCTGTTCTGTATTCAGCTCACATCTTGCCATACACAGAGTATGTACACCTTCCCCTTACCTTCTTGAAGCCACCAAAAATGGCTCTGCAGAAATTTCACAGCTTAAGCCCACACTTCCAGCTAGAAGTCACAAGCAAGTGAATTTGACTACATGCTTTGCTTTTGGCAGCTCTTATAACCAGGCATTGTAGGAAAGGTTCAAGCTTTTAGTAATGTAACTAGGGAAAAGGAGAGTGTTTCCCCTATTCTTTTTGCCTCTCTACATTGCAACAAGCTTTCTCTTGTTCCCGGGAAAAACAAACTGCTAGGCAATTTGCAAGTAGTACTACTGACCCTTGTATTCCAGCATAATTGTAGCACAAAGTATTCTTCCTTCTTGCTCAGTCAGTACAAGTCTTTCACAGATGGGGAAGGCCCAATACTGATTTGTTTCAGACTAGTCTAATTTTATTTAGTTCAATGGAATTACACCTGGTATACAACAGTGTAAATTAAAGCAGAATGGGGCTACCTTCAGGTAAACATTTAAAATAGTACGCTTTTGTAGGCAAAAACCCCAGTTTGTCAGGTGCCTCTGACAAAGAGGGGTTTTGCCCATGAAAACTTATGCCCAAATAAATGTTAGTCTTTAAGGTGCCACAGGACTCCTCATTGTTTTTGCAGATATAGGCTAGCACAGCTACACCTCTGATACTTAAAAACAGTAGTAAGCTTTTTTTCCCTATTTGACTATTTTGCATACTAAATTGACAGAATTTGAGGACCTGTCAGAACTAGAAGAAACCCTCCAAGTCACACTCATGTTAAAGAGAGAGACTGAGCCCCAGTCTACACTTAAAACTTAGATTGACCCAATTTTGTTTCTCAAGGATATGAAAAATTCACTCACCAAAAGCTGTAATTACACTAATCTAGCCCCCACTGTAGGTGTGGCAGAGGTGGCTCCTAAATCAAGAGAAATTCCTTCTGTTGATGTCGAAAGCATCCACATTACAACCACATGGCTGCAGCACTAGCATCATAGCACAGATCATGTACATATGTCTAGAGCCCTGCAAATCTGCAGATAACCGCTTTATATCGAAGGGTATCCACATCCACGAATGCAAATATCTGCGGCTGATTTTTGAAGATCTGGATAGGGATACAAATTTAATATCCACACAAGGCTCTGCAGATGTCCCAAGACTAACCACAATTCATCCATCCTAACTCATTGGTGTAAGGCCCAAATTCTGGTTTACAACTCAAAGTGCGTAATGATCTAAATTTACCGTTGGGTTTACTCATCAGTTTAGATCTTCACTCACTTTGACTTGTAAATCAGAAGTTACAGCGTAAATGGGTAAAATTCCATTGAGTTCACTCTGCAAATAGGAACCTTGAAATCAATGCAACAACTCACAGACTGAGGCACTACCCAGGATTATGACTAGTAGAAAGAGGGGACGTTTGGTTTGTCCCTCTCTCTCAGGCTCAATTGCTTCTGAGATCAAAAGAAGAAACAAATGGACTAAAACGATATTTTCATACTTGAGTACGTTGCCTAGTTCTGATTATCTTGGACAGTCAGGACAGTCTGGCATGATAACTGCACTGAAGTCAGGGAAGTTACAGTTGGGATGATTTTAGAGCCATCATATACACAGGCTAGGGAGGCACACACTTGATAGCTTCTGCAGGACAAGGTCACTGCACATATTGTATCCCTCCATTCCCACCCCCACAAAGTTCTCTGGATGCCACCCTCTACTGCAGGGACTTCCTGCAATCCCACATGCCAGCTCTTTATGGCAAAGGCTCTGTGTGTGTCCCCCATGATACTAAGGGGCTCTGTCTGCCCCCCCCCCTTATTTCCTCTATTATATCTCTTCTTTCTGCCTGGGAGAGGTCAGTTTTGTCTATTTGGACTGTGAGCTCTTTGGGGCAGGCATTGTGTCTTCCTTGATGGGTGTATAGCTGTAAGGACCAAGGAAAGATGGTCAGAGGTTAAAGCACCAGTTTAAGATTTTTAACTATTTTGAGACAATGGGTAGAGCTGAGATGGGGGCATTATAATGGTAGTCCGTCGTGTCCGACTATGATGTCTTGAGCTTACACAGGCTCATCGGTTATGGATTCGCATGTGGCTGAGGAGTCCAAGCCTTGAACGGCATGGGCGTTCAGTGGGGGCAAAGGAATTGTCCTGGCTCTGTCGGTGTGGCTGCTACTGTTGCTCTTCTCCTCTCATGAGCATCAATCACGCGTATGCATTGCTGTTCTTCCAAGTTGTCATACGCGTGTTGTATGAGAGCATGCTGGCCTGTTTGGTCTTCTGCATGCTGCTCTAGGTGCTTTGGCTTTAATCCAGCATGAGCAATGTTGGCCTTTACGCAGTCTTTATACCTCTTGTGAGGCCTACTTTGATTCCTTTTGCCCTGGGAGAGTTCACCATAGAGGAGTGGCTTAGGAATTCTTGACTCCTCAATTCGAATGACGTGCCCTGTCCAATGAAGCTGGGCTTTCAGAACCATGGCTTCAGTGCTTGTGGTTCCTGCTTTGTCAAGGACTTCCATGGTTGTGACTCTGTCCTGCCATCGAATGTGCAGTAATGACCTCAGACTGCGTGTGTGGAAGTGTTCCAATAGTTTCACATGTTTTCTGTACAAGGTCCAGGCTTCACATCCATATAGGAGGCTGGTCAAGACTACAGCCTTGTACACTTTCAGTTCTGTGGACTGTCAAATAGTGTGCTGATTCAACACTTGTGCTCTCAGACATCCTAATGCCTGATTGGCTTTGCAGATCCTGGCATTGATTTCTTTGTCAAGGGAGCCATCATTGGCTATCACACTGCCGAGGTACTTAAACTCGTCCACTGTTTTTAACTCTGTTCCTTCAATAGAAATTGAAGCGGGGAGAGCAGCAGATCCTGGAGCACGCTGAAACAGTACCTCAATCTTTCCTAGGCTGATGGTCAAACCAAAGAGGCGAGTGGCTTCAGCAAACTTGTTGACAATAAGTTGGAGATCAGATTCCTCATGTGCCATAAGTGCACAGTCGTTAGCAAAAAGGGCTTCAAGAATGAGCCTCTCAAGCATCTTGGTTCTAGCATTCAAACGACAAAGGTAGAAAAGTGACCCATCAAGCCTGTACTTTATATAGACTCCATGGTCCAGGTCCCTGACTGCGTGGCTGAGGATGCATGTAAAAAAGAGGTTGAATAGCACTGGGGCCAGCACACATGCTTGCTTCACACCATTGGATCTCTCAAATAGATCTGAAGACTGGCTTCATTTTTTCAAATGGCGAGTTTGTCATCATGGAACAGGCGTATGAGGCTGACAAATCTTTTTGGGCAGCCGAATTTTAACAGGATAATCCACAGGGATTCTCTGTTGGTGTCAAACGCCTTGGTCAGGTCTATAAAGACGGCATATAGATCCAAGTTCTGCTCTGTGCACTTTTCCTGGACCTGACGAACAGCAAAGATCATGTCAATGGTGCTGCGGCCTGGACAGAAACCTACTGTGCCTCTGGTAGGTTCTCCTCTGAGATGCTGGTGATCAGACGGTTAAGGATGACTCGAGCCAGTATCTTCCCAGCAGTAAAGAGAAGGGAGATGCCCCGGTAATTTCCAGTCAGCTTTATTGCCCTTTGTTCTTAAAGAGCAAGATGACTGTGGCATCCCTAAAATCTTTGGGCAGATCATCTTCTTCCCAGATGCTGGTCAAAATGCTGGGAAAGGCTTTGAGTGACACTGGTACTGCTGCCTTGAAAATTTCAGCAGGAATACCGTCCATCCCAGGGGCTTTGCCAGAGCTCGTCTGGCTGATTGCCTTTTTGACCTCATCCATTGTAGGGGGCAGGTCAAGACTATCTATCATGGGTTTCTGAGGGATCTGATCTAGGGCCACAGGGTTGACAATGAGAAGGTTGCTAAAGTGCTCTCTCCACCTATCATTGATGCTGCTCTTCTCCCTCAGGAGGGTCTTGCCATCTGCGGACAGGAGTGGTACAATACTTGGCTTTGAAGATCCATATACAGCTTTGATAGCACTGAAGAACATCTTGGAGTTCTTGGTATCAGCATAATGTTGGACTTCATCAGCTTCTCTCCCCCACCACTCATCTTGCATTTTGCTAAGTGCAGTCTGCGCCAGACTCTGAAGGTGCTTGAAACAGTCACGTTTGGAGATTGATGACTGGTCATTTTGCCATACCAAAAATGCATTCTGCTTTTCCTCTAAGATCTTCATGATGGTCTCGTCGTTTTCGTCAAACCAATCTTGGTGAACTCTCTTTTTGAGTCCTAGTGTCGACTTAGCTGACTCCGTCACCAGGGTTTTGAACTGGTCCCATTTTTGTGTTGGGTCTCCAGTCAAGGGTCCATGGGATGACAGCATGTCGTCAAGGCAGGCTGTGAATTGCTCACAATGACCAATATGCTGCAGCTTCCCGATGTTGAAGCAATTTTTGGGACACCTTTTCTAGTCCCCTCCCTCATTTGAGGGTGAGCAGTGCTACTCCTAAAAAGGCCTGCTCAATCGCCTGGGATGTTGCCGAACTCCTCTGTTGTCCCGGGATCAGAGTCGAGCAACTAAAGTCCACAGGCCGCCTACTTGCAGGTTTGGGACTGACTCCCAGTGGTCATGTCCACTTGTTGCTTTGCTCCTCCCCCACCGCCACAGGACTTTGAAGTAATTTTCTGTAAACTAAAAGAGATGAGAATGTGCAAAGAACCTGTGCAGGAAAGTATTTAAAGTGGAAAAGCCGTTGCACAGGGGCAGTTCCACTCCTTTGGCCTAAGAAGCCTGGTTCCAGTGGTACGAAAAGTCATCACGGCTGGAGACTTCCTAGGCTGCAGTGGATGGCCATGGCATCTTAAGTGCTTTGTCATGTCCTTCGCTCTCCACAGAGTGTTGCAGAACTGCCTTCCTGGTCATTGGATCTCATCCACACAGTCCACTGGAGCCGACTTCGCATGCCAGGGTAGGCAAGTTCCTATGTCACCAAAGGTTTCAGACCTGTCGGCTACCCTCACCTGGTTTATCCATCCTGTCAAAGTGGTTTATCGGGGTGTGGGCACTGCGCATGCTACAGCTTCTTGGAGCCACAGGTGAGAGCTGAGTGCCAGGTGGGGACCAAAGGTGCGTGAACTGCCCCCTGAAGAGACACAACAAGTCCCCACACCAGAGGTGCTACCCCTCCCTGGGCACCCCAGACACCCCAATGGGGGCATTAATGGCTGCATTCTTTTGACCTATACACAATTACAGACCAGAGTGAAGCTGCTGAATCTGCTAACCAGGGGCCAGCAGTCCCCTAAATCCCCATTTGCCCCTCCTAACAATCTGATTTTCATCAACATCAATAGGATTCTCTCCTTTGGTGTCTAGAACAGTGCTGGAAATTGTGGAATTGATCAGATGTAATGGTCCAATGTTATCATGCTACACCCAAACACAAATGCATCAGTTGTGCGAAGGACCTCACTTCAAACCCACTGAAAGATGGGAGTAAGAAAGGGAAAGAGAAAACGGAGGTTGAATCTGGGCAAGTGGCTGAGAGAAAGTAGTCAAAAAAATTGACCCCAGCAGTTTTAATAATTATTGACTTGCTCTCAAAGAGAACATTAGTTTCAGGGATTTTGTTCCTATTAATGAGGAAATAGCTCACAAAAGTGCATTTCCCTAATTAGATTCAGTCAAGTAACAATTCTACACAGCAGCCCATGTAGCCACTATCCATGCTAATAGTTCCATTTTCTATTTGGGAAGGTGCGAGAAGTATGGGAATCAGTAGTGAGATCCTTAGCATATCTGCTATGATATATTATTGGTGGTATCATGCATGGCTACAAGGTTTTAGCATAAGCGAAGGTGTCATAAACAAACATCCAAGTCTACTGGGTTTTGCTAACACTATACCATGGCTAAGGATAAGATTCTGTCACAGAACTCATGTGACTTTCAGAGACGTGGGATAGCAGGGCCAGAGCTGTCAGCCAGCGGGGGTGGGAGGCACATCTCTCAGGTGCATGGTGGGGGCCCCACTGCTCTCAGGCACAGTGGGTGGTAGGAGAACATCACAGGTGGTAGGGGAACACAGTGCTCCAAGCTGTCCCATGCAGCCAGGACCCCAGAGCCCTTGTTGTCCGCGGAAGCTATCAGCTGCTCCAATGGTGGATACTAGATTCACCTTCCCCCACCTCAGAGAGGCTCAGGATTTCATCCCTTTCACATACAACCCCTCAGATGACAATGATCCCCCCGTCACCTCTCACCCATTATTTTTACTAGAAGTCACAGACAGGTCAAGGGCTTGCATGAATTTTTGTTTATTACCCCCAACTTGTTTGTAACTTTTCTAAAAATATCTGTGACAAAATCTTAACCTGAACCAGGACACTAAAACTCTTCATATGCATGCCAGTAGCTGTGACAGGGAGCAGAAAATAATTAGAAACTCCAGAAACAGAGTTGTGCTAAACACTCAGGCAGAACCTGTAATGCTCAACTATGCAAGTAATCTGCCTCTAGTTAATCAACTCATCCTCCTCAACTTACCCCATGAAATCTTAGAAGTCACCACTACTATGGAACAGGCAACATTCCACAGTAGGTCATCCTCAAATTAGCTAGCACTTACATTGCCTGGAGGAGAATTAACACCATCTGCACCATTAGGAACAGGATGCTCAGAAGAGGTTCAGGACATGTTGGACTTTGTGCCATGTTTTATTCAGTTTCAGCCTGGCAGTGTTCAAAACCAGTCAGAGTTTCCCATGTGTCTTTCCTCAGGCTATAACTCAGGTCAGAGTGGCTCTTTGCTTAGCTCAGACTCAGCAGCAAGTTAGCAAGTTTCACCTGACTTTGGGTTGAATTACTGCCTCAAAGCTGGTCCATACTAACCCTCCTCTCTTCTCAGGAGGAAAGACACTCCTGTCCAAAGGAAGCTGCTAGAAGCTGACGTGAAGATCTACCCAAAGAAAGCCATTTGCCCTGCACATCATCATATTTTACTGCTCCTACACAATCTAAGAACTATGCCACAAATTCTTGAACATCATCTACTGACACTTCATCTATTCACTATTTACCAACGTACCAGACTCTCCTAGCAGAAGGCCTTCTCTGCCAAGGAATCATAAACTAGAGACCTTACTCAAACATCAGGAACCGCCATGATGAGAAATGGGACATCTGTCAGTTGGGCCAGGGCTCCGGGATGGGATCAGACAGTCTCCTCTCAGAGCTTGGACTGGCTGGTTATTGCTCAGGGTCAACTGGTCACTATGGGTTGGGAAAGAATTCTCTCCAGATCGGATCGGCAGTGGCTGAGACCAGTGTTCCCTCTAAGCTGTGTGGCGGCAGCACAGCTTCACAAGTGATTAATCAGCCCCACCCAGTCTGTCAGCTCCCTGCAGGGAGCCCTGAGCCTCTGATTGGGTGGGGCTGATTAATCACCTGTGAAGCTATGCTGTCCCACAGCTTAGAGGGAACACTGGCTTCGAGAGATTTCACCTTCCTCTTCAGCTTGTGCATGCAGGTTACTTGTCAAGATTCTCTGGGTATCTTTCACTTGTTTCCCTGCTACTGCAGGAACCATCGGACTGGTATAGTTTGGTTCTTCCTGTCTTATGCTTGTGGCACATGACAGTCTACTCTTCAGTGGGCAGAGCCATCTCATCCATAGGAGGAACTAGGGCAACCACCCTGGGCCCTGCACTTTGAGGGCCCCACACTTCAGGGAGATGCGGAGATGAGGGATATTGGGGGGGGGGGGGTCTGGTGCTGCTCTGCTCCACTCCATCCCAGTCTGCCAACTCACAGCATTGTTCGGGAGAGGGGGGGGGGAAAAATGGAAAGAGGTAGAGTAGGGGCAGGGGCTTGGAGTAAGGGATGGAATGGGGGCGGAGACAGGACACAGCAGGGGTAGGAAGAGGCGGGGCAAGTGTGGGGGCTTGGGGTAAGGGGTGGAGTGGGAGTGAGGCCTGGGGCAGAGAGGTCCTGCCAGTGGGCTGTGATACTTTGACCTAATTTCAATGGTTGGGTGGTGTTGGTGGCCTATGACATACAACAGGTCAAACTAGAAGATCTGGTGTTTCCTTCTGGCCTTAAACTGCATCACTCTGTCACTCCTCTTCCACCGTCTGATTCTGCTACAGGCAAGATGCTCTATAGCTCTCCCGTCCTGTGTGATATGCCTATTATGTACCAGCCATGGCTAGTAGTAGTCTGACAAGCTGCAGCTACCTTGACCTATGAGACCTCTTACATGGAGGGGTGCGTAACCTCCAGCCACTGCTTAATTTCATCCCCCATGGCATCTCTCTTGCCACATGCTGGAAGCCCGGACCTGTCCTTGCAGCCTCTAGGGGCAGGGGAGATCATTGCACGCTGTCCCTGCCCCCCCGGGGGCCAGCTCTACAGCTCCCACTGGCCAGGTACCATGGAGGCGGTGCCTGCGCATACAGGCAGCTCACATCACAAAGAGCCTCCAGATATGGCAGCTGCTTCCAGGAGTGGCACATGGACAGGGCAGGCAGGGAGTCTACCTTAGCCCCCTTGTGCTGCCAACCAGGAGCCACTACCTTAGGTGAGTGCTACCAGGGCAGAGTCTACACCCTGAACCTTCTGCCCCAGGTTGGAACCCCCTCCAGAACCCTAACTCCATCCAGAGGCTGCACTCCCACCCGCATCCCAGCCCTGAACCCGCTCCTGCATCTTGGCTTCAGCCTAGAGCAGCCCCAGTCCTGCCTCCAGAACCTGCACCCCCAGCCAGAGCCTTCATTCTGTTCACATCCCAACCCCTTGCCCCAGCCCAGAGCCCCCTCCTGCAGCCTGAAGCCCTCATTTCTAGCCCCATCCTGAACCTCTATGTCCCCCTTGTAGGGCTGGAACCATGAGCGCCAGCTCGCTCGGCTGCAGGGGGAAGCCCTGAGCGTCTGCACCCCCCCTTCGCTCCTTGGGGCTGTATGTGATCCACGACTGATTTTTTCCCCTGTGGATTAATGGTCTTGGGTAGGAAAAAAAAAGGTTTCTCACCCCCTGCCTGGCTGCTTTTATGCCAGACCTTGACTCTGGCGAACAAGCACAAGAAGGGAAGGAGACAGCCCTTCTTGTGGCCAGCATCTTAGGAGGCCTAGGTGGATAGTACAGCCCATCCTAGCTACAGAAGTCTAGCACACCACTAGCAATTACACCCTTGCACAAGCAGCTGTACTTAATCAAGGTGAGGTTCTGTGGCCTGCTATCCAGGAAATCACACTAGGTGATCTAACGGTCTTTTCTGGTCTTAAAAAAAAAAAAAAAAAAAAAAAAAAAAGTCTAGGAATCAACATCCGTTCTTTTTTTTACAACTTAAATAATGTGCGCACACACACATGTATTTATGTTATATCCACATAGTCACATTTCAGCCCCAATCCTGCAGACCTTTCAGTGCCAAACAGATGAGGTGCTTCCAGGACCAGGGCCTTACAGGTGGTATACTGCAAATATGTTGGGTTATAGCCACAAAAAGCAAGACAGTTGAAGGACAAAGTTCTCTCCTTCGCTGCCTTTTTGCCCACATTCAGAGGCTCTGTCTGATACCATGTTGTAGTTCCAGCCCGGTAAAATTCAAATTATGCTTTTGAGTTGAAAAGGAAAGTTAGAAGTTGGTGCCCTACTGAAGTCTGTGGCTGTCCTGAAGTATTAATTTTAAGACTGATGGGGAAGAGCTGGGATAGGCGGGAAGGATCTATGAATAAACCAGAAGAGGGCCCATAAAAAGTGGGAGCTATTTAATTTTATATGTGGGATTTATGGCCAAATACTTCATACACATTAAATGCTCACAGTTGTACCTGAAAGTCCTTCCTTGGAAACTTAGATAAAAATAGATTTCCTGTCATTTTAACAAGCGTATACCACTGATTTATGGGAACAACAAGACAGTTCTCTCCATCTGGGCCATTGTCTGTCCCTTGAAGTTGATAATTGTTGAGAGCCAGAGAATCCCTAATGCCCAGAGTTTGGGCTCCCCATATTGAACTCACCATCATCGAAGGTGATTCTGGGTTGTGTTTTTAAAACACAATCTAGCCAGGTTGTGGTGGTGCTGCCTCACACCCTGATCCTGAAATAGACTGTACGTGGACAAGGCTTTCTGCATACCTGGAAACTCATTGACAATAAGGGGGTACCATGCAAATGCAAGCATCTGCCTAAGAAGGGTCAACTGCAGAGTTGGCACCTTCCTCGTCACATGCATTAGCCCTTCATATGGCTACTGTACAAAGGCCCTGATCCTGCAAATGGACCCCACACATGCTCATTGTGGCACTCTGTCCCTTGTTTAATAGGGGCTGGACTATTTACATATGTTGATGAGCCTACTACAGCATTGATTACCAAGCTAGGTTCAGAAGCTTATGCTTTAAGATAAGCTTTAAGATAAGCTTTAAGAGATCCCAGGTATGATCCCTACTCCTCTGGACTTGTCACCCAGTACGGTTAGTGTCCCACACGTTTATGCACATGTTTAATGTATTCCAATCAGTTATCCTGTTGCCTTCATTTGCACTATTCATTGTAGCAAAGTTGAGCATCTCTAATCCCATTTCTCGTGTGGCCCAGCAGGTATTGCAAGTAACAGTCTTGCAGGGATCTACAGCTGTTATAAAAAGGATGTTAGTGACACAATTGCTATGTCAGAACACATTTTTAGACAGGAGATATTTACTATCCCCTTAATTATTCAAAAGTGCACAAAGGACCATGGGGTTGCAATCTGAAGTTTAGTTCTGCTAGTCAGAAGAAATCCATTCTATATTTTTCCTTTACTGAGGGTCACTGGCTTTCAGGAGAGTCAGTTCTGGTACCTGGATGAAGCAAGACAGGAGCACAGACATGCTAGTTTAGCAGTCAGTCACTGATACTGCAAAAGGAGCTGTCAACTGAGTGTTTGTAGAGAATTTTAAATGTTTTTGTTTCATAAGTTCCTGGCTGGAAGGATTTTTTTCATCAACTAGGGGACACGGTGTTTTGCATTTTCATTTTTCATTGCACTGGGACATCCATATCTTCTACTGTGTATGAAAATTCCCTGAGTCAAGGTGACATTCTGAACTACTCTGCTTCTTTCCCATTACTGTTTATTTTGGTGACTACAGAGTGTTATGGTTTTGGGTTTAACAATTGACCGTGTCAGTTTTCAGACAAACAACAAATCTATGCATCTGTCATGCTTAGATCCCAAATCATATGAAAAGAATGAGAATCAGATTTAGAACCCATTTGACATTGGGCTGGAGAGTAAACATGAAAATTTCATCCCAAAGAGCAATTTTCATGAAGACAGAAGCATCTGAAAGCAGAGACAAATGGAAGGATGTCCTCACACTATAACATCATTAGTACAGTGCTATAATACATATGTGCTGCTGGGAGACAGATACACACATCTATGGCTATATATATTCCCTTCCTTTTAACCTTCTAGTAAAAATAAAGATAAATATAATTTGCATTTATGATGTGAATTAGGAGAGCCTGCCAGATGGGCAACCATACACCAGCAGGGCTGTTGTTTTCAAGGAGAGGAAAGCACGAGCACATCCCAGCTGTTTGGGGCCTGTGATGTTCCCATATTTAGAAAACCATAGCCCTTGGCTTTTCCTTATAATTAGTTAGAGTTAATACCCTGGGTGAGTCCAGGGAAGAGTCACATTCTGAAAGATCACCCCCTGAATAGCTGTACTCAGGAGACAAAGCATCACCACTCAAGCTGTCAGCTGATCCATCTCCAGCAAAAGTCAACTGGGCCATAAACTGGGAGTTGTTTATCTCTGTCCTGCAGGCCGAGCTTGGTTTAATTGCACAGCTATGCTAATGAGCCTTGTTTGTGACACAAGGTGCTTCATGGTGGCTCTGTTTGAAAACATGCTATTGTAACCCCCCTGAGGGCAAATACAATCAAGCTAAAAACACTGCCGTCTGGATACAGAAAAGAAATCATGTAGCAGTCCCTTCAGCGTGGCACATTATCAAAGGCATCATTAACAGCTGCTTCATGTAATGGCAGGAAGCTCTCTTGGGTGTACACTGTTCATTTCACTTTTTTTTTTTTTAAGCTTCAGATTTTGAATCCATGACCATCAAATCAGCTGTCAGGGAAACAAAAAGAAATCCAGATTTGGGGTCTTTCCCAGCCAAAAAAGCCTCTGTTTTTCAAAGGAAATAAAAAAACCCAACACTTACCAAGAGAAAGAAACCAAGGTAAACTGTCACTCCACTGAGCTCTTCCAAACAAAATCAATCACAGCTCAGATTTGGCTTTGTCAGTTTAGACTTAGGAGCTGTAGTTTTAGCTTTGAAATGTAGGAAGGAAATAGCCGGGAAGGACATGAAGCTACACATTTTCCTGTCCAGTTATCAGCTGGTATTTTGCAACATTGTTTGAAAAGGAACCTATGTCAATCTCTGCTTTGGGGGCGGGATCATCATTGTCACAGGAGAACATGTCTTCCATTGGGAGCAGCAGGGGCTCAGCATCTTTGAAGTCAGATAACATATTGACATGCTTCAGTATGGGTATGAGATTAAAGAAGTGCCGCAGGGCACTGCACAAGCATTCAGTAAAAAGACAGACTCTCTCTCAAGTCCTGATCCGAGGGCCCTAATTCTGCAAATACACACCAACCTGAGTAACAGTAGGCACCTGAGAGCCCCCCTTGAAATCGAAGAACTGATTCCACGTTATGAACTCTGCAAATACTCATGCACTTATTTATTTGCAGGACTGGGGGACTAAGGGCTTCGTTGCAAGGTTCATGTTTGAAATGGCTGGCTTTAATCCTTCTAAGCCTCACTTTGAGCTCAAACCTGCAAGATGCTGGGAGCTGATTAAGGAAAGTGCTTAAGGAAGTGCTAAACTTTAAGCATATGAGTAGTTCTGTTGACTTCAGTGTCCTCTGCTTAAAGTTAAGTATATACTTAAATGTTTTCTTTAACATGGCCAGGATGCTCAGCCCCTGGCAGGATAGAACCCTTTATTTGCCCCCCCCCCCCATATGATAATACCTACTTGGTGAGTAGTGTAATTCTAATTAAACATCTTTGAGGCTCTCTGGTGAAAGAAGACACAGACACGCAAACACATCATTGCTCAGAGTACTAACATATGAACCTCTCCATTTGTGTCCTGATGGCTTTGGAAGGACAAGGGTTCCAGTGTTAGGCCGTTTTGCTTGTTTTCAGTTTCTATTTCTGGACCATTTTCTAGTTTGCACATTTAAATGGGGGCAGAGGGAGAATTAGAACAGAAATATGAGCTGCAGGTGTTTTTTAATGAACAAGCTAAAAAAAAATGTTATGCCCGAGAGACTGGGAAGGTTGCTCTATTAGCGCATCACTCATTTTACACAGATTTGTTTTCCCTTCCTTTCAGCTGTCTTGACATTGCGCTCACCACAAATTCTGCTCTGCTGAGAGGGGAGAAGCCTGAGAACCACAAATGCCACTGGAGCCCTACTGGTGCATGGATCTTGCCAGAGGGTTGGCAGTATGGGATCATTCCTTCTTATGTAACTATGCTCAGAGGTAGTATAGCCTAGTGCTCTGACCTAGAACTCAGGAGACTATTCTATAGCCTTAGCTCCTTGCCACTCCTCTGGGTCTCTCTACCTCTCTGTGAGCAAGTGGCCACCACCCTACAGCTCCGGTGGTCTCAGGGAGGCCTGCAAGCCACTTCTCATTTCAGTTCCCCTCGGTTTCTCAGATTAACTCCCTGCAGACTTTTGAGGGCAAAAATACTCCTCTTTGGGGTCTGGGCTTAACATAAAAATAAACACCAAATAAAATGCCCCATCCAACATTACAGGCCACAGAAGACAAGTTTCACTTCTTCCTCACCCTGTTACACCCCTGCTGGTCTTTTTCTCTTTAGACTGTAAGCTTGTTGAGACAGAAACTATGGCCTCGTCTACGCTATGTGGTGAATTGTCACTGCAGCAATCGATCCACCAGCTGTTGATTTCTCATGTCTGCTAAGACACAATAAATCAATCTCCAAGCACGCTCCTGTCGATGCCAGTATTCCACCAAGATGAGAAGAATAGCCAGCAGCAATGGGAAAGTAGCCCCTGCTGACCAGACCTCACACAAGATGCTGTGGTGTGTCGACTTTGTAGATCGATGGTGCCAGTAAGCGTAGACAAGGCCTGAATATATGTGCAACACTGAGCCCAAGGAAGCCCTGATCTTGGCTCAAGCCTCTAGGGGCCTGCTATAATACATCTACAAATAGCTTGTTTTTGCGCAGTGTTATTTTTTGACCTTCCAAGTATAAAATAATGAACACACCTCTTAGGAAAAAAATCCTGTTGGGTGAGTTTAAAATGGCAGATGGGCTGAGTGCCCCACTTACTCTTCCTATATGCATAAAAATACACTGGACTGTTTCAGAGTTGTTTGCACTTCCCTTTAAATGAGCTAATGGGGAGATAGCTGGCTCCCCACCACAGGGCCGGGGGTGTTTATGCTCAGATTCCCAGCTGAAGTCACCCCTGTGGCTGTGCAGTAGTACGCTTCATGGAGCTTTTCCTGAGTGGAGAGGCAGAAGATTGTGGAAGAAGGGGAAAGGGGCCCTCCTTTCCTTTGGAGAGGGACCATCCAGATTGCCAGTGACAAGGCCTGGAAGGGGTAAATGACAGTGCTAGTCTCTCCAAAGGGTATGGAGAGTGGCTAGGAGAGGATTAGTTCCCCTCCAGTCAGCAGAACACCTGGTTCAGAGGAGTTGCAGTCACTGGGGTAATACACACTCCCTACCACTCCAGGACACATAGGCAGCAGGTAGCACAGGGCAGGGAAGGCTTTGCCTCCCCAAACAGCTTGGAGTGGCCCTGCCCATGCTCTACCCCCAGCCTCCCTCCTGCCTATTTCCATTTCCCTTCCCTTCCTGCTCTTCTGTGGCCAAGAGACTACAGCAGGCAAGCTGGGGCCAGTGCTGGGGGCAGGGTGCACTGCTCCTTTGCCTGGCCAGCAATGGGTGCACTGGGACTGCACCACCCGCCAGGCACTCTGGGGCTGGGGTGAGGGCTATGCTGGAGGAGCCAGTGGCCATGGGGGGGGGGGGGCGCAGTGCTCGCTCTGGACTCTGGTGGGAGAAAAGGAGTGGAAGAGAAAAGGGGCCACAGGTGGAAGGGAGGGACCAGGGGCTAGCCTACCCCAACAGCATGTTCACCCCCCCCCCCTATGCCAGGACAGATTGCAGCTGAGATGCCCACTGCAATTCACACACAAACGCCTCCAAATGAAACACTGAGGGGGAAAAAACTCCCCCTCAGGAGTGACATTATTACCATAATCTAATATTAGTATAAAATATGACCTCTATGCAGGAGCTCAGAGGAGAATGCTGCCCTGGAGACCTGTTATCAGCCCAGGTGAAAGCCTGCTGTAATAACTCATTCGAACTTAGAGGGGACTCTTACAGTTACAATGAGATTTTTTTCCCCAACATTATCTGACATTGCAGGCTATGCAATTGCTGAGGTAGATGGCGAGGGGGTACCTTCACACACCCAAATTGCTGATGCAATAGCAGGCACTACAGAAGCCATTCCAAGATTAGAAGATTATTCCCTTACGTGAGTTTAAGATTCAAGATGCTCTCTTTCCATAAGGCCAGCACATTTATTTTTATGTTGCTCTCTATTCCTATTTTTCAACTCAAAGCCTTTTTCTGCCCCATCTAAGAGCTTGCTCCTTATTCTGCAGCTCATGATGGGTTGTGAATGGTTCCAATTCTGACAACATCTTCCCCATTGAAGTAAAAAATGCTCAAAATCAGTATTGGTTCTGACTAAAATATGTATTGCATGGACAAACTAGCTGAAAAAGGAAAGATTCACTAAAAATGAATTAATACAAGAGGAGAAATAAAGCTGCCTGTGAAACCGAGTACAGCCCTAAGAAACAAAGCAACAATCAACTTCAGTAAACTAAATCTGCAGCTGTGACTGTTTCCCTATAGATATATTTTTCCCTGATAGGCACATGAAGTTGTGCTGGTTTTTTACATGGCACATTATTCTGTTTAAGTGCTTGTGCATATTTATTAATAGGGAAAAAATGAGAGAACAATGAGCTATGCCAGGGCAGCTGAAAGCCTGCACAATTGCAGTGAATCAGAGGAACAAAATCAATTTAGCAAAATGCTCATTTTAAGAAGCGTTCTTTCCATTCCTGAGCTGTCTTTCCCCTGTACCCCAAACTTAATTACCACCATGCACCTCAGGCACTGAATGCATCTGTCTGATCTAGTCCTCTGTATCACTTAGGGTATGTCTACACTGCATTCCTCTTTTGAGAGAGGAATGCAAATGCAGCCAAGCAAAATTGCAAATGAAGAATGGATTTGAATTTCCCACACTTCATTTGCATAATTGCATCCAGCTGCTTTTTCGAAATACCCTATGTCAAAATTAAAAAAAAAAAAAAAACTGTGTAGATGCGGTTATTTCAAGAAAAAACCCTTCTTTCGAAATAACCCTTCCTCATTTTATAAGGAATAAGGGTTATTTCGAAAGAAGGGTTTTTTCCTCGAAATAACCGCATCTACACAACGTTTCTTTTTTCGAAATAGGCTATTTCGAAATAGCGGCTGGACGTGATTATGCAAATGAAGCACAGGAAATTCAAATCCACGCTTCATTTGCAATTTCGTTCCTCTGCATTTGCATTCCTCTCTTGAAAGAGGAATGCAGTATAGACGTACCCTTACTGATCAACTCCATGTATACTGACATGTTTCGAACAGAACCCCTACGACACACCACCAGATACAAGCATCCGGCAGGCAGAGTGTGACCGGATACAGTTTGGGGTGACATATCTGCTAACTGCTAACAGTCTGATTCAAATCCCACTGAAGCTGAGCTAGGAGGGAAGACTGAAAGAATTGGGCTGGTTTAGTTTGGAAAGGAGAAGCCTGAGAGGGGACATGATAGCTGTTTTCAAATATCTAAAAGGGTGTCACAAGGAGGAGGGAGAAAAATTGTTCTCCGTGGCCTCCGACGATAGGACAAAAAGCAATGGGCTTCAGTTGCAGTCAGTATACATGGAGTTGATCAGTAAGCAATGTAGAGGACTAGATCAGACAGATGCATTCAGTGTCCGAGGTGCATTAGGAAAAACTCCCTGCCTGTCAGGGTGGTTAAACACTAGAATGAATTGCCTAGTGTGGAATCTCCATCAGTGGAACTATTTAAGAGTAGGTTTGATAGACAGGTTCTAGACAGTGCTTGGTCCTGTTGTGAGGGCAGGGGACTGGACTCGATGGCCTCTCAAGGTTCCTTCCAGTTCTAGTGTTCTATGAGTCTATGAAGTGAACAGAAAGGCTCACATGACTTCAATGGTACTAGGCTGACTAAATGAATTGGGCCTAATTCTGCCCTCAGGTTAACTTGGAGTTGCATCCATGTCTGAGTGCTACATCCGTGTTCGGGCTGGACCTCTAGAGTCCAGACTTCTGTGGTCTGGTACCATCTATGATTGGCATCTTTGTGGGTGCTCCCAGACTGGAGCACTCACAGGGAAAATCTGGGCCCCCACCTGCCCAGAGCTTCTGGAGCACTTCAGATAGCTCATATGTGGCCCTCAAGCTCAGGGAGGGAGGGGAAGGAGCAGGGACAGGGGACACTCAGGGAAGAGCAATTGTGGAGCCCTGTGGGGCTGTGCTCCTAGTCTCTAGCCACAGGGCTCCACAGCCATCCTGACTCTTCCCCCAAGCACACCCGCAGCCCCTGCTTGGTCATTGCTGGCCCCTCTGTTGCCACCAGCAGCAGCAGAGGGGCAGGCACTGACCTTCCCTGGTCTGGCAGATTCCCTGGTTTGGGATTGGTCAGGTCCCAAGGGTGTCGGACCAGAGAGGTAAAACTTGTACCTGAAAAACAAAGGTGACCATTGAGCACTGGGGCTGATTCTTCACTGCTTTACATCTTGTGCCATTTTTACACCTGGGCAAACTTAGTAGGTAAAGAACTACCTAATCAGACAGCTAAAAGGAAGGTGTAAATGAGGATCATTTATATGTGTTGTTGGCTGATCCTTGTCAGGAGCTGGGCCCCACTGTGCTAGGTGCTGCATACACATGCAATGAAAAGATGCCCCCAGCTTCCCAGAAGCAAATGTCTGCACAAGATTCAAGGCAGTGGAAAACAGGGCCCAATATAGTGCACCACTGCAGGTCTTGAAAAGTGAGTCAGAAGAATGCAACAGAAAGCACCAGTAATGCTCTCATGCAGCTATCCTCAAACTGTGGGTCAGGACCCCATTTTATTGGGGTCACCAGGGCTGGCAGACTTGCTGGGGTCCAGGCTGAACCCTGAGTGCCTCTGCCAAAGCCAGAGGGCTTCAGTCCTGGATGGTGGGGCTCCTGCCTGTGGCTGAAGCCATTGGGGCTCAGGCTTTTGCTTTGCTACCCGCCCCCCACCTCCTGGCACATGGGCATTCAGGCAGGCTCAGGCTTCAGTCCCTCCACCTGGGGTCATGTAGTAATTTTTGTTGTCAGAAGGGAATCGTGAAGCAATGACATCTGAGGACCTCTCTTCTATTGCAAGGAATTCCAGGTGGAGAGTAAAACGTGGGTATTGGAGAACTGCTACTGAAGGAACAAACACAAAGGAGGAGATTTGCCCATGGCTCTTTCGCCCTCCTCTCCCCATTACACCACTAACCCTGTGGAGAGCATCTGAACGCCAGCCCCGCACAAATACCATTTATCTGCACTAAAGCTGCCTATGGTTATTCATGTCACAATGCCAAAGGGATGTGTTATCCCTGAGCTGATAACAGCTGCTTATTGATCAGCCTGCTTTCTCTGGTTTACTCGCTTACCCAATCTCCCCATGCTTTCGGCCAGATCCCGGAACATTGCAATCCAGAAGAGTTTTGCCGTTGACTGCCACAAGTGCAGGGTCAGGCTTTGCTGTACCAAAGACATAAGGCAAATGCCCTATCAAAAAATCTCACTCTAGCACCAGGTTTTGACTGCTCACACAAGAACAGTTTCTGTATTCATCCTAGTGAGATTATCCGATTTCAAACAGCTCCCAATGGAAGCTGAGTTTTTCTAAGCCAACATTCTACTTTCCTGTGAACGAACACGCGCTTGAAAATTGGGCTGGCATTTAAATTGGATCATGTGACTGTTTTAGGCAGGAGGCCGGCGAAGTAGAAGACTAAATGCAACGAGTCCCAGAAACCGTTATTTGATGGGATTTCAAATGATTTTTTTCTTTACAGAGGAAGGATGGTCTTGTGATTAAGGCATAAAACAGGGAATCCAGTCTGGGCTGTATTTGTGACACTGTCACAGTCTTATTACATGATCATGGGCAAATGACTTACCCACCTCTCTATGCTTAGGTTCCACATTTGTAAAATGGGGATAATATTCTTCTGCCTCATGTAGCTGCAGTCAGGTGCTACAATAGTATGGAGGTGGATGTATTGTAAATAGGGACTAATGGAGGGCTGTGTCTAGACTGGCCAGTTTTTCCGGAAAATCAGCCGCTTCTCCGGAAAAAACTTGCCAGCTGTCTACACTGGCCGCTTGAATTTCTGCAAGAATACTGACGATCTCATGTATGATCGTCAGTGTTCTTGCGGAAGTACTATGCTGCTCCCATTTGGGCAAAAGCCCTCTTGCGCAAATACATGGTATTGTTTTGCGCAAAAAAGCCCCAATGGCTAAAATGGCGATCGGGGCTCTCTTGCGCAAAAGTGCGTCTAGATTGGCCAGGGACGCTTTTCCACAAAAAGTGCTTTTGCGGAAAAGCGTCCGTGCCAATCGAGACGCTCTGTTCCGAAAAGGCTTTCAACGGAAAACTTTTCCGTCAAAAGCATTTCCGGAAAATCATGCCAGTCTAGACGCAGCCAAGGAGTTCATTTCAATACCCTCCGCCATTCTGACAAACAGCAGTTCTTTGTCTGACAACTGGAGATGAACAAGCGGTCTCTACAACCAACACAGCAGCTATACTAGGGAAACAAAGGGCTGGTTTGAGACATGGATTTCCTGCCCACACAGGCTGGATTGTAACATGGATTTCCTCCCCATGCAAGGCCAGTTTTGACATGGACATGGGTGGTCAGTACAGCTGAGGTAGGGGGAGGCAGGCCCACAGCCCTACCTACAGCCCTGCCTCCTCTGCTGAGGCCCTGCCCCCCACAGGGAGAGGAGGAGCGGTGCACCAAGTGCACACCCACACCACCACCATGGGGAAGGGAAAAGTGTGTGCATGCGTCAGCATTCCTGGAGCAGCTGGGAGGAAAGAGACCAAGCAGCCTGAGCTTCTCTGGCCCTGTAGCAGTGAGAAGGGAGGTGGCCCTGGCCTGAGCCAGCCCAAGCCTTCCTGCCCCCAGGAACAGCAGGAAGGGAGGCACTTCCTGCTGCTCCTCTTGGCTGCAAAGGACGAAACGGAGCCAATGGGAGCCGTGAGGCTCCGTGGCCACAGTGCCAGTAAACAAACAAACCGGGGCAGCCAGTTAAGTACTCTAGTCCAGTGTTTCTGAGAGTGATTCCGCGGAACACTTAAGAGAAAAAAACCTGCCAGACCTATTAGCAGAACACTGCACCTGTGAAAGAGCCATTCAGGTGGCAATGAAGCCATTTAACAGGCATTAGCCAGGCCCAGGTATATTCTGTCCGTTTCTGAATTTACTATATTAATCTACAGGACCTTTGTTTAAAATGTGTTTTAAAAATATTTCATTAGTCAGTGTGTTGCTGAAGATTATAAAATCACATCTCTAAAAAAATATCATCCTCCCCCCCCACGGCTGCCATTGGGCATAGGAGCACCAGTTTAATTGCACTGCATCGGGCCCTTACATCCTAAGGTGGCCCTGGTTAGCTCTTCTGGCCCAAGATGCTCTTGGGCTCTTCCCCAATCTGTTGATTACCATCCACTAGCCATTGTGTTTTTCCTGTAGCCACCCAACCTGCTTTCCTCACGCTGTTCCAATCTCTTTCTCTCCCTCTAGCCCACTGTTTCCCAACCAGGGTTCCGCAGACCCCTGGGGTTTCGCAGACCATTGTCAGGGGTTCCACGAGAAATCGTGGAATAAATAAATAAATAATTTTTTTCTTACAATGTAAGCTGACACATATATAACAGCTCTTTACAAATAAATTTTCTTGACAATTTAGCAGTAATTGAATTGCACTCCCTGCTGTCAACTTTTTCTGGCCAAGCAAACATTTTCATAGGTAGGGGTTCCTCAGGATATGAAAAATTATTTTAGGGGTTCCTCCATGGAAAAAAGGTTGGGAATCACTGCTCTAGCCCTTCCTTAAAGGGAGATCTTAGTGTTAGGAAAGATCAGACACTTAGACCTAAATCAATTGCCTCTCATCATTTTCAGTAATGTACACCGACACTTTTGCGGTGTCCTTTTAAAACATATTTGGGTTTCGTTAAAAATTTGGTAAATTGCATTCCATTCTCTGCTTTTGCGCAGTGCGTTAGTGCAGCTCATAACCCTGACTTCAGTCTTCCCCAGACAACAGGCTTGGGTATCGCCCTCCAAATTAAATGGACGCTTCAGTGCAGACCCCAGAAAAGGGAGGATGGCCTAATGTGTAGGGCACTTGCCTTAGACACAAGAGAGCTGCATCAAAGGCCCTGCTCTGCCACAGACTTCCTGTGGGACTCTGGACAAGTCACTTTTGGCTTGTCGATATCACCACTTAGTTCACAGCAAACTGAGGTACAGGCCCACCCACCCTGGCCTGCTGTATGCTAAGGATACAGCCACACATATGCAGAAAAAGGCGGGGGTGAGTCTCAGAGCCAAAGTCACCTGAGGCTCTGAAAGCCAGTGAGGAGAGCAGGCCTGAGAGCCCAGGGTCCAGCTCAAGCCAAAATGTTTAGGTTGCCATATTTAGCAGTATATACACAGCTCAAGATACCTCTCTACTGCTAAATACAGCCAGCTCGACGCTTGGGTGTGGGCCAGAGCCTGGGCTCTGAGACCTGTCCCCCTCACTGGCTTTCAGAGCCTCAGTTCCAGCCTGAGCCCAAGTGTCTATATTGACATTTAGGTCCATAGCTTGAGCTCTGCATGCTCTACTCAGCTGATCCAGGCCCAGACCTGCTGCTGCCTGGGGGACCTGTGTGGCCCCTGCTGCCATGCATGACCGTTCCACTAGCGTCCTTCCACGGGGCTGTGGAAGGCCGTGCTGTGAGGGCACAAAGCATCTCTGACTTCTCCGGTCCAAGGGCATCCAGCTCCAGTGATAGGAGCTGCGCTTTCTGGCTGAGCAGACCAATGCCGCAGCCCCAGGTTCGCCTCTGGCTTGACAAAGAGCACAGCAAGTCACAGGAATGAGGACAGAGCTGATGGCGCTGGCATCCAAATGATGCTGAAATACTGCTGGGGCTATTTTTTAAAAGATCGGCCAAATGCACCTTCATTCAGTCCCCACACTACATTGCGGGGGTGGGCGGGAAGAGAGTAATTAAACCTTCTTTCACTGAGACAGCTGAGATCAGGGTATGATTTCATAAACCGAGGCAAAAGGGTATTGGTAGGATTCCCCAGAATAGTAGTGGGGACAGTAAACCCATTTATCAAAATTTTGGGGGGCGGCGGGGGAAGAATAGCCTCCCAGTCCTTCCATGAATGTAAATTTTTGCTCCATGGAAAAAACTCTGGCAACATGGACTTTTCCAGTGCAACTCGTGTTGGCATTCATAAGTCTGCCTCTGTGACCCATGATGGCCTGAAAAACAACAGAGTGGGACCCTTGGTGGCTCATATATTCATATTCCTTGGAGAGAGCAAAAAATAGGCATGAGTCCCATTAATGAGTCCAGGGAGCAGTTTAGAGAACACATTCTGTCAAAGCCAATATTTACCTTAGGAACAGTGTTCCCTGTAAGGTGAGTGCTTGGGCGGCCACCCTGGGCCATGTGGTGGGCGGGGATGGGGCCGCAAGGGGGGGAGGTGGGGGGAGGGCATTGTTTGGGTGGCTGAGGCTGCATTGGGGGCTGGCTGCTCCCACTGTCACTGGAGCCAAGGTCACATTGGGGGGGAGCAACTGCTGCCAGGGGTTTGGACCACGTGACAGCCAGGCGGTTGCTACTGCCAGGGGCTGGGGCTGCGTGGGGGGGCGGGTTGCTGCTCCAGGGCCAGGGGTGAGGGTAGAAAAGACAGAATCAGATAAAGTGAGAGCAAAATCAGCATTTCTTCAGTCTTGAGCAGGACTGATTCTGTTCTCACAGCTGTAAATCAGCAATATAGTGAGAAAACAGCTATGCAAATAAATTTTTTACACTTCTTTTAAAAAAAAAAAACCCCCGATGAACACAAAATAGCATTTGGGAAGCTGTTTTACTACAGTACTAGTTTTGGAGCCTACTTTGTAAATTTATGTTTGGATGCATTAGAAATGGAATCACTGTTTTGAACTCTCCTTGCAGACTAAAATGTAGGATTTTTACAGCTGTTGGTGGTGTGCTTAATGTACTTGATATTAGACTTCATTCTCCTATGCTTGTACTGAAATAAAAGAATCTTTAAAAATGGAAGGAAAGAGAGACTTGAGATAGCAATCGTAAGTAGTGGAGTATGGAAAATCTAAACATTTTTCAGTATTGAACAAAGCAAAGCCACGGTCCATCTAAAATATACATCTCTGTCTTACTCTTAGCTTTAAAAAGAGTGTTGGGGGAGGCTAAAAGCTGTCTGCTTTTGAGCCAGTAACCAGAAGCTGCTGGTTGTGCTTCTAATAGTAACAGTAACAGCACAGGCAGGGGCAATGCTGGGCAACTCTTCCTTTGTATTCTTCCTTGAAACATTATTAATCTGAAATTATTACTTGCTTGGTGCTCTCTGTGAAACTACTGACAGTGACATTTTTACTACTAAATGCAACTAAAACTGTAGTTAAATGCATTCTTCATCTCCCAGCACTGGTACAAACATTATTTACCAGCTTAACATAACTTCTTCTGCTTTTGCCATAAATCACATGAGTGTCATTATTAGTGCCCATTTCTGGTTACTCTTCCCAATACAGTCCAGAAGACACATTCCACTTTCCTCTATAGCTCAGGTAAGTAAAAGTCCTGTATTACATTAGTGTAATTTTGAGTCTGCATGTTCTTTTGGAAGACCCAATGAATTAATAAATAGTTCCCTCAGCTGGTGATTTATCTGGCTAGGATAGCGTAGCAGTGTCTTTAATTATACACTAAAGACATTTGTCTAAATATCGAGCATGAATGCTTCAATGATGGCTCAGGTACATGTGATTCTGTTATTGTCAGCATGTGCGCACGGGGATCTGAAAAGCTGCAGTTTTCATGCTGCTGCAGCTCAGCTGTCTGTCAGCTGACTTGGCTATGTCTGCACTGGCCACTGAACGACAAAGCTTACGTCCTTCAGAGGTATTACCTCTTGCCTCCCAAGGCAAGTTTTGCGGCGGCAAGTACCAGTGTGATCAGCACGTGGTGGGCAGAAGCACTCTCTCCGGCTGACAATGTGAATGCCACGAGTGGGGGGTGGAAGTATTTTGTCAGCAAAAGAGCTGATCAACAGCAGCTATGCTGCCTCACTTTCAGTGGCATGTATGTGCTGCCACTGTTCCCAGAAGCTAGTGCCCTACCAGGCCCATCAAGGCAGGGGGGCGGGGCCAGGGCAAAGAGGGCAGTTTCCCTGGGATTCAGTGATTCTGAAGGGCCTGAGGGTCTAGCTGCTGCTGCCACAGTAGCAGTGCCCAGGGTCCTTTATATCGCCACGGGGGCATGCGACTAAGGGGGAGCAGCATGACATGCTCCATGTGGCGCTGAGGGCTGGTTGCCCCAGTTCTGCCTCTTCTGGGAGTCAGAGCTGGACTCCCCATATCTTGCACAGGGACCCACCATGGCTGTCGGCTCCCCTGCACTGGCAGCCCCTCCTAGTCATGCAGGTTGGCAGATACCAGTTTCAATCCGAGGATATCCATGTGCATGGATAGACATTTGTATCTGTGCAGGGCTCTAACAGAGTACGAGTCCAGCCATAGGGAACTCCAGAACCCTGTGGGTGCAGGGTGCTGATGGCGCATCAGCATAACACAACAAAGGGACTACAAGCCTTTTGAGAAAGAGAGCATCTAAACAGCAGCCTGTTTTTTCCAAACAAGAGAGAGCCACTTTTCTGAAAGAGCACCCAGGCAGTCCGCGGTCAAAAAAACTGCCACGTTCTTTCAATTTAATTTCGAAAGAACGTGGCAGCAGTCTAGACAAAGGTGACGTTTTTGAAAAAAGGCCACTTAAAAAACAAACACAAACACAACCCTGTAGTCTAGACACAGCCAAAGTGACCCAGACCCTTCCCGCACTTCTCCATAGTGCTCAGAGATCTCTCCCTATTATTAGGCATGGGGGTTATACAAGCCACAGAGTGGCATGAACTACACAGCATTGATTATACACTTGACTGGCCAAATGCAGAGTCAACGTTTTTCATGACAGGGGTGTTGGTTTTGTTAGACACACCGGTGGGCGAGGCACTTTACAGATATGTACATCACAAGGAGGGGCTTTTGGAATGCCACATATGTGCAGGGTCTGCAAACATGGATCAGATGGCTGGGTTAGGGGGCCAAAGGCCCAAGCTGTCAAGATATATTAGCTAGCACTGTGTTCAGTCACGTGAACAGCTCCATTACACTAAAACTATTCACTGCAATAGGCAAAGTGCCTGTTGTGAATTCACAATATTTAAGAGTAACTGAGGTTGTAGGGTGCTTGCATATCGCGATATGTAATTTATATTATTACAGTCTGCCATACCAACTATTTAAACATTATGATCTCCGTGATATCCTCTTACCAGCGTCTACTACAGGGGTGGGCAAATGGCCCTCTGCGGGCTGGATCCGGCCTGCAGTCACCCTGCCACTTCCCCAGGCCAATCAGAGCCTGGGGGGGCAGGGAAGTCTCTCATCCTGTCCCTGCCCTGCCAGGGGCACACAGCGGCTAGAGAGAGACACACTGGCTGTTTTAAAACAGTTGGGGTCTCTCTAGCCGCTGTGTGCTCTTGCAGGGGCAAGGAGACTTGTGTGTGCTCCCCTGCCCCAAGGTACTGACAGGCCTGGGGGCAGGGAGAGTGTGCGAAGTCTCCTCCCACTAGGCACCTAAAGAGAACCGCCAGCTGTTTTAAACCAGCTGGTGTTTCTCTCTGGGGTCAGGGTGGGGCAGGGGAAGAAAGGAGAAGATTTCTTGCACTTCCCCCACCCCAGACCAATTGGGGGGGAGGAGGAGAGCACAAGAAGTCCCCTGGCCCCACCCCTTCTGCCCAAGGCTCTGCCCCTTCCAGGGTGGCCTGGGGCTGCTTTGGAAATCTCTGAAGTGGCCCCCTTTCAAAAGTTATTGTCTACTCCTGATCTACTAAATATAAAGAGATTCTCCAAAGTCAGGCAGTATAGGTTAATGTTTGTAAAACAACATTTACAAATACTGTTTATTATTTGACAGTGCTCTGTGTATCCTTAGAAGCCTCACAATACAGATAAAACTTGAATAGATGACTTGATCCTCTTGATCATTTTGCACTCCGGTGACACAAAGGTACCCTAAAGGCTGTGATCTCACTTCCCTACTTGGTCTTATTCCCAATATAGGCAGACTCATTGGGCTGGAAGAGAACTCAGAAGGTCATGGAGTCCAGCCCCCTGCCCAAAGCAGGACCAATCCCAAAGACAGGGACTCCCTATCTTGCTTAGAGCCAATGAAATGGCTCTGGGGTGTGTCCCCCCCCCCTTAAAGCTCCTGGAATAGGGGCATTCTGGAGGAAAACTAGAGCAGTGTGCTTAATCATAGCCTTCTATGAAACCGTGGACAGTGCAGATTTAGAGCAGCCTTAAGGCTAATCTAACATACTGCAAATTTGCAGTATTAATTTTTTTTTACTTCACATTAAACAAATGTTTAAAGTCATGCACCTTGTTAATTATCCCTTGTTTTAGTATTCTTTCTTCTATAAGATTAATATATATATATAAAGGTATTTGTTAATAACTTTGGTGCCACGGTGGCACACATCCAAACAAGTGCACATGACCTCAATATTGGTACACAAGACAAAACTCACTCCATTCATGGATGGAAAATCTTAGAGGGAACACTGGTTGCAATCCAAAACTGTATTTGCCTTTGCACTATCAGAGGCATAGCATGCAACTCTCAGGAGGTAATAGACTACTTTATGCAGCATTGGGTAGGCATCAGCTGGAGTACTAGGTCCAATTTTGGACACCATGTATAGAAAAGATAGAGAAACTTGAAAGGATCAAGCGGTGTGTGTCAAAGATGACCAAAGTGATGGAATGAAAGCTATATGAACAAAGGCTGAAGGAACTGGGTGTGTTTAATTTGGCAAAGAAGATTAAGGAGAGATGTAACAACAGTTTTCAAAGAAAGACTGCCATGAAGCTGGAGACAAGTTGTTCTCTCTTGCCACAGAGAGTAGGGCAAGAGGCAATGTTAGGAAGTTCTTTGAGAGATAATCTAACTGTAAGAGCAGAAAGAACAGAACAGATTGCCTAGGTTGATGACAGAAGCGCCTTCGCTAGAGGTTTTCAAGGGGAGGCTAGACAGCTCTCTGGCTTGGTTTAGCCACAACAAATAATGCATCTTGGCAGGGGGGTAGACTAGATGAGCCTTGTGGTCTCTGCTAACCAATGTTCCCTCTAATTTTTTCCATCTATGTGCAGAATAAATTTTGTTATGTGCACTGAGGCATGTGCAGATATACACCACCTGTGGAAACACATGCTGCTGGCTGTGGGAGGCTGTGAGCACTCTGCTAGTCAGCTGGGTGGCCACCCAAGTGCACAGCTTACAGCAGGGCTACTCAACATAGCCCGCAGGCCACATGCAGCCTGTTTGTTTGTGGCCCACAGTGCAGTTTGGGTTTATGCAGGGCTCAGACGGCCGTGAGTGGGAGCTAAAACAAAAAAGTAGTCAATATAATGGCCTTCTGTTGATATGTGGTTTAGTAGTTAAATTCCTGGACTGTCATTGCTCATTAAAAGTGCTGTCATATGGGTGGAAATTGGGTAAATATTGCATTTTATTAATATCAGCAGAACTGACAATGGGGCCTTGCACATTGTGTAGTTTTGCCCTAATCTTTGTATTCATGCCCGTCAGTGTGAAATAAGCTATTTACATATATATGCAACCACACTTAAGTTGCAGCCCTCAGCATGTGCTGCGAGTATCATTGTGGGCCCTGGAGGTTCCAAAGTTGAGTAGCTCTGGCTTACAGAGGACACTGTTTCTAACACCCTAGTTTTAGGATTTCAAGTTGAACAAAAACATTGTTTGATCCCATATGGGTTTTAAAAAAAAAAAAAAAAAAAAAACTTTTCAATTTGCTGAACCCTTCCCCAGCCCCCCAGATGTGGGGTTCTAGTTGATCCAAAACAATATCATATATTTTCAGAACTGCCAGCAACCTCTCCCCCTCAGAAAATCAATTATTCATACAGCTCAGCTCCACACTGGAAAAGATGCACTAGTTTAAAGGGATCAATTTAAGATCTATTTGGTTCAACTCTGGAAATTTTATTAACACTGTCAAACAGTAGAGGATATTTCCCCCCCTCCCCACACACACACACACACACACACACACACACACACACACAGTTTTTAACTCTGTCCTCCCTGCTGTCATTTTGAAGCTGGAAAATAAATTTGAAGCTTCCCATCCTCTCAAATTTAATCTGTCTGGTTTTCCAGAAGATGAAAGCCAACCTGGATTTTCTTATTTTCATAAGAAGCTTCAACAGAGTCACAATCCTGGGATTCTATTTGTTAGTCTATAAAGAAAGCACAAGTTAGCAGCTATCTCCAGTCCAGAGTAAAATAGCAAACACATTGTGGTCATGCATTAAAAATTGAGTTGTGCTGGAGTTGTTGTTGGAAGGGGATGGTTTCTGAGTATTTTAGTAGTAGATATGCATTTAAAAACACAATGGCTGTGTCTATACCGACGCGATCTTGTGCCAGAGCTATGCAAATGAGGCTCAGCGTGGAATATCGCCAAGCCTCATTTGCATAACTAATGAGCCGCCATTTTTGCGGAAGAGGCTCTTGCGCAAGACGGAGCTGTCTACACTGCCCCTTCTTGCGCAAGAAAAACCCTCTTGCGCAAAGCTGTTATGCCTGAAAATTAGTTATGCAAATGAGGCTCGGCGATATTCCACGCTGAGCCTCATTTGCATAGCTCTGGCGCAAGATCGCATCAGTATAGACACAGCCATTGTGTTTTAAATGCACATCTACTACTAAAATACTCAGAAACCATCCCCTTCCAACACATATGCAGAAAAAGGCGGGGGTGAGTCTCAGAGCCAAAGTCACCTGAGGCTCTGAAAGCCAGTGAGGAGAGCAGGCCTGAGAGCCCAGGGTCCAGCTCAAGCTCTGGCACAAGATTGCGCCAGTATGGACATAGCCAATATGTAGACCAACAATGATATTAGATGACAGATTATATATTTTACACACACATCATATCTGGATTAAATTGATTAGATGGATTACACACACACACTCTAGAGTCACATACAAGTTTTGCATTTATGTTATAGCACCTTCCCTCTGACCTCTGCTCATGGCATATGAATTTAGTCTCACAACTGTATTATGATGCCCATTTTACAGAGAAGGAAGCTGAGCTGCAGATTCCTCATCCATTACTGCCTTTGTGTAGTCATTTATGCCTGTGCAAAGTATATATAGAACACTGCCAAAGGAGTGGCCATTTCCCCTAAAAGTGTCATCCTACTTTGGAAGGTGGGACTTGACCACACAAGGTGCAAAGCAGTGGAGAATCAAATCTAAAGACTAATCTTTTCAAGCATACTTTCTGATTAAGCAACTCCATGTGGGGGATCCACAATTTGCAACATCATGTTGGAACCCCAGAAAGTAGGCATTTAAATAAAAATTAGTGGGCACATGAAAATTGTGGCTGAAATCGCTTGCTTAAAAGACCAAGAAGTTGGTCAGACTGCTGCAAAGGAAGCCAAGTTTCCCGACTCCTACTTCTGGGTTTCTTCTCTTTTCTCAATGTAGGTCAATTTTTGTGCACAGTTGGCAGCATCCCTAGAGTATCTAATACTTTCCATAGCATTTTAGTTCTTTATAATAAGATAACATGTGTGAAATGAGTTTGAGTATCCTAGCAAGTAGTCATAGTATATTGTAGCAGGATATATACTGGGAAAAATTTTACACGTGCATGCTGCTTTGCATGGGCATCCAAATTAGCAATAGAAAAATCCACAGGTAACCAATAATGTAAAACAGCTTAAACCCAAGGGCCAAATTGTACAAGATACTATTAATGAAGAATAGCACCTTACACAATCAGTAATCCTATTGAAGTCAGTGGGACTACTTGTGGAGAAAAGTGCAATTCAGTGTGAGCAAGGGTATAACAATCTGGCCCTATGCTGACAAGGATCACTTACAAGACTAAGTCTACACTGTGTTGTTCTTCTGAAAAAAAAAAAAAAAAAAAAAAAAAGATACACAAATTGCAAACCTCAATTTGTGTACCTTTTTCTGTTCCCCCCCCCAGAAGAGGCTTTTCTGATATTTGCCTCATCTACATGAAAACCCTCCATGTTGTGAGGAATACAGGGCTTCGGAAAGAATGCGCTCGTTTTCGGAAACTGTTCCAAAAAAGCAGACCCGGTTCCCTGGTATCCCAGAAAAATTCTGTAGTGTAGACATTATTGGAGAGGCATTGAATTTTTAAGCAAGTATATCCTACAAAAAGGCAGGAGTTCCATTTTATCAGTGTGATTCCAGGAGGAGAATGATAAACTGATATGGGGATACAGGGCGGGACTTCAGAAAATGTGTGGTTGAATGCTCTAATAAAAAAAAAATTAAATGACAAAACATCTCCATGCCTAAAATGTCAGATTGATCACATGGCCAAAGATGGCATGCGTGCAGATCCCTTCTACATTAAAATATTAATAGCAGTCTCTCTATTCCCTCCCAAAACATTAGCAAACCCCAGCACCCAATCACTTCCTAACCATAAGACACGAGTTCCATTCACTGGGCTAGATTTAAGGACCGTTGTTTAAAATTCTTATTTGTTTCACTCCACAGTAACTCTAACACTCAGATATTATTATATTTCAAATTATAAAATCATGCTGTAACATACTGCATAATCTCACAGCTTTGAATTCCTGTGTCATGATCGCCTGTGACATTTGCCAGGCCTCCAGCAGCAATGCAAACAACTAGTTTAATCTGGCAACTGAAACAGCAGCAGTGAAAAGCAGGACTTGTGGCAACTATTAAATCACCATAACCAGTGTGAAACATCCTTTTTCCACAATGGATTTTCAGCTTCCCTTTCATTCTCAGATGAATGAAAGCTGTCATCGTGGCCATTCTTTGCCACCACCACCATCTCCCCAAGATTCATCTGCATCTAGATGATGTATAAGCCTTAGCATTCAGAGACAGGGTAAGTATCTGAATGATACCCTTTTATTCTGAATTGATTAACTCAAAGCTTACATTAAATTGAGGCTGATACACAGGCCAGGTTGAAAATCACCACCCACCCATGGTCCCCGAAGTAAACATGCTCTGGCTGACCAGGGGAAAGCAGGAACAGTGTGCTACCTGAGTGTGGCGTAGTGGGGGTGCTGTCTGCTCTGTGACCCGGGCTCCCCCTGCGCTGTGATGGGAGAGTCTCACTGACTCTCCCAAATGTGTATTAACCCAGACACCCAGGCTCAGCCTCCCAGGGAGAGACAGAGGAAGGAGGGCAGAGACCAACACCTGTCTGGGGGGCAGGGCTGGAAGAGACTTTTTGGTTTCTGTCTGGAATCATGGAGGAGGCAGCCTAAGCAGGGGCTGGGATTTTAGGGGCCCAGTCTCCCCCATCTCAAGGGGGGCTGAGGCATCCTAGGCCTGGCCCTGTAACAAGATTACATCTACGCTGTGCTGTATCCTAGAGAAACAATAAACTCCCTCTATTCTACTGGCTGGTGGAGTCTGTTCGGGCCATTATGGGGGTGCAGGAGGCAGGGGAACCCCGACGGGCTGTCACAGGGGTGGCAGGAGTGGGATGCACTGCACCTCGTGGATGGAGCTTCCAGCAGTGAGTGTCAAGGCACAGCAGAAGGAAGGGGCTTAGAGCCAGGCGTGCTGGAGACAGACCGAAGCGGTTCCTGAGAATAGTGGGGCACTGCAGCACTAGACCAGTGAGTCTGCACCGAGGGGGACCAGCCGGGGAGATGGCCTACACCCAACTCCTGAAGGCAGAGCTGGTGAAGCTATGCAGAGAGAGGGGCTTGCCTGTGCGGAATGCAACCAAGGCCCAGCTGAATGCCCAGCTGGAAGAGAATGACCAGTCACGGGACTGGGATCCTGTCCCAGTGGGAGCAGCCAGACTCCCCCCCCCCCCCCGGGAGCATGTCAGGCTCTGAGGGGGGTGGAGCACTGGAGCCCACTGGAGAGATGGGACAGCCTCCCAGGGGAACCCTGCAAACCATAGTCCACCCAGGGCAGGGTCCAACCCAGCAGAGCTGCAGCGGCTAGAGATCCAGCGGCGGATGAAGGAATTGGAAGTAGAGGACTGAGAGAAGGAGTGCCAAGATTGAGAGAGGGACCGCCAGGACTGAGAGAGGCAGTGACAGCATGAGTTGGCCATGGCAGAGCGGAGAAGTGGTAGGGCCCCGGCTGCACTGAATGGGGAGGGGCCCCAGGGTCCTGGGGCTGCCAGACGCTTGGAGACGCTCGTGGGGGCCCAACTGAAGGACATGGGTGACAGACGGGTTCCTCAGCTCCTTTGAGAGGGCCTGTGGACTGCAATGGGTCCCCCCAGCTGACTGGCTGCAGGAGCTCATCCGTGCACTGAACTAGGAAGCTGCCAGGGTGCTCAATCAGCTGGAGGACCTACAGCCAGGGGATTACAACCGAGTCAAGGAGGCCCTCCTGCACAAGTTTGGGCTGACCCCCCAAGACATGCAGGAAAAAGTTCTGGGGGGGGGGTGTGTGCAGAAGGGGCCATGGGAGACCTATGTGGATCTGGCCTCCTGCCTGGCGCAATATTGCCGCAAGTGGCTGCCCGGGGTTGGAGCCCAGACTGCAGAGGACCTGCGTAAGCTGATCATGATGGAGCAGTTCTATGAAGCATGCCCGCCCAGCCTGAGGCTGTGGTTCAAGGACCGAAGTCCAGGGGATCCCCAGGAGGCTGGTGGATCAGTTCACGGAGAGCCGGTCTGGGTGTGAACAGGAGTCCCCAGGAGAGAGGGAAGCACGACGAGATCGATTCCTGGCTAAGCAACGGAGAGAGTCACCGACGAGACGAGCCCAGGAGACCAGGACCAGCCATCTGCGCCCCAGAGAACCAGCCTGGACCCAGGCAGAGCCAACCCAAAGGGGGCTGCAGGACCTAACTTGCCATCGCTGTGGGCAAAGGGGCCACAAGGAGGCTCAGTGCCCCAGGCGCGGGACAGTTCCCACGACCCGAGGCTTGCTAGGATTAACTGGCTGGGGCGAGGGGAAGGGCAGGCTGCCCCAGAGGCAGGGGCTGGCAGGCAAACCTCGGCTCAGAGTGGGGGGAAGGATGCTCAGTGCCCCTCCCCTGGGAGGTCTGGCCCTCGGGAGGCAGATTTCTCCATGTACCGGGTGGGGGCAGGACGGCCCCTGTGGAGCGAGTGCCTTGTGCCCCTGCAGGTGGATGACAGGGAGGTGACGGGCTACCGGGACGGAGGGGATGCTGGCCTGGACCAAGGTAGTAGCCCCAGACCACATGGTACCTAACACTCAGCTGACCCTGAGGGGCATAGACGGGACCGCATTTAAGGTGCCCGTAGCCCGGGTGCATCTGAAATGGGGGGCCAAGGAGGGCCCCAAGGAAGTGGGGGTGCACCAGCACTTGCCCACGGAGGTGCTGATGGGGGGGTGACCTAGAGGCGTGGCCAGATGGACCCCACAGGACCCGTAGCCAGAGCCAGCGAGGGGCTGGCGACCCTGACCCAGGGGAGGACTCCCTGCTGGGGGCTCAGGACCCCATGCCAGGAGACGCGGGCTCCAGTCAGGCTGGGACTCCGGACCTAGGCAAAGGTGGGGGGGAACAGGTCCCGATCCCTGCCCCAGCGGCTGAATTCCAGGCTGAGGTGCAGGCAGACCCCTCCTTGCAGAGGCTGAGGGACCAGGCTGGCCTCCGTGCAGCTCAGCCCCTGGGGGGAGGTGACCAGGAGAGATTCCTGTGGGAGCGGGGATTCCTGTTCCGGGAATGGCTTCCCCCCAGGAAGGTGAGGGCATGGGGGGGGTCCAGCAGCAACTGGTAGTCCCCCAAAAGTATCACCTCAAGCTGCTGTATTTGGCCCACAACGTCCCCTTTGCAGGCCACCGGGGGATCCGGCGCACTCGGCTGAGGCTGGTCCAACACTTCTACTGTCCGGGGATATTTGCAGCCGTGCAGCGATATTGCCGGTCCTGCGACTCCTGCCAGAGGGGCGGGAAGGCCCAAGATGGGAGGAAAGCTGCTGGGGGGCCCCTACCCCATATAGAGGAGCGGTTCTGCAAGGCAGCATTAGAGGTAGTGGGGCCTGTCGGCCAGGCGACCCAGACGGGGAACAAATACATTCTGGTAGCCATGGATACGGCTACCCACTGCCCCGAGGCCGTGGCTCTGCCCTCTAGTGAGGCAGACACAGTGGCAGACACACTGCTGGCCCTTTTCAGCAGGGTGGGGTTCCCCAAGGAGGTCCTCACGGACCAGGGATCCCACTTCATGTTGGCCCTGCTCCAGTGCTTGTGGGAGAAGCATGAGGCCCGGCTCACCTGAACCTCCCCAGCAGGCTGATGGGGAGGTTCTTGGGGACTCTGAAGCAGATGCTGGAGGCCTTTATGCTCCAGCACCCGCAGGACTGGGACAAATACCTGCCCCATCTGCTGTCTGCACAGGGGGAGGCACCCCGAGGGTCTGCCAGGCTCTCCCGGATCGAGCCGGGGTGCAGAAGGGGGAAGGACCCCCTGGGCTTGCTGAGAGAGTTATGGGAGGGGGAAGACCTCCCAGGATGGAGCGTTGGGGATGGAAGACGTCCTGGCTTTCCGGGAAAGGCTCGCTGGGCTCATGGGCCCAGCCAGAGATCCAGGGCAGTGGAAGGGCTGGTACAGCCACCAAAGACGGGCCCGTGCTGGTCCCACTGGAGCTGTGAAGCAACGGGACAGGGGGGAGCTGGCTCCCGTAGGGCATCGCCGCAGCCAGCCCGAGCCAAGGGGAGCACCAATGTCACCATGGTGGCTTTCCCGGGCAGGGGACCCGAACTTCCCTAGGCCACAAGCGGAGTGACCCTGCTCAGTTCGCTCTCGGAGAGGGGACAGCTGTGGTGTAGTGGGGGTGCTGTCTGCTCTGTGACCCGGGCTCCCCCTGCGCTGTGATGGGAGATTCTCACTGACTCTCCCAAATGTGCATTAACCCAGACACCCAGGCTCAGCCTCCCAGGGAGAGACAGAGGAAGGAGGGCAGAGACCAACACCTGGCTGGGGGGCAGGGCTGGAAGAGAGTTTTTGGTTTCTGTCTGGAATCATGGAGGAGGCAGCCTAAGCAGGGGCTGGGATTTTAGGGGCCCAGTCTCCCCCATCTCAAGGGGGGCTGAGGCATCCTAGGCCTGGCTCTGTAACAAGATTACATCTACGCTGTGCTGTATCCTGGAGAAGCACTAAACTCCCTCTATTCTACTGGCTGGTGGAGTCTGTTCGGGCCATTTACAGGGGGGCAGGAGGCGGGGAACCCCGATGGGCCATCACACTGAGTCTTCCTACCCCGTGCTCTGGCTGGCTGGGGGGAGAATGGGGCTGATTTCTATGCTTACTTGGGGGGACTATAGAGATGCATTCATAGCCTTGCAGTCCACATTTACCAAAAAAAAAAGCACCCCCTACCCCAGAAATTCCTGCTTATGTGCCTGAACCCATATGCTCCTCTCAACTGCCATGTGTTAAAGGGTGACAAACACAAAATTCCTATTTGAGACTCAATTTCCAGGAAATTTGAAATTCCTTTCATCCCATATCAGAAGGAAAAAGTCAAAATTCTCACAAAATAAGAGATTTGTTTTTGAAATAGTGAAACAATTTTTAAAAGGTCGAAGACTTTGGTTTTGACTTCACAGCCGCTCTCCGAGTTACGAAGAAGTTACGGACCAACACTTGGTCCGTAACTCGAACTGTTCGTAACTCGTATCCCATTGAGTTACACGCGACCGCGCTGTTCGTAAGCGCGGGTCGTGTTCGTAACTCGGGGACCGCCTTTATGACCGCTCCTTGGGAGCATTGGTCGTAAGTGCAAACGGTCGTAACTCGACCGGTCGCAACTCGGGGAGCGGCTGTATTTTTGAATGTTTGTGATATGCATAGGTTGGAACCAAGCTGAAATGAAGGGCTCTAACCTTTTCAAAACAAAAACAATTTTGAGTCTTTTTTTTGTCAAGCATTTCAATGAAATAGATATGTTTCTACGACTTGTTCTTAAATCTTACATTATGCATTAGATTATTTTTCCAGGGACACTGTCAGCTTAACTATCACATACTAGAAGATTTACCTGGTGTTGCTCAGGTCATTAACTCAAATAAGTTTTGTTCTTCATTTAAATCACTGTTCTGGGGTGGGACTGGAGATGAGGGGTTCAGTACACAGGCTGCCCCGGTGAAGAGGATAATCTCAGCCCTCTCTTACTGCAGCAGTTTGAGGCCAGGTGAAAAGCGCTTATCCATGGCTGCTGCACCCTTCTCCCCGCTGTGCCTACTAAAGCTGCATATCCCCTGGCTGTGGGACAGGCACACAGACAAACTCTGAAATATATAGTAGGTAGCTGTCCCTTTTCCCACCTCTGCCTCCTACTGGTCCAATGAGGCTATAGTTATCCCAGTCCTCAACTCTGGCCCCTTGCTACTCCTCTCTGGACATTCTACAGTACAACCCTCCTCCTACCAGACCCCTCCCTTCCCATTTGATGAGAAAAATAAAATTCCAGGCACATCCCATTGTGCTGACACAACCAAACCCTTACCCTGCTGTAAGTTATGATAAGAGGAAGGTGCATACCAAATGTGGTGGTCCTAGCTCTTACCATTTAGGAGGAGTTCTTTAACAGACTCACAGACAGATTCTAAAATATATAGCAGATATTAAACACATGTCTTTACCAGTGCTACCAGTAACCAGAAGTTGTTAAAAAAGGGAACTTTTAAAATCCAATTTACTCACTTCTGTTCACTTGTTATATTCTTCTGATCTTGGGCAAATGAAAATCAATTAATTCAGCTTCATTGTTATTGATAGCCAGTTTCGCCTTCTGGCTCTTAGTGCTGTAACATTTGGGTTTCTGACTTAGCTGGGAGCTAGATTTTGTTGTTGCTGCTGCTGTTTGAAAAACAATTATGTTTGAGGTTTTTTTTTTTTTTAAAAGGGATGGCATATTTCTATTAGTCTTATAATAGAAGCTATAAGAGACATAAAAGTTTGTGTTCACAAAATATAAAATTGGGATCAAATGTGAATGGACTCTCCAGACACTTGAAAATGCAAAGGAATCATCTTACCCATGCATGTGTATGAGTTTGCTTTCCTCAAGCATTCCTGTAAAACAAAAAGTTTGCTAGTACAGATTCTCCACAGAAAATGAAAAATTTTCACTGTGTGGGCCATGTGAATTTTATCCAGAGCAACTAGAAGGAGCCCATGGAACACCAGCAAAATGAAGTTACAGTTCCTGTTTGTAAGTATATTCACGAAAGCATCTTTGCCACATTCACCCACATCTATGCAACAGCATGCCTGGAGGAAAATAGCCTGCCCCTGCATACTCCTTAGAGTGGGCTTTAGAAGTGCCTCACTGTGAAAGACCTCAAGCTTATCACAAGACATTGGGTATGTCTGCACTGGAATCAGCGGCATAATTGCAAGTTAGGTAGACATACCTGTGACAAAATCCCTTGGTAGCTCCCTGGGGATTCTGCACTTCCTGGCGGTTACTCGAGCACCTCAGAGACGCACGGAGCTTCCCCCACCCCTTTGCCCTGGGGTTTCCCTAGAGGCAAGGGTCCCTGCTTACTGAGTCACTCTCATCACAGGCCAGTCCTTGGCATTCAGCATTTCCTTGCTCTGCTATATATGCCTTCCAAAAACTCCTCCCCCCACTGCCTGAGAGGAATCCTTTTATAGGAACCCCAGAGGCCTTAATTGGCAGCAGGTGCTTAATTAACCCCAGCTGCAAGCTGCCTCCTAATTAGGCCTCTATTTTCTATCCTGGCTGCTGGGCTGTGTTCAGGTGAAGCTAATTTGGAAACAAGAAAGCATTAACCACCTCCCAATATGGCTGCCTTCTATAAGGCTGTGTCTACACTGGCACGATCTTGCGCAAAAGCGGCCGCTCTTGCGCAAAAACTTGCTGCCTGTCTACACTGGCTGCATGTTCTTGCGCAAGTAAACAGATGTTCTAATGTATGAAATCAGGGCTTCTTGCGCCAGAACTCTGATGCTCCCGCTCAGGAATAAGCCCTTTTGTGCAACTGTTCTTGCGCAAGAGGCCAGTGTAGACAGGCAACTTGAATTTCTTGCTCAAGAAAGCCCTATGGTTAAAATGGCAAAAGAGAGAGTCTACATTGGCATGGATGCTCTTGCGTAAAAGCACATGCCAGTGTAGACACTCTCTTCTGGAAGAGTTTTTGCAGAAGAACTCTTCCACAAAAGAGTTTTTGCGCAAGATCACGCCAGTGTAGACGTAGCCTAAGAGTTTTGCAGTTTGCAGGCTGTGGTCTGTCACATACCTGTAATAATTTGTGCTAGCTAGCACCGCCACAAATAGCAAAGAAGATGCAAGGGCACAGAGGATGCACAATGTGAATACATACCAGGGGTACTGCGTGTGCTTGTGCAGCCTGCACTGAAGTTCATGCTCGTGCATCTTCATGGCAATATGTATCTGCACTAGGTGAGTGCTAGTGCACAGACACCCACCTGAGCAGCAATCACACCTGTGCTATGTAGGCATCATTTGAGACAACCACCTGTAATGCTGATACAAAACTCTGGGCACAGGCATGGGAAATAGGGTGTTTCTGCACACTGCTTCTCTGCACCCAGGGGCCAGCCCTGCTGCTGATCAGCCACTGGCTTCACCAGCCCCAGGCCCTGGCCTCCAAGTGGCCCCATGGAGTCCTGCCAGGCCTCCAGGGTCCTGCCAGCCAGCTTTGCCGCCACCTGCCAGCCTCAAGGCTCCACCACCCCTCAGGGTCCTGTTGCCCACTAGTCCTGCCCATGTGAGAACTGCAGCCTGCCAGCTCTGCTGGCCCCAGGGTCCAGGCTGCCAGCCCTGGAGACTCCGTTCCCACCCAAGGTCCCACCACCAGCCTGGGGCTCTGCAGATGCCCCCAGCCGTGGCTCCTCTGTGGGCAGCAAGGAGCGAGGGCTGCAAACTCTCCTGGACTGTACCAAATGGCATCCAATCGTCTGGTCCACTAGAGCTGACAACCATCGAAGGGGCTTAAGATTGAGCGTAATTCAGCACCCCTACTCTCAATATTGTTCCAGCCCCACTCACTCTGTGCTTGATTCTCTTCTTTATTAGTTTTGACTGTTTCTTCCTCTTGCATGGATCAATACTCCTGTTGGATGGATCAATCAAAATCCTGTTCTGACATCTCAGAAGGAGAACAGGCTCCCTTCCCTTATAACCAGGCCATGGGTGTTTTTCAGTGGCACTAACCCTTCGGTAGCACCTGCCAATTATTATTCTGGTTTGGGCCATTTCTCCCAGGTGTAACAAGGAAAAACAAAAAAACAGAGTGAAATATTTTGGTAATATGGCTAGAATTTGTCTTGTCTTATATTAATTACAGTGATGGCCTAAGAAAAATCATTAAGTGCCATCTTGGCTCTACTGAAGTCAATGGGAGTTTTGCCATTGACTTTAATGCACAACTCTCCAGCCAGAGTGAGGAATGCAGCAAACTGTCTTTTCCCCTTGCTCCCCTGTTGTCCCAGCCCTGCCCCACGTTGTGCCAGCCCTGTCCCCACCAGCCCTGCCCCTCCCATCCTGCAGCCCCCTATTGTCCCAGCCCTGGGCTCCCCCAACCACCACGGTCCCCTTTAGCTCAGTGGATGCCCTGGGTGCGGTGGAAGTATCGGGCGGGGGGGGGGCAGCCCTGGGTGATGAGAGGGTGGAGGCAGGGGGGTCTGGGTGGTAATAACTTTAATATCACCCTGCTTGTTTCTTGGTATTCAAGACTCTTTTGGCAAATAGAAAATTAAATTTTATGTTTTTACATTTTTTATTATCTATGTTTGCTGTGCAGATAGCACATGACATTAAACTGTCTACCTCTTTGAAGAAAACTAATCCACTATGTATTTGAGAGAGAGTATCTGTGTGTCTGTTCATTCAGGAATTCCTCCAAAACGGAAAGAGCTAGAACCACCATATTCAGCAAACAGCTTTCTTTTACCATAATTTAAGGCTGTGCCAGGAAAATGGGATATGCCTGGAATGGGATTGCTTCTTATAAAACCATAGAGAAAAAAAAAAAAAAAAAAAAAAAGACAGAAACACCAAGCAGGTGAATGGGACTAGCTGGGGGTATATGCCCCGCTCCTGTCCAGGACTTCCCCAGCCCTGAGTCTTCCACCCCCCCAGGCATCCTTTAGGGAGGGCAGGAGAGCTGAAGCTTCCCCCTCCGCTCAATTCCTATGGGGACATTGCTGGCTGTTTGCTTTTGTCAGAGAGTGAGGGGAAAAGACAATTTGCTGCATTCCTCACTCTGGCTGGAGAGTTGTGCATTTTGCTCTCCCTCCCTGACAGAGCCAGTAAGGGGAAGCGCAAGCAGCCCTGGTCCGAATTTTTCTTTTATTTACCAAAAAATATTGAGTTAAGGACCCGTGCAATACTGTGCAAATGTGCTCATACTGTATACAAACAATTCTTCCATATATGTCACCTGTACATTCTTGCTGGCTTCAAACAGCACCAGTCTTGTCTTCACATCCCTAAGACAACCTTTATGTCTTCCTTGTTTTTATAGCATCGGGATCCATTTTCCCATCCTTGTTCACTTAAGCTATTGATGCATGAGCAGCATCTTAACATTTATATTTTAATACTCCACTTAGATGACACCTGCCCATTCCTTTTTCCTCTAGCACTTCATGCATATTTTGGGTCTTTCCCCCTCTTGAATTCCAGGAAAGCTTCCATAGCCCAACATTCTGGAACACTGTCATCCACATCTTTACTTTTGCTATGCTGCTGCTTGAACTGTATAAAATAGCTATCCTTCCATTCGTTACAGTGAAATCAGGAATGCCTAACATACAAGCTAAGCTCTCAGTTTTCTCCATTAGTTGCCTGCCAGTGAGATCTTGCCAACTTTCTGCCTGGATGAACCAACACAGCATCTTCCACATGTCCCCTCCTCTTTTCCTCCCTTTCCCCCCGCATTTATTCCATCTGGAGTTCTGGAGATTTGGTTCTAATTTGTTTCAATCTCTTTGGAACTTGTTTGAGCAGAATCTGGTCTCAGATCTGGTCTACGTATCTGTAAAGCACCAGAATCATCTGTGACACTATACAGTGTGTCATTATTATAATCTGCTTTCCCTTTGCATGAGCAGCTATACATTGAATCAATGAAAGTAGGCAGTCCAGAATCTCAAAATCTATTATGCATATTTGAGAGCAGAGTTTTTCCTGTTTTTTAGAATTACATCTACTTTCAGCATTTTGCAAGTTCTTATTACCATAATACTTAGTTTTCTAGTAATAATGAGATTCCGCTGCATGCATTCCAAGAAATCACAATCAAGGTTGTACTGAGTAACCAAAACTCCTGGTAAATGACTGAAATGCACAATCATGCATGTAATCTTACCACCCTTACCAGCCACTTCTCAATTGCAATTATATTGTTAAGAAAAAAAATTGATACAATTTTGGTATGCAATTAGTTGTTTGTGTCTTTAGGAGGAAGTTTTCCAAATACGGTTGCCTCGTGTCCAGTTTTGAACTGGACAGTCTGGTCTTTGAACTTTCTGTCCAGGAAACAAATTGAGAAAATACCAGACATATAAATGTCTGGTATTTTCTAATTAAGTTTTATTATTATCAGGAGTATCAGTACATAGTTGCGTACTGCTTGGCTGGTAGACACACTCACGCTGCATGAGCATATCTACCAGCCAGGCAGTACGCAGCTACACAGTAGAGAGGAGGAGGGTGGGGGCGGAGGGTGGGGGCGGGATGGAATCCCCAGGCCAGACTCGCTGGTGCGCCCCACTGGGACCATGAGCGGGTGGGCAGCACCCCGGGATCTGCTTGCGCCCGGGCCAGCACCACTCCTTGCCAGCTGGTTCCCCCCCCCCCACTCCCCCTCCAGCCAGCACCGCTCCCCCCAACCCCCTCCTGGCCAGCCCTGCTTCCCACTGGCTGGTTCCTTCCCCCGATCTCCCCCGGCCAGCCCCGCTCCCCCCGACCCCCTCCTGGCCAGCCCCCCTCCCTGCTGGCCAGTTCCCCCCAAGCCAGCCGCACTCCCCCCCCCTCCCCACAATCCTCTTCCGGACAGCCCAGCTTCCCACCAGCCATTCCCCCCTACCCCTGATCTCCTCTGGCCAGCCCCGCTCCCCCGACCTCCTTCCGGCCAGCCCTGCTCTGCTCTCGGCCGGCTCCCTGCCCTCCCCCCCCCCAAATCTGAGATCAAGTGTGCCTGGTATTTTTTTTATATCATCTGGTAACCCTATTTCCAAAGCACATAAGAGGTTTAGGAGAATAATTCTTTTGAAAAAAAAAAATCAAAGGGACTACTGCTTCAAATCCCTTAGGCACTTTTTGAAAATCTCCCCATAAACCAAAATGCATTTAACTGTAGTAAAAGACATATAATTAGAGACAGACTGGGATGTGGTATCGGTCTTTCAACTGAGGCAAAACTGAAGCTCTGTGAATCTGTGGTCATTAAGATCCAGTCTCACTTTCCACAACAGTCGGAGATGCCCGACCTGGTGCACTGGTTTCTCTTTACTGGAGGGCCTAATTAGGGTATGTTGTCTATATCGCAATGAAAAAAAAAATCCACAGTTGGACCATGCCAACTGACTTTGGGTCGTAGAGTGGTTTCATCGCTGTGTAGACTTCAGATTCAGGCTGGGGCTCAAGACATGGGACCCTCCCATCTCATCGGGTCCTAGTGCCCGGGCTCCAGCCTGAGCTCAGATATCTATACCACAATGATACAGGCCCACTACCCAAGCTCTGCCAGCTGGCACAGAAGCCAACAGCCACACAGCACCCTCACTTCCCTAGGCGGCCCTAAGGGCTGCCCAGAACATGCAGCATGGCGATTTAAAGGGACTGGGGCTTGAATGCCTCTGCTGCCACAGCAGCAGTGCAGGCAGCCAGAGCCCTGGGCCCCTTTGACTCACCAGGCACCAGGGCAACTGCCCCTTTACCCCTCCCTGCTCATTGGCAGGCCAGCCTGCGGGTGCCTATTTGCTGTGTAGACATACCCCTCAACATGTTTACTGTAACCTCTCAGGGTAGCAGTGTTCAATCGTTAACAAAGGTTCCTTTATTCAAAATGTTCATTATCTCTGAAGTTTAATGGGCGTTTAAAACAATGTTGAGAGAAACAAAAGGAAATAAATGCAAATGAGACTCTCCTTAAAAATGCCTTCCCCTCTCAGTTGCATCATTTGAACTCTCGACCTCTGTGATGTAATCATTTCACTAATTTTCCCATCCGTCTTCCCTGACAGAGAAGACCTGAATTTGTAATATAAAACAAACAATGAAAGATTCTCATTCTACACCCTAAGGAAGCAAAAAAGTGAGGCACAAATTTATATCCTTTGCAGGTTACCTTTATCTTGGATTTCCAGTGAGTTTGGGAGATCATTTTGGGTTTTTTTTTTTTATTTTGATACTTCCCCCCCCCCTTAATATATTTACCCTTAGTAAATGATTTAATAAAACATTGTGTGGAAATTCTCTTATGTTTTTAAGGAAGTTATCAAGGAAAAATACCAATATAAATTATAAGTTAGCTTGCTTCCCTAAATGACACCTTTGTTAATTAATTAGGATATATTGATCACTTGCTAGCTAGAACTGCACCAAAAATTCTTCAAAGCTAAGTATTCAGACTTTCTGAGGTCTTAACCTGGCTGGTTCTCTGTAGGGACACTGCTGGAGTACCCTCTGCACTTAAGCAGCCATGTAATACTCAAAAAATTCTGGAATCCTTACAGACATTAGAAATATGCATTGGTATTCAATGATATTCAGAAACTAACAGCAGTAAATCCAGACATAAGTATCGGGCCTTCCCAGAAATCCTCCAGGGCACTAATTTTCACAAAGGACTGATGAATAAAAGGAATGTGGAATTTCTAGGATAAACTTTGTTTGAAATATTCCTTTCAAACAAGACATCCAAAAACTTCAAAAACTGAAACCCCTCTTTATTTCTAACTCCCTTAACAGAACAAAACACACACACACATACACACACGAGCCCTGATTTGCTGTTTCCTTGAACTCTGTATCATCATTTAGGTCCCTGTTCAACAAAGCATAAGCATATGCTTAAGTCCCTTTGAAGTAAAGAGATGAAATCCTCGCCCCTTTGGAATCAGTGGGAGTCTTCCATTTACTTCAATGGAGTCAAGATTTCACCCAGTGTCGCAAGTCAACATTGTTTCCCTCTATGCCTGAGAAGCTCTGCAGACTTCTGAAACCAAACAGCTTTATGAATCTGCTCAACTTCTCCCCAATTCAGTAAAGCTCTTAAGCATGTACTTTGAAAGATTTCCTGAATTGGGGGCCCCTCCTTCTTATCCCAAAGTTAACAGCAGAAGTGGACATCCATTACATGCTGATAGTCACACTGACATTCCTAGTTCAGAACTGTGAAACTTCCAAAAGTATGGCAACCTTGCTTTTATATTCCAAAAGGCATTAATGGTTCCTAAGTTGTAACAAGCAAAACTCCGTAGGCATCTCTATTGCAACATTCAGTCTGACACCTGATCATCATAATCATTCAGCCATGATAAACTGTGAAGATGAAATCCTGGTCGCACTGAATCAATGGCAAAACTCCCACTGACTTCAGTGGAGCCAGGATTTCACCTGGATATTTTTATATTCTCATGGGATAGATCCTCAGATAGTGTCAGCTGGCATAGTTACAAGATCTTCAGTGGAGTAATCCTGACCTACACCAGCTGAGAATCTGGCCCTGGTATCTCCACATTGGCCTGGCCAATGCACCCAAAATAGCCCTTCTGGACTGCAACTTGCATACCAATTTGCAGGATGAAGGGGCTTTCTGGAAGCATTATAGAGGCGTAACAAGTTGTGTCTACCATGGAAAGGTGGCTGTGTCTTTACAGTCTGTGGTGGTGTATGCACACCCCGTCACAGGCATGAGGATGTCCAGAGTGCAGACACCACCTGCTAGGCTGTGAGGCTGTTGGCTGCCTCAATAATCCGTGAATATTCCCTCATCTCAGGGTAGCACAGAGTCCGTAAGCAGCCCTGCTCACAGGGCCGTATGGCCCATTGGCCAAAGTCAGTAAATAGCCCCTATCTCAGGATAGCCCAGAGAGTCCATCAATGGCCCCTAATACAGGGCAGCCTGGCCTATGGGCCAGAGTCAGAAAGCCTGGGCTTTGCATCCTGGTAGGGGGACCTCGGTTCACCCTGCTCCACTGGGTCCTGACCTAGGGCCCTGTGAACAACAGATCCATCTACTGCACCCTTCGGCAGGGAATCTGGTCAAAACACGCTGAGCGTACCTGGGCTGGAGAGGCTGATCCTGCACCCTCCCTGGGTTGCTTCCTACCAGTGCTGCTGGGGTGTTGTCCCACATAGCAGCTGGGTCCTTCAGTTCCCCAGCAGCAGCTTCTCTCTGGGGCTCCACTGGAGCCAAGTGGCAACAGTCTCCTGGACCTTCAGTTTCCACTGTCAGGGCCACTGGCTGTTGTAGCTCTGGCTGCAGGTCCTTCTTCACTGGTAAGCCCAGACTGAGCTGCTCTTTTGCCTTTAATGCTGCCCCAGCACTTAGAGCATTCCCAGTCTGGTTGAAGGGGAGGGACTTCCTCTGTGCACAGGGTTTTCACCCCTCCTGTTCTAGTGAGGGGTATGCAGACCCGTCACACAGTCCAGATAAATATAAACACTTTTTGCAAGCCAGGTTTAGATATAAACAAATAAAATGAGAAAACCTTGCTATATCATGCAGAAATAAGTCATTATAATACTATATGGATTGATCACCACTAATTTTAAACTTGTGCAATGTATAACTATATTATGCTGTTTTGTAATTAATGAGACCTCTAAGAAGGAGTATTTTTTAAATTTCAAACAACTCATTTTCTTTAAAAGTAAAATCATATTTATGAACTGACGTGCTTACAGAATTTGTCATGTTTTGCTCCTCTTACATATTTGCAAAATGCATAAGCACAAGTTGCTCTGAAATAAGAGATCCTTTTCAGTTTCCATAAAAACTGTTTGATTTTCATTAAAACAGAATATATGAATTTCTATGCTACTTTCATATTCTCCTCTCCCCGCCCTCAAGCTATCAGTGTGAGTTATAATAACCTCAGGAAAATATACTTGTGATGATAAACATTAGCTTTCTGGGTTGCATTTATATTGCACTGTAGCTCAGGTAGATAAATCTGAAATTCTGTTAGTTTTGATAACCTATGTTTTCATTTTTATGTTCAATATATATAAAGAAAAGGAAAAAATTATAGTGTGTGTATGTTATAGGGGGATCTGGTAGCAGCCCCTATATTTAGTCTGGCTAATACTTTCCATTATAAAATATTTTTGTGGCCTTTTATGTGACTAGAGCCACCGTCCCCATTGTTTGCAGAAAGCCTTTGAATTTTGTCCAGGAGAAAGCCTTGGGAGTAGAGAAGTGTCTTTTCTTTCTCCCATGAAATTCTACTCTGAGCTGCTGAGCAATAAACTTTTGAAAAAATCACCATTTCTCTCTGTCACTTGTATTGCCAACACATTTTTGTCATTACACCAAAAATAATAAATGACGGTGAACATTCTAATCTAAGGTCATGCTTGTGCCACCATCAAAACAGTGATAGCATAAGCATGCAATGTATGGGAACCTCAGAAGCAGACAGCCTCTCCATCAACCCCTCCTGACCCATAACAATTCCCCAGGGGCCCACTGCCCAGTATGGGGACACCAAATGAGGAAGGGATCACCCCAAAGCTCCAGAAATAAAGAGATTATTTCAGAACTCACCTCAGAGCCTCCGAAACCCAATTCCTGTCATCCCCATGGCATGAGCCTTCTGCTGCCAGATAATGCTATTACTCTCATAGCTCAGGCTGGGCGGCACTTCTGGAGATTTGGGTTCAAATTCTGTGGATGATGTGAACAACCTAAATTCTGGCATTTACTGTCTTTGAAGTGTTGGAGTTTGCAACCTAAAAAACAATGCAATTTTCAAGTGGAAGGTGCCTGCTTCCCCCAAACAACTGCTTTTATTCCAATCCAAAGCCTTATTTTTCTATGATCTTTTATTTTGCTGTGTTTGCAGATGTAAAGCAAAGGTGCTCAGATCTGGCTAGTCATGGTGCCTTGTGCTGCTCCATGTTTCCAGCTGCTGAATAAAAGTAAAAGGCAGCTAAAAATAAATTTAATTCCTGGTGGGTGTCGCTTGTGTACATTAGCGATTACTGCAGGTGCCACAGAGTTGTTATGTAGTTGCAAGATGGGAGTGGGTGGATTCAAGAGATTGAGTGAGGCAGGTGTGGTCCTTACTAAGAAAAAAAGTTTGAGAATCCCTTGTGTTGAAAGATCAGCATCTGACATCTTTCATCAGCTTCCTTGCCTATCACGAGAACTACACTATTGATCAAACCTAAGTCAGGAAAAGCCTAAGAGTATTGTCAATGTCTCTGGTCCAGTGTTTCTCAACCCTTTTTTTTTTTTTTTTATAAACTACCCCTTTTTAAAAAAAAAAAAATATATAAGTACCCCCAGTACCTACATTTTTCAGACACACACTTTTTTTTTTCTACCGTTGCAACACATTTGTTTAAACAACTTAATCATAACCGGGCGGGTGATGACATTTTTGGGTGTAAAAAGTATAAAAATAATAAAGCGCTGTAAAACTTGAAACAAAAATTCCGTTTTCTCCAAATTTCAATTGTGTTGACGTACCCCCCCAGACTTCTCTTGAGTACCCCTAAAAGTACTCGTACCACTGGGTGAGAAACACTGCTCAAGTCCAATAGACCAATTTCATGGAAAAATGACTCTTCATGACTCATCTAACATGAAAGCTCCCTGGGGTAGGGACTGTCTTTTCTGTGTTTGTACAGCACCTAGCAGAATGGAATCCTGGTCTCTAACTGGAACTCACAGGCACAATGGTAATATAAACAATATAAACAAAAATCCACTGAGAAATGTTGGTCAAGATAGAATGACAACTGTTTTTTCAGTCAGCTTTTAAACATCACTCTTTCCATCGAGAAAGAGAGCATGTAACAGGATCTATCCTTCACCCAAATATTTAATATTAGAACTGGAGCACTTGAAAATATTCCAGTCATTGAGCCCTTGCTTTCATTACTCTTCTGTTTACATCTTTTGTAATAAATCTAACCTATTTTTGTCCCACCAGCTGTTCCCAATCTCTTACCCAAAGGAGAACACTGTACTATAAACTTTCATTTCCAAACAATGTATGATCTGTTAAACCCAAGGCTTTGGACAGGGTCACTAAATAGTACCCCAGAAATCCTGGGCAGAGCATGTCTTTCTTAGGAGAGCACCGAATGTATTTTTCGTTGCTGACAGAAACAAGCAGCTCCTTGATCCTTAGGGGGGCAGGAAGGGGGAGGGGGGGGATCAAAAAATGTCAGTGAAGCTAATATTTTAACCACAAAGATCCTTTCAAGAGATCTCCACTCTCTTGGGTGGGCTTGTCAGCATCTCCCACATTAAATAAAAGCAGCTTCATTATTCCAGGGAGGTTTCAAAGAAAAGCTTGATGATACCAAAGTTGCCAGGACTGCAGGCTTCATAAGATACACCATACATCAGCAGATTCTAAAGATACTAAATCCTCCCAATCCAGAAAAAAGCAAACAATCCCATGGAGTAAGATACCTGTCCCAACTGAATCTCCAGTTTGACAGCACTCCTATTAGATGATATTGGCTTTTGGATATAAAGAGTTCATTGCCAGTTAGTCTATATATTGTCTGTTTCTTTGCAGGTAGCAACAGCCAGCCAGCAGAGTATGGGGAGTCTTCTCTCACTGCATTGCTGGGAAGCACTAGTCCAATAGGATTCTCTCTCTGGCATGACTTGGTACTGAAATGTGTCCAGTGGATCTAAAAATAGTTGATTCACCCTGCAATGGAGGAATTTAGCAGGTTCTGGTTTCTTTTCCAGGCCAGGCTGTGTAGCTGCTCCAGGCACTGGCTTTGGGTCAGGGAAAGGGGTGGGATGTTCCATCACCTGAGTCCTTGTACTAATGTGATAACCCCACAGATGGATTTATCAAAGGGAACTGAACCCAGGACCTGTGGATCTAAAAGCAATGGGCCACTAGTGCCTGAGCTAAAGGCAGAGATCTATTGGTTGCACACATAGGAATTAAATATCACACCTCTTATAGTGCCAAGATTTGGCTAACGACACATATGTCCCTTGATGGTGTAATACATGTGTAAAACATGGCTATTGTTACTGCACCATATGGCGAAAGATCTCCATTCTAACCCCAGCAATGTCAGATGAAAATTTGCAAGAATGGGGCATCAAGGCCAAGGACATGTTTACATGCCCTTGTTCCCAAACCCAACAATGGCTTCTCCACACACCCTCCTGTGCAAATTATTCATGCCCCTAACATAAATAATCCATTCTTTGTACATGGATCAAAAATATGAGGTCTCACTGATTTGAGGGGATGATTAAACCACTTTTCATCGCACGGGTTAGAGTTTGGCCCATCGTGTTACATTCACAATGTCGAGGGCCATTTCTTCTGCAGCCTCCAATGCTCCGTGGTATCTATATCCTCCACCTCTATAAATCAACATGAGGATGAAACAAGGCATCCAAAAAATGTTGATCCCACTATTGTCTTAAATGTTTAAGTTTTTCCAGGGCTATTAAGAGAGCACATTTTGGGGTGGATTGAGATATAGGCTTCAACTTAAATGCAAGAAGGAGGGAGGATTCATTTTTAAAATAGAATTTTAAAGGTCCCTTTGTCCTTAGTGTCCCTAGGTTTCATGTTATCAAGCAAGATTAAACTTACAGATTTTCATTTTTATTTCAAGCTTGATGACTTCCCTGTTCTGTTCATTCCCTCTGGGGCACCTAGTGCTGACTGTGGTCAGAAGACAAGATACTGGGGTAGATGGACCTTTGGTCTGACCCCGTATGGCTGTTCTTCTGTTCTTAAGCTGCAGCTCCTCACCCAGCAGCTCCTTACCACAGGCATTTTTGTTTGCAGCGTGGAAATGTCCAATGAAACAGTCTCACTGATACATTAATCCCTCCAATGTCAACAGAGATGTTTCCTGCACTTTGGGTGACCAGACATCTCGATATTTGGGGCTTTGTCTTATACAGACAACAAAGCCCCACTCTGAAAAAAATCACATTTGCTATCTGATCATCTGCACTAGAACTAACACAGTAACATGGCACCCAACAAGCCAATTCAAAATCCATAGGAAGAGTTAAATCTAAGGGTTCTGAAGTTAGAGCTCCAAAAAAAAGAGAACACTCAGTGAAGGTGTCTTATTAAAACGTGATCGGTTATTAAAAGAAAACATGGACAGGGAGGGCAAGAGAATAATGCTTTCAACATGCCTCTTGCACAGTATTTGTATTGTCATCAGACATGAGCTCCACCAGAGTTGTCGGTGGACATGATGTTGATGCTACTGCAGTGCTAACAGCCATATCTTTTACAATATTTTCATGGTGTAGATTTTTTTCATGCTATTCCCTACAATAGAACGGAAACTGACAGAATGAACCAAAGCCCTTTCCAGCTCTGATTTCTGTAACATTTGGCCAGAAGTATCACAGCACAAATGACAGGAGATTATTCACTGTCTGAGACCCAAGGCCATCAGTGCCCCTAGACAAAAAGAGGGTGAGCAATGCCAGCTGTATCAGGGCCTGATTTTCAAGAGTGCTGATCTCCTGTAGAGATGAACTCATTGGTGCTTCTGAACTCTTCAAGTGGTCAGCCCCTCTGAAAAACCAGGCTATTAGTTAGGTTCTGGAGCCTAGGTGAGAGATTGGCATCCACACACCAACTAGTGGCGGAACTGCACATACCTAGAAGCAGAAACAGGGGCAGAGAGAATTTCTACCTTGAAAGCTTAGGTGCTGAGTGAGTTTAGGTACCAAAGCATTCAACAGAAGGTTTTTTGCATCACAGGAAGCCTGGAACTGGAAGAATTTAGGCACATAAATTATTTGCTTGCTTAACATCACAAAGGGAGTCTGCATCAAAGCAGGGAATTGAAACCAGTCCTCCAAGTGCCAGGCTGGTATAGAGTTGCCAACTTTCTAATCACAAAACTGAACACCCTTGCCCTGCCCCACCCATTTTCTAAGACCTGCGCCTTCTCCAAAGTCCCACCCCGCACTCCCTCCCTCCTGTTCCATTGGTCACTCTTCCCCCCACCCACCCTCATTCACTTTCACTGGGCTGGGGGTTAGCATTGGGAGGGGGTGAGGGCTCCAGCTAGCGGTGCAGGCTCTGGGGTGAGACCAGATATGAGGAGTTCAGGTGCAGGACAGGGTTCTGGCCTGGGACCAATGGATTCAGCATGCAGAAGGGGGCTCAGAACTGGGATAGAAGGTTAGGGCGTGGGCTCTGGCTGGGCTGTGATTGGGTTGCCAATTTGGCTGGATATTCCTGGAGGTGTCATCACATGACATAATCTCCAATTCAAGATTAATCTTTAATTCCTAAGGACTCCAGGAGAATCCTGGGTGGGGGTGGGGATGAGAAGATTGCGGTGCAAGAAGGGATTCAGGTTCAGGGAGTTGGGATCAATGTTCTCTGTAAGCCATCTGGAGCCACCGGGGGGCCTTTTTTACAGGCGTTCTGGTTAAAAAAAAGACACCTGACAACCTTTGGCTAGTAGTGTTCTAGCCTTGGGACCAGCCTTCCTTGCAGGGCCCCTTCAAACTGCCAGAGTGACACAGAGCAGCCTTGGTATAAAGGAGAATCAGACACTTGAGGTACTGATATTTTATTGTATTCAATTCCAAGTATTTAAATAACACACCATCTAAATTCTAATCCTTATTTAATTATCAGAAAAATGTCTGTCAGCTAGAAACCACAGTGCTCTCTGGCAGTTGGGAAGAGAGATTTATCACTTAAAAAACTACAACAACAACAAAAACCCCAAAGCCTGAACCTGCTTTACTCAACCCAGCAGTTCTTACTATGAACTTGAAATAGATGTTTTTAGTTGCAGCTGCATGTCTGACCCATCTTGCATTCATTACCTGTGTGACCCTACCAGTATGAGAAGCTAACTTCTATGGGCCAGATTCACCCTCACTATAGCACTACTAGAATAATCCCTATGTAAAGGCCTGATCCCAAATCTGTTGTATTATATTATTAATTCAGTTTATTTATATAGTGAAACCACCTCTCAAGGACCAGCATGCCTTCAGACTAGACACTTTGAAACACTGGACAAAAAGGCCTTAAAATCTTCTCATTGTCACTAGAGGCCAACACTGATTTGATCTCAAGTGACTGTATATCAGAACCGCATTGCTGTCTGTCTTCTATAGCTCTCTTACACTAGTTTGATGCTGCTGGAGACTGTGATGTTCTGAATCTGCATATCCCCACTTGCCCAAGTGACACCTTTTTTCCAGACCAGTTCCACACACTTTTCAAGCTGCACTATCTTTAGGTTCCTAGATGTAAGGAAAATCACAGCTGTTTTCTGCAGATGCCATAATTCCTTCCCCCTTCAGACTTTCTTCTGCTTCGGCATATTCTGACAGGGTCCAAGCTGGCAGGAATTAAGCTCAGAGAATATAGACTGATAAAAGTTCCAAGCTGCTTACAAAGAACTTCATTGTTCTCTATTTTAACCAAATGTTATTTTTTTAATGAGAGTTACACTAGTATAAAGACAGGTTGGAAACTAACTAGAGCTCAGTGTTGCAAGTGATGCTTTGTCTGCAAGATGGCTATCAGCAGCAGGCAGCCAGGAAGTGTAATTAAAAACTTTATTTTCAAAGCCATTTCACAGTTTCTTCCTTGCTGGATGGGTTCCTAACCATTCTGAATTTGCAGAAAGCTACGCAGCCTAATCTTGGACGATACATTTTCCACTTCTACAAACTCTTTGCCTTTGTCTGTCTTTCTTATAGTTTATATAACACAGGCACTGGCTCCAATACTGTTTATAGGATTTGTTTAAAAAATAGGAAGGCACCTTTCAGCTGCTCAAACCCTGGGCCCACAAAAGGGTGGAAATAAACAGTGATCTTAATTTGCTGAATTAAAACCAATGTAATACTGTTGAGTTCAGAGAAACTGAACCTAGTTTGCACCAGTGTAAGTGAAGCTACAAGCTAGCTAGCTTAGGATTTTATCACGATAGTGTGTTCCTTTATAAAATCAGTAGCAATAATGAATTCCTCAGCAGTAATCATAGAGTTGCCAGCCCTTCTCCTTTTCTGGGGTTATAGCTCAGTTTGTGATTGATATAATCAGACCTCGATTTTTTTTGTGTTTGGAAAGCTCAAGTTGCCCTGACAAATACTTACATCTGCTTGAGGTTGGTGTTGTTTTATTGATGTCCAGGTTAGTCTATAGGCTAGGGCAATTCTGTTTGTAGGTCCCTGTGAGGTGATGTTTTGGGATTATGTTTTTTGAAGGTTTGTATATTTAGTGATATTTAGCATTTCACTATCAGCATTTTATAACTAACTGAGAACCATCAAGTGTCCTGCTCCTGCCAGCTTTTCCATGCAAGGACCCCAGAACCTGCTTAGAACCCCACTAACATCAAGGGGGATCTTCAGGGATGCAAGAACCCCTCTCCACCAGTATGTGTCTACAGGATCAGGGCCTTATTAAGTCTCCCAACCCCCTATCCTTGGAGATAGGCCAGCAACGCTGCATCCATCTGAGGTAATACAAACGAAGGGAACTGCAGAAAGACACTCCAGTCCCCCTCCTCCCCCATGCAGGAAGGTCAATAAAGAGGGTAGTGCCCAAGCTCTTGAGCCCCAGCCCCAACTTGGCAGGAGGATGCTGGTTTTTGCCCATCATCCTGCTCAGCAGCTGGTGGGAGTCTTGGGCATGGGCCTCGCTGCCACACGTGACGCAGTATGTGAGTGGGCGCGCATTCCCCAAGCCACAGCAGCAGAGGGCCGGAGGCCTCTCACCTGCTCCGAATCAAAGGCGGGGGGCGGTGCCGCCCGTGCACACACAGCTGCATCAGACAGAAGGCAGCTTCAACGCATCAACCAATCGGCGGCCGGAGCAGTGAAGCCGGGCCGGGAAGGGGGGGCTGCTTTGGCTGGTGGCCAATTAGCGCGCGGCCCCTGGGCTGAGCCGCCTCCTCTCTCCCCTCCCCCGAATGTATCTAGCTCAGCCCCGGCGCGCGGCCGCCGCGTAGAGCTGGGCTGGCTGCGGGGTCGTTCGGCTGCGGGCGAGCGTCGGAGCCGCGGCTGCAGCGCGCAGGAGGGAGGGCGTCAGGCGGCGGCTGGGACTCGGGTCCCACGGCCCCGGGTGGGAAGCAGCCGCGCGCGTCGTGTGGCCTCCGATGGAGACTTTCCCCGCCAGCAAGCTGGAGAAGCACCAGCCCGTGGAGTTCTTGCAGGGCGCCCGCTACGGGGCCAAGAGCCATCACGCGTACGGGAACGCGTTCAACTCGTGGAATGACTACCTGGGGCTGGCCACGCTGATCACCAAGGCCGTGGGCGAGGAGAAGGGCTTCGGGGCCGAGCCCTCCTCCGTGGTGGTGGCCGCCGCCGTGCAGCCGGCTCCGGAGGAGGAGGAGGACGACGAGGAGGAGGAGGAGGAGGAGGAAGAAGTGGGGACTCCCTATTTCGAGGGCGCGCTGCGTTTGCACGACTTCGACCTGTGCGGCCACCACCACGGCGAGAGCTTCCTGGAGGAGCGCTTCGCCGACTTCAGCCCCTTCTCCGGCCGCTCCAGCCCCGCCGCCGTGGTGTTCAACTGCTCCCCGGATCACCTGCAGCGGGACCGCTCCCCCCACGCGTGGGGCGGCGGGCTGGGCGCCCACGCTGCCCAGAAGCCCGGCTCCCGGCTGCTCAAGCCGGAGCTGCAAGTCTGTGTCTTCTGCAGGAATAACAAGGAAGCCGTAGCCCTCTATACCACTCACATCCTCAAGGGACCCGACGGCCGGGTCTTGTGCCCCGTGCTGCGGAGATACACGTGCCCTCTGTGCGGGGCCAGTGGGGACAATGCCCATACCATCAAGTACTGCCCGCTCTCCAAAATGCAGGCCAGTGCCGCCAAGCAGCAGCTGCGAAACGCCAGGACCGCCTTGGGCAAGAAACTCCGCTAGGGGGCTGCAGCCGCCCGGCCTCGGGACTGTTTGTTTTGTTGGCGATGGATTTGTTTTGTTTTTTTCCTTTTGATTGAGGCCACTTCAGTGGAAAGTGACCCGACAGCAATATTTTGGTGTGACCCACAAAGACTCTTTTTTCCCAGTTTTTTTAGAAGTGTCTTAAAGCGGATTACATTTTTGTTCTTTAACACATTAATATATAAAACATGGAGACTAGAATGTAAACAGCTCCTGGGCTTATGTACGATAATGATAGTTTCTAGTTTGTATACTTAGCATCCAGGGAAGCTGGGCTCTGAAGTTAACTCTATATAATTAATTATAAATATGCAGTTTAGATGCACTGTATTTGTTTATTGTATAATATATATTATCTAATTTTTAAAAAGGGGGATTAAGATGAAATTGAATAGTAGGGAGCTCCCATTGGGGGTGCTCATGTTGGTTTATTGGAGAAAAGGAGGCATTTTAAACACTATTTTACAGAATCTGAAGAGAAGGCCTCTGTACTGCTAAGCAAATGAATTTTTGTTTCTACAGTATCCTAGCCAAATGGAGAATTGATGTTTTTAAATTTTATGTTTCAAGGGTGAGCTCGACAGGGAAGGGAGGGGAATTATGCTGCTTGTGGTTGTTTGCATTGTCCTAACAAAACAACGTTGGTTGTAAGTAGGTAGTACGATTGTTAGTCTGGTGTTTGTGGGGGATTTTGAGACCAAGAATGATCATATGACACTTCAATGTGGGGAGAGCTCCCCTTTGTGTTCACAAATCTTTTTTGTATTGATCTACAGTTTGTGTTTTAATTCTATTGCTCTCCTTCAATTAGTTAATTTATAAACTTTAATTCCTCTAAATTCCCTTTCCTTTCCTCCCCTCCCAATAATAAACACTGTCGAGATTGTAAAGCCCTTTACTGGCCACAGGTGGCAATGGTGCTGTTTAAATTTGCATTTTTGTTTTACAGAGTGAAGTAAAGGCGACACAAATTTAACTTAAGCCTGTTCTCTTCTTTCCCTCCCCATACATGCCCCTGTCATTCTGTACAGCAAAGGCCAGGTATTGTAAACAATGACAGCCATGTTTTCTAGGTTTTGTTACCCTGTAGCTATATTTATAGTCACTCAACACTTTAGACCCTTTTATATTAGCTGCCATGTACTGCATCCCTAATGCATAATTAGTGGTATCCAAAGTTCTTGTTGGCTTCCCCTCAGATTTGTAGCATAGATTCTGATAGCTACCATGCTCTTTCGCTTGTGAAGAAAACAAAGCTTTTAATGGGGATGAAGGAAAGAGCCCTAGGTGGATTTTAAGTGCAGAAGCTGCTAGAAAGCCCTTGCAAGAAGTGATCTCTAAAACATGAGAAAACGCCCCCTACTGCTTTCTGTGCAAGGCTTTTCTCAAACTACCTCAGGTCTATGTGCTGATACACTTTTCACAAGGGAGGTCATAGCTAGAAAACCTGTACTACAGAGCAAGGCCAAACTGTATTCTGATTCTCTCAATCTGATAGACTACAGTAGGTAAGCAGCAGTGGTCCAAGAAGTTAATTCAAATTTGCTCAGGATGGAAGTCTAATCTCAGCATAGTAAATTTAGATTCCACCAAGCAAAGTGTTCACTTTCACTACTTGCATTGTAAAAGGGAGGGGGAGAGAAGACTTGCTAATGTTTCATGGAGTGGATCCCTCCCTTTCTAGTAATCTACTGTGCACATTACATTTAACAGGTAAAAGAGCTGATGAAGTTCTAGAGCCTTGCAGATCAGACCTGCATTTAGATTAATGGTGTGAGACTTACTCAGGCTAATTTAACAGTAGCAAGTGGACTGACCATAAGATCATATTAAAGCAATATACCATCTTGCTTGTATGACACAATACTATTTACACTCTGAAGTACTTAGTACATATGATCAACCTTCCAAAATTCTTAAGCTAGGGAGCTTTTAACAGTGACAAAGCAACTATTTGTTTCTAATGGGAGAGTGGTGTAGTCTAATTCATTGAATTTCAAAGCTAGTGTTGGGGTTGTTTTGCTTAAAGGAAGATTCATTAAGTAACACTTAATCAGCATAACTTAATTAACCATATGCTGTTCATACTTTCCTTTTAGATGTCAGTTGTATACTATATTTTGCCTTACAGATAAACAGACCTCACTTTCTCCAAGTTGCACGTAAAGACTCTCCAAAGAGCTTGTGTTCTGTGGGATTTCACAGCTGATCTTTGTAAGAGTATTTCCCCATTAGAACTTAGTTTGGTCTAAGAGGGTACGTCTAGACTACAGGCTTCTGTTGACAAAGAGCTTCTAGACTACATCCAGTTCTGTTGACAAAGCAAGCTGCTTTGTTGACATGACAGTGTAGACGCAATAACGCCTTCTGTTGACAGAACTGACAAAAGGTGTTATTCCTTGTAGTATGTTTACAGCTGTTGACAACTGCTGAGTTCTGTCAACGTTATGTCGACAGAACTCAGCTGCAGTGTAGACACAGGTATAGTTTTGTTGATGAAAGTCCACTTTTGTTGACAAAACCCTGTAGTCTAGACATACCCAGAGTGTTTTTTGCTATGTAGATGAGAATTTAGAAGTATAAATAGTTTTGGGTTGGTCCACGTGACCTCTTGAGGTCTCGTCCTATCCTAATCTGATTTCATAAACTGACTTTTTGCATTACAGTAGCATATGGTCAGTGGAATGTACCTACTAAGAAGAATAGTTTAAATAGAGCAGTGTAGTGTACAAATTTGCTTATGGCAATTGTATTGGAATATCAGGCTTATCCAGCCCTTCAATGTCAGTTCTAAATGTGGGTATCTTAGCATGAATTTCATGTGGAAACTGTCAATGCACTTAATGAACAATACATCCAGTGCTAGAATCTAAACTGCAGTCTTCCTCAGAAGAATGTCTGAACTGGGAGTGCTAAATTAATGCTGCTATAACTTATCAGTATTTCCATCAGCAATGTTGTAGCCATCAAGGTTATTGTAGGTTACCCATTATGCTGCTGCAGAGGGCAAACACCCTTCTTAGTATTTAGTTTTATACATCCCATACACAGGGTTTTGGACAGTCAGTTGTATGCAGAGATGTTCACAAGCAGCTAGTGTAACCCTTACTATGTGGTGTAATATAGAAAACATACTCTATGCTCACAATCACTAATGCTGCTCTCTTTCAAGGAATCAGAATAACAGTCTTGATGCTATAGAGTCACAGTGCACATTCTTCACTTGAGAGAAATGGAGTATGACCTAACAACTATGTGCCAATTCTTGACACTTCACTCCTTCTGCAACACACACAAGCCTGGCAGCTGTAGGGACTAGAGTTGTTTGAAGAACCCAACTCATGTACTAGCTTGTACTAAAGCTTCAGGAGGTAGCTGAGTTAGTCTGTACAGGAAAAAAAACAAATGGTCTGGTAGTACATTAGTCTATAAAGTGCTACCAGACCATTTGTTGTTTTTTAGCTTGTACTAGTAATTAGATGGCTGACCATTATTGTCAATAGCTTAACTTGACCCAGGAGAGTTAAGTTCCAATAAACCAACTCTAGAAAGAGATTGTCAACAAGATGTATGTTAGGCCTGAAGGGTAAAAATTGGGATCCTTCATCTTATGAACATGTTACTTTTTTATAAAAGGTGTATTTTGTCCTCTGAAGAATGATTCACTTTAGATTATTTTTTAAAATCCCATAGTTTCTTAATTACTGTTGATTATCAAGTCTGTTTTTTTTCTCCCCTTTCCACCCTATTGTAGTTATGCATAGTATTTTGATGCACTGTGGTAGGTTACTAATGAGGTGGGAAAAGCTACTTTTTAAACCAAATTCTCCAGTGAAAGTGAATTTTGCACCTTTTTTTGGTCAAGTAGTTCTACTTAATCAGATATTTTCAGATAATCTAAACCCTAGGCATCACAGGAAGGTTAAGCAGAGAGAGCTAGTTTAAGATTAACTTCATCTTAAAGTAAGGTGTGTGGAGTAAGGATGTAAAAGCCTGTTTAGTTAACTGGTCAAACATTGTTTAACCAGCTGCTTCAGGGGGTAGCCAAATTAGTCTGTACAGAATAAACTTAAAAGAACAAATAGTCTGGTAGCACTTTAAAGATAAAACATATAGCTGGTATCATGAGCTTTTAGGGGCACAGCCCTCTTCTTTGGATGACCAGGTAACAGTGCCTGGACCTGCGGGACTAAGGCAAACCCCCTGCATGATGTAAGGGGGGGAGGAAGAGATTGGGGCTGTTTCAGCTGCTGCTGATTAAACACAACTGAAGCATCACCCATTCACATCCCTAGTGTTGCGTACAGAAGCAATTTTGGCATGTAATGTAGTAAATGGAAGTTAATTTTAAATGACCATAGCAAGATGGCTGATGTCACAAGGATTCATACTCCATAAACAGTAAGCTAACCTGGCAGCCACATCACATGAACATTTTAGAGGGATACTTGTAATACATTCTACAGCTATTTGGCTGTACAACTAACAGTAGGATGACTCAGCACTCTAGCAGCATTACATTACTGAAGTAAGATTCTAATTATGCAATGGCAAATCTTGTCTTTAGAGCTGCAACATAAGCATTCTACTACTACAAAAATAGCCTAGTTTCAAATGTAAATGAAAAGCAGACAAAGCAATAGCATTCCCCCTGCTGGCTAGGTGTTCTACCACAGATTCATCAAAAAAAGTATATGCTTCACTATTAAGTGATCCATAAATGTTCCTCTAATGCACTCCTTTGGTGACATTTATAAAACCTATGTAACTTGCAATTTCAAGATGACTCAAAATACACACGGAATTAATAAACACATAGCTAGCAGTTTGCATATTGAGACACTCTGGCAACAGAAGTGTGGCAAATAATGCAAAATCAGAAATTTTTAAAAACTGCATCTCCTTGCAATCTACCCCCTCATCACAACTATAAGAGGCAAAGGGAGTAATCTAGCAGTGATTTAACACCTGACCATGTTTTATACATCCTTAAAAATGAGCAAGCTGGACCTATGTTCTCTCACAGTTGAAACAAAAATGAAGAGTTAGTGATGAAAGCGAATCAGCACATTAGCTTAATTTCCATCAAACAGCTTTATCACAATTATTTTTTTAAAAATCTTAATGCATAGTTGTATCAGAAGCTGTTGGGAAGGAGGTTTCAGCATCTGAAGCAGCATGGGAGACATTTCTAGTAAAATAAAAAACATAACATTTAAAGTGGTTATCTTTAAATTCGTGTTAGCAGGCCACTAAGATGAATGGGAGCAGTTCACATCTCTCAGAACTTTTCCAGATTGTGCGCAGACCTCAAGACTGTGTCTGTACTTGATTTGTGTTTTAAAGGTTCACACAGGCTCAATTTTTTAAATGTAAACTTTAGATTCTGGAACTGATTTTTGCTGTAAGAGAAGGATTCCATGGTGGAAGAATCTTAGAAAACAGTCATGCCTATATATGTAACATGTACCCCAAACAAGTACAGTTTTATTCAGGAAAAAAGGAAAAAACAATTGGTTTGTTATAATAACTTTTCAGTCTAGAAGTGCATGGTAGGGACAACTACAAATATCTCAGAATATCCAATGTGTACTTGTGGTCAGTGTACTATGTTATCACAGAGGGTTGAGTCCTATTCCCTGATTCCATCTCTCACAGGATAAGATAATACAGAGGTGGTGCAAGGTCCTGCTTTGCTAAGCAGCATAGTGTTGCTTTGAAGCAATTGCTATGGCCAACTAAGGAACAGAGCTGATCAACTTTCATCTGACCCTCAAAAGAAGATAACGGTGTAAGTGAAGGTTTTTCATGGAGGATGCAGAAAAAGGGACAAGAGGAAGGGCATAACTTTAAGTTCATGTTTGTCATAAATTAATCACCACTTCCCAGTAAGAAAACCATTCAAGAGGCAAGTTACTTTCAATTAACACAGAAAAGGGAAGGGATTAAGTTAAGCAGCTTGCCTTTTTTTTGTATGAAAATACATCAGTAACGTTAATTAAAAAGTCAAACTATAGAAGCTAATTCTAGAAGTTGTTTATTTATCATTGAAGAAACACACAGTAGCAAGTTCTGTGTTGGCTTCCATAAGACCAGATAATTAATGATTAACAATGTTACTGCACCCCCAAAATTGAAGTCAGTCAACACAGCCATTACTACAAAGCACTTGTTGAAAAGGAAAGCATTTACCCTGAAGACAAAGAGTTGGGGAAAAAATCTGAACAATTCCTCCAAAACCACACATTTTAAATATGACAATATTTATAAATGTTTGAAAGGCTTGAATTATCCAGTAATGGAAAAAGCAGTTATGCTATTGGCAAAACAAAGTACCCAGCAGTATGTTGACCGTCATGCTTGAGTTCTAAAAATCTAATGATGTTTTGTTGTTTCACACTGCAGCAGTATTCTTTATTAGAACAATCACTGCAAAATGGCTTCATGGGCATACACATTCAAGTAAAATCTATAGAAAATATCCCAGTGTAGCTAATGTTTATTGTAATTGATTTAAATTTAAACAACTTACTGAATTCAGATAATGATAAAATACCTTACCAAAGCCTCTTGCCCTCAAAAATACCTAAATAGGGGAGGGGTTTTTACAGTTCATCTTGGCCAATTATGTATCCAACTCCATCTTTTCAATGTGACCACTTTATGTGAGATCTGTTTTCAACTGCATATTCTGTGATATAATCATACCCCATTCCAAATTAAGATTTTTTTTTTAAAAAGTAAGTTTTAGTTTGAGATATAAGTGTTGCTCAGGAGAGCTACAGAGTTCACATTTTTATTTTAGCAACAAGTGATCTGTGAAATATGCAACATTTGAAATTTCAGAAACCGGCATTCAATTTCCAACCTCCTGCTGCTAGTTTTGTGCATGATCAATCTATTATGAGTAGGTAATACAGGCTCATGCTTTCATGTTACCTCAAAACATCTGTCAAAGAATACCAATTCCGAATGTTTACAAGCACAAATATAATAATCTGTGTATTTGATCAAATCAACACTAAAACTCCTGTTTAAACTGTGTTTAGTTTTTGACTTAACGTCGTACAGTTGTCCATCCTTCTTCATCTGTTTCATTTTTTGCACGACGAAGAGGTTCTCGCTCTTTTTCTGTTCTCCAAGGCCCCTTCTCTCTCTCTGCATCTTTCTCTCTATCTTTTGAAATAGGAGGAGCAGAAGCGGGAGCAGCAGGAGTAGAAGTAGGAGCTGGAACAGCTCGCCGGATAGTTTCACGTTCTTCCCCTTGTTCTTCCTTTCTGTCATCACCACGCCTCCATGAATTTGCTAAAAACATGCAAGATCATTAGAAACCACTTTTGGCATTACTATAGTCCCTTACAAGAGCTTAAATCAACAAGTCTAGCACTGATCGTTTAATTCAGTAGTTCTCAATCTTTACCACGCTGGAATCACTGCTCCCATTTAAGCAATACAGCAAGGTGGGGGTGACACCCATGTCCAGATCCCACAATGTAATTTTACAGTGCTGTAGCGAAAGTCTGCCACTAGTGACCCATTTTCAGTTGCACAGAACCAGCCTTAATCTAGCTAGAGCACTGTGTAATGTACATTATAAACTCACTGTTTATGTAGCTAAAAAGCAAATAAAATAAAAATTGATAATTAGCCAATAATACCAAATCCTGAGATATTTCAAAACAACTGACTAGAAAACAGTTGAACTTCATAACACAATGAATCTGAACAATCCAAATTTTATATAAATATGAAAAAGACAGTTTTAGATGTGCCCCATGTCAAAAATAACAAGTTTCAGTGGATTAATACCTCATTCTACACATAAGAATGCTCTAGAAATACTAAACTGTATACGAAACTATTTCAGAGTAGAGAGAAGGTGAACACAATTTGTTTTCCAATAATGTGAAAGTTAAATGGAAGACACTTTTGAATACACAATGAACATAAAATAAAACAATCTCAGGTCTGAGAACAAGTTGTTCCTCCTCCTTTCAGTTGTCAGAATGTCTTGCACAGCACTTCCTACTCCATTTTATCAGTGAGGGCCAGATACAGGGCAGTATCCCTATTTTGGATTGAAGCAAATGGGATTTAAGCACATTCACATACACTGTAGGGCTGCGTCTAGACTGGCATGAATTTGCGCAAATGCTTTTAACGGAAAAGTTTTCCGTTAAAAGTATTTGCGCAAGAGAGCGTCTAGATTGGCACAGACGCTTTTGCGCACAAGCACTTTTTGCGCAAAAGCGTCCGTGGCCAATGTAGACGCGCTTTTGCGCAAGAAAGCCCCGATCACCATTTTAGCCATAGGGGCTTTTTTGCGCAAACCAAAACTGAGCTGTCTACACTGGCCCTTTTGTGCAAAAGGTTTTGCACAAAAGGACTTTTGCCCGAACGGGAGCGTCAAAGTATTTGCGCAAGAAGCACTGATTTCTTACATTAGAACGTCAGTGCTCTTGCACAAATTCAAGCGGCCAGTGTAGACAGCTGGCAAGTTTTTGCGCAAAAGTGGCTGCTTTTGCGGAAAAACTGGCCAGTCTAGACACAGCCTAGCTGTAATGAGGACACATACTTACCCAGTGAGTCAGATGTGGATTCAATGACTGATTCAGAGGGAGGATTTGAATCCACATCTCCAACTCGCTTTGGCTCAATGAATATTTAAGTATTTCTACAAAGTGGAACTGCTTTAAGAGGAAAGATTAAGAGCAATCCACACCAGTGCAGCCTATAATCTGGTGGTCAAGATGCTCACCTGGGAGTGGAGATATGCATACAAGTCTCTGCTCCTGAATGGGGATATAAACCTACATCTCCCGCATCCCAGGCAAATGGCCCTAACTACTGGGTTAAGGATTGTAAAGGAGGACAGTTTATTGGCCCCAAAAAACTTTTCCCCAGCCAACACTATTAGGTCAAACCTGTGAATAGCTTCATGTCAGCCAACAGTATGTTTTTTCACCAAGAACTCCTAGTGACATTTTTAATAGTGGAAGAAGTAGGCTGTGCCCACGAAAGCTCATGATACCACCTACAAGTTTTGTTAGTCTTTAAAGTGCTACCAGACCAATTTGTCATTTTTTAAGTTTTTCCTGTTACAGACTAACTTGGTTACCCCTCGGAAATTTGTAATAGTCTTATTCTCACTGATCTAACAACCCAAATGATAAAGGTCTACTGGGGTAAAATTATTTTTAAAAAAAGATTCAGGGCCAGATGCATTTACATGAAACCCCCTTCCTTTTATACCATCTGGCAGTGGGGATTGACAGTAAAAGGGACCTTAACTGCACACATGTAAGTTGGCCCTTTTACATTGTCAGAGTATTGTAAATAAATTAGTGTAAATGAGCCCCAGTGACAAATATTTCAACTAGTAAGGGGAAACAAACATACTTTCTTCACGCTCTGTTCTGATTGGAGGTCCTCTTCTGTCTCTATCATCAACACGCCGCTCTCTAAGATCACGACCACCCCGGTCATCTCTGAGGTCACGACCACCTCTATCCCATTCATCTCGACGACTGGAATCTCTCCAGCTGGAAACTTCCTCAGCTGGTCCTCTCCTCCAGCCAGGCTCATCCCTTTTGTCAATTAAAAATAAATAAAAGTAAGACTAACACTTTATACTCTGGCTTCTGAGACAGTGAACACAACAGTGTAAAAAATTGCAATAGTTACCTGAAACACTGTTTCAATATGATAAGTATACCAGACACTGGGCAGCATTTGAGAAAAATTTATTGGACTGTTTAAAGTTCAGATCTTTTATTTTAGTGAAACCTAAGGTCAATGCTCAATATTGATTAAGAAAAAGATTGCAACAATTTTTAAAAGTAACCAGTAAAACACTTTGTGGTTGCTCTGGAAACAATTAGTTTTCTTCACAATATGAAAAATCAATTCGTTTATTGCTTTAAAGATATGACTAATTTCATGAAAGAGGAAAAAAACCAAATGTTATTTTCCCTTTACAAAAAATATCAAAAAAATAAAAGCCCTACTAGTATTGTTAATAGGAAAATCAAACCTTGGACGTCTGAAGCGATCATCCCGATCAAAGTCACGATCTTTGTCCAACTCACGATCCTTTTCATTCTCATCACGATCTTTATCTCTATCCCACTCACGATCTTCTGAAGGTCTGGAGTCTCGCGGGGGTCCCCAACTGTCTTCACGAGCTTTTTCTCGTTCTCTCCATCCACCTATTAGTAACAAAAGGAATCACATTTTCTGACTAAATCAAAGTGGTCAAGAGAATGGTTTTCTTGCCTTTACAGTGATTCTGCTTCATGTTTTTATCCCTGTGGCTCCCACCACAAGTGGGAACCACAAAAGACAAAGACTTGAAGAAGAACCTATAGTCAAATCTCTCTCACCTAATAGAATGCCAAACATCTCAGAGACCTCACTGGCAAATGTCAAAATAAGCACTAAACAACAGGTCATTAGTATAACCTCTGACAGCCAACACCTCCTCAGCCCACTCTATAAGGGCAAAAGATTTTAAACAAGATGAACTTTATCAGAAATCAACATTAATTTGAGGATCATACTTACTACTTTTAAAATCTGAATTACTATTTCAATCAATTTGTTTGATACTCTTGCAATACCATTCCATGATTTATAATTCTTAGTTGCATGTATTAGTAGTACTCCTCTATTACACATTGTTCATCCCGTCTTTCTTACGAATGGAGAAAGGAAAGCTTTTGAAGGGTGAGTATTGGGGCTTATTCACTTACCATGTTAGAACTGGATTTCAAATTATTACATTTGTTGTTTAAATCTTTGCATTTAACATCTGTGCTTTTTCTTAACTACAACATTAAAAAAGTTACCAGAAGATAATAAAAGTATTGATGATACCCTCAATAGTTCAGACCTAGCTACGCATATGTGTACAGAAAACAACTGTTTTAGCCATTATCAGCTAAGTCTTCAAATAAATCACTAGAAATATTTCGTGCATGCTATGCATAAAAAGGCGCACAAAACCACAGAAATACCGAAGTCCATCTTGGCTGATGAATTCCAAATTCTCTTTAAATAAGGTTGACCTCTGGGACAGATTAAAAAGGGAGTCAAAACTATTAATACAGTATCTGATTCTGCCCTAGCATTAATATTTGACTTTTAAGTATTTGCTACAGAAGCAATAAATACTGATTCATTTTAAAAAATATTAATAAAATGGAAAAGGATCATTTAAAAAGAGCATCCAGATTAGCCTGTTTGATCCAGTCATTTACAACAGAAAATTATTAGATTCATATTAATTCCTCGTTTCTAGAGTGAACAATAGCATATCATTCAGAAACACATCTAATCTTGGTTTTAAAATAACACACAGTTATTTCTGCTCTCTCAAGTATCTAGTACTTAATATACATCTTAACTCAGCAAATTTTGTTTTTAGAAAATGGAAAGAACCATGAAAAAATCCATAGTTTAATTACAAAATTATTTTACCTGGTTTACCAAATGGTCTCCAAGGTCCAGGTCTTGAATCATCCCCACCACGCCATGGACCCCGATCATCATCACGTCTTGACAATCGATCCTCATCTGCACTACGCCAGGGTCCTCTGTCCTCATCTCGTCTGGAAATTCTATCCTCATCCAGGCCCCGCCTAGGCCCCCGGTCCTCATCCATCGTGCGCCAACTCCCCCTGTCGTCATCCAGGCCGCGCCTGGGACCCCTGTCGTCATCCAGGCCGCGCCTGGGACCCCTGTCGTCATCCAGGCCGCGCCTGGGACCCCTGTCGTCATCTGCAGCACGCCAACTCCCCCTGTCGTCATCCAGGCCGCGCCTGGGACCCCTGTCGTCATCCAGGCCGCGCCTGGGACCCCTGTCGTCATCCAGGCCGCGCCTGGGACCCCTGTCATCTTCAACAGAACGCCAGGGTGCCCTGTCGTCGTCCAGGCCGCGCCAGGGTGCCCTGTCGTCGTCCAGGCCGCGCCTGGGTGCCCTGTCGTCGTCCAGGCCGCGCCTGGGTGCCCTGTCGTCGTCCAGGCCGCGCCTGGGTGCCCTGTCGTCGTCCAGGCCGCGCCTGGGTGCCCTGTCGTCTTCTGCAGCACGCCAACTCCCCCTGTCGTCATCCAGGCCGCGCCTGGGTCCCCTGTCGTCATCCAGGCCGCGCCTGGGTCCCCTGTCGTCATCCAGGCCGCGCCTGGGTCCCCTGTCGTCATCCAGGCCGCGCCTGGGTCCCCTGTCGTCATCCAGGCCGCGCCTGGGTCCCCTGTCGTCATCCAGGCCGCGCCTGGGTCCCCTGTCGTCATCCAGGCCGCGCCTGGGTCCCCTGTCATCATCTGCAGTGCGCCAACTCCCTCTATCCTGATCCACTCCCCGCCTGGGTTCCCCATCCTCGTCTACACTCTGCCTGGGTCCCCCATCCTGATCCACACCCCGCCTGGGTCCCTCATCCTCGCCCCGCCTGGGTCCCCCATCCTCATCCTGGCTGGGTCCCCCATCCTCATCCACGCCCCGCCTGGGCCCCCCATCCTCATCCACGCCCCGCCTGGGCCCCCCATCCTCATCCACGCCCCGCCTGGGCCCCCCATCCTCATCCACGCCCCGCCTGGGCCCCGCATCCTCATCTACATCCCGCTTGGGGGCTCTGTCTTCATTTGCTTCCTGGGGAGAAGGGTCTTTTTCTTCAGCACCACCACGTCTAAGGAGATCATCTCCTCTTCGAAAAGGTCTTTCATCATCACGTGCTTCTCCACGGCGCCATTCCCTATGAAACCACATGAAAAGAGTGAGAAGTGAAATTTTACATAAATCTTTCTTGTATGTTTCAGAGCAGTGGGTTGATGCACATTATGAAGAAAGTGTGTGATGCGCTCCCCAACCAGTCCCCTTGCCATTTTTAACTGGAAGTGTCTGATTCAGCCTCATCACTGTCAAGGGGGGGTAGGAGGCAACATCTCCCCTTCTATCCCAGGAATTGCTTGGAACAACTGTTGTCCCTTCCAGGCTACAGTTGCTACCCTGCTAACCACCTGCTGAATTACAAAGAGAGTAAGTCTGTCTGCTTCACTACCTCTTCCTTGCTCATTTGTAGGAATCGAAGAAGAGCAGGAAAGGAATTTGAGAGGCCAGAGTCTAGGCAAAGGTCTCTAGGGGCGTGCTGAGGAACATTTTGGGGGGGCGCGACTGGGACCTAGTCACTGTTCCAGCTGTCGGCCCCAGCCTCAACCCCCTTACCTCTGTCCACGTTCCACCCACCCCTCCCAGAGCTGTAGCTGTAGAGAGACACGTGGACAGGAGGTCAAAAGTTTGGGGATCACTTGTCTGAGGGAATAACTGCTAACGGATCTCCTCCCCCTCTCCCCCCCGCCCCCCCCCACACACATTCTTTCCTCTCCCTGCCTCACATAGCTACACAGTGCAGTCCAGACGTTGGTAATCACCAAACAGGTACAGGTCCAATACAGCCACCTTAGGACGTTCTACTGGGAACTATCCCCTAAGGCTCATGATGCAACATGGAATGGTCACAAGACATTGTGCTCCTGCCTCTCATCCTCCTCATGGAGGTGCAGGATATCGACAGGCTGACTATGCCCTCTGGGACTCCCCCATTCTGAAGTGATGCAAAGGGAGCAAAGCCATGGCAAAATCTGCCCCATAAAATTGATTGTGGCTCTCTGACTTTTTGAAATATAAAAACAATGAGTAGTCCTGAGGCACCTTTGAGATTATATATAGTATCATGAGTTTAGAAGTGGGGTTTACCCACGAAAGCTCATGATACTATAAAACAAAATATATAGTCTCTAAGCCACCACAGGACTACTCGTTTTTAAAGTTACAGACTAACATGGCTACCCCTCTCAGACTTTTGAAACATGTTTGGTCCTCAAAGCTGAAAAGATATGATATCCCTGCACACGAGTGAGAGTTTTCTACTCTGTCATTACTAAAAACCTATTGGTTATTCTAATGCTTCATCAAGGGCTTTATATTAGGAATGTGATAGGGTCAAGTTCATCGGTTAACCTTCACGGTAACATGCAGCGCTCTCCCCCACCATGTTGCTGCCTCTGTATGAGTGTCGCTACAGAGGCAACAGCCCAGGGGTGAGGTGGGCAGGTGGGTGCTGGTACGTACGGGGAGACCCCTCTCCCCCCACATGTAAATGTTGTAACCGCTTAAATTTTCAGCAGTTACACATTTACACATCTCTACTCTATATACATTTGACCTGTGTACTGTACCTCTTCATTCACAACAGCTCTGAATACAGTAAGGATGGCATCTATTTTACATCTATTTTACACACACACACACACCCCCTACCACTGGATACGGCGGATTGGGGCAAGTGCCACAGGCCCTGAACTCTGGGGGACCCCACACTCTGGGGCTGGAGCACTCATCAGCAGCCCTCTCAGAACCTTCTCCCCTTGCCCCCGCACCTCCTGCCCACCAGCAGGGCTCCACCAATCAGCACCTCTCCCTCCCTTAAGCACCTATTGTGGATCAAATATTTCACAGTGTCAGGAAGTATTGGGAGAGGGGAGGATAGATGGTGCAGCACACTTGGGGGGTGGAATCGGGCAGGGAAACGAGGGACAGGAAGCGAGAGTGGGACTGTGGCCTGGGCAGAGATTAGATTGAAAATTTGGCACCTATATCCCAAGCCCCGCATCCACTAGGGACAGGCTGGTATATAAGTCCCAGGTCATGATTCTGTAAAGAGCTGAAGTTTTCCTCCCAATTTTAGGAAATTAATTCCCATAAAACAACTTCAATATTTGTGGGGAATGAGAGATAATTTATTATGAAGATGGACGGTGCTGTGTGCCTTTTAGAAACTAGAAATTGAGACATTAAACTGTATTTGAATTTTTCATGAAAAAGAAAAAAAGATGAAACAGTAGAAATGTACATTATTGGACTGCTTGGAGGTGAACTACAAAAATTTGGTTAAAAAATGAATGCAGGATTACAACAAAAGGGGAAGAATATGCAGTTATTGACACAACCCCATACCCTCAATGATCTTCAGAAATCTGAGCTAGTTTCCTGTTTCTTCTTCCAGAATGAGGGTAAGTACAATTACCTTTAACTCACAGTGAGAAAGCAATTCTAATGTAGACTCCAATTTGCACTCGAATTGGAGAATTCTCTTTCAAGTTAAAATTTTTCCTACTTAGTCTCTGATAAAAGATGAATGTTTAGAAACACCAACAAAGTTAGGTGTATGGGTGCTCTAAGAAGCGTTTAAGTTGACAGAGATTGTGACATCTATAACCATAGCAAAAGAAATTTTACAGCTCAAATTCCTCTGGATCTTAAGAAAGTAACTCTTCTTCAATCCCGCTGGATGATGATAATTTGAAAGTTCTTAATGATTTTGCTGACTCATAACTCAAAAAGTACATAAGATACACACATGAAATATACATTAGGGTCTTTTTCTGTTATCAAAGGCATGTGAAACCAAAAATATTTGGGGCTCCTCTAAGGAGCAATGAGTCATACTAAAGCAATGGAACACCATCATTGGAGGTTTTAAGAACAAGTTAGACAAACTTCTATCAAGGATGGTCTAGATGTACTTATTCCTACCTTGGTTGAGGGGGAATACACTAGATAACCTATTGAAGTCCTATCCAGCCTTGTATTTCTATGATAGCTGACATAATATCCTCCCCTCCCTCCCTCTAAAGAATTCCAGGGTCGTCATCTGTTTTCTCTCAAGAATTAGAAGTAGTTGTTGTGAACAATCTCTATGGATTTATCCTAAAAATGGGTGCTCTGGAAACAGATACACCTGTTGAGGATGCATTCTAATGCAACTGCCATCCTTCTGTTAAGGTCAATCTGCATTTTTGAAGGAGAGATAATACTTTATATAATGTTTTTAGGGGTAATAGGTTCCTCACTATAGCCTCTATTTAGTAATAAAATTATTTTTCTTGGCTGTTTTGGCATATTTCAGGTATTATCTGGAAGATTGCTAATTTTGTTGCCTGCATTCTAAGAGATTTATACTTTCTTTTGTTTCTTATATTGACCATCTTCCTTTTACTGTGAAGTGGAGAAGGCAGACTCTCTATTGACTTGACCACAGGTTCTCAACCTGGGTTTTGCAAACATATTCATCATGTTTCAGGACTACCCTCCCTTTCATTATGTCTAGAAAGGGAGAATCTGCATTTTCCCCCCTGTTGTAACACAGAGTCATGGTCCAGAAAAGGTTGAGGACAAATGGAACAAACTAATATGACCACTCTGAAGTCTTGTTTGCACTCTAAAAGTAATTACGCAATTATGGACTATCATATGGTTCTCAGTAGTTAAGTGATGAATGACTTGGTGAGAAGAGAAAAACCTCTATTTGGCAAGACAATCTCTGAATTTCCTTACCTTTACTAATGGGACAATTCCAACACATGACACCATTTATACTAAGAGCTGTGGGCATAAACTGAATGTGTGTATTCCTGCTGCTGCTTATCTGGGATATGAAGCCCAATGTTCTTTCATGAGTTCTGCCCTCTATATCACTGTCTCTGGCACTTAATTCAGAAATAAATTTCTGAATATTTTATTCAGCTGCAGTCAAATCTACATTACTACCCTAAAGACCAATATAAATTAATACATCCATGGAACACTGAGACTACCACTACAACCAATAAGACTTTTGGGTATACAAAGAATACAGGATCCCTGCCCATCATCTCAAGCTGTGCCAGACAGTATTATGGATAGATTTTACTTCAATTACTCTTGTGGGCTAAATGAAAATTTGTCACGAAGATATTCAAGAACCTTGCAGAAAGTTTACTGAATTAATTTGGTTCCTCAACATTTTAACTGCATGAAAAAGAAAAAAAATTCTAACCAACGCACAGAGTCCCCCAAATCCTGCATCTCTCCTCCTATACAGTCATTCTCAAAATCCTCTCAATTATCAGTGAACATCCCTAAATATTCTAAAATATCCAGTCCCAGGATAAGAATTTTTAGCAAAAGAACAAACTCAAAATAGAGTCCTTAAACTCTCCCTGTTCCATTTGTTTCCCTTCTCAATTCATGAGATTTCCTTAGATCTTGTTTTCAGCTTGCAGTATACATTTTCAGCTTCTGAATGCTAGACGTAATAGAGACAAAGGGCAAGAACAAGAAGAGTGCCTACAAATTGTGGGCCCAGCAACCATAGGGATTTATTTCCTTCTATTTACCTGTCTGGTGGTGCTCGCCTCCTGTCTGATTCTGGTTCAGTGCCTCGTCTCCAGGTGCCTTCAGAATCTCTATCACCCCAACGAGATTCCTATAACCACAGGTAAAGAGTAGCATCAGCTTTGGTAGCATAAAAATACAGAACTTTTAATGTTTGCAAGCCATTTACTTAACACCATGCTCTGGCACCAATTAATCTGATATTCTCTACAATGTAAAACTTGAATAACTAATTTAGGTAAGATGAGGTACAGACCTATCAGATAAAATGATACAAATGATATTTCTTTAGGTTTAAATTCTAGATTCACACAAGAATCTAGTGTGATTGTGAAGGATGTCACCTGTATTAAATGGGGTGGTAGTTTTAGGTAGCAAAAAATGTTTGCTAAGAACTACCACCTTTTCAAAAATATTTATAGAAAAATACTTCTACAAGTACACTTGTTTCAGTATCTCCATGAACAACACATCAAAAGAAGGACCTAAAACAAGCCTTCCCATTAGCAAGCATTAAAAAAATAGGAAAAAAGTTCAATTTTTGTATAGATAAGATGCAGGATGTAACACACATTTTTGGATTGCCTTTACAATTAAACTAGTCCCAAAACATGACGACACAATTTCACTTAAAATTTTGGATTTTTAAATGATTATTTTCAGTGTACTCTACTGGGAAAGAGCATTATTTCAGTCCCATTCCATATTACATTTTCAAAATGATAGCTTCTCACTTTTTAAATATATTTTAGTCCTCTCTTCTAATCTGATAGATTGAGTAGATTATTATATTTAGACTGGAGTTTTCCTTTAATGGCTACTGTGATTCACAACTTTAGCATAAGCCATTACAGTTTTGTTCCTCATTGGTCCCTCCCAATTCATCTGTGCTTTCCAAGAAAATCTATTCTCTATTCCTTTAAACCGGGGCTACTCAACTTTGGAAGCTCTGGGGGCCACAATGACACTCACAGCACATGCTGAGGGCCGCAGAATTAAGTGTGGTTGCATGTACATGCAAATATATAGAGAAGTTACTCACTTCATGCAGTAATGATTTCTCTTCAAGATGTGTGACCCCATGGGTGCTCCACAGTTGGTGTCAGGCTCGTCCTGGCACCACAGATTGGAGACTTTGTGAGTAGTGATTGGGTGGGCTGCACATGCGCAGGTGGAGAGCGGCGCTCCCACTTCTCCTCTGTTTCTTCTCTGACGCCCTAGTGGACTGCTACTATTGCCTGAAGAACTGGGGAGGAGGGCTTGAATGCCCTGTGTGCGCACCATTGTGTAAACCAGTGTCACTTGTACAGGTAAATCTTGTGTGTCGTTTGTCTCCTGCTATACAGCGGAACATTTTCCACTTGTTGGGAGCACTGCTGCTCTGCTGTGGAGAACCAGATAGGGACCATGCCATCAGGTGCAGCATTTGTGGTTGGGGATGAAGTACTGACCCCTGGTTCTGGGAGAGCAGGTCTGGGACAGTTCAGAAGTGGGTAGGGAGAGCGTAGAAACAGGTGATAAAGACATGTGAACCGTGTCTGTCAGGCCCAGGCTGGGGCTATCAAAATCACCTGGGCCCCATCCGTCTGTATGTTCCGGGAGACTCTGGGAATGAGAGGAATGGGTGGGAAAGCATACAATAGGTGCCCCCCCCCCCAAGTGAGCTATGCCCTGTGCGTGCTCGGGAGCAATACTGGGGACATTTGGAATTCTGCCTGGTGGCAATGAGATCTATCTGTGGTCGCTCCCATCGGTGGAACAACTTGTGGGTGATCTGATCGTGTAGTTCCCACTAGTGTTCTGTGAGGAAGTTGAGGGTATCTGCCATAATGTTCTTGTCTTTGAGGCCGTTATTGAGGAGGTTCGAGACTTTGCCGTGCCTGAAGTGCCTGGCTCATCTCCTTTGCTAATTCTTGAGGGGAGGGAGTGGGCTGGTGAGGTACTAGGTTCTGAGCGTGTTCTCTGAGGAGAAGGGCTTGGATGTTTGCCTTGAGGAGAAGTTGCACTCGAGCCCTTATTGCCCCCTTGATAATTATGGGGATCCAAGGCTCTATCCATAGACTGCGTGTGCACTGTGAGTTCCCTTTCTTTGCAAGCTCTGATTGTGAGGCTACAGCAATGGACACATTTCTGAGGTACATGTGTGTACCCCACACAGAGTATACATTCGCTGTGGGCATCAGAGGCTGCCATAAATTCTCGGCATTTGCCGCATCTTTTCTCCTTAACAGAGTCTGGCATGTCTCCCAGAAGCTATCTATAACTGTACAAGCATCTGAGACTGACTGTGGGTCACTGGTTTCTGTTTCCTTTTTCTTTTGTTTGCTTGCCACAGCTTGCCGCTGCCTGGCAGTAAAGCTGGCGGCGGCGACTTTTTTTGTTTGTTTGTTTTCTGTGTAAAAAGAAGGTAGTCCTGAGGCATCTAATCAGATAAGGTGGTTCTGCTTTGTCCTGCAGAGCACACTGAGGAGGAGAGAACTGAGCTCTGTCTGTGGCTGAGGGCGGCGAAGAAGGAACTGAGGAGAAGCGGGCTGCACGCACTACTTCAAAGGCGGGAGCGCTGCTCTCCGCTCACGCATGCACAGCCCACCTGATCACTGCTCTCAAAGTCTCCGATCTGTGGTGCCATGACAAGCCTGACGCCAACTGTGGAGCACCCACAGGGACATCACTCGAAGAAGACATGCAAATAGCTTCTTTCACACTGATGGGCATGAATACAAAGATTAAGCCTTAAGCTGCGGTGCTGGACTCACATGTGGCCAGTGTGAGCTAGTCAGCACCTCGAACGCTCTGCCCACAAGGCTAAGCAGCCAGCACTTCCCATAGTGCCCCGGCACTCCCAGCACCTCCTTTCTGGGGGCTAGAAATGCCAACACCCTGTACCTGTCTGTTCCAACCAGCCTGTCCACTTGCATCTTTCAATGCTCATCCCGCCTAGGAGACACCTCGCCATTGTGGAGTGTGTTCCCAGTGGAGGCCATGTTCAAAGGATCCCACCTGCGGGCCACCTGCTGAGCCCCATGTAAACCCAAATTGCGCCGCGGGCCACAAACAAACAGGCCACAGGCTGCATGTTGAGTAGCCCCGCTTTAAACATATTGGTGTAATTTGTTGACAACTAATTTTCTGTGGCAAAGCAATGAATAAATTGTCAATTGCTGACACCCAAGTAATAACTTCTGAACTAGACAAGCAAATAGTCACAGAGAATTTAACTAAACTTTTCCTTACAAGCTGTGCACCCCTACACTGCTTTCGTGAGCTCACCTAAGCTGCATTTTCAACTCCTTGAAAAATACAGAAGAGCAACTATCCCATTAAAAAAAAAGCGCACACAATACCCTTCTTGAAAGTGAGTCATCAAGACCTCTCCTCTCCTCTTCTCTGCGACGCTCCCTCTCTTCAATTTCCTGCTCTCTTTGACGTTTTTTCCTCTCTACTTCTTCTAATTTTCTGACACGCTCCTGATATTCACGCTGTTCCTGCTCTCGTTTTTCACGCTCAACACGTTCCTTCTCTTCGCGCTCTGTAACAAGAATTTGTATTTAAAAAACTAAAATAAAATAAACTATCAATATAGCATATTCTCTCACAACAGTTTATTAACTGGAAGTAAAGAGAAAGGGTACACAATAGTCCTCCTCACACCCACAAAAATCTAAATAACCACTCTAGCATTTGTGAACCAGGGATATAAAATCCCGTTTAATTGGTTAACCGATTAAACATAATATTTAACTGGTTAACTGATTAAAGGAGGGGCAGGCAGGATATCTGCTGCAACCCAGCCTATGGCATGCCTGGTCCTGCCATGGACAGGATCTAGTCCAGCCAGGCTGGCATGTCCCTGTCTGCACTGGGCCCCATGGGACTAGAGAAATCCCCTGCCCATGGCAGGCAGGGAGCTGCTCCAGCTCTCACTAGTTAACTTTTGACATCCCTATTGTGAACAGCAGTATTCTTCTTTTGAAAATAATTAACATCTAAGTGACAGGAAAAAAAAACAAAAATAGTTGATCAACTTCATATCTCAGCTGTTGGATATTTAACAAAGGAACTATACAGATACCTATATGCTGCTGCACAAATCAAATGTATTAAAACTAAGTTGTGAAATACTAAACAATCTTGATGTACCTCAAGCATAGGCAAGAAGCTCTTCTCAAGGACATATTAAAAAAAACCAGCAAATTATTTCATAAGACAGACACAAAAATCCTGAATAAAGATAAGATTTTGTAGTGTTTTTATAAAGGAAAAACAACTGTCACTTCAAGACTTCAGCCACCCACTAACAGGTTGGGAAAACATTTGCCTTAGGAAAGCTACTTCATAACTGTCCAATCGAAGGGCTTCCAAGCATCATCTTCTGATGTCTCAGGTACTGACCACCACAGACAAAAGAAGTAGGACTAGAGAGAACACTGCAATGATCCACAATGTTCCCTCTATTTTTTCTGCTTAAGTACTGAAAGACTGTGAGAATTTTAATTTGAAACCTATGAGAAGAGAATATCTAGCATTCTTACTCTATACCCTCCCTCATTCATTATTGCCTCTTCATTTTCATTTCATCGCACACACCTCTGCCCCCATTTTCAGAGAGAGAGCGACCAAGAGAGTGAGCAAGCATGCGTAAATGCAGAAAGGCTGCCAGCAGGCTGGGTGGCTGCCCAAACATGTAGTTCGCAAGATGCACCATCTGGTTGCAACGAATATAGAACCTTCTTGAACAGAACAATTTCCTACTGTCTGGTGAAATATGGTGACCTATGTTTGACGCTGAAAGATTTTTGGATGGTTCAAGACAGAGATATAATATCAGTCCGTTTACTCAATACATGTCTCTTAATTTTTACCTTTAAGTATTTTTTCCTCTCGCAATCTTTCCTCTTCCTCCTCCTTTTCTCTGTAATAAGAAATACGCCTCTCCTCTTTACGTTGTCTCTTGCGTTCCTCCAAACGATTATGCCTCTCTTCTGCTAATCTTTCTTGGAACTGTTTGAGCTTTTCCTGAAAAATAGCAAGAGTACAAGAAAAACTTTCAGAACTCAATCTAAACGGCTAGAGAGCTATTTAGGTCACTCAACAAAGATGGAAAGAACCACAAAATAGTAACGACAACAAATTATGCAGTAGTCATCTACTTTCCATCTGCTGGCCATTTTACAGGGTAATGGCTGAACTTTTCTCCTGCCAGTCCTCTTCTGGGAAGGAAAGCATACAGGGATGCAATGTCCACCTCTCAGAAACAGAATAAGCAGCCTCAGTACTGGTCAGAAATTCAAGTATGATATATGGATGCCCAATCTCTCAGAAATCATATGAAGTGCTCCCCTCCCCCCACAAAAAGTTGTGCATAACTACCAGAAAGCTGCTAAAACCTCTTCTTTCTTTAACAGTAGTTATAACAACAAAACAATTTAGATTCCTACTTCTGCAGAATATTGAGTTTAACTATTTCTCATATCCTTAAAAATTATAAGAAAAACCTCTGTTGAGGTAACTCCTAAAGAGTTACTCCACATATAAATTTTTGCATAATAATTTTCCCTTCTAAATTCCGTAATATTTACAGGAGGAAAACTGCTAAATCTCCTGAACACCAAAGAGAAATACAGTGCAGTTTTCAAAGTGCTACAACAGGAAACTAAGTCGTACAATTTCTAGTGCATCTCTTCTCCCCTTTAATTTATCTAATTTAGGTATGACCTCTTCAGGTCACAAACCTAGTCTCTCATCTAAAATACCAGTACCTCAGTAACGTACACGTGATCTGCTGAATCAACTAACAAGATACAAGTGAAACTCATGAATTGTGTTAAATTAAGTCTATTTTCAAGATTAAGTTTATTAAACATTTTCAAGATTACTCTAACCAGAGGAACAACTCCAAATTGTGGTCCGTGGATCATTTGTGGTCTGGAAGAGCTGACTAGTCACATGCTGCTGTCCTCCTTATTTACAGCTGCTAAATTGCATTAAAAGGCAGCTAAAATAAATGGAATGTTTTAATAATTACTTATCCATGTAAGCAAAAGTGGGAGCTGCCACAACCATTTCAAATAACGGTGTGTGGGAAGCAGCTTTGCCAGATCATCCTGTGGACATCTCCACTCCCATTCACGCTTCATTGACGCTACTCTCAATGAAAGAACCATGGCTCTCCGGACTTAAACTGTTCTGTGGCTCAATGTCACATTGTGGCCATCACTGTTTGTCTCTTAAAGGGACTTCTGTCAGAATTGGGGTTGTTCTAGATTGTCAGAAAGGACTTTCCCCCAAAGTTTCTGAAACAGAGCAGAGCATCATCACTGTAATTTAAACAGACATCTTTTCTAGCTCTACTTCTTAATTCATTTGTATTTTTCAAGTGGAAAACTGATCTCACAAATTAAGTCCTGTACTTTATGGAAATGCTTTTGCAACAAGAACACATGATGTTTACCTGATAAACTGATTGTCGTGCTGCCTTGAGCCTAGCTACAAACATGTCTTTATCCTCCAACATCCTTGACATTCTGTTTTTATGCTCCAGGGCTTTTTCTCGTTCCAGCTGCATTGTCGTGATCTGCAAACATGCAAAAGTAAAAAAATTTTTTTTTACATTACATAATATTTGTCTTTATAACACACAGCAAACATCCTCAGGTTGTTCCAGCCTCAGAATCCAAATCCGGAGGCAGTTTATCAGATAGCTGCCTCTTTACTCTATCTTGACTCCCACAAAATACTTTGCTGTCCGTGAGTGGGAAGAAAATAATGATAAACTGAAAGAATCCCCTATGAACTAAATCACATCTCCTCTTCTTGGGTTCAGCTGGACAGGGGAAATGGCACAGAGCCAGCTAATATAATTAGGACCAAATGATGCTGCTATATGAAATCAAAATATCTTTACCCTTTCTTCTTCTTGCTGTTCCCAAAGGTCCATATCTCGGATTCTTTGTTCTTCATAGGCAGTCTTTATCAGGGGAATTTCTTCCAAGCGTTTTGCTCTTTCAAAATAGTCAATCTAAATATAGAAAAATAAATGTATAATAATAGTGACCATATTTTCTGAACCAAAAATAGGGACACATTAGCCATGCCCCTGACCTTTTAAGGCCCCATGCTCCTGTCACAGGAAGTCCCACCCGTGGGGATAGTACTTCTCGGGTCAAGAGGGACACATGACTGGAAAAGTGTCATGTGACCCCTCCAAGAACTCCCACCGTCCTCTACCAATAGGGATGGGTTTGGTCACTGTAGGAATCCCCATGCAACTATACTGCAAATGCATTACACCCAGTCCCCTGACCTAAGGTCCCATGACACTGCAGCACTTGGGGTCCAACCCTATTACTCTGCAGTGTAGATGCAGCCCCATTTGACTCAGGGCCTGGTAATCATCCAGAACGATCTCACAATTTCACGGGACAACTTCCTTAGTCCTCTTAACGGATGATGCCTACTAGGCCCAATTAACAGGTAATCGGGGGGCTGGAACAGCTCTCTACCTGCTGTGGGCAGGGAGCTGCTTCAGCCCCGCAGAGGGCTCACTGCAGACAGAAGCTGCTCTTGTCCAGAGCAGCCACTGTCTGTGCAGAACCCGAGGGTCCTGCAGGCAGGGAACTGCGCCAGTGTCCAGAGCAGCCCCTCTCCGTGGGGAGTCCAGCCTGCTGTGGACAGGGGCTGCTCCGGAGGGGGCTGGAAGCCGGTGGCAGCCCCAGTGTGACCTAACATTAACTGGTTTACTGATTGATTAAATAGAAATTTACATCCCTAATGAGATGTGCTGCAACTGCATTTTTTAAAGTTACTGCAAAACTATCAAGCGTCCTCTGTTTCCATAAGCCATAATGACAATACTGAACTAACCATGACAATTTCAGGGTGGAGAAGACCATTTTACTTAACCTTCTCCACCACTGCTTGCAAGGTACATTTCCCATGGAGATCAATGGGGCTGGGCTATTTTATATGTAAAGCTACTGAGAAATGTATATATGTCAATACCATGATGGCAATGACTATATTCTATAAATAATATCTAATAATAATTGCCAAATCAGACCACTTCCCAACCTGCTTACAAAGGGCCTGATCCAATTTAAACTTTAAGCTAGGACTGGGACCAAAGCAATCTGCTGACATTACCCAAGAAGATTCAGTTAACATTTAGTCACCCTTCAAAAACATAAGGGACCAATCAGTAAAAGTCCCACTGCCTGGTTGAAGCGATCTTTGAAGAAAATTGGAGAGACTTTGAATTGACTTCTTTTGATAGCAGCACTTTCTCTCACTTGACGTGGGGTCTTTCACACAGGTTTCACTGTGTGTCAGAATAACTCAGAAATGCACTGTCACAGCTAATGCCATTCAGGTCTCGGCAACGTACAGTCCAAAGACAAAAGAACAAATCCCTTGAAACTGGAGGTCAAAACATCTCACCTCCTCACAGAGCTCACAAAGGACTTGTTTACCCAGACACACAAGTCATGACAATCCGAGAGAGCGAGAAGTTACATCCTGCCTCTTCGTGGATGCACCAAGTGTTGTCATGTGGCATCTTAACATGATGTTTAAATCATCAACTGCTTGGATGAGGGAGACTTACAAAAGAGTCTGTCCATCATCCACACCGGGGTGACCCAGTGATTTCACTGCCATGGTAACAGATCCAGTCTCTCTGTGAACTCTTGTGGAGCAGCAGGGAGCCTTAGGAGGTCGGGGGGGGCATGGTGCCTCTATTTCAGTGGTCCTCAAATTTTTTGGCCCGTGGACCACCTGGCTCAGTGTAAACCTTTCCGTGGACTACCAGTTGCTAATGGAAACTCAACGTTAATTACATAATTACACCCCAGCCATTTTGCTAGTGCTATACAGCGGGGGAGAACAGTTTAATTTAAATTATTAAACAGATTAAGCATTTTAATTCTCATGTTAGTTTATCAAATTTCATTTTAAATAAAATAAAATATTAATTTATGTCAAACACAAAAGGTTTCAATGTTTTCTTTATTTATAGAAGGGGTTGTCAACCTTTTTTGGGTCAGGGGCCACTGACCCACAGAAAAGTTAGTTGGGGACCACACAAGTGAGAAGCAAAAACACACCTCCAAAAACCCCCAAACCATACTGAGGTGGCCCCCAACTGAGACACCTCACTCTTCTGGTGCTCCAGCCCCAAAGGGTGAGGGGAAGTGACATGGAGGACTGAGGTTCAGGTTTTCCCATAGGTCAGATTTACCTTTCTGGTGTATTTTATGGACCCCCTTAAGTTCTGGGGTGGGGACAAAATTGAGGGATTCAGTGTTTGGGACAGGGCTGCCAATGAGTGGGATAGGGATGGGGTCTAGGATGTGGGAGGGAGATGGGGGGGAGCGGTTGCAAGGTCTGGGCGGGAGGTAGGGTGCAGAAGCAGGCTGGGAGTAGGGTGTCTGACCAGGAGGGAGGGTGCAGAGTCTGGACAGGAGGAAGGGTTCAGGAGCAGACTGGGTGTAGGGGTTGGACTTCCCTGGTCCATCATCCTCAGGACCTGACTGGTGCTGGATGAGGGTTTTTTCCGGACCAGGGGGAGGTCATTTCAGGCCCCCCCCGCCCCCACTGGATTTCCCAGCATCCCCCGTCCCCGCAGCCCAGCTAAGCCAAGTGCCTGTTACTGGCTCCCCCCACCCCTCCCTGCAGCCCAGCTGAGACGTAGTGGTCCAGTGCCCCACTCCCCAGGTGAGCCAAGTGCTGGTTCCCGGTGCCCCCTCCCCCCACTAATTACTTGCTTTTGCACGCTCCCAACAGGCACGGCCTCCCGCTGCTCCTATTGGCAGATTCCTGAGTAGCAGGGAAAGCCTGAAGGAAGTCTCCCTGACTCTTATTCTCCAATCCAAAGGTGGGAGAGGGGAAAACAGCAGCGCATCGCTGCTTCTAGCTGCCTTGGAGTCTCTGGGCTTTTTGGGACATTTCAGTGTTTCATGGGGACACCAGAACAGGAGATTAAAAATCAGGACTGTCCCGGAAAATCCGGGACAGAGGGTCAGTGTATGTATAACACATACTGTATAAAATAAAAACCAAACCAGATATGCTAAAAAAAAATCTCTACCTCAATATATTCACTACCTCAGTATTTTCAGCATACTGGTTTATGAAACATGCTTAATTGTACCTGTTTAATTCAAGGTCTGATTTTAAATCAATTTTGATAAATTGGTGCAGATTTATGCGTGGAGACACTAGTCAATTAAAACCTGGCTTATGTTAATTCAACTTATTCCTGTATCTCTAGAGCAAGGTAAACAGATATTGTTTTAGATTAAAAGTAAATCTACACAGCAGTTTCCAATGGTTTAACAAAACCTGTGTAAATGTCTGTGTGGCCAAGCCCATACTCTTATTGCTTTATATACCTTCTTTTCCTGATTCTTCAGACGTTCTTGGAGTTCTTTTTTTTCTTTCTCCAGCTGTTCAACCTGTTTAGCCATGATGAAGTCGGGATCCAATTCTTCAAGATCCTACAATCAGATATTCAAGTTACTAAACAGTACAAAAAGCAAATGAATGTAGTTTCCTATGCCAGGAAACAACTATGTTTACTTCAACTTTTATGCAATCTCTCATTTAACTTTCAAACTAGTTGACTTTCTGAACATTTTTAGGCTCCTGTTAAGATCTGTTGTATAACTTGCATTATACTTTGACAACATCTCATGGATTTTCACCTGAACTCTAAGATATAGTCAGTTGTCACCAGTAGAATTTGGATGTCTATTTCATGTTTTACTAGTAGATACGTATCTAGATAAAAGAAATCTTCAGTCCCCTCTCAAATGGCTGGACTTCTTTCCTATATATAAATAGCTCCTCCCCCAATGACTGAAAAAATCAAATATTTAAGTTGCCCAAATTGGTAGCCTCATATTTTTAGGAACATCTTAGTGACATAAAAACAAAGCAAGTAAGAATATGAAATTTAGGCAGTTGAGTAACAGTATAAGAATCTAGAATAATTCAAATATCCAGTAATAAGTTGCTTACCTCAATATCAATATCTTTGAATGCCTTGGCTCCCAGTTCAGTCTTTTTAATCTGTTCCAAGCGTTCACGAACAGTTTTCTTTTTGATTTGCTCATGTTCTTGCAGAATACGCTCCTTCTCTCTCTCTTTTGCCTCCTGGCGCAGTCTCTCTTCTTCTGCTTTACGAACTTTCTGAAGTTCAGCTTCACGCTGTTCCAACTCTTCTTTCTCACGTTGAATGTTTAGACTTTCAAGACGCTCCTTTCTCTCCTCTATAGTTTGACGACGAGCAAGGATACGCTGATGCTCTTTCCTTGAATTCTTTAAGTAAGCAGTGACAGCCAACTGATGTTGTTCTTCTTTCTCTTGCTGAATGTAAATCAAGAACCAGAAAGCAAATTGGTTAGCATCCCTTTAAAATGCCTAAGTAATGGGAAATAGAGACTAGTAAGTGACTAGTCGATTATCTGATAAGCATGTGCGTGCGCGCACACACACACACCCCCCAACCCTCCGCCCCCCTTGCTGCCTCTATCAGAGAAAGGCAGCAAGGGGCGGCAGGAGCGGGAGCCGATGTTGGGGGGAACCAGCTTAAAAGCCAGTTCCCCCCCAGTACCATCTGGGGTGGGGGGCAGGGGCGCAGCAGGGAACTGGCAGTACTTTTGCCTTTGAAATGTAGCAGGGTTCTTACTACATTTCAAAAGCAGAAGAGCCGTGGGGAGCATAGGGCGAGCGGGGGACTCAAGCAGTCCTCCATTAGCCCCATGCTCCCTGCTTTTGAAATGTACAAGAACCCCGTGGGGCTCTTACACATTTCAAAGGCAGAGGCGCCCTTATTGACTCATCAAGTAGTTGATGGAAATTCCATTGACTATTCGATTAGTTGATTAATCTAAATTTAACATCCCTAATGGGAAAGTGAAACATTGTAAAACAGACCACTGAAAGTGGTCTTATTTCCTATATTTTGGTACAAATAAAACTTTACTGAAACTGAAATCCCAGTTCCCAATCCTGTAAACATATATAAGCAGTAGTCTCAAAGAGATTATTCACATGCACGAAGTTAAACACATCAAACACAGTATTAGATCAACACACTATAAAGTGTGCCCTAGTTGTGAAATTTTGAACTTCCTTAAAAAATACCAATTTGGTCTGAAAATATTTTACATACTAATATAACAAGAACAGCTTATGATTCTACAACTGAGAGATGGAAAAAGAATACTTTCTTCAGTTTGTTTTTATCCACTAAATAGCACTTTATGTATAGCCAGTTTCACTTGTACAGTCATTTACTCAGTTTTCCATGTTTCTTTATATCTTTAATACAGCAACAGAGGACAGAAAGTTGTAGGACCATAAAAATTAATAGGATGACTCAGAAGCACGTATCTGAGACTATTTTTAATTCATTTATAAAAATAACCATGTTTCACACAGACTGTGTCCTTTTAAGTATCGTCCGCCACTTTCTTTACTTGCTATCCATTACCCATTTTCACCCTTAGTTTATCAGCCTCTGCAAAGCTTTACAAAGAGAACAAAGAGAAGTAGTATGTACATTTTTTTGAAGCCCTGGAACCACTTACAAGTGCTAGTAAAGGGAGAGATGACAACAGGAGTATGAGGGGAAAAAAAAGGAGGAGGGGGAGGAAAGGCTTAAGATTTTTTTTTTTTTAATCACCCATATACACTGTAGTGAATTTGACTCACTGACAGGGTGTGTTAATACAGTAGTAAAGTTCTGAATGTAACACAAAAAACAGTGTACTTGGTTTACAGCTTCCCCAAGCTAACCACTGTAACCACAAAGGGTGCTTGATTTTAAAATCAGAACTCTGCAGTTGTGAATTTCTACAGATGTAACTGCAAGTATTTACATGTCTAGTTAGCTCACTGAACCTGCAAGTCAAGCAGGTGTCTAAACTGCAGGTCAGATTAGGCAGATTCATAAAAACTAGCACACAATTGGTTGTCCCTCATCATAACAAAACTATATTATTTGGAAAACATTATTTAAAGCATTATATAAAAATGTTTTAAGCACAAAATTTCAGGATGTGTTCAGTTAACAAAAGCATTGGATAACTTGCATTACACAATGTGCACTCATATGACTAGTGAGCTCTGGAATACACTCTGGAATAAGAACATAAGAACATAAGAATGGCCATACTGGGTCAGACCAAAGGTCCATCGAGCCCAGCATCCCATCTGCCGACGGTGGCCAATGCCAGGTGCCCCAGAGAAGGAGAACAGAAGACAATGATCAAGTGATTTATCTCCTGCCATCCATCTCCTGCCCTTGTTATGAAGGCTAGGGCACCATACTTTATCCCTGGCTAATAGCCATTTATGGACCTAACCTGCAAAAATTTATCAAGCTCTTTTTTAAACCCTAATAGAGTCCTGGCCTTCACAGCCTCCTCGGGCAAGGAGTTCCACAGGTTGACTGTGCGCTGTGTGAAGAAAAATTTCCTTTTATTAGTTTTGAACCTACTACCCATCAATTTCATTTGGTGTTCCCTAGTTCTTGTATTATGGGAAAAGGTAAATAATTTTTCTATAATCACTTTCTCCACACCATTCATGATTTTATATACCTCTATCATATCGCCCCTCAATCGCCTTTTTTCCAAACTGAAAAGTCCCAGTCTCTCTAGCCTCTCCCCATATGGGACCCTTTCCAAGCCCCTAATCATCTTAGTCGCCCTTTTCTGAACCTTTTCTAATGCCAATATATCTTTTTTGAGGTGAGGAGACCACATCTGCACGCAGTACTCGAGATGTGGGCGTACCATAGTTTTATATAGGATAGCAATGTTTATTGCTTACATAATACTTATATAGACCGAAACACTTGATAAATCATGGCTGAAATATTAAGACGACTACCCAAAAAAGGAGTAATACTGCAACTGTACACTCACTCTCTATTAAGAGAACACTGTCCCTATGGAGAAAATATTTATTATTTGATGACTCCTAAAAATAAAAGTACACATTAAACACTATTATAATTGAAAAATTATTTTAATCTCCACAATATAAATATGGGCCATAATATATGGGTCAAGCATGGTGAATAATTATATGTTTTACTCCCTGAAAAAGGGTTTAAATAGAGAAATGAAGTAATTCTCACATTACAATAGGTAATTTCTCCTTCCGGTACTCTCAACCTTCTCATCACTGCTAAGACACATTTAACCATCTGCCACTAATAATCATTTTATTATTACATACAATTTTTACATACTGACCTTCCTGATCAGTTGTTTTGTCTGAAGGGGACTGGCAACAGTAACTACATATAGTTATGCTGCTAATTAACCTTCACCTGTTTGTTTAGCACATCAGAAATAACACTGCTCAGCAATGCAATGAGAGCAAGTCAATGAAATGTGCTTTTGAAAAGTTGAACAGAAGCAGTATAAGAGAGACACACACAATTCACTTCATGAAATGTTGATAGTTTTGTTGACAAATTCAAAAGCTTAAAATATCTTACCACTATGTTTGGAGGTTTAATGACTTCAAGAGCCTTAGCAAGAGCAGAGGACATAGCAGTCAGCTGATTTCTAATTTGCTCAGAGGGCATACTTTGCAGCTGAGGACCAAGTGGAGCATCTTCCCGAGTTGAATAATTTAAATCTGATCCAAAACTCAGTGTTCGAGAAGTATGATCAAGACGAACCTTTGCAAAATACATTGAAAAAAAGATTATTAGATTAAAGCACCACTGAAATATTTAAAATGAGACATTAATGTGAAATACAGTCTGTTTCAAAAAGTAAGTTAAAAGTAGTGACCTCTATCTGAGTCCAGCTTCCCCACTGTGATTTTATAAAAACATTTTTTAAAAATTATTACATTTAAATAACTTGTCTCTCTTCATTGTTGAACCAGCGACCCATAGCTGGAAACTGTAAAATTGACTATACACAAAGTATGAACCAATATAAAAAATAAACTGGAAAAAATAATTCTACTGTCATAAATAACAACTTCATTGCTGGAAATGTGATTTTAAATTGACTGTGCCTTCAAAACCAGATCAACACACAAAGATATACCAATTTAATTTAACATGTGATTCTAAATTGACTGATTTAAAAAGGTGAAACTGCATGTGACTGGTTTAAATATGGCTTAAATTTACAGACACAAGGTGAAACAATTAATAATTTTAAGCAAAAGAAGCTTGTCCACAAAGGGGTTTGCACAAGTTTAACTAAATTTGTTTTTAAACCAAGTTAAAAAATGGTGCAACTTCAGCATGTAGACAAGCTCTAAATGTAGGATACTTTTTTAAAAAAGCCTAGATATTGGAAATCTGTCTGAACAATTAAGGAACAAAATTACTGCTATATCTGGCTTATATTCAACAGAACATAAAAGCTCACCCCTAAAGAAGTCTCTCCCCAAAGTTGGAATAAAGAGAAGTGCGGAAGCACGATTGTAAGATGCAGAGTCTTTCAATGATTTTATGCAGGGAACACTGCATGAGGTGAAAACCGGCGACATGAATAGTTTGTGATATTTCCCATTCATTACTGACAGCTTACTTGTCCTACTTTATTACACTTACACTTGGCAGTAGAAACCAAGAATGAAAGCCCGAGTCCAATGTAGCCACTAGAAATCTTGCCGCTAACTTCAATGAGGACTTCAACTGCATGTGTTTTATTTTAGGTACTAACTAGACTCTACATCTTCCCTACATTAAATGAATGGATGTAAAGTGCTCTGTAATATACAGTTTGTTTCTTCAAGATCATATGCAAAAATATGGTAGTGCAGGCTATAGCTCCGGATATGTTTAATACATAGGTATATACTTTACTTCCAGTGGCAATACATCTATTATCTACAGTGGAAGTTAAAATGCCTCAAGCTATCCGCTGCTTTATTTCTGTGCCTACAGCTAGACAAACTGTGCATGAAGTACAGCTTTTGGAAGTTCCCTAAATGATTACTTTGGAGAGATGCCCAAAGTTTCCAGTATGGTTTTGTTAAACTTTTTGGTTAGGGCATTCTTTATTATACAATCTGATCCCTCAGGCAGACACCTGAAGTTTCATTTTTTTTTTGCACTTACGTTACATACTACACTCCTCTTCGCGACTAAGTGAGCAATACAATTCAAGAACTTTAAAAGAGTAACAAATTAACCTATCAAAAAAGATCATGTCCTCAAGCGTCTCGTTCCCTGAATATCAGCATCCATTCTATATTATCAGGGTTGAGGGCCTGCTACTTTTCATCTGACCCCAGAGCTTGGCCATGCATTGGAAATATAATCACACACACAAATACACTTTTTCAGTAGTCTTTTTATGGCACTTACTTGCAAGTCACAATGTCTGGCTGCATCAACAATCGCACGTTCCAATTGGAAAGCATCAACAAAAGGAACCAGGGTAGTCAAACGAGAAAAGTCGATGGTCTGATAAATCTGCGCCACCTGTACAATATAACTATTCAGTTTTCATCCCATTAAAAAGCAGGGTTAATAGAGGCTAAAACTGTTGCACAGGCTATAAAGTTAGCCTGATTAATTTGGACAATAGATTAACCAAGATGTGTTTAATTATTATTCATATTTTACCAACACTACTGTAACACTTAATTCCCACATTTCATTTAATCATAAGCTAGGATCAAGTGATTTTCCTGACTAGGTCCTCTGTGTGAAGGAGACTGGCAGCAGTAACTATATACAGCAATGCTGCTAATTAACCTTCAGCTATTGTCTAGCACATCAGAAATAACACTGCTCACCATTGCAATGAGTGCAGGTCAATGAAATGTGCATTTGACAAAACAAGCCTATTTCATATCAACTACAAGGAAACAAAGGATTGAACAGAGAATAAGACTGAAAAGCTAAGTAAAGGAACAAATAAACCTATATAAAATCTTACACCAGTGTATACTGCTACTATTTAAAATAGGATCACAACTTCAGTTGCATTTAACACCACAGTACAAGACAAGAAGGGTGGGTTATATGGATGGGGAAAAAAGACTGTTTAAAAGTCATATTAAGAGCATTTACATTCAATGGCAACATTTTTACTTAGGGCGTAAAACAAAATGTTACATTTTTGGCTTCAGATTTTGCAAAACAATCTCAAACTCAGACACCTCTTACAATTTTTTTTAATAATCATACCTGCTGCAGAAGACGAAGGATGGTGTTATTTTGCAGATGTGGGACATACAGTTGCAATTCAGGTTCCTTTTCAGCTTGCTCTTTCACCCAGTTTAGAACCTGTCACAATATCCAGAAAGTTACAATATCTATTTCATCTGAAAGCCTGCAAAAAACTCTTCACATTTCAAGTAGGGACGTAAAATCCTGTTTTAATCAGTTAACCCATTAAACATTAGGTTTAACTGGTTAACTGATTAAGCAGGATCCCAGCTGCTGCTGGCTCTGCTGCCCCTGGACACTGGTTAACCAATTACCCCGTAAGCATCACCTGGTAAGGGTAACTGGTTACCCATTCACATCCCTAATTTCAAGTTAAACAAATAACTCTCCAAAGTAAACTCCACTTAAGAATTCAAGAAGTAAAGCACTGCTTAATTATAAATGCATTACCGGATAGCTAGATTTTGTAGGAATGTGACTAACAGCACTGGCAGAATTAACCACATTGTGAATTTACTTTCAGTGTTTCTTTAAATAGACAGCATATTTCTGTCCTTACAGATACAAAGACACTATAATGTGCTTGACCAATTGTGGAATTTAGAAAAATTCAATAGACCAAATTTACAGTTCTTACTTTTTTCCTCACTGTGGCTTAAACTCTAACTAAAGATAAGTGCAGATGGCTTTTGCAGTTTTTCCCTCTACCACAAAACCATTTCAGTAGCTTTCCAGAAGAGGGTGAGACTGAGGCTGTGTATTACTACTTAAAGACAACCACCAAAAGCTTAGCTTAATTGCCTCCCCAATAATCACCTTCACAGTTGCTCCTAAGGATGTTAACTAGTGGTTAATTTACTAGTCGAGTAGTCGATAGAATTTCTATCAACTACTAAACTTGTAGACAAGCACTTCTGCACTCCTCCTTTGAAATGTACAAGAGCCCCCACTGGGCGGCCCGGGATCAGCTGGGGAGTCCTCAGCTGACCCCGGGCTCTACGTGGTGCTGCCACTTTGAAACGCCAAGGGCGGTGTTTCAAAGGAGCAGAGCTGCACAGCTGAGCCGGGGATCAGTTGTGCGGCGCTGCTGCTTTGAAGTACCCCCTGCTTCCCCTATCTGACAGAGGCAGTAAGGGGTGGGGGGGAATCAACTAGTCAACTGACTATCCGATAAACATTTGCTTATCGGATAGTCGACTAGTCCTTAACATCCTTAGTTGCTCCCAAAACTCCCTCCCCTGTAGCAGCACTTCAAGGGGTGCCAACACATATAGCAGGTTAAAAATGCTTTTGAAAATGTATGTAGCAACACAGGCATGCACAGCCGTGCATAATGTTAACACAGAGCAATAACGAAAGGGGGCCAAATGAAGACCCTGACCTAAAAAAGTTGACAATCCATCCAACCTAGCTAGGTATCATCTGCCCAAATTCATGTTTCTCAATATACTCTTACCTTGGTTACACGGCCACATAGTTTTAGTGGGTGGAAATCTACTTCAAGCCAATTGTAAAGTTCCTTTACCTCTGGAACAACATGTTGCACTACATTGAACCTCACCTAAAGTCAACATAATGGAAGAAAAAAATATTTGTTCAAGATAACAGTAACTCATTATTGTAATAATTACACTCAGAAATTTTGCATCTAAGAAATTAAATATACAGCCAATGAAATGCTTAAATGTATTATGCTTTAATTTATATCGTTTTGTTTCCAGTTGCAAATATACATTTGCAGAACAAATTAAAAAAAAAATCTAGTCTATGATAAGCAAGGCTCGACAAATCATGTAATCTATTCGCTCATGGCAAGTAGATTACAAGACGGCACAGCCAGCGCCACGTGATCTGCGCATGCGCAGCTCGCAGAACCGCACAGCTGGCGAGCCCTGATAAGTATTTTGATGGGTTAGTGTGCATTCTATGTGAGGCACTTCTCAGACACAAATGAAAATAGTCCTTGCATGAGTATATTCTAAGGATGTAAAAATTAAAAAACAACAAAAAAACCCACTGTGTAACAGATTTAAATTCCTGATGGCTACCAGCCCCATGGACCCCAGTGGTGGCTGGGAGTTTAACCGATAAGGTTAACTGATAATCTAATGCTTATGGGTTAGCCAGTTAAACTCTTACATCCCTAGTATATCCATGAGTAGATCTAAACTCCAGCTGCACATGTTACATGTTTGGTAAAATCCCAAAGTTCTAAAATTAAAAGTGGCAAAAAAATTGCTAGATACAAAAATAATAATGCTTAAATTATGAAAGGTAATAGGAGTTCCGTTTTCAATGGAGAAAAACTATATTTTTTTTTTCCATGAGAACCTGGAAGATATCACCAGAAGGCAAACTGTATCTCGCTAACTTCCTCTCAAATCAAAGGCAAATGTTTCTAATTTCCTAGCTCCTTGCAAACCTTCATTTAGATTAATGTACTAATCTTACCTTGGTAATATTAAAATATCTAAACTAATTAACTACCCTCCAATTTCGGAAAGCAAAAGAAATAACTGAAAATTCTCACACTTTCCAAAGATACTTACTGCAGGATCATTCACAGCAAGCCTCTTGTTTGCTTTTTGTCACAAAATGGACAATATTTATCACTATACAGTGCAATATTAAATTTCACTGGGTACAAAGACACAGAGTTAGGATTAGTCTATCCATGTTGGTTTTTAAATGCAACAAGTCCATCTCCTTGGTCTGTATTTCTAACTTCAGCCTATTTTTCTAGCACATCAGAAGAAAGTTTATTACTACATAGTTAAATTATGAACTTTACAGTTAATCATGTTGAATTCTTTTACTTTAATGTACTTTTTAAATTTACTGGCCTATTTTTAACTGCAGCGCTACACCTAACTATATAGATTACATATAAAATCTTTTACTCAAACACCATTACTTACCATATCGTTAATAAGACTGATGCGTGTAGGCGGGGCCTGGAGGCCTAGCAACGTGGCCAGACGTCGCTGCTTTTCAACAATGATACCATCCATATCCAGAAGACGAGCAATATCAGTTCGTTCCGGAGTTATAGGAATTGACAGAGTAGCCAAAAGAACTCGGGTTGACATCCTGTTGGTAAAGTATAATTACAAAAGATTAATTATAAAAGAACAGAAATCTCTTAGTGTATGCATTTTGTTGTACTATGTTGTTTTTTTTAAACACATATTTCAGATGTAAAACAGAAGCATCCAATCAGTGTAAGAACTACGGGGTGAATGATGTATTCTTTCAAAAACTATGCCATACAAGCTAGGGATGTAAAAGAGTAGTCGAGTCGACTACCCACATTCCTCCACCCCCCCCCCCACCTCTTTACTGCCTCTATATTAGAGGCAGCAAGGGGAGGCAGATCAGAGCAGGAGCCGGTTCTGGGGGGGAGCTGGCTTAAAAGCCAGTTCCCCCCAGCACCATTTCCGTGGGGTGGGGGAGCAGGGGAGGCAGAGACACAGTTGCACTGCCTTTTAAATGTAGTAAGAACCAGGTGGCTCTTTCTACATTTAAAAGGCAGAGCCACAGCGCGGAACCCGGCACAAGCTGGGACTGCAGTCCCAGCTCAGGCCGGGTCCCAGACCTACTCCCGCTGCAGATCCGCAGCTTGAATATAGTAGGAGGCAGGCTGCCTGCACATCTGGCTCCTACTGCATTTAAACTGAAGAGCCGCAACGGCCACTTATCAAATTATCAAGTACAAGATTAGTCATTTGCTCAATTCTTAACACTCTTAATATAAGCAAAGCCAGAAAACAAGACACCTCAGCAATTTTAGTGTTCAGACTAATTCTGAATGCTTCTTAACTTCTATAGGGAAGTACTTAGTTGATATCAGCCCTTATTATTCAACCTCCTAAAAAAGAATCCTCCTCTCCAAATACAAAAAAAAAAAAAAAAAAATCTATATATATCTATATATATATCTCCAATAAAGGACTGGTAGCCAGATCCATCTCAGTCCATCTTTTGGTGCATAGCACCTTAGCTATGGAATAGATTTTTGTATGTCCCTAAGGTTAATTGTATGCAACAATAAAAAAAAACACCCCTCAAAGTAAATCTAACTTGAATATGTTGCAGTAGAAAGGGACATTAAATAAAATTTGAAATATGTGCTGAATGCCCAGATACATTTAGTTAAGTGGAATGTACACATATTCCTTAAATTATACCTTCCTACCATTTTTGAATTTACAAGGGATAACGTTTCAGATTTACAAACTCCAGAGTTCATCCCTGGATAGACAACTGCTGCTTACTGAGTGCCCTAGCATGCTTCAGAAGCCTTTTCAACATCACACACAGCACTTTGTCTGCCTGAATCACATAACTGATTAACATGACTGATTCACATGAATCACATGACCTCTTGGGGTCATCAAGTCTAGTCCCCTCCACTCATGGCAGGACCAAGCACCATTTAGATCATCCCTGGAAGGTATTTATCTAAGCTCTTTAAAATCTCCAGTGATGGAATTTCCACAACCTTCCCACTCAATTTATTCTAGTGATTAACCAGCCTCACTCACAGTTAGCAAGTTTTTTCTAATGTTCAACCTAAACCTCCCTTGCTGCAATCTAAGACCACTGCTTCTTATCCCCAGAGGTTAAGAATAATTTTTTTCTCTCCTCCTTGTGAAAACTTTTTAGACACATGAAAACTTGTGTCCCCTCTCAGTCTTCTCTTTTCCAGACTAAACAAATTTAATTCTTTTAATCTTCCCTTACAGGTCATGTTTCCTAGACCTTTCAACATTGTTGTTGCTCTTTTACGGATCTTCTTCAATTTGTCCACATCATTCCTGAAATATGACACTATACTCCAGTGGAGGCCTAACCAGTGTGGTTTGAATGGAAGAATTCTTCTTATGTCTTGCTTATAACAGCCTGATAATACATCCCAGAATGTTTGCTTTTTTTTTTGCAAAAGTATTACACTGTTGATTCATATTTAACTTGTTATTCCACTATGAGAGTCCTAGATCCTTTTCCATAATACTCTGTCCTAGACAGTCCATTTCCTATTTTATATGTTGTGCAACTGATTGTTTCTTCTTTAAATGGAGAACTTTGCATTTGTCCTTATTAAATTTCATCCTATTTTCTGCATACCATTTCTCCAGTTTATCCACAACATTTTGAATTATAATCCTATCCTCTAAAGCACTTGATACCAAGTTCGGGAGGGTTGCATCTACAAACTTTAGATTTGTATGTACTCTTTATTCCATTATCTAGAATTCTAGATCATTAATGAAGATATTGAACAGAACTGGTCCTAAAACTGATCCCTGTGAAGCCCCACTAATGCCCTTTCAGTATGAATGTGAACCATTGATAACTACTCTCTGTGAACAATTATCCAACCAGTTATACACCCAACTTATAGTAGCCCCATACAGGTTGTATTTCCCTAGTTTATTAATGAGATGGTCATGCAAGACTGTATCAAATGCTTTACTAAAGTCTAGGTATACATCTACTACTTCCCTCTTATCCAAAAGGCTGGTTATCCTGTCAATGAAAGCTGTCAGGCTGCTTTGACATGATTTGTTCATTACAAATCCATGCTGTTATTTATCACCTTGTCTTCCAGATGTCTGCAAACTAATTCCTTATTTGCTCCATTATCTTTCCTGGTACAGAAGTTAAGCTGACTGGTAATTCCCTAGTTTGCCCTTATTTACCTTTTTTATAGACGGGCATTATATTCGCCTTTTCCAGTCTTCTGGAATCTCTCCCATCTTCCATGACTTTTCAAAGAGAACAGCTAATAGCTCAGATATCTCTCAGTCAGCTCCTTGAGTATTCTAAGATGCATTTCATCGGCCCTGGTGACTTGAAGATATCTAACTTGTCCAAGTAATTAACGCCATGTACGTAAATAACATACATTTATATAGTAGCTTTCAATTCAAAGATCTCAGAATACTTTAGTAACAATAACTAAGTCATGTGGAGAATTTGACCATTTCACAGAATGGAAAATGGAGGCAAGACAGAGGTTCAGTGACTTACTCTAATATTTAGGATTCAGTCTGTGGCTAATGTGATGCAACACCCAGGTCCCATTGCTCACCTTCATTTCAAGATTTGTTGAATGTCCTTCTTGCCCTAATTATTGAAACATTCATAATTTATCCCTTTAAGCAAAGCTGTTCAGTGTCTGATACCAGCTTCTCAAATACACATTCTATCTGCTTCTTATCACACACTAAATTGAATTAATTTGTACATAAGTGGATAAAACCAGAAGCTAGGTGAAAAGCATCTCTCCCCACCTCTGCATCTCCTCTTGCGTGAGATTCTTTCGCATTTCTCTTGACAGGTGGTACAGTCGGTGAAGTGTTGATGCATGAAACAGAGCATTTCCTGATTTCCAGAAGACAGTTGAAACTTTGTGATAGTAATTTGCCATCAGTTGAGGTTTGGGTGGTTTCTTTGACAAGGAGAATAGCCCATGAATATCCTCCACTGCTTTGAAAGCTTCCTAAAATAATGAACAAAAGAATTACTTCCAGTATATTACTTGCAAGAAAATTAGAAAACTAAGAGCTATAGCTTTTAGAAGCATATTTAATATATAAAAGTAATATAATAATTTAAATATATAACTGACTGTAATTTTCAGTTTTGTCAGTTACCCAAAAATCAATATGTTCCTTTCTAACACAAATGATTTACACAGTTTTAAACACTTGCAATATATGTGCTAGAGCTGGACAGCAAAAGGAATTATATTTCCTGGAATAACACACAAACTCCTTGCGAGGCTCACAGCTCTCTCTCTGTCAGCCCACCAGGCGGAATGCAAAGCAGCAGGTGGGTGAACTGTCAAGAAATCAGACATACAAGGTTTCAGAGGCCTGTCTGAGTTCCATGAAAACTTCATCAAAATTGAAAGATCTTTGCAAAACATTTTTGATTTTGACAAACTGACAAATTCCAATGATAAAAATCTCTTGTCGGAATGTTTTCCAATGAGCTCCACTATTTGCCCTTTTCTCCATCTCCCAGCTAATCAATAGTGACCATAATTGAATAAAGTAGCTTACAAAAAATCTAAAATAGTCTCAGAAATGTTTTAGATTTACTATATTAGAAGCATGACAAATCTATATCTGAAAAAAGGAACAAACTGGAAATATTTTTCAGATTAATACAGCAAAGTAGGGATGTTAAATTATGTGTAACCAGCTAACTAAGAAGTCAATCGAATTTCCACTGACTACTCAATTAGTCGGTAAAGGGGGAAACTGCAGAGCTGCAGCAGAGTTTGCTCCCGACCCCGGGAGCGAACCCCGCTGCGGCTCTGCCTTTTAAATGTCTTTAGAGCCAATAGGCTCTAAAGACATTTAAAAGGCAGAGGCGTAGTGGGGGGACTGGGAGTGAGCTGGGAATCAGCTGCCCCCGCTTACTCATGTCCCCCCGCCATGCCTCTGCCTTTGAAATGTATTAAGAGCCTGGCAGCTCTAAATAAATTTAAAAGACAGAGCCACAGCAGGGTTAGCTGTCCCAACTCACTCCCAGTCCTCCCTTCCTCAATGCTGCACCTCTGCTTTTTAAATGAAGCTCTTAATACATGTAAAAAGCAGAGGCACAGCATCTGGGACTGGGTGAGAGCTGGGAATCAGCTGATCCTGATTCGCTCCTGGGCCCAGCTACACTTCTTCCTCCCCTGCCCCCCAGACTGTGCTGGGGGAAAATGGCTTTTAAGCCGCCTCTCCCCCAGCACTGGCTCCTGCTCCCCACCCCCCTTGCTGCTTCTCTCCAATAGAGAAGATGGTCCTGTTGAGCCCTGCCGTCCATAGTGGGCAGAGGGAAAGTGGGGTCAGCCAAAGCCTCATTGGGAAATGAGGAAGAAGACTCCCTGATTGCACTGGGGGTGCAGTGGGTGGAGCGGATGGAGGGAGGTTGCCCTCCTCTTCCACAAGGGGTCTCACCACATCCTTACTGCAAGACTGGGCAGATTCTAATGCCGGAACCCTCGGTAGGGGGGTGGCCGAGGGAGCACTCCTAGAATGTGTAGCCACAGACACCATCCTGGATGGAGAGGGGCCTTGGGCCTGGTGATAGGCCCAGCGGGTCCAAAAAGGCCACTGAGGCTGCAGCTGCAACCTAGGTGGCCAAGCCCGGTGGACTGATGGGCTTCGGTTCTGAGACCTGTGCCCCAAACAGGATTGGTACCGTGACCTTGACCTAAAGGTGGAGGCCAGGGAGTGCACTGATTCAGCCTCTGATTTGGAGGAATATTTGGAAACTGACCATAGTGGTGCCAGTGAGCAATGTGATTGCCTGTGGTGAGACATGGCAATTGGCTTTCCCCTATACGCTGGTCCCGGTACCAGCGGGGGCATCACCTGAGCTGCCATCACCGTGGGAAGCAACTGGCCTGACGGCTCATGCTGATACAGTTACAGGAGAGCAACATATGCTAGTGCGGGGGGATGGAATGGTGTTCCTGGCGGCACTGGCAGTATGGTCAGGGCTGGATCTCTGGGCACTGGTGCTGTCACCAATTGTAGTGCTGGTCCCACAGTTGAAGAGAGCACTGGCATTGGTGCCGGTGCCAGCGTCAGTGCCAATAACTGGACCGGTGCCGATGGTATCAGTGCCAGAATCCTGGTCTGGACCTGCTGAGATGGTACCGAGGATGAGTGTTGACTTGCCTCGGGGCACTGGGATGTAGTCAGCTTGATGAGCTCCCGTGGCACATCGAAGGTCTCAGGGATCAATGGTTGCTGAATCTCTTCTATCACGATGACCGGCACTGGACTCTCCCTAGGTGCCGAACTCCACTGGTGCCTAGTTGGCACGGGAGCATCATGGTGTGATGTAGAAGCCGAGTGCCCCTCCAAAGGGTGCACTTTGTGGCTATGCCTCTCAGGGAATCTTCCCCTATGTTGTCTCTTCTTCCCCAGCGCTGAAGACTGTGAGTGGTGCCTCTACACAGATGACTTTAAAGACGCCGCAGTTTCCCGCACCGAAGCTGGTGCGAAGCGCCAATTCCATCAGGATGAGCTTTGGATGGCAATCACATTCCTGCTTAGTTCTGGGCTTAAAGCTCTTGCAAATTTGGCAATTTTCTATGCAATGGCCCTCACCAAGACTCTTCAGACAAGAGTCATGAGGATCACCGCAAGGTACAGGTTTAATGCATTTAGCACCCGGCTTGAATCCCTGCAGCACGAGCATTCCCGCCCCAGCCAGGAAGAGCCAAAGAGAAGGGAAAACTCCCCTTTCGCTTATCTAAAACTATTAACACTATCTACACTACAAAAGACTTGAAGGACTAGTAAGAACTATGTACACAAGCTAAGAGTAAGAATAGCTACGCAACCATCATGGGTGGTAAGAAGGAACTGAGAGGATGGAGAGCCAGCAAAGGTATATATGCACCGATATATCGGCGCCACTCCAGGAAGCTCCCTGTCTGGCCCAACAGGTACTGCTAAGGGAAAAAAGCTCCAGAATCTGTGCACACGGCACTCGCACACCTAACTAGAATAAACATGAGCAAGCACTCAAAGAAGAAATTCATTTTCCATTACAAATAGCGGCTTATCTTGATGCTCTGCTTCTAGACAGCAACAGGATCAACAGATGTTTGATATGTAATACAAACATAACTCTAAATTCAACATATTAAAATGTCACTCTACAACTCTGCATCCCCGTTTGCATTTTAGACCTAGGAGTACATGCTACGGAATTCACAATTTGATACCAGTTTGGGACTGAGGGTCAATGGACCCTGATACAGTATTGGGGCCCTGTTAACAAGCATAAAGTTTAACACATACCTGCCACAATTCCATACTAATAGCACTATCCAGCTGTACAAGTCTGGTCTCCAAGTGCATAGACTGGCTTTCAGGATTACTGAGGTTAATTGCTGTACTTTGGTTATGGTGACGTTGGATCTGCCCTAAATGCATCCTCAGGTTATCGCAGAGTTTACGAAACTCAGCCTTACGAGTATATTGCAAGCAAAATTTAAAAGCTGTGAAATTGAATGACACTTACGTTAGCATTAAGTTACATTTCTGTTAAATACCTATAAAATTAGCTAAAGCTTCAAACTGCATTGTATGAAAATCAAGTTGCCTAAAGAATCTTGATTTGAAGAAGTCCACTGAAAGACTTTCAAGAGACAAACCAGATACTATACAGGATAATGCAATATCGAGTGCTTTTGCAGAATTACTTAATTGAAAACCTGAAAAGATCACTTTATTAGACTGTTTTTAAAATGTTTAACAGGAAACAGTTTCTTGCTCTTACTTTGTACCAGGCTCCCACAAGGTATCCAAAATAATTCTGAATAAAACTATCTGGGTAGCAGAATCTAAAAGTTTCTGGTTCCATGAAAAACAGGAAAAGGTTCTCATCAAACTCTGACAAAATTCAGATTATCCCATTGTGGCAAGTTACTTCAACATTCACAAAAAGGGGGAAAATTCTTTTTTTCTACTTCATCCCCTTTAAAATGATCTTTTTAAGATAAGAATGCCTGCATTTGGACACTTCTACTCTAACTTACTACTAGAAATATCACCTTTCCCCAGTGATCAACAGGAGATTTATTTTGGATGAGAAAAATCAGTGTGGTAGTGAACAGTGGATGAGTGACAGGAAGAGCTTTTAAGGAATAAAGGAACCCATCCACAATATACACAATTTTGGAGGACGGACGGACGCACGCATACCTAGTAACTTGTAGTTGTTTCTTTTAATAGAGGATACTGATAAAAATATCCATGTTATCATGAAAATGGAAGAAGACAACCCTAGATTATTTCTTCCACATTCCCACACAAAAAACCCCAGAAGGAGATTCTTTATACGCCCACTTCTCTTCTTTCAATACTCAGAGATTAAGGCCAGAAGGACCACCTTGATTTTCTCATCTTTCTTTCTTCTCAGCAAAGGTCATTACAGTTCATCCAGTTATTCCAGCATGGAACTCAATAATTTGTGATTGAAAGAATAATGTTTCAACTAGTAAACTATTGCACCTTAAATTTGTTGTGTCAGATCTCATTAGGGGACAACACTGGCCATAAAGAACAACAAGAGGGAAATGTACCTACTGCTTGTGATTAAGAAAATAGATTAGAGATTAACACAGGTACAGCATCACTAAATATTCTTAAGTAAAGGAAACTCCTGAAAAAGATAAAACTGTTCTTGAAAGATCTTTTAGAAAAAACTACTTGCACCAGGTAAGATCTTAACTACAGATTCAGCAATCCTGTAATGACGAGACCTCAGGTATTTCTAAAATACTGTTTGCATTCACACAAGCCTGAGAGAGTAATCTTATTCAACAATAGCTCTATTCAAGCAAAACTAACCTTTACATTTTCAGATGAGAGTGTGCACAAACAGATGTAAATTACAGTGTGACAGCACATTTCATGCTTTCAGTTTACCTTGCTGAGCAATATCATGGTAAAGGCGTTCCACTCTAGAATTGTTTCGAAGAAGGTCCAAACACTGTCTGTATGATTCCCATAGAAATTTAACCCAGGGAGTCAAAAGCAGCCGATCTGTACGATCTTGAGTGTCTTCTCCACTTACAGCACTTAAGAGAACACTATAATTGAGAAAGTGACATTTTTAGTTCCCATAATTTCCACTATCATTGCTCACCTCTTTCTTATTAGGACCTGCAAAAAAGCCTAATCAAACTTGAAATGACTAAGGTTTACTGTATGTTTTACATATGCTCCCAAGACTTTGGCTGTTGGGAAGAATTTAAAAAGAACTCACATATTTGTCAATGAATTTCAAAGCTAGATCCAGCTCAAAATGGCTCCTAAGTAGATAGCTAATGGTACTGGGTGGCACCCCTGAAAGGCCCAGGTTTCCTTGCTTCTGTCACTCACACCACCAGACAAAAAGACTATTTTGGGAACACCGTATCTAAAAAGTTTTTCCCCCTTCCATCAAGTGAGCTACAGACTCATCTACCAGATTCAAACATCTAGAATTCTGTGATTTGCTCTCTTACAGGCCCAGACTTTCTCTCCAACAAACTTGCAATGGTACCAGAGGGACCAGCAGCCAATTCAGGTGCTTTCTCGTACTGGCACATGACAAAGCAGAAGTTAAAGCAATATGCCTAAACAATATGAGAGGAAGCATTTTGTATAAGCCTAGAAGATATGCAGTTAGTGACAGCTTCCATGGGTATTTGCTCAACATCCTACTTACTTAAAATATCTATTTTTCTACTTCTAACTAAATCCACCTATTTGTTTAAAGTCTGCAAGATATCAAATGCAAGGTAAATTTACATTTTTTAGAATATCATAACACATTTTAAATTATTTGTGCATGTATATGTCTATGTACTAGACCAAATAATTATTGATTTGCCAATGCCTGACCAACTACATATTCCCTGGTACTGAACAAGATGATGCTTGATTAAATAATCATTTTTGTTAGGGTTACCTTTATCGCAGGTTATTAAGCTTGTTTCTTCCACACCACCCCGTCATCAGACAAATCCCTTAAATAACTGTGTTCAGGTTGAATGTCTCTAGTCCAGCACACTCTGGTCCGGCAACATCCGTGGTGCAGCATGATTTTAGTTAGCAGGATGTCCACTTATCATGGGTTTCCTGTTGTCCCATAAAGTTTGTTTTACCGCCACCAGTCCTGGCTCTCAGTGTTCTGTGTTATTTATCTCTATTTTACTCCTAAATGTCTTCTAAGAGTCCAACAAGCAGTGAAGTGTTGGTTATGCTGCTAGACAATATTGACCTCCCATGGTCTGACAAATTCTCTGGTTCAGCACAGGTCAGATCCAGAGGGTGCTGGACTAGAGAGATTCAACCTGTAGTTTGTTTTTCTGAAGGAAGTTTTAATTGATACTACAAACACAAACATGCCCCATAAACATTCCTTCTTAAAATCTGACTTGAGATGCCTAATTACAGATTTAAAATAATGTCACAGGTTTCCTCAACTCCCAGACACTCTCAGAACCATTTACATCGGGGCTACTCAACACACGGCCCATTTGTTTGTGGCCCAGGGTGTGGTTTGGATTTACGTGGGGCTCAACACACAGCCTGCCAGTGTTGATCCTTTGAACATGGCCTCCACTGGGAACATGTTCCACAATGGCGAGGCGTCTCCCAGGCAGGGTGAGCACTGAAAGACGCAAGCGGATGGGCTGGCTGGAATTGACGAATACAGGGTGCCCGCGTTTCTAGTCCCCAGGGAGGTCGTGCTTGGAGCACCAGGGCATTGTGTGAAAGAATCTATCTGCATGTATATGCAACCACACTTAAGTTGCAGCCCTCGGCATGTGCTGAGATTATCATTGTGGCCCCCGGGGCTTCCAAAGTTGAATAGCCCTGATTTACATAATCTGCATTAATAGAGAGTTACATCATGAAGAATATCTGGATATTAATTGAGCAAAATTTACCATATTCACCCTACAAGAAAAGTCAGATATGTCATTTATAAAACAAAGCCATTTTTTCTAACACTGATGGTTTAATTTTACTCAAAACTTATCTCAAGCCTAATCACAAATTCAAAACCAGGACCTATAAGTTACCTAGAAATTCTGTTTTTAAAATGTACAGCTGGTAAGAGCTACACTAGGGTGTATCTACACTAGGGATGTAAGCGACTAGTCGACTATCCAGTAAGTATAAGCTTATTGTACAGTCGAGTAATGACTCGACTAGTCGTTTCCCCCCTCCTTTGCTGCCTCTATCAGAGAAGGGCAGCAAGGGTGGGGGGGGGGAAGCAGGAGCCAGAGCTGGGGGGAGCAGGCTTAAAAGGCAGTTCCCCACAGCACCATCTCGCGGGGGAAAGGGGAGGCAGAGGCATAGTGAGGAAACAGCATGAGTAGGGACTGAAGCAGTCCCTGCTCAAGCCAGTTCCCGTGGGGGGGGGGGGGATTCTTGCTACATTTAAAAAGTGGGAACTAGGGATGTAAGAGAATAGCTATCTATGAGAGGCACAAGGGGGCAGAGGGGGGCCCGCACAAGAGCCAGTGTTGGAGGGAACCATCTTAAAAGCCGGGCTCCCCCAGCACTGTCTCCCACAGACAAGGGCTGGTGCCAGAGCAGCCTCTATTTGCGGCAGCCACCCTTGTCCGCCACAAACAGGCTGCTCCGGAACCAGCCCCTGTTTGTGGCGGACAGCAGGGGCTGCTGGATGCAACACGAACCAGGACCGAGCAGTCCCGGCTTGCGCTGGTCCAGGACACTGAGTCTCTGCATTTCAAATATAGTAAGAGCAGAGTAGTAAAAAGGTAACCACAATTTAACATCCTTAATCTACACTAGTAACTTTTAGTGACAAAGCTGTGTCGACACAGCTAAAAGTTGGCATATGTGAATGCTTTTTGTTGGCACTTTTGCCAACAAAATACTTTCACCCCCAGTGAGCAGGTTTCGCTTTGACAAGAACACTCTCCTGCCTACAATAAAGCAACTCTCACAAGTATTCTTGGGGGAAGGGGGGGACCAAAAGTTTTGTCAAACAAGTGCAAGTATAGATACAGCCTATGTCTTATCTAAAAAGATAGCAAAAGCATACTTCCTCCCCCCCAAACACACACACAACAATTGTAAATATGTATATTACAACAGCACCTAAAAGCTTCATATGGAATTAAGGTACGCTTATGCTAGGGGCTGTAAAATCACATAAGAGACAAACCCTTACAAGGGCTTACAATTGAAAGAATGATCTCCTACCTCTCTGGAGTTTGAATATTATCCAAATCTTCTATATCTAGCACCATCTGCTGGGACTCTTCCTTGGCAGCTTCAGTTTTTTCTTCAGCTAGTTTTAAGTAGGCTCGAACAACATCCTCCAAAGATTTAATGTTCACCTAAAACAAAAGCAGAACATTTGAAGTGGCTTCCCCCCCCCCCCACAATGGAAAGCAAATATTAAAAGCATATATTCTAATTAGAGTAGTAAAATCTAAAGCAGACTTACACAGAATTAGATTATAAATCTAAGATCTAGTTGTTATTTTAATCACGTTGATTAAATTTATAATAGTGCCCAGAAATACCAACCAAACCTGGAGATCTACTTATACTGGGTTTCTGCTATCTAGATGCTAGCCCTGCAAGCTGTTTGGCAGACCGTAGCAACTTGCAGGACTGGGGATCAGGATACAAAACAATTTCATGTTTTAGAAGTAAAATAACTCTAACGTACATCATGCTGCGAGTGGTAAAGAATGAACAATTCACGAACCCTACCTGTTGGCAAATGTTTTTGTACTGATACAATCCTTCCTTGGCCAAGTGACTCTTGCGGAGGTCCACACAAAGCTCCAGGTACTTCAGCATAATTGGCTCGTGGATTTTTTGCCATGTTCGATGTTTTTTGCTTTTCATAACATCATAAAGAACATCGAGGGCAGGTTGTTTCTTGCCAACCTCAAGAAATTCTGAAAACAAATTCTTCATCAGATCACTTACATATGCAAACCCAAAGAAGTTCTACTTAAGGTATGCATTTTCTCTATTTCCCACTGTAATTTAGAATTAAGCAATAATTGTAACAGTCAAAGTAAACCAATGGTCACATTTAATTGGCGGATCTTATTTTTCTGACCAGAGTAAAAATATCAGTGATGTAATTATGTCTACACTACAACATGGCCCTGGGCTCAAATTCAGGTTCAAGCCCAAAACTGCTTTTCACCTGTACACCTAAGTCAGACAGATCTGGGCTAGTACACGCTCAGCAGTCCAGGCCTATTGCTTGGCAGTGGGGAGGACTCTGTGCCAAAGTCCCACTGGGACTTGAGTCTTAACTATCATTTTGCAGCGTGGCCACGGGTCAGGCCAGGGTTCTCAGCATGGTGTCTTCCAATGCTATTTCACAATCCGATGGGCCAATGTTTCCTGACCTTTCTAGGCCAAGTTCTGCAAATTGACACTCCCTCCCAGGTTCAAATATTTTCTGTGTTTAATCCTTCCATTTTATTCTGACTGCTGAACTGAACTGCAGGAGATTGAACCACCTCCCGCATTAGCTACGGCCAACATTAGGAAGTCCTTTGCCAAACATGCTCGTATACCTGGTCACAGGACCACAGCCAGATTCTGGTACATCTTTGATGTGAGGGAAAAAAAGATGTTTGATTCTCGTAAGAATACTTAGAAATGATCACGTGAAGCTGGCAGTGTTGGGGATTCAATGCAGAGGGCAGATCCAGACAGACACAGTATCGGAAAGCCAGTGACAAGAAGCATACTTCATCCTGCCTCTTTTCTGACCACCAGGTGCTGGGAATTGTGTCAAGCACTGAGCCAACTAATCAGCTAGGATGGTGACCTTATGACCTCCTGAATCCACTACAGCACCAGAAGGGAGACAGCAGCCACAGATTCAAGATTACAAAGGGACTCAGGTGCTCATGGCCTGTCCCAAAGGATGCTTTGTTTCCACAGCAGCTACAGCACATCCTGGGGCCATACTCACAGGACCTGTTTGCTAACTTCCAAAAGGGGAGCCCACCATAGAACAAGCAGCAGAAACGGAAAAGACAAAAGTAGCCCGAGGCTTGGTAAATTTCAATATCCATGACTGTTATTAATATACCAATGAGAGATTCTGGTTTATGACTAAGGTTAAGATTTTGTCTCAGATGTTTTTAGCAAAAGTCGGAAGTCACTTGCAATAAACAAAAATTCATGGAAACCTGCAACTTTTATTACATTTTCTTGGGCAGAGGGAAGGGAACTAACAGTTGGAGACCTGCCATGGGCTGACTATCAACTGCTGTTCCAGCCCCAGCCATCCCACTGAAACTGTCGTTTCAAGCTGCATACACATAGCAGCATGTATCTGCTAATGACAGACTGTAGCAAAGGTGCTTAGGAGCATTAAAAGCTAGCACTTCCCTGACAGTACACAGCATCATATAAATTAGCTATGCCAGAGCATAAGCAGCTGCCTTTAAATGCCACTGGCATAAGAGGAACGTAATTCATGTGTGATTAATTAACCATTTGAAATAGTCTCAGAGGGATAGCTCTGTTAGTCTTTAACTGAAAAACTTAAAAAAAACAACAAATAGTTCTGCAGTACCTTAGGGTATGTCTACACTGCCACCCTAGTTCGAACTAGGGTGGCTAATGTAGGCATTCGAACTTGCAAATGAAGCCCGGGATTTAAATATCCCGGGCTTTATTTGCATGTTCCCGAGCGCCGCCATTTTTAAATGCCCCGTAGTTCGAACTCCCTGCCCGCGGCTACACGCGGCACGGACTAGGTAGTTCGAATTAAAGCTCCTAATTCGAACTACCATTACTCTCACGAGGAGTAACGAGTAATGGTAGTTCGAATTAGGAGCTTTAATTCGAACTACCTAGTCCGTGCCGCGTGTAGCCGCGGGCAGGGAGTTCGAACTACGGGGCATTTAAAAATGGCGGCGCCCGGGAACATGCAAATAAAGCCCGGGATATTTAAATCCCGGGCTTCATTTGCAAGTTCGAATGCCTACATTAGCCACCCTAGTTCGAACTAGGGTGGCAGTGTAGACATACCCTTAGAGACTAAAAAAAATATGTAGATGGTATCTTAAGCGTAAGGTTGTGCCCACAAAAGCTCAGGATACCATCTACATTTTTTGTTAATCTCTAAGGTGCTGAAGAACTGTTTGAAATAGATCAGGTTGTTGTATGCAGTCCACAATATCTGCTGAGAATGGGGGCACATTGCAGGTCTCAGTTGCCTAAGTATATTGGGGGAGGGGGAAGGGTAAACTGCATTCAAATAATGTTAAGGAGCAATTTTTGTATCGACCACACAATTAGTCAATAAGGGGAGCTGCTCTGCAGAACTGCAGTGGGAGCAGCTCCTGGAACCCGCACGAGCCAGGACTGATCAGTCCTGGCTCGCGCCAGTTCCGGACCACTGCTTCTCTGCATTTCAAATGTAGTAAAAGCCACTGGGCTCTTGCTACATTTAAAATGCAGAACCACAGCACAGATAGATCCCAGAGCCGGTGGATCTGGGACTGACAGAGGTGGCGGGAGGTGGCACCACAGAGCTGGAAGGAATCAGCTTTTAAGCCAGCTCCCCCCAGCACTAGCTCCTGTTTCCAAGGGCAGGGGAGCAAGTAGTTGAGTACTCGACTTGACTACACAATAAACTTAGCCTTATCAGGTAATCAAGTACTCAACTACTCACTTACATCCCAACTGCATTCCCCATTATTATGCCAGATAGTCCTTGTGATATGTATATAGTCCATGTATGCAATTAAGAGCCCATATTGTCCAAGGTATTTGCATCTAGTAGTCTATGGACTACATATATCTAGACAGGCTATCTAGTTATGTGCTAGCTGCATGGGGTTTTCAGAGAAGCAGCAATCCACATGGGAGGTAACATAGAATTTTGTTCATTTCCCTACAAACGGTGATCCAATCCAGGGTGCTGATAGCTGTAAATTTTTCCCTTAGTACAAACACCAAAAAGAGAGTCACATTTCAGAACTGGGTGTTTTTTCTAGGCCCTCTTCTACAGGTCACCAGCCTATTCAACTCAGATGTGTGGTTCACTTGCTGCAACTTGAAAACCTCTTTAGCATAAATGGCTGGCTTGCCACCAGCACACTGGAACAGAATATCCCTTTGACATTCAGCAATCTCCAAAACTGTTGTGTTCCAAAATACTAATAACCTGAAAGGATAGCAAACCTATAGGTAGTGAACCACAGCAAGTTTATTTCCATGGTTTATTTCCTTGCCCTCCAACCCCAGGCTGAAGTGATCAGCAATTTTTAAAGATAAATTTCACCTTTTTGTCACGTGTGAAGGCTTTATGTATAATGCTTCTTAGTGTTCACAGAGCATTTAGGAACTAAAATTTAGCTTTCTAAACACACTGATGGAGTTATTTTTTGGTCTGGAGATTCTAAAAACACTTCTGTAATACTGAAATAAACCTGATTGCTTTCAGTTTTTAAGCCGGTCTACTTCTGCGTGCCAGCCACAATCCAGAAGGAAGCTGGGGTTTTGCACTCTTAAAATGTAGTCAAAGAGAAAGTGTGCCTGCGACAACCTCATGGTGAACATCCTGGATAAAGGCAGGCACCAGTACCAGAGGGAAAAAATCATGACACAGTAAAAGACAAAAATGCTGCAGAGTGAGAGAAGAGACTGCCAATGCAGTTCTTTGAGGGGGAATGTTACTTGAGATGTTACTAGACGATGGAGATATAAAAGGAGCAATCAAGGACGATAAAGCCATTGCGGAGAAACTAAATGATTTCTTTGCTTCAGTCTTCACAGCTGAGGACGTTAGGGAGATTCCCAAATCTGCACCGTCCTTTGTGGGTGATGAATCTGAGGAACTGTCCCGGACTGAAGTGTCATTAGAGGTGGTTTTGGAACAAATAGAAAAACTTAATGTCAACAAATGTCCGGGACCGGATGGCATTCATCCAAGGGTTCTAAAAGAACTCAAATGGGAAATTGCTGAACTATTATCTGTGGTTTGTAACCTATCCTTTACATCGGCTTCCATACCTAATGACTGGAAGGTAGCTAACGTGACACCAATATTTAAAAAGGGCTCTAGAGGCGATCCTGGCAATTACAGACCGGTAAGTCTAACTTCAGTACCGGGCAAATTAGTCGAAACAATAGTAAAGAATAAAATTGTGAGGCACGTAGAAGAACATAATTTGTTGGGCAAAACTCAACATGGTTTCTGTAAAGGGAAATCCTGTCTTACTAATCTATTAGAGTTCTTTGAAGGGGTTAACAAACACGCGGACAAGGGGGATCCAGTAGATATAGTATACTTAGATTTTCAGAAAGCCTTTGACAAGGTCCCTCACCGAGGCTCTTGTGTAAATTACATGGCCATGGGATAAGAGGGAAGGTCCTTTCATGGATTGAGAACTGGTTAAAAGACAGGAAACAAAGGATAGGAATAAATGGTAAATTTTCAGAATGGAGAGGGGTAACTAGTGGTATCCCCCAAGGGTCAGTCCTGGGACCAATCCTGTTCAACTTATTCATAAATGATCTGGAGAAAGGGGTAAGCAGTGAGGTGGTAAAGTTTGCAGATGATACCAAACTGTTTAGGATAATCAAGACAGAAGCAGACTGTGAGGGACTCCAAAAAGATCTCACCAAACTGAGTGATTGGGCAACAAAATGGCAAATGAAATTTAATGTGGATAAGTGTAAAGTAATGCACATCGGGAAAAATAACCCCAATTATATGTACAGTATGATGGGGGCTAATTTGGCTATGACAAATCAGGAAAGAGATCTTGGAGTTATCATGGATAGTTCCCTGAAAACTTCCATACAGTGTGCAGCGGTGGTCAAAATGGCAAATAGGATGCTCGGAATTATTAAGAAAGGGATAGAAAATAAGACCCAGAATATCTTACTGCCCCTGTATAAAACTATGGTATGCCCACATCTTGAATACTGTGTACAGATGTGGTCTCCTCACCTCAAAAAAGATATTTTGGCCTTGGAAAGGGTTCAGAAAAGGGCAACTAAAATGATTAGGGGTTTGGAACGGGTCCCATATGAAGACAGGTTAAAACGACTGGGACTTTTCAGTTTAGAAAAGAGGAGACTGAGGGGGGATATGATAGAGGTATATAAAATCATGAGTGGTGCGGAGAGGGCGAATAAAGAAAAGTTATTTATTAGTTCCCATAATAGAAGAACTAGAGGACACCAAATGAAGTTAATGAGTAGCAGGTTTAAAACTAATAAAAGAAAGTTCTTCTTCACACAGCGTGTAGTCAACCTGTGGAACTCCTTGCCAGAGGAGGCTGTGAAGGCTAGGACTATAACAGAGTTTAAAGAGAAGCTAGATAATTTCATGGAGGTTAGGTCCATAAAAGGCTATTAGCCAGGGGACAGAAATGGTGTCCCTGGCCTCTGTTTGTCAGAGGCTGGAGAGAGATGGCAGGAGACAAATCGCTTGATCATTGTCTTCGGTCCACCCTCTCTGGGGCACCTGGTGCTGGCCACTGTCGGCAGACAGGCTACAGCGCTAGATGGACCTTTGGTCTGACCCAGTACGGCCATTCTTATGAGAGAAAGACCTAGTTGAGAGGCTGCTGCTGCTAACAGCTGCAAGAGTGCAGGCTCCTGGCTCCACCAGCACCTGTTTAGCCAGTAGCATTATCCCGCAGACCAGGAACTCTTTGGACAATTTATGGTTGTGAGACCCATGTAACTAGGACCTAATCCTAACTGGGATGGGAAAATGTACACAGTGCAAAGTCCGCCATCCTCATGCAGCAGCTTTGAGTGCAAACAAATACCTTGACAAGAATGGAGGGGTTAGGGACACTCAGAAGTCAGAGAATTTCAGTTTTTTTTCTTTTGTACTGCTTTCATGGTTTTGCACTGCTCACTCTTTGTGTATGCACATGACTTTATTTTATTTCTCTTTTGGTCATTTCATGACAGCTGGCCTGTTTACAGCCTTGTATTACAGAATGACAAACAAAGGTGTTGGATTCATTAACAAATGTTATCATCATCTCTAAAGATGAATTGTATAAAATAAATGTTTAAAAAAAATAAAGGTACAAACATGATGAGGCATAGTGGGAAGTTGTATACAACAAAACTTCTCAAATCCGTAAAAAACACAATTCATGTTAGGGATGTAAAAATATAGATAAAATATTAATCATGTAACCAATAAAAATTCTGTTACACTGTTAACTGTGGGTTAACCAGTTACCCATTCACATCCCTAGTTCAATGTGTGTTTCTTGATGCTGGAGAGTCAGGGCAAACTGCTCACAAAGCTCTAGAAATGTTGCTTTCTTCACACACAAGTTCTGGGCCCACTGCTGGTCATCCTATGTCTATATAACGAGACCCCACCAGTTTCTGCTTATGGCTCTGCTCCAGAAGTGCCAGTCTACAAAAGGAGCATCAAGAGCCACAAGCAGCATTTGCCACTTGGAGTCTGCAATAGGGATATTATCAGCTAGTTGGCAAACTGTTTAATCAGTAAATGATTGCTTATCTGTTAATGGTCCTGGTTAATTGAAACAACCCTCCCGCCCTGCATGCTCTGCATTTAAAACTTGGACCCGGCTGGCTCAGCATAGGGCAGGAGGCAGGAGCCAGTCTGCAGGGGGAGCCAGTTTAAAAACCAGCTCCCACCTGCCACCCCATGCTGTTGCCTCTGTATCAGCAGTACAGGGCAAAGGCAGCCCCTGTCCACAAGGGGCTGGAGCTCCCAGTGGATAGATGCCACTCCAGCATGCCACGGAGTAGCCTTTGTCAGTGGCAAGCCCAGGCCCACCATGGACAGAGTCTGCTGCCACCCTGCACTGCTGCCTCTCTGATACAGAGACAACAGGGGATAGCAGGGGACTCCTCAGGAGTGGGGCCAGAAGCACACTGGCTGTCAGCCCCACCCCTGGGGAGGGAACATTCTTAGTAACTGTGTAACCACTAAGAATTGTTGCAGCTACACAATCACGAAAATAAATGATTTCTAACATCCCTAGCTGCAATATTTGTATCATTTTCCTCCTCCAAGAGGTGTTTTGGAAACACAGAAAATGACAGCCAAATGCCCAACAGTATCTCCTAGATGCAAATGCCAGTTTCCTGAAGCGAAAGCATAAGCAGTACAAGTTCTTCAAATGGTGCCTCCAGACTGGCTCCAAATGCCTGGAACGTGCAGACCCAAAGATGGCTCAGCTAGATGTGCTGATGGGCAGAGGTAACATATGGTAAAGTGCTGCTGGCTGGAGAGTCAAGTTTTCCCACAGTGCACTATAAACCAAGGGCTACCGCTGGGGAGGCACTAAACAGCCTTGGATAGGCTGGTTGGACTTGGGTCTGTGCAGTGCACTTGGACATATGAGTGTAAGTCCAAAACGCAGATCTAGAAATTCTAAACCCACGGTCGCTATGAGCTTAGAAACACCTGGTTTGTGAACTTGAGTCTCACGGATCTAGGCTTATACTGCACTGCAGACATGGTTCTGATCCTTCAGTGCTATTAGTGATAGACGATCCTCACAATGAAGTCAAGAGTTCCATGCAGGCTCAAAGCAAAGCTGGCTATAAATCCAGGTTCAGGATCTATGTAAGTATTATTAATAATATACAGGAAAATATATACACCCAGTTTTAAGGATCATTTCTCCAAGGAGGACAGCCAATTACCACTTACCAACCCTCAAGCACAGAGGCTGAGTGGTTGCAGTCATTAATAGGATCTCACATTGTAATCATGGTTCAGTTCTGTCCTCCCTGTAGCGTGTATAAAATGGAGCATGAAATACACCGAGCCACTCAGGAACAAACTACACTGGAGCGCTTTACAAAACTGCCAAGACATACATAGGCACTAGCTAAAGGCATTTTTAAACTGCAACAAAAATTTAAAAAAAAGGAAATGGGAGGCAAAAGAAATGAGAGGATGAAAAGGACAAAAAATGATTGAAAAAAGGAGGAAGAAAAACAGATCAAGTAAAGGGTAAAGGGACCAATTACTTTTCCAAATCCTTAAAAACTGGTGCTATACTACACAAGTGAGGAAAGAGGCAATGGAGGAAGGGCTCAGAGAAACAAAGAAATGACAGAAAACTAACACAAGAGCAGAAAAAAATCCAACTTGCCAAAGCAGCACATTACCTGCTTTGTCAGTCTAATAGTCAGAGCTAACCTCAAAAAACATCTAGTTGCCAGAAAGTGGAGAGAGAGCTAGCAGCTAGATGGGAAAATTACATGTGTATTAGGTCTTGTCTTTTAAGAGATCAGAATTTTAACATGGAAATAAAGTTATAATACGGCTAATATTTCCATAATATAATTCTGGAACCATAGTACTAAATACTAGGTAATAAGTTTATGTGAGCAATCATTCTGCATAAAAGTAACTGACTCCTCTGAAGGTAAAACAGTATATAAATTACAGAGTTCAAAATCTGGATATCCCATGACATTCAGCATTATTTTAAATTTACCATGATGTTTTAAATAAAAGTACAGGCAATGTATAATTTAGGTTGTTCCTACTGCTTGAACACAACCTATGGGGGCAATTACTATTCAGCTCTGGAGGTTTTAACGTATGAGAATAAACATGACAGGCTAGTCCAGTCCTGGAATGAGAATGCTAGTCTGCCCAGTCATGATTCTCAGTGCTGACTACAGCACACAATTAATGCCTATGATTTTGGAGCTTTTAATTACTAAGCTCATGTACGGCAAGTTCTTGCAGAAGATCAAGTAATTAATGGTAATTTAGCAGAAACTTTTAACAAAAACAAGAACACCCAAAGAGTGCTGAAGGGCCAAATTGCAACAAAACCCTCTGTCACTGTGGAAGATTAATAATTCTAAATGTAGCCAAGTTCAAATTATTCATCCTTCACTAATTATGAAAACACCCTCCTTGGAACAAATTGTCCAGTTTCTATATGAGTCTGGGACCTCAATTTGACAAGACAGAAATATTAGAAAACTAGCAAAAACTAACAACAATACATTTTTAGGTACATCAGAAACAGGAAGCCTGCCAAACAATTAATGTGGACACTGGACTATCCAGGTGCTAAAGGAGCACTTAAAAGATATTTACAGAGACGCTAAATGAATTTTTTGCATCAATCTTCACTGCAGAAGATGTGAAGAAGACTCCTACACCTAAGCCATTCCTTTTAAGTGACAAATATGAGGAACTCTCCCAGATCAAGGTATCAAAGGAGATTTTGGAACAAACTGATAATTTAAACAGTAATGAATCACTACTATCCATCCAAGAGTGATGGGGTATGTAACCTGTAATTTATATCAGCTTCTGTACCAGATGACTGGAGGATAGTTAATGTGACTTCAATTTGTTTAAAAACCTCCAAAGGCAATCACAGGTAGGGATGTAAAATCACATTTAACTGGTTAACCAGTTAAATATTATGTTTAACCTGTTAATCATAGACTCATAGACTCATAGACTTTAAGGTCAGAAGGGACCATTATGATCATCTAGTCTGACCCCCCGCACAATGCAGGCCGCATAATCTCACCCACCCACTCCTAGAATAATCCTCACCCCTATATCTCAGATATTGAAGCCCTCAAATAGTTTGAAGACCCCAAGATGCTGAGAATCCTCCAGCTGTGATCTGTACCCCATGCTACAGAGGAAGGCGAAAAACCTCCAGGGCCTCTGCCAATCTACCCTGGAGGAAAATTCCTTCCCGACCCCAAATATGGCGATCAGGTAAACCCTGAGCATGTGGGCAAGACTCCCCAGCCAGACACCCAGAAAGTTCTTTATAGTAACCCCTATCATCCCTCCATTGACCTATTTACCACTGATAATGACTAGTCAATTAGTTACCAAGACCATGTTATCTTGTCAAACCATCCCCTTCATAAACCCATCTAGTTTAATTTTGAAGCCAGGTAGATCTTTTGCCCCCACTACTTCCCTTGGAAGGCCATTCCAGAACCTCACTCCTCTAATGGTTAGAAACCTTCGTCTAATCTCAAGTCTAAACTTCCTACTAGCCAGCTTATATCCATTTGTTCTTGTGTCCACATTGGTATTAAGCTTAAATAATTCCTCTCCCTCCCTAGTATTTATCCCTCTAATATATTTAAAGAGTGCAATCATATCCCCCCTCAGCCTTCTTTTGGTTAAGGTAAACAAGCCAAGCTCCCTGAGTCTCCTTTCATAAGACAGGTTCTCCATTCCTCGAATCATCCTAGTGGCCCTTCTTTGTACCTGTTCTAATTTGAATTCATCCTTCTTAAACATGGGAGACCAGAACTGCACACAGTATTCCAAATGAGGTCTCACCAATGCCTTGTATAATGGCACTAACACCTCCTTATCCCTACTGGAAATACCTCGCCTAATACATCCCAAGACCATATTAGCCTTTTTCACAGCCATGTCACAGTGGCGGCTCATAGTCATCCTATAATCAACCAGGACTCCGAGGTCCTTCTCCTCCTCCGTTACTTCCAACTGATGTGTCCCCAGCTCATAACTAAAATTCTTGTTATTAATGCCTAAATGCATAACCTTACACTTCTCACTGTTAAATTTCATCCTATTGCTATCACTCCAATTTACAAGGTCATCCAAATCTTTCTGTATGATATCCCGATCCTTTTCTGAATTAGCAATACCTCCCAACTTTGTGTCATCTGCAAATTTTATCAGGACACTTCCACTTTTGGTGCCAAGGTCAGCAATAAAAAGATTAAATAAAATTGGCCCCAAAACTGATCCCTGAGGAACTCCGCTAGTAACCTTCCTCCAACCTGACAGTTCCCCTTTCAATATGACCCGCTGTAGTCTCCCCTTTAACCAGTTGCTTATCCACCTCTCAACTTTCATATTAATCCCTATTTTTTCCAATTTAACCAATAATTCCCCATGTGGTACTGTATCAAATGCCTTACTAATCAATTAAATGGTGGGGGCACTCCAGCCCAGACCTCTCCACACCCGGGACAGGATGCTGCTCCAGTCCCCACTAGTTAACTGTAACCGGTTAAACATTCACATCCCTAATCACAGGCAGATATATGCCTGACTTCAGCACCAGGCAAACTGGTTGAAAAGTAGTAAAGAAGAAAATTATCAGACACAAAAAAGATGAACACATTTTGTTGTGGAAGAGTCAACACAGCTTTTGTAAACAGACATCAAATCTCACCAATCTATTAGAATTCTTTCAGAGTGTCAACAAACACACAATGATAGTTCAGTGGATACGGTGTACCTGAACTTTCAGAAAGTCTCTGACAAAGTTCCTCACCAAAGATTCTTAGACAAAGTATGCAATCATGGGACAAGAGGGAAGGATCTTTCATGGATCAGTAACTGATTAAAAGATAGGAAACAAAGAGCAGGAATAAAGGATCAGTTTTCAAAAGGAAAGAAGTAAATAGCAATGTCCCTACTGTGCTGGGAGAGGCGCTGTTCAACATATTCATAAATGATCTGGAAAAAGAGGTAAACACTAAGGTGGCAAAATCTGCAGATTAGGGATGTAAGTGTCTAGTAGACTATCTGATAAGCAAAAGCTTATCATCGACTAGTCCCTTGATTAGTCACTCTCCCCCGCCCTTGCTGCCTCTATCAGAAACAGCAAGAGGGGGAGCAGGAGCCAGTGCTGGGGGAAGCCGGCTTAAAAGCCAGTTCTCCCCAGCACTGTCTCTGCAGGGCCAGGGCAGGCAGTGGGGATCAGGCACAAGCTGGGAATCAGCTGATTCCCAGCTTGCACCCAGTCCCAGAAGCACAGCAGGGGGACATGGCACGAGCCAGGACAGCTGACTCCTGGCTCAAACCAGGTTGCCCCGCTGCGCACCAGCCTTTTAAATGTATTATGAGACTGTTGGCTCTTAATACATTTTAAAGGCTAAGGCACAGCAGGAGGGACCCAGTATAAACTGGGATGGCTGATTCTTAACTAGTGCAGGGTCCCCCTGCTGTGTACCAGCCTTTTAAAGGCTGGACTGGAGCCTCCCTCCCACCCACCTCAGACAGGGGCTGCTCCGGCTGGACTAGCCCCCAAGGAGGGCAAGGAGCTGCTCCAGCCCCCACCAGTTAACCAGAAGTGGTGAGCCTCACCCATAAGGAACAGCTTCCAAATGAGAAGAGATTAAAAAAAACAGACTTTTTAACTTGGAAAAAACTCAAGGTGGATATGACAGAAGTCTACAAATGATAAATGGTGTGGAAAAAGTGAGTATTTACCATTTTAAATAAAAAAGAAGCAGAAATCACTCAAGTGAATTAATTGGCAGCAGATTTAAAACAAACATAAGCAAGTATTTCTTCACACACCACTTAACCTGTGGAATTCCTTGCCAGGGATGTTGTGAACAGCAAAAGTATACCTGTGTTTAATTTAGGGATGTTAGGAAGTGAGTAAATAGCTAATCGTGTAGTCGATAGAATTTCTAGCAACTACACAATTAGTCAATAAGGGAGGAAGCCTTCAGGAGATAACCCCCACTGCAGCTCCACAGTTTAAATGTCGTAAGAGCCAGACGGGCAGGCAGCTTGGCTCATACTACATTTAAACTGCAGAGTTGCAGGAAGGGTAGCTCCTGGACTCAGCATGAGCTGGAACTGAGCCAGGCTTGCTCAGTCTCAATTCACGCCAGGTCCAGTAGCCAGTGTCCGCAGGGGCTCTCAGCAGGGAGCTGGAAGCCCTTATGGACAGGGCTGCTTCAGCTGCAGCCAGGCCCAGCCACCATGAATAGAGCCTGGGCCCATCGTGGGCAGAGGCTGCTTCATGGCAGCCTCCTTTGTCCCTTTCCCCACTCCCCACATGCTGCTGCCTCTGAAAAAAGGGGGAGGCGGCACAGCGGAGACAGTGCTGGGGGGAACCGGCTTTTAAGCAGGCTCCCCTCAGTACCGGCTCCTGTTTCCCCCCCCCCCCTTCTGATATAGAGGCAGCAAGGTGTGGGGAGGAATGCAAGTAGTCATCTCAACTACCTGATAAGCCTAGACTTATTGTGTAGTCAACTACTCACATATATGCCTAGTTCAATTAAGAATTAGGTAAATATGTGGGGGATAGGTCCCTCAATGGCTACTAGCTGCATTCCTGCCCATCTTGGCTGACTGCAAGAAGCTGGGAGTGGACGATAAAGGATGGATCAATCAATGACTGCCTGTTCTATTCATTCTATCTGAAGATTCTGGCATTGCCCTCTATCAGAAGAAAAGACACTGGGCTAGACCATTGGTTTGACCCAGAATGGCCATTCTTCTGTTTTTAAAAGCTGGGCAACACTCTTCACTGAGGGAGCATGTCCACTATATGCAACACAGAAACTATATTAAATCTTTGGCCATTTATCAGTTCTCCGATTATTATTAAATATTTGCATTGCCACAGTGTCTGGGATCCCGTCACAGATCATGAGTTCACTGTGCTAGACACTGTGTAAATAAAAAAGACAACCCCTTCCCAAAAGAATTTAGAATCATCATGTAAAACAAAACAGGTGGACAGACAAGGCCCCACAGGCTGGGGCCATGGCCAGCAGTGCCCTGTGGGCTGGGACCAATGCCAGCTGGGCTGGAGTGGTCCTTGGCCTGGATCTCACTTAATCCGTTAAGTCTAATGTTTAAACCGGTTAACTGATTAAATAGGATTTTACTAGGGATGTTAGATCGCGGGTAATAGAATGGTCAACTAACCACATGAATTCTTAGCGGTTAGTCGACTATTCTATATTCCCAGGGGGCAGGGCCAGCAGACAATGTGCTCCAGCCCCACTCCTGGGGAGCACCCTGTCACTTTGCACTGTTGCCTCTGATACAGAGCAGGGTGGCAGCATCCCCTGTCCACAGGGAGTTTGAGCTCTCCACGGACAGAGGCTGCTCCAGAGGGGAGGTTGGACCTCCTGCAGACTGGGGCTGCTGCCAGGCACCAGCCTGTCTTTGGTGAGCCTGGGCCCACTGCGGGCAGGGGCTGTTTTGTGGCAGCCTCCCCTAAGCCCCCCAGTGCACTGCTGTCTCTGATAAAGGCAGCAGCTGGGGGGGGGGGGGGGGGGGAGAGGGAAACAGCACTGTGGAGCCAGTGCTAGGGGGAAACCAGCTTTTAAGCCAGTTCCCTCCAGCATTAGCTCCTGCTTCCCTCCCTCCCGCCCCCCCAGAGAAAGCATAGTAAAGGGAATGCAAGTAGTGGACTAGATTAACCAATAAGCCTAGGCTTAACAGTGAATTGTATAGCTGACTATTCTTTCACATCACTAGATTTCACATCCCACGTCTTGATACACCAGTGGTCTAACCATGGTCAAATTTTTGTAGGCACTATGACAAAGAAGAGTTTTAAGGAGAGATCTGAAGAAGAATAGAATAGCTATGAGGGTGTGTACAGAAAGCTGTTCAAAAGCATATGAGGCAGCATGAGAGAAAGCACAAAGGTGACTATTTGAATATTTAACAAGTCGGTGATGGTATCTGACATCACTGATGAATCAGAAGTGGGAGTTGTCATTTTGCTAGTGCATGAGAAACAATATGTAGAGCCAGCATAAGTTTTGAAGGATTTTGAAAATGAAGTGAAGCAGCTTACGTTTGATAAGGGATACCAGTACAGGGATTCAAATAGAGTGATATGGTCTAAGGAACAGGCTAGGAAAATTATATTTGCACAGCGCTCTGAATGAGGTGAGACTGTATTTGTTAAAATCAGAGCAAAGGATGTTTCAGTAACTAAGATGTGGCATAGTGAGTGCCTGGACGGAGTTTTCACTGTGCAAGTGGATAGGAAAAAACAAATAAATGGCAGTGGCCGTGTGTGACTTTTACCCCATCTGTTACTAAACAGGAAAACTATCCTTTTTTTACACAGATCTTGTTACAATTATCTGTGCCTTTGTTTCTGCAAGATCAGATTACTGGAACATTATCTATGAATGGCTATATGTATAGCCCATTCAGAAATGGAAGCAAGTACAAAATGAACCACCCCTTTTCAATACATTACATACAAAATACAAATATCGGATCTTCTATAAATGTTGATTTAAATCTTAAATTAAGTATCATTTAATTTGTGTGAAGTACCATAAAAATCAAACCAACAAAAATTGTTAAGTTTAATTAATATTTGTGATGTGCTTTCAAAATCTTATGAGGTGCTTATGCACTCTGTCATCGGGTGAATGACAAAGGCTGACCTACCTGCGTATGTTGAGAGCAGCAAATACAGAACATGGGTAGTTTGTCAGACAGATGTAATTTAAAGACTACTGTATAATCATTGTTTTGGAGGAAAGATAGCCTTCTTTGAAAATCCCATCCGAAAAGGCTAAGAATCAGGTGCCCTACTCCATTAGGGGCCTTTGACAATTCCAGCCTTCATTATTAAGTTGACAGAGAAACCTGTACTCAGGACCGTCTTCAAATTACAATCTAGTATGGCACATCAAACCCACATGCCATCCAATAAAACTTTGTGCTGTTTTCACACACAGTGCATCCTAGCTAGTATTATCAGAGCCTTAGGCAGACATCATCTCTGTTAGATAGTTTTGCTGGCTATTTAAAACAGGTTACACTGAACATAAAAAATGTTAAGTCTGCATATTCAATTTGGTAGGAGTTTGTTGATACCACAGCCAGTCAGGCTTTACTCTTGGAAGCTGGTAAGGGATACTGCAGCAGCAGTCCTTAGTGATATTCGCTTTAAAACCCGGTGTGCATTAGGAATGTTAAATTTCAATGAACTGAGTAATCTAACAGTCGATGCAAATTGCATACTTGATTAGTCAATAAGGGTGCCTCCACCTCTGAAGTGTAGAAGTGGTCCCAGGGCTGTTGCTACACTTTAAACACAAAGGTTCTGGGGGGAGCGCGGAACCAGTGGGGCAGTCCCCCACTGGCCCCATGCTCCCTGCAGCATTTAAAAGCAGCAGAACTGCATGGAGCCCAGGGTCAGCTGGGAACTCCCCTGCTGACCCTGGGCTCCATGTAGCACTGCCTATTTGAAACGCTGCGGGAAGCCCACTGTCAGGCTGCACACGGCATTGCCACACAGAACCCAGGGTCAGCAGGGGAGTCCCCAGCTGATCCCGGGCTCCACGTATCGCTGCTGCTTTGAAACACCGCATGCAGCCTGGGGACTCCTCAGCTCTCCCCCATATCTCTCCCCCTTGCTGCCTCTTTCTGATAAGAGACAGCGGAGGGGATAGGGGGGGAAATGACTAGTCTACTACTGTGTTGACTATCTGATAAACACCTGCTTATCGGATAGTCAACTACTTGTTCACATCCCTAGTCTGCATTTGTCCCAGGATACTATTTATACAGTAAGTAAAAAACTGACATTTTACTGTCTATAAAATAAGATCAGTTAACTAGGGGTGGGCTGTTAAATATGGGACCTGCAAAGAACAATATGAGGAAAGTAGATGACTGCATATACATCTCAAATTGTAGCAGGCCTGATTCAGCCAAAAATATTGAGAGTATTCTAGAATTTATTGTGAAGATGTCTCTCAGACAAGACCTTTAATAAACAAAGCTCTGTTCAATCTGCATCAATATTAAAAATATCATGACAGATGCCCCAGGACGAGTGCATGCAAATGAAGCGTCCTACACTTCAGTTTGTCAACGGGCTAGGCAGAGGTCAGAGTGATGTACAGCACCTTGCCCATTTCACTGTAGCCTCATCCCATTGGTTTATTTCATCCATCTGGCAGCGTTTTGTCACACCCTGACATGTGATTGATTGACGGCTGCGTGCCGGCGGAGCACATAGTACAACAGAGTCTGATTGCGGATTCATGGTTCAAGATGCTGCTTCAACACAGAAAAATCGAGGGGGGAAGGGGTGCCCTTGACCTGCCTTTCGCCTGATGCCACGCAGAGTGCTGGACAATAGGTGCCAACTTCCCTTCGCTTCATCAGAGGCAGCCGCAGTGGGAGACAGTCCGTGCAATGCCGCCGCGTGAGAGGCCTTGTTCACACGGGAACGGGCTGAGGGCCGGCACAGCCTGCTCCGCGCTGCACAAAACCGAGGCGCCTCCGCTCCAAATCGGCCGCGGGCAGCGCCGGGCAGGCGCGAGGGCTCATTGTCACGCTCGTCCCGCCCGCGCCACATGGCCCCGCTGAGGCGGCGAGTGCCGCGGCTGCCCCGCGCGGGCGGGCGGGCGGGAGCGAGGCTCAAGGCGGGGAAATGCTGAAAACGTCTCCCGCCCCCCCCCCCCGCCCCCGGATCCTCCGCGCCTGGGACGGGTCCTGCCGCGGCCTGCCCGGGCGATGGTCCCTACGCCGGGCCGCGGCTGGGCCTAGGCCCGGCCCTTCGCCACCCGGCGCCAGGCAGGGGAGCGGGGCGGGCGCCGGTCCCGCCCGCACTCACCGTTCGCCCGCTTCAGGGCATTCTCGGGCCGCTGGAAATACACCGGCATGATGGCGGCGGGGGCAGCGGCGTCTCCTCACAGGGCGGCGGCGGGCGGCTCCGTGCGCCCAGACAGGCAGCCTGCTGGGCCGGAAAGAGAGCGCGCCACGTGACCCACGCGCACCGACGTGTCCAGAAGCGGAAACCCCTCCTTCCCCCACGGGGAGGGAGAAGAGGGAGACGGGGGTGTAGAGATCCGTCCCGGCATGCAGCGCTGCGTTCGCCTAGTCGCCCGTGGTGGAAGGGTTAGCGACAGGCAGTAAGACCTTCCTTAGTTGTCGGTTCGAATCCTCTCTCCCCATGATAGTAATGTGAGACCTGCGATACCTGTAAGGGATAAGCCTGGCTGGGCGCTGGAAAGCGTGTGTGGCAGGAATTAAAGGTGCAGGACCTTGGAAAGGAATAATTCAGTGCGCATGTAAAGAGTTTCTTACCATAGACTCCTAGGGCTGGGAGAGCTCTCAAGTCAGCTAATTCAACCCTTCCCAAAGCAGCAGGACCAGCCCCCACTTAAAAAACTTCTAGAGATGGAGATTCCACCAGGTTAGGTGACCCAATCCAGTGCTTCACCAGCCTTCTAGGGAGATAGGCTTTCCTAATATCCAACCTAGACCTCCCCATTGTAACTTGAGACCCTTACTCTGCCATCTGTCACTACTGAGAGCATCCTCTCTGGAGCCTCCCTTCAGGAAGTTGAAGGCTGTTCTCAATTCCCCCTCTTCTCTTCTGAACACTAAATAAGCCCAAATCCCTCAGCCTCTCCTCATGGGTCATGTGCTCCAGACCCCTAATTATTTTGGTTGCCCTCTGCTGGACCCTCTCCAATGCATCCACATCCTTTCTATTGGGGGGGGGGGGCAGAATGGAATGCAATACTTCAGATGTGGCCTCACCAGTGCCGAATAAAAGTGAATAATCACTTCTCTAGATCTGCTGGCAATGCTCCTCCTAATGCACCCTAATGTGCCATTAGCCTTCTTGGCTACAAGGGCACAAAGTTGACTCGTATTCAGCTTCTCATCCACTGTTATCTCCAGGTCCTTTTGTGCTGCACTGCTGCTAAGCCACTCTGCCCCCACCCTGTGACAGTGCTTGGGATTCTTCTGTTCCAAGTGTGGGACTGTGCACTTGTCCTTGTTGAACCTCATCTGATTTCTTTTGGTCCAATCCCCTAATCTGTCTAGGTCACTCTGGACCCTATCTCTACCCTGTAACATATCTACCTCTCCCCCTAGCTTAGTGTCATCTGCCAACTTGCCAAGGGTGTTATCCATCCCCTCATCCAGGTCATTAACAAAGATGTTGAACAAAACCAGCCCTAGAACCCATCCTTGGGGCACTCCACTTGAAACTGACTACCAACCAGACATTGAGCTGTTGATCGCTGCCTGTTGGGCCCGACAATTTAGCCAATTTTCTATCCACCTTACAGTCCATTTTGCATATCAGATAGTTGACTAGTTGCTCACATCCCTACTACCAGCACTAGCATCCCTGAACATGAGCACATGTGATTTTACAGAATTATATAGAACATATAGTAAGGGGAAGACTAAGGTCTAAAATCTGGCAATTTATAGTGGCAACGAGACAATGTATTATTGTTTTATTTCAATGGAATTTTTACTTTATTAATAATTGTTGATTTCTTATGTTTTCTTGTTGTTTCAATATTGTGCAGCCACAAAAACACATATAAAGTCTCAAAACAATTACTGTGCAACCTGAATAATATATTTTAAATGGTGGTTTAATAATAGGGTGAGAGCCCAGAGGCATCTTGCACTCACTCCAATTGTTATTTTACCAGAAATAAATAGTTGTTTCTGTTAATAGCAGGAAGAGCAGGAGGAATTGAAACAGGCTGGGTGTGGAATGGAATGCTTCTGATAAGCATTGTGGCTGTACTGGAAATATTTTCTTTCCCTTTCTCCACCTTGTACCCACATGGTCAAGAAAGGATTAGATAGAACATAAGAATTGTCATTCTGCAGTCCATCTAGTCCAGTATCTTATCTCTGGCAATGGTCAGTAGTAGGTGGGTCAGAGGAAGGTGTAAGAACCCCATAATAGACAGGTGTGGAATAGGCTTCTATCTTATCTTCTATAGTTAGAGACTGACCTAAACCTTAAAGCTCCAAGTTTAATATTCCTTCCGTTTTTGTTATAATTAATTATAACTTCAGATATTCTTATTCATATCCAAACCTGCTCTGAATTTTTATAACAACTTCCTGCAGGTTGAGTTCTTCAGTCAAATTACATATCGTGTAAATAAACTATTTAATCAGTTTTGAATTTACCAGCTTTTAATTTCACTGAATGTCCCCTTGTTCCTGAAGTATGAAAAAGGGAGAACATTGATTCCCAATCTACTTCCTTTCATTATTTTATATACTTTTGTCATGCTCTCTGTTATGTGTGCCCTTTCTGAGGTAAACAATATCAATCTTTTTACTTTACTTTTATGAGAGTTTTAGTATGCTGCTGCTTTTTTTTTTTTTTTTTTTTTGAGATGCGGTGCTTAGCATTCCAGGAAAGTTCACACCACTGATTTGTATAAAGGCATTACAATATTCTTTGTATTATTCCCATTCCTTATGCTGTCTAACTTCCTGGTAGTTTTTTTTTTTACTGCAGTTGCATATTTAGCAGGCTCTACTGAGTCATACAGTGATGCCCAGGGTTCCCTTTCATGAACGGATACAGTTAATTTAGAATACAGTATGGTGTTAATATTTGTCCACTAGTGTGCATTACTTGGCATTAATTACACTGAGTTTAATTTGCCATTGCATTCCCCATTAATTTTCCTTCTTTAAGTCTCTCTGAAGTTCCTCACTGCCCTCTAAAAACAACAAGGAATCATGTGGCACCTTAAAGACTAATTGACTGATTTGGGCATAAGCTTTAATGGGCAAAGATACAAACTAACATGGCAACACCTTTGATACTTGTCACAGTATACAATGGTAGTCTGTGGTTCTGACTACCTTTTAATACTTTGTGGTATCTGCAAATTTTGCTACTTCATTTCTCACCCCCCCTTTCTAGATCATTAATAAACATATTAAACAAGAACTAGTATGGAACCCCAAAGTTCCTGATGAACACTACTAACCACTTGATCACACTCTTTGCTTTCTGTCTCCTAGTCAGTTTTTGCCTCTTGCCCTGTGACTGATGAATTCTTTAGCAGCTTCTAGTCAAGAACCTGTTTAAAGGCCTTTTGGAAGTCTAAATAAATTATGTCCACTGATTCTCTTTTAGCCACTACTTTATTGATATGTTCAAAGAACAGTGAGACACAATTATCCGTTTCTGGAACAGTCAAGAGAGGCACACAATCTAGTGAAGAGGTACTCAAAACAGAAGAAAATAGGTAGTCCCCAATCCTACTGCACGCAGACTTTGCAGGAGCATTGTATGTGTTTGTATAATGCCAAATACTCCTGACCCAGATTCTGTTTGTAGCCTCTGGATGTAACTGTAATAAAAGCAATTGATAATAAATAAGACTTCTAAGCAATGTAATGGTATTCTGTATAACAATGTGCATATAACTGTACCCAGCAATGATTCACAGGGTTAAATAATACACAGAGTTACAAAGTTAAACAGAAAAAGAGAAAAATTCAGTGACAGTCAAAAGTAAAAAAGATAGTTTTCAACTTTTACTTGAAAATAGATCGGAAAGGTAGTGAGATGGACAGAGCTGTTTCACTTGATCATAGAGAAGAAGCTTTAAGAACGTGAAATGCTGCCCCCACACATTCACACACACCAGAAGAGTAACTGAGGAAAGAAACCCCACCCTAAGTAAACATCAAAACACATTGACAGTTCACCGTTAAACATAAGTGGAGTTCTGGTGCAGCTCAGGGTGTGCAATAGAGCTGGGCAAAACTTTTTGATCATACAGTAAATTAGTTGAAATATGTAGTTTTGAACAATGTTAAGAATTATTTTTAAGAAAAGAAAAAAGTTCATTTTGAAATTTTTTAAATCAACCATTTTGACATTTTGCTTTTAAATGAAACATTTTATTTTGCAAATGTCCTTTCGGGCCAACATTTTATTCCAACATTTTGCTTCAAACCTCACTGTTTTGTTTTAAAACACTGTTTCAGAAGGACATGCGAAAAGTTGCAGTCAGCCTGCCTGAAATGCTTTCAGTTCTGCATTTTGGCAACTGGTGGGAAAAAAAATCCGTTTCACTTGGAAAATAACCGATTTTATTTGTTTATTCAGATTGTTCGCTTCAGCCATCAAACCGAAAAATCAATCATTCCGTGAGCCATAGTGGGGAATCACACAGGGAAGAAACCCCCCGGGGTGTAAGCAGGAAGGGGGGGGGGGGAACCCATCCAAAAGATCTAGGGGATGGAGAGGCCACGCAGAGGGAGTCAGGGACTCAGCCCCAGCGGCGAGGCCGAATGAACGGAGGACTGCCAGGAAAACGACCGGCGGGGTGGGGAGACCAGACCGCTCAGAGAGGGACCGGGTTGGGGGGAAGCCAGGCCCGCCGGAGGGGCCCGAGGAGTGGGGCGAAGCCAGGCTCGTCTTGCTGCTGCGGCAAACCCGGCGCCTGCCGCCTCCCGCTCCACTGGTGTCCCAAGGTTAAGCCCGGGGCAGCCGAGAGGCCGAGCCCGCGCCCTATGTGGGCCTGGGAGGCGGGGAAACAGCGGGGCCGGGCCCAGGGCCGAAGGCGGGGCCGAGGCAGCGGGCGGAGCCGGAGTGAGGCGGGGCCGGGCCTGGGCGCTCAGGCGGCAGCGGCAGCGGGGGATCCAGGAAGAGGGGGAGAAGGCCGGGCCTGGTGCGCTCTGGCTGGGCAGGGAGGCGGCCGGAAGATGGCAGAGCCGGAGATTCAGCAGCTGCTAGGCGTGGGGCTGATTGGTAAGGCGACACCCCTGTCCCCTTCGCCCCTTGCAGAGCCACCCCGGAGCAGCTCCGTGCTGCGGAGGGGCAGAGCCCAGACTCCAGCTCCTCTGCCCCTTCAATGGAGGGTGGGGCCCTTGTGCTGGTGGGAGCAGAAGGGCTGCCCCGCGCCCTGGCTTGAAAGTGGTTTCCAGCATATACAGACTTCACCGTTTGGTTCAGTGGCCCTCAGTGCCCAGAGCGGTGGGGGCAGCACCTGTCAAACAGTTCCCACGCTTTGAGGTGCACCTCTGACCGTTCTCCTTCACATGTGGGGGCTGTAAACCACGGGGGTGGGGGGGGGGGAACTGTTCCTCTTTTGTCGACTTCACGTATCTTTGGCATGGCTTTTGACACAGTTCGGCATGAAGTTCTCATAAGCAAATTGGGAAAATGTCTAGATGAAATGGCTATAAGTGCACAAGTGGTTGAAAGGTCACACTCAAAGAGTAATCAGTGGCTTGCTGATAAATTGAGAGAGTGTCTTTAGGGGTGCCCCCACAGGGGTTCGTCCTGGGTACAATACTATCGGATGTATTAAAACCCTTGGAGGAAGGGTTTTAAATTCAAAGTGACATTGACAAATTGGTCTTAGTTCAGCAGGATGAAATTAAATAAAGACAAGTTCAAAATAGTTCACTTAGGAAGGAAAAAATCAAATACACAACAGCAAACCATCTAGCTTGGGGTGGGCAATTTTTTTTGCCTGAGGGCCTTATCTCAGTACAGAAATTGTATGGTGGGTCATGAATGCTCACATAATTGGGAGTTGGGGTGTGGGATTGGGTGAGGGCTCTAGTTGGAGCAGACTCTGGAAAGGGGGCCAGAAATGAGGAGTTCAAGGTGCGAGAGGGGGCTTTGGAGTGGAACAGGGGGTTAAGATGCAGAAGGGGAATTAGGGCTGGGATGGGATTGGGATTCAATGGGAGGATGAGGGCTCTGGGGCTGAGGATGAGGGCCCTGAGGTACAAGAGGGGCTCTGGGGTGCAGGCTTTGGGAGTTGTCTACTTCAAGCAGCTCCAGGAAGCAGCAGCATATCCCCACTCCCATTCTGTTGCCTTGTCTATAGGTGCCACTCTAGTAGCTCCCATTGGCTGTAGTTCCCAGCCAGTGGGAGCTGGAGTTTGGGGCAGGGGTAGCATGCAAAGCCCCTGGCTGCCCCTGTTTCCAGGAGGTGTTCACAGCCAAGGCATGCGTGGAGTAGGGCAAGCAAGCTACCACCCCTAGCGTAGGTGGTAATGCTGCTGAAAAGACTCTGGGAGTTATAGTGGACCACAAACTCAATATGAGCCATCAATGTGATGTAGCTGGAAAAAAAGCTAATATGATTCTGAGATGTATTCATAGAAGTAGCGTACAATAGATGCAGGAGATAATTGTCCTCGTCTACTTAACACTGGAGTACTGTGCCCAATTCTGGGCAGCACAATTTAGGAAGTATGTGGACAAAATGGAAAAAGTCCAGAGGAGAGCAACACATGATGAAAGATGTAGAAAATCTGACGTACGAAGAAGGGTTGGAAAAACTAAAGGCATTTAGTCTTGAGAAAAAAACTGATAGACAACCTGATAACAGTCTTCCAATATGTTAAGGGCTATTATAAAAGACACACTGATCAATTGTTCTCCATGTTCACTAAAGGTAGCACAAGACGTAATGGTCTTAATATGGAGCAAGGGAGATTTAGGTTAGATATTAAGAAAATCATTCTAACTATAAGGGTAGTTAATTCCTGTAATAGGCTTCCAAGGAAGGTCATGGAGTCCCCATCATTGGACACATTTAAAAACAAGTTGTACAAACATCTATCAGATATAGTCTAAGTTCACTTGGCCCTACCACAGCTCAGGGGGCTGGACTTGATGACTTTTTGAGGTCCTTTCCTGCCAAATATATGATTCTATACTGAGGTGTAAACCCCAAAACTGCCCACAAAGTGTAACTAGCCACTGATAAAAATGGGACTAACAACATATCTTTGCCTTTCTGGGGTGTTGTTAGGATTGATTAACTAGTGGGAAAGAATCATATAAATGACCAAGTGTTGCTTGTTTTCATTATTTATGTCAGTTTATTTTAAAGCAGTGAGGAAAAGATTCCTGTAAAGACCCAGAGCCTGCCCTCTGATACAAGCCATTGGGAATATGCAGGGGGTATCTGAAGGCAACATTTGGCATGTGGTTAGTAGGGATGTTAAAAGTCATTTAATAAGGGAACCATGTAACTGCTAAAAATCTTAGCGGTTACATGTGCTGTGGGCTCTGTAGTATAAAGCTTAAATAAGCTTCATATTGCAAAGCCTGCAACAAAGCCTTCCCCAGAACAGGGTCACCAGCTGTCTCCCACAGAGTGGGACCAGCAGGAGCAGCCAGCTCAGCTGCCGGCTCCGCTCCTGGGGAGGAAGTTTTGCTGCCACAGTGAAGCCATCCGGGAGCAGGGCAGAGTTTAACCAATAACATTAACTGATAAGCATCATCTTATTGCTTAACTGGTTAATCGATTAAATTCTAACATCCCTAGTGGTTAGTATGGAATCTGGGAATGAAGTCTGTCTGAGTATTTATAATATAGCCCCTTTTGTAGCATATAGATGCCATATAATTATCAAATTTTATTGGCATACAAAGTGAAAGTATTGTTAATTAAGAACTATATTGATAATGTCGTAGTCCAAACAAGTCTGTTAGTTTAACAATGAACAATTAATACTTAAATGATTTTTACCACTTCAAAGCATTGTGACAGTTTGAATGATGGAGATTTTAAATGATGCAATTTAGGATTCTGAAAATACTTTGTTCACGCTTATTTTCAAGCAATTAAATAATTCCATTGGAGTCAGTTAAGTAAGTGTGCAGGAGCTGCATAACTGAGAATAGCACCTTTGAAAACAAAAATTCTTACTTTTCCACGTACTCAAAAGCCTCACCTGCCTGGGACTTTGCATGCCAGGAGTTAGCCAAGAGCAGACTTGTACAACAAAATGTTATAAATATGTGAAAATAAAAGTTAATAACAGAAGCACTCACAGAGAACTTTTAACAGTTGAGGCATAAGTGGGTAGTGCTGTAGTTAGTGTAAAAATGGGATGTTAAGCCAATTTCAGTAAACAGATCTGATTAACCAATCAATTTACTTCCTTGCTGCTGTTTGGCATTCTCACAGTGAACATCTTTCCACCATAGAAAAAGACACCAATGGAGATACTCTGTGGGTATGGTGTTATCCTTCCACAACAGCTGAAATGAGGGACCTATTGCTGAGAAAATGCTGCCTTACAGATGAAAATAAATTGCTTCACACCTTTGTATTTGGCCAATATAGAAGATCATGGTTCTATATCACAACAGTGGAAGTTCAAGATTCTTCAGTCTTGGAAAAGGTGGGACTAAATCACCAATAAAGAGATCTAAAGCAGTCGAATTCCATGCACATCCCATTATCCTGGCACAACCAAACCCTGACCTTGCTTTAAATTTTGATAAGAGGAAGCTGCATACCAAGTTCAGTGGTCCTAGCTCATACCATTTAGGAGGACTTCTTGAACAAACACTCACAGGTGGACAGCCAGACATTACTAAACTATATAGTAAGAAGAAGATTGGTATTCTGTGTGTATGCAAAACAAGTGTAATATACACTCCCCATTTGGCCTTTCTATGAACAACAAAAAAGGAAGTGGCTGGGTAAAAAGAAAGGGGGACATATGCAGCCCTTGAGTAAGTGGATGCAATTGCCTTTGATATCAATCGGATTGCATCAGTTTATACTTACGGGTGAATTTGGTTCCTGAAGCATTAAAGATATATTCTGTGGAGTGGCCATAAATTACAGTAACAATAAGGAGAACTCTTATTATTTATGTGAATCCTACATTTTTTTTCCCCTGCTTACAATTTGAAGTTAGACCCAAAAAGTAACTGACAAAGGTCATTGTGGGGAGAAAATTATTAAAGAAATGGAGAAGGATGAAAAGGAGAAAGTTGGGTGAATCATGGATTTTAATTTTAGGGGTGTTTTAATAGATGGTCTGTTATATGAGAACAGGAGAGCTACTCCAGGGCCAGGCAATGTAGAAGAAAGAAGTTATAAAGGAAGCTTTGAATTGTGAAAGGATAATAAGCTGATATTAGGTAAAAGAGAGAGAGGCAGAAACACTGTGCATATTCTTGTTTTATCTTACATCCTGTTTGTTTTTCAGCAGTTTTCATCACTGCATGATAGCCTTTGTAGAACTCCCCTTTATTTGTATATTTTTTTAGCAGTAAACACTCACTTTCTTATTATATCCCTCCCGTTTCTTTCCCCTCAGAGTGCAAGAGATTAATTTTGCGCACACAGAATGGCATCCCCAGTTGTATCACCATCTTATGCTGTGTCTCTAATAAGACCAATGGAAAGGGTTTGAGACAATTTGTTAGATATTATAAAAATGGGCACATAAATCGTTGGGACCCAGGCTATAAAATGAGTCTTTGAACAGCATAGTTATATCTCATTATTTATTTATAACAGGTTTTTCATTGATGCATTCTCAACGTTTCTGCTAAAGTATTTTAAATGCATTTTTGAAATATTACAGCTGTACTTTTATTTCGTCTGTACTCTGACATTCAGGTCCCTTAATAAATTGTTGTAAGACTAGTGGCATTGTGGCATTTCATGTTCGGTAATAATCAGTGGTGATTCTTCCTGTCTTTCTCTCATTCTCTCCACCTGAGAAGGCCCCCCCCATCCTCTTTCTGGTTCTGTTCTTCTCCTCTCTCTGCCATAGCTGCAGTGTGATGTTAGTAGGGTGGGGGAAGTCTGGTGTTTTGAGGGTTTTTTTTACTGTGTTAATATTTTGTTTCATTTTATCTGCTAAATATTGATAGTTCTGATTCAGTGAAAGTGGGTCAGTTCAGAAGCCATTTGTGATGTCTTTTTTTACTGAATATAAATGAGATTTGCAACTGTGTCAGTCTCCTGGTACTGTAATATCTTGTGTGATAGTTGTATTACATTTAGTAATATAAGAATTACATGAATTAAAGTGGAGATATATAATACATTAACCTACATGTTTTTGTGTATTTTGTACAGGTGACTCACTTTTCTATTGTTCTGACTGCCAAAGATTTTAATCCGGAGAAATATGCAGCCTTCACTAGGATATTGTGTAGGTCTGTATAAAAGCTGTATGTAGTGTGAATGTTTAAATACTTAGGCCTTGCTAATTTGGAAAATTGAACTATATATGTTTTCTGGAATTCCAGATATTGCAGTTCTAAGTATATGCTTATTTAGAACTGTCTATTTTGTGCCATGTGATAAAATTAAGAACATAATGAATGTTCAACATAGTTAACCATACAAATAAAATTAGTTATTTTCACAGCTTTTTTTTTTTCAAGAACATAATTTAAAAATGTAACAAACACTGAAAGAGTCTCTATGATCTTTCTTTTTCATAGCTGCATAAACTATTTAGGTTGATTGTGACTTGTTTGCTTTTTTTGTTTGTGGACCTTTCTAAACTTGACTTATAAACTGAGTCTTTCTAAATTATCAGAAAATTATAACTGAATTTAAAAAATAAACGTGACAACTCTGTAGGGAAACTAAAATGGAAAATGGCAATTTACAACTATCTGCAACACTATATTTGAAATAATCTGTTTGAAGCTTTAAGTACGGTGTTCCTACATCTGAATTCCGTTCTTTCCCCTGGGCAACTTAGTTAAAACTCAGAGGAAGAGAGATGATTAGCAAATGGATATTAAGAGAGCGGAGAGTTTCTTTTTTCCATGTATAGGGGACAGACCGAGAGTTCTTGTGTTTGTCCATGTACAGCAGATTTCCTGTCAGCCATTTTTTGCTAATTTTTTTTATAATCATGAAGATATGATCACGATTAGTAAAAAAAAAAAGACAAGATTTGTGCGCATGCTATAAAAGGCTTTTTATTCTCGTATTTAAAACTAACATCAATCATGGGTCTTAAAATCATAATCTTTACAAATCAGTGTCTTGGTGGTACCATGACCTTTTCATATGTTCGTACCATCACAGACAAAAACTAAATATTTTATCTTTTTTCATGCAGAATCTACTTGAAGTACGGGAGTCCAGTTAAAATGATGGAGAGTTATATTGCAGTTCTTACAAAGGGGATCTGCCAGAGTGAAGAAAATGGATCTTTTCTCAGCAAAGACTTTGATGCGCGAAAAGCTTACCTCGCAGGTTCAATCAAAGGTTAAAAACAAATCTATAGTCAACTGATTATATATATATCTTTTTTTAAATATGAAACCCACAATGCCATTCTGCAGTCATATAAAATAGATTTTTATATCAAGTCCCAAATTCTGTTCAGATAAGAAACAGGTCATATTTGTTAATTTATATTCTGAGTATAGTGATATCTGGTGACTAATCAACAAGTTTTAAAGAAATATTGCCATATACTTTTGATACCATAACATCTTTCTTTCTTGTTCCATAGATACAGTGTCTCAGTTTGGCATGGAAACAGTTATTCTATTCACTGCACTGATGTTAAAGAAAAGAATTGTTGTATATCACCCTAGAATAGAAGTCATCCAGGAGTTTACCAGGTATAGCACACACCTATAAATAAAAATGCATTAAGTCCTGGTTCTGAAAAGTATCCATATTCAGGAAAGCACTGATGTAAATGCTTAAAATTAAACATATTCTTACGTTCCATTGGTTTCATAGTATGTGCTTAAGTGCTTTGATGAATGGGGGCCTTAAAAATAAAATGAATATGCTAAGTCACTGATTAATACAAGAAAAAATACTTAGTTTCAAATCCTAACTTAATTTCTTTAGGACTCTGCCTGCTTTAGTGTGGCATCGACAGGACTGGTCAATTCTTCATTCATATGTTCACCTACATGATGATGAACTGGAAGCATTAAAGACCTGCACAGGTAGTGATAATAACTTATCAGTCAAAACCTTGTTCATAACGTTAATTTCATTTGCATTGGAGCAACAACTTTTAATAATACTGTCATGAAAAGTCTGTTGCTATTTCCATAATAAATTCATTTTGAGGATTTTTAATTCTTTAAATCTGTCATAGAAGTTAAACTATATATTTTTTTCTTTTAAAAAAAGTATTTTTCATTTTAAATTACAGATTAGATAAATAGTTTTATTGGTGGTTCCATCCAGATGGATTGTCTTTCCCTTCCCCCAAGGTGCTATAAATGATTTTCTTTAGTTATTTAGGAGATAGAGCTAATCCTTAGAGAGTATGAGAATGTAATTCATAACCAAATATTACAAACTGTGAAATAGTTATTACCAAATCATCTTTTGCTAATCTTCCTGTGGCCTCTAAGTGGAAATGGTCACACAAAGTGAAACAAAGAATTAATCTTTCATCTGCTACAAGCTGCTCAGCTATTTGTAGACTACAATTGGGAAAATACAGTGAAGCCCAACCATGGGGGAATGGTTTAAAAAAAGTGTGGGAGATTGTTGGTACAGAAAAATTAATACCAGTTCTGTATCCAGCAAAACAGACAGGACAAAGAGATATGTAGATATTTAGTTACTTCTGTTCAGTACTCAAATTAGATTGTCCTAATCTGTTCACACCTGTTCAATTTTTTTGAATAGCAACATTTGATACACATATTTAAGATATTTCTTTACAGAGATTTCACTCAATTTAATAAAATCACTAACAACGTCATAGGTGTTGTAATGATGCTCACTCTATAATATAGTAACACCCTGTTAAGTAGGCTTGATTCCTGTATAATATCTCTTTAAACAAAAGGTAATTGTAATGATTGTTTTATTTCTGATATTTACATGGCAAGGATTTTTAAACTTATTAATTTCCTAAATAAATCTCTTAATAGAAAGGAGGTAAGGAACTGAGCTTGATTCCTTTAGATGTTGATTTGGGTCAGATAGTGCATTCAATGTTTCATGCTGTTATAGGAGGGGTTGATAACCTGCTTTCCACTCAAATAAGATTATCTTCAAAGTATATACATTGTTAATGATTAAGTTTTCTCTTTTTTAACTACAAAATAGCAACTTAGGGTATTTCATTTATATTAATAAGAAGCAATTCACTTTAAAAGGCTGAACTGTTATTTTGAGTGTGCTCTACTGTGTTAGTTGGTGATTGTGTATTCTACTCACAAATTGACTTCATAAGCTGTAAGAGTCTGATTTGTGACTTCTATTGAGTGTAGATGTTATGTAAAACATCAACAGACCCGTAAGCTTCTACCCTCTCCCCTCCCAAACTGGACACAACAGAGTGAACAAAGAACTTAGTGGTATTCTTAACACTGAATTTCCTCACTTGATCATCTGAAAGAGATGATTTTTATAGTTAAGAAGTATATTTAATGTTTGACTGTTTTACCACTAATGTATACCTCAGGTCATTAAACCACACTTCCACAGAAAACAGCTGCTATAATGGAGGCATTTGGAGATGAACCTAGTTGTCACGTGGAACATAGTCTGAATTAATACTGCCACAACCATCATATTCCTGTCACAAATACCAACTCAGGGCAACTGAATGGAGTCTCTTAGTCTATAGAACTTTCATGTATTTCACCTTTGGAAAGTGAACACACAGCCATTTTTTTGGACTCTTCTGAGTTGTAAGAAAGCTTTGAAACTGAAAACATAATAGAGTAGTTTGGTTCTTAATTTCAATTTCCATAAGTAAAAAAAAATACCCAGGTGCCTAATCAAATACCCAAAGAAGTTTTAACTCAATGGGTGCTGGATCAAGTCCTTAATTTTAAAACAGATTTTACTTTATACTACATCTCTTTTTTCATGTTTAAATCAGAACTTGTCTTGGTAAATCTCTACCACCTAGGTTACATCGCTGGATTTATAGACTCCAAAGTGAGCAATAGACCGGATCTATATGATGTGTATGTGAATTTGGCAGACAGTGAAATTACCATTTCCCAGCAAGCGAAAGGTTGGTTGTCACACTTGTTTTTGTTTTCTTGGGGGGGTGGGGTGTATTTGTTTTGTAAATCTGTGAACATAGAGTCAGGTTCATTAAAATCTTGGTCTTGTTTCTAGGTTAGGTGAGCGAGAGTAATTATTTTAGAGCTCTCTCACCTGGGAGCCTGGAAGGTCTTTGGTGAATCTGGGCCATAATGTCATCGTGTATAAATGCCTAAGTAATTAAATTAGAGAAGGGTGGTCTGTCTATAATACCTAAGTCTTAATTAAAAACATGTGACTGAGACATTTCACATTTTCATAAAGTTACATTCTAAATCATGGATTGGTTGTGGATCCAGCCTAAGACTAAGTCTTTATAAATATCTCTTCCCATTTTCATACCCACTGAACTTTGGGTTGTGTATCACCTCTCAATGATCAAGAGGAAACGCTGCTTGTAAAACTCAGTGCATAGAGGATAAAATCTTTAGAGCAGGACAAAATCTTTATTTGGTTTTATTGATAATACACACATTAATTCCTTCATGGGTGAACAACAGATACAGTTCATGAGGACTACTCATAATTCGGCTTGCCATCAGTTTACCAGATGACAGTTTGTCTCTTAAATACGTGCACATTTTGCCACTAAAAATTCATAACAATCCTTTAAAATATTTATAAGCTCTTATTTTTAAAGTATAAAGAAAAAAGCCTGATCTTGGTGAATCTTGATTTATCTTTACTTTATAGTTAGTTGTATAAAAACTTAATCATACTTTATGGACTAGTAGTATACTTATCTGTAACACTGCTGTAGGATCTAAAATATTTTCTTGTCTAATTGTACCTCTGCATATTAATTTTATCCCAGCAAGAGCAATAAAGGCGATGTGATGGGAATACATGAAAATATGACAAAGTTCATTTTTTTTAAAAAGTTCTTATAGGCAGTCCTATTCTTCTTCTTCCTACATAAATATTTTCAGGAAGTTCCAATAAAGAGAGCATATGAGTAAAAGTGAGAGGTGCCATTGTTACATGTCCTACTACTACTGTACTTGGATGAAGGGTGCTATATTTGCAAAATATTATCTTTTAGATGGGTTAGATGATCAGAATGAATTCATTACACATTTTCTCTATCCCAAGATGCAATGACTATGGGAAAATTGCACAAAGATATTGGTCAACTCATTGTTCAGTCTGCAGAAGATCCAGATAAATCAGATAGTCAGGTCATTAAGGTTAGTCCTTTTATGTTTAAATTTCTTCTTTCATTAACATTTTATTTAAAAAAGAAAGAACAAAATGGACTGTCAGGTCCTGTATCTCCGAAAGTCCGTTTATCTTTTGCAATTTCTAGTTTATAAATATTATTATACATTAAAGTCCGTAAAATAGTTCTGCTATGATCACCGGGTTATGATAGCATGCAAATAAAGTAACTAAAACAGTGTGTTGGCACTTCATGTTGCTGAAGAAATTTCAGACATTCCTTTGAATACATGTAACTTGCATTAAAATAAAGTATGTTTACAATGGTTTAAGGTTTTATTATCAGCTATTTGTTTCACTTATAGTATAACTTGTTGACAAAATTCATAGCTAACAGTTTAATCCCTGAAATATGCTTTTTCAGTTTTAAGATTGGGCTACAATATACTGTGTCTTTACCCTTGTTCCTACAGCAGTAGCATCTGTTAACGATTGCACAATTGCATTGTGGTAATAATTTTGAAATATAGATTATAGACCGGGGTGGGCAATAATTTTTGAAGAGGGGGCTACTTCACACATTTTAAAAGTAACTGGAAAGGGTGGGGCCTCAGGTGGAAGGGGCGGGGCCGAGAGCTACCTTAGCGGGAGCTTGGCTTGGCCTGGGGTCCCTCCCTCCAACTTCTGACCAATGGAAGGGACCTGGAGCAGAAGGGAAGGTGCTGGGGGCTATCCTCCTCCCACAGTTGTCTGGGGTGGAAGCTTAGAATTCACATAACACAGCTCGCAGCTCCTGGCCTCCGCTGCTAACTTGTTGCCTGGCAGCCACAAGCCCTTTGAACAGAAGCAACTGAAAGGGCTTGTGCCTCCCAGGCAACAGGCCAGTGGGACCGAGAGCTTTGAGCCCTTTCAATTGCTTCTGTTTAAAGGATTTGCGCCTGCCGGGTGGCTGTCAGGCAATGCAGCCACCCAGGAGGCACGAGCCTTTTAAACAGAAGCAGTTGAAAGAGCTTGCGCTTCTCCAGCTCCCTAGCAATGCACTAGAGGCGCCGGGGAGCTGTGAGCCCTTTTAACTGTTTCTATTTAAAGGGTTCTTGTGTTCCCCCCCGGCTGCCAAGCAACACGTTGCCTGACCGGTGCGGGAAAGGCACGAGCCCTTTAAATAGAAGCAGTTAAAAGGGCTCACATGTCTCTGGCTCCCAGGCAGTATGCTAGGGGATGGGACCTGGAACTGCTTCGTGGGCCGGATCAAAGCGCTAAGCTAGCCAGATCCAGCCCACTGAGAGGCTTTTGCCCACCCCTGTTATAGACCTTGTGAAATGCAGAGTACTCCCAGCTACTGTAGAATTAAATGTTCAGCCTCTCACATGATCAGATCTGAGGAAAGAATCTTCCAAATTTATCATAGTTGACAGATTAATGCATTCTGACACGTTATTTCCACTGCATAGTTTTTGTATTAGTGTCTTATTTAACATTAATACCTCTGTATAATTTTCCTAGTGCTGTATTCATGCTTGCATATTTATCTATTCTTATTTGAAGGATATTTCACTGAAGACAAAAGAAATTTTGACTAATCTGGCATCATTTACTGAAGTGTCTGATGATGGTGAGAAACCAACACTTAACTTTGAAGCTCTAAAACAAAAGCGATATCCACCAGCTACAGAAAACTTTCTTTATCATCTAGCAGCTGCTGAACAAATGCTTAAGATCTGACTTCGTTGATAAACTTCAGTGTTGTGGACCAATATGAAATTATTCCCTTTACTATAAAATTAGAACTATCTACTACTTATATAAAAAAATAAAAGTAGCAAAGAAAATGTTACATTTTCAATTATGTAATGCAAAATGCAGACATTTCACATGGAACATGCAGCTAGCTGCACATGTGGAAGTATTTCTAGTCTTTTTACTTTTCCTTGACTCCGACTTTATATACACAAGGACAGATACTCAAAAACATGTGAGTTGGGCACCTGACTCTTGTTTGTGCCTTTGACATCTTCCCCCTTACTCTTGGAGTACTATAACATTTTAAAACTGGACATACTAGTATAAACAAATTGAAATCAGACACATCGACAATAATATTGAAAACTGGATATGGTTAGAGCAATAAAAATGTACCTATTTGTTTTGTTGCATAGCCATAAAGTGACAGTTTTTCATTAAGCAGTCTGAAACTAACTTTGCTTTGTAATCTTCTGGGAAGAACTTAAAGTCTTTGTAAGGAAACCTACTTTCTGAGCCAAACATCCAATGTTTCTGCAGAAATGTCCTCGAAACCAGTCAAAAAGATTCTGCAGTAGCACTTTTGTTATTAAAAAACTGGATCTCTTTTTCCTGGCCTTTGCACAGATGGTCATAGCATGTGGTTTTACATAGAGATTTTATACTTATGATCAACAATTTAGTAATCCATATTTATACTATTAAAAATTGAATGTTTGGTATCCTGAAGCTGTTAGAACTCGTAATTATGTACAAGCAATATTAATTTGAGAATGTTTTTTGTTCATGTATTGTAAATTAAGGAAAACTATTTTAGAATATGGATGAGGAATTAGGTATCTATATATAAAATAGCTACTTACTGCAGTTAGTCTGAGAGAATTATTGCTATAATCCCCTATTTTCAGGGGTGTATAATCCTACTTCAGAAATTTACTTGACAGAAACTTTGCAGTTAATCTAGACTCAGAAGCATTTTTTAAATGAATGATACATCAATTGTGTTTTGCATATCAGCGCTCTTAACTTTTTTTCATTTGTATAACTTAACGGGTATTTTTAATGGTCCAGATAAGTTTAAAGGTCATACAGAAAGAAATGCAATCAGGGCCTGATCCTTAAATCCATTGAACTTAGTCTTTCCATTGAGTTCAACATGCTTTTGATAAGGTCTTGAGCATCTCTAGAGATTTTGTCTGTGGGTTTCTCAAAAAGAAAAATGCAAGCTTTATTACAACATGAAATAACATGCATAGTTTAGAATAACTCACAAAAAAGCAGAGTTCTCATTTGCCAACTAAATATTTGATATTATTTTCTTATGTTCTTAAGAGACTCTTTAGTTGCACATTTCCTTATTGTCTCAGACTTTTCATTCTAATGTTTTTATGTGAAAACAAATGAAACTTAATTTTGCACTTCAAAAATGTATACACGTAGTAACGTTATGCCTATAAAAATGATGATCTTATTTTTTCCTGAACCCCCTGCTTTGTGTATTTCATGTAAATTGTGCATGGATGGTCATGGTCATCATAAGTCAAAGGCTTCCATTCTTAAATTACAATAAAAAATAGAAATATTTAGTAACAGAGTAACTTAAAACATTATATTTCAACCACACTGTCTAATTTAAAAAATAATTGTGTTGTGTGGGGTTTTTTTTTAAACATTGTACCATAAGGTGATATAAGCAAACTCTTGTAGTAGATGGGAGACAGAATTTAAATGGAAGGTGTGAATCCCCTCCAGGCCCCCGGGGATACACTTGTTCTGGGAGAAGAAAATTGGGCCATTGAACTTATGTAATAGTTCATGACATACAGTACTACCTTTATTCCATACAAAATAAAACAGAACTGATGTAGTTTGTTTTGCTAACTTTCAAAGGGACAGATTGTAATGTCCTCATTAAAATTTAACTTAGTTTACTGACTTCTGGAGACAGAAAAAGTATGTTCCTTTACCGGTATGTTTCTTCCTAATGTTTGTTTATACCTACACAAGGGTTAAACGGAGAGTTTGAGTGTAACTGGTAAAATCAGCAACTCTTGTTAACAAAATGTTGTTCTGCACTGAGCAGTGACAGTATGAGATTCCAGGTTAGTTCTGAGATCCACAGTGAATATGTTAAGCCCACCATAGCCATTTTTGCAACTGTCAGCCATGCAAACTCAATAGATGGATCCAAAAGTAAAGCTGTATCCTTTTTTTTTAAACTCTTGCATCATTCTTAGTAGTAAGATTCTGTTGGTTAAATTCTGAGTTACGCCTTTTCTTCCCTATTGCTTTCTAGGATTGGGTAAGAGAGGAGTGTATGTGGCCCTGCCGTTAAACTAAATGGTGATGTTGATAACCAACTCAGAAGAGAAACCAACTTCCTCTCCCAGTGGCATTGGCTTTGCAGTGTTAGCAAGAGTTTTAAGTAGAAAAAATGTATGTATATAGTTTGACCAGATTCAGATATGCACTGAGAGCATATTAAGTTACATGGTACCTTTGTATAGCTACTGTGAGCACAGAACAGCATTTTAAAGTACATACTGTTACTAGAGTCCAGGTCTATATACATTTTATACAGATGTAACTTTCAGTTAGGGATGTAATATTTTTTAAACCAAAAAGTTACATTGATATGTCTCCTAGTCTGGACAAAGTTATGCCAGTATAAAAGTGTTTATGCCATGGTAGTTTATTCCTGTATGGGAAAAGGAATACTGAAATAACTGCATCCACGAGAGGGCTGTACCACTTTAACTACCCCAATATAGTAGAGGCGGTACCACATCTATGGGTAGGTCTAGACTACAAGCCTCTTTTGAAAGAGGCTTTTTCGAAAAAGCCTCTTTTGAAAGAGCATCTAGAGTACAGCCAGTACTTTCGAAAAAGCGACCTGCTTTTTCGAAAGAGACCACCCAGGGAGTCTGGATGCTCATTTGAAAAAGCACAGTTTGCATTACATAGCGCCTTTTTTCGAAAAAGGCGTTCTTTGTAAAATGAGGTTTTCCACAGTCGAAAAAACTGCTGCGTTTTCAATTTACTTTTGAAAGAATGTGGCAGCAATCTAGACGCAGGGGACGTTTTTTCAAAAAAAGGCCACTTTTTTTGAAAAAACCCTATAGTCTAGACACACCCTATGTGTATAAGGCCTTAGTCGCTGTAGAGGTAAATCTTAGCTTGAGATATGAGTTAACTGCATATACAAAAAACTGCATTAAAAACATTAAGGGGTGCAAAGTCAAGCACTTCTAAGTTAGGAAAAGTCATAATTAAGATCACCTATACAACATTAATTCAGTCCCCCTTGTTTGTATGCTGTATGTATGATCCTATCTTTACAAGACATGCTTGCTGCCCCCTTCCTGGACCCTTTTTATTCAATGCACAGTATTTAAGTAACAGCTGTTGAATACTTTATTTTCTCCTTGTTGTTCAGTGAGAGACCCCCTTGCTTTACTGCACACTATCCAAACCCTGCTCAAAGAATTAATTTCCTCATAGGCTTTTCTGTGGTACCTAATATTGTAATATTTGAGTTTCACAATATGTATTTATTTTTATAACACCCATCTGGGGTGAGGGGGTATTATCCCAGTTTAAAGATTGGGGGCTAAAGGAAGATTAAGGTCAAAATATTCACTAAATTTGGATGCCTAATTAGAGATGCTTGGCCTGGGTTTTCAGAGTACTTTGGTTAAATAGCACTTTATAGATTCAAAGTGCTCTTTGTCTTCAGCTGCAGGTGGGAGTGCTCGGCCCTTGTATAAATCAGAACCCAGGATATCAAGTTGGACACCCAGAAAATGAGCAATGCAGAATTAGTAAATACCTGAGACAAGTCTGAGAATAACATGATTAGCATCATATAGGAACTCCGGCAAAGGCTGGGATAGAATCCAGCTCTCCAGGGTAGAAGCGTTCAACAGCCTTAACCATGAAACTGTTCTTTTGTCTTCCTGTAATCTCGTGCCTTATCTATTTACATACCTTTCATCCTAGTGTCCTACACTATCCCCAGAGCAGGTTCAGAGTATGCACTTGATGAGGCATACAAAAAAAAAGTTTGTGATCAGGTATGTGCCCAAGAAGACTGAATTCACTTTGCACATGCCAACCTTGTACTGGCATTTTCTAATTTAGGAGTGTTTGACTTGACATCTTTAAATGTTTGTGTGTACAATTTCATAGGCTTTTAGAAAAAGCAATCTAAAACAATTTCTATACTCTAACATCATATTGACATCCCCATGGTTCGTTAGGGTTGCAACCTTTAATTCATTGCACAGTTCTCTGCCATTTGACTAACAAAGCAAAGGATCCTGCCTGTGGACCAGAACTAGAGGGGGAATGGGACACTGCTGCTAGAGGATTTCACAGAAGTTTGCTGACAGCGAAAGAATGAGACTCAGAAATCTTGGATTCCAATCCAAGTACCAGAGGGATGTGTGTCCTAGTGGACCCAGATTCTTCTGCCCATTTATTCTCAAGTACAACCCCTTTTGCCCCATCCCTTCCCACCTGTGCTGTAATCTGTGCTGTCTCCCCCCCCAGCAACTTCTGACAGTCTCATCTATCCATTCCCAGTCTCCACTGCTTGCTTCTCATCACAAACTGCTGGATTCTGAGCCCTTCCCCCCCCCCCCCCCCATATCAGTTTCAATGCTCAAACCCCTCTCATTCTGGCCTCCAATCATACCTGCTTTCCTGGACTCTCAATCTCCCCATCTAGTCTCAATGTGTGTCTCTGTCCCATACCTTGTTACAGTCCTTTATTGTGCCAGGTCTCAATTTTTCCACCTACATCTCAGTTCCTCATCAGATCTGTCGCCCTTCCCATCATCATCTTCCATCACCTCATTGGTTCTCACTATCTCCTTGCTTCTCTGGCTGCTCATCTAATCTCAATTTCCTCCACTCACCAACTGGCTCTGAGTTTCCCACACCGTATCTATCCATAATTAATTAACTATGAATCTCTTAGACTTCTTGCTCAGTTTATCACAGTCACTCTTCCCAGTTAATTTAATCCCAATCTCCCCACCCAACTCCTAGTCAATTTGCTGTCCTACCAATCTCCAGTTCTACTCCCCACCCCCAAACACACACACAAAAGCAGGTCTGTCTCTTCCCAGCCACTGGGAGCTGTGTTGGCAGTGCCTACACGTGAAGGGACTGCAGGGACATGCTGGCCCCTGCTTCCCCCAGCTCCCATGGGCCAGGAACAGAGAACCACAGCCACTGGGAGCTGCAAGGGGTGGTGCCTGCAGACAGTCAACATCAGCAAAATGTCTCTCAGCCTGCAATCAGATTACCCTGATGGTCCACATGTAGCCCATGGACTTCCCACCACTGGTCTAGATCAGTGTTTCTCAACCTTTTTTTGCTCATAGCCCCCTTCTGAGCCTCATTCATCATACGCCTGGCAGGTAAGTTTGGGTGGCCCCCTCAGAAACTTACTGTGGCCCCCTAGAAGTAAAGCGTGGCCCTCTGGGGAGCCATATGGCCCATGTTGAGAACCACTGGTCTAGATGATCAAAGTGGTCCCATCCAGCCTTGGAATTTATGAATCTGGGTTTGTTTCAATCTTGTCCATTATAGCACTTCTGCTTTGCTTTCTAAATTGTTCACACTAGCCTTTACTGTGGCTATTAACCATTGTAAAAAAAGAGTATATTCTGTTAATAACAACAGGTGTTACACAGGTGCGTCAAGAACATATCTAAGGCCCTTCTGTGTTTACCTTCAGTATATTGCTAGTACAGGAATAATGATGAAACAACCCTTTTATAAACAGTCACATCAGTGAACCGTCACCTGAATCCATGCAGTACATTTTTTGCAGCCACTGCTGTGACAGAAGGACTTTATTTTTCTCCCTATTACTAGTTGGGTTTTTACAGTATATTTCTTTGGAAAACTATATATTACCACAGCCAGAATACATCTGTAGGAGCAGCAAAAGCTCTACTGCAACTTTAAATATAAACAGGCAAGAGGAAATATAAAATTGATTATGGAAAATGTGGCAATATTAAGTGATGGTCAGGGTACTGTAATACGATTAAATAGACATTCCTTTAGCTTCCTAGTTTACAGTTTTGCTAACATGCCACAAATTCTGAAAAAATAGCTGTTTTCCTACCAGCTGCTTTTGTGCCTTCCTCTGTTCTGGGCCTCTGCTTTCCTGTAAGGAAGAATTGTAAGAACTTCATGGTGGCTATACAGTAAGCGAAAATGAGAACCTTCCCATTTAAAATGGCAGGGGTCTGCCATACACCTCTTTCAGAGGTGTCAGCAAAGACAGGGCCGAAGGCGCTAATGTGAGAGAGGTATTTTCTTCAGACTAGATCTGTGAAATCCATTATTAAATAATTGATAAGATGTAGGTATTATCACCTGAAGCCTGTGTAGCCTCACACTTTGTACAGCTGCTTCAGTAATGGAGTTAGAGGGCCCCTTGCTAACCATGATTCTGCTGTGTTCCATTTCCCATACAGCTCCATAACTACCTCCCAGCTGGATACTCTGCCACAGTTATTTGGTGGCATGCTGTAACTATTCGCCTTACACACCATGAAAGATTGGTATGTTTCTCCTCACCATTCTGGGTTACATGGAGGAACAGAGAATAAGAAATAATAAACAAGGTTAGGGATTAACCCATACCTTCCCCACACGTGGTCAGCATACTTCCCCGTCTCCTTATAGAAACTCCTGCATATTGGAGGAGCTACTTGCTCTGGCACCCTTTTTCTCCCTAGTGTAGATACACCTGCTGAAGTTGTCTGAAGCAATAATAAAGCAAGAAATAGGCCTTCATTCTCTTCTCTGCAGAAGTTTTCACAGGCAAGCTAATTTGGATAAATACAGTCACTCTGTAGAAAGAAGAATTTATTTCTAACCCTTCTTAACATAGGATCAGAAAACCATGGTTGCTGCCTTCTTCAGGTTTGACGCAAAGCCCACTGAAGTCAAGGAAAAAGACTTCCTTTGATTTGAGGGGCCTTTGAATCAGGCCTCAAAACTTTCATCTGAAGAGTGAAGGGAAGTTCATGAGGTTCATTCTGTAGTTTGTTTCTGGACACTCTCTCTCTGAACATCTTCCCAATTAAGTTAAAGCAACGTTGTGTTACCATCAGGGTTGCACTGTTTTTAAGTCATTTCATTAACCAGTAAATCCAACCTGACTTCCACAAGTCACTCATTTTTTTATCCCTTGATCAAGTCTATTGACTTCTATTTTTAGAAAGGGAATGGGAGAGACATAATCTTGCTGTTATTGTACATCCTGGGCTCAAAGTCACCTCCCCAGATGGAAATATTAATACAACTTTGCTACTTGAATCACTAAGTGTGAAGAAGCATTAAAAGCTTTTCATGAAAGGAGAACACCTCCCTTCCTTAGCTGAATTTTATCCTTTTACCAGTCATCTTCCCTGTGTAGCATCTCAAAAGAACGAACAATGGGAAAATAAAGCTTTTTCTTATAATTAATGTGCAGTTATAGGTTTTAATAAGTAGGGAATCTACCACATTGCTATGGGAGGAAGTACAGAATCATGGATGTTTCTGATGGGTATAGCAATACAATATTTTTCTCTTTCTGGAGTTAATCACATCTAAAGTATAGACATTATTAAGTTGCGTTCACACACTGGATTGTATGGGGGAATCTTGCAGTTGGCTTAGATTAGTCTGCCCGTTTAAAAACATCCTGTTCCAAGCCCAGTCCAAAGACCTGCCCTCACATCACCGATGACTTCATTATTCAAAATGCACTAGACACATTACTTTAGGTTTGAAGCTTTGTATGGACCTAGAAATTCAATGTGAACAAAAGCACACTTCTAATAAGTTAAAGCCATTCCCTAAACCCCCCTGTTGTAAAAAAGCTCAGTTTCTTCCGTGGATGACAAAATCTCTGTTTCAAGGTCATCTCGATTTATCTGAAACAAACAAGAGGATTAGATTTAGGACACCAAGTGGCACTAGTGACATAACAGATGCCAAGTAAAACTATATCTACACCAAACTTTACATAACTTAAAACATGTAATAAAACTGAATTAAAAACAAGACTGACTGAGGTGTGGGTTTTGGCTGCTGGGTTGTTGTGGGGTTTTTTTAAATTATCTTCCCCCCAAATATAAAGAAATGCTTTATCTAGCCCACAGTGTAATCTCTAACTTTGAGTATCAGGCAGTTGCCATTTGATATAATTTGGGTGGCTTTTATACTATAACTGGTAACTTCCACTACTTGGTGAACAAATCATAAAGTGGAAAAAAAAGAACAAGCCACTTATATTTTCATCAAATGGCTTCAGAAATTCCATCAACCTAACTCTACCTTTGTCACTGTAAAAGATATAACAGGATACACTAGACGTTTAACATTAGCAAGGGACTACTCCCAGATCTGTGCTATCCCATGTGATGGTTTTCTGGATGAGTTCTTTGAACATGGGTGCTGAGGGACAGAACATGATCTTGGAAGGAATCCCAGACTCCTTTCTCTGTTCAGGGCATAAGAATGGAGTTCCAAGGTACTTAACTGGAACTCCCATTCATGGACTTCTGGAAGTCTAGTTTCTAAGGTTGCTGGGACTAGTTAGGAGTCTAGCAAGGCATGATGGGAGGAAAGTAAAGTACTGATTTAAACATCTCCCTTTGTGTGGAACAGGGGAAACTTTGAGAGTTATAAGGAAGAGAATATAATCTATCCCCTGGTTTGCTTATTTGATATACTGGCTTTCAGTTTGAGGAAAAAAGAACTGTCATGATAGCATTCCAGAGGACCCTTGCTAATTTGAGGACTGGAATTAAAAAGTAAACAACCCTAGGAGGGAAGTTTTGATCACAAAGAACTCTAGGGATACAGCTACATTGCTTGCTTCAGCCTATTGTGGTGTATTGAAAAGACTAATTTGAATGATGTACATAAAATAACTACTCTCACCATACATTAATTGTTCACTGAATCTGGGCCTCCCTGAATCTAGCAAGCAACATCACAATTTAAAACCAGTGATTCATTTTGAGTACTGTAGTCATTTTAATCCTGCTGATTATCACCACCTCATCTTAAGGTTTTGAGACTAGACATATGGTCGATGTTCCATCTAGCAATCAGTCTTAGAAGGTTATCTAGAAAACAGGAAGAACAGAGTTTGGATAAATCGACTTACCTTTCCCAACTGTGGGAATACGCTAAATGAAACTGGTAGCATCATGCCCAATACTAAAAAAGTCAGAATCATTCTCATTGCAGGCAATGCTTGCGGATTTCTGACTAAGTAGTGTGTGCTGTCAAAAGAGTTGGGAACATGAATTATTGTTCAAAGCAAACCTGACATGCTTAACTGTTAAACCAGAACAGCTAGTGAAACAAATGACATTAAATACTATTTTTACAGGGGAAAAATTAAAGCTATCGTGCAGTAGTAAGTGAAATAATTTTACATTCCTTGCTGGATGTTTTCTTTATTATGTAACTTAGGTTCTTGCTCTTCCCTTGCTCCCTACCATATGCATATAGTTGTCTTTAGCACTATTTTGGGTGAGATCCTGCATTCATGTCCATCAATGGACAATAGTGGGACTAGGGATGTAACATTATAAACCATTTAAACTGTTAACCAATAAACATGAGTTCATTGGTAACAATAATGGTTACAGGCTGGCCCCGCTTCTGTGGCGCCTCCTGCTCTCTGGGCTCTGTGATATAAGCTTTATACTCCTGGCCCAACTACCAGAGAGCCAGCTGCCGCTCCGTGCTGTGGGCTCTGATACAGCTTTATACTGCAGCTTATACTGATAAGCTTTATACTGCAAAGCCAGCAGTTACACGGTTACGTGCTGCCAAGATTTTCAGCAGTTACATGATTACCTAATTAACTGCTCTTTAACGTCCCTAAGTGGGACATAAGCAGCAAAAACCAGAAAGTACAATTATGGATTTAAAACGTCTCAGTCCTTTAATTCAGATTTGTTTTTCTTTGATCATTTTATCTATTTCTGTTCTATTTAGCCAGTATTTGGAAGCATGATCCTTTCACACTGTACATAGTTATTAAACAGCCACTTCCCCCGGCTCCCCTTGTCTGAAAACGGCAAACTGGAGACAATAGGAGCCACGAGGCTCCGTAGCTATGGACCCTTTAGGTGAACAAAGCAGCAAGGGCCTGCTCGGGGCTTTCCCAACACAGGCTGCATCAGAAACACTGATAAGCAGATTAGCACCTAGGAACCCCAGCAAAGGATTTTTATTGTGTAAGTTCTCAGTTCAATGAAATCACTTCCTTGGCATTGTCTATACACAAGCATACACTGTAGCAATACAAGTAAAACTCAAAAAGAAAAAGAAAAAGCAAGCAAGCAAAGAATAGTTAAGGATTCTAATGCCCTTCCCAGTGGGATAGAAAGCAGCTTGGTATTTATGCTTTTGAGGAATCATTAAAAACTAACAACTTGCTATGTACATGCTGAAATCTTCATAGCAACATGATATAATAATGTATAATATTTTTAGGACATGGTCAAAAACACAACAGCCCTTCCTAGACAGAAGCATCTTAAATGAAGAAATGTGTAAATGTGTGTTTACCTCAATTTACATGTCGGTAGTAAAGAGGGTCCTTGAGAAAGCAGCGAGAGGAGATGGCAGCAGACAGACCAAATTAGCAAACACAGATGAGAAGAAAGAGCATGGAGCCTCCTTCATCATCAGACCATGTCACCTTCTTTACTGTTTGAATAAACTTTGCTTTGCATGGCAACCCTTGGAAGAACCCACTTCAAAAGTTAACTGGTCTATAAAAGAAAGGGGCAGAAAACCCCAACTGATCTCTCTTCTCTTCACCTAAGATGACAAAGGAACCAGTCCTAGGACTTTACGGGGGCAGAGGGAAGATGACGACAGAGGGGCAGAAGAGATCCTGTCCTGAGAATTTGGTCAGCCAAATTGCTGGGAATATGTTGTGACTAGTAAAGATTTTACCTTGAGCCAACTCCAACTGGTCAAGTTTTAGGCATTAGGAAGTGTTTTATCTTTAATTTCTCTTGTAGCCACTTCTGACTTTTACCCTGGACATCTGAATTCACTTAAAATCCTATCTTCTTTTGTTAATAAAATGTATTGATTAATCTAAACCAATCCAGTGTAGTGTTTAAACTGAACTGCTTGGGACTCCAGCTATGCAACAAACTGTTTAATATTGACCCTTTACAGGGGCCACAGCCCCTTAATAACTGAACTGTAAAGGAGAGGGCTGGGCAGTGCAGAACTAGGGATGTTAAAATTGGATTAATCAACTAATCGAATAGTCATGCCCCAGCAGGGGCGCTTGGGCATTTCAAATACTGAAACGTCGCATGGAGCCTGAGAACAGCGGGGACTCTGACTCTGAGTCACCTGCTGGTCCCAGTCTCCCTGTGGCACTTCTGCTTTGAAATGTACAAGAGCCCCAGCGGGGAGCCCTGTACATTTCGAAGGTGGAACGCCACTGCTGTGTCCCTGCCCCCTCCCATGGAGGTGGAGGGAACTGGCTTTTAAGCCAGCTCCCCCCCACCCCAACATCTCCGCCTCTGATAGAAGCACCAAGGGCGGGGGGAACAACTAGTTGACTAGCGTGTTGACTATCTGAAAAGCTTTTGTCGGATAGTCGACTAGTCACTTACATGCCTATGCAGAACACCTGTTTTGGGGAAAATTTGGGACTGGGCGTTTGTTGGGGTCATGTTGCAAACAGTAACCAACGCTGGTGGAAGCCAGACTGTGAGTAGCACGTTGCTGACAGGCCCCAGGGGGTCAGAATTAGTGAACCAGCCTTACAACTACAAAAAGACTCAGGGTGTGATTTATAAGTTGGTTGTGAGTGGTCCATGTTTGGAGCTGAAACAGCAAAAGCATTGAGAGGCACCCAAGCTTGAGAGCAGGCAATAACAGAACCCTTCACTAGTCTGGACTACACCCAAGAACTTGACAGCTACACACCTCAGGAGTAGTGCCTCTTACCGTTTTATGAAGTATAAAAGAGAATCCGGAATAAGTATTGCTGTCCCAAACAAGGCTGCTCTTGATAAAGCTGTTTCTCGTACTGCCTAAGAAAAATGTGATTCAAGTTAGAGCTACCTGCACTCATGCAGCTTTGCTTTTAGTCTTGGTAACTTCTTATTTGTATTACCAGTCATGGGCCTTATTCCCATTTTCCTACGTGCTATACCACACTAAGATTTCATGCAATAGTTATGTGCAGGCTCAAAATGTTTGGCAGGATTTCTTTTTCTAAAAGGGAAACTAAACTATTGAGTATACCACTTGTAGGTTGTGTGTTATCTCAGAAAGGGGAGGTTCCCATTGATATGACTCACTTGACATGGCAATTATTTTACAATTAGTTCAGCCTTGCATAGGTAGCCTGACTTTTAAAAGATACTGAGTTTTACCTGCTCCATGGACTCCAAGTGACCCATCTCCCCCTGCATCTCCACCCCATATGCAGCCTTCTTCCCCCTTTTGTGGCCGTTTGCACAACGAGGGTTAGGACGACGGAAGGAATGCCTGTGCTCGTGCCACTGTGGCTGGCCATAGCATTGGGTACATTGGGATCGACGGGGGCCTCTATCCCCTGTAAATCTGTCCAGAGCTGGTTTGAAGGAATTTGTCCAAGTTTACAGAACAGATCAGTGGCTAAGCTTGGATTAGAACAGGGATATTTCTGGTTCCAATACAGTCAATTCACTTTATTCTCAATATTAAGTCCAGCTTTTCAATGGGAGAGAAAACAAGCCAGTATAAACACCTCTAGTTTGCCTACCTTCATCCCAGCTTTTTGTGACACTCCGATGACACTGCCATTCTTGTCCATCACTTCGATTCCATCCTCATACTCAACTCCTCGGGGAATCATCACATTAAATGCACTCAGGCCGGCTGCAAAAGTAAAAAGGTTTTGGCTTGGTTAGTTTTTCCAAAGTTGTTTTGCTTTGATTAGATTTTACCAACTCAATATTAGGACATTTATAATTAATGCACTTTTAAAAATTCCAGGGATGAATCTCGTGAGTTGTACTTTGGATTAACCCATGAAGAGACCAACCCCTGAAAATCCATCATAGGTTTTGCATCATTGCAGGAGGAGTAACAGTTAATCCGAACTAAGGACTTAGTTCGGATAAACTTCTGACTGCCGCGTGTAGCCGCGGGCAGCCAGTTCGAACTAAGGGGATTTAAAAATGGCGCCCGCCCAGGAACATGCAAATGAAGCCCGGGATATTTAAATCCCGGGCTTCATTTGCAAGTTTGAATGCCTACATTAGTTCGAACTAGGGGGCTAGTGTAGACATACCCAAAGTGCTTTACAAAAGGTGATCAGTATCATTATCCCCATTTTACAGATGGGCAACTGAGGCGCAGGGAGGGGGAGTGACTTGCCTGAGGTCAACCAGCAAACGAATGACAAGAGAGAGTAATTGAATCTAGATATCCCAAGTACCAGCCTGCTGCACTAAGCTGCCCACTGCTCAGCAACAGGATCAAAAGAACCCAATCAGGTACTTCACTCCACAGTTGCATGCCTCAAATAATGTGCTTCAATGCTTTAATTCAGAGCACTCCCACTCACCTGGGACACAACCCAAGAATATTTCACTTTCTTCTGAACTAGCATTGTCCATGGTCTTAAAATGTCCAGTGTCACGTCAGTCACTGAAAAAAGTTTCGCAACCCTAGGCTAACAATACAAGGGAATACAGACTAGGAAGAGTGGAGAGTCCAGTGGGTTTCCTGCCTCAGCTGTCATAACATAACTCTTAACAAGAATAAGCTGTAAATCAGGGCTCTCAAATTCACGCCTGTGGGCCAGTCCCAGCTGGAGTGATTGTGCAATCCAGTGCAGGACGCCTTGTAGGCTGGGAGGGGGCCTGTCCATTACTGGCCCCCAAGCACTGCCTCTTCCTGCCATCACCACGCCCTCTTCCCCCCATCACACCCCATCCCCAGAGCACACAGCTTTTGGGATCACCAGGGGGAGCAGCAACTGTGTCCCCTCTGCTACCTGCAGTGGCAGAAACTGCAGAGGAAGTAGAGTGAGTGCACCTCCCCAGTGCATTCTGCTTCTCCCGGGGCTCCTGCTCCTTCCCCCTCAGGCAGTCCAACTGGCCTGTGGGTCACAAGTTTTAGACTGCTATTCTAAACTCTGTAGGTGACTGAAGAGCTGTGAACAGCAGCATGGTCCGGACATATCAGGGAAATCCAGTCGATCTAGCCCTTTTTGAAATGTTAGGTTTATCTTTTCATGCAGTTTTTGCCAGGCTGTTCAGTAAAGCTGTCAGCACAATACCTAGCCCTTTTCAAAGACTAGAACCAACAGTCGCCAATTACCCTCAACATTCCTATCACTAAGGAAGTTTCCAGATGGGGGCACATAGTTCTAAGTGACTAGTCCAAGGGAGGGGAGTCACTGCCAGAACCTGAAGTAGGTTTAGACTCTCAGTATTTTCCTTTCTCTTCCAACAAAAGCGGGCTTCTAAGCAGATCCAAAGAACACATATGGGAAGCCACAGCCTTACTACATTCCATGTAACAGACAAAAAAGGGCTGCAACTTCCTTTTAATGGCAATAGGAAACAACATGCCAGTAAAGAGCGCAACTTTCAGCCATTAAATTACAAGCCAAGTTCACCCCTAGTGAAATTTCACTCATCTCAATGGAATCACACCAGTGATAAATTTAGCCTGACAGCTTCACAAAGTTGACAAGAAACACTCTTTCCACGACAGTAACTGCAGGGATAACATCTTTACTGACAAACGGGTCGCATATTGGAGAAAAAGCTATGGCACATCCATGCATAGGAAATCATGCGAATACTCCAGGATTTTATGACAGTTTATATCCTGGTTTGGTTCTATGTAAAAATATAAACATTCTAAAGGAAGATCGATGGCAGCACATGGTTTGTAACAGATACAAGACCAAATCCACAGCGATTTATTTGTAATTTATTTTTACTCACCAACCAGTGGAATGGGCAAAATTCTTCTGTAGAACATTTTCACAGTAGGACTATTCAGTCCATATCGTCTCATGGCAAAGTTAGGGAATGTCTAAGAAATTTAGAAGAAACGCAATAAAATATGCTGTTAATAATTAAACCAATCATGAAAGTTAGGCCACAGATTGGAAAAGGAAAACTTTGTGGCTTTGTATTTTAAATGCTACTGATAAAATTAGCCCGTTAAAAAAATATCTGGTGTTAAGGCAATCAAATTTTCTCTAAAAGCTGTTTTTTTTGTGATTACACGTTTTACAGAAAAAAAATGGGAAAATGAAAGCTTTATCAGATAAAATGGTATTTAATAATAACTGTATGGTGGACAGTATTCTGTACTACTCAGTATCAGCACATGTACTACAAAAATGTCAACTGTGAAATTAACAGTTATTAAAAAAAGTTCTGAGTGGGAATACTAATATTTGTTCAGTCTGTTTAGATATTTATGAAATATCCAGTCTTTATGGTAACTAGCTGTGGAAAATAAAATAAAAAGCATCTAAGTTTATTTAGCAATAAAAGTCATGCCACAAACATGTAGTTTTGCCAATTACAGCGTAACACAGGTTGAACCGCTGTAGTCCGACACTTTTGGGACTTGACCGACCAGAGAATATGTCGGATTACGGGAGGTCAATATTCTCTAGAAGCATTACCAACACTTCCACTGTTTACTGGGCTCTTAGAAGACATTTAGGGGTAAATTAGAGCTAAATAATAGCACAGAACACTGAGAACCAAGACTGGTGGTTGTAAACAAACTTTATGGGACTGCAGGAAACTTAGTCATATCCATGATAAGTGGACATCCGGCTAACTAATATCATGCCGGACCATAGATGTTGCCAGACCAGAGCGTACCAGATTAGAGAGGTTCAGCCTGTACAATCAATGCAGCTATATTTCTTGTGTGCTTGAATTCAGCGGGGACTGAACAGTACTAGTCTGAAATCCTCATACATTTAAAACGTTGAATCCAATTAACAGATTAAGGCCAAACCCCCAAAACTGAACATTCCCAAAGTTCGTAGCTTCAGATCCAAACTTCTACCAGACTTGGGGCATTTAAACTGAGTCAGTTATAGAGGTAGATGTGAGCTAAGAACTTGGATCTAGAACCTAAATGGTAATATTTCATGATGACCTGCTAAATTAGTTTATGTTTTAGCAGAAGCAAAATTCATTCTGTGGTTTCTTCTCTACTTTCTAGACTAAAAAACAGAGAATGATAAAAAAAGAATTTAATACTGTCAAGAAAAAACTACTAAATTCTAACCTCAGCAGAAAATGAGTCAGTAGCAAAGGTAGAGGTTTGCAACAGAGGTACTGGGATAAAACTAGCAAGATAACTTGGAGCTCTAGAAGAACTGACTTGGAGGGTACTAGGCCTTGTGACAATCCCATTACTAGTCCCCCAAGCAAAAGTATCAGAAAGTAATTACTGAGATCATGCAAATACGTACTCCCACACACGCTGCATAAAAAACGGCTCCTGTGCACAAAAGGAGTTGCTTTTGTGGCAATGAAATGTCCTAAAAATCAGAACACATACACTGTGTAAGTTCAGTGTCATCAGCTCATGTTCAAAGCAGCAATCAGGCAACTAAAAATAATAAATTTTTAAAACCCTACATACTTCAGCTTTAGCTGTAGCATTTCCATTTGCTATGGTGAATCCAGCAGTGTATGTGTAAAACAGGAACTGCAGAAAAGGAAAATGTAAACAACAGTGTATTTTTGGATCATGTGTAACACTTGTAACTGCAGAATGAAAATGGTTGTTACCTGCCAAATAAACATTTGCTTTGCTTCTCTGTGTGGCAGTAAACTAGTAAAAAGCTAAGAGGAAAAAACAAGGGAAAGTTAGTTTCAATGAATCCAGGGACCTATGGACAGTTGTGGCTAATTTAAGTGTGAAGGAGACCAATTTATTATTATTATTTACAATGGCACCAAAGGCCTCAAGCAAGCGAGCTGGGTCATTAGGAGAGCTGATATGCAAACACACTAGTTGTTTCTTGCTGGGGACGTTCCCCCTTTCACTCTTAGAGACCTAACAAGCCCTATATCATAGAATCATAGAACCATAGAGCTGAAAGAGACCTCAGGAGGTCATCAAGTCCAGCCCACTGCTCTAGGCAGGACCAATCCCAACTAGATCAACCCAGTCAGGGCTTTGTCAAGCCGAGACTTAAATACCTCTAGGGATGGAGACTCCACTACTTCCCTAGGTAACCCATTCCAGTGTTTCACCACTCTCCTAGTGAAATAGTTTTTCCTAATATCCAACCCGGACCTCTCCCACCACAATTTAAGACCATTGCTCCTTGTTCTGCCATCCGTCACTACTGAGAACAGCCTCTCTCCATCCTCTTTGGAACCTCCCTTCAGGAAGTTGAAGGCTGCTATCAAATCCCCCCTCACTCTTCGCTTCTGCAGACTAAACAGACCCAACTCCCTCAGCCTCTCTTCATAGGTCGTATGCTCCAGCCCCCTAATCATTTTGGTTGCCCTCTGCTGGACCCTCTCCAATGAGTCCACATCCTTTTTGTAGTGGGGGGCCCAGAACTGGACACAATACTCCAGATGTGGCCTCACCAGAGCCGAATAAAGGGGCATAATGACATCTCTGGATCTGCTGGCAATGCTCCTCTTAATGCAACCTAATATGCCATTAGCCTTCTTGGCTACAAGGGCACACTGTTGACTCATATCCAGCTTCTCATCCACTGTAACCCCCAGGTCCTTTTCTGCAGAACTACTACTTAGCTGGTTGGTCCCCAGCCTGTAACAATATCCCTTCCATTTCGCTGTGCATATTTACTTCCCCATTTACTAGAAAAGAGAAATACAATCAGACAAACAATGGGTACGAGACGAGCTGGGTGAAATACTCTGACATCAGCAATAACAAACACCTTCACAGCTGGGGGGTACAAAGAGAAACAAATGCAGTAATATAGAAATATTAGATACAAAGAAGAACATAATTATGAGTCAGATACTCAGTCTTCATTAGCGGGTAAAGCAGGGGTGGGCAAAAGGGCCTCCGCGGGCTGGATCCGGCCCACTAAGCAAGTGGATCCGGTCCGCGGAGGCCCTGCTGCTCCCCTGCCCTCAGGCCAATTAGGGTCTGGGGAGCACACGAAGCCTCCTCCTGCCCTGCCAGGAGCACATGGTGCTTTGAAGCGCCGCGCACTGCTCGCAGGACCAGCCGGGGGGGGGCTGCGTGAAGCGTGGGGGCGGGGGAGCTGCGTGAAGCTTCCTTTGCCCTGCCCCGGCCCTGCAAGTAGCCTGTGGCACTTCTAAGTGCCACATGCTCCTTGCAGGGCAGGAGGAGGCTTCCCGTGCTCCCCTGCCCCCAAGCCCTAATTGGCCTGGGGGTGCGTGCTAAACCCCTTCCAGGACATGGGTGCCTAGTGGGAAGGGGTGGCAAAAGGGCTCCCCCACCAATCATGGTCTGGGGGTGATGTAGCCCCACCCCCTTCCCATTTAGGCCCCGCCCCTTCTGGGGCTACTTCAAAAATGTTTGAAGTGGCCCCTGGGCAAAAATTATTGCCCACCCCTCGGGTAAAGCCTAGTCTGATCCCAGGCCTGATCCTTAAAGTTAAGGATTTACTTTTTGATGGCCACAGTTTTAGATTTATAGACCAAATTCAGCTGCAGCATAAAGGGACCCAGTTTATTTATCCTGGATCCAATCTGTCACAGCTCTCAGCTACGGACTCTTTGGCTCAAGCAGTCAGAAGTGATGCTTTCAGTTCTGGAGATGCCTAGATCACTCCATGATGCCAACCAAGATGCAGCAGTTATTAAACGAATGGAGTCCAAATCCACAGAAGGGGATGTATAATACACACTTCATTTAATACCCAGAACTTGACAATGAGGAGCGGTACTTGCTTATGCCAAAGATTAATCTAGCCCTATTTTTTGAAGAATACTAAGGTACATATTCAAGAGAAATCTTTCCTTCAGTTTCACTGTTGCTTTTAAATGCAATACCTATGCTGACCAGACATTTTGATAATACAGGTTAGACCTCCCTGATCCGACACCCTCAGGACCTGACTGGTTCCAGATGAGGGATTTAGCCAGACTAGGGGAGGTCATTTTTGGACACCTGCCGCTGGCCCCCTTGATGCAGCTGCTGGCCTCCCAGCTGGCTCCCCACGCTGCCCTGCCAACCCACTGGGCAGCCATTGCTGCCATGGCTCTGCTGGACAGCCCAGCACAGTGGCTGCAGGCAACCGTATGCATTGTGTGCTGGGGCTCTGGACAGTTGTGCATGCCACCGCGGCTCCCAGCCGTGTGCCAGGTCTCCCAGCCCCGCCGTCAGCTCCCTGCGGGAAGCCCACTGCCCTACTGGCCCTGCAGGGCTCCTTACTTACTGCTGGCCCTCCACCGGGACCCTCTGGTCCTGCAACATCCACATCGGACCACCGTTGTTGCCAGACCAGAGAATCCCGGTTAAGAGAGTTTCAACCTGTATCACAGATTGTACAATAATCTGGACATTTAGCTCAATAACTTAACACTAGGGATGTAATAGTGTAGCCAGTTAAACAATTAACCGATAAGCGGATGCTTATCGGTTCATGTTATTGGCTATGCACACTCTCCTGCCCCCCTGGGGCCCTGCATTTACAGTATTTTGGGAGCTGGTGCACAAGGACGCTGGCTCAGTCCCAGCATGCGCTAGGTCCAATAGTGGCAGGGGTAGGTGTCCGGCTCTGCAGCAGGGGTAGGTATCAGACCTGGCGTGCGCTGGAACTGAGCCAGCATGCTTCTGCACGGGCTCTCAAGCTCTTTTAAATGCAGAGCTGCTTATCGGTTAATCGTGTATCCAACAAAAAAATTTGTCGGCTACACTATTATTGAATTACACACTTCTAACACCCCTACTTAACATGTGGACTCTTCCATTAAAGCTCCCCAAATTGTGACATCTGTATCAAGTACATAAACTCTGGGGCATTATTACAATAATTATTTTCCATCCATGTGTTTTTTTTATTAGTACCCTGCAATTTATGTACCAAGCAGCAGAGTGTGAGGCTTTCTGTGCCTTTCTCTAAATCCAATTCAGCTGTTCTGGGTAAATAAAGTCAGGCGTTGTTCTAACTGCCTCATGAATTTCAACAGACGACTTCTGAATGATTGACTTTCAAGTGTGAAAAACATTCTAGAAAGTTTGAAAAGCAAAGTGAGCAGTGGTTTGAGGTGTCTCAATTTTTGGATGTCCAACTCACCATCTAGCATCCAGAAACTGAGACATCTAAAATGACTCATCACTTCTGAAAATGTATATAATTATAAATACACACACTGATCCATTGCAATCTTCCATCATTACTCACCAGTGGAGTGACTATGGGGAGGAAAGCTAAAAGAAGAAACAACATTTTTAGTAAATCAACTTGTGGGGCTAGGTAGTTGGCTTGGGGATGAGGGGAAAGGAAACATGTACGACTAGTGCAAAAGAAAGCATCATGGTCTGTGGCTTGAATCCTGACCTTTGTCTCTCATTCCCCAACTAGGAGGCATCACCAAGGGCTTGTATTCACTTACTGGGAGATCAAAGCTGCAGAGATCAGCAAGAGTCTAGTAAGGACTGACTAAATCAACCGCTGATCGTGCCCCTGTCGACTTTGGTACTCCACTGGGTCACAAGGAGTAAGGGAAGTCAACGGGACAGTTTCTCCCATCAACCTCCCGCAGTGGGGATGCTGCAGAAATTCAACCTAAGGTATGATGACTCCAGCTATGTTATTTATGTATCTTAGGTCGACTTTCTCAAAAGCCTTTTTGAAAGTATATTTGTGCCTCATCCAGACTCTGCACAATCCTGGTTTACTATTTCATTACCCCCAACCAAATTCTACCCACAGAACTGACCCCAGCTAGTCTGGAATAAAGCAAGGTGTGTCAGATCAAAGCTCTGTGGATTAAGTAAAAGTCCAGTGCACCACAATACATTGAGAGATTTGGGCACTGTTCACATAGTGCCAAAAAATATTGACTGGTCAGTATATTTCCCCCTAGGGAGTCTGAGTTCAGACAGTGCTCTGAGTAGATGAACTATGTGAAAGATGTATACAAATACATTTTCTTTAAGAAACTACAGGAATAGTTTTCAACTGGTAAGATAAATATAACCAACATAAGTAACAGTGAACTCGTTTTTCTGTAGCTAAATGGGGCCCCCCCATCTGTTTCAGTCATTGGAAACCGGTTCTATTACAGCAACTGACCTGGTGGTCTAAACACAGAAGGAATTATCTCGCCAGTACCAGGTTGCACAGAGGACTTAAAGAAAAAGGAAAGAAAGTTAGGACATCTCTCTCAGCCTAAATGAAAAATATGAGCAAATTCCAACATCTTTTATAAACTCACCAGACTTAGTATCCAGGCTTGTTTTACCTAAATGATTAAAAAATAAGGTTAGAAATGGCATTTAAGAAGAGTTTTATTGGCTAATATCTTACTTCTAACTTTATTTGTATCATCTTTCTGTAACGATAACTGACATGCATAGCATGTCACACACACATCCACTTAATTATATTATCCCTAAAACTCCCCCTAATTTCTACTGAATATAATATTTCATTTACTTTGTCTTGACATGTTGGGCATTGTCATCTAACAGGATTAGAACACAGAAAACTATCAGGTCAGAGAGTGAGTGCAAATGGCAAAGGAATTTTAGGACATAATGCAACCAGCTCTTAACATGGCTTAAAGTCTAGATACATGAGCCCTTCCAAAAAGGCCCAGGAAAGTCTCTTTAATTACAAATGGTCATGACTTAATTTTACATCTGATCCCAAAGACAGCTCCTCTAGCAACACAGCACTTACCTAACACCATGCTGGGACAGTAAGGAACCAAAGGGAGAATTCCACCTAGTGATTCAATAGTTCAGTACAGATTGTACCTCCCTAAACCAGGACTCCCTGGTCTGGCAACATCCGTGGTCCAGCATGGACCACGGATGTTCCTGGACCACAGAGCCCAGGAACAGGGAGGGCTGGCAGCCGGGGCAGGAGCACAGTATGGTGTGTGTACGGGGGGAGGAGGGGAGAACAGCGGGGAGCTCCAGACCCAGCAGCAGCCAGGAAGCTCTGGCCTGAGCCATGGATCTCTGTCCCCAGCCCTCCAGCCCAGCCCTGGCTGTGGAGCTCTGGCCGTGGTACTCTGCCCTGGCAGCAGCGCGACCGCTGGGATCTAGACAACCCCAGGGAGCTGGGGCAGCATTGGGGAACAGGCTGGAGCCCTAACCCGGTGGTGACACAGACCAGGAGGGGAGGATCTTTCCTTGTCCAGCAAATCCCCTTGTTCGGGTTCAGTCAGGTGCTTAAGGTGCCGGACCAGCGAGGTCCAACCTGCACTACGGGAAAACAGTACTACAGAAAACAGGATTATCTGAGGAGGTTTTCCATCCAAATATTGACCAAGCCTGCCACTGCTTTGTTTATGGGATCTGACAGACAGACCAAGCTGGAATAGTTGCTGTTCACCTGCAGCCCATGTGACAATGAAGCACTGATGATTTAAAATAATTTTAAAAAATTACAGACAGGAATGTACAGAGTATGCCTGAGTTGCGAGAGAGAGCATAAGTATCATGTTATCAGAGGACTGAGTCCTGTGAGTCTTTTGCAGTTTTTAAGAGAACTGATCTAATAAGATTGATAAATGAATGATAATTCTAGGCTCCAGTTCCATCCTCCAAGAAAGTAACGTCAGCAGCTACCCTACATTTTTTTTTCTACCAGCTTATAAAAGAGACTGAAAATCTGAGTGCTAATGCATGTTTCTGAAGGGTTTTTTTGCCTTATATATATCTCAGGGTCTCTGAGTACTTTATAGTATTGCTTAAGGAAATCAAAGGCTACATACTTCATGAATGAAACAGCTATTATGACTGTATTAAAAAAGCAAGTACTCAAATAGACACACAGTCAGGTATAGCTCTTAAACAAATCATTAGCAGCCAGCAAACAGCTAGGGATGTTAAAATGCAATTATTTTACTAATTGAGTAGTTGATAAAAATTCTAGCAATTACTCGATTAGCTAATAGAGGCAGTCAGTCGGCTCAATACCGGCTTACGCCGGGACCAAACTCCGCTGCGGCTCTGCAATTTAAACGGCAGTAGGAGCTGAGCAGCTTTCCCCCCAGCTCCTATTGCGTTTTCAATGACAGAGCCGCAGCGAGGTTTGGTCCCAGACCTGGCGCGAGCTGGGACTGAGCTGGCTGCCGTCCCAGCCAACAGCAGCCCCTTTCCACGGGGGGGGTCCCAGTGGGGAGTTGGGAACCCCTGTGAACAGAGGCTGTTGCCAGAGCAGCCTCCCCTGCCACTTCCCACTCACTCTGCTGCCTCTGCAGCAAAAGGGGGGAGGGAGGGAGGTGGCTGGCAGTACTGTGGAGACGGTGTTGGGGGGAAACGGGCTTTTAAGCCAGTTCCCCCCAGCACCAGCTCCTAGGGTTGCCAGGTGTCCGGTTTTGAACTGGACAGTCCAGTATTTGTGCTCTCTGTTCGGGAAACAAATTGAAAAAATATAAATGAGAAAATAAAAATGTCCGGTATTTTCTAAATAAGATGTAATGTAGATTGTAACGTAATGTCAAGTGTGTCCAGTATTTTTGCTGAAACCATCTGGCAACCCTACCGGCTCCTGCTCCCCCTCCCCTTGCTGTCTCTAATATAGAGGCAGCAAGAGGGAAGTGGGAAAATACGAGTAGTTGACTCGACTACCTGACAAGCCTGGGCTTATTGGGTAGTCAACTACTCACTTACATCCCTACAAACAGCCTGTGCAAATTAATCACAGTAGAACCTCAGAGTTATAGACACCTTGGGAATGTAGGTTGTTCATACCTCTAAACAAAACATTATGATTGCACTTTTGAAAATTTGCAAGTGAACCTTGACTTAATATCACTTTAATTCTTTACTATGCAGAAGAAAAATGCTGCTTTTAACCATCTTAATTTAAATGAAGCAAGAACAGAAATGTTTCTTTACTTTTGTAAATTTTTTTAACCTTTCCTTTTTTTCTTTTTTTTTTTGGTAGTTTACATTTAAATGCACTACTACTCTCTATTTGCTTTTTGTTTTGTGTGTGTGTCTGCTGCTGCTTTCTTCTGCTTTTCCAGTTCCAAAGGAGGTGTGTGGCTGATCAGTTTTTAACTCTAGTTTCCATAACTCTGAGATTCTACTGTTAGAGCAACTAGTAGCCAAAATCTGTGCGGTCGGGCATAATTTGTATCAACATGCATGTAAAAATGCCAAAAAGTGCTAAGAACTTAAAAACAGGGTAGTAACAGGTTGTGATTCCTGGTGATGATTGAACCGGGTAATATTCTAAATAAAAAGAGCTCAAACCATGCTTGTAGCTGTTTCCATTGATTCACACAAACTCAGGCATTTTAGGCTGTAGAGTGACACACAAAGTGACATTCCTATAATTTTATTATATTTATTGCATCTAGGAAGTCATTTTAGAAGTCTAGCAAGAAGGACCCTCTTCATTTATCACTCATGAAAAACCCTCCAAGCCCCAAGAGCTAAATAAGGCTGCTAAAAGTCAAATGGGATGTATACAAACATATATTTAAATGGTTTACTAGAGGATAAGTATCAGATACCTGTTTGTTCTGTAAAGGTTCTTGAAGAGTTTGAGGATTGGTTTGTAAGAGTAATCTGGAGTCTTCTATGTCATTCTAAAACAAAAAAAACAAACAAACCCAGAAATAAAGATAATAAAGATCAGTCATTCTTTTCCAATACATTCCTCCCCATCCCCGCTCTTCCATCCAAAACTTTTTGTTGCACCAGCCCTGTTGTGCTGGCCTGGTGCTTGTGAAAACAAAATTAGAATGTCATGCTCATTAGGAACGTTAGATATCATTTAATTTTAAAATTGTGTAACCACACCAAATCTTACACAATTATTTGACGGTCCCTGGGGATGGGGGTATCGGCAACCAATGTGCTCCCGGCTCCACTCCTGGGGAGCCCCCTCTCACCCCGCACTACTGCCTCTAATTAAGGGGTAGCAGTGTGAGGTGGCAGCAGCCTTCGTCTGTGGCAGGCCCGAGCTCCCCACGGACAGAGGCTGCTCTGCCATCAGCCCCCAACTGATTTTTCTGTGGATCAGTGGCCCCACAACCCAAAATAGGTTCCCCACTTCCGATGTACACAAACAAGTAGCCACACAGATTTCACTGGCATTTATCTCATTAATAAGGATTATTCATGTATGTAAGTGTTTTATTGGACCTGGTTTCCAGTGACCAAAGGCCATGAACTTCAATGGAGCGAAGCCAATTTACACCAACTGAGAATCTGCCTTCAGAGTGGAACTCCTCCCTAACCTTTTATGTGGCATAAAGGGGCTCCTTAAAACCAGCTAGGTAAGAATTCCCCCAGTGTAGACACTGTGTAGGTCAGACATGGGGAAGGGGTCTTCTGAGCACCTCTTCACAAGCCTATTGGGGACCCGGCTGCAACAAGCACCACTTCAGAGATTTCAGGCAGCAGAACAGCTCAAAAAGCATCTGGGGGAGGTTGCTTTAACTTAACTTAGACAGGTCCATAGTGGAAAAGGACTGCAGAGAAGCCCAAAAGTTTGCACTGCATCTTCTTGTACTGTACCTGAAATGGGGCAGGACTATTGTTCCTTCCTCCACTAAATTCAATGATAAATTTCACAGAAACATGCACTAAAAAGCCTGTACAGCTTATGCTGTGAAAGTCTAAATAGATTGTAAGAGATAATATTTAGATAAAGGCAGAATTTGTACGAAGGCTCAACACAATGTATTTTTAGATGAAACTTTACAGATTATGTGGTTGCAATGCAAGACCGTTTACAGCAGTGCAGCTGCAACACTGAGGAAGGTACGAGGGACAGCAGGGAAAAAATCCTACTACAATTGTTATATTTAACATCTGTCTGAAGTAGACATCCTAGCTGTCTGGGTTTACCATAGTAAACCTCCTAAAATCCATTTTATTTCAGTTAGAGTAAGGAAGGGATGAGCTGACTAGTTTGGGATTTGCTTCTGTGGATCTTTTGAGTCTAGTGCAGAACAGCCTGGCTGTGTCTAGACTGGCAAGTTTTTCCGGAAAATCAGCCGCTTTTGCGGAAAAACTTGCCAGCTGTCTACACTGGCCGCTTGAATTTCCACAAGAACACTGACGATCTAATGTATGATCATCAGTGTTCTTGCGCAAATATTATGATGCTCCCGTTCGGGCAAAAGTCCTTTTTGCGCAAAGCTTTTGCGCAAAAGGGCCAGTGTAGACAGCTCAGATTTGTTATGCGCAAAAAAGCCCCGATCGTGAAAATGGCCATCGGGGCTTTTTTGCGCAAAAGCGCGTCTAGATTGGCACGGACGCTTTTCCACAAAAAGTGCTTTTGCGGAAAAGCGTCCGTGCCAATCTAGACACTCTTTTCCGTAAATGCTTTTAACGGAAAACTTTTCCGTTAAAAGCATTTGCGGAAAATCATGCCAGTCTAGACGTAGCCCCTGTGTTTACACTGCCCACTTCACATCACCCACACATTCGAGTCACATTCAAGTCACTGTAGTTTTGTAAAAAGATGTAAAGTACTTACTTTAGATTTCAGTAAGAGTGTAGGGTCTAAAATATCTAACCAGTGAAGATATCTTTGGAAAAAAGACTAATAAAAATACACAGTAAGAAAACTGTACACATATCTTGCAGTTCAGCTTAAATAACTCTTTTCTGTAGCTGGCAAGAATCTTGTCTACTTTGGTTCTTCAGCCTTTTTTTTTTTTAATTTCCACTAACGACTCCAGCCCCCTTTTTTTGTTACAATCTGGCAGATAGAATGACATTCACAAGCTAGACGCCACCTTTTTCTAGTCATTACGAGAAAAACTTTTACTTCCAAGAAAACTGGTGGGGCCTTTGAGCTCATCAGACTTGCAACAAAGCAAGTCTGCCTGCTAAGGCGCTGGGGAGAAATACACTTTATCTTGGCAGGGGTTCAGTTCCTTCCCTTGCCCTATCCACCTTGTGAGAGAAATACTGGCTGTGGCATGAGTGACATCACTGACTAGGAGCGCAGTATCAACCAAAATGAAGACAAACCCCACCACTGAATCTCATAAGCTAACTTACTTACAAGCCCACTCAACTAGACTCATTTAACAGGAACACTATAATTGACAGGGTCCCCCCCCCCCCCGTTGCCCTTTTTTTCCTGCTTTGAAGTTTGGGGTTTCTGTGCCTGTTGCTCCACTCATCTGAAGTGGGTTTTGTATGTATATTTGTGAGTCTCCAAGGTGCTACAGGACCACTTTTTAAAAAGTTGTTTAAAGTTACAAATGAACGCAGCTACCCCACTGAGACCTATAAGCTAAAGCTAGGGTAAGAAGATAGCCTGTGTTGAAAAACGTGGGCACTGTTTATGGGGTACAGTTACATGTATCAGACCCTAACTTGGGGAGGGCTGGGCCCCGAAGCACAGCTGTAAAACGGGCCAGTTGCACAGGCAGGGGAGGATCTGCAGCCAGCCTTCCCCCCCCCCATCTCAGAGCGGCCGCTGCCCCAATCCGAAAGGGCCGGGGCCTTGGGGGGCCAACCTGTTCTGAAGCTGTAGCCACTCCAGTGGCTCCTGCCATAGCAAACTAGCCACGTTAGTCTGAAAACGCGGTAGCGAACCAGCCCCACGCAACCTGGCCAAAGAGCCACGTGTGGGACAGCACGGGAGGGGTGGGGGAAGGGCGCAGCAGGCGAGCCTCCGGCGCTCTGCAGCGAAGGGCAATTGCAGGAGAAAGTCTCCTTGGCGCAGGGCGCAGGGCGGACCCCACGCAGCCACAGCGCGGGCATGCTCGGAGAGGATCCCGCCCCTACTCCCCGCCTGGCCCCGGGCCATGCCTCTCGCTGCCCTCCGCACACGGGCACCCCGCGCCCTCCCCGGCGCCGGGCTCCCCCGCGCCCTACTTTGCCCTCCACGCTCCAGAACCGCAAGTTGAGATCCATGGGGCTGGGCAGCGCCGCGCCGGGCCGGGCCGGGGCTCCGCGGCTGCAAGCTCCCGGCAGCGCCGCTCCCCTTTCCCCGTGACTGCCGCGCAGGCCACGCGGTGTGAACTGCAGCCCCGGGCCAGCGGGAGCAGCTGCAACCAGGCAAAGCCGCCCCTGAAGGAGCGGCAGGGCCAGGCACAGCCCTTCCTCCAGCCCCTGCGCGAGGTGAGGCCTCCGGGCGCTGCCCCTGCGCAGCAGTGCCGCCCACGTACGGGGAGGGATTTTGCAAAGCAGCGCTGGTCTGCACGCCCCTAGCGGCCCAGTACCAGCATCCCCGCCCTGCCGGGGCAGAAGCTGTGGGGAGCAGGGGGTTGCCAACTCTCCCCCGACTGGCCACCGTGTACTGCTTGGGGCAGGGGGCCGGACTCCAGGACCTCCTGAGGTCTCTTCCAGCCCTAGGATTTTAGGACAGTGTTTCTCAACCAGTGGTACTCCAAAGATGTCTGGGGGTACCTCAACAGAACTGAAACTTGGAGCAAACCGAATTTTTGTTTTAAGTTTTACAGCGCTTTATTATTTTTGTACTTTTTACACCCAAAAATTTCATCGCCCACCCAGTTATGATTAAGTTGTTTAAACAAATGTGTTGCATTTGTAGAAAAAAATGGTGTGTGTTTGAAGACTGTAGGTACTGGGAGGTACTTACAATTTATTTTTTGAAAAAGGGGTACTTTATAAAAAAAAAAGTTGAGAAACACTGTTCTACGATACTGCTGTGGCATCTGGTCTGGGAGCGTTGTCAACCCTGCAGCCTCAGGCCAGAGGTGCTGCCAGCTGGAGAAAATCACTGCTTCTCTCCAGCAGCCAGCTGCATGGCCACCCTTTGCTCTTCCTGAGTCCTCTGTCCTGCACTGCTCAGCTGCTGCCTGGTGAGCAGGGGCTGGGCTCAGGCTGCAGAGTGTAGGTGTGTGCCAGGGACTGGAGGGGGACCACCAGAGCCCAGGCTGAGCCCACAGGGGGAGGAAGGGATTGTGGCTGGGGGTGGGGCTGCTGAAGCCCATGCTACCCTTGGCTGCTTAACGTCCCAACCCTAGGCACCTGTATTATTAGGGCATCACTAAATCCGGGGCACCAGTCGTGCCCTACCTATGCTGGGTATGCCCAAGCATGGACTTATACAAAAGGACTATGGAAAGGTGGGCACTTCATTTCTTTTTAACTATAAAGGATGTGGCTTTAATTCTCCTGTTCAAATGGCTTTAGAAATGTTGATGCTTGCATTGTTTCATTAAAAAAATTGCCCTTTTACAAAAGGCAAAAATAGAGCACTCCCTAAACATAACCCACTGTTCTCACCTGTGTTCAGAAGATGGCCCTTGCACTGAAAATTGAAAAACTTACAGCAAAATAAGAACTCCAGATTCAAGACTGCTTAGTTTTTTTATACTAAACTCATTTGCATTCATAGAATCATAGAACTGGAAGGAACCTCGCGAGGACATCAAGTCCCCTATACTCATGGCAGGATCAAGCACCACGTAGACCATTCCTGACAGGTGTTTGGCTAACCTGTTCTTAAAAATCTCCACAACCTCCTTAAGCAATTTATTCTAGCGCTTAACCACCTTGAGAGGAAGGTTTTCCTAATATCCACCCTAAACCTCCCTTGCTACAATTTGAGCCTGTTGCTTCTTTGGCCTTTCTAATTTTGCTTCTATGTATTTGTTATATGTTTGTATTCATCCTTTGTAACTTGACCTAGTTTTCACTTTTTGTAGGACTCCATTCTGATTTTTAGATCATTTCAGATCTGGTTAAGTATGGTGGTCTCTTGCCTTACTTCCAATCTTTTCTGCACTGTGGAATAGTTTGCTCTTGTACCCTTAATAATGTCTCTCTGAAAAACTGCCAACTATCTTCAGTTGTTTTTCCTCTTGACTTACTTCTCATGGGATCTTACCTAACTCCCTGAATTTGCTAAACTCTATCTTCTTGAAACTGTCTTTATTTTGCTGCTCTCTCTGTTACCATTTCTTAGAATCATGAATTCTACCATTTCACAATGGGTGTGTCTAGACTGGCAAGATTTTGCGCAAAAGCAGCTGCTTTTGTGCAAAAACTTGCCGTCTATCTATGCTGGCCGCTTGAATTTGCGCAAGAGCACTGATGTTCTACTGTAAAATCAGTGCTTCTTGCGCAAATACTTTGAGGCTCCCGCTCAGGGATAAGCCACTGTAGACAGGCACCTTAATTTCTTGCGCAAGAAAGCCCGATAGCTAAAATGTCCATTGGAGCTTTCTTGCACAAAAGCGCGACTATACTGGCACGGATGCTTTTGCGCAAAAGATGTCTTTTGCGCAAATGCATCCGTGCCAGTCTAGACGCTCTTTTGCGCAAATACTTTTAACGGAAAAACTTTTCCGTTAAAAGTATTTGCGCAAAATCATGCCAGTCTAGACGCAGCCTATCACTTTCACCCAACCTGCCTTCCACTTTCAAATTGTCAACATGTTCCTCTTTTTTTTAAAATCAAATCTAGAACAGCCTCCCCCTACTGTTATTTTCCCAATAAATGTCTGGACAGTTGAAGTCCCCCATCACTACCAAGTCCTGTGTCATGGATGATTGTTGGTTTAAAAAAAAAAAAAAAAGCCTCATCCACCTTTACTTCCTGGGTGGGTGGTCTGTAGTAGATCCCTACCATGACATCACCCTTGGTTTTTTTACCCCTTTTATTCTTACCCAGAGACTCTTAACAGGTCTGTGTCCTATTTCCATCTCAACTTCAGTCCAAGTATATAAATCTACTATATAATGTTTATTTGTCTGTTTAAGACCTCTTCCTAAATGGCAAGAGCTAGGACCACCAAATTCAGTATACAGTTTCCTCTCATCATAACTTAAGCAAGGTAAAGGGTTTGGTTGTACCAGGAAAATGGAATGTGCCTGGAATGGGATTGCTTCTTATAAAACCAAACAAGAGAGAGAAACAACCAAATCAAGTACAGTCCTCAAAACTGACATAACTGAGTGAAAGTTGAAAGAGACTGATGATAAGGCACAAAAAATAGGATGAACCTGGAATAGGATTGCTTCTCAATAAACCTAACAGAAAAGATAAAATAGAGAAATTTGGAGAAGTGCTCTGTTATGGCACACCTAAATCAATGCTTAAGGTTTAAAAACTAGAAGACATTGGAAATTAAATTGACTAGAACCCCTTTTTTTGTTAAAACAACAAATGATGAGTTTACAGGGATGAAGAAAACATACACTTGATGGAATTCCATTTACAAAAATGTACTAACATTAAATAAAAACACTATTTTTTCAAAAATACAATTATTTCAATAAAGCATGTACATTTTCCTTTTTTAAAAAAAACAGGAGTTAAGGACCTGAGCAATGGTGGGTAAATCTGCTAGTTTTTAATATATAATGCAACACTTCCTCCCTTTTTTTCCCCTGCCTGCCGTTCCTGAGTAAGCTGTACCCTTCTATACTAGTATTCCAGTCATGCATATTATTCTATCAAGTCTCTGTGATGCCAACTACATCACAGTTGTGTTTGCTAGTATTTCAAGTTCTTCCTACTTGTTCCCCATACTTCTTGCATTAGGATGGAGACAACTATACTCATTTGACTGTTCATGCCTGCTATATCTTTTAGTTAAACCAGTCAGTTAAAAGTTCAAATTTTGGATTAAACTAATAGGGTGCGTCTAGACTGGCAAGATTTGCCGCCTGTCTACACTGGCCGCGAGAATTTGCGCAAGAACACTGACTTTGTAATGTACAAAATCAGTGCTTCTTGCGCAAATACTTTGATGCTCCCGCTCAGGCATAAGCCCTCTTGCGCAAGAATACTTGCGCAAGAGGGCCAGCGTAGACAGGAACGTTAATTTCTTGCGCAAGAAAGCCCGCTGGCTAAAATGGCCATCGGAGCTTTCTTGCGCAAGAGAGCGTCTACACTGGCATGGATGCTTTTGCGCAAAAGCAAATCTTTTGCGCAAAGGCACATGCCAGTGTAGATGCTCTCTTGCGCAAATACTTTTAACGGAAAAACTTTTCCGTTAAAAGTATTTGCGTAAAATCATGCCAGTCTAGACACAGCCATATAATACAGTAAAACCTCAAAGTTATGAACACTAGAGTTGCAAATTGACTAGTCAACTGCACACATTCCAAAAAACACAAAAACTGGACACAGTACTGTGTTAAGTGTAAACTACTAAAAAAATAGGAGAAGCAGCATTTTTCATCTGCCCAGTAAAGTTTCAGAGGTTTATTAAGTCAATGTTCAGTTGTAAATTACTGAAAGAACAATCCTAATGGTTTCTTCAGAGTTATGAACATTTCAGTTACAAACAACATTCATTCCAAGGTATTTGCAACTGTGTAGTTCTATGGTATAAAGGGTACTTTTGTGCTGTGAACTTCCCTGTTAGGTAAGGGGCTACCAGCACTCTTTGTTAGCTATTTTAATCCTCTTGTTTCTGCTGTAGATTAAAGGTCTACCACCTTGGCCCAGGAATTGCTGAATTTACTTTTCAGTTTCTTCGCCAATTTTGTGATCTCATATTGATTGATTTTAGGGAAACATTAACTCGCAAGTAGGATGCATTAACAGGAGTGTTGTAAGCAAAACACAAGTAGTAATTCTTCCATTCTGTTCTGTGCTGATTAGGCCTCAGCTGGAGTATTGTGTCCAGTTCTGGGCACCACATTTCAGGAAAGATATGGAAAAATTGGAGACGGTCCAGAGAAGAGGAACAAAAATGACTAAAGATCTAGAAAACATGACCTATGAGAGAAGACTGAAAGTATTGGGTGTGTTTAGTTTTGAAAAGAGAATACTGAGAGGGGACATAACTTTCAAGTACCTAAAAGGGTGTTATAAGCAGGGAGAAAAAAATTCTCTCTAACCTCTGATAGGATGAGAATCAATGGGCTTAAATTGCAACAAGGTAGGGTTAGGTTTAGCATTAGGAAAAATTTCCTGTCAGGGTAGTTAAGCACTGAAATACATTGCTAGGGAGGTTGTGGAATCTCCATCATTGGAGATATTTAAGAGCAGGTTAGATAGGCATCAGGGATGATCTAGATGCTTAGTTGTGCTATGAGAGCAGAGGACAGGACTTGATGACCTCTCCAAGTCCCTTCCAGTTCTAGTATTCTATGACAGCAGAATGTCATGGGGAGAATAATGGATTAATTTAAAGAAAATTCCATGGGAGACATTTCATTATAAAACTTAAAAAAAGAGTTACTGCTCCTGTCATGGCATCTGTTCATATAGCTTTTAAGACCATTAGAAGCAAGTGTCCACTATCCTATAGCAAACAGTACTTCTGGGGGAAAAAAAATCGAAGAGTGCAAAAGCTCACTGGACCTGGTTAATGGGCAACAAGAAAAGTAAACAAAGGCCAAGTTCTAGAAGATGAAGCTGAGATTGCCAAATTGGTGGCCGTAAAAAAGCATGGGAGAAAAGACATATATATAAAATGTATAGTATGGATTATTTAGTATTTGCATTACTGTAGTGCCCAAAAGACCCAGTGCTATCAGGGCCCATTGCAGTAGATATGGTAGAAACACATAGTAATAGAAAGTTCTTGCCACAAAGAGTTTACAGTTGAAATAGTCAGCTATAATTACTTCCAATTTATCTAGCAGAGAGACCCAGTTGTGACTCATGATATGCCTGTTCAATACTAGCAACTGAAAATACACCAGGAAGTGGAGCAGATCTAGAAAATTTTTATATTTAAATAAAGAGCAACTGATTTGAAGTCAATGGGATTGCACAGAGTAGAGGAAGCTATGCAAGTCTTTGCAGGACTAGGGTCTTACATTTTTCACAACTATCTTATGAAAAACTAAACTAATATGGGGATTGGCGGTATCAAAAATATTTTGCTAGGTATATAGCTCTAAGAGCTCAGTCACTCTCTTCGGGTCATTTGGCCTAAATGAATATTTTACACGCTCTTGCATCATACAGAAGGAGTCTTTCATTTGTAACTAGCATTTTGACAGGTTAGCCAATTTTAGGGCACTATTCTCTTAGATCAGCTAGCAAAGAACTAACTAGTCCAGATATCCTTCATTCTTTCCTCTCTCTCTGCTAGCAGAAAGATAGATTTTGTTTATTCCAGATTTCAAGGAGTTTTCACTTATCCAGTCCTTCCTTTGCTCCCTTTTGCACACATATGGTCCAGTTTCTTCTGCATTCATCTGTAGCCACTTAGCAGCTTGAAAGTGATAGTAGGCGGGGTTATGAGAGAAACTTAATGCAACAAGACACCCAGTCTCTAGAAACAGATGAGCAAGAGCATCCAAATTAGAAGGTAGTTAGAACATTGTAGACAACGTGCTTTAAGATTAATTTATTGAAGATTTCATAGTTTAAGAAAAAATATATGCTCAAAATAATATCAGAAGGAAGCCTTATTAAATCCTGAACAGACTCAATTAGTCTTCCTACATGATTACACATCAAGCTCCACAATATTTGGAAATCTGCATTTAGAGCAACAATTAAATGTGCGATCAACTATTTCAAAAGGCAAAAATAATAATTAAGCTCCAGTAAGCTTACCACGATTAAAGTTCACATTTCCACCGATTTCTCAACAAAATGCAGTTATTCTCCATTTAATGTTCTATATTCCAATATATCTTAGCTGAATGACTGTAGATGTTTGTTACTTCTACCTTCAAATCACGTTTACATGTGGAAGCATTTGGGGAAAAAACATGAACATAATTTGTACAAGAAGGAATTCCTCTATCTCTGCCTAAACAGCTACTGGCAAATTAAAGGAAACCATGTTCTAGATATTTCTCTGTATCATCCACTCTACAGTGTGCACAGAAAGCATGGTACCATTTCTATTGCTTATGATTCAATAAGGGGGGGGGGGGAGGGAGACCAGTACTGTCCACCCAAAGTCACAAGCATTCATAGTACATGTGGGAGACACAAGAGAATAGCTGATTACAGAGATATATGGGAATGCAGTATAGTCTCTTGGGGGGGGGGGGGGGTGGAAGGGGGGTGGGAAACAGCTCCAAGAATATGATTTAAAACTTTCTGATTTAGTAAATATTTAATGTTTCAGCATTTAACAATTTTTCCTGACACACACAAAAAAAAGAAATTGCACTTAAGTGCAATTATGGCTGCTTCCTTAGGAAATTGCCACCTATCTGTATTGATGATCTATTTATGCACTTTCTCAAAGTACTCCTTAGAAGCTTCCGGACTTGGCTTGATCTGTAAACAAAGAGATAACAGTTTTATACAAGTTGGTATATGCACAAAGGGTATAAAATAAAAATTATGGCTTTATATTTAAGATTGCATTTAAGAATACTGTTTATTATGGCTTTATATTTAAGACTCCATTTAGGAATATTGGGTATGCTATGTTAATAAACCACACAATTATTTCTGTTTGTCTACTCACTCATGAGAAGCAATGTACACAAATATTTCAACACAAGTGCAAACTTCTCACCTGCAAATTTTAATTTTTATCTTAAGAAAAAAACCTGAAAAATATTTAACTACAAGGCATTTAAAACATTTAAATGAGGGCCATCACAGTTTCAATCACACTGTAATGTCAGAATATCAATTTAAATGTATAATCAATATTTATGTTTTTTCTACATTTTCAAATACATTGATTTCAATTACAACACAGAACACAAAGTGTACAGTGCTTACTTTATTTATTACAAATACTTGCACTGTAGAAAAGAAACAAAAGAAATAGTATTTTTCAATTCACCGCATACAGTACAAGTATTGTAGTACAATCTCTCTATAGTGTAAGTGCAATTTACAAATGTAATTTTTTTCCACATAAACTTTACTCAAAAAACAAAACAATGTAAAACTTTAGAGCCCACTTAGTCCTACGTCTTCTTCAGCCAGTCACTAAGACAAGCAAGATTTTTATACCTTTACAGGAGATAATGCTGCCTGCTTCTTATTTACAAAGTGAAAACAGATATTTGCAGACAATGTTGTAGCTAGCATTGCAAGGTTTTTATATGCCAGATATGCCAAACATTTGTATGTCCCTTTGTACTTCAACTTGTAGATCTTTTTTTACAGTGCAAATATTTGTAATAAAAATAATATAAAGTGAGCAGTGTTCACTTTATATTTGGTGTTGTAATTGAAATAAATGTATTTGAAAAATGTAGAAAAACATCCAAAATATTTATAATACATTTAAATTGGTATTCTATTATTGTTTGACAGTGCAGTTAAATCTGTGATTAATTACAACTTTTTTTTAAATCTTGCAATTAATTGCAATTTTTAAAATCATTTGACAGCCCTAATTTAAACTGATACAAAATACACGGCAAATCAAGACTATCCATGACTGTTAATAAGGGAAGCAAGTGAAGACCATGTGTATTCATGTGTTGAGGGACTTCGTACTCTCAAAAGACTATAACGTGGATATTTTCTCTGCATGTGACTTCTAGTACTGTGAATGCACATTAAGTGATTCAGACTGAGGGCAACAATTCATATGGTGAAAACTTAAAGACTTAAGTTCACAAGTTCTTCTATACTATAATGCCCAGTCTTCACACTTTTCCATGCAAAGAGGTGGCTCATTTTCCAGGATTGGGTTCATATTCTGTATGGTGATGTTTAATCAACACGTACCGTAGGGGACTCTGGAGTCCAGTTTGCTGGGCAAACCTCTCCATGAGTTTCCACGTACTGGAATGCCTTCACCAATCGAAGGGTCTCTTCCACACTGCGGCCAACCGGGAGATCATTGACACTCAGATGTTTGATGACTCCATTAGGATCAATGATAAAGAGACCTCTGTATATGAACAAAGACTATATGAACTTCTGACATATGAATTGGGTGTCTTGTTTTTTATGCAGGCTGAATTCTATTTCAAAGAGGTAAAGTTATTGTAAATCACTTATACTGTTGTGTATGGAACAGTGACATAAAACATTTGTACAGTACTTGCTAATGTATACTTTTGCACCATAGAATAGTTAAGAAGAAGTAGCAACAATAGTCAGAACTGAAGGTGCTGATCACAAAAAAGAGATTAACCCCACCCATGTTTTCCAGGTGCTGAAAGCATTTCTCCCTACTATTTTGAGGCACTCCAGAATCCACTGAAGGTGCTACTTTGAAACTTGTATGCACATAGAATACAGGATTCAGACCAATCCCTAGTTGCAAGGATAGCTGATTATGCATTTAAAAGAACGTCTCAATCACACCCTTGACCTACTAAAGCAATTGAGTTAATTAGATTTGGTAAAAATATTCAAGTTCCTTCTTAGCAAATAACTCAGATGAAAAAGTTGAACAATTTTTTTTAAACAAAAAGGTTATGGAAACAGAGTTAAAGAGTGCTCTGGAATTACTATTGTTCTCCATTACTTTATATTAATGAGAAATACAACTCCTACTTCCTCAAATAGAGATGGGCTGGAAGTGTTTCAGTCCACAGAGCGGAGAAGTACAAAGTGGAGCCAAGTCGCATGCTCTCTTCCTTGCCATCAAGTGGGTTATCGTGCTGTGCCAAACATACAGTTAAAATCTGGGGCATTCAAGAAGGGGAGATTAGACTTTCTGTTGCTTGACCTCCTCAAAATTAAATGGGAGAGCGGCATAGACATTAGTACTATTCTAGCTTCTCCTCCTCTTCCACAGAGATAGGGAAGAAAGCAAGTGTTGGGGCAAGCCCAGGCTGAATTAGGAGAGCATCAAGAACATAACTGAACACAACATCCTTTCCCCACCACTGTTGCTGGACAGATTAGTTCCAGAGGCTTCACACCTTGGCTATGTCTACACTGGCGGCTTCTTGCACCAGAAATATGCAAATGAGGCTAAGCATGGAATATTGCTGAGCCTCATTTGCATACCTAATGAGCCACCATTTTTGCAGAAGAGGCTCTTGTGCCAGAAGGAGCATCTATACTGCCCCTTCTTGCGCAAGAAAACCCCTCTTGCGCAATGCCGCTACGCTGATTATTTTCAGGAATAACGGCATTGCGCAAGAAGGTTTTTCTTGCGCAAGAAGGGGCAGTGTAGACGCTCCTTCTGGCTCAAGAGCCTCTTCTGCAAAAATGGTGGTTCATTAGGTATGCAGATGAGGCCCAGCGATATTCCACGCTTAGCCTCATTTGCATATTTCTGGCGCAAGAAGCCACCGGTGTAGACATAGCCCTAGACTCCCCATAAGGCCATATACCCTTCCCCCCACCTTCTACAATAACACTCTGCAGAAATTGCCAAATGAGCCAGAGTTTGACAAGATTTGCACAGATTTTTGGAGGGAGTACAATAACTAGAGAACAGTAAAGGTTACCAGAGAACAAGGTCCTACCTTAGTGCTAAACCAGGTCCTTCTAACAGCACGCCATAATCTCGGGAGATTTGCTTTGTCAGATCTGACAAAAGTGGGATATTCATATGGCCCAAACCACCACTCTAGTAGAAATAAGTAATAAAAGGGTAAGTCTGAGCATAAGAAGAAAAACTGAATGCCTACTTTTTAATTTTTGCTGCACCACAGAATGCCTACAAGGCATTCCTTTCAGGAGTCACAGCACTGATAAAACTTTCATTCTTGAGCCTTTGTTAAACTAGGCTCTTAACATTGTACAATTATTTCACTTGCTTTGAGCAAACGTAATTGCTAGTTTTAAAAACAAACACCACCTCCCAGAGCATGAAGCCCGTCTACATTGATGATTTTTAAACTGCTCACATGGGAGGTACAAAACCACCCACAATACAATGTACTAGATGACCATTTTAATAAAACAAAACAGCTTCTATTGCACATGATCTACTAAGAGACATAAATCACTTTTATTATAGAAAATGGAGTATCCATACAAATGCAAACATCCATAAGTACAGATGTCTGAATTGTTCTCATATTAGTAACTTTTATTTCTGAACTCTTAGATCATGATATTCGGTTTTCTGTATGGAAATAGATTAAGTATTTAAAGCACATATTTTCCTATATGTGGGCAGTTGAATGAGAGTGTGTACTGAGTTCTGCAATATTTTGATAAAGTACCCTTGAAATGAGACTGATGAGTGTTAGCTTTTCTATTTCTGGCACTGTCAATGAACCGCCGTGCAACCTTGGACAATCTCCTAGACTCTGATTCTGCACAGTCCTATCTATGACAACGACTCACACATGCATAACTTTAGTCACATAAACATTAAAGAAAACAAGGCCTTTGTTTCTCTGAGCCTCAGTTTCTCTCAAATGTACGAGGGGAAGAAAACTTTCCCACCTTTTTAGAATGCTTTGAGACCTATGGATGAAGCAGGTGCCAAGTACTATTACACCCATGTAAAGTTATAAATCGAAACCAATATTCACATTTTGGAGTTTTGCTCCAACTTTGTTTAATACGAATACAAAATGATTTGCCCAAGGCAAAGTTTTGCATAAGTGTATTAGACAGACAGACTAACAAAATTATGCAGACAGAGTAGGAAGCTACTACCAACAAACAAACAAAAAACCATCACAAAAAAAGGCAACAACTGGAGGTCCTTCACATGAATCTACAATTATAAATAGCCCTAGCCTGGTCTTGATTTGACCTATGCACATTTTTGTTAGGGAAATATGAACACAATGAATCATTTCCACCTAATCATATTAGCAATAACTGATCACACTGGACATGAGCTTTTTTTGTTTAAGTGCTCCATTAGATTTTCTAGTTTGGTTACTGATGGAAGACCAACAACATTTTGGCATTACTGAATTTAAAGAGATCTGATGGTAAGAACAAATGTCTCTCTAGCACTTCCCCCTTCTATCAAAGAGTTAAGTGCACCATCTTATTACACAAGAAGTTTTAAGCTTTTCTGTATGTTTTAAAAAGTCGTTAGGAATTTCTGAAGCTTTCAGCTGATGCTATAAATCCCCTAACAAGTCTATTATTCTTTGTTTCAATTAAATCAGAAAAAAGTTGTCATAGTTAGCTACTGATTAACTACTTACTAGTTACACATACACAGCAGAGATATGTAATTACTATATTTTATGTATAAGATCACAAGTAATAATTACCTTTAAAGCATCTTATAAACAGAATATGCATTATATGTTTTACTCAGAAGTTAACATTTAATCATACTGTGTAAGTTTCAGGAGTACTAAGACACATAATAGACAGGAAAGCAAAGTATCTGGTTGTGTTATTACTTTAGCTACTGGCTAAAAACAGCAAAGAAGTTTTTGAACCTTATACTTTTGATCTACTATCTGTCTCCGCATTTTTTATTTTAAAACAACCGGATGGGGAACTTAGTGCTTCGAAGTTTAATACTTAAAATTAGATCTTATGTTAAATATAGATAACATAGAAAAGCTATCAAATGTTACATGCAGGTAATTACTTTTTGTTTGCTATTTTTTAGGCCTGTCTTACCCCCACCAGTGTTCCCTATAAACTGTGTGCTTATGCAGCCGCTCAGGAGAGATTTCAATGCCACCCAACTGATTGGCAGAGCATCCACAGCTAGTTTTTTTTTTTGTTTCTACTGGTGGTGCACACATGGATGGAAGAGGCTACAGGAAACGTTGACCTCTATCTCAGCTTCATTTCTCAAATGCTCTTTCATTTTAAAATAAACTACTGTAAAAATGTATGAAAGTTGAATATTTAGGAAATACCTCTGTGTGTACTTGTGTTTAATTAGAGAAAGATTATTAAAAAAGGAGAGAGGAAATTTATGCTTGATAGTAAGGGTCTGTAGAGTTGAATCCTAGCTGAAGTGGTCCTGTCAAAGGCAAACATTTGTAGGATTGTACACTTAACTTCTCTATCAGACTCCCCAGCACTGCCTCATACCTTTCGTGGTGTGTTTATCCAGGCCAGATGACAAAAGTGAGAATCCACAGATACAGCAACAACCTCACAGTTCACATCACGAAATTCATTAGCTTTGTCACTGAAAGCCACAATTTCTGTTGGGCATACAAAAGTGCTAAGTGGGAAGAGACAGACAGTAAACAAAAGTTAGAAAGTAAGTTGTAATTATTCTAAACTTAAGCTTCACACACAAACTTTAAAAGAGAGTGAGGAAACATTTGTTTCCAGGCACAAAACACACTACTGTGTTACTTATACAGCATGTTTTACAGTTCTGTTTCATCACTCATTCAAGCTTTTAAGTAGCTGAATCAGTTTCAACAAGTCTGACAAAAACAGAGGCTGCAATGCAGTAAAATAGTACACTGATTTTTGTGTCCCTGGCCAATGGGAGCTGTGGGAAGCAGTGTGCCCAGTCTGCACCACTTCTTGCCATTCCCAGCCAGTGGGAGTGGCGATCTGTGACCAATATGACCTGCGATCATTGGTACTTGCAGAGGCACAGGTAAATAAAGTGGTGGCAGCCCACCAGGGGCTAACCCTGGCGAATTGGCGCCATTTTATTGCCCACCCCCGTGCTAGTGATTAGTGAACAGATTTTGACGAAAAGTTCTACGTTAGAGGTAGGGATGTTAAATATCAGTTAGTTGAATAGTCAAGTAACCTCATGAATTCTTATCAGTTAGTTGACTATTCTATAGTTCCCAGGACTGGGGCCAGTAGCCAGTGTGCTCCGGCCTCACTCCGAAAGAGCCCCGTCACTCCACACTGCTGCCTCGGTGGGGTGCCAGGCGAGACCTGGCTCGCGAGGGGTGCCAGTTTAAAAACCAGCTTTCCTCATGGACTGGCTGCCTGCAGCCCTGTGCTGCTGCCTCTGATAAAGAGACAGCAGCACAGGGTAGCAGCAGCCCCTGTCTGGGGGTCGGGGTCCTGGGCTCCCAGATCTGACAAGCCAGAACTGAGCTGGGCTGCCTGCCCATCCAACTCCTAATACATTTAAATGCAGACCCGCAGCACAGGTAGGTCCCAGACCTGCTGGCCAGCTTGCTGAAAAATTTACTGGCAAGTGGGCAGGGAGCGAAGGAAATGCATGTAATCTATAGCATTAACCAATAAGCTATGCTTATCGGTTAATCGACTACACTATTACATCCCTAATTAGAGGAACATGGATGGAAGAATTGAAAATGGAATCCTCTCCCAGCTACTAATATGGGCTCAGGATTCCCATTCTAAACAGCTTGTGGTTTATTAGAACTGCTTAATCACCATTCCACCAGTTTTGCCTTCCTGGTTACTCAGAACTCCACGGTACACAAACAGGTAAGTTCTCAGGTATAGCCTCTTTGCAACATGGATCCCTCTCTGCAGAGGAGCCAATTAGATTCTGAAGCACTGGAGGCCCTCCAGAGACCAAAGAATCTGTTCCCTGCTTTACCTCAAAATAAGCCAACAAAACTATTGCTGAAGAATGAAACCATCTCCTCCCCGAATATTTTAGAGGGGTAGCCATCAGAAGAAGTGGGTTGTGCCCACAAAAACTCATGATACCAGCTACATTTTTGTTAGTCTCTAAGGTGCTGCAAGACTAGTCATTTTTTAAGTTTCTCCCTGAATTTTATCATTCAAACAGACATGCTTTCTGCTTGACAAGGATAGCCAGGACAAGGCCAAATGAAATGTTAATGGAGATAGAAACCCACCACATGCTGTTTCTGTCTGATTAAGTGGGAGCCTAGATAAAAGAACAAGGAGTCCTGTGGTACTTTAAAGACTAATGCATTTATTTGGGTATAAGCTTTCATGGGTTCTACAGAATCCTCAGTGTTTTTGCTGAAACAGACTAACATAGCTACCCCTCTGAAAGGTGTCTAGATAGTATTTTGTTTAAAAAAAAGTTATACTCACAAATCCAAAGGGTAGAAGAAAAGTACCAGATATTTCCCCTTAAAGTCATCTAAGGTCAATTCTTTGAACTCTCCATTGACTACTGCTGTTCCTTTAAAATGTGGAGCATGTTGGGTAACGGCAGGAACAAACCTTGAGGAACCTAGAAAAAATGAATCGTACTGTATGCCAGTGGTTCTCAACCAGGAGTACCCAGAAGTCTTCCAGGGAGTACATCAACTCACTTAGATATCTGACTAGTTTTACAACAGACTACATAAAAAGCACCAGCAAAATCAGTACAAACTATAGGCAATGATTTTATACTAGTTTGTATACTATACACTGAAATGGAAGTGCAATGCTTATCTTTCAATTGATTTTATAATTATATGGTAAAAATAAGAAAGTAAACAATTTTTTCAGTAATAGCATATGATATGATACTTTCGTATTTTTATGTCTGATTTGGTAAGTTTTTCAGCCTCTTCTGAAAAAAAATGGTGGCTTATTAGGTATGCAAATGAGGCTCAGTGATATTCCACGCTTAGCCTCATTTGCATATAACTCGCACAAGAATCCGCGAGTGTAGATATAGCCCTAGAGTAGTATATAAGAATACCTCACAATTCTGAACCTACTTTCATTTAGTGAGCCATGAGGTTCAAGATCCCCCATAATGTAATAGGAATCTATTTACTTGTGCTTATTATAAGAATAATTTTCTTTTTTTTTTCCTTTTTATGTTATAGCAGTAGGAGGGAGAAGGGGAAAGTGTGGTACAGGCTGGAGAAGCAAAGATAATGTACAAAAGTGACATTTTAGAAGCCTCTGCTTTCCAACTCAATGCTGTAAAAAGAAAAATTTCAGTCACTTTGCCTGCATATTATCCAAAGTTTAACATTTCCAGACTGAGAACCTGCTGATTTGTTGCAGCTCAGCAAGGGACGTTACTGCTCCAAGAGTATTCAGTCCAACTCTGTCCTGTTCATCATCCTCAACAAGAGGTCACTTTCTTACACCAACCGCTCAACATCCCCACATCAGTGGGAGGAAGGGCTACTTTCCCAGTTGAGACTTTAGAGAGAAGGAAAGGGGGTGGGGGTCGGATTTTGCAGGCATGTGATCCACAAGCCCCAGGGGTCTGCTCCCAGCTACACGGTCACGCTGCAGGTTGTTCGAGAGGCACCCGCGTGCCTGCCATGCGCCAGGGCGGCTGCGGGCTGAGTCCCCCTGGCCGGGCAGAGGCGGCGCTGACTTACTGGTGCTGAAATGGAGCCGGGGCAGGGGCAGCTCTGCCTGAGCCGCGCATCGCCTCCCGCCGGCGGCAGCAAGGGGCCGCAGGGCAGCCGCGCAGGGGCCCCAGGAGAAGGGCTTCGCCCGGGCTACCTGGAAGGAGACAGAGCAGAGGTCAGCGAGGGCCGGCAGCGGGCACGTGGCGGGGAGCTCCGCGTCCTGCGCCCTGCCAGGCAAGCGGCCCCGCCCACGGGCCGCCGGGCGCCCTACAGCCTCGGAGCTCGGGGGGGGGGGGCTGAGGCGGGAGCGGGGCCCGCGCACTCACCGAGGGCAGCACCAGCCTCCGCAGCGCAGCAGCCATGTTCGGGCGCTGAGTGACAGGCGGGCCGGCGGCGCTGCAAAGCCGGGAGGGGGCGGGGCGGGCGCCGCGCGGGGGAGGGGCCGACGGGGAAGGGCTGCGCGTCGCGTCGCCCGAGGCGGCAGGTTTCACCAAGAGCCTGGGTGACCCGGAGAGAGACACAGCCAGCGCCCCGGGCAGCCACCCACTGCCGCCCGCCCCGCGCCCGGAGGACACCCCGCCCGGCGCCCCCCGCCCCGCGCCCGGAGGCACCCCGCCCGGCGCCCCCCGCCCCGCGCCCGGAGGCACCCCGCCCGGCACCCCCCGCCCCGCGCCCGGAGGCACCCCGCCCGGCACCCCCCGCCCCGCGCCCGGAGGCACCCCGCCCGGCGCCCCCCCCGCCCCGCGCCCGGAGGCACCCCGCCCGGCGCCCCGCGCCCCGCGCCCGGAGACACCCCGCCCGGCGCCCCCCGCCCCGCGCCCGGAGACACCGCGCCCGGCACCCCCGCCCCGCGCCCGGAGGCACCCAGCCCGGCACCCACCCCGCCCCTGAGACACCCAGCCCGGCACCCCACCCCGCCCCTGAGACACCCAGCCCGGCACCCATCACGCTCCCTGAGACATCCAGCCTGGCACCGCCCGCCCCGCACCCGAGACATCCAGCCCGGCACCCGCACGGCACCCGCCCGCCCCGCGCCCTGAGACACCCAGCCCGGCACCCACCCCGCTCCCTGAAACATCCAGCCCGGCACCCACCCGCCCCGCGCCCGGAGACCCCCAGCCCGGCACCCACCCCGCTCCCTGAAACATCCAGCCCGGCACCCACCCGCCCTGCGCCCTGAGACACCCAGCCTGGCACCCACCCCGCTCCCTGAAACATCCAGCCCGGCACCCACCCGCCCCGTGCCCGGAGACCCCCAGCCCAGCACCCCTGCGCCCGGAGACATCTAGCCTGGCACCCCCCGCCCTGCGCCCAAAGACATCCAGCCCGGCACCCGCCCGCCCCGCGCCCGGAGACACCCAGCCCGGCACCCACCCCGCTCCCTGAGACATCTAGCCCGGCACCCATCACGCACCCTGAGACACCAGCCGGCACCTGCCCGCCCCGCGCCCGAGACACCCAGCCCGGCACCCCACCCCGCTCCCTGAGACATCTAGCCTGGCACCCATCACGCACCCTGAGACACCCAGCCCGGCACCCGCCCGCCCCGCGCCCTGAGACACCCAGCCTGGCACCCGCCCACCCCACACCCTAGACACCAAACCTGGCACGCGCCCGCCCCGCACCCTGAGACACCCAGCCTGGCACCCGCCCACCCCACATGCTGAGACACCAACCCTGCCCCACACCCCACATGCTGAGACACCCAGCCTGACACCCACCCGTCCTACACCTGAGACATCAGCCTGGCACCCACCTGTCCCACACCTTGAGACACCCAGCCTGGCACCCACCCACCCTGCAGCCTGAGACACCCAGACTGGCACGTGCCCCACACGCTGAGACACCCAGTCTGGCATCCACCTGTCCCACACCTTGAGACACCCAGCCAGGCATCCACTCACCCCGAACCCTGAGACACTGAGCTTCGCATGCACCCACTCTGCATCCTGATACATTCAGCCTGGCACCCACCCACCCCACCCACTGAGACAGCCAGCCTGGCACCCACCCTGCACTCCGAGACACCTAGCCTCGCACCCACCCATCCTGCACGATGTGATACATCAAGACCAGTAGCTGCCTGCCCTGCACTCTGATACACCGAGCCAGACAATCACCCTGCACCCTGTGATACACCAAGCCTGGCACCCACACTGCACCCTGACATACACCGAGCCTGGGATCCACCCTAGGGTTGCCAATCCTGCAGGATTGGCCTGGAGTTTCCTGGAATTGGCATCTATCTTTCAGTGACTGTTGAAAGCAGCCCTGGAGGGTCGAAGAAAATGACATTAGGTCAGGCCTGGGCAAAATACAGCCCATGGACCAGATCCGGCCTGCCAAGTCACTGGATCCAGCCCGCGGACACTGCAGGGAGCCCCAGACAGGCTCCCTACTTGCCTCCCCCACCCAAATGCTGCTCAGAAACCTGGCTGTGGGGTGGTTTTTCTTTAAAAACTGAGAGTCCATAGGGGGGAGGGAGGAAGGTTTAGGAGTTGCTCCCATCCCCAGCACAATCCCATTGGCCAGTTTCTGGCCAGAAGCTGGCCAATGGGAGCTGCCTGCTTCAAAAACAGGCAGCTATGAAGCACAAGGGGCTCCAGAGCATATGGCTGCAACCTGTGGGGGGGATGTGGGGCAGGCAGGCAGGAACTGCTGTTGGCTGGTAAGTCTCCTGGCAGAGCCTACCTCTGACACCTGAGTCCCTCCCTTCCCCAACCCTCTGCCCCCCACTCCACATCCTGAAATCCTCTGCCTCTCTCCTGTACCTATATCCCCTCACAGAGCTGGCACCCCAAACCCCTGCCCCAGATCACAGTCCCCTCCTGCCCTAGTTCACAACCCAAATCCCTGTATCCCAATTCTCTGCTCTAGGTTGCAATCCATGCCCCTCCACCCAGACCAGTGTCCCAGGTCACAGTTGCATCCTTCACCCAAACTCCTTCCCCTTACCGCAAGCTCCCTTCTGCACCGAACCTCCATCCCAGATCCTGCACCTCCTCCATCAATGTCATGGATGAGTGTGACCCTCGACCACTTTTCAAATTCTTGGAGTGGTTCCCCCATCAGAAATTATTGCCCACCCCTGCATTAGGTCATGTTGCAGGGGAAAAAAGCTTCAGTCAGAATTTGCAACCCTAATTCACATGCTCCGCATCTTAAGATACATTGAGCCAGGGATCACCCCTCCCTACCTCTTTGGATACACTGAGCCTGACCATGGTACGGTGATTCACCTGCCCAGCTCCTACTCACAGGGTGTCCAACAGCACCTAATTCCTGAGTATCTACCTGCTTTCTCCCTTTCCCCTGTGTTTTGGAAAGACCCAAATGCAACCCTACTGTGGGAGAGCTACCCTGGGGCCAATTATATTGAGCTTAATTATGTTCTGGATTCACCCATCCCAAACTCCAGCAGTGAATCCATCTCCTCTTCAGCCTGTGGAAGGCCTGAACCTACTGCACATCCCAGATCTAATGCTCCATCCTGAGGGAAAGTCTGAAGCTGGCCCTCCTATTACACCCGCACTCCTTACCCCCAATGCTGCAAAGAAACCATTGATTCAACCACACCACATCTTGAACAAATCCTAAACCCACTCACATCTACACCCCACCTCAAGATGGCCACCCTTGCTGTATGGAAAGCCTGGACCACCACCATCGCACCACCCACTCTTGGAAAATCCTCTCTTGCCAAACCTGGGTGGAGACTCAGTTCAGCTCATAAGGAAAGCTGAAAGCTAGAGCGTGGGAAAAAGGTACAAAAGGGACACACAAACAAAATAAGGTGACTAGCCACTGTGACTCAGCTCTCCTTTTAGGGATGAGGGAGAGATTATAGTAGCCACATGTGGCTAAATTAAGCCAGCCTAGTGATAAACTAGAAGCCTCTAGAGACCTACAGGGGGAGTTTTCTTGTGTCCTGCCTTCTGGGTGGCAAAGGCAAAGAACAAAAGCTCAGAAAAGGCCGTCTGAGGGCTTGAGACAGCCTGAATTATCCCACATAGATTGTAGAAGGAGCACTGTGGGATTCCTGACCTAGGGAAGGGAAACCCACTTGAGTTATCAGCACACATCCCAAAAACAGGGTTGTGAGATGCCTCACAGAAGGGAAAAGCTGATGGGAAGCATCAGATACACTCTCCAGAAAAAAGGCTGTGGACTTCTGGCTCAAAGAAGGGAAATGACCTACCTGAAGTATTGCACAGGCCCAGGGGAGACCAAAAGTTGGACTGAAGGTACTAAAAACTAATTTGATATGCTCTAAGAGATCTAATAAGTGAAACCTCACAAAGGGGAATCATGATGAAGGATTCTGGCCTTGAAGTAGTATCTTTTAAGAACCAAGAAGGAAGTCAGGGGGCAAAGTGGGCTCCTGAGATGTCTGCCTGTCACAGTTGGACTTCCTAAATATGTTCTTTGAACCATTTATCATCACTGTATTCCCAGATATGTAAGGCACTCTAATACTATGCTAACTGCTGTATAAAATCCTAGCCACTGGCAGGAGTGTACTGGCAATCAATAGGCCTGGGAAATGGGTTGAGAACAGCCCTCCCCATGACGTCACCCCTGCGTGCCCCTCAAGCCCCACCCCCCGCGTCATGTCTGGCAGGCGGTGGGTCGGGCTCTGCGTGCCACATACAGCGCAGACACGGAGCAACTTGGAGTGAGGGGCAATGGCATGCGGACACAACGGCCCACCGGATGATGGCCCACTGGGAAATTCCTGGTATACCGCTGCACCAGTCCACCCCTGGCCATTGGTGCAGAACATTTTTAGGAGTGCTGGCATCCCCCCCTTACCATGTCCTGCCCATCCCCCGGCTGAGTCTGGGAGCAAAGCCCTGGCATGCAGAACAGGAGTCAGGACCCCAACCAGCAGTAGAGACCCAGGTGTGTGGGGCAGCAGCTGGGATCCTGGGTATGAAGCTGGCAGCAGAGCTCCTGGGGCACAGGGGAGCAGCTGGGTCCCCAGGCACAGGGCCAGCAGCAGAGCCTGTAGCACATGGGGAGGCAGCCAGGTCCCTGGTTACTAAGCTGGGAACCCCGGGGTAACATAGCACCTCCTGCATCCCTAGTTCCTGTGCCTATGAACCTTGCCTTGCCAGATATTGCTGCTTCCTTTCCCCATGCATTCCAAACAGGTATGCATGCTCCAAATTGTTTGTGCCTCTCTGGAAGGATATGGTGGTGTTTTTCTAGCAACATATGGTCAGGTGAGTGTTCTGCTTGTTAGTCTCTGTTACATATGAAGGGAAGCTGTATAGGAAAGAAATCCTAATAAGGGGCTGACAATCATCTGAATTTGCTGCCTGCAATAGCTAGGAAAATAGCACATGCAGAAAGTAGGCAGCAGGAAAATGGTAAAATAATGGGTGAATGAGGTGAGTGAGTCACCTGTGATATGGGAGAGTGTCCACCATCACCCTGCACTTTAAAACTCCATTTTGCATTATACTTAAACAATAGTAAAATGTGGCTGCTTGTGATATATCCCACACTGGTGCAGAAGGAGTTAATTGGAACAAGAGTGCAATTAGTGCACCTGGTTGCACTGAAAGGGTGGGCCAGGTCCAGTTTAGTATTAGGCTGTGTAGATGAATTAAATACAGACTGCAGCTGGAAGGGAACTGAGTTCCTAATAAAGGAGGTTTGGGGGGGGGGGGGGGGAAAGAGAGTGTTTTTTTGCAGTGTCTCTGGAGGAGGCTTTTTAAATAAAGGTATAGAAGGGATGTTGGTATAAGCTCATAGGCTGAGCCTGGGTAAAAGGGTAAGGTTGTAAGGGGGTAGCCTAGGTGTTGGATTTCTAGAGAAAAGTATGAGAGAATTAAAGAGGAGCCAGATCTCCACAGAGAAAGCTGTAGGAGATACTGCTTGGTATTGGAGCCAGAAAGATTTCTGTAGAGGTGTGAACCTAGAGGGAAGCTGGGGAAAAGGGCTTAAGCTCTAGAGACAGGCTTGAATAGTAGCCTGGAGAGGTAGCAAAATTGAGGGAACTAACCATAGCTGCTTGCTACAGGGTACCTATATTTGTGCAGAGGGTCCTGGCTTCTCTTAGGCCAAGAAAGGCAGGTTAGAAGATGCTGGTGTGGAGCGTGTAACCTAAGGAGTCTAGAGGTGGGCTGAAGACCTTGTTTGTGTGATGTAGCTGGTGTTTAACCATGTTTTAACAATCTCATCCTAAGCATTGCTCTTCCTTCTTCCTCTCTTGAGCTTCTGTACAGAGGAGTCCTACCTTAGCTTTAATTATTTCAGTATATTTAAAAGGTCTATACATAAATTTTATCATTCAAAATTCTGAATTAAAATCAATGTTTTCTGGTTTAAAAAATTAGCAAAATGAAGCTCAAGATCTATTTAGGTATATAAAGGTTTTTTTTAAATGTGTCAAATGTAGTCTTGATTACTATGCTACTGACTTTCTGCTCTTGTGCTTCATTTTGCAAGTTTGATACGGGGGGGGAGAGAGGGGGAGATATATAGAGATATATGCGCCTGAGAAACAGGTCACTGATCAGACAATCCTACAACTGATCAGGGCCCTAAGCAGAGTCTCACTGACTTCTGTGTAGGCCAGTTGTGTAGCCAGAAGGGCCCACCTTTGTGTGGGTGGGCAATTATGGGGTGGGGGTTAAGCCTTGGCCCCAGTCCCGAGATGGAGTGGGTAAGCCTCACTGTCTCAACCTGCTCCCTAGCTGCAGTAAGAGCTGGGGCATGAGAAGGGCCATGGGTGGGCCATCTGTAGGTGTGTAGGCATGGTAGTCTAGTTAAATAGTATCTATTACAAGAGCCTTGGAGTGTAATGCAAATCCCACTGAAATTGAGGGGAGATTTCCCACTGATTGATGTCAAGGGACTTTGGATCAGGCTTTTTGGCCTAATCATACAAGATTCTGAGCTAAATGGCCTAATGCAGGGCTACTCAACTTTGGAAGCCTCAGGGGCTACAGTGATACTCACAGCACATGCTGAGGGCCGCAACTTAAGTGTGGTTTCATATACATGCAAATAGCTTTTCACACTGACAGGTATGAATACAATGATTAAGGCAAGACTACACAACACGCAGGCCCCATTTAAGTCAGTTCTGCTGATATTAATAAAATGCAATATTTACCCGATTTCCACTCATATGACAGCACTTTTAATGAGCAATGACAATCCTGGAATTTAACTACTAAAACACATATCAACAGAAGATCATTATATGGGCTATTTTTAATATTTTTGCTCCCGCCCTCGGGCGCTGTCTGTTGAGCCCCACGTAAAGCCAAACTGCACCACAGGCTGCCCGTGGACCACATGTTGAGTAGCCCTGGTCTAGTGCATAGGGGAGACTTGAGCTCTGCTACTAGCTTGCTATGAGACTGTGTGCAAGTATTGACCCTTTCTGTACCTCTATTTACCCATCTGTAAAATGGAGATAATACTTGCCTCCTTTTGTAAAGCACTACATGATTCTGCAAGAGCTGAGGATTTAAAATGCCTTAGCATCTTACATGATTGCTATGGAGAATAAACTAGTACCCTACACCAAATTTGAGACATGGCTAAAGAGAAGGGAGAGGAATGGGCAAAGGCTCTAACCCCCCACTTTCATCTTCCACCGCTGGGGTGAGGCTAATGTCTGACTTCTTGCTGATTCCAAGATGTGGCCTCTCTAACAACTCATTTTTATTTTTTTTGCCTTGACATTGACTGCACTCTAAGGCTGTCTCTACACTGGTGCGATCTTGTGCCAAAGCGGTCACTCTTGCACAAAAACTTGCTGCCTGTCTACACTGGCCGTGTGTTCTTGCGCAAGTAAGCTGATGTTCTACTGTATAAAATCAGGGCTTCTTGTGCAAGAACTATGATGCTCCTGCTCAGGAAAAAGCCCTCTTGCACAACTGTTCTTGCGCAAGAGGCCAGTGTAGACAGGCAACATGAATTTCTTGCGCAAGAAAGCCCTATGGTTAAAATAGCCATCAGAGCTTTCTTGCGCAAGAGAGCATCTACACCGGCATGGATGCTCTTGGGCAAAAGCACATCTCTTGCGTAAAAGCACATGCCAGTGTAGACGCTCTCTTCTGGAAGAGTTTTTGCACAAGAACTCTTCTGCAAAAGAGTTCTTGCGCAAGAAGCTGCCAGTGTAGACGTAGCCTAAGTGCTTAAATGGTGATTAATCACTTCTCTGCTTCACAATAACAGGTTGCAGAAGGGATTTAAAAACAGTGGGAGAAGTTACATGGACCTATGGACTCCGTATTTCATGAATGCAAACTCAGTAGATGGCTTGGCAGTCAGTCATGCTGGAGATCTGCTGCATCACCCCAGTGCTGTTATGCGGTGGCAGCCTCTGTCCTTATGCAAGGATTCGGCAAACGTGATTGGGTGCAAAGGCTGTTGCACAGGCCAGCCTGTTCTCAACCTACTGGTATGGAACATTAATGGGAGCTGAGATGGGTTCATCAGTTTGCAGAGCTGGACCTAACTCCGCTTCAAACATAGGCCATCTTAGAAGAGATGATGAATGGTCTTCAGGGGGTTAAACATTTTTTCTGTGTGTGTATCTGAGGAGAGGGAGAATGTTTCTTTGAGATAACACCGGGAAAGGCCTATCTGGCAAGTTTGGTGCCTCATCCTGACAGTGTAAAGGCACAGTCATTAGGCCAGGAAGCTGTTGGTCTAGAAGCAGGCTACAGTGGGGTGTTGCTGCAGCATTCATGGCTCTCTCAGCCTGTGAGCCCACCCTGCTGATGACTCATCAGTTATTCTGGTCATAGCACTCTGCTTAGCTGCTCTCCTTCTCTTATTACAGTGATGCATTTGTGCCTTTATAGTGAATACTGCCAGCCCTGTTTCCCATAAATGAAGGGGTCACTAGCCCTATTTCTCCTGTTGTCCAGCAGCTCTTAAAGGTTTTAAGGGGACTTATGAAGCTCTTCTGACCTCCTCAAAATCTAATATATAAAGGAGAATGTTTGTGCGCTAATAACTTGGACACTATCAGACCTACCGCAACCAAGCTTTCCATGGGATAACCTTTCCTCCAGGAGAAGGTTTTAAGGTACTGTGGGAGGGAAGAGATGAGAGATCGACGCCTCTCCCTGGGTCTGCACGGAGCTCGGCAGTGTGGGGAGAAGCGGCTTCCCCGCCATTGCTGGAAGCATATGGAGGCCCCTCTTCAATACTGCGATTGGCTCGGGGCCCGGCGGCTGACCAGTGGGCAGGCAGGTTGCTGCCGGGGCGCTCTCTAGGCTGAGGGGGCAGGGCTAGTGTTACCACTCAGCTGCCACTTTGAAAAAATGTCCAGAAGGAGGCACATAGGGACCCGGAGGTGAGAGTGGGGGGAAGTCTGGGGGGGCTGGACCGTTGGGAGTGAGTGGGGGAAGGGCAGGATTGTGGAGGGGTGGGACTGGACCATTGGAGGAGAGTGGGGGGAGGGCAGGATTGTAGGGGGATGAAGGAAGTGGGGCTGGACACTCCTGCAGGGAGTGAGTGAGAATGAAGCCCGTGGGGGGGGGGTCTCCTTTGAGGGGCACTGGCCCAAGGGGCAGCACTGGATGATACTGGGTGGGTGAGAAATTAATCCAAGGCGGGGGGGGGGATCCCTCAAATCTGGGCACTGGTCCTGGGTTTGATACTGGATGATCCTGGGGGTGGGGGGTGAAAGATGCAGTCCATGGGAGGGGCAGCTGGTCAAGGGGGTGGTGCTGGAGAAGGGACTATAGAGGTGCCAGCAGGCTCAGGTAGTTGTCTCATAGTTTCATCAAAAAAGATGAGAGAAGAGTTTGAGGTGTCACCTTGAAATCTCTCAGATTCAGTAGGGCCAGCCCCATTGATTGAGGCATCCCTATACTTAGCTCTTGGATGAGAATTTGCAGACCCAGCATCCCTATTCCCTACTTCCCTACCAAAAAAAATTAGCTTCTACAAGGATAATTAGCAAAAATACCATCTGATAGGAAGCAAAACATTGCACTAATGAAGAGGGGCCTCCATATACTTCTAGCAAGGGTGGGGAAACAAGCTATGGTGATTTGGGGGCTCTCCCTTCCACTGTGCTTTTAATGGCTTCAAGACTCATGACATGGGAAGAAAACAGAGATATAGTTTCTACTGTGACTTTTGTATCTAAGTTTGCCAATAGCTCTGATCCTCAACATTGCAATGCCTCTTTTTTGAGTCAGAGATTTTGCTCTATGTAGAAAAGTCTGGGGGTCTGCCATAATGGCCAGATGTCAGGCACTGGCAGCTGCGGTGTGGCTGGAGGCTGTCAGGACCAGCTTCTGCTTTTCTAAATTTTGTTCCTCCGGTTTCCCAGGCAACGCTGGGTAAGTCCAGCTAGTAAGAAATATCTTCATTTGTAAGAGTTGAATCATAACTCCCCCGACTATACTTTCATTCTTCTGAGCTTCAATACTTCCCCACAAAATTCAGTCTCTTTCCTCTCCCCCACTTCCTCCAGCAAACATTGGGCTACTCCCTTCCTCCTTCCCCTATTTCCTTGCTACAAAAGGAAGCACAATGTGCTAAGGGCCTGATCCTCTACCGCAGTTGTGAGGAGGATCAGACATTCAGGCCCCAGTTCACGAAAGTAGACAAATAATTGATTGGAAAAAAGGAGTGGAGTGTAGACACTCATTCTCTTCCTTTTTGTTAACCTGTCTGCATGAACTGGGATTCCAGGGCAATGTGACATGCAGGTGAGGCACTGGGATTTCAGAGCAGTAATAGAAAGGGAGCAGAATGGTTACTCTAAGCACTGTCCTTCCCTAGTTGGGCAACAGAACCAGAGACTTTTTCAGGTGGAAATTTCAACAGTGAATGCTGCTCAGCACAGTGTTTGCTTCTAATCCTTGTTCCCATCAATGTTCCCTTTTTCCTTCAGATGTGTGGAGGAGGGGAGAAGCCTGCATAGCTGAGGACAACTGAAAGCTTGTTGTGATGCTCCTTGGGTGCAAACCTACCACTTTGGGGTCCCCAGGCCAATGCCCTAACCCCTAGGCCACTCAAGAACCCACCACACCTCCCTACATTCGGGGCGCCCCTTATTCAGCCTTCCTAATGGGGTAGCTGGTGCTGGCCATGGTGACAGTGACGCTCCCCAGCCGGCTGTGGGACAGGGTACAATGTCTTTCTTAGAGAGAGCACACTAGTGGAAATGCACTGGAGCCTGGATACTCTATATCTACCCTCATTTAAGGACACCCCCCTCCCCCTTTCTCTCAGCTGTGCTGTTAAGAAAGGAAGCAAACTTGTGTTTACTTGGGTCACTAGCAGAGATCAATGGGCAAAATAGTCCAAACTTGTTGGCAGTGTTCCCTCTAAGCTGTGTGCTTGAGCAACTGCTCAGGAGAGCTTGCAATGCCACCCAGCTGATTAGCAAAGCCCCCACAGCCATCAGCACATGTTTCTACTGATGGAGCACATCCACATATGTTTCTGCGCACATAACAAAATTTATTCTGCACATGCATGGACAAAATTAGAGGGAACATTGCTGATTGGTTAAAACTGTGCTTGATGGATTTTCCTCAATAACCTGGCTACTGCCAGAGGAATGCATAGCTTTATAGGGATTCTTCAGTTGGATGATTGTGGTTTTTCAACTTACCCATAGTAACCTTTTTTTAAAAAAAATTCAGAGGGGCAGCCATGTTAATCTGTGTCTGAAAAAAATTAAAATCTTTTTTTTTTTTTTAAGAGACACTCCTCTTCCTCTCTGTACATGTGAGCTCTAAAGAGGAGCTTTGTGACTGCCTCTCTGCAAGGATTTCTGTGTTACAGCTGTTTTGGTCCTGGAATATTAGAGACAAGGTGGGTGAGGTAATGTGTATTATGCAACCAACTTCTGTTTGAGAGAGAAACTTTTGAACTATACAGAACTCTACAGGTCTGTGTAGCTTGAAACTTGCATCTCCCTAATAGAACCTAGTCCAATGAAAGATATTACTTCACCCACCTGGTCTTTCTGCAAGGAGATTTCTCTGTACCCAGGAGGGTGGGAAGAGAAGTATACTTTCCAAACAGCTGTAGAATGTGAAATAGTCCAGCAGGGCAGGATGACTGAATGTACTATGCAATGGCATGTGAGTTTGAGGCTGTCTACTTTGACCTAGGAGGCAATCCCTAGCTTGAGGAAACAACTATACTCATCTGGGTGGTGTGCTATCATTCAAGCGTAGCCATGGCGGTGCAAGCGAGGTATCTAGAGTGAATGCTTAGGATCTCCAATTGTATGTTTTCAGGGAGCTAGCCTATCCTGCTGGCTGTGCTGTTGTGAGCACACTAACTCAATGAGAGCTGGGAATCATATCCCCAGCTCCAAGTGTGATTATACTGTAACTCTGTCCTGTTTGTGTGAGCACTTTGCCCACCTCAGTGGAAAACAGAGCAACAGAACTACCTTCTCCTCCCTGCACATGCTCCATGTAGCATAGGATGGAAGATAGCCCTTTCTGTGTGCACTTTGCTACTATTGTGACTGAAGTGTCTTTGACTACTGAGCAGGCACCAAGATGAAGAAGAGCTCATGTAACCCTTCTGCCAGGTAGTGCCAACAGCATCCAGGGCTGGGTTTGATATCTAGGGGTACCTCTCCATCCATCCAACAGAACTGACTTGAGCCCTCAGCCAGTAACCTGGGAAATTCATACAACACCCGTGGGCACCTCTGAGAGGCAATGCTCCCCCACTTGCAAGCACAGAGTCTGAGTGTAGAAAAGAACCTTTTAATAAAAGGGGAGGGAAGTAATATGGCATTAATTTGGGGAAATGCCAAAAAACAAAGTTGATAACCAAAACCATAAGTAACAATCCCACCCCAGGTAAGTTGAGCAATGTCCTTTTCCTCTCAGGTTCTTAAGTCCAGCAATGTAAGTGTCCCCTTCAGAAGAGGTAGGCATGTGTGCATCCAACTCACAATTGCTACCCTTGATCAGGGCAGACCCAGAGTTCAGAGGTGCATCCACAGAGTTCACCTCCCATCCTGAGTTTGGGGGGAGGGGAGTAAGGAGGCATCTTACTCGGCGGGTCACTCGCCATCCACTTGTCTCTGCCGCCTCCTTGGTGGCTATTCGTCTCACCTCACTGCTGCCGCTCTGCTGGCCACTCATTGCATCTCTCTTGCTGGCTGCTCATTACGCTTCTCCGTCGCCTCTCTGCTGGCTGTTCATTATGCTGCTGCCGCTCTCCTGACCACTCATTGCATCTTCCGCTGGCTTGTGGTGGATTTGGCTCTGGGCCAAACCTAGTGATTTCAGTTCTTGTCCCAAAGTGTAGTCCAGCAACAAAAAATTCCAGCATCCATTGGAGTATATTTAAAACAATAAAAGAGAGTCCTTCTGTTGTAGTTCTATCATTAGAATGGGTGGGGGGAGAAATAGGATGAACAAGTCTTACAGCTCATGCCTGGCGGGCATGCAGCCTGCTGATTCAGAGTCCTGCCCTCCCCAGTTAACTTCACACAGCTTTGGCAGGGGCGCCTTTGTCCATCTGAGGTTCTTTATGCCGACAATCTCTCTCCTTTTAACGGAGTTAAACACAGTCTGGCTTTTCTGCATTCCCCCAATAAGTGTAAGCATTGGTGATCATCTCTCACAATTCCTGCATTTAATGTTAACACAGTTGGTGACCCCACAACAGCCAAATTGGTTACAATGGGCAAAACACCATTGTAACAGTTGACTATCTAGCAGGCCTTTCCAAACTGAGTGAACTGTATTTATGTGCACATGCCCAGAATCTCATTCTTTAAACTGAAAATGTTCCCTCCTATGTGCCAGGTTAAGCACAGACTTTCTTCTTTTGTATTTCCCCAATAATTACAGACATTGCAATTAGTATTAACAGAATTTGTGAACCAACACCAGCCAAGTTGATTACAATGAGCAAAATGCCATTGTAATAATCAAATATCTAACACGTCTAAGCAAAGCAGGGGCAAACTGTATTTACATAAACATACCCAGGATTTCTTTCCCATTCCAGCGGGCTGTAATGGAAGCATTGGTTCAGACCCTGCTTATGTCTATGGTGTAAGGCTTCAGTTTAGTAACAAGCTCTGGGGGCCCATCCACAGCCTCTTCCTGTAATTAGGTAGCTGCAGACTCACTCTTGCACTTCCACTGTGCCTCTGGAAATGGAAATCTGCTTTACAGATCCCTGTGTCCAATCAGAGTCCCACTGGGGACTTGATGGGGGAAGTGGAGCCTAATAGACAGATGTAGGAAGAATGCTGGAGGGAAAGTCCTACAGGGCCATCTTTTTTTAAGAGTTATGTTCATAACTTTCAAATCAAGCACCAAAGTATTGCACCAAACAGAATTAGTTAATAGACGATTAGGCATTTTCAAATTTATTTCTTATCCAATGACTAGAAACCATTACCTAGGCATCCTTTTTTTTTTTTTTTTTTAAAAAAAAAGCACTGGAAAAGTTCTCACTGTTAAATAACAGCAATAGGTGAGCTAAGGATCACTACTGTATGTATGTGAAGACATGCTTTTAGATACCAGGAAGGTGAAGATGAGCTTAGCATGCACTTCGCCAACAAGCTCAAAGCATAGGCAAATTGCACACACAATAGGATTTCAGAACCTTTTGGTATGTACACTGCAGATTTCAGCACATGTACTTCTTGGTGGAAAACACAGCATACTAAACATACACATTCACAAAGCAGGTAGACCTCAGAATCCATCTCTCCATCCCATAGAGAGACTTTAGGTTCTTTTACCGCATGTGAAGCAAAACCTCATGTATACAGTAGCAAAACAGGGCAAAAATAATATGATTCAATGGGTGCTTTTTTTTTTTTAAGTACTCAGAATCCACGAAACTGGGGCCAGATTTTTCAAAAGAGCTTGCTTTTCATTTTAGGCACCTAAATCAGGGCTGCTTGTTTGGTGCTGAGCTATTTTAAAAATCTGGGCCTAAAAGTTGTCTGTGCTGCTCCTGCTACAAGGAAGACCAAAGTTTCCATTGACTTCAATGGATACCTGAGCAGGCCCCAGGTTCCTAGGGGGGAAAAGGTTTCCTGTGGATTAAGAGCCTGGTCTTGATGGGTCCTGAGTGAACATGTATTATATTAGTATTAATGGGAGTTAAGATTGTTTGCAGGCTGTAACATACTAATGAGCTTTTTATAGGGTGGGAGCTATTCCCTACAAATGAACCCCTCTACCCACCCTACTGATGTACAGGCCTATACTCACACAGCAGCTGACAAGATCAGGGCTTATGTGTTCAGTTTATGGAAGACCTACTTCCAGGTGGCTGCTTATTGTAAACTTGGTTCTGCTCAAGTGTCTTGTGGGGAGGGTGAATAGGATAAATTTAAGACAGAAGCTCATCATGAGGTAACAAAGAGAAAAGGCAGGTTTTGAGTCGTATTTTTTGTTCAGTATAAAAACTTCTTTAAAATATTGGTGCTCTGTCTTCTGACATTAGTGTCTTGTTCTGACATCACAGTCACCTTTCTATTGAGGGGTAGAAGATGTCTGAGGTCTGGCATGTCCTCTTCCCACTAAGGAAGAAATTTGATGTGGAGTTTGGCCATAGTCTAAGTGTGTCTTTTTTTTTCTTTCACATAAACATCAGACCTAGGGCAGAGGTGGTCAAACAGCATGCACAGTGATTCTGTTTAGCCAAACACCAATGTTCTAGCTCCAGAACCTTGCATTTCTCTCACACAAAAATAACTACCACAAATACAGCATACACCAACTCAACATTTGCTCACATGTCAAGAAGACTTTGAAGACAGGGTGTAGTAGCAGCCCTTGCTGGCAGCAGTATGACTAGCTTTTAAAGTTTCACACACCTCTCCCCCATTTTCTTTGTCATTTAGTCAGGTGCAAAAGACATTTATCACAATATTAAATGGTCATGGTCACAGACCTCCTGTGCTTTATGAAAACTGGTATGTGAATATACATAATTTGAAGATGCTTTATGCAAAATGCATCATATAACATGTCAATTTTCAAGTTACAATCAGCTGAATCAGGATATCCTATTTTTGTGCATGTCTCATTCTTGTATGTGAAGTTAGAAATATGAAGTGTGAATCTGGTTTTAATTCTCAATGTGCTAATGAGGGCCATGAGGGATACTTCAGGATCTTATTGGCTCAGTACTCAAATCAAGGACCCACGAATGATTTTATTCTTCCTGAAAGGCCAGACTGTGGTTGGTCCCAGAAAGACATGTGACCATGGCCCCTGCTACTGGAATCCATCTTGCATATGGTATTTTTCCATGGGGATGGGGAGTGCTAAACAAAGGGTCTCTCTCTTATGGGTAAGTCTGCTTAAGGAATGGAAAGCAACCAGTCTCTCTTCAGCAGGCCTTGCCCCCTGAAGAGGATACACATAAAGAAACCTGGCAACAATGAACTTTGAAAAAAGCTTAGACTCCAGTCAGAGTAAAGATCAACTCTGACTTGAAGCATATTACCTAAGATAAGATTAACAGTTTAGAGGGGGAAATTGTATGTAACAAGTTCCTTAGTATATTAGAATTACCTGGGGTTTTTTGTTTGTTTTAACTTAATAACTTACTTTGATCTGACTGTTTTCACTTGCAGCCACTTAAATCCTACTTTTTTATACTTGATAAAAACACTTTTATTATTAAGCCTTGTGTAAATAATTATTACCTGTGGGGAAGGAACCACTGTGCATGTCTTTTTCATTGATAAAGGGGGCTGACCAGATGAGCTTTTTCTGTGTAAAAGTATTACATAGAGAGAGATGGATTTGTTTGGGGTTTTGATCCTGTTTGGGGTCTGTGTTCCTAGGAGCTGAGCCCTCATCATGTCTGCATTGCTCTGCAGAGGGTGATAAACCCAACTCTGTACCTTGGCTGGGGGAGACCAGAGCTTCTGATCCAACAGGACAGGGTGGTGGGGAGCTCCAGAAGGCAGGAAGGCTGGGATCAGTAGCTTGATCAGCACACTGGGGGGCAACCTCAAGGGGATTCCTGTAATCCAACCCGTCACACTAATTATTTTCTGTGTTCAGAAATTACATGTGGTAGGTCAGTATCATTTTTTTCCCTACTCCATTTTGCCTGGCAATTAGAAAGGAGTATACCTGTAGCTTGGGCTAGGATCAGCATGTGCATAGACAGGAAGACAGGGTGATTATATCATACTTACAAGATGCTGAGTATTTTAATTTGTGTTACTCCACAAGGATTTAATTAATGTGGATAAGCAGGGGGCCTACTGAGTGTAACGAGTCTGCTCCAGATTTTGGTAATGACAGCCACATAAAACTGACTTCTGTGGAGTTACTCTGTATTTATACAGTATGGCTGCGTCTAGACTGGCATGATTTTGCGCAAAAGTGGCCACTTCTGTGCGAAAACTTGACAGCTGTCTACACTGGCCACTTGATTTTGCACAAAAGCACTGACGTTCTAATGTAAGAAATCAGTGCTTCTTGCGCAAATACTTTGACGCTCCCGTTCGGGCAAAAGTCCTTTTGCGCAAAAGGGCCAGTGTAGACAGCTCAGATTTGTTTTGCGCAAAAAAGCCCCAATCGCGAAAATGGCAATTGGGGCTTTCTTGTGCAAAACCACGTCTAGATTGGTACGGACGCTTTTCCGCAAAAAGTGCTTTTGCGCAAAAGCGTCTGTGCCAATCTCGACGCTCTTTTCCCGCAAATGCTTTTAACGGAAAAACTTTTCCGTTAAAACCATTTGCAGAAAATGATGCCAGTCTAGACGTAGCCTATAAGTAAGATCAGAATCTAAGGGATGGCGCCTGATCTGTATAGCAGACATTCAAATATAAATAGGGTTCAAGTTGATTGGTCTTTAACAGTTTTCCCTGGGGTGAATGTCCCTTTCAATTACACATGTACTCCCACCCAGCCCGAAATTAATGATCTTACATGGACGTAGCTGAAAACAAGGTTCCCACTGAAGTTAGTGGTGTTATTTAGGGATGGCTGTATAATGAAACAAATGCATGGAGAAATAATAAGGGCATCTTGTCAGTTAGTTTACATCTCAATTTTAAGGTGTTATCAACATTTAAAAAGCCACTGCTGGTTAGAAAGGCTTTTGTGTTTCAAAGGCTTTTGTGTTTCAAAGATGCTTGAGTTTGGATAAATGTTCTCTACTTGTGTTTCACACCAAATATTCAGTGGCTGTGCTGACAGCAGATGAGCATCTAACCATCTTGAAATGAAATTGCCCGAGTCTAAAAATGAAACTGATCAGCCTGTTTTATTTAGTTATGAAAGGCACATAGTAAGCATGTCATGTACAGTAAGTAATTTGACCAGGGGAAATTCAGTTATTAGTAACAGAGGTAAGGAAATGTTTTAAAAATGAGTGGCCTGATTCTCACAATTGCTGCAGAGCCCTCCTACTTTCAGTTCCAGGGGGTGAGAGCAGTAGGGGCTCAGCTCTTGAGGCTTCATAAAGATTTATGACTTTTAACCTGAGGGGTGAAATCTTGATGGTAATAAAGTCAATCACAAACTCTTATTGCATCCAAGAGAGAGAGGATTTCACTTGATGTCCTGGTACCTGTATCTCCATCAGGCAAGGAGCAGACCGGTGGCATCTTAGATGCTAACAAATGTATTAGGTCATGAGCTTTCATGGGTAAAACTCACTTCATTCTTGCTTACAGACAACTCCCTAACCTGAAACAAATTCTTTCTAGTAACCACTCAGCACAGCTACATCATAAGCATCCAGGAGAAACAATCAGCCCCAGTGCCAATTCTGCCCACACATCTACACAAGTGTTTTCATCACTGGATCCAACTACATCAGCCACTAAATCAGAGGCTATTTAACTGCACATCCATCAATATGATCTATGCCATCAAATTCCAGCAATGTCCCACTGCAGTGTATATCGGTCAACCTGGATAGTCTCTACGGGAAAGAATTAATGGACACAAATCAGATATCTGAAAAGGTAACATAAAAACCTTTTGGAGAACACTTTAATCTTCCTGGACACTCATTAATGGATCTCTGAGTTGCTGTTGTGTTTCAGACCAATTCCACAAGCCAAATACAGAGAAGGATTGGAGCTTAACTTCAGTCACAAGTTTAATTGTTATGCTAATGGTTTGAATCGGGATATTGGATGGCTTGCACATTATCAACCAACCAACGAAGGTGCTAATAGTTCTTGATGTTTAGTGTAGAATCTGATGTTGGTTATCTTCCTTTCCAAGTGCAAACTAATGGTTCTTATCAGCCTTTTGTAACTATTTAGTCATTAAGATGCTATTAGACTAATTGTTGTTTTTTAAGTTTTTCCTGTTACAGACTCACTTGTCTATCCCTCTGAAGCTTATCTACTCACTGTCTTTTTTTTCTTCCACCCCTTCCATTTTTTTCCTCCCCCTCCTATTTATTCTTGGATCTGGACTTCCAACACTCGGGTCATCTGAAGAAGTGGGTTGTGCCCACAAAAGCTCATGATACCATCTATATGTTTTGTTAATCTTTAAAGTGCTACTAGAGTCTTCCTTGTTCTTTAAGTTTTTCATCAGATGAGTTGGACTAGAAATGACAGAATCCAGGGTCTATTCGACAGTGACTACCACAAGCCACTGGGTGGCGCCCCTGCACAAGGCTGAGCCCTCCCGTGGGGCTGCGGCTGATAACTCCACGGAGTTAAAGCAGCTGCGGCTGGTAAAGTAGCGTTATAAATCACTAGTGAGAACAGAAACGTGAAAGAAGCGCCTGCCCCCCCTCCCTCCACCCCTTTGAACCGTGTTTCTCGTGGGACCTTAACCTCTGAAGAAGTGAGACCTACAGGAAACTGAACTCGATTTACACAGGAAGGAGCCGAGCGCCTCGTTTATACAATTGCACAAGGGTCTCTGAAAACAATCGTGAACTGTGTTGCGCACAAAGCACCCACGCCCGCAGCACGCCGCAAAGCAAACCCGCTAGAAGGCTAACGCAGGACTGCCGGGCTCTGACAACACTACGCAAGCTTCGATCGCAAAGTCACAACTTCGTGCAAGCCCACCGAGCATACAAGGGTTTTGTGCACAACGCGTGGAGGAGGGCTCTAGTGGTTTCAAAGTACTGTGATAACTGTACTGGACGTGGGTGATTAAAGTCCCCAATTAATCTTGAGTCCCCACCACTTTCATGTGTCGGTCGTTCATTCTCTTCCCATTCTCCCCCCCATGATAAAAGCAATGAGCAACAACTCGTGTCCTGTGCCGGAGAATTCTGCAATTCTTGGCACGGGATTAAACGTGGCTTGAGCTGCGGGCTGCTCGCAAACTGCTTGACCTGCTGCGTGTGTGAGCTCCCAAAACCTTAGCTGTAATGTGTCATAGCCCCGGCAACTCCCCCTCCTTTGAGCTTCCATAATGGAGGTCTCCTTCGCCAGGGGCAAGCCAAAACCCAGACCAGGCGTTCAGCCTACAAATCCCAGCATCCCCGGCCCCGTAACGCTGAGGAATGAACCAGCTGTGCAGGACGGCGCTTGCGCAGAGTTGCGGAACCAGCTTCATAGTACCACACCCCCGGAGGGGGAGGGAGAGAGAGGAGGCAGCAGCATCTGAAACATTAAACCATCAGAGAGAGCGAGCCGGGGCGGGGGGAGGAGGAGAATGGAGTAGCGGAGCAATACAGAGGGGGAGAAAATATTAGCGAGGGGAGAGCGAGCAGTGACTTTCTCAAAGAGGAAACTCCAGGAGGGGGCAATAAGGAGGAATAATGCTCTAGAGGAAGGAGGCTGATTTATCGCACAGAGAATCAGCAGCACCTATAGAAACTGACATCCTGCTGCAGTGCCGCTACCTTCGCTGACTGATACTGTCAATGGAGCTGGAAAATATTGTGGCCAACACTGTCTTGCTGAAAGCCAGGGAAGGTAAGAGAAAGAGCCAGCAAGAGCGATGGAGCATCCCTGTCGCATTTACTTCCCTGGTAGGCAATGCATAGCCGGAGGAAGGGGGAGATGCATCCTGTGGATTTTTAGACCCAGTGCGGATCTTGAGCGCTGCCGCGGGTTGCATGTGGCTGAACCTGCGTTCGAAACGCTTGCTTTAAACAAAAGAATGTTTATCTCCAGCTGCGAGGAGGTTTTGTGGGAGGATATTTTTGAGATGGCTGAGATTATAATGGTAAAATAGTCACCGCGTTTCCCTCCTCCTTCTCTCACATCTGATCCCACAGATTGTGCTGTTTCAGAGTCTATTGTTAAAGGTCAGCTGCGGATGCATTCATTCAAAAGGGTTAGCAAATCAGCAAATAGCCTTTTATTCTGTATGGTGCGACTGGCAGAGTACAGTCATTGCCTTATTCGGCATTATCAGGTGAGATAATGGTGCTCGTAGCTGTCCATTTTTAAGAATGTTTTTATCCTAATCCAGTTTCAGAAGGAACTCCGAGTTGAATGCAAATGGAGCGAGGTGACACGGAATTAGCTTGTAGAGTGCATATGAAAAGGAACCTCAATCTGCAAAATAATGCACGGTTTCGGAGGGGGTTTGTGTGTAAAGAGCCGGAGTGGCTGTTTTCTTTGCTTGCTGAGTTATCAACAGAGCATTGCACGAAACTGCTATTAAACGTTCTGTTCTGAAAGACCGATCGCGTTAGATTTGTCAGAGGTGGCTGCTGCTTGAAAGGAGGGGGCGAGGGAGATGCTAACAGAAAGTCATCCCTAAGCATTACTTGTGCATATCCTTTTCAAAATGCATTATGTACATGAAAAATATCCGGGCACACTACAGGGTTAGCTGCATTGCCGAAGAGGGCTCTGAAAAACCCCTGCTGTGTACAGCGTATTTTCAGAGGGAAGTGGTTTTCTGGTGTGAATGATTGGGTGTCTACAGAGCCTGGGGAAAGGGTACCCGACACGAGCCGAGGATCTCAGCGGAGCAGTTCCTGAACCTGCCTAGCAGGGTTTCATATTTTCATTCACTATGTTGAATGAATGAAGGACCCCTTGCCAACAATAAGAACTCGCATTGTCTTCGTTCTCTCGCACATCTTTCAGCCCCGTGTTTACATAGCACGCACGGATCTCAGCTGGGCTCTCCTTAGATAATGCAGCAAGGGATCCTTTAGCTCTTGAACGCGTGGGAATTAAATCGTTCCTTGGAAGGTTCCATTCGCAAGAAAAACGATCCTTCAAATTGTCTGGTCCCTGGCCCCCTTTCCTTTCCTTTCCTTGGGTGGAGGTGGAAGTTTCCATCCACAATAGATGCCTTCATTGTTTGTGAGGTGTCCCCCTCCGGTAATAAGACATTGTGATTTGATCCTTTGCATTGGAAAACATCACTTTTATGGGTCTCCAGTGTTTTAATGTAGGGCTGGCTTCCTTCCACTGTCTAATCCTGATGGCATTCAAGTTCTTCTGTGTGGCAAGGACAGTGTGAACACCTGTGTGCAAGACACTGTATGCCACTGATGGCTAAGACCTCAAGGGGGCGGGGGGGGGGGGGGGGAGGGGGGACAATCTTTAGAACATCTGTGAGGAGCCACCTAGTGGTTGAAAATTATTATACATTACATGGCTGGGGGGAAACACATCACTTGGAAATCAACATTATTACTTTTGAGATCACAACATACGTCTGGGCAGCAGGTCATTCCGAATGCCACTGCTCTAGAGGGACAGCAAGGTAATTCCTCTTAGAGTGACTGTATCAAATTATGGCAAATAAACTGCACAGTCTTTAGTGCAGAGCTAGTTCTGACGTGGGATTTTATCTTCTTCTGAGAGTAAATTTGCGAAACTTTAGATTATTACAGACTAACTCATTCTCAGTGATATTGAAGTAGTGGTGATTAACCTTTATTTATTGGGCTCAGCAATTAGATTTTTCTGGGAAGGGATTTCTGAGATTATCATATATAATATTTATTTGTTCATACTGTCAGTATTAAACCAGCATCCAGCCATAGTGTGGAAAGAGGTCTCCGTGACAAACAGCTCAGGAATGAAAGCTTATACTTCTTATTTCCTTCTCATTATATCCAATTTGTTCTAAAACTTTGGTACGTAAATCAGGAAGCAATTTTACCTTGGGGATTCCCCCTCCACAGAAAACATTTCAACTGAGTTTTATTATGTACAGTTATACAACAGAGAGAGAACATTTTATGGAGAATGAGAGGGGGTTTGGTGTGACTTACAAGGAAACAACTCCATGCAAAGGGACTTTTTGCTCTTAAAGGTTAAAATTTCTCTGAAACCCTAGGATGGAATTAGTTCATGCCAGAATTGCAACCCTGATTTTTAATTGGTTGAAATAATATGTGGCTCCAATGTTGCTTAATCTTCAATATACTATAAACAGTTATTAGACCAAACTGTTCTAGATGTGATGTAAACAGCAGGATTCTATGCACATCCCTTTGAAACAACTGGTATTGGCCACTGCCAAAGATAGGATACTGACTCTGAATTGGACATCAAATATGACCCACTCTAGCAAGACCTCTTTTCTTCCAGGAGCACAAATAAATGAATAGTAGTGCACTAAGTGAGATAATTTCAACTCCTACACCCAGCATTATGCGATCGCATGAATGCATGAGACAAAATAGTCAAAATTGCTTAACATATTCATATAACTTACAGGGGTATTTTGAGACTTACCCATAAAGTAAAGCCATGAGATCCTCAAAATAAAAGATGTGCTGTATGTATAGTACATTCAAAGAATACCAGCAAGAGATCAGGCATAATCTTTTCTGATTTCAAACTGGAACATTCTTATTTTGTGCTGGGTTTTTAATCATATGGCCTAGGGTATGTTTACATGGCAAATAAAACTAAAGGCTCCACAGAAGCAAGTCTTAGAGCCTAGGTCAATTGACTCAGACTCAGAGGACTCACGCTACAGTCTAAAAATAGCAGTGTAGATGCTCAGGCTGTAACCTTGTCTCTGAGTCCCATCTCCCCTCACTAGGTTTCAGAGCTCAGCATCTATGCTGCCATTTTTAGCCTTGTAGCATGAGCCTGAATCGGTGGATCCAGGCTTTGAGATGCACTGCTTGTGGGTTCTTTTTTATTTTTATAGTACCCTTAGAATATTAGACTATACTGAGGATGACAATTTCAGATTTAAGATCTCTAGTAATACTTTAAAGCACCAGTATTAATGTTCTTAAGACTCACAGTTATGTGTGAGTTACAGAGAATCAGCGTATGGCAAGAATTTAAAATATGGCTATTTATTGAACGGTCTTTTGCTATCCTGATTGTCAGGGAAGTTCTAGGAATATTGAAAGAATTTGTATAACAAATCTATTAGCTGGAATTGAAAGCTGAAGATTCAGTAAGACTTCTAGGTTTGTAGCCCCCAAATTTACCCATGTCATTTGTTCCATGGCTGCAAAGTTTGTGAAAATCGTTGGATGTGATTTTGTTTATTTTTTAAAAACAAATGCTTCATAGCATTAGGGGGTTTTAAAAATAAAAGCTTAATATGCCTGAATGACCCTAGGATACTGAAAGAAAGAGATGCATAACAGATTGTCTTGTGGTTTCCAAGATGTTGTTGTTAAACTGCAACAAGTAAAATATTCCTAAAAATACTCTGTTTTCTGAAGCATTTGTAGGTGAATAAGACACCCGCTTGTACTGAATACCAAGACTTTAAAAAAATTACTTAACTAAAGAGTAGCTGCATCTGAAACCGAACTTGCAAAACTTTGGCCCAAATTCTGAAAACTCTTATGTATGTTCTTAACTGTAATTCCAGTTCAGTTAAACACATGCATAAATATTGGCAGGATTCGGGCCTTTACTAGTTGCTTTTTTTACCAAGAGCAAAGCCTTATATTAGCTGAAACAATGTAGGAGATGATGGAAGTGAGGTAATACCTTTTATAGGACCAGTTTCTGTTGGTGAGAGACACACTTTCAAGGGACCAACATGGTTACAACTCTGCCCTGAAACAATATAGACATTTTGAAAATTACAGGAGCTCTATCAGCTGGGGAGTGGCTCAGAGATGGAAATGAACAAAGTAATTAAACTAAATAGTGAAGTTCAGTCAGTGGCTATGGCTTGACATTTTCTGACAAGCAAAACATAACAATGGGGCCTATTCTGCTCCCACTGAAGTCAATGGGAGTGCAAGGCTCAAAGTCACTGTTCTAGGCAAGACTTCAAAATGATTTTAAATCAAGGTTTCAACAAGCCTGCAACATTAAATCCAGTAAGAACTATGTCAGACTTGGAAGTAGCGCTAGATAAATATTTTCCAGCAAATATTGGTTTTTAGAACATTTACTTTGGCTTTGCTTGTGCTCCCTTTATGCAAGCTCATTTTGTGATTGTTATAGGAGCACAACTATCAGTGGAAAGTGGATTTTGAAGCTGAAATTAACCTGGAAAGCAAACTTTAAACTGTTTGTATAAAACAGTCACTCTAGAAACCTGATGATTATAGTAAAATAATTGCACTCATTCAAACAATGAACAAAACCAGTGCCCTGTGACTTATTTGACCACTCATAACTGAACAATACAGCTCAAATTGCAAGCCATGGAATAAACAATTTGCACACACAAAAATCATCAGTGAATAATGACATTTATTTAATAAACTCAGGACAATTTTGACCCGTTTGCAGAATGTTCATGATTTTATTGGCAATATAATAATGTACATGATTAATTGATTTATTAGCTTTCCTCAAAAGTCTGCCTGTGAAACTTTTAAATGGTGTTTTTGAGTGTGAAGGTTTGTGGTTTTTCCCTCCCTCTCATTTTTTTCAAAGTGAAATTTCCTCAGTTTCATCTCTTCTTTCTCAGTACACAATCACATCACACCTATTATTGAGCTTGATACGGTTTCAACAGAAATTAACTAATTTAACTAAAAGGAAAAAAATAATTAGGAACAAAAGATATGTGGGATCATCTTTTATTAATATGAAAAAGACCAGGTACCAAGGGTAAGGAGCCTGTGAAGATAAGCTAGATAATAACAAGTGTAGTCATGTCATGATTTTGGAAAACCAGGATATGTAAACACACTTGCTGAGACAGAAGCCTTGATGTTTCAGAAACAGAAGATGTAGGTTTAAAACAATGACTATAAAGCAGCAAGGAAATAGACTAGAGGGTGAGTACCATTAAGGGACAGATCTCTCCCTTTTTAATATTTGTTTCTCCTTCCAAGGTTAAGTACTCATCATGAAAGATAACTGGGTGGGGGAACTACCCCTATAAAGTTGTCCATTAAAGTAAATGAAATTAATATTATGTTCATTTTTGATAATGATCTCTTTCTGAGATCATGATTTCACTGATCTCAGAAAGAGTAGCTGATAAATTGACTTGTTTAAACACTCATTCAGTCATAATGTGCACAAAAGCAACTGTTCCTCTGAAAAACTCTGTTGTTATGATAGAAACCCTGAGGTAGCAAAATCATAGTTTGCTTTGCTTGAAGGTAAGCAGAGTTTGCTATGAAGAGCCTAATCCTGCTTTCCCTGTTCAGGCAAAATTCACTCTCCCATCTCTGTATCCCTTCCTTTTTTCTTTTCAAGCATTTGAGGAAGTGAGTTGTATCTCATGGAAACGTATGCCATAATACATTTGTTAGTCTTTTAAAGTGCTACCAGACTCCTTGTTGTTTATTCTCAGTCAAGAAGTGATCCAACCCGTAAAGGCAAAACAGAGGGCTATAATGCAAGCTCATATTAAACATAGGTATATAGAGGAAGGGGAAACCAGAAGATGTACATCCATTGATTTAGGCTCAAAAATTCACTACTTTTTGTAGATAAAAATACACATACAAAACCTTTTATGAACATTTTCATGTTTCTCCTTAAATATCCCTGAAAACTTTCTCTTAAAAAAATGAAAACATCCTTCTATCCTATTTGAAGATGAAGACTGCTTTGTGAATAAACTAAAATGTGAAATTGACCAAGACCAGTCTCATGTTGTTTTCTCTGTTCATTTCACTCCACTTAGACAATTCAGGCCGGTAAGTGGGGCAGGGGCGTGCGAAGTGTGTGAAAACACACCCCTCCCATGGTTCCGCAGATAAACATGCTCTGGACGGCCAGGGGAAGGCAGAAGTGACGTGCTGCCCGAACCTCCCTACCCCATGTTCTGGCTGGCTGGGGGAAGGCTGGGGCTTATTTCCCCACTTACTTGGAGGATCATGGGGGGGTTCATTCATACCCTTGTAGTCCACATTTACAAAAAAAGCATCCCCCCTGAAATTCCTGCATACAGGCCTGGATTTGGCATAAAGGGTAAAATTAAATTAGATTGTACTAGCTAGTGTAAGGTATCATCAATAACACAGCTAAGTATTTTTTGTTAATATACTATAATCTGAAGAGTGCCTTTTTCAAACCTTGAGTCAGTGTTGCACATCTTGTGTAATGGAGAACAAACAATGGGCAAACCAGGAGTGGCCTGCCCCAGGCGGAACGCGCGATCGGTGCCCCTACCAGCATGGCCGTCAATGGAGTGATGTCATCATTGGGTGCCCCGGGCGCCCCGTTGATGGCGGTGCCCTAGGTGACTGCCGAGTTGGCCTATAGTCATGGGCCGCCCCGGGGCAAACCATTATACTTTTTTGTCCTTGTTTTCAGTGCTTGGGATAGGAAATTGTAAAAGATATGTGGAGACAGTATTGACAGGCACGAGTACAATGGTTCTCAAACTGTGGGTTGTGACCCTGTTTTAATGGGGTCCCTAGGACTGGCTTAGACTTCTTGGGTCTTGCTGCTGAAGCCCCCGGCCTGGTGCTAAAGTTCTTGGGCTTCAGCTTTCATCCCCTATTCCTTCTCCCAAATTATGATATTAAAATTAGGTTGTTTTTTTAAAAAGGTAGTATGTTTAAGATTCTTTTATTTGCCTTTGGGTTTTGAGTCTTTGGTATTCACATTTTCAGGAAATTCTTAACTATGAGAGCTAGAAATTTGCAAGGAAGGAGAGAGAGACTGCTGCTTGCAGTGATTATTGTGTAGACTCTCTTTGTCAAGCTTCAACTATTTCAAAGCCTAAAAGAAAGAAATTGTCTTGCCTGGTTTAAAATATTGCATTTGTGCACAGAAATTTTCTTTAGCCACCATAATCCTAAAATATATTGCTAGGTTCTTTACAAACTTGTTAAAAATTTTAAAAATAACTGAATTGGTCATCATGGTAATTAGTTTTAAAGAAGGGACAGTTGGAAAAGAAACTATTAATTTTCTCAGATATTGGGTTTCAGAAGAATGGTTACACCAAAACCCAATCAAAGCAAAAAACAAAACAAAACAAAGTCACAGCCCACTGAAAACACAACACAAATATGATTTTTGTTTTCCTTTTTAAGGATGACGGAGATACTAAAAGAAACATATACTTATGCCACCCAAGCTGGTCCTTTGATGGCTTTAACCAAATGGGATGCTCTATTTTTATGGCTCTCATAGTGTTTTTGTAATGGGTGCACTCTGTCACCATAAAAAAGCAAAAATGTGAAATGAGCCAGTTGTGAAATTGCCATATTTTTAACTTCTCTTTCCAGAAGATACCAGTGCAGGTTTGAGCACATCCTTATTGGTAATAGATTAGCAATATGTTTTGTACAAGATACACATTCAGTATCCAATAATTTAGCTGTAGCATAAGAATTTTAAGAAGATCAACAGAAGTGGACAGGGCTTATTTAGACAGAAAGCAATTCACTGTAGTGACAGACCATATCTGGTGGCAGTGATTCGTGTAACTCATCTCCTAATGGCACATTAACATGCATATGATTATTTTAATTTGACTTTAGCAAGGTTCATAAACCATTACAGCTGAGTGCAGCATTTGATTTCATGTCCTACAGCCCCACTAGAGGTACCAATAAACCTATTGTAAGGAAAATCTCAGCTGTTTCCATAAAAATACAGGAACTCAACACAAAATTAATGCAAAATAATTGATCTGTTTTGGTTTAAGGGAAGATTGCTCCAGTGGAAACTAAGAAATAGACATTGGATTTGGGAGTCACTCTAGAAATTGTCTCAAATACAGTAAATCAGTATGAATGAGACAGTCTTCTTTTAAAAAGAGGATTAAACACAAGAGTATTCCATTTAAAGTATGTAACCATTTCTCCTTGAAAAATCTGTCTTAAGGAATTTAGTTTATTTTCATGATGATATAATTTGGATGAATCAGGAAAACCATTAAAATAGGAACATCATGAAATAATCTAAACTTTTATCTGTTCCATTAACCCAATGGGATTATTTTCCTCGAGTGGAAAATAATACGTCTTTTACTTATGGAGAGAACACTTCTATTACTGTCTTCATATGATCTATTCTGAAAAGATAGTCAATTCTCTTCACTTAAAAAAAATCAGTCAGACAAGGAATTCACAAGAAACCAACCAATTTCTCAGAAAACCATCACAATGTGTGGATTTGAGGTAGGATTTTGCTTTTCTGTATTAGATTAAAGAATCTACACCAAAGCTTCTGAGGGTGTGTCTGCACCTTGGGTTGGGTGTGATTCCCAGACAAAGCAGACAGACACACTCACACGAGCTCTTGATCAAAGTAGGACAGTAAAAATAATGCATCCATGGCAGAGGAACTGCCCCGAATATATATCCTTCTGGGACCAGAGGCACAATAGATTATAAAGCCAGAAGAGACCACTGTGATCCTCTCGTCTAATCTTGTGCATAACAGAGGCTGTGGGAAGTCCCTGAATTAATTCCTTCTGAACTAGAAGATTCCTTTTAGAAAAACACCCAGCCTTGATTTAAACATGGCCAGTGATGGAGAATCTCTCATAACCCTGGGTATATTGTTCCAATGATAAAATATTGTCACTGTCAATAATTTGCACTGTATTTCCCATCTGAATGCGTGTGTTTATCATTCCGTTGGTACCCCAGCCTAACTGCAGTGTATGTTTTTGTGGGGGAGAGATTAGTCACTCTGACAAACAACTCAAGAATAGAGAAAATGAACAGAAGTCTGTCTGAGCCAGACCCAGGCTTTTGTCACCTATAAATTGGATTGCCTCCCTGTGCTAGTACATGTTGAAGGCCACTCGGAAGCTACAGCTAGTGAGGAACATAATGGCTCGTCTACTTAACATGCTCCCTGGGGCAAGCGTTGCGATGCCACTGCTCCACAGACTGCTCTAATCTATTTGCTCCTGACTGCAATATGAAGTGTGGCTGGTGATATTAAGCCCCTTAGCTGCTTGAGAGACCATCTATCTCCATACATGACTAAGAGAGCTGAGATCCACCAATGAACTTCTGTTCATGTCAACCAGCAAAGAACATCTAGGTGCTGAGGGCAGGATGTTTTTAATAGAAGGCTTAAGGCGCCAACCCTGAACTTGCAAATATAGGAGCATGTGGATGCTGGAACCAGAACAGGGCCTGTGTTTGTTCTTTAGGATGCACTGCAGAGTCCCTCAGCATTTAGTGTGTCAATCTTGATTGAAACTATCCAGTGGAATGGTAAGCTGATTCTCTTCTTGCACTCTTTGTACACTAGTGTAACTCCCTTAACTCTGTTGGTGTTACTCCTGATTTAGACTGTGGTAAAGCAAGGTATGTAAGCACATGCCCAACTTTAAGCATGTGGAGTCCCACTGAAGTGAGTGGCAATTCTTGCTAGCTCAAGCAAGATAACATCTCTCATCAAAGTGAGGCGGTGACCCACCCCGTGAGAGTCATTTAAAATTAAATGACGTTGTACATGGTATAACAATGAACAGGAAAAAAATCAAACACTCTTCATTTCATACAGGCACATAATCCAAACAATACAAAGATAATATAGTCCTAATATTTCGTTAGGAGCCCACAGGTTATGAAATTAAATTAGAAGGCTAGGAAAATAAAGAATGCTGCAGTTTGATTACACTATGCTGGATTATCTTTGTAATTATTTTGCTTGGAGGATTTTAAAATGCACATTGCGTTGTGCATTGAGACAGGGAGCAAGAACTTAAGTAAATATTCTTAAGAAGAAAATCCCACAAGCATAGTCGAGCATTTCTTGGAAATTTGGCAAGGAGACTAGTAAAACGGAAAGGATAAAACATAACAAGAATGATGGGAAAGATGGATGAGCTTGGGAAGGAGTAAAAAATACATGTAGTAATAACCCAGCTGCTTCTATTTCATGTAATATCTTTTCACAGACATTGGAAGAAACTGGCAAGAAAACTTATTCAAAGAAGAAATGCCAGCCTGAAAGAAAATAAATATACACAAGTACTAAGAGTACAATAATGCTAATAATAAAGGAGGGATATCTCTGTGTGCTCTCCGATAAGCACAATTTATTTATTCATAATTAATTTCTCTCTTGTGACAGAGCCGTGGGTGAGGTTTAAGATAATTTTAGGCCCAATTCCTGTGAATGCTTATGAACGTGCTTAACTTTAAGCATGTGTGTCATCTCACTGACTTCACTGGGACTATTAACGTGTACATGAGTAAATGTCTGTTCTCATTTGCACTGGTGCAATTCCACTGATGTCAACAGGGTTATACAGACGTGGCTGGGAATGAATTTAGCCCTTAGCAAATGGAGGTAGCAAAGACATATTATGTCATCATTCCTTTCCCTCCAAGCACAGGAATATGTTCTACTGTATATTCACCAGTGCTTTATCCAGCGTTGATTTACATGATTCAAAAGATGGGGATTCTGCTGCCTCTTATAGGAGATTTTTGCAGTCACATCTCTCTCTTTTGGTTTGATGAGAATTGCATACCATGCACATCCCATTGTCCTGGCACAACCATACCCTTATGTTGCATGAAGTTATGACAAGGAAGCTGCATACCAAATTTGGTGGTCCTACATCTTACCGTTTAGAGGGAGTTCCTGAACAAATGGATTCAGACAGATGCACACACAGATGCACAAACTCTCTCAAATAGGTAGTAGATTATAGTATTTGGTGATTCAGATTTTGATAGCTTTGTATTTTTTAACTAAGTGGCTGATTAGGAGTTTAGAATGAAGGTGTCTCTTTCTGTGCTGGTGTATGGATTTCTCCCCCAAATTCTCTTTTGAGGCTGAAATTTCATTTAGTGTGTGTGACATTCAGTGGAGCAATAGTGAGCTATAGGTGATAACCTTGCTGCCTTCCTTTTCCAAGGGGTGAATTTTGCTCTGTGCAATTTATTGTTGTTTATTTTGGAAAGTGTGACAGAAATTGGTTGTTTTGATTTAGTGCATGAGTGATCAGTGGTTTTCACCAGTAAAGACACTTCTCAGCCCTTTTTCTTTTAAAATAAAGCCTGAGTAATATAAAAAATGGTTTGGATTGAAAGTTTCAGCTGTAGCATATAAGCAGAGCAGTTTTTGATTAGGGCTACATGTTTTGTCAAAAAATAACTTTTACAAATAAAGGCAAATTCATTGCAGTGATTCACTGGCTAAAAATAGACAGCACCCTAAAGAATCTGTAAACAATGATGTCAGTTTGGGACCAGCTTCTGAAACCCTTACTCACACCTTGCTCTATGAACAATCCCACTGAACTCAATGGCAGTGCTGATAGAGCTATGCAATGCGGATTTGCTCCTTAATCAGGAGTTATAAAGTGAGCACTAGCTGAAGATTTAGCAAACGCTGCTGATTTGCATGCGTGTGATGATACTTTAAATATATAAGAATATTTAAGGGTTCTTTTTAAAGTTATAAGCAACTAATTAGATACATTGCATTGTGACTTGGAACCATAGTCTACTCCACTGCAGGACCAAGCATTGTAAGCTGGAAACCTATAATTTTAAGTCAAATCAGAGTGCCAATCTAGAAGTCATAAGTGGCATTAAATGTAAGTTGAACATTGTGAGTGTGAAGACTGCCTGTAATGATAAAAAGAGATGGTAGATGAGATCTCTGCTCTAGCTAATTTACGGTACTGTAGTCTCAATAAACCATTTGGTGTGAATCATAAAAAGATCTTGCAGATTTTTACATTGCCTTAAACTCTCTGACTGTTAACTTGTCCTTCAATCCTAGTTTGATGTCCCACTTAATTTTCTGGTTTGAAGGAAGGTAGAAGACTCTCCTCACATGTCATGTGTCCTCAGGGCATGTCATTTTTATTCCCCACAGTAGCAGAGAAAAGCTTTCATTGGCGAGTCTTACGTACAGCTTCATAGCTAATTTCCTGACAACTCTGGTTTTATTCCACTGTCTTGCACATATTCATGAAGCACATCTTTTCTTTCTAATTCAAGAGATTGTAGTATTTGGATGGATGCCAAAGGCTCAATTGAAGTTGAATGGTATTAAATTTTATTTAACGGAATAGAGTGAAATCACCATCATTTTCCATTCCACCTACTGGTCCAAGGCACCTTTCTTTTTAAAGTTGGGAACTGCCTGCCAAGTCTGTTCACTTTGACAAATAATCTTCCAGCATACTACCAATATGGAAAGAATGGCAATACCAATCTGATCAATGAGGCAAGCATAGAAAGCATAAAGACATTATTTATATTCTGAAATAAGTGATTGTTTGACCTCTGCTCCTCATTCATGGAAGCGAGCTGTGCTCCCCAGCAACATCTCATTGTGAAACTGCTGCCGTTCTTCTTTTTGCTGAATCGGAGCCTAAAAGAGCAAGGTGATCATTCAAATCTTCCATACTTGGCGTGCAGTGATAGGATGTCAGTCAATGCCTTTTAGAAGACTGGTGCCTTCACTTGGACCCATCTGTTGTACCTGAGAAGAAAGCACTCGCTTGGAGGCAAATAGGAAGGCATTGGTGCTCTATCCATCAGACAACAGTCTGGGAGGCAGGAGACCTGGGTTGGTTTCCAGTCTGGCACTGGCTCACTACATAACCTTGACTACCTACTCTTCCCCAAAATGGAGTTCATGATGATCTCTCTCTCTCTCTCTTTGTGAAGCACTTTACTGTTGTTATTAGACTCAAATATTTGTTCTGTTAATCAGAAAGCATGACATTCTTTGCAAATATTGCTTAAACCTCACAACATTCTTAAGAGGTAGGCAAATGCCTATAGAATTAAAAATAAATCAGTAAGATTTTCTGAATTTTTCTCTTCAACTTAGCGTTGAACGTTTTGGGAGATTCTCTGCCTATTCCTTTAGTCTAAAAGACAATAATATGTTTAATCAAACATATAAAGAAATGGTCCAGTTTACACAGTAATGTCATAAGAATGGCCATACTGAGTCAGACCAAAGGTCCATCTAGCCCAGTATCCTCTCTGCTGATAGTGGCCAATGCCAGATGCCCCAGACAGAGTGAACACAACAGGTAATCATCACGTGATCCCTCTCCTGTCATCCGTTTCCAGACAAACAGAGGCTAAGGCCACCATTTCTACCCATCCTGGCTAACAGCCATTAATGGACCTAACCTCCATGAATTTATCTAGCTCTTTTTTGAACCCTGTTAAAGTCCTAGTCTTTACAACATCCTCTGGCAAGGCGTTCCACAGTGACAGAACAAATTTGAAAGAAGGTGCTCACACTAAATATCTTATTACCAGCAATATTATATTTCAGACAGTTCAATCCTTGCTCCTCTCCAAATAGGGTCAAATTCTTTGGTCTTTGGAAAAAATGTGTGTTTAAAGTGTTGTCTGAGGTCTTTATTATAAACAGCTGAAACATTATTTGAATAATTGTTATTGTTGTAATTTAGTAGACCAGTTGAATTATCTCCACACCCTGAATTATAAGAAAAAATGTCAACAAATAGCTCCTTTAAAACAACAACACTTCACAACATGAATCGGAGAGCATGAATTCAATCTGCTTTTGATCCAGACAGCAAAACGCTGCCCTGGCTTTTAACCAATGGTCAATGTAAGCTTTGCACTTTTTGCGTTAGATTCCTCCCTTATGGAGTGGAATGTCAATATTGTTCATTTTTATGGAAAAGCAAAACATATGGTGGCAAGAACAATAAATCTTGCATAGCAGAAATGAATCACATCAGTGAAACCTGACTTTCACCATTACTGCTATTTATTCATACCAGCTAGTAGTTAGCACATTAGGGCCTGAAACAGTTCATTGGAGTCAATAGAAAGACTGCTATTTTTTACGCACTGAGCTCTCAAGTCCAGTGAAGAGACTTTAATCTCTAGAGATTTGGCTTATGATCCTGCTGTAGGATATAGATGACAATGAATTTGATGGTCTCATTCTAATCCATATAAATAAAAGCTGTAGTTTGGCTTGATTTAACAGCTTCTCTACTCATAGGCAGTCATGCTAGCAGTAACAAAGGTGTTGCAAAGCAAGACAGAGGGTCTTTGGACAAACATCTGCCTGAATCATAACCCGCCAAGGCATAGTAATGAGTTTGTCACTATCATTTTGTGCTAAATGAATTCCCAAATTAAAGAATAAATCCTTCTGAAATAATATTATCCACATACATCCTCAGGAAGACTTAAGGAGACAGTGTTAGCTTTTCATTCTATTGTTTTTCTCTTCAGGATCTGTAGTCTTATGGTTTCAGTGTTCATTGATCTTCTTTGTATTTTTAATCTTGTAAGCATCTCTGAAAGCATGAGGCTTTCTCTCTCTTTTTTTCTTAAGCAATCGCTGCCTCAAACTAAAAGGGGGGGGGTGTTAATATGTTGGTTTCTGTATAATTGACCAAAATGGCAAGGATTTCTTTAAAAAAATTCTCTGAGAAAGTAGTAGTCATTGGCTTTATTTATTTTGAATGAAGAGGATAGTTTCAAACAGATTATAACTACATCAAGACAAATTGAATTTTAAGTTTACCCAAGTGCCTGTTTCTAGTGCTTGCGACTCATGAATGTATGGGTCCCAGCAGTAATTAACGTTAGAGAAATGTGGAGCTAATAAATGTCTTTTAAAGGTGAATGGAAAAGCATATTTTTAAATAATCAGGAAGGATATTGTATACATTCCCGTATGAGCAGCAGGATATATATCTAGATTGATATGGCAAATAATTAAAAGTAAGTATGTGCAAAACTATTTCTTCTCATACTTTCCAGTCAAAGCCTGAGTTCATGAGTCCATTGAACCCTTAAAGCCCAGAGATTTTTCCTGCATTTCTTTAGGCATTTGGTGATGAGGACATTTCCTGCAGGGGAAAATAATCTGAAGATCAGGTATGGACAGGTAAGTAAAGGATGATAAGTTTTAACCTGAGACTATAGAGGCTGCTCTGGTAGCACTTAACTTTATTACATGAGTATTCCACAGACTTCATATTCGGGTGTCACCATCAACCTCAGAGGGACAACTCATGTGTAAAGTTACTTGCTGTGAAGGCGCCTTGTGGAAAGGCCCTATCTCTGTCACTTCATTGAGGGAATGATCTATAATTCTTACTATTTTAGGTACTTACCTAGTCTCAATCACCAAAGTGTCTGAGCACTTGCCAATCTTTAATCTGTTCATTCTCGAAGCACTCTTGTGAGGTAGGGAAGGACAATTCTCTACATTTTACAGATGGGAGAACCAAGGCACAGAGAATCACTTTCTGTGGGTCCTAAGGAATGTCTGTGGCAGAGTAGGGAATTGCACCCATGTCCCAAGCTAACAAGCTTCACTGAACCGTCCTCTCCCTGTCTAGCCACAGGCTTTTCTCTGTGTGAGAGTGGGAAGGGGTGTCCAACAAAGAACATAAGAACAAGGTCAGACAAAAGGTCCATCTACCCCAGTATCCTGTCTTCTGACAAATTGTGCTTTGTTGTAAAATCTGCCATGTGGAGGTATACTATTAAACAGGGTTCTTTATTTGTGACACACATTGTTTAGATGATGCTGTTGAAAGTGAACATTTTCCATGAATTAAGGCCTGGTTCCTACACAATGTCGCATCTTGTTAACAAGAATTCAGGCACCAGTATCCTACCCCACACAGAGGAAACAGTCTGTTTTTCATTCAGTGTACACATTTTTGAAGCTCCTTAACCCACCTGTTTATAAGTCATACCACAGAATCTGCTTCTAATCCCAAATGTATCTAAAAAGTGGTAGAAGTCTAATGGGAAATGTGTAGCTATAATAAATGTGCTGTTATGCCCTGTTGAATTGTAGTGTTTATTTTGATGACATAAACAAGCAAATAGCCAAGAAAGGTCACAGCTGCCTGGGACATTCCTGTACATACAAAGTGCATTGGTATAAATGCAACTGAGACTAGTGAAATATAAACATTCTTTCCTTTATAGAAAAGTCTTATAGAATTTAACAACAGTGTTCTCTTATTCTAAAAATGGATAGATATCGCTATAATGAGTTTTTGGTTTAATCAGGGTCACGTGTATTCCAAAATTCATTAAGTTTGCAGAAGGATTTAGGCTTGTGTTTAAAAAGCAACCTTTCTAATCATATATGGTTATGAAAGAAACTATCCAAACATGAAAAGGGGTTCATCTGATTCAGTGTATTGTTCCTGAGCTTTCAAAGAGCCTGGAGCAATAGGTCTGAGACATGTGAATTGTTCCCTATATATCTCAACAGGGACGTAACTTTGAAACCTATGTTAGTTATAATGTCAACAACGTTAGCAATTCAATTTTCGATCAGGTCAGCAGAAATATCCCGCTAATATGTTTATGCCATAGTCCCAAACTGCCTCTCACATCTTTCCAAGAGCCCAAAACTGCAGCTATCCTCCACCCCACTATTAAACCCTAGGTTGCCTCCTACCAAATTATCAACACAGCCAGCTTCCACACTGAGAAATTCTACATTGCAATTATCTTTCAATACAAGGTTCTTTAGCACACTGAAAATACAAATTTTGGGGCAGCACAAAACAAAGGTAGGGTGAAGATAAAAGGGAGGAAAAGTGGGCAAAGTCATGGCAGGATCTACCTCAGACTCCCTAATCAGGAAGAAGAGTTGAACTTTTAGAACTAACACCACATGTATTCAAAACACAAGTAGTAATGGGGGATTCGAACTACTCAGTCATGGGTGGAAAAATAATATGGCAAAACCCAGAATGCCTAGTAAGTTATTGGAATTTATCACAGACAACTGTTTGTTTCAAAAGGTACAGGAAGTTACAGGGGTAGGGGGAGGTGGGGCAGCCATTTTAAACATCCTTTTGACTAATGAGGAATTGGTTGCAGAGCTGAAAGCTGAAGGCATTTGGGTGAAAGTGATCAGGAAATGATCAATTTCATGATTTTAAGGAAAGGAAGGAGAGCAGCAGAATAAGGACAATGGATTTCAAAAATATAGATGTACCTTCTAATTTTCTGAGTTTAAGACCCTAGGAGAGGAAAATTTAAGGGATAAAGGAGTTCAGGAGAACTGTCAGTTTCTCAGACACAATACAAAAGGCAAAACAGCAAACTATCTCAGAGTGAGGGAAGGATAGGAAGAATAGTAAGGGGCCAGCATGGCTCCATCAGGAGCTCTTTAATGACCTGAAAATCAAAAAGGAATCTTACAAAAAGAGAACATATGGACACATTGCTAGAGATGAAGAAAAGCACAAAACACTAGTAGAAGCATGTAAAGAGAAAACATGAAGGCTAAGGCACAAAATGAGTTATGCCTAGCAAGGTATATAAAAGGCAGTAAGAAAAGGGCCTATACATACATTAGAAGCAAGGGAAAGATGAAGAAAAGTGTAGGTCAGGGGAGCCATCCTGGGCCCCTGGGCAAGGTGCAGGGGATGGTTCTGTGCTCCCAGAAGGGGCAGGGCCTCAGGCAGAAGGTATAGGGCTAGTGTTTCCTGTAAGTTGAGTGCTTCCGGCAGCCATCCAGAAGAGATTCAAATGCCATCCAGCTAATTAGCAGAATGCCCACATCTAGCAGCATGTGATTCTATGGGTGGTACACGTCCGCACATGCCTCTGTGCACATAACAAAATGTATTTCATACAAGAATGGAAAAATTGGGCAGGGACGAGGGCAGCTGGCCCTCAGTGCCACCCGGACTGCACCCCTCTCCCAAGTGCTGCCTGGAGCATGCTGCACAGGGCCCCTACCTCACCAGGAACCCCTAAAAGCCACCCAGTGGCAATTTAAATGATCAGGGCTTCGGACTGCAACAGCAGCGGTCAGAACCCTGGGTCCGTTTGAATCACTGGGCCCTGGGGCAGCTGTTCCCTTTGCCCTCTCCCCCAGTTGGCAGGCCTGCTGTAGGTCCTCTACTTAATGGGAAGGACAGGCTAATAAAAGATGACATCAAGAAGACTGGAGTGTTAATACCTATTTTGCTTCAGTCTTCACTAAAATGGTTAATTATGACCAGATACTTTACACTAGATTAACAGCATGAGAGGAGAAAAAGAGAAAATAGGGAAAGAACAGTCTAAATAATATGTAGATAAATCTAGACATAGCGTTATATATATTTGAGTTGTCAGGGTCCAATGAAATTAATTCTAGGGCTCTTAAGGAAGTAGCTGAAACAACATGGATTCACCCAGAGCAAGTCATGCCTGATTAACTTGATGTCTGATTAATTTGATTGCCTTCTGTGCCAAGGTAGCTGGCTCTGTGGATATGGGGAAAGTGGTGGATGAGATATACCTTGACTTTAGCAAGGCTTTTGATATGGTCTCCCACAGTATTCTTGCCAGCAAGTTAAGAAAGTATGGATTGGATAAATGTACTGTCAGGTGGACAGGAAACTGGCTAGATTGTTGGGCTCAATGGGTAGTGATCAATGGCTTGATGTCTAGCTGGCAGTTGGCATCAAGCAGAGTGCCTCATGGATCGGTACTGAGGCTAGTTTTGTTCAACATCTTTATTAGTGACTTGGATGAGGGGATGGATTGCATCCTCAGCAAGTCTGTGGATGACATTAACCTAGGGGGAGAGGTAGATTTGCTGGAGGATGGGCATAGTGTCTGGAATGACCTAGATACTTTGGAGATTTGGGCCAAAAGAAATCTGAGAAGGTTCAAGAAGGACAAATGCAGAGTCCTGCACTTGGAACGGAAGAAACCCAAGCACTGTTACAGGCTGGGGACCAACTGTCTAAGCAGAAGTTCAACACAAAAGGACCTGAGTATTACAGTGGATGAGAAGCTGGATATGAGTCAACAGTGTGACCTTGTAGCCAAGAAGGCTAACGGCATATTAAGTTACATTAGGAGAAGCATTTCTAGCAGATCTAGAAAAGTGATTATTCCCCTTTATTTGGCACTGGTGAGGCCACATCTGGAGTATTGCATCCAGTTCTGGGTCCCCCATTTCAGAAAGGATGTGGACGCATTGGTAAGGGTTCAGCAGAAGGCAACCAAAATGATTAGGGGGCTGGAGCACATGACCTATGAGAAGAGGCTGAGGGATTTGGGCTTATTTAGTCTACAGAAGAGAAGACTGAGGAGGGATTTGATAGCAGCCTTCAACTTCCTGAAGGGGGGTCCCAGAGAGGATGGAAAGAGGCTGTTCTCAATGGTGACAGATGACAGAATGAGGAGCAATGGTCTCAAGTTGCAGTGCAGGGGGCTAGGTTGGATATTAGGAAAAACTACTTTATGAGGAAGGAGGTGAAGTGCTGGAATGGGTTACCTAGGAAGGTGGTAGAATCTACATCCTTAGAGGCTTTTAAGTCCCAGCTTGACAAAGCCCTGACTGGGGTTGGGGTTGGCCCTGCTTTGGGCAGGGGGTTGGACTTGGTGACTTCCTGAGGTCTCTTCCAATCCTATGATTCGATGATGATCTTTAAGAGCTTACACAGGATGGGTGAAGGGACTGGAGGAAGAGGGTAAAGGGAAGCCAAGAGCACCTAGGGAATTAGAACTTGGATACCTGGAAGAACATTGGATATTTGTCATCAGCTAAAAGGAAATAGCCTCATAAGGAGCAGCTATAATGGATTTGTCAAGAACAAATAATGCAAAATCAATTTAATTCCCCTTTTTGACAGGGATGAAATGGGTGTATAACTGGTTGAAAGATTTTACTCAAAGAGTATTTAGCAATGGTTTTCTGTCACACGGGAAGAGGTTATCTAGTGAGTTCCTGCAGGGGTCAGTCTTGGGTCTGGTAATAGTCAATATATTTGCATGAATGCCTTAAATAACAGACTAGATTTTATAAAATGTATGTGTGTCACCAAGATGGAAGAGGTCACTTTGGAGGAGAGAGTTAAAATTCAAAACCACCTTGACAGATTGGAGAATTGGTCTGAAATCCACAAGATGAAGTTAAAGACAAGGGTAAAAGTACTTCACTTAGGAAGACAAATGCATAACTACAAAATGGGGAATAGCTGGCTAGGCAGCAGTACTGCTGAAAACTATTTGGGGGTTAGAGAGGGGCACTGTTGAATAAGAATCAACAGTATGATACAGTTGCGAAAAAAAGCGAATAACATTCTGTGGTGTATTAGCAGAAGTGTCATATGTTAGGCACGGGAAGTAATTGCCCTGTTGTATTTGGCACTAGTGAAGCCTCAGCTGAAGTACTGTGTCCAATTCTGGATGCCGCGCATTAGGAAAGATATGGACAGATAAGAGAAAGTCCTGAGAAGAGCAACAAAAACGATAAAAGGTTTAGAATCCCCAAGCCGTGAGGAAAGGTTAAAAGGACTGCTTGAGAAACGAAGACTGAGGGGAAACCTGATGATAGTCTTCAAATATGTTAAGGACAGTTACAAAGAGGACAGGCATCTATTGTTGTCCACTGAAGGTAGGAAAAGAAGTAATGAGCTTAATCCACAGTTAGGAAAGTTTAGGTTAGAGATGAGAAACAAATTTCTCTCTATAAAGAGAGTTAAGCTTTTGAATAGGCTTCCAAGCGAAGCTATGAAATCCCTTTCCTTGGTGGCTTTTAAAAACAGGTTAGACAAACTGCTGTCCAAGCTGGTCTAGTTTACTTGATCTTGCCTCAGCTTATGGGGCTGTACTAGATGACTTTGAGGTCTCTTCCAGGCCTGCCTTTCTCCGATGCCATGCATTATTTATTCTCATGTTTAATTCATTATAGATGAATTTAGAGGGGGAGGTTAGAGGGCACTAGGGACTTCTGACCTTCTTTAAAACATAACTCTAATAATAATCTATATTCCAGAGGTTTAAAAAGTATCCCAGTTTCTGCTTAAACTTATTCATTAGAAAAATGGAGACAGAAGCCCAGCAGCAGAGTGGGGGGCTATCCTGTTTATTGCGTCGAGTGTAACATGTATGATTACCTGCCCTGTGGGCGGGTGGCATATGTGTGCACCCGTTGCAAGGAGCTCCTGACCCTCAGAGACCGGGTTCGGGCTTTGGAGGCCAGGGTGGCTGAACTGGAGGAGCTAAGGGAGGTAGAGAGATATGTTGATGAGACTTTCTGGGACACTGTAGTACTGTCCCACCTCCAGTCTGAGAGCCCCAGTGCTCTTAAGGAGGATGAAAGTCTCAAGGGAACAGAGCATTCAATGGGAGCAGAGGGAAACCATTCCGTAGTTGGGACCCTCCTCCCAGAGGATGTTGCGGTATCCTCTCACACTGAGGATACCTCTGAGGGGGAGGGAATGCCAGTTAGGAAGAGGCAGGTGTTAGTAGTGGATGATTCGATCGTTAGAAACATAGATAGTTGGGTTTGTGATGACTGGGAGAACCGTATGGTCACTTGCTTGCCTGGTGCAAAGGTTGTGGATCTCTCAAGGCATCTAGATAGACTTATGTGTAGTGCTGGGGAGGAGCCGGTGGTCGTGGTACATGTAGGTACCAATGACATAGGGAAGGATAGGAGAGATGTCCTGGAGGCTAAATTTAGGCTGCTAGAAAGAGACTGAAATCCAGGACCTCTATGGTGGCATTCTTGGAAATGCTTCCAGTTCCACGTTGAGGGCCAGGTAGGCAGGCAGAGCTTCAGAGTCACAATGCGTGGATGAGACGATGGTGTAGGGAAGAGGGGTTTGGATTTATTAGGAACTGGGGACACTTTTGGGAGAGGGGGAGCCTATACAGGAAGGATGGGCTCCACCTAAACCAGGGTGGAACCAGACTGCTGGCACTAAACATTAAAAAGGCCGTAGAGCAGTTTTTAAACTAAGAGATGGGGGAAAGCCGATTGGTGCGGGGATGCACGTAAATCGGAGGGAGACTTCTCTTAGAGGAGAATCCATTGATAGAGATTCTCTAAGCTGTAGTCAGAAAGAGAGGAGGGGAGAGGGCAAACCATGGACCAGAGCAGACGAACAACCGCATACAAAGGAATCCAATGCACCAGGGAAGGGCAGACAAATAAGCAGTGGCAAATTTTTAAAGTGCTTCTACACAAATGCTAGGAGTCTGACTAATAAGATGGGTGAACTAGAGTACCTAGTATTAAATGAGGAGATTGACATGATAGGCATCACTGAAACCTGGTGGAATGAGGAAAATCTGTGGGACACAATCATACCGGGATATAAAATATATCGAAAGGATAGAGCAGGCCAGGTGGGTGGCGGAGTGGCACTGTATGTGAAAGATAATGTAGAATCAAATGAAATAAAAATATTAAGTGAATCAACATGTTCAATAGAATTGCTATGGATAGTAATTCCATGCTCCAATAATAAGAAATTAGCAGTAGGGATATATTACCACCTGACCAGGACAGCGATACTGACATTGAAATGCTGAGGGAGATTAGAGAGGCTACCAAAATAAAGAACTCTATAATAATGGGGGATTTTAATTATCCCCATATTGACTGGGTACATGTCACCTCAGGAAGAGAAGCAGAGATAAAATTTCTCAGTGGCTTAAATGACTGCTTCTTGGAGCAGCTGGTGCAGGAACCCACAAGGGGAGAGGCAATTCTTGATTTAGTCCTGAGTGGAGTGCAGGATCAGGTCCAGGAAATAACCGTTACAGGACCGCTTGGGAATAGTGACCATAATATAATAACATTCAACATTCCTGTGGTGGGTAGAACCTCAGCAGTCCAGCACCGTGGCATTTAATTTCAAAAAGGGAAATTACACAAAAATGAGGAGGCTAGTTAAACAGAAATTAAAAGGCACAGTGACTAAAGCCAAATCCCTGCAAGCTGCATGGAAACTTTTTAAAGACACCATAATAGAAGCCCAACTTAAATGTATACCCCAAATTAAATGTATACCCCAAATTAAAAAACATAGCAAGAGACCTAAAAAAGTGTCACCGTGGCTTAACCACCATGTAAAAGAAGCAGTGAGGGACAAAAAGGCATCTTTTAAGAAGTGGAAGTCCAATCCTAGTGAGATAAATAGAAAGGAACATAAACACTGTCAAATCAAGTGTAAAAATGTAATAAGAAAAGCAAAAAAAGATTTTGAGGAACAGCTAGCCAAAAACTCAAAAAGAAATAAGAAAATGTTTTTTAAGTACATTAGAAGCAGGAAGCCTGCTAAAAAACCTGTGGGTCCCCTAGACGATCGAACTATAAAAGGCGCAATCAAGGACGATAAAGCCATTGCGGAGAAACTAAATGATTTCTTTGCTTCAGTCTTCACGGCTGAGGACGTTGGGGAGATTCCCAAATCTGCACCGTCCTTTGTGGGTGATGGATCTGAGGAACTGTCCCGGATTGAAGTGTCATTAGAAGAGGTTTTGGAACAAATAGAAAAACTTAATGTTAACAAATCTCCGGGACCGGATGGCATTCATCCAAGGGTTCTAAAAGAACTCAAATGGGAAATTGCTGAACTATTATCTGTGGTTTGTAACCTATCCCTTAAATCGGCTTCCGTACCTAATGACTGGAAGGTAGCCAACGTGACACCAATATTTAAAAAGGTCTCTAGAGGCGATCCGGGCAATTACAGACCGGTAAGTCTAACTTCAGTACCGGGCAAATTAGTCGAAACAATAGTAAAGAATAAAATTGTGAAGCATGTAGAAGAACATAATTTGTTGGACAAAAGTCAACATGGTTTCTGTAAAGGGAAATCCTGTCTTACTAATCTATTAGAGTTCTTTGAAGGGGTTAACAAACATGCGGACAAGGGGGATCCAGTAGATATAGTATACTTAGACTTTCAGAAAGCCTTTGACAAGGTCCCTCACCAAAGGCTCTTGTGTAAATTACATGGCCATGGGATAAGAGGGCAGGTCCTTTCTTGGATTGAGAACTGGTTAAAAGACAGGAAACAAAGGGTAGGAATAAATGGTAAATTTTCAGAATGGAGAGGGGTAACTAGTGGTGTCCCCCAAGGGTCGGTCCTAGGACCAATCCTGTTCAACTTATTCATAAATGATCTGGAGAAAGGGGTAAGCAGTGAGGTGGTAAAGTTTGCAGATGATACCAAACTGTTTAGGATAGTCAAGACAGAAGCAGTCTGCGAGGGACTCCAAGAAGATCTCACCAAACTGAGTGATTGGGCAACAAAATGGCAAATGAAATTTAATGTGGATAAGTGTAAAGTAATGCACATCGGGAAGAATAACCCCAACTATACGTACAGTATGATGGGGGCTAATTTGGCTACGACAAATCAGGAAAGAAATCTTGGAGTTATCGTGGACAGTTCTCTGAAAACTTCCACGCAGTGTGCAGCGGCGGTCAAAAAGGCAAATAGGATGCTAGGAATTATTAAGAAAGGGATAGAAAATAAGACCCAGAATATCTTACTGCCCCTGTATAAAACTATGGTACGCCCACATCTTGAATACTGTGTACAGATGTGGTCTCCTCACCTCAAAAAAGATATTTTGGCCTTGGAAAGGGTTCAGAAAAGGGCAACTAAAATGATTAGGGGTTTGGAACGGGTCCCATATGAGGAGAGGTTAAAGCGACTGGGACTTTTCAGTTTAGAAAAGAGGAGACTGAGGGGGGATATGATAGAGGTATATAAAATCATGAGTGGTGTGGAGAGGGCCGATAAAGAGAAGTTATTTATTAGTTCCCTAAATAGAAGAACTAGAGGACACCAAATGAAATTAATGGGTAGCAGGTTTAAAACTAATAAAAGAAAGTTCTTCTTCACACAGCATGTAGTCAGCCTGTGGAACTCCTTGCCAGAGGAGGCTGTGAAGGCTAGGACTATAATAGAGTTTAAAGAGACGCTAGATAATTTCATGGAGGTTAGGTCCATAAAAGGCTATTAGCCAGGGGATAAAATGGTGTCCTTGGCCTCTGTTTGTCAGAGGCTGGAGAGGGATGGCAGGAGACAAATCGCTTGATCGTTGTCTTCGGTCCACCCTCTCTGGGGCACCTGGTGCTGGCCACTGTCGGCAGACAGGATACTGGGCTAGATGGACCTTTGGTCTGACCCAGTACGGCCATTTTTATGTTCTTATAGATGTCCATTTAAAAAAAATCTGAAGCTGCCATAGAATCTCCAGTTTACACAGGAATTCTGGCGAATGCAGAGGTCTGGATTTACTTTGACTTTGTCTTGTGATGTGCAGGTCCATACTTGTTGCATGGACCATTTGATAGTACTTGAGGGACATTTATTCCCATGCTATTGAATGGTCCAAACAAACCCCATAAGAAAGCACAGTACCCAGTGTCTGTTAAAATCTAAATGACTAGAGCAGGGATGAAAATAACTTACATTTCTTACAGGTGCTAGAACTGTCTTATTACAACTCACCCCCCACCGTCCCAGTCAGGAGGTAGAGGGGTTTGCGATACAACAGCACCTGTAAGAAATTTAAGTGTCGGGTGGAGTGTGGGGGGCTCAGAGCAGAGGGGTGCGGTCTGGGGTGAGGTGCAGGAGTCAGGGCAGGCGGCTGGAGGCATGGGGTGCAGGAGTCAGGGCAGGGGGCTTGGGATGTGTGTGTGGGGGGGCTCAGGGGAGGGGGCTGGAGGAGTGTGGGTAGGATGGAGCATGAGATGGCAGGCTCCGCGTTGGAGCAGTCCCCATTGGGGACCCTGCCCCGTGCTGCTGCTGTTTCCAGCCAAGTGAGAGCTGTGGGGGCAACGCTATTAGGCACCAGAAAGAAGCTAAGGGGTAGGCGGGGTGCTGCAGCATTCCCAGAATCCTAGCCCAGCTCCTGGGGTCCTGGATGCTGACCCCACATGCCCGGGGCTCTCCAGCCACTAGTCCTGCTGCCACTCTCCCTCCCCCACCAGGGGCTTTCCAGCCGCCAGCCCCACCCTCCTCTGCCAGGGGGCTCTCTGACTGCTGGCTCCTGGGTCCTAGCTGCTGGCTTCAACTTTTGGCAGGGGTCAGAGGGAGGGGAGAAAAGGATTAATGCCCTGCTCCAGCCGGCCACTTTCTTATGGGTGCACCACGCCAGGGTGCACTGACTTGCTTTCACCTCTCGACTAGAGTTAAAATGTTTTGATTCCATAGAAATAGTGTTTACAACAGAAATCTGGAGAAGGGAGTTGGCAAGACAGAAGAAAATGTGTGTTATAGGGAGAAATTCATGTAAGTGGAGGGTCAATGAAAATTACACGAGTTCCTTACAGTTTCCCACATCCCTTTGTCTTTTGGTGGGGGGGTGTGTGTGTGTGTGTGTGTGTGTGTGTGTGAGGAGAGAGAGAGAGAGAGAGAGAACTTGTGTGTTTTCTCCACTTGTCTGTTGAAGCAGCATTGAGCCTATCTGTGTTTCCACTTTGCCTTACATCCCTCAGCCTAGCTGCAGTGCAGTGCAGTTCCTCAGGGCATAGGCCCCAGCTTTCCCTCTGGTTGTGGGGTGCTCAATCTCCTCCCTTGCCCCAAACCCATTCCACCCTAACCCCTACCCCTGTGCTATCTCTGCCCCACCCTGATTCTGCCCCTTCCCCACTTCCTCCCTCTCCTTCCTGGTGCTCCCCCAGTGCCGATGAACAGCTGTTTCATGGTTGGCAGGAGGTGCTGGGAGGGGAAGGAGTTAGTCAGTGGGGCCCCAGCAGACAAAAAGCACTGAGGGGAGGGGAAGAGGGGGAGCTTCGATGCCAGTGTGTGCTGAACACATGCTAATTTTTCCCTGTGAGTGCTCCAGCCCTGGAGCACTCACGGAGTCAGTGCCTGCGGCTCTAGGCCAGACCTTCCTTAGCTTACCTAAGTGAGCTTAGCTGCACCAAAGCCAGCTGAGCCTGTACCGTTCTACTCCAGATGAGAAGGTCTGGCCTCTGGTATTCCACCCGAGGCCTACTTCACCAGAAATGCCTGTCTAAAGCTGTGGGGAAGAGGGGTGGACTCCTCCTAGTGATGGATTTTTGTATCCTTCAGTTGAAGGATAGAGAAACATTGTCCTGTCTCTATGCAGGAAAGGACTGTACAAAGAGGACGTGCTTTTCCTCTACAAAAGGATAACAGGAAAATCCAGGATGGCCTCTTCTTTCTTGACCTTGTTTCTTAAAAAGCCTGTTGTGCATTATTCTGCTAACTCTACATGCCCTCAAACAGTTTTCAAGCCAATCTTCCCTGGCATGCCGTTCAGCAGACCTCTCACACCGATACTTATTTGGGATCCAAATATCCCTTTCCTCCTGCACACGCCTTGACCACTTTCTCTGTGAGCCCTGAAATGCTGACTCATGGAAGCAAGGCTATAGAGCACTCTGCCTATGATACAAATGCTATGTCTTAGTTGCTTGCAGCTGCTAGCTCAGAGAGTTTTTATTGTTCCTCATTATGCTCCCTTGCATTTCCTTCTAAAGACCAGCATCACACAGTTGCACCATGTCCTGGCAGGTTCAGAGCTATGCCTTTCGGCACTGTGCTCTCACACACATTCCTTAACAACTCACTCACCTCCTTTCTCTCTCAGCCTAAAATAACCCTCCACTCACTTAGGGACTCAGCTATATGCAAGACCAAGGTCATTTTCAATTACAGCTGTTCCATTCCCTTTTGCTTCTCTGTGGAAAATAACTATATGGCTGTCCCGCCATATTCTGTCCTTTTGTTCTCGCTTCCTTAGCTTTATTGTTCTGAGCCAGTAACAAATGGTATCATTCAATCATACCCTTTCTTTCTGCAGATGATCTCTTTCTCCCTGTCCAAGCGTTTTTAAGTCAGGGATGTCTCATGTTCCAAGATAGCAGGCTCGGTGTATTTTACTGTGGTGTTTGGAACATGCCTACAATTGTAAGTTTTATTTTGGGGAAAATATTACTTGCTGTAGGGTACAAAAAAGGATTGATTGGCTTCTGTCAACCATGAGGAAGATAGTAGAGACCCACCATCCCTGGCTTCAGTGTAACACCAAGAATTTGTCTTCCCTATTTTGATGGCATATCTTGGAGTTAAAATGAGAAGGGAATATGCAGGCAAGTTTCTATTATGTCATCTTTCCACAGTTTTTAAGCTGTGCACATGAAATTGATGGAAAAACTTCAATGGGTTTTGAATCAGGTCTATGACTGAAATCTGCATCTGTTGATATGTTAGTCAAGACAGAGTCACAAAGGATGAAATAGCATTTCCAATAATGGAGTATGCAGCACACATTAATGAACAGTTAATTGGGAGGGATGATTTGATGCTGTGCTCTCTCTCTGTTATGATTCTGAAAAGTATCTTTGCATGGCATGCAAGTGAGAGCGAACTAGAGCTCAGAAATCATCTTCTCCTTTCCCATTATCTAGCAGAAAAACCCTCAAACTAAGCACTCTGCATGGAACTTCTTTTGCTACTTTAGTTTTTGGAGATATTTATTAGCAAAGACTGGGAGACATTATCCTGGGAAACTTGGGAAAAGTTATAGGAGGACAAGGAGGGTGAGCAGTGTTCCCTCCAAAATTTTTTATGTCTGTGTGTGGAATGAATTTTGTTACGTGCCCCAATAACAAGGTGATGTGTCACACATCATATTGGTGCATGTAACAAAACTCATTCTGCACATGTCCGATTTGTGGCAGGAGCAGGGCCGAGGGGTTTGAAGTGCAGGAGGGGACTCAGGGTTGGGGAAGATGAGAGCTCTGGCTGAGAGTGTGGATTCTAGGATGGGGATGAAGGGTGTGAAGTACAGACTTCCCCAGGACAGAGGGCTCCCTCCCAGTCCTTTCTATCTGCAGCATCTCCAGGCCAGTGAGAGGTATCTCTGCTGGCCATGGCAGCTCTGGTGAGGCAGGGTGGGCAGGGGAAAAGGGGTGTTCCTCCAGCCCTGTAGGGCATTGTCACAGCTGGGGGGAGAGGCCATGCAGCTTAGAGGGAACCCTGTGTGAGGTAATATTTTTATAGGACCACTCTGTAGTGCTAATATCCTGGGACCAACACTGCTACAGCAGCACTGCCTGTTTTAAAGGGCACATTTTAGCTAACTTAGTCAATTTACACCACAAACCACGAACCTCAATGCAGCCCCAACTTAAACAGAGACTTGCCAGTGTTGTGTCTGAGTGTGTGAGCTGGGCTAACACATGGGGCCTATGGCTCTTTCAGTATCTGATGTTATTGGATTCTTAGCTCTGCGGAGCTGCTCCCATTGCAGGCCTCAAGGTTTTGGGTTTGGATGCATAGACGAAGTGTCCTTGCTTTGGAATGCTTCTCCTTCCATTGCATATACCACTAGATTGCAACAGGGACAATGGAGAGAAGGTCACTAAATAGTGATGGATTCTTAGATAGGAGCCTCCTGCTTATTTGTGTGAAGAAGAGTCATGCACATTAATTAAGAAATAAGCCACATCAGAATATACATTGTGGGTCTTAATGCGTTTAGCTGCCTGGGATAAATAACTCACAAAGGCACAGTGGCCAATTTACATGCACCTCCAAGTGTCTAATTGTTCTGTTTTTTTTTTTAAATAAATTCTGATAATAAAGGTCAGAACTTGAGCAATAACTTTCTTAGAAAATTCAGGGTGTTTTTACATGTCACCTGGCCAGAAAAAATAACTGCTTAGGAATGAAAACAAATGTACTACCCTTAAAGGTCACTTGTATATCACTTCCCGCTAACTGCAGAAATAGATCTGCTCAGCTATGTGTCTTAGACCCTACACAGTACTACTAATAGATGTTCATCTTAAGCCTATTGCCTGTGTACCTAGAGCTCATATTGTTACAAGGAAATTCTGTGTGGCCTAGCAAATAGGGTGAACTGGAGCAGCAGGAAGTGCTGTTCCGGTCTGCACCATTTCCCGTTGCTCCCATTGGCCGGGAATGGTGGTCTGCGGCCAATATGAGCTACAATTGCTGGTATCTGTGGCCATTCAGGTAAATATAGCAGTGGCGGCCTGCCAGGGGCTAACCCTGGAGAACTGCGCCATGTTATTGCTCACCCCTGAGTTTAGCTGCTCGTGGCCAGATCAGAACATCCCAAAATTAGGGAAAGATTGGATCTGGGATGTGGGATGGTCAGTGGTGAGGACTGAACTGAGCATGCTTTGTGAGCTGGTGCACATCTCAGACATAGTTACAAATATCCAACCAGCTAATCGGAATGTCACTTTGGGAAATTGCTGTCCAAAGCCTAAGTGGGATGGGAGTGTCTCTCACTTCCAGACACGTGCGTAGAAAGATGAGGCTCCCCCCTTGGGGAGATAAAATGCAACATATGTTGGTTCCAGATTTTCTAGTTAATATAGTTGCAGAGCCCAATGCAGAGGAGATCCTGGGCGGTGAGAGAAAAGGGTTGGGGGGAAAGGGAAGTGAAGTTGTAGAGAAATAGACTCAAGTGAATAAATGCTGAACAATAATAGTACCATGTATGTGTACATACAATATATTATTCCTGTGGAATATTGTTTAAATAGTGGTTACAAACAATGCCTGAAACAACTTGAAAGTTGCTAGGTAGGTTTAGTATAAAGTTTATTCTCCATCACAGTTCCTATCCCCCTTGCAGCTGCTCTGGCCCCTGCTCCTAGAGTCCCTCCAGCTCTGCCTTCTCTTTTTCTGCTTCACACTCCACTCCCTCACTCTTCCCCATGAAGTCCAATGTAATCTTGCCCTTCCCCATGTCTCTGCTCTGTTACTGCTGTGCTCTGTGCTCATCTGTATCCTTCTCCCACTGCCTCCTTTGTGCCTTGTGTCACATTGCTCCTCTGCCTGGCAGAATCTTCCTGTTCTCTCTCCCGAGCGCCCTCTCTTACCTCCTTCCAACGCACCTAGAGTCTCTCCTCCTTTCTTCTCAGCAGTTTCTCACTTTTGCCTGCACCATGGTCTCTCATCCCTTCTTTGTGCTGATCTGGTTCTATTCATAATGTAAGCACTGGGGCTAGGGAACATCGCATTAGGAGTTCTGCAAAGTCTGTCAGAGGGTTAGAACACTCTCATAATGAGTGATATTTATGAACCTTACAAGCTCACTTGGACTCCACCTGGTTCTTCATTGAAACCGTAAACAGCTGCTTTGGGGTGGGTGGAGTTTGTTGTTCATTTTTTTGCATAGTAGTGGGTCCATATAGGAATTACCATACAGGATCAGACCAATAATCTCCACAGCTCAGTAATGCCTCACACAATGATCAGAACCAAGTGTTTGAGGAAGGTATAATACCTCCATAAAGGATTGTCATGCAGCAGCATATTATAATGTCCCAGAGGGATAGCCGCGATAGTTGTAACTTGAAAAGCAAGTAGCCCAGTGGCACGTTAGAGACTAACCAAAAATATATAGGATTATGAGCTTCTGTGGGTAAAACCATCAGATGAATATCTATACCTATCTACAGGGAAGTTTCTTCCTCACCCAGACAGGAAATGGCAAAACAAGTGAAACTGGATGAGTTGGGCTGAGCTTTGCTTTGAAGATTTTGATGTTGTCCGAACCCTAAGCCCAGGGGGTGCCAACACCCTCACCTAATCTTATGAAGATGATGAAGCCAAAGTGAGTCCTTCAGGGCTCTACGACTGAGCCCAAGTCAACTGACAGTGCAAAACAACATATTTCATTCTGGACAAAGGGACTGTGCAAGCAGCAAAGACTGTTTTGAGCTTGGCATTTCAGTTATCTGCAAAAGGATATCCTGCCAGAAATGTTTGGTGACATATTTGTCGAAGGGAGGCTTAAGCCAAGAGACTGCGGCTGCTGTTGTATAGAGCACAGTGAGAAAAAAATTCTGCAAAACATGCGTGTGAAAACACAGCCCTTGTTAAAGAAATAAGGAGCTGTTCCCAAACACAGATACATTCAAGATATAGATTTTTTTTTAAAATTATTTTTAAGTATCAGGAAATTAAACAGTAAAAGCTGTAGTGTCAGCCAAAGTTAACTCAATCTAATACTTTTGGCTTGGCCACCAGATCTGGTAGGCAAGCTCCATGTGCTCTTCAATGCTGTTTTGATTACATTTCATTTTAAACTTAAAGGCCTTTGTGCAGGTTAAACATTGTGGTGCTTGTGTTTGACTGTGGCACTGGTGCAGCAGTTCAGACTGTGTATGTGTCGTCCACTGGCTAGTGTGTGTTACAGGTTTCTTTCTGTGCCCGGTTTGGAAATGATCTGATTCTGTCACCTCCATCTAAGGAGCTCAAGCTGGGTCAACGGATGCTTTTATCTCTGGAGACTCCCAGTTCAATTGCTGTTCTGTCAGTCAAAATGGCGGCTGTCTACCAGCCCTGTGTGTGACGCTCATTATATAACTTAAGCTGCCAGTACAGCTGTGTAGAAAAGGCAAGCCAGGAATTTTAGGGCTATTACAGTGGTTTTTAATCTGTGGTCACCAACCCAACCCCTACCCCCCGGGCCTGCAGACTGCATATAAGATTTACAAAGAAGTCCACACCTCTATTTGAATTTTTTTAGGCATCCACAAATGAAAACCACTGGGCTAGTGCAATAACTGGCAAACAGCTGTCCTCTACTGGAGGCAATCAGAGCTTCTACACTACATACTCTTGGTCCTAAATTGATCAGGATTTTTTCTTAGCATTAGAGGGGAACAGAAAGACCCGAGTTCTGTCCCAGCTTTCACCATCGAGTTTTGAGCAGCTCTGATAACAAATGCAGAATCCTAGGTGGCATATAATTTATTCCAGCATTGATTGTTTGCCAACATTAAGTCTAGGCCTGTAACATGAAGTGCTAATTTTAAGGGCTCTAGAGGGGTCTTGGATCTGACAGCATCTCTGTGTTAATGTATTCTCTTCTGGAGGAAGGGCCATGTAGCCTGAACCTTCCAGAAGGTAGGTGTTTGCGTAGCATCTGTGGTCTTTTTCCTTATGCTGCATGTCACATGCAATGTTGGCACAGAATGTAGAACAGTATGTGAAAAATGGGATGACATACTGGCATTTAGGAGAAAATCAGCCTGAAATTGAGAGAGGGTTGAAACATCCATGCTGTTGGCCCAAAAAAATGGGAGTCACTGTGTTAGGAGGAGGAGCGCTCCTTGGAGATAAGTATGAAATGGAAACTAATTGCTGTGGATGCATGTCCACTGAATGTCACCCTTTTGTGCTTGCCTCGGGATACATCATTGTTTATGCAAGTATTCAAAAGTGTGGGTGCCAAATCCTTGCCCTCTTCACCATGAAATTTTTTAGGGTTTTTTTTAGTGTGTGTTCAGTGTATCTGCAGAGTAGATAAACTTGCTGGACAGGTGGTGTTGTCCTGTTATATGCACAGCACCAAGCCACTGCTAATATGTAAGTGCAATGCCGAGTCCTTTGTTAATGGCACCTAACAAATAGCTGACAAACTGTCTAAAACAGTTCTAAAGGATGTTAAAACATGGCAGCCCTCTCCTCCTCATTGGTTCAAAGTAGGTGCAGTGTATTGGCTGTTTGGAGGCTATTCCTTCAAGAATTGAGGGTTTCTATTCGGGAGTTTTCGAGGAACACACTAACTAAATGGCCTTTCATCCTCCTGAGGGTTTGACTGAGGTTACAAAGAGAGTCCCCTACTTTGAAAAAGACAACTGGATTCATTTCATCCTTAGAGCCAGTTTACTGTGAAAGTCGGTGCCTGAATCTCACAGGGTACTCTTCTGGAATGAATAAACCAAGCTGGGAATCCAAAATACAAACAGAGTAAAGTGTTTGAGTAGGACATCTTCTGTCATGGAAACTGATGCTCCACTTACTTAGCTCTGCTGTCTGTTTCTTAGAAATACCCTGCCACCTGCAGGGGTTTTTAAGAAAATCATAACAACTTGTTTGCACACATGCAACCAGCAGGCAAATTCCCTCTTTGTTTGTAGGCATAAAGCTTCCATTTCTCGCAATAGACTTCAGAGGGAGTTTTACACTTAAATCCAAAGGGAAAATGTGAAGTCTGTTACTCTCTAAAAATTGGTTAGGTATTAAAATTAAGAGGTTTGGCTTGGAGATTAAGTAAGATTTAGGAAAATGCAAAGGCACGTGGCTTGCCTATCATTTTGACCATGTCTGCGGAAGCTTATCTGCTCATTACCATATGGATTTGGAAGATAAGAATTTTATTTCATTCCCAAAATCTACTGTTGGCTCACATTGTGATTAGTAGCAAGTCACTTGGTCACTCTTTGCCTACACCTCTTCCTCTGTCAAATCAGATGAAAAGTACTTGCTTGTCTGGAGAAGTCGTATGAGGTGTAATTCATTTTTTTTTATAAAGCGCTTTAAGATTCTCAGATGAACGTCTCTACAGAAGAACAGAATACACTATTTCTATGTATGTAATGATCATGCACATGCCTCAAACTAGTGTAACCCCATGCTTATTGTGGCAAACCTTGCTCTTAGTTTATCTTCTGTTCTCAGATCAACCCATTCCCATACCCATAACAAATGACCATTCCGATTAATGGTTCCTCTGTCCCCGTACCCAATTGTTCTATTTAGACCAGTTTTTAATTTGGTTTAAACTGTGGCTTGACTCAGTCTCTTCCAGTACACCTTGGAGGCAAGGACCATCTTTTTTGTTCTGTTTTCGTACAGCACTGAGCAGAATGGGATTCTTGCCCACACCCAGGATGCTGAGGCACTATGGGAATACAAATGCTAAGAAGAGTTAAGGGAGCAGTGGGGAAATGGCAGATGTTGAGACTAGTCTTGATGGGTGAGAATGCAGAGGTAGGGAAGGTTGGAAACTGAGGCAGCTATGGTTTTTGTGGGTATATGAATAATACATTCTTAGGGCAATTGCCAACAGTACAATGGTGAGAGAATGGGAGCAGACTTCAGTAAAACAATGAACTGAGGATCCTTTGTGTTAACTCACTAACAACTATATTCTGAACTTAATGGTCAGTCTTTGAGTGTACTTAGCCTAGGACAAAGTTACTCCTTTACAAACTTGCCCTATAAAACCACTCATATTTGTGGGCCTTTCTGGTATCCACAGCATCATTCCACATTACACCATTATCAGTGTTTTTTGTGACATTATTAATGGAGAGAGGGAATACTGGCCATTCCATGAACTTTCTCTTGCACGCGATTATGATGATCTTAAAATTTTTGACCTGTATGGTAACAGAATTACGGTGTGTCTAGACTACAGGGTTTTTTCGAAAAAAGTGGCCTTTTTTTGAAAATATTTCACCTGCGTCCAGACTGCTGCCGTGTTCTTTCGAAAGTAAATCGAAAGAACGCAGCAGTTTTTTTGACTGCGGAAAACCTCGTTTTATGAGGAAGAACGCCTTTTTTCGAAAGTGATCTTTCGAAAAAAGGCTCTATGTAATGCAAACTGTGCTTTTTTGAAATAGAGCATCCAGACTGCCTGGGTGCTCTCTTTCGAAAAAGCTGCTTGCTTTTTTGAAAGTACTGGTTGTAGTTTAGATGCTCTTTTTCGAAAGAGGCTTTTTTGAAAGTATCTTTTGAAAAAAGCCTCTTTCGAAAGAGGCTTGCAGTCTAGGTATAGCCTTAGAGTTGGGTCCAAACCAAAATATCTGGATCCAAACATCAGGAGTGGCCCGAGGCCGGCTGCGGCAGCTGGCGCCCTAGGCGGAAGGCGTGATTGGCGCCCCCACCTGCACGGCCGTGAATGGCCATGATGTAATCACGGGGCGCCCCAGCACCCCGTGACGTCATCATCGGGCGTCCGGGCTGGCGGCGCCCTAGGCAACTTCCTAGTTTGCCTAGGCTCACAGGCCGCCTCTGCCAAACATTCTAACTTTGGTGAATGTTCGGGACTGAGTCAGCAACTGGGCATAAACAAAACAGAATATGCCTGCAATGCAAAATACATTAGATAAAAAATTATTATTTTTTCTTTTTTAAAGGGTATAACTTTTTTTTATTTTTCCTTGTTAGCATTACTTCTCAGTAACCTGAAAATGAAGGCAGGTTTCCCTATAGATTTTTTTCCCCAAATCCTTTAGCATACACCTCTAAAAGAGAGACAGACAATATATTTCCCTTTTGTTTATTTTTTGTGTTTGACATCTATATGGTGTGAAGGTGCATTAATACAGCTATGGGCATAATGTTTGTTGGTTAAATATTGGCTACAAAGCAGCAGGAGGTGGATTTGTGTTTGTGCCACAAAGATATGATGATTTTTTCCTTCTCATCACTAGAGTGGTGGATATTTATAAAGATGGCTTTTTTACATTCCAGAAAACATGTTTACCATATGTTTCATTATTTTAAATTGCTCAGTTTTCCCATACAAACAAATTGTGTGTCTTTTTGATGCATCATAAAAAGGAGATTTATATCCTTGAACTTTTTGTTAAATAACTCACTCCTTTAAAGCCTAGAATCCATGAAGTGTTCTGAAATTTACATTTTAAGGGAAGGAGCACTGCCTAATGATTAGAAAGGAAGACTAGGATTTGAGACTCCTGGGTTCTATTCCCTGCTCAGCTATCAATTACCTACTTCAAAGTAGCTGGGCACTTACCTCTCATTAACAGCAACAGGAATTGTAGGTTTTCAGCACTTTGACCATTAAATATTGGACCAGATCATCCTCGGTTACAAACCAGTGTCATTCCATTGACCAACTTCGATGGATCTCTGTTTATTGGTACTCCACAATATGGCCCTATGTATTATTAATCAAAAACATTCCTAAGCTTTGTCAAAATTTAGATCCCTATTCAATCTTTTCATCTTTGGTCCTTCTCAATTGTATTTTCTCTCAGTTTTAGTTTGGATGTTTATAACTTTATTAATTTTAAGGGTGATATCAGCACAGAATCAGATAAGTTGCTCAAATTTTCCATACAAACAAATTGTGCGTCCTTTTGATGCATCATATAAAAGAGAGATTTATATCATTTAACTAACTAACTTATCAACTGCTTTGCAGATGATACCAAATGCTCAAGATAGTTAAGACTGAAGCAGACTGTGAAGAGCTTCAAAAAGATTTCACCAATCTAAGTGACTTGGCAACAAAACGGCAAATGAAATTTAATGTTGACAAATGTAAAGTAATGCACATTGGAAAAAATAATCCCAACTATATGTACAATATGATGGGGACTAATTTAGCTACAAGTACTCGAGAGAGATCTTGGAGTCACTGTGGATAGTTCACTGAAAACATCCATTCAGTGTGTGGCAGCAGTCAAAAAAGCAAATAGAATGTTAGGACTCATTAAAAAAGGGATCAAGAATAAGACAGAAAATATCTTATTGCCTCTATCTAAAACCATGGTACGCCCACATCTTGAATACTGCGTACAGATGTGGTCACCTCATCTCAAAAAGATGCATTGGCATTGGAAAAGATTCAGAAAAGGGCAACAAAAATTGTTAGGGATTTGGAGCAGGTCCCATACGAAGAGAGATTAAAAAGACATGGACTTTTCAGCTTAGAAAAGAGGAAACTAAGGGGGGATATGATAGAGGTCTATAAAATCATGACTGGTGTGGAAAAAGTGAATACGGTTAAGTTATTTACTTGTTCCCACAATATAAGAACTAAGGGTCACCAAATGAAATTAATGGGCAGCAGGTTTCAAACAAACAAAAGTAAGTTTTTCTTCACTCAGTGCATAGTCAACCTCTGGAACTCCTTACCAGAGGATGTGGTAAGGGCTAGGACTTTAACAGGGTTCAAAAAAGAGCTAGATAAATTCATGGAGGTTAGGTCCATCGATGGCTATAAGACAGGATGGGTGGGAATGGTGTCCCTAGCCTCTGTTTCTCTGGAGGTGGGTGACAGGGGAGGGATCACGTGAGGATTACCTGTTGTGTTCCCTCTGGGGCATCTGGTATTGGCCACTGTTGGCAGACAGGATACTGGGCAGGATGGACCATTGGTCTGACCCAGTATGGCCGTTCTTATGTTCTTAAGTTTAAAAAGGCCTTAGTGTCATAGTTATTGTTCTAGAGCAATACCAAAACTCTGTTGTACCTTTTGACATTCAAACTACTGAAAAAATATGAGTGAGAATGTTAAATGAAAGGAAAAAAATGTCAGAGGTTGATACTCTGACAAAATGAGAGTGGTAGACCTCCACAGAGACACATTTCAGACATTGCTTTGATTTCATCTTTGAAGAGAAATAATATCCAAATTGCATTTCCTAGTATTTCCTTCAAACCTTCTGGTTAGAACAAAACAGACAGGCCTCAGAAAACTAATCTTCTCCTAAAGCTAATACTTCAGTAATTCAAGTCACTTTGGTATTTTAACTAGTTGGGTATGCAGAGCTTACAATTAAAAGATGAAGGTAAATTTATTTTCATCCAAAGATGCCAGCTGTAACAAATCTTTACTCTTTGGAACTTGTCGTGCATTGCTTAGAATTTCAGAGCTCTGAGCTTCTGAGTTCTCACCAGGGTATTTTGAAAAAGCAGCCTGATGCGATTATGCAAATGAAGTGTGGGAAATTCAAATCCGCGCTTCATTTGCAACTTCATTCAGCTGTATTTGCATTCCTCTCTCGAAAGAGGAATGCAGTGTAGAGGTACCCTATGTGTGAAACTGATTGATTGTTCCTTCCTAGGTGGAATACTTTGCATTTGTCCTTATTAAACTTCTTCCTATTTACCTGAGACCAGTTATCCAGTTTGTCCAGATAATTTTGAATGATGACCCTATCCTCCAAAGCACTTGCAACCCCTCCCAGCTTGGTATCATCTGCAAACTGAATAAGTGTACTCTCTATACCAATATCTAAATTGTTGATGAAGATATTGAACAGAATTGGTCCCAAAACAGACCCCTGCAGGACCCCACTTGTTTTGCCCTTCCAGCATGACTGAACCATTAATAACTACTCTCTCAGAACGGTTATCCAGCTAGTTATTCACCCACCTTATAGTAGCTCCATCTATGTTGTATTTTCCTAGTTTATTGATAAGAAAGTCATGAGAGACTGTACCAAATGCTATACTAAAGTCTAGGTATACCACATATATACTAATATAGTATTCTAGAGTGATGCTACAGTGTTTGGGGATACTACTATAGAATACTGTCTCATTCTCCAAGGCAAGGCTAATGCCATTGTGAGAAGAAAAGCTTGTGGGTCCTCTTCTGCTTAGATTGTAAAGAAAACAAGATTTGTTTTGGCTTTGTATTGCCTATCTTATGAACTTATGGCTCCTATTTCCATAGCATCTGAGTGCCTCAAAGGAAGTTAGTGGTTTTCAACAAAAATGATCAGGTTCTTGTCAGAATTTTTCAGTTTAAAACTAAAAGTCTTTGGGTTTCCAAAAATCAGAAATAAATAACCACATAAACACTGGTTTTCAGGTTTGCAGAATTTCAGTGAATTAAAACAAAGAAATCCCGAATTTATTCATCGTTTTTCTGAGCATTTCTCATCAAGGGGAGAATAATTTCCTGATTTGGCGATAGTGATATGATTCATTCAGCTTACCTCTGTCTCAGTTTTCCCACCTGTAAAATTAAGGTAATATTTCCCTTCCTCACTGAGTGCTGTGACACTTAATAGTGTGTTGGAATTTTGGAAGTGTTCTGAGATCTTCAGATCAAAAGTGCTCTAAAAGCAAAGGCTCACAGTACAACCCTCTCCACTTTCTGCAATGGACTTGTTTTTCACTTCACAATCCTTAACCACACCTGAACAATGTACTACAGGCAGACAAGTATTATACCTATTAAACAGAGCAGGAGAGGCACAACAAATAAGTGACTTGCCCCCAGTTACAGCATGAACACTGGGATTAGGAATCAGAGGAGTTCCTAAATCTCAAGATCATGTCTTTCTCTCTTGTATATTGCTTACCATGCTTTAATAATGGGTATCTCATAATAAACATAGAATAAACAGTTTCTAATAGCAAGGAGCTTCATCAGGGTGCATCATTATAAAATCATAGGCACAGACTTAAAAATCTAAATTGGTGCCCTTTTGGGTGCTTATGATGCTTAAACATAGTTCAGAATTTTACACTACAGAGAAAGTTGCTGAGAACTGTAGGAAGTCCTAGGATGTCATTTATGTGCCTCTTTAAATTAATGAAAACTGGAGTGGGAATTCCCACCGATACGTAAACACCTTAGGTGGCAAATTCTGGAGATTTCCTGAAAAGCCAGGGAGCGACATCAGTTAATACTTCTTTGCTCCTTCTTTTGTAGAATATTGGGTTACATCTACACAGCAGCATTATTTCGGAATAGCTGCTGTGTAGATGTAAAGTGCACATCTACACTACAAGTCTTTATTTTGAAATAATGTTGAGCTAGAAGACTTCTTACTCTAATTCATGGTAATCCTCATTTCACGAGGACTAAGGGAAGTCAAAGGAAGAGTGTTCTGCTGTGTAGACAGCGCCAAAAGCCAACTTAAGCTATTTCGACTTCAGCTACGCAATTGATGTAGCTGAAGTTGCGTAGCTTAAGTCGACTTTAGCTCTGCTGTGTAGATGTACCCTTGGGGAACAGGGTCTGCGAACGAGGGGGAATAGAATGTTAGTTAATTACATCACAACTCTACTGTAGCTTAAGAATACAGCACTGTGTATGCTTTTCTCTGGAAAAAAGGTGCATAGCTCTGAGGGTATGTCTACACTACAGCGTTATTTCAAAATATTTTATTTTGAAATAGTTCATTCGAAATAAATTATTTCGAAATAACGCGTCTACACACACAAATGCATTTCGAAATAGCGTTTTGCTATTTCGAAATAGTGCATCCACACTGAGTAGACGCTGAATCGCATTTAAGGCCAGCTGGAACCAGGTCCGGCAGGGCATCAGGTCAGGAGTTACTTTGTGTGGCTGCTGCCTGACGCTATCTGAGGCCTGTGCTTAAAGGGACTGCCCCCGGACAGCCAGTTCTCAGATTTCCCTACTTGCTTGCCTACCTTGATGAGGAACAGCAAAGCATTTTGTCTCTGCATGCTCTGATTGCCCTCACTCAGGACACCACAGCACTCTGCAACATGGAGCCGGAGCTGCCCCTGGGCACTCTGGTGCTTCTTGTGGACGCATTGCTGCAAGCCTGGCTGCACTTTCTGCAGGCTACCATCCAGGAGGTCCATCAGGGGGCTGTCAGTATCCAGGAGGCCCTGTGGGAGAGCTTCCACCCTGAGGAGAACTAAGAGCCTCCCTGGTGTGCCTCACTGGGGGCTTGTGCCTCATTCTTCCCTCACATCCTTCCACTTACCTCTCCCTAACCCCCTTTCCTGATGTCAAATAAAATACATGTATTTTCATGAACACAAACTCTCTTTATTTAACAAAACTGGGGGGGAGGGAATGAAACTCTGGTGAGACTGGGGAAAGGAGGCGGGAGAGGGGAGGGGGAAACCTGGGAGGAGGGAGCTGGAAGAGGGAAGCAAGGGGAAGAAGGGGGAGGGGAAGCTCAGGGTTGGGGGTTTCACCGGACCAACTTGATTGTCATACAAACCTGCTCCTGGGTTCGCATGTGGCCTTTGGTGGCGAGGCTGGCAGCTATCCTGCCATAGATGGCCACATTCCTCCATCTAGTGAGGAGATCATGGATGATTGGGGGCATCCCCCCCAAACCTGAATAAGGTCCATGATCTCCACCCTGGACCAGGAAGGCGCCCGCCTTCTCCGGGCCCTGTCAGGCTCCTGGGAGCTGGCAGACTGCTCCTGGGGAGCAGTGGAGGGCTGGCTGCCAGTGGCTTGCTGGCTCATGTTTTGGGGCCACTGGGTCAGGGGCAGTGACTGCTGGCTCTGGGCTGGCAGGCTTGGAGCTGGCACAGGCACTGTGGCCAGAGTCAACCCCTTTAAGGGCTCCGGGGAGGGGGGAGGGAAAGGAGTGTTCTTGGTTGAGGCTGGAGTGGCCACCAGGGCACCCTGGGAAGGCTGGAGGCCCCCTATTTCGAATTAAGTGTCTACACAGCACTTATTTCAAAATAGCTATTTCAAATTTGGCGTTATTCCTCATGGAATGAGGTTTACCAAATTCGAAATAAGTGTTCCTCTATTTCAAATTAATTTCAAAATAGTGGTTGGGCTGTGTAGACGCTAGTAAAGTTATTTTGAAATAATGGCTGTTATTTAGAATTAACTTTGCTGTGTAGACATACCCTGAATGACATAGATATGCAATAATTCTGTCCATGTGTGAGTTGCTGGGAGCAGACTGCATAGCCATATCCCATGTCGCATAAAGAGCATCTAGCCTACAACCAAGTCCATCGCAGACTTTGGAAAAAAAAAGTGATGTGATTACATAACCTGCTGGGGAGAAACAGTCCAAAATTAACATGAGGAAAGAGAAAGAAAATATTGCATGTATTGGTAACAAGTCATTCAGAACATCTGTTGACCTTTGGCATCAATAAGACCTGCTGATGCTTCTTTACAAAAGGCATTTCATTGTGCCACTTTATAAGTGAATCTGTTCCAAAGTGCTGTAAAAACAAGTCACCTCGTGGCACCTTAGAGACTAAAAAAATATACATGGTATCATGAGCTTTTGTGGACAAAACTCACTTCTTCAGAAGGGCTTGAGTGAGACTTCTATGTTGTATCCAGTGATGAGTGAGTGAAAAGGTTTAGCTCCATTTGATGTGATTCAGATTAAACATTTAAAACCCTTTCTGAAAAACTCCCTGGATAATCTGACCCTGTCAGGTCTGTGTACTCCAAAGTGAGCTTAGACGTTGCAGCCCACTTTTCTCTGCATCCAGAGAAAAGAAGGTGTAGAGAGCACAAAATGTCAAAGTACCATGAGAACGAAACTTTGTGGCTGTGGCTTGTTCAGAAATAGCCAAGGGTAAATTCACTTGCTGGGCCTGATTCTCATTATGCTAAAGTCTTTTTTACTCCAATCTGGCAACATGGAGAATATGTCTCATGAAAAGGGCTTCCCTGACCATTGTAGTAGATCTTGCATAAGGGCTACACATCAGCCCTGCAATCTGATCAAGGAGGCAATGAATTGACTATTTGTCGGGGGCATGACCAAAGGTGAAAGTAAGGCAGTGCACCTGTAAGAGAGCAACTGGCTGGGGACTTATCCTGCCCCTCACCCCGTGGTGGAGCCAACAGAAGAATTCTGGATGTATGGGGCTGGAAGACGGGACTCCAGCTCCTCTAATCCCTTTGGCTGTGTCTACAAAGCAAAATTATTTTGGAATAATGGCTGTTATTCCGAAATAACTATGCGAGTGTCTACACAGCAATTCCGTTATTTCGAAATATCAGATGGCTTATTCCGACTTCTGTAAATGTCATTCTATGAGGAATAACTCCTATTCCGAAATAGCTATTTTGCAATAAGGTGTGTGTAGACGCTTCACTTCTGCTATTTTGAAATAGCCCCTCATCAGGGTCATTCTAAGTTATTCCTCCTGGGGCTCTAAATCAAGGTAGCACATCTACATTAGGGAAGCCTGCCTCAGACTAATTTTGAGACTTCCCTGCAGTGTAGACGTGCTATTTCGGAATAACTGTTCTGGAATAGCTTATTCCAAAATAACTGTGCAGCGTAGACGTACCCTTCCTGTGCTTGTGTGTTCTACTCCCACCACTCTCATTTGGCTAGGACAGAAGCAGTGCAGGGTAGGGTCATCAAAAGCCCTGAGTGCCCCCCACACTCCACCTACACCCGCAACCACTGCTCTGAATCCTGCTCACCCCACACCTCCTGCCCTGAGACCCCACTAAGGGGGGGCTGCAATATGACATTATCTGTAAGAAATTAAAATTACTTTTACCCCTGAGCATGACCAGAATGAAATCGCACTGCAGTTGTTTTCCAGTTACATAGCTGGAGTCTTCTTACCTTAAGCTGAGCTTGACACCATCTTCACAGAGAGAAGCCGATGGGAGCAAACACTTCTGTCGGCTTCCCTTACTCCTTGCAACTGTGAGGAGTACTGGCACCAACCAGAACCACACTTAACTAGACCCACTAAATCGAATGCCAGAAGATCAATCTCTAGCACGGCAAATGAAGATGTGGCCCAATTTAGATCAAATTCAGGCTTGCTTCAATTTGCACCAGGGCTGAACAGCCACGGAAGGGGAGGCGTGAAAGATGGCTTAAACAGATCTCTTGCCCTTCCCCTCCTTTCATCCTGTCCCACGGGCAGACCATATTTATTGGGAAGCAGGATCAGTCACCTCCTGTCTGAAACCAGGACTTTTAGGCATGTGACATTAAAATAAAAAAAGTACAAAGCTTTACCTCTTGGTAATTTGTCTCATGCATCTCCAGATGTGCATTAAACACTCTTCTGAGATGCTAAAACAAATTACAAGAAACTCAAGTAGGTTATTTATTTATTGCTCAGGTTCTTTGATCTTGGTATTGTATTCATTTCATTTCCATGGTATCTTTTAACTAAAGCATGAGGTCATTTGGTCTCTCTCATCTTGAAAATTAATTATTTCTTGTAAAATAATATAAACATCTGAATTATGTCAATATTTCCTTTTCCTGTTTAAAGAACAAATGAAACTAATTATAATTCTAGGGGGAAATATGCCATCTTGAAGAGAAAAGAAGAGTAATTACAAATAACTGTGTGTGGAAACTGGCTGGATTGGTTGGAACTTGAGAAAATGTATCTCAATCCCTTGATCCTACAGTTGCCTGGCAGTCAGCAGGAAAAGAAATACACGAGGGGCTTTTCCATTTATTTAAGGGGAAATGTACATTCTATGGCAGGGTTAGAAAATGAGTAAATGGGTATGCTGTGCTGACACGGGTAAATTACTTTGATTCCTCTGTTTAGAATCTACATATTCAGGAGTTTTTCTAATTCTATTGATCCTATTATAACAGATTGTGTCTGACTCTTAAATATAGCTGTATCCTGTGGGCGTATATGCATTAGAATATATATATATTGTTATAACTTATTACTAAATTATTATTATTTTAATGTATTGTTTTAGTTTGTATTACAGTAGCACTTGAAATCTAAAATAGGATCAAGGTCCTATGCTGGGTGGTATGCTAAAAAAATAGGAAGACACAATCCCTGGTCCAAATAGTTTAGAGTCTAAGACAGCAAGCAAAACCTGAAAGGTGGAGGAAAGGGATGTGGGTGTGTGGGTGTGTACAAGAGACTGATAATGTGTTTTAAATAAAATAATCCACTGGTTTCCACTCCATCATTCAGGAAAGCATTTATCCAACTTATTACAATGGAGTTCAGATTTGGGGTGGGACCCTTTTCCTTTTGCTCTTCACATGAAGGAACATGTCCATTCATTCTGCATTGGAAGGGTGGGATTACAGCTCTGCAAAACAGGCAGTGGGAGCAGCTCCCCAGATGAATTCAGGGCTCCTGAGGCTGCTTAGTATTTCTGAACTTCTGCCCAGACCACCAGGGCTGGCCTTACCATGAGGCGAACTGAGGCGGCCGCTTCAGGTGCCAGACTGTGGGGAGGGCGCCACTAGGACCCAGAATGTAGAAAATTGTGTCTGCTGCTGGTGCATATGTATTCTCTCTGCCCTAGATGCACAGTGATGGTGGAGTGCCATGAAAGGAGTAGACTAGGAAGAAGGCAGAATTGAGAGCTTTAAAAGTTTTGGCCCAAGCGAGGGGGCATGGAGGCGTCATTTGAGCACCCCACCTCAGGTGCCAAAATGTTGTGGGCCGGCCCCGCAGACCACATCCATACCAGGAGCAACAGAGCTAATATCTGGCTTACTGGTCTTTGTATCTTTCTGGTCATAGTTAGTATTTGATGTTCAATTGAGAAATGCAACTTGAATAAATTGATATAAGAACATAAGAATGGCCGTACTGGGTCAGACCAAAGGTCCATCTAGCCCAGTGTCCTGTCTGCCGACAGTGGCCAGCACCAGGTGCCCCAGAGAGGGTGGACCGAAGACAACGATCAAGCGATTTGTCTCCTGCCATCCCTCTCCAGCCTCTGACAAACAGAGGCCAAGGACACCATTTTATCCCCTGGCTAATAGCCTTTTATGGACCTAACCTCCATGAAATTATCTAGCGTCTCTTTAAACTCTATTATAGTCCTAGCCTTCACAGCCTCCTCTGGCAAGGAGTTCCACAGGCTGACTACACGCTGTGTGAAGAAGAACTTTCTTTTATTAGTTTTAAACCTGCTACCCATTAATTTCATTTGGTGTCCTCTAGTTCTTCTATTTAGGGAACTAATAAATAACTTTTCTTTATCGGCCCTCTCCACACCACTCATGATTTTATATACCTCTATCATATCCCCCCTCAGTCTCCTCTTTTCTAAACTGAAAAGTCCCAGTCGCTTTAACCTCTCCTCATATGGGACCCGTTCCAAACCCCTAATCATTTTAGTTGCCCTTTTCTGAACCCTTTCCAAGGCCAAAATATCTTTTTTGAGGTGAGGAGACCACATCTGTACACAGTATTCAAGATGTGGGCGTACCATAGTTTTATACAGGGACAGTAAGATATTCTGGGTCTGATTTTCTATGCCTTTCTTAATAATTCCGAGCATCCTATTTGCCTTTTTGACCGCCGCTGCACACTTCCCGATGTGCATTACTTTACACTTATCCACATTAAATTTCATTTGCCATTTTGTTGCCCAATCACTCAGTTTGGTGAGATCTTTTTGGAGTCCCTCAGAGTCTGCTTCTGTCTTGACTATCCTAAACAGTTTGGTATCATCTGCAAACTTTACCACCTCACTGCTTACCCCTTTCTCCAGATCATTTATGAATAAGTTGAACAGGATTGGTCCTAGGACCGACCCTTGGGGGACACCACTAGTTACCCCTCTCCATTCTGAAAATTTACCATTTATTCCTACCCTTTGTTTCCTGTCTTTTAACCAGTTCTCAATCCAAGAAAGGACCTGCCCTCTTATCCCATGGCCATGTAATTTACACAAGAGCCTTTGGTGAGGGACCTTGTCAAAGGCTTTCTGAAAGTCTAAGTATACTATATCTACTGGATCCCCCTTGTCCGCATGTTTGTTAACCCCTTCAAAGAACTCTAATAGATTAGTAAGACAGGATTTCCCTTTACAGAAACCATGTTGACTTTTGTCCAACAAATTATGTTCTTCTACATGCTTCACAATTTTATTCTTTACTATTGTTTCGACTAATTTGCCCGGTACTGAAGTTAGACTTACCGGTCTGTAATTGCCCGGATCGCCTCTAGAGCCCTTTTTAAATATTGGTGTCACGTTGGCTACCTTCCAGTCATTAGGTACGGAAGCCGATTTAAGGGATAGGTTACAAACCACAGTTAATAGTTCAGCAATTTCCCATTTGAGTTCTTTTAGAACCCTTGGATGAATGCCATCCGGTCCCGGAGATTTGTTAACATTAAGTTTTTCTATTTGTTCCAAAACCTCCTCTAATGACACTTCAATCCGGGACAGTTCCTCAGATTCATCACCCACAAAGGACGGTGCAGATTTGGGAATCTCCCCAACGTCCTCAGCCGTGAAGACTGAAGCAAAGAAATCATTTAGTTTCTCCGCAATGGCTTTATCGTCCTTGATTGTGCCTTTTATAGTTCGATCGTCTAGGGGACCCACAGGTTTTTTAGCAGGCTTCCTGCTTCTAATGTACTTAAAAAACATTTTCTTATTTCTTTTTGAGTTTTTGGCTAGCTGTTCCTCAAAATCTTTTTTTGCTTTTCTTATTACATTTTTACACTTGATTTGACAGTGTTTATGTTCCTTTCTATTTATCTCACTAGGATTGGACTTCCACTTCTTAAAAGATGCCTTTGTCCCTCACTGCTTCTTTTACATTGTGGTTAAGCCACGGTGACACTTTTTTAGGTCTCTTGCTATGTTTTTTAATTTGGGGTATACATTTAATTTGGGGTATACATTTAAGTTGGGCCTCTATTATGGTGTCTTTAAAAAGTTTCCATGCAGCTTGCAGGGATTTGGCTTTAGTCACTGTGCCTTTTAATTTCTGTTTAACTAGCCTCCTCATTTTTGTGTAATTTCCCTTTTTGAAATTAAATGCCACGGTGCTGGACTGCTGAGGTGTTCTACCCACCACAGGAATGTTGAATGTTATTATATTATGGTCACTATTCCCAAGCGGTCCTGTAACGGTTATTTCCTGGACCTGATCCTGAGCTCCACTCAGGACTAAATCAAGAATTGCCTCTCCCCCTGTTGTGGGTTCCTGCACCAGCTGCTCCAAGAAGCAGTCATTTAGGCCACTGAGAAATTTTATCTCTGCTTCTCTTCCTGAGGTGACATGTACCCAGTCAATATGGGGATAATTAAAATCCCCCATTATTATAGAGTTCTTTATTTTGGTAGCCTCTCTAATCTCCCTCAGCATTTCAATGTCAGTATCGCTGTCCTGGTCAGGTGGTAATATATCCCTACTGCTAATTTCTTATTATTGGAGCATGGAATTACTATCCATAGCGATTCTATTGAACATGTTGATTCACTTAATATTTTTATTTCATTTGATTCTACATTATCTTTCACATACAGTGCCACTCCACCACCCACCCGGCCTGCTCTATCCTTTCGATATGTTCCAGGGTATATAACAGTTGCATATGGAAATAACCTCATTTTCAGAAATCAGGTTTCTGCAGTCCATTCCTACCTTCAGTTCCACATCCCCCAATGTAGTTTTTCTCAGTCTGATCTGTGGGCCACTGGCATGCCCGGTGTTGACTTGCATGAAAAATGTCTTTAATACATATACTACAAATTCCCACTATCCAGTTATCAAGTAATAAGTGGGTATAATTGTCAGAGGCATTGTTCTGCAGTTGCAGATGAGAAGAGGTGGGCCGTGTGACTGTGAATGGCCAAGGAAGTGTCTCCAAGACAATCTCTGAATGAAAATGTGATCCAGCTTTACAAAAACATTTGTGAATCCCTGACTTAACACTGACACCCATTAGCGTTTGCAAGGGCACTGGATGAGAGAAATCCCTGGCCCAATTTGTGTAAATGCTTGCTTGACTGTATCTCCGTTGTATGCCATTAATTCTCTCTTTACTATACATGTTTACACGGTGCACATAAACTCACCAGAAAGGGGGTAAAAACTCATCAAGACTAAGTGGTAAAACTCATAGCTGTAAAGAATTTGTTGTTCCTTCTGTAAATGCTTTGTGAAAAACTGTTTTAGAGCCAAAGAAAATTTTAGGGCATTCAGAAGTACAGAGTATGCAATTTCAGTGGTGCTGAATTACAAATACCTATTTTCTGAGTGTATGACACTCTGCAGAATAAAAGTCAGATAACACACACTCCCAGATTCAAGCATTAGAATCTTCACCTTCAGGATTATGGCGTGCAATAATCTCAGTTCCCTGAGCAAGGCTGAATTCCTAAAGGCTACTCTCTTTCTAGATAATACCCTGATGGGGTATCAGTATTTGAAAGTTGTCCTATTTTTAGTGATCAAATAAGGACTAATGTAGGTTATAGAGCTGAGCTATTGATGGGTAAAAGATAGGTATTTTACCCACATGTACCTATAAAATCAGGAATAAGTCGCGAAGCAAAACCCAGTCTAAATGCTGATCTCTGTCAGTACACTGCCCATTGTCAAAAAGACAGTTGTGTACACAATGATCCAGGAAGTTCTGAGGAAAACAGAACATCAGTACCAATGCTCATAGCAGGGTCATTGTTGATTTGTTGACAAAGTGTGAATGTAACAAATGTAGGATTTTGTGGGTATCAGTGTGCTGCACACCATGGCCATCCTGGATCTAGGGTTGCCAGATGGTTTCAGCAAAAATACCGGACACACTTAACATTACATCACAATCTACATTACATCTTATTTAGAAAATACCGGACATTTACATTTTCTCATTTATATTTTCTCAGTTTCTTTCCTGAACAGAGAGCTCAAATACTGGACTGTCCGGTTCAGAACTGGACACCTGGCAACCCTATGAATTTCACAGGGACAGTGGGGCAAGAACTCCTACCCTCAGGCCACTCAGACTTAAAGGGAATTACCCCAGTAGTATAAGTCTTATGCTATACAGTAGAACAGTTCTGAGGCTGATCAGTAGATAGGTATGGTGCACGTACATATGTTTGCATACACATGCACACGCACTATTTCAGTATAGCTCCAGTACAGCCAATAAGGAAAACATTTATCTTTTTAGTAAAACCAAAAAGGAATCCAGTGGCACTTTAACGACTAACAAATTTATTAGGGCATATGCATTCATGAGATACAACTCACTTTTTTGAGTAATTGTCAGCCTTTTTGCCTGCATCCAACTAAATGCGGAAGAATGAATGTAAATTTGTCACTTCAGAATATTTTATACACTGGCTAAATATACGGTAAATGTTTCTCCTCTAAATCTTGCCATAGTAATATTTGTAATGATTTGATTATTGTTATGGATGAAAAAGAAAGTCCCTCCAATGTGCATTTGGTTTCAGGGTAATGGCCTGGATCCTGGGAAGATAACAGTATAGTTCTTGGCTGCAATTTTGTGACTCCACCTATAGGCATATAAGGTTTGATGCCATGCTCTTTGAAGCTAGTGGAAAGGTGTTTATTGATTTTTGGTGGGTGTTGGATTGGGCTCACAAAGAACAATTCCTTGAGCTCTGAGACTGACAGAAAACATATTATGTAGGAAAGACTCAATCTTCCAAGGGGCTGAGTGCTCTGGCTCAATTCAGCAAAGCACATAAGAACATCCCTAACTTTAAGCTTACAAGCAGGAGAACCAACAACCTCCCCAGGCTCCTGGCAAAGGTATGTGTGTGTGGGCAGAGGTTGGGGGCAAGGAGGAGGAGGGAATGGCTGGCTTTGGGCTCCCAGAAGCGGCAGGGCCTCAGGCAGCCAGTGGTGCCTCAATGACACCCAGACTGTAGCCTGCCCCCTCTCCCAGCCCACAGAGCTGCCCGGAACACACCACACGGTGCTCCAGTGGTGATGTAAAGAATCTGGGTTTCTGGGCACTCCTGCTGCCGCAGTGGCTGGGAGCCCCGGGCCCTTCTGAATCACCAGGTCTCGGGTCAGTCCTCCCTGCCTCTTCCGCCCTATTGGTGGGCCTGCAGATGAGTAACTCCACTGATTTCAGTGGAACTGCTTGACATGATAGTGATGGTCCCCACCGATCTCAGTGAGACAAGATCAAGGATAAGGGCCTAATTTACCTAGTTATTTAGGGGCATCTCAAAAGCACCCAGGCACCTAAGAGAGACGTTTTGAAAATCCCACTCAGTGCCTGTCTTCATCTTTAGATACCTGAATCTCTTTTGTCAATCTGGCCCCAATAGCTTTGCTTAATTAGGCCCAGAGCACTTGGCACTTTGACAGGCCTAGGCCAAAGGGAACATGTCTGTAGGAATTCAGCAGTTCCATTTGGCTTTGTGGTTGGCCTTCTGACTTGTTCTACTTCCAGTACTGGTGGGTAGTGTTGTGGTTCAATATTGCCAAAATTGTCTCCCCTACTATGTGGAAAAAAGTGGTTCAAATGGTTGGACCTCCAGCTTTAATGTTCCTAAATAGCACCAAGAGGAGAATTGTAGGGTAAAATGGAGAATTTTTTAAATGTATTTTACTAACCAGAAATTCCTCTGAGTGCACCGTAAAAACATATTTCCTAAACCTGCATTACTGAGCACCAGCTACTTATCTTCAAATAAAACTGCAATTGAAAGCGGCAGCTTGTTCAAGGTTTATCTCTGAAAATTGCTGAAGCGTTCACCGAATGTGTTTTGTCAAGCAATTTGCATATTCATGAGCTGTAATTTTTCTAGTCACTGTATTCAGTTGATAATGGCTTTTTAATACAGCAATTAAAAAATTCTGATTTAGATTACACTAAATTGTTTACTCAAGCACATCAATACAATAGAATCTTGTTTGCTTGTTGTTGGACTACAGCTATTAAAAGAAGTCAAATTTGACATTCCAACACATAAGAGGGGCTTGGGTATTTCCCCCCCCCCCCCCCCCCCCCCCGTGACTGAAAAGATCCTTAAAGGACCTCCTAGATTCATATATGGCTTTCAGCATTGTGGTACCTAAGCACATTGCAATCGACAATGGATTGTCTCCTCACAGTACCTCTCTGCACTATGGGGGGGTATTAATCCCTTTTTACAGACACTGAGACACAAGGTAGAATAAGTGACTTACCCAAGGCACCTACGGTTGAATTGAAAGGAGAACCCAGCACCTTTCTAAGCTCTACTCCTATGTGCCCTCCACCAGCCAGACAAATTACTACATGACCCCGGGAGGGGGGACTGAAGCCTCAGCCCACACGAGTCCTGCTGCCCTGGGTGGGGAAGCCAAAGTCCAAGCCCCACCTCCCTTGGTAGCAGGGCCAAAGCAGAAGCCCAAATAGGGTTGCCAGATGGTTTAACCAAAAATACCGAACACTTGTCCCCCTCCCCCCCCAAAAAAAAACCCCACTGGGGAAAAACTTCTGTTGAGGGGAAAAAAAGGGGGAGACCAAAGTTGTTGAGCAAAAAAAAAAAAAGGATGGCCCCTTTAAGAGGCCTTTTGGCTTTGGCCAGCAGCCATCTTGTTTCCTTTTCCTGCTCTGAGCCAGACAGCTAAGCAGACGGGTTGCTGAGTGTGTCCTAGGATTGCCAAGTGTCTGGTATTGACCCGGATAGTCTGGTATTTTCGTCTCCTGGCAGGGGGAAAAAAATCAGAAAATACCGGACATTTTAGGTATCCAGTATTTTCTGAATTTTTTGTATCGGACAGGAGGCAAACATACCGGACTGTCCGGTCAATACCAGACACCTGGCAACCCTAAGCCCAAAGGCTCCTTTCTGAGGCAGGGGCCTATAACCTGAGCCTCCCTGCCCAGAGCTGAAGCCCTCAGACTTGGTCCTGGTGGCGAGGCTTGAGCTTTGGCTCCGAGCCCTGGCAATAAAGACATAGCCATAGGTGGGTCTGAGTGGGCCATAGGCCACCCACTTTGCATCCAGGCCAGCCTGCTTAGCGCTCCAGCTGGGGAGCGGAGTCGGGGGCCAGAGCTTACCCCACTCCAGTTGGCGCTCCGCCCTGGCACTCCAGCTGGGGAGTAGGAGTATCAGGCTAGAACGCACTCTGGAACACCACTGCTGGGCTGGAGTGCTGGGCAGGCAGCAGAACAGGGCACAGTCCTGCACATAGCCTCTGCTCTCCCAGTGCATCCCTGGGTCTCCTGACCAGCGTGTCCAGTTCTTCCTCCCCCAAGGCTGGTTGAGGGGGGAGGGAGGTAGTTCCATCCCTCCAGTCCCACTCTGCCCCCCTCCGTCCATTCTTGTCTACCACTTGAAGTTAGGGCCCACCCAAGTGGGCCTTTCTGGCTACGCCGCTGAAGTCTAAGCCAGCCTTGGTAACCCCATTAAAATGGGGCCCAGCCTACAGTTTGGTTTAGCTCAGTGGCTCTCATCCTTAGAGCTACCTGCACACTTGGGAGACAGTTTATCTATAGTATCCCCTTTGTTTGAAATCTACCAAGTCGCCATAAGAAAGCAGGGGACAAGGGAGAATAGTAGCTGCTCCTGTAAAAAAGGTTTCCATACTTTGCATGTGTGGCTGCTTTTTTTTCTGAAACAAGTGCTTCCATTGCCCTGTACCTTACAACAGTGTGGTACTAGCAGACTTGCCATCTGAACAATAACAAATTTGTTTATGCACTAGCACCAAACAGTGAGGGAGAATTGACGTTTGAGGAAAGCATGCAATAATGGTAACATTTCCTGGCTTGGCTACCCATTAACCACAACCCTTTCCCAGGCAAAATCTGCCTTTGGTTTTAGTAGAGGAAGCCGAAGCTTATATAATGGTCAGAATTCTCCAATGCTTGAACAGCTGTTAGGAAAACTAATTTTTTGGCGAGAGGGGTCTCTTCTGGGTGTGTGTAGCATTTTCAACATGAGGGTACAAACAATCGCAACAGGGCCCAGGTGGGAATTGGGGGAAAAGGGTGTAATTAAGTGCAAGGCTATTTATTTGTACTTAAAGTATGACTAATTCAGCATGTGCAATTTAACACCCTCAGCTCACAGCCATGCATCAGCAAAGGCAAACATGGCACAGCCACCAATCCCACACCACATGGATTGCAAAGTCCCCAAATACACTGCAGAACTGGCATTGTGCTGAGAGTGAGCGAGCAAGTAAGTAGTATGGAACTATTAGGAGAAAGCAGAGTAGGATGGGAGGATGGAAAGGGACATGGATGTAAGTGGAGAATGAGGGAGGTAGGTGCTTGGGAGGATTAGCTTCAAGTAGGCTGCAGCTAAGTCCATCAACAACAATGCTACCATCTACCATGCCACTATTTTAAAATGGGTAGTGGGAGGAAGGGAAGGGTGGACAGATATTTCAACAGGCATTGCTACCTCTTTGTATTCAAGAGCCACCAAGAAGTGATAGCATCCCAAGGACTGGAAGAGGCTGCTGGGTAGAGCTGGTCTGATCATGGAATTCCTGATGCATATGGAACTCTGACGTTTCAGGGTTTTTTCCATTCTGAATCGGAATCAAAATCCATTTTTTTTTTAATTTCCCATTGAACCAGAATTCTGAAATTTCATTTAGAGAGCAAATCAAAATACCATTTCAACTTTATCAAAACATTTTGTTCTGATCAAGTCAAAATATTTCATTTCTACTGTCAGCTCGACTTTTGTTGTACATTTACATTCTAAATTATAATGTCAAAACATTTCAATGTTTACATTAAATTAGAACAATGTCAAAACAAAATGTTTTGGTAATTTATCCTAGGAGAAATTAACATCAGGACATGCCAGTGGTCTATTTTGATTTAGTCAAACCAGCATTTTCCAAAGGAATGGTGTTCTGTCAGAAAAATTTCAGCTAGCTTTGCTGCTAGGGAACATAATAGATGGATAATTGAAGAGGAGGAAGGAGGCCTCTGTGTCCCTGTCAGGTGCATGCAGACAGGCAGCTGATGAAATCAGTTTCACTTTACTGAAGTTATTCCAGCATGGTGCTGAATGCAGCATCCAGCTGTGGAAATCAACAAAATAACCATGTGGCAATCAGCAAAAGAACAGTCGGGGAGAAATTATTTGTGTTTGCTTTTCTTGACAGCTGATAAATTACTGCCCTTTGTCTTTTCTCCTTTGAGGGAGAGGCCTACTGGAGAAGGCTGCAGCATTACTCATGTCCGCTTGCCCTGTGTTGGCTAGCATAGGTTGGGATGGAATGGATGAGTCCATGAAAGAGAGAAAAGCTTGGGAAGGAAAGATAGGGCAGGTGCATTGAGTGTAGAGGTGCTTTGGAAGGTGCATTGCTGAGGCACAAAGGGAGAGAAATCACCTTGGTAACAATGTGAAAATAGGCCGTCTACACCCTAGCACCTCATTGTCTCTCCCCATGCCTTCCATCTGCCTTGATCAGCTGTTTTAGGGCAATTGGGAGGCCCTGGAAGGGAGGGGCGAGGATGTGATGCACTCAGGGGAGAGAGTGGAATTGGTCAGGAAGAGGTGAAGCAGGGGCAGGAAGAGGCGGGGTGGGACTTTCAGGGGAAAGGGTGGAGTGCGGGAGGGGCCAAGGGCAGACTTGGGGGGCAAGCCCCACAGCATTTAAGTGTAAGGCACCTATGGGCTCAGGTGCTTGGTCACAAGCGATGAAGCTTTCACCACTTGAAATCCCACCCAATTTGGTAGGAACGAACCATTACTGTAATCTGATAGACCAATGACGTATCTTCTATAATCCCACATTTGATTATTTTTAAATCCTTCATGAACCAGAGGGTGTTTCCCTTTTGAAACAAATGCATGAACTCTTTCTGGTTTTCAGTAACCCACATAAAAGGCATTCATCTGTGCTGCCATGTAGTTGACCAGGCAAGGTTAGATCTTCCTTAGGGTGGCTTCCCATTTTTCCAAATAAGTCCATATCAGAATGGTACAAGTTAACTTTACCTAGATTCCTCTTGCCTTCCAGTGCCATCGTCAGACATTGGACGTTATGCTGTTTGTTATTTTCTTGATATGTTTGAACAAACACCCACTGCGAGAATTGGCTAGAAACACTTGTAAGATGTGTTGTCCTTTCCTTCTCCATCTATTTATTTATTTTTGGCACAGCATGTCAGCTGACAGCTTTAGCTGTACAGCAGAATGCAGCACCATTGTTACGTGAAGCTGTGCTGTGTGATGCATGGTAAAGGAGCTGCCTATTTAAACCCAAGCTGTCTTGGCACCTATGTTTTAGGGCAAACCTCCAGTCTGTTTGTAACCAGGCACCTTGCCATACAAACAGATGGGCCTGAGGAGAGGCAGCCAACAAACTATGGATGCACATGAACTCTGTTTTCTGTGGACAGAATTCCACAAGGGTGTAGTGGTATGGCTGCTCCCCTGGATCTGGTGTCCCCTTAATCATTGCCACATGGCCTATGGCTTATCTATTTGAACTTAATTATATTTTAAAAGTGACCAGGCTAAGCAATTTTTTCCCATTTGGTTCAAGCAAGACCACAAAGGGGCATTATAATAAACTCTCCTCAGTACTCTGTGGGCTGTTTGTGGGAAGCTTCTCTAGCATCTGGCCAAAAGGAGCTGATGTGAGCTGGCTGAACATTGCACAAACACGTCAGCCAAGTGTGGAAAACTCTTTCACGTTCTCCGGAGAGCTTCTGGGCATGGAAAGGGAGCCACTGCCAAACTTAAAGTGTGAACAGAGCCGTGAAGAGCTTTCAGGTTTTTGCCTCTTGCCTGGCTGGCATTCTCTTCTCATAGCCCAGGATGTTCTTGGCCAGCTTCACCATTGCCAGAGTTGATGGAGTGACTCCAGAGATGAATCTGACCCCCAGTTTCAGCTCCAGATTCAATAACAAATAAGACCACACAAGTTCCATGCTTGAAATAACCCTCGCTGGTTTCACATTAGGACATCCAGGAGTCTGGCAATCAGAGCTGCCTCAGAGCTTCCACATTTGACTGACCAACATCCTGCTGAAAGGAGATGAAAAGCCTGCTACAGGGCACAAGAGCCTAGTAAATGATGGGCTAGTAATGAACAGGACACGTACAGGATGCATGCGGAAGAGACTAGACCCTACCATTTGGAATCCAATCCGATACGTGATTGGATAACACTGTTAGTCTAATGGCTGTACATTCCGAAGTGGACTATCTATATTATATTGTCACTATCCCTTGTAAGCAGTGTGCATTGAGAGGACACTGTGACAAGGTCTACAGACTCTCTTCACATGCTGGCAGATATAGCTGGGCAAAATTTTATGGGCAAATAGCTTATTCACCGAAACATAAAGTTGACCTGGAAACTATCTGCAAATTTGACATGAATTTGCCAGATAACTTCAGCCAGCATGGTAATCTATACTATGAGGCTATATTCCCAAGGGGATTTAGGCATCATTCACAAAATGGCTGAAAGCGGAGACAGCAGTGCTTATGACTTTTGACTTTAATGACTTTTAGCCTAGTATCAGAGGGGTAGCAGTGTTAGTCTGGATCTGCAAAAGCGATGAGGAGTCCTGTGGCACCTTATAGACTAACAGATTTAGCCTAGTAGTTAGACCAGGTTGCCTCCCTCCTCCCCCCCTCCCTCCAGAACAGTAATGAAATCTGTCTGCACTGCTGGCTCAGCAGAGGAGTTTGGGCTGTAGACACAGTGGGGGCCTGAACTGGACATGGGAGGAGATCTGGGGCTAGAGCCAGGGCTGGCCTGGGAGTAGAAAAGGAATGAGGGCAGCACTGGGAGGGGACAGAGCTAGGGGCAAGGTCCTCTAGAGCAGTGGTCTCCAATCTTTTTAAGCACAAGATCCCTTTTTGAGTTTGCCCCACCCCACCTCCTTCTCAGGCCCTGCCCTGCTCACTTTGTGGAGATGGGGTACATGGACAAGCTATGGGAGACACCCTGATACCAGTGACCCTCTTCCCCATAGCAAGCAGAAGACTCATAGGTGGCAGCTCCAAGGCAGAGGGCTGGAGCAGCACAGGAGTGGGGGAGAGGCAGCTGAAGTGCAGACAATTGATAGCCTCCTGACCAGACCAGTCAGAAGCTCCAGGATCTACCAGTAGTGATTGGTGACTACTGGTCTAGGGGAGACACTTTCCACAATTTGGGGACCCCTAGATTAGAGCACTTTCCAGATATGGGAAACTTGGGTTCAGTTCCTCCTATGGAAAAGCAATTTGAATATGGCACTTTCGTGTTGCAGGAGAGCACTCTAGTCACTGTGCTATTCTGGGGCAAGTTTTTCTCAATTTCTCTTGTTGAAAGTATATTTGTATAGTGATTGGATCAGGGATTGAACTCACATCTTTTATTTCCCAGGTGTGTGCTGTAACCACTGAGCTATAGAATCAGTCCTTCTGTCTTTTTCTCACATGTGCATGTATGCATACCTGCATTTTAGTCTGGCCCAATTCCAGAATACCCCAGAGCTCAGTGGCTAGTGCACTTTCCTGCAGTATGGGAGACCCCAGTACAAATACCTTCCACACACCGGGCTGAGCAGGGAACTGAGCCTTCATGCTCCACATCCAAAGTGAGAACTCTACGTACTGGGTTAAAAATTGCATGGTGGGAGGCACTGGCACTACATCCTTCTCTAGCAATTTAGCCTCTTCTAGACCTTTAAAAATGGCTGGGGATCAGCTGTTTTGGGTCAAACAATGTGTTTTGTGCAACCTGAAATGACTATTTCAATTTTAAAAAATTCAGCATTTTTTTGGATTCAATTTGACTTGCACTGAAATAGGTTTTGATTTTCAGCACTGCCAGTGATCCAAAATATCCATTTTTCAGCCAGCTCTACTGGCAGCTGGAGGGTTAACAACAGGATAAGGAAAAAGCCAGAGCTGCATCACCTGATGGCAAAGATTGTCAGGGTAGCAGGGCTGCTTGGATGAGGCCAGTTGAGGAATTTTATATGATTAAAAAATATAAAAAAGAGCCACTGTAATTGGCATACAGGCGAAGAAGGAAAAGCCCTCCTAAAATTTTGGCTATACCTGGCCACCCTTTGACTGAGAAATGATGCCTATGGACACTTACTATTCTTAATCCAAACTCTTGACTGAGGGTTATGAAAACTCCCGTACATCAGTCATGTGGACGTCTAGATCTCTGGGGATTCATTGCATATGTGTCTGTGTGACTCCCTGGTCCGTCACGTGAAATCCTACTCCATACAGTGCCCTGTGGCATAGCTGCTCTTGTACATTATTCATCAATGGGAATGGCTGTTGTCACTAGTGAGCAGTGAGCGGAACCAAACTCAGAGAAGCTTCTTGGGAGATGTACTGGACTGGTAGAAGATCCAGAACTGGTCCATACACCTAGGAGAAACAGTAATACGAAGCTGGTTGATGTTTAGGCCCGATTTCAGCAAGGTACTTTGGGGTGAGCCTATCTTTAAGCATATGGGCAGTCCCATTAATGTTACACTGCTTTAACTAGCACTACTTGCACCCTTTAAGTATTGGGGACTGGATCCTCAGCTGCCACTGAAGCATTTGTAAGTCAGCTGAGGAGTTGGGGTTTTGGATACAAATATGCCCTGAGGCCTCCTTTGCTATCCCCAATCCTGCAACTACTCTGCATTGATCTGGGCCTGAGGTACAAATTACAGCAGCATTAAGGCTGGTCTTATTTATGCCAACTGCCTATGTTTCTAGGCAGCTGCTCTAAGTGAGAACAGCCTGAATGCATGTCTCCAAGGGCTGGCATGGTGCTGAGGTGCAAGAGCACCCTGGCCACATTTCTTCCCCACAGCCGTGCTCCCTCCACCGACTACAGGAGGAGAGATGCCTTCCGTATGTAAGGGAAATCCTCCCACAATGAGGTAAGCCAGTGATAGAGAAGCTTTGTTCCTGTGGAGTCATGCATAGTTTCTCTAACATTGGGATGATGCAGTAGCCCTGCTGCCATCCCCAGCCCTAAATTTCTCAGTATTAAAAATGGTTCGTCTTTTTTATATCTGTCACTGTTTAATATTCTGGGAAGAGATGTTATCACAGCTAATCCACGTGGGTTTTGTGGAATTTCTTGGCCTGTAAGGATTCATGTTGCATTCATGCGTTCCAGGAATTGAGGAAGCGTTTGCTTCCGACTGCAATAGGAATTTTTCAAAGGCGTCCCAATGAGATGAAAGTGTGGTCACCGATAGAAACCACAGTGACAAACTATGGTCCTGAGGTCATCTTGGGCAGCTCTGGATTTTAATACCTGATTTCCTCTGGCATCTAGACAACCAACAATTTATGTGAAATCCTAACAAGGCCAAAATAATGAAATGACCCTTTTCTGTCTCAGTTCAATTTTATTTTAGTTTTTTTGGAAATAATGTAAATTTATTTTAAATCAATATGGTTTGAAAGTAGAACAGCAGTAAACAGTTGTATATCTCTTTATTAGGGTTCTTTTGTCCAATGTTTTCCATGTTGCTTTAGTTTACCAAACAACTTTCAACAGGTTATTGCATAGTATTGTCAAAATAGGTGCTATCAAATTAATAGACACACACAGAATGTAGAAAGCTACCATGAATTCTCTTGTGGAACTCACTGCTGCAGAAGGCTATTGAGTCAAATTCCTTTGGGAGACTTTTTAAAGGGTTGGATAATTCTGTGACTGATAATGTTTATCGTTGTGCCTCATAAGAGAAAGAGGAGTGAAACTCATGCTTTAGGAAATGGTCTCATCAGCCATAGGGAGGCAATAAATAATCTTTCTTCTACCCTCATTCCCAACCCTATGTAAAGCATTGCACAAAGTTTACCAGAAGCTTCAGGATTGCTTCAGAAGAAGGCATCAGGAAGCCTTGATGGACTAGTGGTGTAATCTAGAATGACAACTCCTAAGTGGCATCTGGCAATTGAATTTATAAACCCAAAAAATATACTGCAAGCCAGTTCCACAGTGGTCAGGACAGCATCACCCTGTATTATCTACAGTAGCAGAACATTTCTCTACCTCGGTGCTTGCGTTGCTCAAGGACAAGAGGAAAGAAGGAGCCTATTGACTGAAGATGAGAATCTTACTCTTTTTTTCTCCACATATAATCAGGCCATGGAGGAAAAAAATGGCAGGAAAAATAATCTCTGATTTACAAATAACCTTTGTGCCTGGTGTAAACTGGGACCGTGCCTCAGACTGATGTCAAGTTATTACGGGTAGCTGCACGCCAGAGCATTCTGTGCTCCTGACATGGCTATTCTAAATTCCATCTGCACTCCATTCACAGAATTTACATTTTGTCCAAGGGAGGATTTTCTGCTTTGATGAATTTCACCCACATGCAAGAGCTCAAAGCCAGACTCCAAGCAATATTTATAATACTCATAGCAAGAGATATATTGGTCATGGAATGTTGGGGTGAGAAATGTACACGCTTAAAAACCAGGAAGTGGGGAAGTTGAACACACAGTCTGCACTCTGCTGCCTTAATGTGTATGCATTATGATTCCATGTTTACTTGTGTAATCACATACTATTTCTTAAACAGTACAACATAGTATACAGGGTTTTTTTTCTGTCACCCTAGGTAAGGGTCTGGAATGCAATCTCTTGTACTACTGCGTATGTCTGCTGTGTATGCAGTGGTGTTGTACCAGTGTTGGATATTAGACAGACATCAGCAAGGGAGCCAACAGCCTGCATGGGTCCCTGGGCAAGGTGGTGGCAGGGGCCTGGCTCTGTGCTCCTGGAAGGGGTGGGGCCTCTGGCAGAAGGGGTAGGGCCAGCGTAGCCAGCCCTCCGCACCGCCCAGAGAGCAGTGCACTTTCCTCTACCCCCAGCTTTCAGAGCTGTCCAGAGTGCACCACGTGGCACTTCAGCAGTGATTTAAAAGGCCTGGAGCTCGCAATAACAGTAGGCCCTGGGGCAAGTGCCCCCTTAGCACCCCCTGTCAGTAGGGTTACCAGGTAGACCCCCCCCCCCCAAAAAAAACCGGACACACTTGACCCATGGGCGGGGGGGGGGAGGGACCGGCTTGGGGGGGGGCGGGGCCAGCCGGGAGGGAGTGGGGTTGGCCAGGAGGAAGGGGGGCGGGAGGTGGGGCTGGCAGGGGGGGGAGTCGGGGGCCGCGGGGCTGGCCGGGAGGAAGGGGGGGTGGGAAGCAGAGCTGAGGGGGGATCGGGGGCTGGGGGAGCTGGACGGGAGGAGGGGGGGCTGGAGGAAGGGGGGCGGGAAGCAGACCTGACGGGGGGGGCGTGCAGCCACTGGCCGCAGCCAGAGTCCAACAGGCTGCGCCCCCTGGCAGGCACTTGCTCTAGTTGCTAGTAGAAGCTGGGTGGGGGCAGGGGGAGGGGCTGGGAGCCACTTCCCCCACCCGGCTTCTGCATGCAACCAGAGGCTCCGAGCTGGGAGGCGGGCTGCAATTGGCGCTGGGAGCCTCTGGTTGTGTGCAGAAGCCAGGCGGGGGGAGTGGCTGGGAGTCCCGGCCCCGGCCCCGGCCCCGGCCCCGGCCCCGCCCCGCCCCGCCCCGCCCCGCCCCGCCCCGCCCGGCTTTTGCACATGACCACAGGGCTCCCAGCGCCAATCGCGGCCCCGCCTCCCAGTCACTTCCCCGCCCCCGCCAGGCTTCCGTCCGGCGCCCAGCCGGAAATTCAGAAAATACCGGACATTGCACATGTCCGGTATTTTCTGAATTTTTCTACCGGACAGAGGGTGCAAATACCGGATTGTCCGGTAGAAAACCGGACACCTGGCAACCCTACCTGTCAGTAGGCCTGAACATTAGATATTAGGTATCTTTTATTGGACCAGCTTCTGTGGGTAAGAGAGACAAGCTTTTGAGAAGTTGGTCCAGTAAAATATATTACCTTACCCACCTTGTATGGCAGACAGTCCAGGACAGTCACTTTTATATGAAAAGTATGAAGTAAAATGTATTGACATGGCATACTCCAGAAGTAGTATAAGAAAAGAAAATAACCATGAAAAACATTATGTGTAAGTTTACATAAACAGAGGCATGCAAATCCATGGATATCCGTGTCAGTGGACATCTGCAGCTGCTGATGTGGGAATTTGTGAATTATTTTTGCAGATGTGGATACAAATTTTATATCCATGCAGGGCTCTCTATATAAAGACTTGCACTTAAAATACAGAATTAACTCTGGATAACTTTGGGCCTTATAAGAAGTATAATACGTGCTCTTAATACAGCTCTGCAGATGTAGTCTGCCAAGAAGATGCTTGTGAGATACTATCATAGTATTTTACTAATCAGAGATGCCTTCAAAAGACAGAGACTCAGCCTAAAGGAATTGAATAGTATAATAGTTCTCAACCTTTCCAGACTACTGTACCCCTTTTAGCAATCTGATTTGTCTGGAATATCATCTCACTTAACAATGACTTGCTTATAGAATCAGACCTAAGCATACAACAATATCACAGCACACCATTACTGAGAAATTGCTGGACTTTCTTATTTTTACTGTATAATTATAAAATAAATCAACTGGAATAGAACTATTGTACTTACATTTCAGTGTGATACTTGAGTCTGGTTTTTCTCTTGAAAGCTTTATGTGAAGGCCAAGTCTCACCACCTGAGGCAGAAGTGTGTAACTTAGCTTCACATGGTCACCTTTGGCATGGTTCCCCCAGGCAATTATCTTGCTTACCATCCCCTAATACCAACCCTGCACTTTTCACTTCCCTAAACCTGTCACATGACCTCCCCCTTGGGGGTTGCAACTTCCAGGTTGAGAAACACTGGTTTAGATGAGTTGAGTATCTCCTGGAAGGCTTCTGAGTACCCCCAGAGCAGTGTTCCCTCTAAGCTGTGTGCTTGTGTGACCACTTGGGGGAGTTTCAATTGCCACCCAGCTGATCAGCAGAGCACCCACAGCTAGGCTTTCTTTGTTTCTACTGGTAAGCATCTTCGCACATGCCTTGGTGCATATAAAAATCTTACTCTGCACATGGATGGAAAAGATTAGAGGGAACATTGCCCCAGAGATACCCGTACCCCTTGTTGATAGTGCATCAGGTTTCTGCCATAGATCAGCAGTTGCTATGATATTTATAATCATCAACATAATTAATAGCTTTCTCTTATGTAGTGCTTTCCATCAATAGAACTCAAAGCATTTATATTTCAGTGTTATATTCTTCAGGTGAGCTTCTAAGCATTTTTGCAAATCATTGCGGTGACAGAATCATATTCAGCTTTGGAGTTCTCGTGCTCTAAAAGTTAGACATGCTGTTATGCCTTCACTATGTGGAAAGGTCAAATTAAGATACACAACTCCAGCTATTTTAATAAATAATAACATAGCTGGAGTCAACATACTTTAATTCGAGTTTCTATGTCTTTTTCACAGTGGGAGGCTGACGGAAGCAAATGCTCCTATTGGCTTCCCTTACTCCTTGCAAAGAGCAGGAGTACTGGTGCAGACAGGGGTGCCTCCTAAATTTGATTTAGTGGGTCTTTACTAGATCTACTAAATCGAACTCCGGAAGATCAATCGCGTCCGGTTGGTGAAGACATGGCCCACTGTTTTTAGCTATTTACATGTTGAGATTTTACATTTTCCAGATTATTTTGAGGAGACAACGATTATGATTTATCTGTATTGTAGAGGAGTCTCCAGTCCGGGTCATCACCCTATCGTACCAGGCTTGGTAGCTATATGAAATGAAGATATAGTCACTGCCCCAAATAGTTTATATTCTGGGTAGACAGAAGGAGGGGCTGCTAATGTATTCTCAGTTCAGAAAAAGAGGCTGAAAGACTCCAGCACAAAGAAAGGCAAATCAGCAAATTGATATATTTTCCTTTAAGTGACATTTTCTTTCAAGAACACAATGATTGGGGGGGGGGGGGAAACACGCACATTGCTTAAAATCTGCAATGCAAATATTTGCTAGGCTTTTAAAGGTATTTTGAGAGTTCATCACTTTGATACACTATATAACAAACCAAGTTTTGGTGAGTTTGGGTTTTGTTTTTAATTTTTACATTTGACTTATTTAAAAAAAATAAAGAAGTGTTTTCCCTCCGTAAAATAAACTGAGATGGATTAACAGCAGACAGCCCTGAATGAGAGAGCCTTAAGATAGCCAGGAGTCAGCAGTCATGTTTGTGTAACGTTCTTTCTTGCTTTAATCAAGAGAGAAAACCCTTAGCCTTCCAGAGGCTTGTGAATTCCTAAAGCAGAATTCTCCACACAGATCCATATGGCGGATCTCGCCTCCGATATGCTTATCTCCTTACGTGTGCAGGACTCCTGTTGACGTCAATGGGAGATAGGCTCTTGCAGGGAAAGCAGAAGATTGGAGTCACGATCCACCCTGCAGATCTGAGAGGGGAATTTTGTCCTTAATTCTGAATCAAGAATATTTGTGCTGTAGAGCAGGAAAAAAGTATTTGCTGAACACAATGAAAAATGAATACAATGGGCTATTTGGGGAGAGATAATGCATTTGTAGCTGTATCAGCAGGCTTTAAAAGGACATGGACTCTTTCAAGTTCATTTAAACTGTGCTATTTGGCAGTCAGGAACTGTACGGAGGCATTCCATTCATTCCATGTTACTGATTTTTAAAGGGACATCTGTCAGCACTGAGCCCTAGACCGCAGTCAGTAGCCGCATCATACTGTGCTCATAACCCATGGCATTTAAATCTGAACCCTAAAGGTCAGACTTCATTCAGTTTAGCTATCAGAGGGCTTGGTGATATTTATAGACTGTATTACATTTATGGAAGTTTTCATTAATAAAAGGTACCCGACGTGACTGAACTGCAAGAGGGTAAATTGGTAGGTTGTATTATACCACAACAATAGATCGTGTTCAGATTCTTTTGTTGTGTTTGGGATGATCCGATTAGCATGTTTAAGCATCTCAGTAAACATTCAGGTTCTGCCTTTTACTAATAGATGCAGTTTATGAATCTGGATTTGTGGTAAACGATATTGCAGGGGTCACTATCTTACCTAATGTAATTGTTTTGAATGTTTCTGCTTTCAGCTCTTGCGAGTGAAGCACTGTCATTTCCATCCAAGAGCTGTTTTGTCTGTCTTCAGCAGGAAAAAAAGAGTGACCTTTTAGAATAAGGGGAATCTATTCCTCAGGTAGAAATCCATGATCTGTGCAGAGATGTGTTACTGTTTTAATGGTGAAAACACAGAATACAGGAAAGTGTTCTGGCTTGTTAAGGTATGTGTTATGTCTTTGACTGTGGCCGGTGCTGGGTGCATTGGCTGAAGAAACAAAACCTTGCCTGAAAACGCATAGCTGAGGAGGCACTATATGGGGGGGGGGAGGGGGGGGAAGGAGATTCCTTTCTGGTGCTGGCAGTTGATCAGAGTATGCCAAAAAGCATGTGAACCAACAGCCTGTTTTACCTACCTAATACAGCTGCAGAAGCTGCTATTCACCTCATTTAACTGCCTTTTACTTCATGAAAAATGTGTGAGCTGATGAGGGGAAATGTGGACCCACACGGACAATTTTTAGTGGTTAGTGCTTTGTGCAAACTTTAGCCACTGCCCCACAATTCAGGGCTTTGTGGTGCCTGGCTATGCAAAGGCAAATTCAATTTTAATACATGTTATGCTCAGGAAACCTCTGTGAGCCGCAGGTTTTGTCATATTTCACCAGCCTTGTAAGCCCTTTCCCTGCTCAGTCCTTGGCTGGCAGTCAAGGAAAGACAGGAGCTGTGGGAAGAGGTGGAAGAAATCCAGTAGGTGGAACTCTTCCCTCTGGGTTGATAGCAAATCTCTGTGCCCCAGCAGGGTGGTATGTGTCCCATGCAGTGGAACTAGGTAAAAAACATTTTTTTTCCAATTCCAAAAAGCACAAAATATTTGTTCTATTTGGACTGAAATAAAATCAAACTTGTTTTTAATTCTTGGCCTATCAAAAATGTTGGAAAAATGTGTTTGGGGTCAAACGAAACATTTGGGGAACGTTGAACCTTTTTAAATAAAAACAAAGGAGATGGAAGGAGGATGCTGCTGCTGGCTCGTCCCTCATGGCCTTTAGCCTGGTGGCCATTTGACGTGTGGGAGACCTGCATTCAAGCCCCTGCTCCTGAATGGGGACTCAAGTCTGGGTCTGCTACATCCCAGCAGAGTGCCCTAATCACTGGACTAAAGATGGGTGAGCAGGGGAGAGGAAGCACAAAGCTCTGCTACGGCACCTAAATCCTTTTGTGAATCTAGCCCAAAAAATCAAAACCCTCCCTTGTAGAAACATTGAAATAGGTCATTCTGGCATATCCAAAGCACGCCTGGTTTGGTTTAAAATGGTTACCAATGGCTGAAATCAATATGAATTCGCTAAATGTTTGTGGCCCCAAGCCTCTGAATCATTTCACTCACCTCTGAATTCTATTAGTTAACTGCTAGCCGGCTATTTGCACTAGTTCCTGCCATTTCAAGTGTTAGAGCTGAGCAAGGACTTGGCAGTTCATCTGTCTGAGTGATATACCCAGGTGGAGCAGTTGAAGAAGAGGAATTGAGGGTGCTATGTTGTGGTGGCAGCATCTTTCAAATTAAATGTAAATCTAAATCATAAAAATCTCTCAACCTTTTTTTCCCCATGAGTACAGCCATCTTGGGTGATTATATGCTGCCTATCTCAAATTCGTCCTATTTCAGTTTGGTAATGTCCTCATCTTTACCCCCTCTCCTAAACTCAGAGATACAGTGTTACTGTATGCTGTTTAATACCTTCCATGCTCTGCCCCAGAGAAAGGTGCTTTTTAGTGGTGAATAAGGCAATATGTTGAACTGAAGTGTATGAAAGAGAGGAATGTATAAAATGTTTTGGGATAAAGTTTCTTTATCTGTAGATGTAGGATTAATACATCATCACATTCTTTTCTTTTTTGGGTCCATGTTGCAGATCTTTATGTGAACGTTATACATTGTGTTTATTTGCCCTGAGCGTTGTTCTGGTTTAGTCTCAATAAATGTTGCTATCAATTTAACGTTCAGTAATGCATCAGGTCTTTGTACTTGTGTAAACAAATTTAGATATTGCTGTGTGCTTTGGGCTGCTTATCATACTTACCCTGGTATGTTGTCGGCCAAGAGGTGGTGAACGTCAGCCTTCTGTAGCAAGCTGGCACAAGCATTTTGCCTGTTTAAATTCCACTTCAGTCTCAAAATAAAGCTTGCTTGGTGCATGGACCTCTTACTGCCCTTTGTACGAGGGTCAGTTTCCTCCCTTTTGAACAAAGGTTTTCATTGGTGACTTTCTGGTGTAGGCTTGTGCTGCAATGAATGATTTTTACTTAAGCTGATTTACCATTGTGTGCACTTATTATCTCCCATCAAATCCATTGTTACTAGAGACTTTGGGCCAGGTTGCCCCATTGCTCTGCACCTCGTGCAGTCATTTGTCTCAGTGCAAAGTGGTTGTCAATTGCTACCGTTTTGACTTAGCAACATTTTAACCCCCTACATTGCCCTGGTGATTGCACAGGGCAATGGGGAATCCAGCCCTTAATGTTGGAGGATTAAGAATCAGTGGTGCTGTTATACTTATTTTACACAATGGCATTTTTTAAAAACCTATTTAGCAAGCGGTGCAGCCTGTCGGTTATGGTTGACTTTATGGAGGTCCCAACAATTTTCCTATGGCTTTGCTGGCTCATCTTATCCCTATTTTTTTTAACAGATTTACATTTGATAATTGGTGTTGCTGGGTTGTCTAAAATGAATAGAAGGATGCAGCTGGTGCTCCAGTGCCTCCTGTGCTTTACAGTAAAGATTAAATTGTGCTCTTATCTCTACTATTGATTAGAGGGATTTTCCTAATAGCTCACGCCTAGATTTGGGGATTATGGTCCTGTGAAGTAGATGGTTTGACTTGGTTGCAGTCTCCATGCACAGTTGCTGTCTGTGATCTGTTTCAATGCATGTGCCTCTGTTTTTCGAAATTGCTTGCTGTTTGATAGAAGAGACTGACATGGGATCAAATTCTGGCAAGGTGCTGCACATAGGGCTCCAGAGACATAGGGACAGAGATGTTTGGATTCCAGGTCCCCCAGAATTCCTGAGGAGGCGGCTCTTGAGGTTCTGAAACAGGAATTAGAATGAGCTGACATTTCTCTCACACATGGTATTTTTGTCAAAAATGTGGCCTGTTTTTTTTTGTAAATGAAACTTTTCTCCAAAAAGTTTAACATTAGAAGAAAAAGATTTTTAATTTTTTTTCTATTTCAGCAGGGTCCAAATGGAACTTTGTGAAACTTTATGATATAAAGTTTATTTATTGTGAAACTTTGTGGTATACTTTACCGATATTTTCATACAAATTTGTATCAAAATATTATTTTTTTAACTTTTTTGGTGCCTTTTCTTTCTGAACACTGTGTTCTTGATTAGACAAAAACCCACTGAAAATACCTTTTTTTAAAATCTAAAACCCAGTGTTCAGTAAGAGAAACACTCTAATTTAAAAAAAATCAAAGAAAATGCTTCCAAAAAAGGAAAAAAAGATTTGTTTTGAATCCTGTGAAATAGAAACAACTTTGCAATTTTGATTCCCCCGCATTCTTTGGTAATTTCTCCTTTCTAAAACAGGAATCAGGATGGGCCTGGTTTCTGAGTAGTCGTTTGCACTATTTTACCTTGTTTAACAATAGCAACTGTTTAGCCCCTCCCAAGTATATACAACACCAGCTGATGGTAAAAACAATCTGCATGGGCACTGGCAGCACTGTATTTGATGAATGCTGGGATTTGAACACTTGGACTAGGTTCTTCAAAAGTGCTCTGCATTGGCTGAACTCTGCTTTCACTGGAGTCAGAAGCCTCAGACCGTACATGGTTCCATTTTAGAACCATTTGCCTGCTGGCACTTGACGAGTGTCTTGGTTAATCACTCTAGAGGGATCTTCTTAGTGTGTTCATCTATCCTAGTTCTCTTAGGCCAGGGGTGAGCAATAACATGCCTGCAGGCCAAACACAGTTTGCCAGGATTAGCTGCTGGCAGGCCACCAGGTGCTTTGTTTACCTGAATGTCTGCAGGTACAGCCTCTCGCAGCTCCCAGTGGCTGGGAACACTGAGCTGTAGCCAATGGGGGCTGCGAGCAGCTGTGCCTGCTTTGTGTACCTCAGTGTCTGCATCGAGCAGCCTATCACTAGCTAACCCTAGTGAACCACATCCGGTCTGTGGGCAGGTTATTGACCACACCCCTGTCTTAAGCAATATCTACACTAAAGACCTTATGGGGCACAACTGTGCAGATACAGCTGAGCCACTGTAAAATCTCTCATGTAGCCACTTTATGTCAATAGGAGAAGGCTCTCTTTGACATAATTAAACAACTCCCCAAAAGAGGCAATAGCTCCATCAGTGGGAGAGTGGCTCCTGTCAACATAGAATCATAGAATCCTAGGGCTGGAAGAGACCTACCACCTGCTCAAGGCAGGACCAACCCCAACTAAATCAACGCATCCAGGACTTTGTCAAGCTGGGACGTAAAAACCTCTAGGAATGGAGATTCCATCACCTCCCCAGGTAACCCATTCCAGTGCTTCACCACCCACCTAGTGAAATGGTTTTTCCTAATATCCAATCTAGACCTCCCCCACTGCAACTTGAGACCATTGCTCCTTGTTCTGCCATCCGTCATACTGAGAACAGCCTCTCTCATTCCTCTTTGGAACCTCCCTTCAGGAAGTTGAAGGCTGCTATCAAATCCACCCTCACTCTTCTACAGACTAAACAAGCCCAAATCCCTCAGCCTCTCCTCATGGGTCGTGTGCTCCAGCCCCCTAATCATTTTCGTTGCCCTCCACTGGACCCTCTCCAATGTATCCACATTCTTTCTATAGTGGGGGGCTCAGAACTGGATGCAATACTTCAGATATGGCCTCACCAATGCCAAATAAAGGGGAATAATCACTTCTCAAGATCTGATGTTCCTCTTAATGCACCCTAATATGCCATTAGCCTTCTTGGCTACAAGGGCATACTGTTGACTCATATCCAGCTTCTCATCCACTGTAATTCCCAGGTCCTTTTCTGCCAAACTGCTGCTTAGCCAGTTGGTCCCCAGCCTATAATAATGCTTGGGATTCTTCTGTCCCAAGTGCAGGACTCTACACTTGTCCTTGTTGAACCTCATCAGATTTCTTTTGGCCCAAACCTCCAGTTGGTCTAGGTCACTGTGGACCTTAACCTTACCCTCCAACATTTCTACCTCTGCCCCTAGCTTAGTGTCATTTGCAAACTTGCTGAGGGTGCAATTCATCCCCTCAGCCAGGTCATTAATAAAGATGTTGAAGAAAACTGGCCCTAGAACTGATCCTTGGGGCACTCTGCTTGAAACCAACCACCATCCAGACGTCAAGCTGTCACTGCCTGTTGGGCCCGACAATCTAGTCCATTTATCCTATCCATAATTCCTTAACTTGCTGGCAAGAATATTGTGGGAGACCGTATCAAAAGCTTTGCTAAAATCAAGGTACATCACATCCACTGACTTCCCTGTGTCCACAGAGCCAGTTATCTCATCATAGAAGCTAATCAGGTTGGTCAGGCATGACTTGCACTTGGTGAATCCATGTTGACTATTACTGATCACTTTCCCCTCTTCTATAGTGCTGTCCATCCTGGTGCTTCTTTCTGTGTAACTTGTGTCAGCTGGAGTGCGGGTTTTTTTCACAATCCTGAGTTACACAAGTTTTGCCAAAAAAGTGCTAGTGTAATCATTGCCTTATATTACTGATAAGAACCAGATTTTTTGTTTTGTGAGAAAATCTGTGCTTTAGAAAACATTGACATTTCCCACAAACCAAAATTTTGGGGGAAAATCCTTTGGGGTCAACTGAAATGCTTTGGTTTTGATAAATTAAAAATGTTTAATTCCCATATGTGTCATTTCAATGTTTGGCCTTTTTATTTTGTATTATAGAAGACTTACCTGGCATTTCTCAGATCCTTCAGGCAAATGGGTGGGGGCAGTACAGGAGTCAGAACAGGGACTTAGAGGTGTGGGGGGCTCAGGGCAGAAGGCTGGGGTGTAGGGGGCCTTAGGGAAGGGGGCTAGGAGGTGTGGGGGTGCTCAGGGCGAGGGTGGTGGAAGCCACATGGCCTGCCCACCAGCTGCTCCCATGGGCCTTCCAGAAGTAGCAGGAGGGCCACGTGGCCTGGCTGGTTGCTGCTTCCAGGGGTCGGCCTGTGTCAGCTGGCAGCTGCTTTCCAGGGCTAGTGCAGGATAGTGGGAGGACTGCGTTGCGTGGCCTGGCTGGTAGCTGCTCACTGGCTAGGCAACCTAAGGTGGCAAATGAACTCGCAGATGAACGGACACATAGACAGATACACAAACTCTCTCAAATATACAGTAGCTAGTATAAAAAATTTAAATGAAAAATGTGTTGAAACAGAAAATCACAACATTCCAGTTTTTGGATGTGCCCTGACAACACAAGGAGCAAAGTGTAGACATACACAATCAATTCAATTACTATGGTTGGTTGTATGCTGATGTAGGGTAGGTTGACTTAATTTTGTAGTGTACACATGGCCCTAGCAGCATGCTTTTGTTTCTCTGTACTCATTTGGACTGTAAGGTAGAACTCACTCGACAGAAAAGTGTGTCTCTCTAAGGGCACGTCTACACAACAGAGCTAAAGCCAAAATAAGCTACGCCACTTGAGCTACGTCAATTGCATAGAGTAAGTTGAAATAGCTTATTTCGGTTTTTGGCACTGTCTACGTAGCAGGAAGTCCGAGAAAGAGCAGTCTTCCTCTGACTTCCCTTACTCCTCATAAAATGAGGGTTACAGGAGTCGGAGTAAGAAGTCCTCCAGCTCGACATTATTTTGACATCATATCAAAATAACTGAGGGTATGTCTACACTAGCTCGTTAGTTCGAGCTAGGTAGGCAAATGAGGGCAACCGGAGTTGCAAATGAAGCCCGGGATTTAAATATCCCGGGCTTCATTTGCATGTTCCCGGGCGCTGCCATTTTTAAATCCCCCTTAGTCCGAACTAACTGCCCGCGGCTAGACGCGGCAGTTAAACGTTAATTTGAACTAACTCCTTAGTTCGAATTAACTGTTACTCCTCATTCCACGAGGAGTTAGTTCAAATTAACGTTTAACTGCCGCGTCTAGCCGCGGGCAGTTAGTTCGGACTAAGGGGGATTTAAAAATGGCGGCGCCTGGGAACATGCAAATGAAGCCCGGGATATTTAAATCCCGGGCTTCATTTGCAACTCCGGTTGCCCTCATTTGCCTACCTAGCTCGAACTAACGAGCTAGTATAGACATACCCTGATTGTAGTGTGGATGCGGGCTATGTTATTTTGGAATAACGCTGCTGTGTAGACATAGCTTATGAGTATAAACAAACTAATGAGATTAATGCAGTGATAGTCACACCTTTTCTTACATCTGTTGTGCCATATACTGCTGTCAATCTGAGAGTGCAATTACCATGCAATTGTCAATGAGAGATTGGCATGAAGTCTGAAGTCACATTATGCCCATTAAGCATGTATAATTCTTTTCAGTATATCCCTCCCTCCACTGATCAAGCCATTGGAGATTTTGTACTCTCCCTAGTATAACTGGATGTGCCTTCAAGATTTTCCATGACTGTGTGGAAGACAGATTGCTATCTTCATGTCAGAGAATTTTCTAATTTATATAACAATCTAGTCTGATATGTGAGTTGGAAGTGAAGTCAGAACATGTCTTTGAAAATGTGCACATAAAAGAAAAGTGCTTCTTGTCAAGTCCACATGTATGGTATTTACTTAAAATGTCCATGAAATGTGCAAAAAAAAATTATTGTGAAAAGTCATGAAAATCCTACACTATGATATGTCCAGTCTGTTTCTTTCAATAAAAGATACCATGCACTGTGAAAGACATCAGCTTTAAAAACTCTTTAGTCTTTGAGGACCAGGATAGTAGTCCTGATTATACTGACCTTTTTAAAACAAACTGTTTGCCCTGGATCTCTTCCATTTAATATTCTGGGTATGTCAAAACCCGTGGAAATGGGGGTTAAAAATCATTATGGCAAATGCTCTGAAAGCTTAGTGACTCAGATGGAAAGCTGCCCTCTTCATACATTTATTTTTCATAGAGTTATATTTGGGTGCTAAGAGTGCAGTGAATTAAATGCAGTCATCTGTCTGTTGTAGGTATGGATATGATTGTGTTCATCACAACGAGCTGAATTTACTGACCAAAGCAAAGTTCCTACTGGAAACTATTAGGATAAACTCCTGACCTCTTGTGAAGTCAACAGGAGTTTTGTCATAGACTTCAGTGAAGCTAGGATTTTACTCTTAGTCAGTTTATATCACAAAAAATCCCACACAAATACAATTTGTTGACTGGTGGTCTATAAAGAAGACAAGTCTTGGAATTGCAGGTCAGGCATGAAGCACATCATAGAAGATGAGAACATCAAAAAGTTTATAGTTCAGGAGCAGCCACTAAATTCTGGGTGCTTGTAAAGGAGTCCTGCACTGAATACAGTCAATGGAAGGAAAAGTGCAGTTCAGCTGAGGTGCTCCTGTAGACTTAATGCACAGTGTAATATAATAAAAAATGAATTCCCACATCCAGGAAAATACTATTGAGACAGTTATAATACCTTGCTTTCCAAGTGCTATACAAACATTAATTAATAATGGTGCTAATAACAGAGAGCCACCAACACTAACCAACCAGATAGCTCAGGTTCAGTCACGTACTGACATTTAGCACAAATAAGTCTGGAATCGTAACCATTGGGTGTTGGAGAAGGAAAGGACATTGCTGTGTGAGTCTGTAACAGAATATAGAGGAGGTGGAAGCTTGCTTGGAAATGAGTGGGGGCAGAAGTGCTCTCTGTGCAGGGTGGGAGGAATCAGGGAAGGAAGCAGGTGGGAGGAATCAGCTGATAGCAGCTTCAACTTCCTGAAGAAACATTCCAAAGAGGATGGAGAGAGGCTGTTCACAGTAGTGACGGATGGCAGAACAAGGAGCAATAGTCTCAAGTTACAGTGGGAGAGGTCTAGGTTGGATATTAGGAAAAACTATTTCACTAGGAGGGTGGTGAAGCACTGGAATGGGTTACCTAGAGAGATGGTGGAATCTCCATCCCTAGAGGTGTTTAAGTCTCGGCTTGACAAAGCCCTGGTTGGGTGACTTAGTTGGGATTGGTCCTGCCTTGGGCAGGGGGCTGGACTTGATGACTTCCTGAGGTCTCTTCCAGTTGTATGATTCTATGATTCTAGGGGCAGAGGGGAAACAAGAGCTGTCAGGGATGGGGGCAGGGGACTACTGAGACTCAGCGTGTGCATATTGTGTATCTGTTCCTGGATCCAATCCCAGGGACTGGGGTGGCCACTTCAGACCCTCCAGAGCAGTGTTTCTTAAACTTTTTAAGACTGAGGAACACCAAACAATAATTTTTTTTTATAGAGAACACCAAGGTTTTTTTTTGTTGAGCAAAAAAAAAAAAAGATTCTTGCCCCTTTTAAGGGCAGCCATTCCCAAGTGAAAAGTTGTTGACCCCCCCGCCCCCCCCAAAAAAAACCCAGGGAAAAGTTGCTGAGGAAAAAAAAAAGGACATGGAAAAGTTGTTGAGCAAAACAAACAAACAAAAAAAGACAGGGAAAAGAAGTTGTTAAACCAAACAGTTTGCCCTTTTATCAGGAGAGCAGGCATTGCCCTTTTAAGGGTGGCCATTTTGAACTCTGTTCAGGCATTGCCCTTTTCAGGGCGACCATTTTGAACTCTGTTCTCCATGGCACCCCTCCTGGAACACACTTTAAGAAACGCTGCTCCAGAGTCTTCTCAGTTCTCTGAGGTGTATTCCCTTTCATAACTGGGAGGCACTGTAGAAATGCCAAGTATAATGTTGATTTTCTTCTTTTTATTAATGCACTTTAAAAACAGCTTCAGAAACATTTTTCATTTGGAATGTGAAGACCATTAAGTACAAGATGCTTTGTCACCTGTTATTATGAAGAATGTGAAATGAAGCAAGGTCTGCCATATACATGTCTTTGTTCCTTTCTACTTTTGAATATATTGAACCAATAAATACATTTCATTGATATTTTTAATGGAAGCCTTTTGCCTTTCTTATGCATAAAATGCTTGTAAATCAATATTACATGATTTTGATGTCTTCTATCAATATAGCTGCTCTTCTGCATCTTAATTTTCAAGGGATTATCACTCGCCCATGGAAAGTTTTCCCACAGTGAAATCTGACCTCCAAAGATTTATTCCCGAAGCAAAAACATTTGTTGTAGTATCTGGGTGGACGATATGTAGACTGGGGGGTTTTATGCTGGCTCTCCCTTTTTGTTTTGTTCTTGGTGGTTGTTCTCTTAGGGCCTGGTTTTCAGAGGTCCTGGGCATCCACAGCTCCAATTTATATCAAGTGGAGTTGTGAGTGGTCAGCACAACAGGATTTCGAGTCATTATGGCTCATAACTATTTCTGCACTGGCGTAAAGTTCCTAAGGTCTTGGGCATTGCCTGATTTCTAAAATTTCAGCAAAGACGAAAATACACAAAAGCCAACAAAGCAATGGAAAATTGAGGTATGGGCTGTCTGTTAATTTGAAATAGCAAGAAATGTTCAGATTTATAGTAAATGTGCTGGTAGAATGTGTCCTGTAGTATTTGTGCATGACATTAACACTTGGAAGCTCCTGTTTTGATCATGACCTCATTATGCTAAGTGTGTACATCCACTTGTGAGAGACAGTCCTGCCCTGAAGACCTTACAGTTGAAGGAACAAAGGGCAGCCTAAACCTTGAGTTTCCTGTCTTTATTGTTTTTGTGTCTCTCGCCCTTAAACGTTGTTGTTAAAGTTTAGAATGTTCACGCCAGCCCGCTGAAATTAACCTCCCCCCCCCCTTTATGTTGTTATTCAGGAGGTTATAAATATCACGTTACGCAGGAAGCAAATTCCCTTGTTATCAGATTGATCTGTGGTCATTTTTCTTTTCCTCAAAAGCAGAATGGTCAGCGTTATCAGTGCTCAGTCATTTGTTTCCTATTAAACACGAATGCTTAGGATGCTGTTTGACTGGCTGAGAAGAGCAACTAGCCTTAAACCTAGCCTTAAACTGTGTGACACCTGAAGCTGGCAGGAAGTGAGATTTAATAGGATTTAATATCCATGAGTGGGAATAGTCTGTGGTTTCCCGATAGGGCAGGTTAAATATCAACTGTGTAAAAAAAAAAAAAAAAAAAAAAAAAAAAAAAGTTAGTGGAAGTGACCTTATGAAGTTGAGCTAACAAATCCAAGGAGGTCCAGAGTTCAGGCTGATAGGCCATTTGTGCCTTGTTGAGCTGTGTGTGTGTGTGTGTAGATACCACAGGAGTCTGAGGTCAGTGCTTATGTTACATTCTGCATATGCTGTTGTGCAAGCTGAGTTAGATAAGGCAGCTTGGAATTTCTTGGCTCTTGTGAGGGTAAAGACAGAGAATTAAAACCATTTAAAACCAATGATCTTTAATGAATACTATTTAAATGAATGGCATTACATTGTTACCCAGACCATGGACCATGCAGTGTAACTTGTGGCCACGTAGGTCTTCATATTTGTCACTATGCAGCATCGTACTCAACTTTACAACAGTATAGAAGAGAAATCTGACACCCTCCTACTCCAAAAATATCTTCCATCTGTTTAGTTTTGCTGGTAGCAGTAAAGGAACGATGACACACAAGGAAACATTTCTGATTTCCTCAGCAGAGGGTAGTGATGCACATTCTTACTAGCCAGTTCATGGCAGCAAACTATCCCATCAGTTTTTGAATGGTCAAATATGGAATGAATTGGACTAATATTTTATGACCCTTACCTACCTCTCCCTTCCTATCCTGGCTCCTAGGTTTCATCAAGGCTCAGAAGCCATTGTTTAGTCTGCAGAAGTGTTGGGCATCCTTCAGAGAAGAACCTGCATACTGATGAGTGCCAAAGGTGCTGCATGTGCACTAGCAGGTGTACAATTGTACACTAATGCTATCGCTCATTTATTTCCAGATTTTATTTGTTTAAATGACAAAAATGATTTATTCACCAGTTCTGGAAAAGTGTGTGATGAAACAGGTCTTTTTAAAGGTGTATATTAAAGTAAGAAACAATAAACTCCACCTTCTACTAACTTTTCTTTTTTCTGGAGTTAGGATTGAAGATGACCCTCTGAAGCAAATTTTTCCATCTGGGTTGGAAACACATGACCATAGTCATGGACGTACTGGCATGACTCTATAATACAGCAATGTAAAACTTGCCATAATAATTACTTCCGTTAGAGTAGGTCTACACAGCACCGTTATTTCGGAATAACAAAATGCGCGTCTACACACAAGCAGTTATTTTGACATAATGTTGAAATAATGTCCAGCCAGAGGACGACTTACTCAGACTCCTGTAACCCTCATTTTATGAGGAGTAAGGGAAGTTAGAGAAAGGGTGTTCTGTTTCAAAATAAGTACTGTGTAGACATGCCCAAACTCAAAATAAGCTATTTCGACTTAAGCTACGCAATTAGCATAGCTCAAGTCGCATAACTTGTTTCGAGTTTAGCACTGCTGTGTAGACATACCCTTAGAGAAGCCTATTTACTTACCAAAAAACTAGTGTATCTATGCCCTGGCTGACATAATCTCTTCAGAAACACAGTGTTAAAATGTTGTGTGTGTGTGTTGCATTGTGTATCTCTGTGGACACTGTTCTATATTACAGTTATTAATTAAAGACATCAACATGTCCCATGTTCAGAGGAATGATTTATGGTGCAAGGAATTGCTTTAAAGGTACTGGAAATGATCAGATACACTTATACTGCGTCTTTTATAACCCAGAGAAAACTCCACTTTTGTATTTGTGGTTTAAATTAAGTGCTAGATGGGTTCATATGTTTCAGAGGAAAAGGAAAGATGTGCCCTTCAGCTTATTACACAATATGGCTCAGAACTAACATGACTAGCTTTACATTAGAAACTTAGAACAAAGAGAAGCTTTCACATTATTTTTATAGGTCCGTTTCCTACTTTAAAATCTGAATTGAAATGAGATTAAAAAAAACCCCACCCTGAAAACAAAGTGACTAGGCCTCATTTTCACTGTGAAAAGGTCATTATAATGGTAAATTGTTAACAGTGTTCACAAAATGTCGTTAACAGGATAAAAATGTACGGTTGGTATTTCCCATTTTTGTTATTTCTCTCACGATGACATTTGCTTCTCAAAAATGCAACGTTGCCAAACTAGGCTTACATGGGACAATTAGAGAAGCATTTTCTGGATGACGGAAATTCCAAAGGATAGCTTTTACTTTGTAAATTACATTTTTTAAGTATTTCCACAGACAAATTATTTCTGGCTGTTGTCACTCTCTGTATTTTCTTTTCTAAGCAAGATGAAATCCATTGTGACAGTTTATAGGAGCACAATTACCCCCGTTCCCCCGAATGCATTTATTTATTTTGTAGTGTATTTATGAGGACTGTGTTTGCTTTGTATTTTTAAAGGGCTACTTAATGAATGCGAAATCAGACCCGCAGGACTTGTTCTTGCTTCTGCTGATGTCAATGAGTGCGCTCCCTTTTGCTAATTTCAGTGGGGGCAAGATTTAGCCTTTGTTGATGATGTCAGCAATCTAAGATCCTCTTCAAATAATTTTGTTTTCAGCTGGGGAAAAATGTCTAATGTTCACACAAGCATCTGCCCACAAGATTACAAGAGAGGCAACAGATATTCATCAACAGTAACTCATTGGTCGATTAAGTTGGTGGCTCTTAACTCTTGTCATTGATTTTTTTGGGTAGAGAGGACAGATTTCCCGTGAATATCTGCTCACTGTCATTCCCCACAAGCTGTCCCCTCTTCTTTTTCAATAATTGTTCCTGTTTTCATTGTGTTTTTCCCACTGGCTGGATTCGTGGCACTTTAGTCCCATGCATTTGGGCACATGCATGAAGCTTTGCCCTTTTGCTCAGTTTGGACTCAGTACCCAGTTATGAAATCCCCGCTTTTTGGGTGCAGCGAGTCAAGGGTGGGAGGCAGTACTTTATTGAGGACCCTTCTCAGCCCTACCTTTCTATGATTCCGTACAACAATAGGAAAAGGGTTAATCCATCACTGGTGTGAGGCTTATGTTTTCAGCTCCTTAAAATGGTGCTAGCTGCAGCAAATTTTTCAGGTGGGTGTTTGCGAGAGGGAGGCTGAGCAAACAGCACTTGCCCGCATCATCTGAAATGAAAGCAGAGCCAACACAGTATTAAATCCCATCTTTTTTTTCACTGCTTTCTGGCACTCCATTAATGAAGCAGCTAAACCCTCTGACCAGCTTTGATCTGAAATAAGGCCCCTCTTATTTATTTTCTTGTCCCTCTTAATTTTCTTTTTTCTTTTGTGCCTTTCTTGTTGAGCCCTTCTGCACCGGTAACTATGGAAACATTCATGAATGAGTGAGAATAGTACACTGCTACTACTAAGTTTGCTTTCCAAAGCTCTGCCTGATTTTTTCACACAGCCTGGGGTACTCCCAGATCCTGGAGAATGGGGTATGTTCTGTTTGGTGTTTGCAATTGCAGCCTGCAGAATTCTGTGACAGAATGAAGTGAACAGTGCAGTGTGTTACAATAGATAATCACTTAGCTTTTACAAATTACCTCCCAACCCTTTCTCCCACCTTTGACAATAATGATCCAAAATTCTGCAGCATAAAATCCTGTTACCATAGTCCGTTGGGCAGTTGCTTCCTTGTTTATAAGGGCAGCGTTTCCTATGGATGGCATTTCAGGAATGATTTAGCACGTGTATTGCAGTGATCCAGTAAAAGGGCCTGTTGGGTACCTTGTTGCCAAGCAGAAGAGGATAGTGAAGGAAGTCAGGTTGCATAATAATGAAGAGATGGTAGTCATGGGCAATGCCCAGCCAACCCACAACTCATAATTTGCTTTTGCGGCTTGTGGTGTTAACCCTTTTGTGTCAAGGTGCCATTTGAGATCAAAGGGTTGCAGTGCTCCCGGAATGCCGCAACTTTTCTGTTTACAAAGATGTCTCTTCCCTAGCCAGATCAGCCGCTACTCCATCCTCGCCCAAGTAGCCTGCCAGCGTATCTTTAATCCCTTGTGCGTGGCATGTAGCATCTCTGTGCCAGCCAATTAACTGCAGCTGCCACTTGATCTCAACTGGCATTTCAAACCGATTTTAACTGAAATGTACCCCTTTTCATACCTTTGTCTACTGCATGTGAATTCTTGCTGTGTCTGTGGAATGAAGTTACATATGGGGGAGGGACGGGGGGAATCAATAGGTGAGAGAGCCACCCACATGGGGAACTGTGTGGGCGCAAAAGTTCTGCAGAGTATTTGCTATGAGAATCTGGCGAAGGGTATGAAGTTCTGCAGCATATATCTATGGTGATATTCATTAATTCACCTGACACGACTCCTTTGAGATAAGATATCAATAGTCGTCAGTCCTCTCTGGGCCAACGAGCTTGGATCTTGTGTTTGAATGCAATGGAGTTCTCTACCCTGCCACCTCTTCTAGCTGTAAAGCAGCTTGACACCTTTCCCCCCATGCTTAGCCTCTTACAAATAACACAAATCGGTATCAGAGATCAGTGATTTCCAGTGGGCAGGGTATTTTGAAGAAAAAGACGTTGCCCTATCCCCTAAGCTTGGTAGCTCCTGAACTCAAATACAAATGACTGATTCTAGAATGGTGGGTGATTTGTGTTTCTGGTTGGCTCTGGAAATAGAAGTGCTGAAATGCCTGGAAAGAGAATGTCTGGAAGCTACTCAGAGCAGGAAGTACAGGACATTCTGCTGGTCAACCCATTCTCATAATACTCCAGGACAAAATTTGCATCCCTGGGAGATTCACATTTGCATAAGCCTTCTGAGGAGTTTTGGAGGGGGGATTCGTCCCAGCATCAGAGCCAGGACAATTCTAGGTAGGAGACTGCAATGGATACAACAGCTCCCACAGACCACTGCAGTGGTGCAGACACACCACAACATCAGAATGCACCAGACAGCCATGCTGTCTTGCTCCCACGACACCCACCTTCTCATCATGCGATAGGCATGCATATGCTGGGGTCTGTTGAAGTAGATGGGGAATGCAATGGCCTGGGTATTCCCCATAGGCTCTGGGAAGCTGCTTTACCACATATTTATGCTGCCAGAGATGGTGAAAAAGAGCTGCAAGGTGACCAGGAATTGGGTCCTACATAGTTATGATTAGGTCTGATGCATCTTTAAATGTTTGGAGTCTTGCCTTTCTGGGTGCTAGGAAAGAGGACTATGAAGAGATTCTTGCACGTTGAGAGATTCACTCTAATGCCTCCTATATGGAGACTTTACATTGGTTCTTTCTTGTTTGTGTTTCCCTGACTCTGAAATAAATCATGAACATTCTATTTGTTTATGAACAAATAACAGCTGGATTTCTGAGGTGCTTATCAGACCATCTGCAAGCTCCCAGCAATTAGCTGGCACTAATAATCAATCAGATTAAGCAGGATTTTTTTCTGCCCCAGATCATTAATTTTCCACTGCATGCATTAAAAGCTTTTTCTCCTCTCTTCACTCAGACCTCTCCCACCCCACAAGCAAGTTAATAGGAAATGAATTTTGAAGAGTTTTGTTAGAGGAGATGGTTCCTAAATGGAACCTCCTCAAAACTGTGGGAAATTTTGGCTCTGGGTCTGAGCTCCATGGCTCAGAAACACCCACAGTAAAAACCAAATGTCACATAGGGAACCTAAGGGTTGTTGGGTTTTGGGGGGGATTTTTTTATTTTTGTTTTTGTTTTTTGAGACCATGCAAAGCAGATTTCTACATGCAAAAAAAGCCCACACAGTGACATGGACATGGGAGCTCCAAGTTTCTAGAGTTCAGGGCCAAATTTTCATGTGTTCAGCCCCTATCAGTAGTGCCCAGTTTTTCAAAAGAGCTCAGCTCCTATTTGGGTACCCACGCAAGGGCCAGGTTTTCACAAGTGCTTTGTTCCCCAGAGCTCCCATTGTAACCCGAAAGGCCAGGTTTCCAAGAGTTTTGCACCCAGTGTTCTGAGTGCGGTCACTTCTTTTTGGTATTGAAAAAGGAGCAGAGCTCTTCTGGAAATTCTGGATTGAAAGGCTAGCCCTGCAAGCGCACAAGTGCCTTTATTCACTTGAGTTGTGTCACAAAAGTTCAGTGGCAGTGCATACCAGAGTGAAGTCACTCATCTGCTTATTTGCAGGATCAAGTTCTTAAACTATAGCCAGCAGCTTTTGCAATAAATGTATAAGGCAGGTCATAAGATGAAAAAGTTGTAAAAAATGGTGTCTTCCTGCAGAGATGTTATCAGGCTGTGTGGAACCCAATGTTGTGCTCTCTCTGTGGAGAACTGTTAGGAAGAGGAAGCTAGACCTTTATGTTCAGTATATATTCCAGTTGTGCAAGTCATTTCGATTAAAGGAAGTGGCGGTGAAAGTCGGAAATTGGGTGCAATTAAACTTTTGGGTCCAGGGAGAACATTCTGTGAGTTCTTTACTCCTCATATGATTTTAATGAAACAGAATGTTGCCAGCCTGAAGAACCCACACTCTCAAAACAGACACAATTAAGGCTTCCATTATGCTGCCCAGCAAATACATTAAAAAACTAGACCTAATCAGAAAGTTTTAAATGGAATAGTTTTCGGTCAGAAAACAGTTTCACTGAAATCAACATGTTTTGCAGGAACATGTTGATTTTGAGGATATTTTGAGGGAAAAGTCCTGAAAACAAATAATTCTTTCTTGTGGTGTTTCTGTTGTTGAATTGTATTATAATAGATATTAAATATTAAAGTTATTGTATGTTCCAATGGTAGAGAAATTAAATGATTTAACACTATCAAAAGAAAATATTTTATTATTCCAAAATCTAAATATTGTGATATTTCTGTTCCATAAAAAATTATGAAATGTCCACTTTTTATTCTGATTCAAAATGGAAACAAATTTGGAAATTCCAGTACAGGTTGAACCTCTCTAGTTTGGCACTCTCAGGACTTGAACGGTGCTGAACCAGAGAATTTTCCAGACGATGGGAGGTCAATGTTGTCTAGCAGTATTACCAGCACTTTCACTGTTAACTGGGTTGTTAGAGTACATTTAGGAGTTAATTAGAGCTAAATAAAAGCACTGAACATTGAGAGCTAGGACTGGTGGCTGTAAACAAATTTTATGGGAACACGGGAAACGTGGCCACACCCATGCTAAGTGGACATCTGGCTAACTAAACTCATTCTGGACGATGGATGTTTCAGACTAGCAAGTTCTGGACTAGACAAGTTCAACCCGTATTTCACATGTGATAGAATTTCTGGTTTCCAGACAGCTTTAATCAACCCATGGTCTGGAGAGGGCCACCTATGGGGGAAGAAAATCTGTTGAGGCTCTGAGGCAGATTCTGTCCCTCAATAAGGATCTGATCCAAAGCCCACTGAAGTCAACAGAAAGGCTCCTATCGAGTTCAGTGTTTTTCGCATCAGACACCATGGCTGTAACTCTACTTTTATGCTAGTCTGGAGATGGGAAATGATGTCTGTTGCAAAGGCCCGACATCATGGTTTTAGAAATGAGTGGTCCCATTGAAACTGGGGTCTGATTATATGAACATCTCTCTAAACATTTCCATTGCTGTAGGGACATAGGCATTACCAACACAGTCCAGTATCATGTATCTGATAGTGGTCAGCACCAGGGGCATGAAAGGAAAGTGCAAGTAACCCTACAGTAGGCAGCTGCTGTCTCTGGGAAATTTTCCTCTCAACCCCATTAATTAGATATGGTTTATTCAGAGGCATGAGATTTTATATACTTTACAAAGCACTCTTTGGTAAATCCATTCAGTTGTAATTCTGGGTGTTTTCCTCCTTATAACCATCTAATTCTTTTCCTGAATCCCACTAATTATTTGGCCTTAATGATACCTTGTGTCAAGGAGTTCCATAAGCTAACAGGTTTTTTTGGATGTGGAGGACTCAAACCCACAATCTGGAGGCTGATGCCTTATCTATCAGGCTAATGGCACCTACCTGCCTGCCTTCTTTCAGTTGATATCTGATCCTCCCTACCTTCAGCTGATGCTGGCTTCAGCCCTGGGGAATCTGGCTGCCCTGCTGCTCCCGGGGCAGATGATTTGCTCTGGAGCTGCTGCCTGGCTCCAGCTCCGGCACACAGCCACTGCTCGGCTGCTCCTGCCCTGGTTTGCAGCTCCAGCCCTGGGGAAGCTAGTGGTGGCTGCCCAGCTGTTAGAATGGTTTTTTTTTAAATCCATTTCAAATGTGGTACCTTTCATTACATTTAGCATCCCCTTTTGCTTGAATTATAAGATCGGTTGAGAGAAGTTGCCAACCCACCTTTTAAAAAAATCTTTCATTATTTGTGCATCTTTTACATGTCCAATCCTCTATTTATCTCCTGTCTAAAGTAAATAATCCCAGGTTTTTAGACCCATTTCATAAAGAGGTTTGCCCATGCCTCTAATCATTCTTGTTGCCTATCGAATCTGCCTATCCCCCAATAGAAATGTATTAAAACAAGTAAAAATATTTCCTGTTACAAACATGAAAGTCATTTCTTCCCCCACAATCTCAGTCCTTTACCCTGGAGAAAAGAAGACAGGAAGCTTATTTTATCTAGACACCATATAAGGGGATCCCCATAGCTAATCTCTTTTGGGGAATCTCTAAAACAACCCCCTAATCTGATACTCCCCCCAAAAAAGAAGAAAATTAGTGTTTGTGACTCATAAAATACCATAAAAAACCCAAAATATGCTCTCCAAAGAGAATCAAGCTACCATTATATGTCAGAAATGCAAAAGCAGAGGCAGGATCAGTCAGGGGCTTCTGCGCATCTCTTTTTGCTGACTAGTCCAAGATTTTGTTAATGTGTTTGTGACTATCACGGCACATTTGCACGCAAATCCATCTGCCTGTTGCTATAGAGATACATGCTTGACAGCATCAGCTTGGAAAGTATCCCATCACTGTTTGCTTGCGAAGTAATGGCAGATGCAATTCACGTTCAATCCTCCAGATCCAAAGAGGTGTGAATTCCTTGAGTAACATGCTAATTGGTGTCTAGGCGCATATACTTGTTTTATGGTAGTTCTCCATCTACCCTGGCTGCTAGAGGACCAAAAGACACACATCACAAGCTTGCTACTGTTATTTAAAGCCCTTCATAATTCTGGCCCACAGCAGTCAGTTTAAAAGCAAACATATCCACAGCAAAAATTCCCAATATCTAGAAAAGAAATAACTGTGGTATCTTAGGTACTGGAGCGTGGAAACCCTTGATAAAAGATGAGTGTTTGGCCTTGTCTACACTTACCAGGAGGTTGGCGCTGCAGGGATTGATCCCTCAAGGGTCCATTTAGAACAGGGGTGGGGAAGCCAAGGCCCGGGAGCAGGATGCAGCCTCCAGCTTGCCTGGATCCAGCCCTCGAGGCTTGGGCCTCACCCCAACATTGGAGAGCCTGCATTGGCGCCTCAGGCTCCCCACCATCCCCCCACAGGCCTGGTGCTCACAAAATCTACTAGCCGGGGCCCTCAACCTCTGGTGTGCTTTCTCATTCATAGTCAGGGGCCACATCAGCGAGGGTTTTTGGTGGTTGGGGTTTTTTTTTTCGTTGGTCGGTTTTTTTTTTTTTTTTTTTTTGCTTCTCACTTGTGTGCGGCCCCCGACTGATTTTTCTATGGATCAGTAGCCCTGACCTGGAAAAGGTTCCTCCCCCCCCCCCCCCCGATTTAGCAGGTCTAGTAAGATCTGCTAAATCGACAGTTGATTGCACTCATGTTGACTCCAGTACTCCACCAGATCAAGAAGCGTAAGCGGAGTAAATGAGTTTCTCCCGCTGAGCCCTTGCAGTGAAGATACCTTAGTATCTAGATCTAAGGTATGTCAGCTCCAGCTATGCTATTCACGTAGCTGGAGCTGTGCACTTTAGTTTGACATTGCCTCCTCGTGTAGACCTGGCCTTCAATAACATTCACTTTACTTGCCTGACTGCCACTCAGCTACTTTGGTTGCCCATAAGCCTGATCAGCCGTAGCAGATTGACTCCTGAGGGCTTGATTCTCATTTACACTAAAGGTGCTAGACATCCTACAAGCACCAAAAGTAGCTATAATGTATCCTACATTTACTCCCACTTCCAAGCCTCTTTTCATTGCCTGAATCGAGGGACCCAAGTATAAATGAGGATCAGATCTTGTGATAGGGTCTTTGCGGCCATGCAGCATGCTGGCTAGCTGGCTGGTATTTCACTCTGCAAGGCCAGTAGGCAGTGTTCTTTGTAAGATGAGCACTTGGGCAGCTGCCCAGGAGAGATTCAAATGTGCCCAGCTGATTAGAAGAGTGTCCACAGCCTCCCACAGCCAGCAGCATGTGTTTCTACTGGTAATGGACATAATAAAATGTATTCTACACATGGCTGGAAAAATTTACAGGGAACATTGGTAGAAGGGGGATCAGGTCTTGCCTTTTCACCAGATCTCAGCCCATGGCCCTGTGTAGGTCAACCTTTGAAGAGGGGAAATAGGTCTTCCTCCTGGTGGTGGTGAGGTGTTGAGATCCTCTTCCCTGAGGTATTTCCTTCAAATCTCCTTAGTTTGGTGCCTGGCCCCATTAGTCTAGTTTTCTGGCACCTGCAGCTTATTTGCAGGTTCCTCTTAGCAAGGAAGCCCTTACTTACCTGAAGTGGCTGTGCTGGCTGGCAGGTCACTGATCTCTCCCTTTCGGTGGGCAGACTGAGAGAGCTCATGCCTCCTTGCCAGTCAGCCCCAAGCTCAGCTACAATCTCTTCTTTTCTCCCCCTTGAGGCCTGGCATTGGCTGCAGATAGAGTGGAGCAGGGGCCAGCAGAACCCAGGTTTTCTTTAACCCCCACTCTGTCAGACAGCAGTTTCTCTGCTCCTTCACAGATCCTGATTATTGGTGTTGATTGTGATCAGCTCAGCGGCAGAACTTGCTCTGTTGGGGAGAGGAGCCTGAGCTGTGGAACTCTCTGCCACATGAGGTCTGTCTGAGTCCTTCATTGGCTGCTTTTTAATCCATGTTTGAGGTCCATTCATTGCGTCCAATTTTTCTTTCACCATTTTGGGGCTAATACGTTGTTTTGAATGGACTTTTTTCCCTCTGTGGAGTTTAACTGGGAATTATTTGTCAGTGTGGTTTGCACGAGAGCCTTTGAAGATTTCAGATGGGGCTATTTGGGCAGGATGTTCTGTAATATTTTTAATTTTAAAAAAGTGGTGTGAATTGCAACTGAGTAGACATCATATACAGCACTTCAGAGAGATTCTTATATGGTGCTGTGAATGGGTGAACCTTGCCTAGTGGTTAGAGTCTGTAGTGGCAGCCTAGCCTAGAGGTGGGGAAAACCTGGGTCCTCCCACTCCATTGAGTTCCAACCCAGGGCTCCCTTGGGCACTGTAAAGAACCATCCACTGCCTGCAGTCAGGAGTGTTAGAACATCTTGTACAGTGGGAATGCTGAAAGTCGCTGAACCAAACTTAACTCCTGTATATGATAGAAATCACTTCAAGCCTAGGGGCGTGGAAGCACCCCAAATTCCAGCACCTTTGCTTGCAGACCAGCTAACACCGTTCCCTGGGTCTCTTCCTTCCACTCTGTCCCGGTTTTGGGTGTGTTGTGGCTTGTGGTTCTCCTTGCAACACAGCCTACGGGCCTCTGCAGGCTAGGGACTCCTGGCTTCATGGAGAAGTCCTCCTCCTGGCATAGTGCTTTTGCAGCAGTGAGCGCACATCTGTCTTTCTTACCTGCCCCCCTGCTAGTCTGCAGCACCTCCTTTTTAGCCCCTCCTCCCACTGCAGTATGTCCATAGGGCTGCTAGTACAGGGCCTTCCAGGCCCAGAGTTGTTCCTGCATCCCTCTCTGTCTCCAGTGTGAGAGTACAACCCCAACTAGTCAAATGAAAATGGATATAGGGGAAGTGTATTAAGTAACTATTTACAAATGATTTACACCTGATGGAATAAATTACCAGCTCTTAACAAAATCAGACCACAGTACCACCCAAAATTCAACGAGGGGGACATCTATTCATTCGTGACCTCAAAACAGATAAAATCTCCTAGGCCACCAGTTCAAATCCAACCCATCTCAGTCACTGTTAGAAATTGTTACTATCTAGTGGCTGTTCGGCAGCTCATGTGAAAGAAGTAGGTTGCATCAGTCCTGTCTGTTGCCCAGTTGGAAAGCATCTAGATCACAGATAGTATCCCAATTGGCTGTGACAGTAGAAAGGCCAATGATTAAACAGGCATGAAGATCATAGCCCTTTGCCACACTGGATATATTGTCTGCGGGCTCTGATGGTAAATATTCATGTACTACAATGACGGGGATCATATAATTCATTAGGTAGGACTAAGGGCAGGTCTTAGTCTTAAATATTTTGAATGTATGTCCTTATTGAACATACATCTAGAAATATGATAAGAGGTGGGTTTGCTACTAGGGATCTGAATAGCTGATACTAAAAATGCCATGGCATTTTTCAGTGAATTCTGCATAGAGGAAAACTTTTGTTTCCTTTAGAACTGGATGGTATAGCTTCACTCCTCAGTAGACTGGTCATAGAGGGTATGTCTACACAGCAGCATTATTTTGGAATAAGTGATGTTATTCCGAAATAACACAGAGCACATCTACACAGCAAGCCATTATTTCAAAATAATGTTGAGCTGGAGGACTTCCTATTCCAACTTCTGTAACCCACATTTTACAAGGAGTCAAGGAAGTCAAAGGAAGAGTGTTCTTCCTTTGACTTCCTGCTGTTAAGACAGCACCAAAAGCCAAATTAAGCTATTTTGACTTCTGCTATGCAGTTGATGTAGCTGAAGTTGCATAGCTTCATTTGACTTTTGCCTCCAGTGTAGACGTACCTTAAGGCTATGTCTACACTGCAGGTATTCATTTGCATATTCTCTGCCGATGCTTTTTGCACAAGAGGTTTTTGCGCAAAAACAAGCAGTGTAGACAGGTCCATTTTGTGCAAAAAAACCCTTTTGTGCAAGATCCCTTATGCCTCAAAAAAGGAGGTATACAGGATCTTGCGCAAAAGGGTTTTTTTGCACAGAATGGACCCGTCTACACTGCTTGTTTTTGCACAAAAACCTCTTGTGGAAAAAGCATCAGCAGAGAATATGCAAATGACAGCGCAACTCTCTGCCGACAAATACCTGCAGTGTAGACATAGCCTTAAATGAATGCACAGTAACACCACTGAGGTTTTGCACTTCTGTAGGCACTTCACCTAGTATTACTATCGCCACACTGAGATTTTGAAACACTCATTGCACACCCACGTGATAAAATTAACACGTAAACCACAGCACATATGTCTGCTTTTGGTAAGAAAAGCTGCCTTGAAGATTGAAGATTGTCCTGGTCTGAGCAGACAGTATAAAAACAGGAATCGAGGCAAGTGAAAAGCCTTTCCTTGTGCAACCTACACAATTACCAAACTATTCAGAGAAACCTTTTAGCTTTTAACTCTGCTAGACAATTTACCCTCTCTCTGCTGTCTCCATGCATTATGTCCTTCAAACACCCTCAAATTACACTTGGAGCCAGTGAGTGCAGCTAGTTCCATGGGAGAGGCTGAAAGCTGAAAGGTCAGGCAGATTAAAGCAGTTGATCAGACTCTTTAACATAAAGACGTCACAGGCAAAATAGTAACATGACATTGTACTTGGCTAAGAGCAAATCATTCATCAGAAGAGACTGCTGCCTTTTGTCGGCTGGGCACAGAAAAGAACTCACTGGCTAGTTCAGGCATCAATCGCAGAAGCCCTTCCCAGATAGTGATGCAAATTAACGAATCACTATATATTTTAAATCAGATGTATTTTAAAAGTCCTTCTGTCCCAACAGAGTGGTAAGGTTCCCCCAGCACAATATGGACACTGACATTGAAGGTGGAGAGTTGCTTTACAATGTACTACAGGTTGTACCTCCCTGGTCCATCACCCTCGGGACCTGACTGGTTCTGAACCAGGGAAGTTGCCAGACCAGGAGAGGTCAAAGTGACAGGGACTCTGCTTTCCCCAACCACCCGGGGGCTCTGCTTTTCCCTAGGCAGCTCCACTGCCACCCAGGGCTCTGCTCGCCCCACAGCAGCTGGGGAGGGGGCTCTACTTTCCCCCCCATGGCTTTGTTGCCATCCAGAGCTCCCCTCTCTTCCTGGTGGGGGCTCCATTCTCTCCCAGTGGCTTGCTGCTGCCCATTGCTCTGTGCTCCTGCTGGTGGTCTGGGATGCCACTTTCTCCCCACTGGCTCTGCTGCCTCTGGGGCTCCATCTCTGCCCCCTAGTTTGGCAACGCTCCTGGTCCCAACCTACCAGCTTATGAATGTGTGTGCTCTCGCGGGGTCACTGCAATGATGCCAGACCAGGGGTGTTTCCGGACTAGGGAAGTCTGGATTACGGCGTTTCAACCTGTACACTGCTTTGTGCTGCTACTGTTGGAAGTGCACCTGAGAATTTCTGTGAAGGAGGCTATATTAAAAAAATGATTTGATGCTAAAATCTTTGGCACATTTGTACTTAGTGGGGCAGTTCCTCATCTGGTGTATATTATCATACCTCCATTGTTTACACCAGCCGAGGATTTAACCCCACAACTAATTTATAAATATTTATATAGTGGTGCAAATTCCCATGGAGATACGCCACTATAGACTCAGACACTCAAAAGTTTACAATCTACAATAAACAAGGCAAACACACACAAGACAAGTCACGAGACAGTAGTTCAGGGAAGAGAGTGCAAAGGCAGAAAAGTGAACAAGTGATTTTTACAACGATGAGGAAGAGAGAGAAGAGGTTTAGCAGGCAGGATGTGAGAGACATGCAAGCCCCAGGGAAGCGTAATGAGGAGGGAGAAATAAGGTGAGAAGTAGAAAGGATGGTTGTGGATGCAGAGGGATATTAGATCATCAGGGACAAGATTATGTAGAATCTTGAAGGTGAGGAAAATTCAGTCTGTAACAGGCTGGAAGCAAATGAAGTGACTGTAGGGGGACATAGTCCAAAGGATGGGAAATGAAAATTTCTTCAGCAACACCATTTTGGATGGACTGGAGATCAGAGATGAGAAAAGGGAAGGATAGAAAGGAGAGTATTAAAATAACTAATGTAACCCTCCTGCCGGTAGCAGTTGGCAGCCAGAAGGGCTGGCTTCAGTATGTAGGGAGGTTCTTTCAACAAGGTAACCAAACTGGCTCAAGACCCCACCCAGCAAACTGGGAGAACTCCAACATACCCACTGGGTGCTTTTAGAGGCAATTCTTCCCTTCTTGCAAGCACTGAGTTGGAGATAGAAACAGTTTGTTTAGTAACAGTAATCTAGCATCAACCAACAGGAGCACACATAAACAAAGAAAACCCATAACATAAACAAAGAAAACTCGTAAGCACAGTACCATCCCCGGAGTCCGCAGGGCAGAGTCTTTTGCTTGAAGATCTTTAGTTCAACTCATATAGTGTGATTCCCCCCGTCTTCAAACAGCCCACTCATGGCTCTGTCCAGTCAGTGCAAACCCAGAGTCCATAGGTACATCATTATGATGTCTCCACTTGTTGAGCATGTGGCAATGCCACCTACGTGCTGTTCCTGCCGGCCGCTCCCATCAGCTGCCTGGTGCTGTTTCCACCAGCTGCTGCTCATGCCAGTTGCTCCTGCCAGCCACTGCTGCTGGCCTTGTGATGAATTTGGCTGAGCCAAACCTAGTGATTTCTGCTTGCTGTGATTTCACCTTCTCAGTGATTTCAGCTCTTGACCCACATGACAGTCCAGCCAAAAGATTCCAGCATCCACTGGAATAACATTTTAAAATAATAAAGAGACTTCTTGTGGAGTCTGTTTTAGTTCTATCATTAGAATGGGAGGAGGGGGAGAGAGAAACAGTTGAACCAGACTTACAGCTCATGCCTGGAGGGCATGAGGCCTGATGGTTTAGAGCTCTGCCCTGCCTCCCAGTTGACTTCTCAGAGTTTGGAAGAGAAAGCCTTGTCCATTGGACATTCTTTACAATGACAGTTTCTCTCCTTTGAACTGAGTTAAACACAGTCTGCTTTTCTGCATTCCCAATAACTGCAAGCATTGGTAGTCATGTCTTACAATTTCTGCATTTAGGTTAACATGGTTTGTGACTCCACAACAGCCAAATTGATTACTATAGGCAAAATACCATTCTAACAATTGAATATCTAGCAGGCTTAAGCAACTGAGTGAACTGTAGTTACATAACCACACCCAGGATTTCTTTCCCATTCCAGCGTGAACTGTATTTACATAACAGTTGAATACCTAGTAGGTCTAAGCAAATTGACCACACCCAGGATTGTGACCACACCCAGGATTCCTTTCCCATTCCAGTTGGCTGTAATGGAACCATTGATTCATGCCCTGCTTACACTAAGTTTCTGTCAATAAAGAACTTAAAGTCTAATTTAAGGCAAGAACATAAGAATGTCCACACTGGGTAAGACCAATAATCCATCTAGTACAGTGTCCTGCATTCTGACAGTGCCTCAGGCTGTATGAACAGAACAAGTAATCATCATGTGATCCATATCCTGACGCTCATTCTCAGCTTCTAGAAAACAGAGACTAGGGACACCATCCCTGCCCCTCCAGGCTAGTAGTCACAGGTGGGCCTATCTTCCATAAACGTTTTTACTTCTTTTTTCAAACCCTGTTTATAATCTTGACCTTCACAACATCCTCTAGTCAGGAGTTCCACAGGCTGACTATTCGTTGTGTGGAAAAAATACTTCCTTTTCTTCATTTTAAACCTATCTATTAATTTCACTTGGTGACTTCTAGTTCTTGTGTTATGAAAAGAAGTAAATAACACTTCCTTAGATATTTTCTTCACACTAGTCATGATTTTATAGATCTCTATCATATCCCCTCCTTAGTCATCTTTTTTCCAAGATGAAAAATCCCAGTTTTATGTGTCTCTCCTCATATGGAAGCTATACCATGCCCTAATAATTTTCATTGCCCTTTTCTATGTTGTGTTGAATGGGGGGTGGTGGTTATATCCTTTTCTGGACATTCTAGCAATTCGATTAACTATTTTCTCAGTACACTAGTTAACTCTTATGACCTAACCCTAATTGTCTTTCCTGTCAGGGCTAATACCATAGACAGTGAGTCCTAGACATAATTAGAAATGCCCCATGATTAGAAATGCCCCAAATCCTGCATCATTTTTGCACAACTTTCAAGCTTCCCATGTAATATTCTGCTATCTATGGAATTAATATCCTCCTTGTTTAGTCTGCAGAATCCCCAGGCATGCTAGAAGTAAGCGGGAAGCAGGAAGTAAGTTGTCAGGAGGCCAGGAGAGCCAATGAAAACAGAGTATGGGCCTTTGAATTGGAAGCAGTAGCCCTTCCTGTTCCTATTGTGAGGCCAGAGCAGAGCTTTGAAGGATATGAATTGAGGCAGGGAGCCAGGCACGGAGAATCCAGTGACATCCATGCATAGAAAAGGACTAAGTCTTGAAACAAGAGATATGTGAGTAGAACAGGGAATGTTTAATCAGATGAGATCAGGTTATTTTCTTTATTTTGTGGTTTGTTGAACTTCTCTGTGCTGAGCACAGAGCCCCTTACACTGTAAAATGAATCCCAGAGAAGCAATTCTGTGTTTTAATCCTTTTTTTTAGTTATTTGTAACACATAGCAATCAAGTGGTGTTTCACCAAATGTGGAGGCTTTTTTGTTAATAAAAATCACCCTTTTAAGACCATGATCTGATTCCTGTGTCCTAGAAGACAGGAGATCTGTGCCTAAGACTGAACAGCCAAGCTACTAAGAGAAATTAAAATTGTCAAGCTCTCTCCAGAAAGAGAGTTAAATGATTTTGAGGGTACCTCACAGGAAGGAATTCCCAAGTGCATCTTTCTGGGTTCTCAAAAGGGGTTGCATTTGGGTGATGGCAGCAACACTAATCCAAGGCTGGGGAAATCTGTGACCTTGGGGAGTTTTTAATACAAGCATTTAGTGGCAAGGTATTTTAAAGTCTCTTGTGGGCCTCCACCATTTGCACTCAAAGCGCCAATGTGGGGGATAGTCATGACATGTGCCTTTTCTAATCACAATATATCTTTATTTTTGGAGATGGGGTGACCAGATCTGCACGCAGTATTCAAGATGTGGGCCTACCCAGCCCTTAAATGACAAAGCCATTAGTCACAGAGGCAAGAAAATAGAGAAGGGAGCTAGTCATGATTCAGAAAGAACTCCCCTCTATCCCACATTGTGGAAAGGTTGCATTTACATGATTAGAAATGCCCCAAACCCTGCATCATTTCTGCAAAACTTTCAAGCTTCCCATGTAATATTCTGCTATCTATTGAATTAATATACTCCTTGTTTAGTCTGCAGAATCACGTTGAATCCAGCATATTCACAATCTGTGATTGCGTCTCTCCCAGCTCACTAACAGAATGAACTTGGCTCCAAATTAGTCATTTGATGTGTCATGGCATCTAAAGTATGTGAATCAGATTTTGTGTGTGGAGACTGAATCACAGTAAATGCAGCGATGAAGGAAATCTCAGAACAAGCAGCTGAGGTTTCAGATTTAGGAAAGTATTCATTCTCCACTGATTGCACAGCCTGTCTAGTTGGGATATACATGGCAGGAATTCTGATGAGTGAAACCCTCCTCATTGCATTTCTTATACCCTTTATCATTGCTGATGTGACTTTTTTTTACACCTGCTGTTTACTTTGGTGGAACATAATTATGAAAAAAGAAGAAGGTGAAAAAGATAGAAAGAAAAGTTAGAATTAAAAATGCCGGGGCAGAGAGAGGAGAAAAAAACTAGTATCACAATACCCTCCATAGGCTGAGCTAGTCTACATGTGAGAAATCATTTAGCATTACACTATAAGGCAATAATTAAAGCACATTTGGCTTCATTATGGTTCCCTGCACTGAAATGAGGGAGCCCATAGGTAGTACAACCTCAGGAGATTTCAGTAAGAAGCAGAGCTCTGCTAAATATTCTCTAGAAGACTCTAGAGCATAAGAGAGAAAGTGACTTAAAATCATTTGGATAGTGATTGCTCAAAACTTAATCTGATTGATTCCTTGACAGATGGCACAATTACCATCCTGCCTTGTCCTAAATTTAGGTAGGATTGTTTCCTCAGCCCATGCATTCCTTACCCCCAGATCCTGGGTTAAAAAAAATCTGATTGTAGACATCATTCCAGGGTAATCCCATTATGGAATCTGTAATACAGAGAATTCTCAGAAGGGTCAGGTCTTTTTATTACTGTGTCAAAACTGAAAAGCAAGGTGAGCTGGGAATGTGGGAAGGCAGGAGCTGGAAGGGCAGGCGGGAGTGTGGAGGAGGAAGTGTTTGGGTGGAGTTGCGGGGGGGAAAGGAAATGAAAAGGGGAGGGGAGCGCAGAAATTACAGATGCGTGAAGTGACGTCGTTAAACATACTCACAAGAGGGAATGTTCGGAGAAGTCAGCAATGCCAGCAGTGGAGTCTCTAAAAGTGATTTTAGGGGGGCAGGTCTCTGACAGGGGTATGGGAGAGATAGTGGCCCACACTCACTCCTAAGGCTTGTCTGCAAGGGGACATTCAGGCAGTTAGATGAATTAACTAAAGCCATGAAGTTAAAGCACATAGCACATTAAATCTCTGGGCGTGTGCGTCGTTTAGAAGCAAAGTGGCCTTTCAGTGAACAAAGATCACTGTATTTCTGACTGAGAGAACCCATGCAGGCAAGGATTAATGTCACAGCTTTCCTTAATTTGTCTCACCTCCCGGGGTAGAGAACCCCTGGGTGACTTCATTCAACCTGGAGCTTCAGCAGTGGTGCTCTGGCGGCTTAAGGGGCGCACCCAAGACTGAGCTCAGCAAGAACAGAGGGAGAAGCCTGCATATACCCAGGGATACTTGGACTCCAGTGGGGCTGCAGAGGCAGAATTTTGAACAACTTGTACCCTCAGGGCTTAGGGCCTTAGGAACTTCCCAGACTCTATGCAGGTCTGTGTGGGGAGTGCCGCAAAGTAGTCCACACTAGCCCCTCAGAGTTCTGGCTCCTTGTGGGGGAGCCATATTTTGCTGGTGATGACGTGATGTATGAAAAATATTGTATTATTTTCTAAACAAGCTGTTGTCACTTCCTTTTGAGACCGAGGAAAGCATTTATCATTGTTGTCTTGCAATGTGCATTTTAAAATGGTATTTAGCAGCAATGCAGGCTTCAGATTCATTCCAAACTACCGTACTTTAGTGAATATAACCCGCGGGTTATGCAAAGTTTTACATACCCCGCCGCTCACCTCCCTGCAGGCTATACTCGTCCGCGTGTAATACGGGTTTTTTTTTACTGAAAGGAAGACAAGACTGGCTCTGACTTGAGAAAAGCAGCATATTTTAATTTAATAATAGAGGCAGTTATATTAAAATTCATTAAAATACATTAAAATTCATTAGTTTACTGTGCAACTAGTAAAAGAATAAAAACAATTAAAAAAAAGCCGTCTTTGCATTCTCATTCACTCTGATCTCTAGAATCAGCGCCAGCAGCATCCTCCTCAGCGTCTGAGTTCTCAAAACCATCAAAACTCTCATCATAGTCACTGTCTTTAAAAACATCCATAAAATCCATAGCCAAGGCTAGGTCGGCTTCGGTGACAGTTGAGGTCTGTGGTGCACAATCAGAATCACTGTCGTACTCGGAATCAGAGCTTGAAGAGTCAATGTCGGGAAGAATTTCACATTTGCCACGACACACAATTTAAAATCGGCTGTGTAGGATTTGCACTTAGGCACGTTTAAAAGGTTTAAAAAGTTTTAAAAGTTTAAAATACAAGTTAAAATCACTGAAGGAATAAGTGAACGGAAAAGCGGTGTGGTTCAAAGGGGTTATATACCAGCAATAAGGGTTGTAGCCTACTTAGTGCTCAGCGTTATCAGCTGCGGCTCATTAACACTTGATTACAGGTGCTTTGCATTAACATTACCCGTGGTTCATCTCCCACGGGCTATACACATGCGCAGGGTATACAAGACTTTTTTTACTCAATCAGGCAAAAACCTCAGGTTATACACAGGTGCGGATAATACTCGTGCACGGGTTATACCTGTATGCGCTAATTTACGGTACCTCTTATTTTTTGCAATGAGAATAATTGGGCCCAAAGGAAAGGGGAAAGGAAGGAAGAATAGCAGCAAAGGAAAGAAAGACAAAAAAAGATAAGAAAAGAATCTCTTCTTTGTGTAGTTGGGTGAATCGACTGCATTTTCTCTTCTCTTTTCCATTTTAAATTAATACTAACCCTACTCAGGAAGCAGTGATCCGTGAGTGTAACTCCCAAAGGCAATGACACTTTGAGATTATGGCTGTATACAGAATTTGAGATGGGGACAGGAGGTGTTGAATTTTGACTCCAGATCCAAGCCTTCCTTAGGGAAAGGACTTGGGTTGGATACAAACCCAGAAGAGGCCTGTTGTTCAGATGAAGTCTAAATAGTGGGAACTTCAGATGAATGTCTGATTTTCATCAATTCACTTTGTGTTAAAATGTCATGAGAACAGCTCAGTTCAGCCCTTTCAAACTTATTGGTCTTGTGTGGGGCTCAAATTGAATTCTAAGCTTCAATAATCCGGATCTGGATCCAAACATTGCTTTCTTGACCTATCTCTGCCAATACAATTTTCAAATCTCCACGTAGCCTGGAGCTTTTTCTAACACAACACAGACTCGGACTGCCACTCTAGCAAGTCTGTGACACTCTGTAGGTGTTTGTGGGGGCTGTGCCTGTGCTAGTAAGTCTGAAAGAGAGGACAGCCCAGGTGTGGATTGGGAACAGCACTGAAAAAGACTATAATTCTTACATCTCTTTTTCCTTCTTCTGCAGGGGGTGGAGGAAAGCGCAAAGGCAAAAGCAAAAAGTGGAAGGAAATCTTAAAATTCCCTCACATTAGCCAGTGTGAAGATCTCCGAAGAACAATAGGTAAGAGGCCTATTCTCTTTTAGAAACATTGCAGAAACAAAGTACATATTCTCTACACCGCCTCACCTGAGAGGCTTCTGTTTAGCTCCTGTAACTTCATTGTGCAAACTGTGTGTTTTCTGAGTCAGGAGGCAGTGTTGTAAACTAACATTGGTGTTCTGGGCATAAGATGCACTGCCTATTTTCAACAGGTGCATGTATGTATGGCAGAGGACAAAGGTCATGCCTCTGGTTGTTTGTGTGTAACCAACACATGTTCTGCATGTGGTGTATTGTCCCATGTCATGATACTTAGACCACTTACAGAGAGAATAATTAGTCTGCTCTACAGCCTTAGCTAAGCGAGCTGGCTTTTTAGCTCATGCAGTAGAAGCTCCTGCACTAAGTTCCAGAGGTCCCAGGTTCAGTTCCACTGACTGGTGTTACAAGTGCAGGTTCTAGCAGCCAAAGAGGTCTTTCCTTTACAAGGTGTATCTCCATTAAACAGTTATGGGCATGTGTACCAGATGCTTTGGTTGGCCCATATGGGGGCCAACATTGTGCATAACAGGCTCTTCAGTATGGAAATGGATCTTTTTCTGCATCACCCAACATTGCCTTGAAAGAAGTAGCCCTCTGTCCGGGAGTAGGAGACTTGGTAAAAGCAGCAAGCCTTTCAGTATGCTTGGACATTAATACTTTATTCTGGAGGTAATATGCAAGTCGTACACACTTTGTACAGCCAGGCAGACTCACTCAGCAATAGCCATCCAGAATGCACGTCATAGCACTGTCTTTATACACTTTTATAGAGGCCTCGTAAAGCTTATTTTTTAAATTACTTTGTTTTATTGATGTGAAACAAATATTAAAAAGTTGGAATTGGGGTTTGCAGTTGCTGTTTCCACAGAGTATAACTTCTCCTCTTGCATCTGGAAAATTTCAGCATTTTCTTAACTGCAATCATTACTGAGCAATGTTAATGGGTATATGCTGGAAAGCATGATGTTACTGTTCCTTCCATAACAGGTTAACTTTAACTAGCCAAACTCCTATTTTTCCCCTCTGACGTAAATCCAGACACTGCTGAGGAATAAATGAAAGGCAAGAAATTGTAATAACTGAGATAGCAAATTCCATAATTTTCTGACTTTGGTGGGACTCAGGGGGCCTGACCGATGTGCTATGGTTTACACACCAAATTTGCCATTTATGCAAGGAAAATATGTGGAAAGTTATTAATCTGTTTTCATGGTCTCCAGCAAATTTCATTTCCCTCACTATGTGGTTGAAGGGAGCTAAAGGAGGGAAATGGACATAAAGAACAAAACTGTCTCTTCCAGTTCATGGACACTTGCCTGCTCTATATTCACTCAAACCTTGAGACAATTTCTGAAGGTAGGGAACTTGCTTGGAGCAAGGGGAACTTAATATATTGTGATTTGCATATGGAATTATCTCTGTTGTTCAATTAACCTTGATTCCTAATGTGGAAACCTGTACTGCTTGAGACGTCCCGCTGCATAGAAACACACAATAACATTCAAGGAACATTGTTAAAAAAAAAAACTTGATCTGTCTCGATTTTTATTGTTTCTGAAATATTATATAGGTGTCATTTCTGGCATTTATTTGTGACAATTCCCTCCTAAAATTTGTTGGCTTCGTATCTTTTTATTAATGGACCAGGAAAAAAATTCAGGCAGAAAGTTTCCCTTGGGATGAAGTGATCAGATGTGGCTTTGCTGGAAGGATTATGCTGATTAAAAAAATATAGTGGTTGATGAATTTTAGGGGACAGATGGAAATAAAAAGAAGTCCAGATCCTGCCAGCCTTACTCCTATTGAGGAGCACTTTACGCATTGACTTTAATAAGACTACAGAAGGATGCAGGCATACCGGAGGGTCTATGCAATTGCTGGGCCCCTTAGTAAGATGGGGGGGGGGGCAGCTCTGTGCTCCTGGAAAGGATGGGGCTTCGAGCTACCTGGAGTACACTGTGCATCCCTCCACCAGCCCTCACTGTGGCCCAGGGTATGCTGCGCAAGGCTCCGGCAGCAATTTAAAGGGCCTGAGGTTCAGGCTGCCACCCGGGGCCCTTTTGAATCTCTGAGTCCTGGGGCAGTTGTCCCCTTCCCTGGGCCCCCACCTTCATCAGTAGGCCTGGGCTTTACTCAGCATGAGTACGTCACAGTCCCACCTGGGTGTATTGAAAAGAGGCTGTCTAAAAAATGCAGCGTGAAAAAGAAATCTGTGAAAAACAGGCAGGCTGAAATAAACCAAGGGTCTGCAACCTGTGTTGACACAATTATGAGTCAGCTCATACCTTTTGGTTCTCTCTGTGTTTACAGGAGACTCTGTGTTTGACTATCCATCCTCTGGTGTCTTACTGAAAATCTTGCTTAATAACCCCCTTCTTCTTCTTCTGCACAGATACAAATATCTAAGCACCAGTGAGCAGCAATTTTTTTGATAAATCAACAAATATGGGAGCCTCTTTACCAAAGTGCCATTTAGCCAAGAAGCCATTTATTGAGTCAGATTTCAAAACAGCCTTCATTTATTTTCATTATTTATTTATTTACCATGACTATTTTATTTGGTCCTAAGTACACAGCACCTTCCACCAGGAAACTGTCTGGCCTGCATTGTGTGCTAATTACATGGGCAAGTGGAACAGCAGGGCTGTTAAGAATGATGCAACAGTAATGCCTTTACATGTTCTGAATGGGGCTAGTATATTTGTTATGAATGGCTAATGTATATTTCTGTTTGCAACCCTCTTCATGAATCCAAAATAAGAAGTAAATTGCATTAAAACAACTAGCATTCCCAGGAGGAGTATGAAGTATTCGTTTCCCTTTCAGAAAATGAAACCTGTAGTTCAGACGTCCACAACAATGAATCCTATTACAGATACTATTTGTAAATTACATACTACTATTTTTATAACCTGCAGAGAATAGCTTAGCAAAACAGAGGAGTTTTCAGGGGACTCAGCTACATGTATCTTTAAAAAACCTTGCTTTGACAAATAACATCAGTCAGTGTTTACAAGCTAGTAACAGCACAAACAGGAGTGTTAGAAGGCCATAAAAAAAATTAACAAAAAAAAGTCCTAATTTTGAAGGCTGGAGTGCTTTTTTGATGATAAAAGATTGTTAATGTCTGCAAATATTTCTGAATGACGCAAAAGGTTCTGTGGGTTAAAAGTGTGGAATTTTTATTTATTTTGCTCAGACCCATTCTGTGCTTTATTCTTTCATAAAAAACTGCTTGGGTGAAAGAGTTGATTATTCTGATCTTTGGCAAATTTTCTTTCGTAACTGTCCAAAAGCTATATAATAAATCAAGATTTTTTTTCACAGAGATTGAAGTTTATGGGGAAGCAGTGCCACAGAATACGTCTGCTGTTTGTTATGTTACACTGATTTGTTGCATTACACCAGATTGGCTGTCAAGAATTTTAGCTTGTGGCAAACTAGATTTATTGCAAACGTTAACTCCTTCAGTAAAGAGGATTCTTGTTATGGATTGTAGGTGTTTTTATCTTGTTATGCCTTTAGACTTAGGGATGTTTATAATCAAAAGGCTCAACATTAACTTTACCATTTTTAATGCTTGGTTTAAAAAAAATAATTATTCTTCCCCTTGCAGTTAACCTGTTGCAAGTCATTCATGTCTGTCTTGGTCATGGTAAAATTAACTCTGAACTTCTTTTTTTGGCAGGGATGAGTTCAGTGTTGTTAAAAATATTCTTCTTTGTGTCAGAGATTTTTGTAGGCAGGATGAACAGAGTAAGTTGATCCAAATTCTAACCATACCATTCACAGGCTGGCTTTTTCGTGAAAGTTAGATTTAAAAAAAAAATCCATGCTTTTTAAAAACATGATCGAGACCAGCAGTGGGCAACCTGCAGCCTGCAAGCGGCCCATCAGGGTAAACTGTTGGCAGCCCGCTAAACAATTTGTTTACATTCAGTGTCTGCAGGCACAGCCTCCTGCAACTCCCAGTGGCTGTGATTTGCCGTTCCCAGCCAATGGGAGCTGTGGGAGGCAATGGGGCACATGGACATGCTGGCTGCCACTTCCTGCAGCTCCCGTTGGCCGGGAAAAGCGAACCATGGCCACTTTAGATACTCAACGTATAGAAACTGTCTCGCGGCCTGCCAGTGGCTTACCCTGACAGACTGCAGGTTGCCCATCGCTGATCAAGACCTTCAGATGAGTGATTTTTTTCAGATACTTTGGCTTTTATGAAGTCTCACTAGTAATTCTGTGATGTCCTCACTCCAAAGATCTCAAAGCACTTTAGAAATAGATTAATGAATGACACCTCATTAAACTCTGTAAGGAAGGGAAGTATTATTACACCTGCTTTACAGATGAGAAAACGGTGGTAAAGAGGCTTGCCCAAGGTTGCTGAGCAATAAGTCAGTGGCAAAGGCAGGAACAGAATCCACATTACATATGCTTCAACTACTACACCATCCTTCTGTTTTTTGCTGTCGTAAGAATTGGGCCTTGGTGGAGTTCCCTCCAAAGAACTGGGCCCTGTACCGAGGCTTCCAAGCCTGCAGAAAATCTACATTATTTCCTTACCTTAAATTCAATTTTAAAAGGTATAGGACTCACAGACTAAAGTTCTCTGAAAATCCACAGACCAGTTATTGCACAGGCAAAAGAAATGCAAGTGTCTCTAGATCATTTCCTACTTCCACTCTACTGCACACTGTGTACCTTCAACCCTGTTCAATCCTTTAAGGGCAATTTAGTGTTCATGGTCAGTTTTACCCTAACCTAACCTAACTGTACCAGAAGCTTCAGGGGGTAGCCAAGTTAGTCTATACAGGAAAAAACAACAAATGGTCTGGTAGCACTTTATAGACTAACAAAACATGTCGATGGTATCATGAGCTTTCATGGGCACAGCCCACTTCTTCAGATGACCGGAGTTTTTAGCATTTGTACCAGTTAATAACAATTGTGTAGATATGTAGCAATGTGGGCAACACTTTTCTGGGAATTGCATTGAGCCCAGCATTATGTATTTGAGAGAGTTTGTCTGTCTGTCTGTCTGTCTGTGTGTTCAAGAACTCCTCCTAAACAGTGAGAACTAGGACCACCAAATTCCGTATGCTGCCTCCTCTTATCATAACTTAAAGAAAAGTAACAATTTGATTGTGCCAGGAAAATGGGATGTGCCTGGAATGGGATTGCTTCTCATAAAACCATACAGAAAAGAGAGACAATCACAAAGCAGGTAAAGGGGCTGGTTAGGGGTGCACACTCCACCCCTGGCTGAGACTGCCTCAGTCCCAAGTCTCTTCCCCCCAGGTGCCCTTTAGGGAGGGCAGGCAGGGGGCTGAGGCTCTCCCCCTCTTCCCGATTCCTATGGGAACATTGCTGACTGTTCTCCTTCATCAGGAGCAAGGGGAAAGTGCATAGTTTGCTGCATTCTTCACTCTGGCTGGGCAGCACAGGGAGTAGATGAACCTGGGCCAGTAAGTACATTTTTCATTTTATTTTCCAAAAAACAAAAATTGAATTAAGGACTGGAGCAACACCAGGCAAATCTTCTAGTTTTTGTATAAGCTACTAACCAGCTACAAGGTAGTACCCACTTTCAGTTGCTACAATTCATGGCCTGCATTCTGCAATCTGATCTACTTGGGGAGACCCTATGCCCCTGCTTTGGCTTGGGTGTAAGGTTCCATGCAGATCAGATGGCAGGATCAGAGCCTTGGTTAGTTACATCCAACGCTTTCTGTTCCCATATTGAATGACTTAAGTAAACAACCAACAGTGAGAACTGCACATGTTACAGTCAAACACACAAGTCAGACACTGAACATCTGAGTGTAAAATTAACTCTTTGTGGGCATTTGTGATCACAGAACTCAAATACTGAAATGGTCACAGAAACTATGTACAAAGCGGCTGCAATCTGTGCAGACGTCTTGATCCATGCTAACGTCTCCTACGTACTATGGTAATAGAAATAAATAATAATCAAAGTTCCCTTTCAAATCTTATCAAATTTTCATGTCCATTTTTCCTCTCAACTGTTGTTCAGTTAAAATGTTCATAAGGACTAAAGACAAAGCTAAAGAGTTGCAACTGTCTTTCCATTTTCAATTCCCCCGGCGTTGGTCTCTACATGCATGATTTTTATTATCATTTTATAAAATTCATGATCAAATATTATAAGTAGGGTTAGTCTATCATTTTCCACCGAAACAGTATTTTGCTCCATTTGGAAAATGGAGTTTTTGACTAAAAATTTCTCAGAGTAAGATTCTGGTTTGCTTGGAAATTTTAAATTTTGTGGGTGGAGGGGGGAAGGAGGAATTGTTTTTTCAGCAATACAAATTTTCCATTGAAAATGTTTAGGCTTTATTATTATTATTTTCATCAAAATGTTCCATGGGGGCTGTGGAATGGGGAGTAATATTTTCTGACCAGCTGTAATTATAAGATTGATTTTTTTTTTTTTACATAAACAAGACACACGGAAAATATGGCAACATTTGTACAGGTTGTACCTCCCTTAGCCAGGATGTTCCTGGACCACAGAGCCCAGGAAAAGGGAGGTCTGGCAGCAGAGCAGGAGCATGTTAGGAGGTGCCGGCAACCCAATGTGTGTGTGGGGTGGAACGGTTGGCACTGCGGGGCGCTCTGGCCCCAGCCACAGAGCTCTGCCCCAGCCTTGGCTGTGCAACTCCAGCGCCAGTCATGGTGCCTGGTAACTGCTGAGCTGCTCTGCCCCAACTGTGCAGCTCCAGCCCCAGCTGTAAAACCAGGTGGCTGCGAAGCTCTGCCCCAGGGCTGGCAGCATTTAGAGAGCCCTGGGTTGCTGGGGCAGCAGCAGGGACAGGCTGGAGTTCTAACCGGTGGTAGCACAGGCTCTAACCCGGTGGTAGCTACCCGGTGGTAGCACAGGTAGAAGGGAAGGGACCTTCCCAGGTCTGGCAAATCCCCTCGTTCAGGACCTATCAGGTCCTGAGAGTGCTGGACTAACCTGTAGTACAGCTGGTCCCCGAGTTGCAAACGGTCGACTTATGACCGTTTGCAGTTACAACCAAAGCTGTCATAAATGGCGGACCCCGAGTTACAAACGCGATCCATGCTTACAAACAGCGCGGTCACGTGTAACTCTATCGGGTCTGACTTATGAACGAACCGAGTTACGACCAAGTGCTTGGTCCGTAACCAGTTCGTAAGTCGGGAAGAGGCTGTATTACTGGTTCCAGGCCTGCAAACATCTAGGCAATACACTTAACTTCACACATGACTAGTCCCACTGATTCCATGGCTTCCTCATGTGCTTATATTTGAGCACGAATGTAAAGGTTTGCGGGATTGAGGCCTCAGCTCCTTCTGTGAGTGGTTTGGTTTCCACTGTAGCTGGGGAAGCTCTTTGTACTAACAATCATCCTGTTATTGAATACACAGAAATATCTATTTCCAGAGAACGTCAAGAAAACAATTATTTTCCTCTGTCACTTTGGGCCTAAATTGCACACACTTATACACATGTGCAATGTCACTTACTTGAGTACTTCCATTGAATTCAGTTGACATCAGCTGGGAATACTTGTTAGCAGTACCGTGTCCCATGTGCAAGTAAGTGTAGGTAACCCTTCTGCCGGGTAGGCCCGGCAGCAACCAGGGCCGGATTCAATATCTAGGGGTCCATCTCACACAGAACTGGCTCGAGCCCCCCCCATTAGCCTGGGAAATTTACACACCCATGGGTGCCTCTGAGAGGCAATGCTTCCCCACTCGCAAGCACAGAGTCTGAGTGTAGAAAAGAAACATTTAATGAAACAGAGAAGTCACATGGCATTAACTTGGGAAAATACCACAAACAGAGTTCATAGCCCAAACCATGAGCAAAGTCCAACACCCCAAGAGCCTCTGGAGTCCAGCAGCCCAAAATTTCCCAGAGTCTGACACCCCAAAAGTCTCTGTCCCTGATCAGTGCCACCCAGAGTTCAAAAGTTCACCTGCAGGGTTCTACCTCCCAACCTGGGTGGGGCAGGGGAGTTGAGAGGGGCACCTCTCTCCGTACAGTTCATAACCACACCTCTCTCCGTACAGTTCTGCTGCAGCCTTTACCATGAGCCACTCCGCCACGCTCCAACAGCTGTCTTGTTTCACTCGATCAGCGGAGCAGCCGATGGCCTGCCGCCGCTCCTACCGGCCGCCTGTTCCCACCAGCTGCTCCGCTGGTCTGCTGCCGCTCCTACCGGCCACCCGCCGGTCATTCCCACCAGCCGCTCCACTGGCTGCAATGCGTCTGGCTCCCGGCCAAACCACTGATTTCAGCTCTTAGTGATTTCAACTCTTTAGCCATCACCTAGGCTGGCAAAAGATTCCAGCTTCCACTGGACTAGCAAAAAGACTCCTCATGGAGTCTACTTCAGGTCTGCCCTTAAAACAAAAGGGGGAAAGAAGCATGTTGGGCCAGTCTTACAGCTCATGCCTGGCAGACATGAAGCAGGCTGACTCAAGCCCTTTAGCTCTTCCCCCCACCCCCCCAACTCAGTTCATTCAACTCTGGAAGGGGGGAGGCTTGTTCCTCGGAGACTTCTTACAGTGATGGTGTCTCTCCTGCAAGCACCTGTGTCATGTTTTACAGTTCCCACATTTAGGGGTAGCATGATTTGTGACCCCCACAACAGCCCCAAATTATTTACAATACACCACATTCCATTCCAACACTGAACCTCCATCAGCCCTGGCTGAGTAGGATTTACATAACCACACCTGGGATTCCTTCCCCCTCCTGGCATGAGCTGTATTTACATATCAACAGTTAACAGTTAATTATCTTGCAGAGCTAAACAATTGGAGTGAGCACACCCACCCCCAGAGCATCTCCCTCCTTTTAGCTGGTTGATAACAAGCAGTAGTTCAGCCCCTGCTTACATGTAGGTTCAGGACCTCAGTAGCTACAGCATGTGTTTACTCAATTGTGGTATATCAATGAATAGGGCTGGATTTACACCTTAGGCACCCCCAGCTGTGGGGTCTCAGAGCCCCTCCCCTGCAGTGGCCAGGAGCTCCAGGGTTCCCCTGCCACATGTAGCAGCTCGCAGATGTGGGGCGCCTCCGCAGCCAGACAGGAGCTTCAGGGTCATGCCACCACCCTTTGTGGGCTAGAGCTCCAGGGACCCCTGCAACATCTTGGAACTCCTAACCGTTGCAGGCGGGGGGCATGCTGCCACTTTTAACACCTCACCACCCACAGACCCCCCTGCTGCCCAGTGCCCCCCCACAAGTAGCCCACCTCCTAACTATCCAGAGCTTTGTACAAGCCTCCCCCCCCACCAGAGACCCACTCTCCCAAGCCCTGTCCTAAGGTGCACTCACCGACCCCACTGGGAGGTGACTTTCTGTCGGGCTGAGCAAGGAGCACTCCAGAAGGGTTGCCAGATGGTTTAACCAAAAATACCGAACACCTTCCCCCCCCCCTTTGCCCCCCGCAAAAAAAAACACTGGGGAAAAAATTCGGTTGAAGAAAAAAAAAGGGGGAGACCAAAGTTGTTGAGGAAAAAAAAAGACCCCGAGAGTTATTAAGCAAAACAAATTAAAATTCCCCCTTTAAGAAATGACTTTGAGGCTTTTTGGCCCTAACAGGCTGCTCGCAGCCGTCTGCCATCTTGTCTTCCTGTTCTGGACCAGACAGCTCCCCTGCGGAACCAGGTAAGAACCCAGGATTTTCACCTCCTGGCCGGGAAAAAAACAGAAAAACTGGACATTTTGGCTGTGTCTACATTGGCGTGATCTTGCGCAAAAGCGGCCGCTTTTGTACCAAAACTTGCTGCCTGTCTACACTGGCCGCAAGTTCTTGCGCAAGAACACTGATGTTCTAATGTATGAAAGCAGTGCTTCTGGCGCAAGAACTATGATGCTCCCGCTCAGGAATAAGCCCACTTGCGCAACTGTTCTTGCACAAGAAGCCAGTGTAGACAGGCAACATGAATTTCTTGCTCAAGAAAGCCCTATGGTTAAATGGCCATTAGAGCTTTCTTGCGCAAGAGAGCGTCTACACTGGCACGGATGCTCTTGCGCAAAAGCACATCTCTTGCGCAAAAGCACATGCCAGTGTAGACTCTCTCTTCTGGAAGAGTTGTTGCACAAGAACTCTTCTGCAAAAGAGTTCTTGCGCAAAATCATGCCAATGTAGGCGTAGCCTTTAGGTGTCCGTTATTTTCTGAACTTTTTTACCGGACAGGAGGCGAAAATACCGGACTGTCTGGGTCAATACTAGACACCTGGCAACCCTCCACTCCAGCAGGGCTAAGTGGGGGCAGTCTCCCCCCTCCACTGGCCCTGCCCTTTGCTAGAACCCAGGAGGGGCAAAATATGAATGTTTAGGAGCCCCTAGAATGCTGGCACCCCAACTACATCACTACTGTGCCTAATAGGAAATCCAGCTCTGTCAATGAACATACTGTGAACTTCTTACCTGTAACAGCAGGTAATTGAGAATCCCACACAATGATCTACCATGTGTTGTCCTTTCTGGAAGAACTGCGTCCAAAAGGCTGAATAGCTGGGCTAGAAGTTTTGCATGGCAAAATAATACGGTGGTGAAGGCAAGGCAGCCAGTTATGCTCAGCTCCTCATCTTTGAAGGCCTGCTTAGAACAACTCTTGTTTACTTAGTGGTAGTGTCCTTGGAGATTGACTGCTTCTCCTCACCCAACTGGTGACATCATTCTCATGGCAACTGAATCCGTGCTATGCGTATGAATCTTACTCTTGTTCACTTCCTGCTCAAGTTGAAATCCTGCCCAACCTCTCCCAGCTTGCATGAGAGGGTTTCCACTGAATGGAAAAAAGAGAGGTCTGTGGATGAGTGAATCAAAATATGTCAAAATTGGAGAAACTGCTAAAAGCCTCTGAAAGGATTTGTTGGGCTGGAAAAAGTTATGTAGATTTATGGATTTCATTAATACTGAAATGTGAAACTGATTTATTTCTAAATAAGAAATGAAGATTGGGCCTTTCTCGTCCTTCGGGGCCCTTTCTTTGAATGTTCCCTGCACAGCTCTTCCTCACCCTCAGGTTTATTCTACACTAGGAGCAGCCTCCCCCCTTCCATGCACTGAATGTTCTGCCTACTTCTTTCACATTCTCACTATGAGGGTTCTGCCCCCAGCACCATCCCTGGAGCACTTTCTCAGGTGTGATACATAATTCCAGGTCATGCCCTCTCCCAATTTGGATCACAAACCTGGTCTCATGCTACATCTGCTTCCAGCACTTGAAATGATACTGCTCAAGTCTCAATGTTATTGTTTGTTCTTAAACCCATCTCTGGTACAGTTCCTTTATTTAAACCCTTCAGAATCGTGTATAATTCTTCCATAAACATACGCCTTTAATGTTCTAATGAGGGACAAATAGAGCAATGTTTGGTGCCCTTGCGGGGATTAGCTATATGCAGTTTAAGGCGATGGGTGAAACTGAGAAGCGTTTTTTGTAATACCGTCACAGAAAGTATGTAAAAAACAAGCTGTTTTATGCATCTATTGAGACTCAAGACTAACACTGGGAGAACAGTCTGCTTGCAGGCTGCCTGCACTTGACAGCTTCCAGGACTGTAAGGGGACACAGGGGAAATGAGTTTAAATGATCTCAGCCCACATTCTGTTTACAGAATTTATTTCACAAGACTTAATCCATTAAGCATTACCTTGGCAATGGCAACCCAGCGAGAAACCAAGAAAGCCATTGCTGTTTCCCCTAAAGGGCAGGCAATGAATCCCCTTCTCCTTCTCCAATAATGCTTAGGCCACCATGTTGACCCTGTGTCAATAACCCCCCCAAACCCAGAGATACTATTGCTGAAACTCCCTTTTTGTGGACAAAAGTGTGTTTTGTGTAATACATTCTTGCCCACAAATTAAAAAGAAAAATGCCACAATGCACTCAGCTTTCAAAGCTGTCAGAGCAATAGGCAGAAAGGGATCTCGAAGAAAATATATCCTTTACGAGATGCCTCTTATCTATTGCTTAAAATAGAAATTAGATATTGTGAGCTGCAGGGTTTGTCATTATCTTATTAGGTAATATGAGTCATTAACACTAATTAATACTTGTGCAGAGCTTTGAAATGGTAAAGTGCTATCTAAGTATTCCGTGTTCATGTTAAGTATTATTACCTAATTGGTAAGGAAATTTTCTTTAAAATTGAGTTAGTTTATGCTGGTTTTAGGGAGAGAAAAGGGAAGCTGAATTTATGCTAAAATCCTACGCTTGTGCTACTGCAGTCAACTGGAATTTTGCCATTGATACCGCTAAAGGGAAAGAGCAGGTCAGAGGAAATCATTTGTGAGCAATCAGGGCCTGATTCAGCTCCACTGAGGTCTATAGCAAAATCCCCATCATCTTAAATGGTGCTGGATCAGAGACATAAAACTGTATACACACATCCGTGTCTGTGTAGGTGAGTACACACATATGCGTGCATCATTTTAATAGGGGAGAAAAGTGGAGTGAAAGGGCTTGTCCATACCGGGGGCTATTCCAGAATTAGACCTGGAAGAATAATTGACTTTTCAATTCTATGGGTGAAACCAAAAAACCAGGGGAAAGCTTATTTCAGTTAGACCCAAATCAAAACACCTATTCTATTTTTGTATTTTTTTAACCTTTTTAATTTTTAAAAATAAAATTAGTTCAATTATAGTTCAATTATGAAAAGCTAATCTGAACTGAAAAGTCAAAAGAAACCTTCTTAGGTTTTCTGGATTTTTTTCCCTCAACTGAAACAGTTTGGTGAATTTGACACACATTTGCAAAATACTACAGACCCAAATCTTTTCTACACAAAAAAAATGAAGAAGTTTTATATGAAAACTTTTGCCCAGTGGATTAAGTTAAACCAGAAAAAAAATTTTTTTTTCCAACATAAAAGTGTCTACACGTGGAGAGTTATTCCAGAAAAGCTGTTCCACTTAATATTCACACATCACATTATTCTGGAGTAGATGTTTATTATTCTTATTAGTATTATCTAATTCATTTCATTGAAATACTCTCCTATTTTACAGGCACACACAAATGTTGATAGAGGTGATAACAGCACTGCTTGGAACTCTGTGTTTTTAAAACACTTTTTCAATAAAAGTGCCTTTTCATTTATTTCCACAGAAAACATTCATTTTTGACAAAAAGCTGAAAACTGAAAGATTTACCATTTCTACCCCTTTTCTTCCTCATTTTACCCTCTTTTTTCCTCTTGTTTCCAAGAGGAAAAAAGGAAAAATGAGGAGAGAAAGGAAAAAAGAAACCAAACCAATTTCAGTTTTTCAAAAACTGATATTTTTTACAAAATTTTTTGTTTTTTCAATTAAACAACTGAAAGTTTTACAAAATTAGACAAAGTGTGTTTGTTTCAGTTGACATTTATTTTTGAGGACAGTTTTGACATCTTTAATATATAAGAAACTCCTATTAACATTTTTATTAAATTTGTAGCACTTCCTGACTCAGAGCATTCTAATAGGCAAAAAGATACTGGATCTAATTTTCAGTTTCACTTATGCCTTTATACCACCCTGTCAAGATTAAAGGACCTTAAAGTGAATATAAATATAATGCATTATTATTAAATGTGCAACCATTTTAATTTAATAAATTAATAAATATAATACTTTAAGGCCTCTTCACAGTGCAAGAAGAAGGGTAAAGGGACATCGTGTAAATAAAAATCTGATTCATTATATTCTGGTGGATCCTAATTTCTAGTTTTATAAGGGGAAGAGAGGCATGAAATTTTTATGATGAACCTAACAAAGACATCTTTGTTATGATCATGTTTTTAAGAAAGGATGAAAACAAACTGATTTGGGGATATTAAGTCCTTGATTTTCTTGTAGGAAAGAATTTTTGTGGAATGGGACTACATTTACCTCAATCAGGACAGTTATTCACAGCTTCTACTTATTTTTCCAATAGTCATTTAAGATGCTATTTTGAAATGTTCTTAAACTGATAATAAAGGTATTGCTCTTAATGCACTGTAGATTAAAATATGAGAACTGAATTTAAAAGACAGTCCCAGCACAGAGTGGGCATCAAGTAAAAGGAGAATCAGATCCTAATATCACTTTTTGGTAGCGTTCCTGATTATGCCAGTACTTGTATGACTAATAATTGTTACTCCAATTATTTATCATTTTATAGCTTCTGAGGCATGGAAAATAAACACGTTCCCTGCCTCAATTTGCCTGCAATTTAGATTTAGCGCAGCTAAATTACTTGAGCTCTCTGTAGGAAAAGTAAATACCATCCCTAGCATTAATTACTGGTTGAATCGCTCTAGTCCAGCACACTCTGATCCGGCAAAATCTGTGGTCCAGCATGATTTTAGTTAGTCAGATGTCCCCCTATCATGGGTATGGTCAAGTTTCCTGTAGCCCCATAAAGTTCGTTTACAGCCACGAGTCCTGATTCTCAGTGTTCTGTACTGAGAACATTTACCTCAAATGTCGTTTAAGAGCCCAATAAGCAGTGGAAGTATTGATAATGCTGCTACATAATATTGACCTCCTGTGGTTTGGCACCAGTCAGCTCCCGAGGGTGCTGGACAAGAGAGGTTCAACCTGTATGAAGCATCTGTTTAGTGCTATGAACTTGTGAAAAGCTCTTTACATGCTCAGTATAAGTAGTGGTATCTGGAAGATATTGGCTTCTCTTCTCATTCAATTTGGCAACGGCTGTAAACTCATTATTGTCCATGAAAAGAGATCTATGTTGGTAATTCCTCTGGCCTTTGCTAATGATTTTCACTTTCAGTGTTAGGTAACGATGAATTGAAATCCTACAGAAAGCTGCATCCTGTGTCTAAAGGAACTGCAGGTGATGCAGAGGCAAATACTGTCTTACAGTAGAATACCACCTATTACTTTCATATAACATTTTTATTTTCTGCAGCCAGCTCACATCTCTACAACAAGTCTCCAAACCTGGCTGCTCCCAGGGGTTCACTTGCTAAGGAGTCAGAGTAAGAAAAAGAAAGTCACACTTGTCAATCAAGTGCTCACAAACACATGAACCAAACATGTATGGAGGGAAGAACCACAAACCTCCTTGTTTGAATTTTTGCAGTCAGATGCTACTGAGAGTTCAAATCCAGTTTCCATGGATTATCTAGACCAGGTCTGGCCAATCTGAGCCTGAGAAGGAGCCACCGTTTACCAATGTACATTGCCAAAGAGCTACAGTAATTTGTCAGCAGTCCCCATTAGGTGCCGCCTCTCCCATCTCCAGTATCTTTTGCCCACCAGCAGCCCCACCGATCAGCGCCTCCCCTTCCTTCCCTACGCCTCCTGCCCACAGTAATCAGCTGTTTCATGGCACTCAGGAGGCTCTGTGGGGGAGGGAAGGAGCGAAGCAAGGGCACAATACACTTGGAGGAGGAGGAGGTGGAGCCAGGAGTTGAGCACTGGAAAGTTGGCACCTGTCGCTGCAGCCCCAGAATCAGTGCCTGAGCAAGGAGCCACATATTAACTTCGGAAGCACCACAGGTGGCTCCAGAGCCACAGGTTGGCCACCCCTGATCTAGACTATTGAACTATTAAGCAAATATACCACTTCTCATTCTTTTCTTAATGTATGCAAATTTAAGTTCTAGTGACACATGATGAACTGACAGCCCCAGAGAACAGATATCCTCTTTTTATCCACTGAACAGGAAGAGTGTGGCTTCTCCACACTGCCATGCCACTGTTCCTCAAGCCCCCTCCTCATTCCCACCCTTTAGGGAGAGAATATTTCAGCTCTCATGATGATGTAAGTTGTTGGCCTCTTGTCTAAGGCTGCAAGGTGGCAGTTGTGATGGTGATTTTTGTGCAGTGGTGGGTATGGTTCTAACCTGACAATTGCTAATCCAAGTTACTCCACAAGGGCCATGCCAGCATCTTATTCATATTCTTTTTTTTTTAATCCCCTGGTCTTTTAAATCAGTTTTTCAAACTTTTTGTTCTCATGACCCAGTTGAAGAAAATTGTTGATGCCCGCAACCCAACACAATTTGACTAGCATGTGGGCTCCAGATAGGGCTGAGGATGAGACCTTTGGGGTGTAGGAGGAGGTTCTGGCTTTCGGGGGTGGAGTTGGGACTGGGCTGAGAGGGGCTTACCTTGAGCAGCTCCCAATCAGGAGCACAGCAGGGGAATAAGGCAGGCTTCCTGTCTCTCCTAGCACCATCGACCATGCTGAGCCCCAGAAGCAGCCAGCAGCAGATTCCCAGCAAATGGGAGTGCAGAGCTACTGCTCACAGTCGGAGCAGTGCAAGGAGCCCTATGCGTGCCCCTCTGCCCCCACCGAGGAGCCAGGCCTATTGCTGGCCGCTTCTGGGGCACAGCGCAGTCTGTAGTGCCAGGACAGTCAGGTAGCTGCCTTAGCATCCCTACTGGTCACCTGATCCCCCCTGCAGCAATGAGACCCAGTGCCTGACATTCCACCAGGCAGTACTGGGTCGTGACCCATAGTTGGAAAACCACTGTTTTAAATAATGCCCCTAGTTGTTTCAAATCCACCCCCCATACTCTCATGTAAGAAACATTTTAAATAGAAAGTGAAACCAAGCAAGATGAATTTTCACTCTGCCTTAGCAGTCTGCAAGATAAAGTTATGCCGTAGCGCTGACATTTACTTTTCTAGCTCTCATGAGTTGAATCTTTTATTTGTAGAGACAGAAGGAAAGGATTTATTCCGAGGCGGGGAGGGAACCAAACCCCACAACAGGAGACTCATTTTCCAACTGAAATCAGTTTCAAAGCTTGTGGAATGCTTTAATTAAACATGTGTCCCTGAAAGAGGTAAAATGGTATAGGACCTCCGCAAGCAACTTGGCAGCTCCCTAATACAGTATTCATAGTTAAAGTCTCACAGGGAAAACTGAACTGCCTTTTAAAGGGATTTTTTTTAGCCCTCGTTTACAGTAGGAATGTAATTAAAGAACACTGTGAAGGCCATGTAAGTGAGCAGTTCATACATACAGAGATTAAATTCCAGTATTCTGTTTGGGGTAATCTGCTAACTTGTGTTAAAAGCCTTCTGTGTTAAAGTCATCTAAAAAAAACCATTTTCAACATCTAGTACGATGAACTGCTTTCTCTGGATTCTGGTACATGATAATAGTTTAATATAAATATAGCAGAGAACAAGCAGAACTGAAAGTATAATTTACTTTAAATGGCATCAACAAAAATGGTGATTTTTAGGAGCTAGAAGGCAAAGGGAACATTAACTATTTTAACTAATCTCTTTGGAACAAACTCTTAAAGAACTTTTTTTCCTCTTTAACTGTTCTTTTATAAAAAATGCAAAGCTCTATATTTCCTGATAGCACGTATTTCTTTTGTTTGCACTTTGCTTTATTCACAGAGATTTAAGATTGAATCGCTTCTACTTTGCTTATCAAGCTATTGAAATACTCTATCACCTCACCCATCAATAAAGTCAAAGAGAGTTTTTGTCTTTTAGATTTATTAAAATGTGTCCATCCTGCACACTTGGTACATTTTCTCAAGATTGGTAAATCTATACCCATTGGACCAGGGTGTCCAAATTGGAAAATCTTCCAACCTCCCTGCAGCTAGAAATTTCTCACTGGACACCTGGTCTTCATCTGTTACTGGGAGATCACACAGACCTATCAAATGTAGCCTCCCATAGAACAGTTTGGACCAAAATCAAATGAGTGGAACCCCGGGGCTTCCAGGTTCTGAACTCTGACTATGGTAACATGTCATGGGCCCAAACACTGGATGGCTCAGTAGATTGGTAATGGGACACACAACCTTTCAGCTTTCACGTCTTAGTCACCAGGCTGAATCTGGCATAGGCTGTTGAGTGATTAACAACAAGGCCCATCAAGTAAGCATGGCCTGAAACGGACAAAATCCCAATCTCACACACACAAAACAGGCCTTCCTTGCTATAAGTCCAAGATACATTCCAAAAAACATGGACTTGTAGTGGAGACATAGTGTCAGGCACTTCTTTGTTAGCAATGGTGCACTGTAAAATTCCCCATCTCAAAGCTCATATGTTATCTATTCATATACATAAAGAAAGAGTGGGAAAGAAAATGCAGTTAGTATAGTAGGCCTGACTTACGTAGAGGTATGTGATGTTGTTCCCTGTGACACTGTCAAAGGGAAACTAGAGAAATATAGCTTTGCTACAGGGCTGAATACAATACATACAGTATACCATTAGGAAGTAATTAGTAGCTGAGTTGTGAGGTATCTAGTGGAGTCGTGCTGAGCCTCTTTTGGGGTCAGTCCTATTTAGTCACGCACACGCAGATGGAGTGGAGAACAAACTACTCCCATTTGAGACCTATATGAAATGGAGAGAGATACAAAATACATTGGAAGGTAGGGTTAAAATACACTATGATTGGGATGAATTGGGGAAAAAAGGGTCTGAACTCAATTAAATAAGATCATTTGTCTGATCCCCAGAGGTACTGAATTTCCACAGCTGCCATTGGAGTTACTGGGAACAGTATATGTTCAGTACTCATAAAGATATGCAGAGAGGCAAATGAAGGAAGGAATCATTTGAGTATAGAAATATAGGTGTGGTCAGTGGCGGATATAGGGCAGGGCAAGCAGGGCGGCCGCCCCGGGCCCCGCGCTTCCAGAGGCCCTGCTCATGCGCCGTAGTGCCACGGCGCATGCGCTGTGTCAAAAGGGGGGGGGCCCTGTGAAATTGGGCTGCCCGGGGCCCTGCAAAACCTTCATCTGCCCCTGGGTGTGGTAATAATAATTTAGGCTGAGATAGCAATGGGAGGATTTGGGGATTATATTGGGTGAAAAACTGAGCATAGCTACAGTGTGACCTTAACTAAAACAAAGTTTTAGTCCTATTAATAGGAGTTTTATATACAATAAGCAAGATGATTATTTCACTCTAAAGCCACTTCCTGCCAACCTTACTTATCTGATTAATTCCCTTGACTAAGGAGAATTATTGACCCAGTATTCTCAGTTATTTAGGTCTTAGGTCTCTTCTCTGTCTTTTCTTCTCTGGACTCATCCCCTGCAGTTCTCATGATCTTTTTCTGCAGCATGTATGTGAATAGTAGCATGTGGGAAAAACAAAAGAGAGGGGAAACCCCATTGACAGATGCCAAATTAAGGCGCAAATTACATCCTCCAAGAGGAAAAAACCTATACAAAGAGGTTGTGCAGAAAGCAAAAATCTGAGAAGTTGCCTAATCTTACCCCTATGGAAAAAAAGAAGGGATTGTGATCCCCAAACTCCAAGCTTCCCCCCAAGTCCCTTGTGAAGCACAGAGCCATCTGCCCACTCATTCTGCATCTGTACTGGTGATGAGAGCTCTGTCTGCCTTGGCAGGATTGGAGCCTGACCACTACCATGGTGTCCTTGCCCCTGAGTGCCTTTGAAGTTCTTCAAAGGGCACTACAGAAAAGCAAACTGTTCCCAAGTGTATCAGCTGTGCAGCAGCCCTTTATTAATGTGAAATCAATATCATGTAATGGGCGTGTTTGGGTCCTTGACAACTTTAACAACTCAGCAGGTATATTCCACCTTGACTTTACCTGGAACATTTGGCAGCAGCTAGGTGATGAATCATTACCTCAATTTTCATATGAGCTTTATTGATTTTTAAATAGAAATAATGTAACAATTTAAATAACCATTTAATATATGCACATTTGATCTAATTGGACTTTATTTGAAGCAAACGAACAAGTTTTATGGCAGTCAAGCACCACCTATTTCTCACTGTAAAAGGAAACGGAGGCAAAGGTTTAACAGCAGTTTGCATATTTAAATGTTTTGCTAGTCTCTGACTCTGACGCCAGCTCTCTTATACCTTTAAGGTATAATTAGGAATAGTGAAATATTAAACTAGCTTTTAAAAGTTTCCTACATGGGAATTTGTGCTCATTAAAGCTTATGCTTTGAGCCCTAATAAGGTGTAAGATGTAGATCTGCTTATTTCCAGTTCAGTTAACGAGGTGCACAAACAATATATACTAATGACTGAATGTAGAATCCGTTCTGGGGAGCATCTCACCATGCCCATTGTTGTTTTCTGTTTACCCTTTTCAAACAGATTTTACATGGCAATTTAATGTATGCCAGAAAACAGGGTTCGATTAAGTCCCTAATTGCTGCAGCTATATAAAACTCCTCTATAGAAATAACACATCTTGCTGGTTTAAACATAATAATGTAGAAAATTGTGCGTCAAGCTTCATTAAAGGGTATGACTCATAGGTTCATAGATTCCAAGGCCAGAAGGGACGACTGTGATCATCTAGTCTGACCTCCTGTCTAACACAGACTAGAGCAGTGTTTCTCAACCTTTTTTTTATAAAGTACCCCTTTTTGAAAAAACAAATTATAAGTACCCCCAGTACCTACAGTTTTCAGACACACATTACAACACATTTGTTTAAATAACTTAATCATAGCCGGGCGGGCGATGAAATTTTTGGGTGTAAAAAATACAAAAATAATAAAGTGTTGTAAAACTTAAAACAAAAAATTAGTTTTTTCATATTTCAGTTGTGTTGACGTACCCCCCAGACTTCTCTCGAATACCCCTAAGGGTACTCGTACCACTGGTTGAGAAACACTGGACTAGAGTACTTCCCCCAAATCATTCCTACAGAATTTTTAGAAGAACAACCAATCTCTATTAAAAATGCTCAGGGATGGAGCATCCACCATGACGCTTGGTAAATTGTTCCAGTACTTCATTATTTGCACCATTAAAAATTAATGTCTTATTTCCAGTCTGTTTAGCTTCAACTTCCAGCCCTTGGATCATGTTATACTTTTCTCTGCTAGACTGAAGAGCCCACTATTAAATACTAGTTCCCCATGTAGGTACTTAGAGAATGTGATCAAGTCGCCCCTCAATATTCTCTCTGTTAAGGTAAATAAATTGTGCTCTTTGAGTCTGAAACTATAAGGCATAAGTACGGGCCACCTGCTTTTCTTAGGCTTTTGAAAACGTCCAAGGACCCATGGATCTGGGATATTTGGATATTAATAGTCCTTTTGGTCATTATTGGTGTTATTGGATTGACTTATGAAATGATGGGCAACAAATTTTTTTCTACTAATCTAACCTTAAAAGAAAGATTTTTGTTTATTTTATTGTACATACACTTCATATTAACAGGAGCATGGTTAAGGGTCTAAGTAAAAACTGCTGCACTTCATGTTTCTTCAGAGTCTCCTTGTTATGATATTTGCTACTGTGCCACGGACTGACTGCGGTTTGAAAACAAGTCTTCAGAAATGCATAAACAGTAAAGTGTTGCTCAAGATGCAGATTTGGTTTGGAATAGTTCTCTTTGACTAACGTGTGATAGAAAACTCTCCCAGCGCCAACCCTCTGAAAAGCTTAACGTTGTAGGTGGTGGACTTGCAGGTGTCTGCACTTTGGTAACTATCAAACCTCATCTGTTGTTCATGCCTTTTCAATTTCCATGGTGTACACCTTGGAGAATCGGTCACCTAGCTGAATGCCCTCCCCTTACTTCCATTTGCAGACACTCACATGCCTTCCAGTCATGTAGCCATTGCGTTCTGTGGAATGTGGCCAGCAGAAATGTTTGATGGCACTAAGTCTTAGAAGGAAACCCTGAGTCTTAGGTTCCAGTCTTGATTCAGTGGCTGACTTTTAATTTGACCTTGAGCAAGTCACCCAGAGCCAGATTGTGCCCCCTCTTCCCCCGCACTGTCCTTGCTAAGCAGTTACTTACAGAAGTATTCCTTTGATTCAGACATTGAAAATAGCAAGTTTAAATTTCAAGTAGTGCTGTGCTGAAAGGTAAAAAGCCAAACGTATTTTTGTAAGTGTCAACCTGAACATTACATAATGTTACATCACGTTATTTCGTAGAGGTTTTGTGATGCATACCTAATGCTCTAATACAAAGGTGTTAAGTAAATAATAGGACAGACTCCACTGAACTTGCTTAGAAAGTCTTTTCCATTACATGTCCTTTCTGTTCAGATCTCTGTAGGCAGGTTATTTGAGGAAGAATATGTGGTCTGGATACCAATAGCCAAGATCAACAAATGTCTTTGACTTCTGTGCTGCTTAAGCTCAAGGACTAATTTAGGAAGGAAGCAGCCTGAATATAGTAGAATTCTTGTTACAAAAGCAGGCCTCCAACTGTTATCAATGGAACATAAACAGCTTGGCTAGTCACTGCTAGTTTATAGATAGAGCAGTTTGGGAAGAACATGATGTGAGCAAAAACAGATGTCCAGAAGGCATGTCTTCACTAGTTCCCACATGCCAATGTGATTGTGATCCTGTCTGAAATGCTGGAGCATATGAGAAATAAACTAAGACCTCTGGGCCTGTTTCATCACCACATTAGTTCAGTTTATGTCAGTGCAACTCCATTGATTTCAATGGAGATGCACCAGCAAAACTTCAAGAAATACAGTGAGGAATTTGACCCGTAGTCTTTATTGTCGTAGGGTATCACACTATTATCTCCAATGTGTCAGCAAACCATGTAAAGAACTGTAAAAGCACTCACAGGGGTCAATGACATTCTCCCAAATACCAGTAAATTGCCTTAAAATAAACAGATGTCAGAACTCTGACATTTGGAAGGGAAAAGAGAGGACCTGAGGGGAGGGGGGTTAACAGGGCAAAGTAGAGTGAAACTGTGGTGGAAGAAAAGATGAGGGAGAGGGAAGGAAGGTTGAACACATAGAAGCTAATACTAGAGCAGGGAGGGCAGACCAGAGCAGAAAAGGTGTGTTTTTGGAGCAGACAGGCATTTAGTGACCAAGTAAGCCCTCTTAAAAAGCTGGGGGAAATAGAGAAACATTTAGTCTGACAAAAAATATTGTGAGGAAAAAAGCAAAGGAATAACACAGGAGAACAACAGAGAAGTGATGGGTAGGAAAAAGGAAGAAGCAAGCTGGTAAATGTTTTCAATTTTATTTATTGATAGTTACTGATTTAACAGTGTCCTGGCTGCTCCTAGAAAGAAAGAAATAGAAAGGGAAAAAAATGTTCCTGGCAGAGAAGGTGAAAACACTCCCAACACTTTTCCTTTAGTTGAGAGTTGGTGGCCAGGGGGCAAGGAGGCTGTCATTACTTTGTGAGTAAGTTTAAATGAGAGCACCATGGGGCAAAGAGAGGCAGGCAGTTTAACGGTACAAGGAGGGGAGATAAGGCCCAGAGCTGACAATTTTCCTTTTTGTGGAGCACACCCTGGATTCCCTTAGGGAAAGCTCACTTGCCTTACTTGCTTTTATGTATAGTAAATGTTGCTCAAAATACTATGCCACCTTTGGCAGCTGTGAGCCAGGTCAACTGTTCATACTTCCCAGGCTTATAAACTGAGGTCAATGCAGTTTGCTGTGTGTAGGTCTTCCAAAGGAGACCTTAACATTGAGCTTGTGTCTGCTCTGCTTGGAAATTACAGCCTGCATGGCACTCCTTGTTAGGAATCGGGAGTTAAACCTAATGTTCTGGCCAAATTCCATCTTGGGTGTTTACATTCTGCCCACCTAAATATCCCTCTTGGATACTTAAGTAAAACAAGCAACCAAACGTTTGAAGATCACCCATTGCTAATAATGAATCTCTCCTCACGTCCCCCAACTCTGCTTTCTGTGGGGTCTTGTCGCTCCCCTCAGGAGCATGTAACTGTGATTAAGGTTAATAAGAACAACAACTACACTTACGTGAAAAACTGCATCCCAGTATTTTGTGCTTTTTTTCTTCAGGATCTTGGATTCATTTGTTTACCTTTTAGTATATCTACTTTTCTCAGGTTTTTTTACAGCTGTTAATGCCATAGGACACAGCAGCTACTGTACCTTATTTAGAGCTGGTCTATAACACAGGTCTGAAGGGAAAAAAAAATCTTTTTAATCAGGGTTGTTCTCTGAATATGTATTTATTTAAGAGGCTCATTTGTTCTGTTTGTTTTGACTTAATTGCCAGGACGTGTTTTTAATGCATCCTTTCCCTTTAACCAAGTAAATCCCGCTGATAGTCTCTCTTGGTAAATTAATTTTAGTGGTCAAACCTCAGAAGGTTTGGAAGATGGTTTAAGCAGACATCCAAAGGGAGGAACCTTTATCCACATTTTCAAAAAATGTAAAGTCCTTTGGAGCAGGGACTGCCTTTTTTTCTGTGTTTGTTCAGCGCATAGCACAGTGGGATCCTGCTCTGTGACTCGGGCTCCTTGGTGTTACTCCAGTATAAAGAATGAAGAATAATAATAGAATGCCTTGCCTCTCTCTAAATGCTTTGCAGCTCTTTGGAAGATTGGTCAGATTGATCATAACCCCTTCAGTAGGGGAATGGCCTTGCTCCTCCACGCTCTGTTGTCTCCCCCTGCTCATTCTGCATTTCCTAAGTAAGGAAACTCGGTAACCCTTTATTGTTGGGTCCTCTTGTCTCACTGCTTTAAATTATAAAAGGCATCTGTAAATGTCCCCAGAGAAATCTCAGTGAATCCCATTATGAAGAGTTAAAAGTGTGCCAAACTTCTAAAGAGCTGCTTTGCAGACATGTGTTTTCTTTGCAGCCCAGAGTGCCGTAAAGAACAAATCCTATTTCTTTTTACAATATGGATTACATTGTCTTCCTTCTAAATGCACAGAAGGGGTAACAATAACAGCTGAAGTTGCACAGGCAAGACCTGATGGCCCAAAAGTTGGTGGCCAGATTCTGGGATTCCTCATGAAAGAAACATTGAAAGTTGGCACGAGGGTCCAAAGGAATTGTAGATTTATTCAGCACATGTCCAGTTGTCTGTGAATGTCATTTTATATTTCAGGTTTATTTTTAACCAACATAATTAACTCAAGAAACTGGTTCCATTTGTTATATTTTTAGAAAGCACTCTGGTCAAATAAGGGAAATCTTACTACTTCCTCATACTTGGAACCCAATGAAAAGAACAAAAACAATGGTCTTTTAGGCGAAAAAGTGAAATGAGTGGTATATTTTAAGATACATGGTAATGAGTCTGAGGGTACGTCTAGACTGAGAGGATCTATCAGGAAAAGATATGTAAACTGGGCTCCTCATTTTGCGTATCTTTTTCCGATAATTTGTCAGAAGAGGCTTTTCTGAAATTTGGCCTGTCCAGACTGGGCCAAATTTTGGAAAAAAAACCTCTTTCGAAAGCCCCCTCCTTCCTCATGGAACAAGGAGTACGGGGCTTACGAAAGAGCACGTTTGCTCTTCCGGAAAAAAAAGTGGAAGAGCAAATGCGTTCCCTGGATGTGGCGGAATTTTTTCGGGATACCAGAGGTTTGAGTTCATGCTTGTCAAATGTGTTCTTCTATGTATTCTGCAAGCTAAATGACAGAAGTATTGTACTGGAACTTGCATCTCAGGTACCTCCATTTTCTGTGTAGTTAGTGTACATTTACTGTAAACAAGGTAAAATGACACCTGTGAGTGGATTACAGTACAGACAGAACAGGTAGTCAAATAGGGAAGCAAATTGTCTAATGTGGACTGTTGAGTGTGCATCTAATTTAGTGTCCCTTACTGATGTTGAATAATACAAGTTGAAACTCTTTAGTCAAGCACTCTCTTGTCTGACAACATCTGTGGTCCGGCATGATTTTAGTTAGCCAGATGTCCACTTACCATGGATGTGGCCAAGTTTCCTATGGTCACCGGTCAGATCCCAAGGTACTGGACTAGAGAGGTTCAACTTGTACCTTACTTTGCAAGAAGTCCAACTAAAATGACAACAAACCTGGAATTATGGAGTGCCACTTCCAGATTGGATTACTACCATGAAGCCAACAGCATTTACCTCAGGAAGAGGAAACTAACAACTAGTCCATAAAAAGTACTGCTAAAAATTACTGACAATAACTTTTGTATAAATCTCTAGAAGATTTACCGGCTGTTGTTTGGGTCCTTAACGCAAATATGTTTTGTTTTTCTTCATTTAAATCATTGCTCTGGGGTGGAGCTGGGGATAAGGGGTTCAATGTGCAGGCAGCCCCGGGGAGAGAGGAGAACTCCAGCCCTCTTTCACTACAGCAGCTTGGGGCCAGGTGAAAGTGCCTGTCTGTGGTCGTTGCTGCAGACACAGATGGGCAGAGGTGCATGTCCCCTGGATGGGGGACAGACAAATAGACACACAGACAAACTTTCTGAAGTGTATAGTAGATAACTGCCCATTTCTTCACCCCTGATCCGTGCTGGCACAGTACAGTTATAGCTGTCCCAGTCCTCATCTCTGGCCCCTTGTTGCCTCCCTGTGGCTATTATGCTGTTCCTCCTGCCAGGCCCCTCCCTTTCTATTTTATGAGACACAATCAAATTCCAGGCATATTCCATTTCCCTGGCACAACTAACCCCTTACTTTGCTTTACGTTATGATAAGAGGAAGCTGCATATCAAATTTGGTGGTCCTAGCTCAGGGAGAAGGTAAATACTGGCCCGTGGGCTGGATCTAGGGTTAATCCCTGGCAGGCTGCTGCCACTATATTTACCTGTGCCTCCACAGGTACCAGCACAGGTACCGTGGCCATTGATTGCTGTTCCTGGCGAATGGGAGCTGCAGGAAGTGGTGTCCCGGTCCACACCACTTCTGGCCAATGGGAGTGGCAGGGAACGGTGATCCGCAGACAACAGAATCTGCAATCACTGGTACCTGCAGAAGTGCAGGTAAATATAGTGGCAGCAGCCTGCCAAGGGCTAACCCTGGTGAATTACTGCCATTTTATTGCCTACCCTTGTCCTATCTCTTACCATTTAGTAGGAGTTCTTGAACAAATGGACTCATAGACAGACAGACAGACACACACATTTCTAAAATATATAGTAAGAAGATAATGCTGCAGTTTTCAGCTTCATTATTGCATCAGAGCTAGAAACAACATTCTGTCCCCGTTATTCAGAGGTCATTCCCACGTATGTAGGGGGGAAGCAATGCCATTTTTGCTAATCCTTGTGGGGCGGTAAGATGTTGAACCTTAAGTATATCACTAGTCTGGAACAGAATATTGTCAGTCCAGCCCCTCAATCCAGTCTTATTAGCAGGGCAGATTCCACATTTGTGGGAGTCAATTATTATTATGGACTAGTTAGTTTTTCTTTTTAAATGGCAGCTGTTGTTCAGCAAAGCACATGCTTAACTTTTCGATAACTACTTCAATACCACTTATGTCAATGGGCTTTAAATGCTTTTCTCAATCAGAGACGGAAGCCTTTCTGAATTTGGAATATGAGAAACATAGCAACCCAGGCAAAGAGCAAATGAGAGACCAAAGTGCACGATGCAGTTTTTTCACATGACTATCACCACCATCACACATCTGGCCCTGGTCTACACTAGGGAGTTATTTCGAAATAATTCCCTTATTTTGAAATAACAAGCAGTGTGCCACACTGCCACACCTATTATTTCTAAATAAGGGCTGGTTATTTTGAAATAATAACTCCTGCCTTCCATGAGGAATAATATTTATTTTGAAATAGTTATTTCAAAATAGTGGTAATGTGGACTACTCACCGGAGTCATTCCAAGTAATTACTCCTCAGTGCTTCTTGGGGCTCCAAGTCGAGATAGCACATCCACATTAAGGGAATCTGCCTCTGACTAATTTTGAGGCTTCCTTGTAGTGTGGACACACTATTTCGAAATAGTTATTTTGGGAGTTATGTCAAAATAAGTTATTTCAAAATAATTTCATAGTGTAGACATGCCTCTGGAGCATGCATAGGGGATTACACCAAATGCAAAAACATCACTTTCATGCAACACTAACAGGTAAATGTAACAGATAAGACTCCTGCGGCACTATGAATGTTACCAACCCTTGCACCTTCTTTATATTTATTTTAAACAGATTTAGCAGAATGAGTATTATATTCAGCTATGCATTTAAGAAAAATTGGAATATGTACAAGAGGGAAAATTAACGTTGTTCTAGGATCTTTAAGGTTTGTATTTCCAACTTTAGCATGTGGACTACGCAACTGTAAGCGTTTTAGGAGCATTGTTTTTAAGATACAGTAAAACTCCAATAGTCTGGTACCCAATTGTCTGGCACTCCCGATAGTCCGGCATCAAAATGGCAAGCGCTCCTGACGGAACTGGGATGGAACCTGGAACCGTTCAGGTCAGCCACTCTCATGTGGGTGACAGCAGGGAGGGGAGGTGTTTGGCTCTGGAGAAGGGGAAGGGGAGGGGAATTGGGTTACTCACCGTGTCCTGGCCAGCTGATTGAAAAGCCGGCCGCTCAGCGCATGTGCCCCAGTGCCTGGCGGGAGACGTGCAGCTGCTCCAGGACCTGAGCATAAGGTTGGGAGGGGGAGGGGAATTGGGTTACAGCAGGGAGGAGAGGTGTTTGGCTCCAGGGAAGGGGAAGGGGAGGAGGATTGGGTTACGCACGGCATCCCGGCCAGCTGATTGAAAAGCCGGCCGCTCAGTGCAAGTGCCCCAGTGCTTGGAGGGAGACGCGGGGCTGTACCAGCGTCTCTGGGGACCTGAGCATAAGGTTGGGAGGGGGAGGGGAGGGGGATTGGGTTGGGAGTATACAGTACCTCCTGATACTCCGGCATATCCAATAATCTGGTACCACCTAGGTCCCAAAAGTGCCAGATTATCGGACTTCTACTGTATTTAATTTCCTTGATGGAACGTAGGGTGAGGGGTATATGTGGGGAAACAAGGGACAGGTAGGTAAAGCTACTTCCAGTTCCATAACTAAAGGGCACCAGGTGGCCAGAGTTGATATTTGAATCGATGTCACATTGTCTAGAGCTATAGATGCACTTTTTGGGTTTAGAAATCTAAATTGATAATCTGCAGACTGTCCCAAATTCCATAACACACTGAAGCCATAATCCTGCCCTGTCTTGTTCCATCTGCCACTCACACAGGGCTCGAATGTCAGTGAAAATGGTATAGTTCTGCTATGTTTGGGGCAGGATGTAGAGTGTCAAAAGGGGGTTCTGTTCTCCACAGACTGTGCTGCGAGAGTCCTTTTTCTACAGTAGCTCAAGGGGCAGGGCAGTGTGGAGAAGAACGACGCCAGGGAAGATGGTTTTACTGAGGAAAAGCCGCATGCAGGAAGATGACCAGGGTATGGTGCAACTTTGTTGACACTTCCCAAATTGGGAGAGGCTTCTGTCATCTTACCTCACAAGCCCTGCAGAGAAGCCCACTACTGACTAATGAGGTGAAATTTGTTCCTGTGGCAACTCACCATCTATTGTAAGGAACCATGTGATGCACAAGCCTTGTGTTGGTGACTGGTGTTTGTCATTTAACAACTGGTAAAATGTTCTTGGTCAGTATGTGCTATTTCTTGCATTCTCTCCTCTCCCCTTCCCCCAGGGGAAAGCAAAATGGGGAGGGAAATTCCAAGGAGACTGAAGAACATGCCAGAGGGGCAGGGGGAGGAGGAGAATGTACTTTTCCATGCATTTCTTCCTTGCTGGATGGTACCTTCCTCTTTATCTGATGACAGTATTATCTGCCAGGCCCTGCTGATAATCAGGCAGCTAGCTGCCCAAAGCAACAAATCCAGATGCCAATGAAGCTTTCCATTGACTGAAGTGGGTTCAAGGATAGCAATAACCACTTACAATTCATTCTCTTTTGGGACCACAATGCAAGGCTTTGTGTATTATTTTAAATCGGAAGTTACTAAAAAAAATCTGCCCAAATATATATACCAATGGTGGACAAATAACGGCCCACAGAGTTAGCCCCTGGTGGGCCCCGATCACTATATTTACCTGCTCCTCCGTATGTACAAACGATCACGACTCCTGTTGGCCGCAGATCGCCGCTCCCAGCCAATGTGAGCTGTGGGAAGTGGTGCCCCGGTGTGTGTTCCTGGAAACGGCGATCCGCAGCCAGCAAGAGGATCACCAGTACCTGCAGAGGCGCAGATAAATATAATGGTGGCAGCCCTCCAGGGGCTAACCCTGGTGAACCACTGCCATCTTATTGCTGACCTCGGATCTATACCCTTTGCTATACATCATTATCAGTGACTTTTCATGATTCAGAAAGAAAATTCATTAGTTCCCTTACTGAGGTCTTATACTTTGCCCTTGTTGGCAAATTACAATAGTGGTCAATGGTTCAGCCTCAAATGGCCTTTCTGAAGTCAGGGTCTCCAGATTTTGATAATGTATTGAGTCCTTACCAAAGCTTAAGTAACACTGAGAGAGAAGAAAATCTTAATATGAAATATGCAGAGTGCAGGCATTGAATGAATTTCTTAGATATAGGAGTGTGAAGTAATTTTAAGCATTAATAAATATGAGGATTAATGATGATAAACTCATAATATTAATGTCATTCTTTCTCCTAAGGTGCTCACTGAACCTTTCCCACCACATATCTATATAACTTTTATGACATGGTCATTGGGACAGAGACTGTCTATAATTACCATTTTAGTGCTTGATTCTGCCTCCATTACAAACATTCAGTGGCACCTTATTTTGCAAGCAGTCCTGCTGAGATCAGTGAAACCTGGCAGAATAATGTGCTTCTCGGCAAAAGGAGGACTGGGTTGGGTCCTTCACAGATAATACATAACATGTTATTCCAAAACACAAATTCTCTGAGGAATGACTGTTCTAGGTAGGGATGGTAGCACTGCCTATTATTAAGGTTGTTCAACCTTTCCCATTATAAGACCCTGTTTTCACTTGCCCAGTGGGGACACTCAGGAAATAGGAGGGGTGATCTCTCTTACCTCAATTCAGACGTGGAACTTGCACAGCCTGCAGCAGCCCAGAGCTGTAATGGCAGGGAAAGTTCTCCTCAGCCCTGGGGTGGAGCATGCGCTCAGTGCTGTTGGAATCTTCAGAGAATTTAGCTGCTGTGAAATCTAAGAACTCTCAATGAGCATGTACCAAATTGTGATATTTCAAAAACATATAACTTAGCCAAGTATGGGCGGATTTCTCCAGGAACAACAAATGCTGTTCCTGGACAAATTTCAAGTATAGGTTCAAAACACGGGGGTGGGCTTTTGAAAGAAAAGGTTACCAGCATTTTTAACAGGAACAAAATAATGTGGTTTCCTCTAGCTTTGTTCTTGTATCACACCTTTCGCTGAAGTTTTTGTAAAATATCCAGTCTGAGGCAGACACATAATGGGTCAAGACAGTATGGAGGAGGGAACTTCATGTTTTAGTTGTGGTCAAATTTAAATGTGTGCCAGGTTTCCACTTTTTGTGTTTTCTTCATTTTTTTTATGCCTCACTTGGGACCCTGGGGTCTTCTGCAGCAGAAATGCTGAGCATTCACAGCTGCAAATGAAGTCAATGGGAGCTGTGCTTTGAACATAGTGTGCTGAATAGAGTGATAAGTCAGGTCCTAGGCATCAGAAATTGGGCATCCAAAAATACAGGATACTTTTGGCCTTAATCTCTCTGTGCCTCAGTTTTCTGTCTGTAAAATGGGAATATACTCCCTCACCTTAGAGGGATTTTGTGTGAGAAACTTTATTAACATTTGTGAATCCACATCCACTTCCATCAGGCAATTATAAATTCTGTCTTCAGAACAGGGTTTGAATAGTGTGCCATAAATAAAGCCCAGGGACGCACATTGAACAACAAGGAGAAAACAAAATATTGGACAGCTGTTCATTTAGTGAGCCCCATGCATCCTGTGCAATGAATGAGGTGGTCCTATGGAAAAAATAATACAAGATCATGTAATTAGAGACCGTGTTATAATGCATAAGCACAAGGGGGCCAAATCTTGTTTCACAAACAGCTTTAATTAGGCATTTCCTAATTTTGCTTGATGTGCAACCTGCATAACGTTATTTTAACTTAGCTGTTTTGTATGTAATTGTAACTAAAATAACTGAATAATCCAGGCAAGTGACATGAATGCAGAGCAATCACTGAATTCTTTCTTGTTTAAATTGTTACTAAGAAAACCATTGCTGTCCCCTACCCTTACGTGAGGAGTTTTGTAATATTTGTTGTCGGTTTTCATGCTGCAGTGGCAGTTTGCATTTTTCTTGCGGGTGGAGTGAAACATTCTGAAATCCAATGGCTTTATCCAGGACCTACTTTATTTGATGTGGTATGTAAGCCGCAGGGATTTTCTTGTCCCCAGTTGGAGAGCTGCATACTTTGCCTCTTCCATGCAAGTGGGATGAAATTAATCAGTGTGGATTTCTTTGGCAAGCAAAGGAATTTTTAACCACTACCTGGCTGGGGGGCCAGCGATTCCCCAAAGAGCAAATAAAGGGAAGGGGAGAAAATGCATGAGTGAACAGGTCAATGCCAGCACATGAACACTAAACTTGAGAGTGTCTGAAAAGTTGGGTGCAGAGTGCAAATATGCATGCCTACCCAGCACGTCCATGGCAGGTATCCCATGCTTTCCCTGACCTTGGCAGCAATACGAGGATAATATTTGTGCAAGGATGAACTGCTCTTGAACAATGTCTCTAATGTTTCAGCATCGGCACAAACATGCTTTCCTTTCAGATCAGGCATGCGGCTCTTCTTTTTCCACCCCAGTTTTTAAAGTCCCCTTGCACAAACATATTTAATGTGGCCAGTGAAAAGGAAATCCTAGTTTTCATTCAAATTCAGGGACTTGCTTGATGTCTAAGATGATAGCTTGAATCAGTTCCTGTACTCTTGCTCCTAAATGGATCGTGGAGTAATGTTCATGTTCTGTTCTGTTCTATTTTATTCTCTTCTGTTTTGATTATTATTTCATCTCCCTGCTGTGGAATCTACAGCCTGATTTCATATAACCACCTAACTGGTTAATATTACCTCTGGGAAGATTGCATGTTCTAAATCTGTAACATAGATTTTTAAGCCTCCCACCCCCACCCAACCCTACCTATACTGGTCTGGAAACCCATTGTGAACTCTGTTAGCAGCAACTGTGTATAAATAGCATGGGTTTATCTGTGGTAGGAATGGGTCATATTTTTTCTATTGTTTCAAAAGGCACTCAACAAATTCTAGCTATCTAGAGTCTCTCAATGAGGCCTGTCACTGAACACTGCATATCCTTTCCTCCCCCAGTTATCTGCACCCCAGGGACAGTGTATTGGACACTGTTCACAAACCAAAGGCAGGCTTAGCAGAATTCTTTTGTTTTGGGGTTTGGTTTTTTTTTGTAATTTTGATGGGCAACATCAATCTTTATTTTCAAGCATTTTTTATCTTGTTACATTTTCACAGTGTGCAGAATTAGGAATGTTAAGTTTTTGGGGGCTGTTTTTTTAAATATTTACCAACTTAAAATGTTCATAGTTGTGGGACATTCTAGAGAGTCAGACACATATTTAATGGCAGTAGACACTGAGATTCAGGAAGTTACAACTTTATAAATTGTTAAAACTAGGGATGTAATAGTGTAGTTGATTATCCGATAAGCAGAAGTGTATAGACGAATGCTATAGACTACATGCATTCCCCAGCCCCACCCCTCATGCACTTTGCCAGTAAATTTTTTAGCAGGCTGGCCAGCAGTCCATCTCAGACCGGCTCCAAGACCTACCCCCGCTGCAGTGCTGCATTTAAAATGTGCCAGGAGCCAGGCCGAATAAGAGAGGCAGACCCCACAGAGAATGGGTAGATGATATAGTAGACTGGTGCGGAGCTAGTCTACAGAAACGAAGCCACTCCACACTGGACAGGGAAAGATGGAAGGAAATAGTGAGGGAGGCATCGGACACCAGTGGGTGTTGAGCCCATAGTTGTTGATGAGGAGGAGGAGCCAGGAGGGCCGGCAGCCTGGCTCAATTCCGGCTTGCACCAGGTCTGGGAGCTCAGACCCCTGCCCCCGGACAGGGGCTGCTGCTGCTCCGTGCTCCTGCCTCTGTATCAAAGGCAACAGGCAGCCACTCCACAAGGGGAGCTGTTTTTTAACTGGCTCCCCTCGCCGACCAGCTCTCGCCTGCGGAGTGGCAGGGGGCTTCTCAGGAGTGGGACCGGAGTGCACTGGCTGCCAGCCCCACCCCCAGGGACTATAGAATAGTCGAATAACCAATAAGAATTCATGAGGTTAATCGACTATTCAATTAACCGATATTTAACATCCCTAGTTGAAACCAGACCTGCTGACAGCGGGGAAACAGAGGGAGCAACTGCATCTGGGCCCCGTGTTTCAAAGGAGCCAGAGCTCCTGGCCACTGACACTGCCACAGTAGCAGCAGCAGCAGCCAAGAGCGCTGGGCCCCTTTGAATTGCCACAGGAGCACTGTAGCGCCCACCATTCCACACGGCTTTGAGGGTTGGAAATTTACTGCCCAGGGGGTGGGGATGCATGCAGTCTATAGCATTAACCCATAAGCTTTTGCTTATCAGTTAATCCACGATACTATTACATCCCTATTTCATAGCACAATTTACAGAGGAGGGAGTGCTGGCTGAGCCTGGCATTCTCATCCGTTTTCTGGGAGTAGAAGGAGGTAATTATGGTCTGTCGATTGAAATTTCCATGATTGTTTTACTCATTGGTTTCTTCCACTGTATAGCATCCATATGTGCTGCTAAACCAGTGCTGATTTTCAGTGATCCCTGTGAATGCTACTGCATAAGAATGCACATGTCAAGATGTTAGGGGGATGAAAGTCGCCATATAAGTTTAGGGGTCTGTATTACAGCATGAAATTAAACCCAGGATTGAAAGAAAAGAATGAAAGGAGATAAAATGAACAATAAGAATGTTAAGATCAGCTTAGAGAATGTATGGATGATTGCTAAGAGGGAAACCATTGTCAGCTTCATAAGACAAATCAGCTTTCTCAAACATATTAAAGAGGTTCTCCATAAAATACTCTTTCTTTTTAAGTCTCTTTACTGTTGTTCAAGGTTTTTAGATGTCTGGACACCAGCCACTGAGCCCTCTCAATCCATTACACTGTTCAGTGAAGAGAGGAACTTGTACTGCATACATCTGTTAAAAAGGAAATCAGCATACTTTCTGTTAACGGTCCCTTTTATTTAGCAGAAGTTCCTTTTAGTTTCTTCTGAGTTTCCAAATGACTTTTAAATCACTTTTCCACTATTAATATCAGTTTTACCCAGCATAGCAGCGCCTTCACACCCACTCAACTAGACTTATCGCTCAGCAGGAATTTGAAGCAGAGAGAGAACATAAATTAAGCTTATGTCAGTGTTCCGATTATAGAGAGAGACCTAATTTTTCTACAGTTGATCTCTAGGCCATGAAATTAGTGCTGGTGTTAACTTAAAATTGGTGTCTGTTAAGGAGTGAAAATTATGTCCGTTTCTTCCAAACTGGTGGAAGGGATTGATTAAAAAATATGCTACTGTGTTACTCATTTGATTAATGTAAATATTGGGTTTCTTTTTCAGTATTTTTTAGTTTACTTTACTTTAAATAAAAAGATTGGGCAGGAAAATGTTTAAAAAATAATTTGCCATTTTAAGATTGTGGAATTTCCTTAGTTTGGGGAAAGAAAGGAAGGAAGGAAGAAGGGAAACCTATAGAATCTACTGTTTTGTTAAAAGAATAATTAATTAATTTACTAACATGTTTAAAACTTGAAGTGCCTACTGGATAGTATGCAGAGTAACTATTTTGCCTAAAAGCTTCAGAGAGGTAGCCGAGTTAGAACTGTAACAGGAAAAACTTAAAAAACAACAAATAGTCTAGTAGCACTTTAAAGACTAACAAAACATGTAGATGGTATCATGCACTTTCGTGGGCACAACCCACCTCTTCAGATGACCCAATGGGTTGTGTCGACGAAAGCTCATGATACCATCTACATGTTTTGTTAGTCTTGAAAGCGCTACTAGACTATTTGTTGTTTATTACGTTTTTTTTTATTTTGCCTAAGGAATTTTATTATATGTACAATAGCAACTTATATGGCTTACGTATATGAACTGGCATATTCCTTTGCCCATTGTACATATCTGGTGAAAATTTACTCTAGACTGATTCAGAAGCTATAGAGTGGTTTTGCAGAATTCTTTTTAGTATTAAGAAAATGATTCACAAGCTGTCTCCTTTAGTTTCCTGGAACAGGGATGTTTATTTTGTGCTGTGTACAACAGCACTAGTTCTGTGGAATTCATAGTCTTAAACATGCAAATTACAACTTTTACTAAAATATTCTTTCTGCAAGTATTAGGATATAACCAGGGTGACAACCAAAAGTACTAGGCAGAAAATAAATTGGGTAATAAAAGTAGTAGGCAGAAAAGAAGTTGGGCATTTCATTCATTATCTCCACACATAAAAGCACCACCATAAAAGACAAACTCACTAGCTGCTTTCTTTTAGGACTATTTAATTGAGTCACCACTACCAAAAGTACTTGAAAACAAGGATAACCAAACCTTTATTACCTCCTCCAAGCAACACCTCTAGAGCCTGAGCGTACCTTTCATATTTCTTTGGAGGAATTTTTGCTTCCATCTGTCCTTGTGACTCACACATTGTTTAAGAAGACAACCATAACAGTGTATAACAGATACAGAATCACGGAACTGCTAATTGTTTCACAAAGGCTATAAACCATTAACAATGTTTGGGACAAGCTGGCTGGGGGGAGCCATTGTGGTTAGTTTCATGGCCTGCTACGGATGCCTGAAGGGATGCCAATGTCAGTTGTCCAGTCAGTAGCATACCAGCCAATCACATAGGATCCATTCTTGAAGTTGTACTTAGAAACTCACCCTCAAAGGCATGGATTCAGTGACATATGCTTTTAAAGGGTGATTTACTAGAACAGTTGCCACTTCTTTACTAGCCGCTTGGATTTTTGAGCTAATAAAGATGTGCAAAAATATGCCAGCTATTCTCAAGTTCATTGACTCCATTCGATACCCTAAATTCTAATTTCTAACCAAATCCATTCCTCTAGTATAGAACTTATTTCAGAATGGGATAATCATTAGATAAAAAATTAAATAAAGCCACATAAACATTGCTTACTCAGAATATGGATACTCAATTACAGGTCACTTCAGATACAATCTGATCACAGTTCATGTATAGTTGGGAAAAGTACTAAGTGTTTTATTCATTTAAAGCTGTGGTTCTCAACAAGGGATTGTCCAGGGCCTTAATCAGCTCATCTAGATCCATGGTTCCCAACCTTTTTGATACCCGGGACCGGCAACCCCATTCACAAACTTTTGGTGGACCAGTAAAATTTTATTTGCATATGTGACGGTGAGTTGGGGTTTCCCCAATCCTGTACCCCCGTAGCAGCCAGAACAGTCTCCACCAGCCAGTAAAATAGAGAGGGGTTTCTTGATTTTCCAGAATACAGCACAGCACATACGTGATGTGGCTACTGGGGGCAGGGCCAGGATGGCTCAGGCCCCTAGGGTTAGGGTCCATCACCCCTAGCCCCCAGCTTACCCTGTTCTCTCCATGCTTCCCAGACAGAAACTGTCTCCCCCCAAGGCCCTGCCCCCCAGCCAGGTGTTGGTCTCCGCCTTCCTCCCTTTGTCTCTCTCCCTGGGAGGCTGAGCCTAGGTGTCTGGGTAAATACACATTTGGGTGAGTCAGTGGGAATCACATCACAGCGCAGGGGAACACCCGGTTACAGAGCAGACAGCACCTCCACTACGCCACAGCATATTTACATATTTATTACACAAATGTAATAAATATGTAATAAACATTACCAATATGCCAAAAGCCCAGCCCCCAGAGTCCCCCATGCCAGCCCTATTCCCGAGAGCCCTCCATCCCTCCACTACCCCCCAGTGCCAGCCCTCCATCCCAAACACCTCAGTGCCAACCCTCTGCCCCTTACAGCCCCCGCCATCAGACCCCCCCACTACCAGCCTCCTGTTTCCAGAGCCCCACTGCACCCAACCTCCCCAGTGCCAGCCCCTGACCCCCAATATTAGCTCCATCCCTAGAGTCCCCCAGCGCCAGCTCTGCCCTCATATCCCCTCCCACTACTAGCTCAGCCTCCAGAGATCCCCAGCACTAGCCCCACCCCAAGAGCCGCCATTGCCTGCCCTGCCCCGCCCCGTCCTGCCCTCTCACCTAGCCCTGCACTGCTGCCGGCGGCTTTAGGGGCCAGGGATGGGGTACACTGCCCAGCACCTTCCCTCCCGCCACGGCTGTTGGGAGAGAGGTGTCCTGCCCTGCCTCTCAGCCAGCCAGTGCTGGGCAGGGGCGGGGGTCTCCTCCTGTCCATGGAAGAGCACTTCCCTGCACAGCGGGAGGTTCACGTGGCACAGGGTCTCCTCCCAGCCACGGAAGAGTGCTTCCCTGTGTGGTGGGAGGGCTGTGTGGAGCAGATCCACGCGGCTCTCCTGCCATACAGAGAAGCACTCTTCTGCGGCCAAGAGGAGACCCCCGCCCTGCCCGGCACTGGTTGGCTGAGAGGCAGGGCAGGACACCCTCTCTCAATAGCCGCACCAAGAGCGGGGTACCCCAGCCCCGGCCCCCATAGCCATCGCAGCCCAGCAGCCAGAGGTCTGTGGCCCAGCAGTTGGAAAGTGCCCAGTTTTACAACTGGCTACGTAACAAAATCTAGCAAAGTCAGTGCAAAGTAAAATTACATACGGTGATTTGTTTACACTGCTCTATATACTTTACACTAAAATCACAGAATCATAGAACACTAGAACTGGAAGGGACCTCTAGAGGTCATTGAGTCCAGTCCCCTGCCCTCACAACAGGACCAAGCACCATCTAGACCATCCCTGATAGATGTTTGCCTGATCGTTTGCAGCAGAAATGTTTTTGTGGCCATCTTAAAATGTCTTTGTTGATTTTGGAGAAAGCCTTTGAGTGCCACACATGATAAAAAGGAGGGAGGCAGCAGCGGCAAAGCAAATGACGTGTTATGGGAGCTGCACAGCCATCACCACTGCCAGAAATACCAGTGAAGTTGAGAACATGGTGGCACTTCATTTGCAGGAAGGCATCTTGTGTCAGGACTAAGCTCAGTGGTGTGGCAGGGGAGCGTACAGATTCAACTACTGTGCGGTAGCAAGAATCTTTCAACTTAATGAAGCCTATAAATATATGTATAATATTTATATTCCAATTGATTTGTTTTATAATTATACAGTAATACAGGTTGCATCTCTGTAAACTGGGACACTCTGGGCTGGCAACATCCATGGTCCAGTTGGATCGTGGATGTAGAGGGTCCTGGAGCGCTGCAGGGTTGGGAGGGCAGGAGCCTGGCGCCATGTGGCGGGAAGCTGGGAGAGTGGTGCAATGCAGCTGGGATGCCTAGGGGGCTGGGAGCGCAGTGTATAGCCTAGCTGGGCTGTCCAGGGGAGGGGAGAGACACATGAACTGGGGCTCAGCAGTGTCCCAAGGGTGCCAGACCAGGGAGGTCCAACCTGTAATGTGCTGAGACACTTTTATGGTGGATTTTGTAAGCAAGTAGTTTTGAAGAAAGGTGGAACTTGCAGGATCAAATCAGACTCCTGAAAGGAGCATAGCAGTCTGCAGAGGTTGGGCACCACTGATATAAAATGCCCTTGCCAGAGATGGACAAACTGGGCTTGATCCAAAGTCCTTTGAAATCAGTGGGTCTTTCCATGCCCTTCCATGGGCTTGGTATCAGGCTCCTTGTGTGTAACTAACAGTTTATTCACCTGACACCACCCCTTTTCCTGTTCACAAACACTAAGCAGGCAAAACTTGTTTGTTCATGATTCAAAATGGTTTGACTATTTCATACGCGCAAAGGTTCACATACTTTTAGCCACAGTAATTGCCTTGACTGCACAGTGTTTAAGCTTTTGTGAGTGGTAACATGGTAATATTTATGATCATCCAGGCAGGGGGCGGAACTTTTATAAAAAAGGAGGAGGGCTGGATAACTCAGAGGTTTCTAGCACTGCCATTGACAGATACATTTGTCTGTCCACAGCCAGTGTAGACAGACAGGCTTCATTAAGTTGAAAGATTCATGCTACCGCACAGTAGTTGGATCTGTACGACCCCCTGCCACACCACTTGGCTGTAGTCCTGACACAAGATGCCTTCCTGCAAATGAAGTGCCACCACGTTCTCAACTTTACTGGTATTTCTGGCAGTGGTTATGGCTGTGCGGCTCCCATAACACGTCATTTGCTTCACCGCTGCTGCCGCACATTATGGAAAGCAGGGAGGGGTTGGTCATCCCTCCTGCAGTTCACCCAAAGGCTTTCTCCAAAATCAACAAAGAGATTTTAAGATGGCCACATAAACATTTCTGCTGCAAACGATCAGGCAAACATATTCAGGCAGCTGTTTATGGGCTCTGACTGGCCACAGCAATGTCCCTGGGGAAAACTTCACCACATCTGTTCACAGAAAACAAATAATAGGGACCCTGCTACACCACCGCAGTGAATGAAATTGGGGGAAATTTCTGAAATATTCTTCTAACCATTTTTTCGCAATAACTCTACTCTTTGGAAATTTCCTCTTTAGTGTAGTGCTTCTGTGATGCATGAAGTCTCCCCATGTAGTCTCCTGTTGGGAAGGGGAAGGGTCTGGAGGGAGGAAATGAAGGTACACAAAGCCTTATCTGAATATGAATAATTAAATGAGATGATTAAAATCAAAAGATTAGATGTGTGTGTGTGTGTTTTTTTTAAAAAGACAGTTGACAAGCAGAGAAAATTAAATTGGCAGGGCTTGAGACCAGTTTCAAGTAATTCCATTGTCACACATAATCTTGATTATATCTGTATTTTTAATTAATTAGCCCCGTGTAATCTGCATCAAAGCAACCCCCATTCCAAGGGGATGGGTTGTGAGTACGATGGGTTGGGAGCCCCTTCCTGTGCTGAGACCCCACTGAGCCTGCTTTTCCTGACAGCCTGGGCACCCAGTTACCCTGTCTTGTTGAGCCAGACACACGAGGCTACTACAACAGAGGGACAGGGCCACAACCCCCACATTGCAGGCACAGCAAGCTGCATAGTGTGAGACCTTTTCCCATCATTCAAGTACACAGCCCCTCAAGGAGCTGAATCCTAGATAAATCTATCTCCTGCTGAATAGAGGTCTGTCCAGCAAAAGCTTATGAAATTCGCCTTCATTCTCGATGTAAAGAGAGAGAGACACAGACTCCTTTCACCCCAGGTAACGTTTTATTACACTGGCTCGATTAACAAACAAACAATATTTTATTGAGTATAAAAGGTAGGATTTAAGTGGTCATAAGAGAGCACACAAAACAATGTAGGTTACTAATCAAAATAAAACCTAACATGCAAGCTAAGCTTAATACACTAAAGAAACTAGTTCCATATAATTTCTCACGTCCAAAGCTGTTCTGATAAGCTGCTTTCACAGACTGGAAGGCCTTTCAGCCTGGGCCCAATCCTTCCCCCTCTGCAGCCTTAGATGTTTCCCTCAGTTGTCTTGGGTGTGGTAGCCAGGGAGAACTGACGATTAAGACTCCCACTCCTTACCCTTAAATGGGTTTTGAACGAGGAGGGAATCCTTTGTGTTCAGTCTCAACTTTCCCTCTGCTCTTGTGCAAAAATACAGACTCCAAGATGCATTCCAGCAGCAGGTGACATGGCCATATGTCTTGGTAGGAGCCACCATAGCCCCTCCTGCTAGGCTTATAGAAAAAACAAGTCCATTCACAGATCATTGTCCAGAGTATTGGGCTATTAAGTTCCTTGAGTACTACTGATGGTCCTCACTTAGCATGACTGCATTAGTAACACAGGTTTATACTTTATATTTCTGACTTTGAATACAGGAATGATACATGCATACAAATGGGATAACCATATTCAGTAGATTACAATCTTTCCAATGATATCTCACATGAAATATTTCACATAAAGCATAGCCCAGTTATGTCATATTCATAAGCATATTCCCATAAAAATATGGAATGCCCCATCACAGTAGGTCGGTCAGAGTTTCTGTTATAAAATCTCGCATACAAGGGGCAAAATAACTCTGGCATAAAAATGTGTTCCAGGATGGAATTTACTGTACACTGACTGGATGTTTTAAAAGCAGGCGTCTCAAACTCCTGGCCTGCGGGCCAGCCTTGGCTGAAGGAATTGCGCAATCCGGCCCGGAGGGAAGTCTGTCCATTATTAGCCTCCAGGCCCCAGTCCTTCCTGCCATTGCCCCACTCTCTCCCCCCATGGCACCCTGTGCCCCGAGCATATGACTTTGGAGATCATTGGTGGGGGGTCTGGTGCTGCGTGGCGGCAGCGGTCACGCCTTCCCCACGGCGGCAGGAGTTTTAAAGTTATACAACTGCAGAAAAAAACGATGGCAGTTTAAAATAAAAAATGTTGCAAGCCTCTTGACTAGCACAATCTAATCAATTTTAGCATTTAGCACCAATCAAAATCTGTGAAGTACTGAATTTTAGAAAATGTGTGCTTTTGTTACTGGTGAAGTAACTCTTTCACAAACATTAGTTTTAGGGTTTTGTATTATGTACCTCTACAGTACTGATGCGGTAATATAGCATTCATTCAGACAGGAACAGTGGTTCAGATCTTAAAAAGTATTTGGACACCTAACTCCTTTAGGAAATCAAAGGGAACTAGCACGTTTGAGCATCTTGGTCCATGTTTTTGGTTTTAACCTCTGCAAAATGCATGCAAAATTATGGTGCAGTATAGATAGGCTTGGCAGAACTGGTTTCCTTTTTATAATTGTAATGAATAATATCAGATGTCTGTTTTAAGTATTTTTCCTTTTTTATCGGTTTTTATTTTCACAGTTGTACAAATGGTGGGGTTTAAGGTTTTTTTCCTAATTTTATTAATTTAAATTTTCACAGGAGATTTTGGTTGGGGTCATCAGGCAATAATTATTGAATAGCAGCACACTTTGTGATTCAAACTCTTGTGATTCAACAAAACACAAACTGTCAACATCACATGTCAAAATATACAAAATAAATACCTTCAAGAAGTTTTTTTTCTTGTTTTTCTTATTTTTGCCAGTTCTAATCATTGTCGACAGAACTGTTTTGTCGTCAGTTTGTGTGTGTCTGGTGAAATCAACATTTACCCATAAAACTGTACTCCTTCCCAGCCTATGTGTAGATGTTGAATATTCTGTTCTGCTGAGCTCAATATCTCCTCCATGGATTTGGATTACAAGTAATTAGCAAAGAATTTAAAAGACTAGTAACAGTTGGTTCTGTATGGAATGTGAGTTCTGAGGATCGAGTTCAGTTCTTCGAAGACTAAACATGTTCTCCTCCTTGTGCTGCACCTGTTGTTATTTACTCAGGCCTTATTGTACTAGACATGAAATCCCTGCATTGGCCACTCTTAGGTTACGGCTACACTGCACAGTTATTTCGGAATAAGCTATTCCGGAATAGTTATTCTGAAATAGCTTATTTCAAAATAGCACATCTATACTGCAGGGAAGCCTCAAAATTAGTCCGAGGCAGGCTTCCCTGATGTAGACATGCTATCTTGATTTAGAGCCCCAGGAGGAATAACTTAGAATGGCTCTGGTGAGGGGCTATTTCAAAATAGCAGAAATGGAGCGTCTACACACGCCTTTTTTTTTCGAAATAGCTATTTCAGAATAGGCATTATTCTTTGTAGAATGAGGTTTACAGAAGTCGGACTAAGTCGTCTGTTATTTCAAAATTATTTTGAAATAACGGAATTGCTGTGTAGACACTTGCATAGTTATTTCGGAATAACAGCCAATATTCCAAAATAACTTTGCTGTGTAGACACACCCTTACTCATGCAGTTCTCATGCAGTTCTCAACTCAGGAACACTCACTCAGACACCAAAGTATTCCTTAAAACTGCATGAGTTAAGGCTGAATTTCTGCCTCTTTCTAGATAACCACCAGTATCTATGCTGGTTGCAGGCTAGCCAAAAGCAGCATGCGTATAGGAGGATTTTCTCTGAGACACCAGCCTCTGAAACAATATTAAGTCAATCACTCCTGAAGAAGTTGACTGATAGTCTAATCTCTCACTGTGTTGTGGTCCTTTTAGCATAGTGCCTGTGCAGCTCAGAATCTTTCATATATTTATCCTCACAACATGCCTGTGAGGCAGGGAAGTGTTGTTATCCCCATTTTGCAGATGAAAAGACTGTGTGCCACTGAGCAGTGTGTGCAGCATTATTTGTAGTAGAGAATGGATTCGGGGAAGCATCCTGTTTATAGTCAGCAATTATAATGTGAGTTTCTAAGGGTCTCCTGGGCGAACTGAGTTATAACTGTTTCTTCCTCTAGTGTTCTAGCTTTAAAATATCTATATTAGGGTGACCAGGTAGCAAGTATGAAAAATCTGGACATTTTTCTTTCCGAGGGAGGGGGAGCGTAATTGCATATATGACAAAACTGCTATTAATGGAATGTCTGCCTGCCCTAGTCTAGATCTTATATTCTGATTTGCTTGGTTAATTTTTAGGCCACAATTTTCAAAAGTGACTAGTGATTTTGAGTGCCCAGCTTAAAATATCTTATAGGGGCCTGCTTTTCAGAGTGCAAGTTCTCAGCCCTTTCAGAACCCACAGATGACCATATTCATCTGCTGTTGTGTTGTGTTGCACACCCTGTCAACTTGTTTGCAGTGTTCCTCCTAATTTACCAAGCAAATCACATCCTGTCCTCTCGCTGTAAATACTTTTTCCAGCAAGCAGAACTTAGGGCAACAATGCCTGGGCCTCCCCATTAAGAATGAAAAGCTTTATCAGCCGAGGAACTATATTTTGGGTTTTTTCAGTGAGAACAATGCTGAACTCTTGTAAGGTGCTTTTCTTATTGCAGATTGCAAATACATGGGTGCCCGGTAAGCCTTATGCAGCTCCTGCTGGCTCTCAAATCTATATTGATAAAGATGAGAATAAAATAGAACTGAATAATTGGGGTAGCTTTGGTGTAAATGAAGCACAAGGATGGTCTTTTGTAGCGAAACACATTTATTATAGGAGATGAAAAGCCATATTTGCACTTTGTTCTAAAATATAAAGCAACAGAGACACTGTTGATGATGCAATCAAAGTATTTTGGGCTCTTTTAAATCATGCACAAAGAAACCTTTGAGAGGAAATAACTCATCACTCTCAAAGACTGGATGGATTAGTATGCTCTGTTTATTATGTTTATATGTAGATAGTTGTAATTTCACATTCGACGGGAGAGGGGCAAGAATAAATTATAGCATGTAAGCACTAGTGTTACACTTACTGGTTTTAAAAGGAAAACATATTCCTTTTTAGTGCGCCTCTAAAGTGTTGTAAAAGTACTTTCCATTAGTATGCTGATGGTACACATAACAATTATTTATATGTTTTAAAGCACTGATTCTTTTTTGTATAAACAAGTAGCTAATTATCATCATTGTATATAGCGTACTACTGGATATAAGACAGAATCTCTTCATTGCAATAATGCAGTACATTCCTTTAAATTTATTTCGTGCTTTTATCATTTTTGTACTTTTGAGAGATTACAGTTTGTAAGCAAAGATGGGCAAAAAAAATGGAGGCGATTTTTGTTTTGTAAAACCTACAAAGGGCAATTAGGGTGGCTCGGATAAAAGAGATCCTAGCTTTGAGTAAGTGACAGAGATGTTGGCTGAATGGTTCTGGTTTTGACCCATCTCTAGATAAAAATTCCACAGATACCTAAAATGGTTCAGAAGTCGCATTTTGTTCAGACAGGTTTCATCACATTGAGAAAAATTAGCAATGAAAATTGGCATATAAGTCAGTTCTGATTTTGATTTTAGTTGCCATTCTGGATCTGAGGGTGAAAGTTTCCATGTCTTCAAGTGTTCTTGTTTGATTTCAGTGTGCCTTTTGTTAGTGTGGATGGAAGAAGTCGCCTCTCAGGGACACTACAGGAAAAGATCCCCTGGCAGATGGAGGGAGCTAGTTGGAAGATACATTTTACATTGATTCTCCATTTGGGAAGGATACCTTGGAGTTAGTGGCAGTTCCTAGCCTTAAGGGCATGTCTACACAACAGCAATATTTCAGAATAACTGACATTATTTTGAAATAATAAAATGTGTGTCTACATAGTGAGCCATTATTTTGAAATAATATCAAGATGGAGGACTTCTTACTCCAACTCCTATAACCATCATTTTACAAGGAGAAAGGGAAGTTGAAGGAAGAGTTCTTCCTTAACTTCCTGCTGTGTAGACAGCACCAAAAGCTGAATTAAGCTATTTTGACTTCAGCTATCCAATTGACATAGCTGAAGTTGCATATCTTACTTCAACTTTTGCCCTGCTGTGTAGACGTACCCTAAGAAAGTCCCCTCATCCCACCCTTGCAAAATAAGCATGTAGACAAGGTGAACAGATTAGTTGATGCCTCATGAATCAGTTTCTGTATTTTAGATATTTATCTTATAAATAGAGTAAACTCAGAATTATACTGAGTTTGGGATCCACTGAGTTCTAACCCAGTCTTTCCTATTGTCGTGGAAATCAAAGATCCAGAGTTTACATCAAAACTCAAACCTGCCGCAGCATGTCTCAGGGTTTCTGCAGCACCTTCACGCTGCATTTAAAAATATCATTTCTACAGATTATCTTTTTAAGAAAAACATTATATTGCTCAATGAATAACATGTGGCACAACCATTGGTCACAGCAGCAGCTGCTGTAGAGCCAAAATGCTGGTCCTAGATTTTGTGTATTTAAAGGGCAATGAGGTTTAAACAAAATATACAACTCTTCCCATATATGTTACTGGAGGAAAATTGGTAAGAAGTACTTGATTAGTGGCCCTTGAAATAGAAGACTTCTGTTCTGAGGCAGAAGTGCAACCTTCCCCAGTAATCTAGCAGAGAAAGTCTCTTCCTGACTCTTGCAATTTACACTTGGATCTGAAAACATCAGAATAATTTTGTCAGACTAATGTCATTATTCCTCTCCAATTTTTATGTGTTTGAAAACAGTTTTATCTCTCCCTCCCTCTTTAAATCCCCCCTCCCCCCCCGAACAATAACAAGTTTTCATTGACGAGTTTTACAAAAAAAAGTTACTGGAATTTTTTTTTTACAAAAAATTTGAAGAAAAAGAAAATTGGGGAATTGGACTGTTCATGTGCTTAAAGTTAGGCGTATATTGCTAAGTACTTTGCTGATGGAGGCCTTTACCAAAAGACCTATTTTATCGAAATATCTCCCAGGGAATAAGCTTGGTCTTATAATTGTGAATGCCAGTGACCTCTGCTTTTCCAGATAGGGTTGCCAGATGGTTTTAACAAAAATACCGGACACACTTGACATTACATCACAATCTACATTACATCTTATTTAGAAAATACCAGACATTAATATTTTCTCATTTATATTTTCTCAATTTGTTTCCCAAACAGAAAGCTCAAATACTGGACTGTCCGGTTCAAAACCAGACACCTGGCAACCCTATTTCAAGACCTAATTAGCTCAGTGAAAATGCTGTTGGTCAATTCCAAATGTTCAAGTATGTTTAAAGTGTGAAACTCGGATCTTATATAGAAATTAGCAAATAAACCTGGAGTGAACATAATTTATCATATAGTATTTGTCACTATGTTTTATTTAAATAAATCTTTTCTGCCATCTTTTTAATGGCTTCCTCTATTAACCTGGTCAGTTGCTTAATTGAGATGATAAACAGTTCACTGGCACGTCCTCTGTGTTTGCCAATTCTAAATAAAGACACTAACAGGTTAAAACTGACCTCCTATATTTTTCACCCTTCCCTTTTTAAAAAGCCATTCTGTCTGTGTGCAACCTTGCAGGTGTCAAAGCAAAATTCTTCCAAAATGGGAGGGGCAGTCTGCTGGAGATATTGCTCTCAGAATTGTTTTTAGTTCCACTGCGTCATCACAAACATATGGTTTCACTTCCAAATGTTTAACATTTCCTGCCATTTCCTCAGGAAATCATTCTTTTCTGTTTTTTAAACTTTTGAAACTGGATAGATATCTTTATTGGCAGGCCTACAGACAATGACACAATAATTAAACCCAGTCCAAGATAAGCTTCTGGTCACATGATCTGCCCAATGAGCTGTCTTTTCCTTTCCTGGCTGCAGTCTGTAGTCAAGAATCTAGATATGGAATAAGAGCGCAGCTTGCCCTGGTTTTGCACTTTTTAAACAAAACTGTCACCTTCTGGGCTTGAGCTGAGACATATGATTTTACTTCTTAGTCCAGAACATGGTCCATATATCCCAAAATACTAATGCAGGCCAGAATCCTGCAACTCACTGAGCAGGGTCAACTGCAGGATTAGGACCTAAAACAAAAAAATTGTCACCTAAAAGGAATGGGAACAATCACACCATTTATTTATGTTACCTATCAAATATATCCCCTTTTAAGGGGACATTATCAAATACAAGCTGGCTCAAGGAAACTGGACTGAGTCTTATGTTTAGCTGGAGTTATTACTGGCGTTTCCTTTTTCCTCCTTAAAAATGGGTTAACATGCTCATAGCTGTATCAGCAGGTGTGTGTTCATTTATTCTCTTTTATATTACCCATAAAAACAATGTTTTACTTGTTTCCTAATATTGTTTTCTGTATCTTGATTACCTAATGTCAGTCTGTTGAATATATCAGTCTCAGACTATTCAGAAAAGAGATATGCTCAGATAGTATACAAATTTTAGGATGAATGTTTCCCATACTATCCTATTATGACAAATTTTAAAAAGCTGCAAGTAATTGTATTGCAAATGATTATGCTATCCATGAAATAAGGCTATACAAAGAGAAACAATTAAAGTGCATTAAATGTTTATATAACTTTGTACGTTTATACTGCATAGCGTGATATTTTAATCTATATTAAGAAATATTACTTTTTGCATTGTTCATTTTATATTGTCTTGGCTTCAGAGTTGGGGTCTTTTAAAAAGGGGCGGATTCCTAATTTGGGGGAAAGATGAACGACATGGAGACTCAAGATATTTTTTGAGTGTATGTTATGCACAGTAAGTACACAACTGCTGTTAACCTTCAGAGGGGTAGCCGTGTTAGTCTGAATCTGCAAAAGCGGTGAGGAGTCCTGTGGTACCTTATAGACTAACCGAAGTGTTGGAGCATAAGCTTTCGTGGGCAAAGACCCACTTCGTCAGATGCATCTGACGAAGTGGGTCTTTGCCCATGAAAGCTTATGCTCCAACACTTCGGTTGGTCTATAAGGTGCCACAGGACTCCTCGCCGCTTTTGCTGTTAACTTTGTACTGAGACAGCAAATGCAGCAAAAGGTTTCTGTGTAATTCCACCTTCAGAACGCCAGCTAAACCTCATCTGAGGCCCTGCACCTTTGGCTTGTCACAGGTCTCTCTTTCAGCTCCCCTGTTGCATTGCAAACTCCTATTGACTTTGCTGCCCCCTATAACTCTAGTCCAGGAAAGAATTAATGTGCATGTGTAACCCACATGCTGACTGGGTGTGGTTCACTCTTCCATGTTGTGGCACTTAGACCACGTACAGAGAGAGAGAGAATGAGTCTCCTTTACAGTCTTAGCTGAGAGCCAGCTGGCTTTTTAGCTCAAGCAGCAGAGGCTCATGCACTAAGCTCCAGAGGTCCGAGGTTTGGTTCTGCCCATCAGTGTAACACACACATGACTTAAATGCTTTGGTGGATAAAGGTTTGTGCCAAGCTTCTTTCTGCATTGTTTTCCAAGTCTCATCATCCCGGTGCCTCTCTATGCCTTTCCCCATCATCTGACTCTTTTCTCCTTCATCTCTTTCTGACCCTCTCTATTTCAATCAAAGGATTCTCATTTTTATGTCCTCACTTGAACTGAGCAAGTTCTTCTTGGATAGCTGTTGCTCTGCAAATGTCTTCTCTCTAGGAATCTCTGGTGTTTGTTAGACACACACATGACTTAAATGCTTTGGTGGATAAAGGTTTGTGCCAAGCTTCTTTCTGCATTGTTTTCCAAGTCTCATCATCCCGGTGCCTCTCTATGCCTTTCCCCATCATCTGACTCTTTTCTCCTTCATCTCTTTCTGACCCTCTCTATTTCAATCAAAGGATTCTCATTTTTATGTCCTCACTTGAACTGAGCAAGTTCTTCTTGGATAGCTGTTGTTCTGCAAATGTCTTCTCTCTAGGAATCTCTGGTGTTTGTGCTGCATATGTAATCGCCTGGTGGATTTGAATCTGGAACCTCCAGAGCTTAGTGTAGGAGACTCTATCCTCTAGCTAAAAGCCAGCTGGATGGCTTTCAGCCCATGCTGTAGAGGTCTCTTGGTCTTAGCTGTGCTGTTGGCTAGGTGCCACTTCATGGAACAGTGAACCACACTAGGTGTGTGGGTTACACATAACCATGCAGCACATGAAAGGGCCATCATCAAGGCAGGTAGACCTAAACTTCAGCATTCTGACTTGCTCTCAGTGTAGGGCTGTGTCATGCTCTTCTGTGCCACATACCCCAGCCAGTCCAAACACACAAACCCTGCATGCTGTTGTTAGTGGGTGGTCCAGAGGACAAGTTAGGATTAAAATCATGGGCAGTGGGTAGAAGAGGCCTAAGCTTCCCCAAACAGCTTTCTGGAGTGTGCCACTGTGGAAAGAGCACCCTGGCCATAGCCCCGCCCAAGCTCTGTCCCAAGGCCCTCCTCCCACTCATCCTTTTCCATCTGACGCACTGCCCTTGCTCTGACTCTTACTGTCCCACTCCACCTGCATGGGGGCCTCAGAGGAGGGGCAAAAAAGCAGAAGTGGTCTTCGAGAGAAGAGGCATGAGAGGTGGGTGGGGGTCAAGCATTCACTTTTGTGTGCTTGGCAAATATATGACACGTATACTGGATCAGAACTATGGTCCGATGTATTCAGTATCCTGCCTCTGACAGCCACGGGTACCAGATGCATCAGATCACAGACAATGACTTTGGGTGCCCCTTTCTGCCCCCTCCCCTCCATGGGAATAATGAGTGGGGCCACCGAGAGAAGAGGCTTAGCAAGAGGTGTGGCCACACTCCGGATGCTGGGGCCCACAAAAGATTAATCTGGCCCTTTAGATGCTTAGCATCCCCTCTTTTTTCTGTGAGTGCTTGAGCCCCAGAGCACCCAGTAACTGTGCATCAGAGGATGATGCAAGAAAACCTGCAATCCATCCGCATAGGTGTATGCAATCACTAGATTTGTGACCAATCCCTACCTAGGAGGTAGAGGACATTTGGTTCCCACTGCCTTTATATCTATATAAAATCTGGCTGTAATCTGGCCATAAATGAGCAAATCCAATATCTGATATGTATTTCACCTGGGGTTTATATCCTGTAATTGCAGGGGATGGACATGATGAAATCAACTCTAGTGATGTAGAATCTCCAGTGAATGGATGTTTCATTCGTAGGTTCCTGTGTTCACCTATGTTCTTCCTGCTAGTAGAGGGGGAATGATTAAAAGTTGCTGCACATGCTAGTACAGCTGTAAGACAGAAGTAATCCAGGCACTGACAACTTGTGTGGGTTTTGTAGGTCTGTTTTCAGTGTTATGTTATGTGTTTGGAAGTGAATTGTTTCCATAATAACAGCGACTGCCATATGGCAACGAGGAAGGCGGTGAGAAGAACGCTTAAGGAAACACAATATGTTGTTTGACATTTTGTGTAGTTTTAAAGGAATAATGTATCTGATGTGTGTGCAGCCGCTCCACGCTGACTAGTGCTTAGTGCTGATCTTGCAACGTTCACATTTGATACCAGCTGGTTCATACTTGTGCCGTTTCAATTTGTGGGACTCTTTTTCTTTTCCCTTTTAGCTATTAACTCATAAAATACTTTTCATCCTAGTCAGATTGCCATTTGGTGCTGTACAATGATGGAACAACAATTCTAAATAACAAACACTGGGAGAAATAAACTTAAGGAGGATGTCATGTGAAACTCAGTCTCGTCAGCACAGATGCTCCATGTGCAAAGCCCTGGTTACTGCCCATTTAATTGATAGCACACAGATTTTAAATACTTGTAAAATATATATACACTTATAAATACATATATATTGGAGAAGGGCTTTAGTCAGAAACTCAGACTCTAATTTTCTCAGAGTTTAGCAGCATTCTGACCAATTTTTAATATATATATATATAAGGGGAACTGGCCTGAGGATAGAGCTATTGCAGGTTCCCATTAATTCCAAACTTTGATGCAATTACATGTGCAAATTCACTTTCTCAAGGCTTCTGGTAACTCTCTCTTTATGTGTTGTTTTCCTTTCTCTTTCTCCCATAATAGAAACCGACATAGGAATTGCCTTCTGAGTCTATATAAATCCAGAAGTGAAAGGCCCAAAATTGTCATCTTGTCATGCTTGAATGGCATTAGTGGGACTTTTTATCTGCACTAGAACTGTAGAATGGAACTCATACTTGCCTAGTGGGTCCATTATATTTGGCTTTGATTTTCCAAGGTGGGATTATATTTTGAAGTCCTTATACTGTGCTCACTTGTTGTGTTTTAAAATTCTAGCCAGCCCAAAACACATAAAGAGGATCTTCAGGTTTTTACACTTTTGCTTTCTTCTTTTATTGCCTCTAGAGAGAGATTATTACAGTTTGTGCGACAAGCAGCCAATTGGAAGGCTTCTCTTTCGGCAGTTCTGTGAAACTCGACCAGAGCTTGAGTGTTGCATTAGGTTCCTTGACTCAGTGGTAAGTTAATTCTTCTGATATTTGCAGTGATTTATTGCACTCTGTTCCTTGGTAATGAACTTAAGCACGTCACTGTAGGAGTACAAAAAATAAACCATTGTTCCCAGGGAGTAACATTCTCTGCATGAGCACAAAGACGTGAGTCTTTCGCATATTAGGCTCCTGCAGAATATTCTGTTTGTCACCATTAATATGTCTATCAGATCAATAGGCAAAAATATTTTGCTCCCTCTCCTGAAAATTCCTCTCCACCCACCCCGCATTGGTGGCTGAACCCATGCAAGGTATTGCAAGGTCAGGAGCTTATTAAACATCAACTCTTTCTTTGGATTGCTTACACCTATGGTAAACAGGATGGCAGTTAGTTCTAAGAGTAATGGGTTAGACCAGTGTTTCTCAACCTTTTTTTATAAAGTAAAAAAAAAAAAATTATAAGTACCCACATTTTTCAGACACACAAAAATGTTTTCTACCCTAAGGGTACTTGTACCACCGATTGAGAAACACTGGGTGAGACTATCTTGCTGCCTTGCCTCTGTGACAAACAACAAATCAACTTTTAGCATTATACATTTCACAGTTTCCGCATGTCGTGGAAGATGCTCACATTTTTAACTTTCAGATTGCTGAGTAGAGCCAAAAGGTGACTACTTTGTTTAAGAATATGTCCAAGATTGTACTGTTATGCTGTATATCTGTCATAGGAGGACAGTGACAGAGCTAAAATGATTATTTTTCAATGGAAAGTTTAGTTTATTTTACTTTTTTATATATACAGTATTTATATTGCCTTTTAAAAAAATTGTAAGCCACCGCAAATATTTTAGAGAGGCAGGGTAAAACTAGGAAAGAACAATCAGTTTCACACATACAGAATGGGAATCGACTGTCTAGGAAGGAGTACGGCAGAAAGGGATCTACGGGTTATAGTGAACCACAAGCTGAATATGAGTCAGCAGTGTGATGCTGTTGCAAAAAAAGCAAACATGATTCTGGGATGCATTAACAGGTGTGTGGTGAGCAAGATACGAGAAGTCATTCTTCCGCTCTACTCTGCGCTGGTTAGGCCTCAGTTGGAGTATTGTGTCCAGTTCTGGGCACCGCATTTCAAGAAAGATGTAGAGAAATTGGAGAGGGGCCAGAGAAGAATAACAAGAATGATTAAAGCTCTAGAGAACATGACCTATGAAGGAAGGCTGAAAGAATTGGGTTTGTTTAGTTTAGAAAAGAGAAGATTGAGGGGGGACATGATAGCAGTTTTCAGGTATCTAAAAGGGTGTCATAAGGATGAGGGAGAAAAATTGTTCTCCTTGGCCTCTGAGGATAGAACAAGAAGCAATGGGCTTAAACTGCAGCAAGGGAGGTTTAGGTTGGACATTAGGAAAAAGTTCCGAACTATCAGGGTAGTCAAACACTGGAATAAATTGCCCAGGGAGGTTGTGGAATCCCCATCTCTGGAGATATTTAAAAGTAGGTTAGATAAATGTCTATCAGGGATGGTCTAGACAGTATTAGGTCCTGCCATGAGGGCAGGGGACTGGACTCAATGATCTCTCGAGGTCCCTTCCAGTCCTAGTATTCTATGATTCTATGATTCTATTTTTTAAATACATAAATAAATAAATAGTGCCTAGCGCTGAACATTCTGTGACACTTGCATCAAGTAGTTGTCAGAGAGTAGCCATGGAGTAGATGCTGTAGGGCAGATAGCTTCCATCTTGCTGGTATGTAGCCAAATGTGTGCCTAAAGCTACCTTCGTTAGCTAATGCCCACAGGTGACTGCTAGAAAACCAGAACCTTTGTCATAGAATGGTTCTGTTCATCCGCCATTGGAACACAAGCCATCATTGAAGTGGATTTTGGCTACTACACCACAGTTTACTTCAAGAAGTAAGAACAGAAGTGCATAGTGATTTTTGTCTGACTGAAGAAAGTGCCTTTAGTGGTTTAATTAAAATGTGTGGAAATTATTTTTTACCTTTTTTGTGTGTTTTCCATTTGAAAGAAAAAAGGAAGTTTCCAAAATTCAGAGAGGATACAAAATTTAGGGACTCAGGGTATTGTCTACACCGCAGAGTTTTTCCAGAAAAACAGCCATTTTTCCAGAAAAACGACACTTATGTCCACATTGCAATTGCATTATTTCGACAGAAAGTTGAAAGAACGCAGGGGTTTTTCTGATAGCGGTAAACCTCTTTCTACGAGGAAGAAGCCTTTTTTCCAAAAGAGTACTTTCAGAAAAAGGCGTGTGTGGATGGGGAAGAGGGATTTTGAAAGAATAAGCCTCCAGGAAAAAGCACAGGTTCCCTAGTGGCCACTCCATCAACAGCAATCAGAACTTAAATGCGAGATAGTGTTTAATGAATGTGGATGCTATCTTTCGAAAAAGCACATTGCTTTTTCGTTGTGCTTTTGCTGTGCAGACCCTCTCTTTGAAAGGAAGTTTTTCTGGAAGATCTCTTCTGGAAAAGCTTCTTCTGAAAGAAACCTGCAGTCTAGACATAGCCAGTGTTCCACTATTGTCTATTAAGAGGCTTGGAAGGATTAAATTGTTATTGGTAAATGTCAATTTAACCATACACACAGAAACCAATGAAAAAAATATTTCCATCGATGATAATTGAAACTTACAGGTGGGTAAAGTAAGAAATTTTCTGCTAGAGAACTCATTAGAGTTTGACTTAAAGAAGTTTATTTTCTTTGTATATTTTGACATGTGATGTTGATGAATGTTGTTTTAATGGTTATGAAGCTTTAACTTTTAAAAAATCTGTTTAATGTCATTAAATAATTATTATCTGATTCCCCTCTCCATCGTTTGTGACACCTGTAAAATTAAAATTGATAAAAATATGAAAAGATGCTTAAAATAAGCATGGATGTTATCTGTCAGAATTATTTTAAAAACTCAAATTTTCTGTTTATAATATTTATATTCCAGTAATGCCTAGGAACCTCAGAGATCAAGGTATCATTGTGCCAGTACTAGACAGACACATCATAAGAGAATGTCTCAACCCTGAAGAGCTTCCAAAGCAGGGTGAAAGGATTATTATTATCCGCACAAAGGTGTATATCATCTTGTCACAAAACGCAATCAGATTTACAATACGAAACCATAACCTTTCTTTACACAAAGTATGGGGAGTATTCCTGAAGTCACTCTTCGAGTTTAGGGCAACAAACTGCCTCGCCTTCCTGCACTCCTTAGTCAGAGATCCTAGCAGCCATTCACGGAGCAAAACTAGCCAGCAGGGCCAGCAGACTCTCTGGGCAAGGTGGGGAGGAGCAGCTCTGTGCCCCATGAAGGTGCAGGGTCTTGGGAAGAAGGGGCGGGGTTGGGACTGGCCTCCACCAGGCAGCCCTCAGTGCCACGTGGAGTACGCTGTGTGGGGCTCCAGCAGTGGTTTAAAGGGCCTGGGGCTGCAGCCACCATTACGGCTGCTGTAGCAGTGACGGTGGCCAGGAGCCCCAGGCCCTTTGGGATCACTGGGCCTTAGAGCAGTTGCCTCCTTTGTCCCTCCATCAGTGGGCCTGAAACCAGCTATGGTATTTCCGTACCCTCCTAGCTGTGGTGCTGTGTCCACATTGCAATAAAACACCTGCAGCTGGCCTAGGTCAGCCCCGGGTTCAGGGGGCTCAGGCTGTGGGCCTGTACAGCTGCAAGGGTAGATGTCTGGACTGGGTGGAGTGTGGCCCCTGGGACCCTTCCCCACCAAGGAGTCCCAGAGTCTGGTCTCCAGCCCAGGCCTAGGCCACTACACTGCAATTTTACAGCCCTGTGGACCCGAGCTAGCTGACACAGGCTAGCCACGGGTGTTCTGTTGCAGTGTAGACATACCCTGAGACAACCATGTTGTGAAGGGTTGAGAAGCAGCTGGCATCAATAAGGGTTGTGTCTAAAAGCTCCAAACCCCAGTGATACCTGACAAATGTGCCAAGACTGCTCTGTGGGGATGGCCTTGACAAACACCCTTTGCTTGTTGCTCTGGCTCTTCATTGTCCTGTGTCCTATTACAATTACAACAATTAAGGCGTAGCAACACAGCCCATAGCCATTACATTGAACGGTTGCTACTGAATTTCACCCCTAGTCAGACTGTGTGGTGTGAGTCTTGGGAGACAGACCAATTCCTAGGTTAAGCAGATGAGGCTCATAAGAAGACCAATTTTTTTACTTTAGAGCCCCATTCTAAGAGCACCAAAAATGTGGACCATCCATGTTAGAGAGAAGTACAGCCTTCTGGTTGAGCTGTGAATTCGTTATTCTGTCTAAAGCAGGAAATAGAACAAAACTTTTTTACTTAGTGCCATATAAAAATAAAAATTAATTAAAGATACTTAACTCTTCATGGGAGAATCTCAGAGCACTCTGCAGGATGGTGAGGAGTATTATCCCTGTTCTACAGGGAGAGAAACAGAAGCACAGGGAGGTTAAGTGACTTGCCCAAGGTTGCACATCAAATCTGTAGCACAGCCTAGAATATACTTATGTCTCCTGCCTTGCCATCCTCTTTTTTAACCATCAAATAAACTGTTGCCAAAAACAGGCAACAGGAAATGTGTGTGTGGGGGTGTGTGTGTGTGCAATTTAGAAGCACAGGAAACTGGAACGTGAGGAATTCAGTCAAAATCTCTTTTCCACATACAAGTCAGACTCAGTTTAGCAAGAACTTTTTCACTCCTCTGATTTCCATTATAAGGAGTATCGACCTGCATTAAATATTGAAAAAACATTCCTTCAGCCATAACAAGGACACAGCCTGATTTCCTAGGGAGACCAGTTATATGGCATATTAGATATTTGCTTGCATTTTTAAAGTATTCATTTTTTATAGTAAAGCAAGTTCCACAATCACTAAAGTTAGCACAGGAAACAGATTCTTCTGGCTGATACAGTTGTTGGGTTGTTACAGTTAGAGTGTGACAAGGGAGGCTGAGAAGGTAAAAAGCACAGGCTTGATTCCCCGCTGCCTTGCACTCTGCAGAGTCATTTACATCTCTGCCAAGCGAGTGCTGCACCGGCTTAAAATGCTGCTGAATCGCAATAGTAGCATCATGCTCTCACTTTGCCCATGTATAACTGACTACACGAGGTGAATGGCAACGGAGAATCAGGCCCTATATTTTGAAATAATTTTGTCTGTGTTGTCAGTTCCGGGCCTGATCCAAAGCCCTGGGAAGTCAGTTGGGGGAAGTTGTGAGGGCGTGCATGGAGGGGCAGACATGCGTGATGGTGATAAGAACACAGATTGAGTCTATTGACTATGCATAGGACTTTTCAAACACACTCAGCATTTGGCTTAACTCTTCTCCCATTGAAAACTGGTCACAACCCCTCTTGTCTCCAGTGAGGGAAGGGTAAGAAAATCCCACCCTGTAAAACCTAGTGCCATTTTTTCTTGAAATTCACAACCTGTTGGACTTAGGATTGAATAGAGATGAAATTTAAACACTTGTCTCCTTTGTACACGGTGTTCTCTCTGCCAGATAATGTGTTTACATTTAACTATGAGTACCCAGGGTGGCTGACAGACTTGCCGGGTCCCTGAGCTAATGGGGGTGGCTCTGGGCCCCTGGAAGGTGTGGGGCCCCGCAGAGGTGCAGGGTCTAGCTACCCTCCCTCAGCCAGTCCTTCAGGGACACCTAGAGTGTGCTGCTTAGGGCTCCGGTGGCAATTTAAAGGGCTTGCAGCTCCAGCCACTGCCATTTCCACAGTAGCCCTTTTAAATAGTCGGCACTGGGGCAGCTGTCCTCTTTGCCCGTCCCCGCTGCCCATCAGCAGGCCTGTGTGTATATTTAAAAGGCTCTATTTTGGGGGAAGTAGTTGCTCTCACTGAAGTCAGTTGATAGGGTTGCCAGATGGTCTGTGATGGACACCCAGTATTTTTTGGTTGAGCAAAAAAAAAAAAAAAGGAACGCAGGATAAGCGGTGATCGCAGCCCCGCCTCCCAGCTGGGACTCCTAGGCTGGGAGGCGGGGCCGCCATCCGCGCTGGGAGTCTGTGATTGCGCGGAAGCCTGGCGGGGGTGGGGGAGTCCCAGCCACTCCCCCCGCCCCCGCCAGGCTTCTGCACAATCACAGGTTCCTAGCGCCAATCGTGGCCCCGCCTTCCAGACGCTCCCCCCGCCCACACCAGGCTTCCATACGGTGTGCAGCCGGAAAAATCAGAGAATACCGGACATTGCACATGTCCGCTATGCTCTGATTTTTTTTTACTGGACAAAGAGCGCAAATACCGAACTGTCCAGTAGAATACCGGACACCTGGCGACCCTGTTTGACGAGTGGATGCTTTGCACCCTTGAAAATAGAGCCATTTTCAAAGTGTTTAATTATGAAGTTAGGTCCCTAACATTAGCATTAGTCTTGCTTTAAAAATTGTCAGTGATGGAGAATCCACTCATGACCCTTGGCAAATTGTTCCAGTGGTTAAGTTCCCTCACTGTCACAAGTGCGCACCGTATTTCCAGTCTGAATTTGTCTAGCTTCCACTGCCAGCCATTGGATCAAAAAATTCATGGAGGATAGGTCCAGGTAGTGGGTTGGAGTGGCTGCCCACTGACCCCGAGGGGGAAGAGCTCCTCCCTGAGCCTTGGTGGGCAGCACCTGGCCCTAGCAACCCACCCGACGGGAAGCCAGAGGCGGGGCCAGGGATATAAAAAGCTGACCAGAGAGCCCAGTCAAGCCCTAGTGACCAAGGAAGGCAGAAGCTGGAAGCCTCTGCCACACTCCCAAGAGAGGAGCTGGACCTTGGGGAAGCTGAGGACTGGCCGGGGTCACCGGGCCCATAACTGGAGGACTGCCTGGAGAGTTTGTTTACCTGGCTGGAGGACTCCAAACCACAGTGCCCAGATGACCTGCTCTGGACCCAGGAACAGCCCGAAGAGGGTAATGGAAGCAGCCCAGGGATAGCTGCCCCGTTTGCCAGAAGGTCAGCGCGTTGCAGTACGGCTCCCCGCTGACCCAGCAGCCGACTGCTCGGCTGCTGCTAGGGCCCTGGGCTAGGACGCAGTGGAGTGGGTGGGCCTGTGTCGCCCCTGCAACTCCACTCTTGGGTGACAGTCTCTCCTCTTGGCTGTTCTTGTGCAGCCGCCTGTATCAGCCAGACCCCTGCTTGAGCAAGGGGACTCAGCTGGGGTTGTTGCAAATGGGCCTTGAACTACTGGTGTGTGTTTGCCTGCTGCTCCACCCTGAACCATGGCTCGGACTTATAAAGTGCTTCCCTGCAGCCCGGCCTGAACCAGGACTCAGATATATAAAGTGCTTCCCTGCAGCCCCACCCTGAACTGGGGCTCAGATTTATAAATTACCTCTCTGCAGCCCCACCCTGAACCAGGGCTTGGGCACACAAACTGTTTTTCCTGCCACCCACCCGGAACCAGGGTCTGGGCCTTGTACCAAGGCCGGCCCGAGCCATTCGTGCGCCCTGGGCCCTGGGAGCGTGGTGGCGGCTAGGGTCGCCAGGTGTCCGGTATTCTACCAGACAGTCCAGTATTTGCGCTCTTTGTCTGGTAAAAAAAATCAGCGCATAGCGGACATGTGCAATGTCCGGTATTCTCTGATTTTTCCGGCTGCGCACTGGACGGAAGCCTGGCGTGGGTGGGGGGAGCGGCTGGAAGGCAGGGCCATGATCAAACGCTAGGAGCTTGTGATTGCACAGAAGCCTGGCAGGGGCGGGAGGAGTGGTTGGGAGTGTCCAGTATTTTTTGGGAGACCATCTGGCAACCCTATGCGGTGCATGCGTGGCCCCGCCTCCGGGAGTGAGGCGCATGCGTGGCCCCACCCCTGCCCAGTCTGGCAGCCCTGCGTGGCGTCCCCTACAATGGGGCGTCCTGGGCGGTAGCTCAGTCAGCCCGTAGCTTGGGCCAGCTCTGCCTTGTACTAACTGTCTAGTTGTCAATTGCCCCTCCCTGAAGTAGGGTCGGGCCTGAGAACGGTCCTTGGTGTACATTGTCACTCTGCCCGGAACAAGGGCTGGCACAGAAGGACTTTTTATTATAGATGTGTGTCAGGGGAGTGGGTTGGAGTGGCCGCCCACTGATCCCGAAGGGGAGGAGCCCCACCGGGCTTCAGTCCACCAATGGCTATTAGCCAGGATGGGTAGGAATGGTGTCCTTAGCCTCTGTTTGTCAGAGGCTGGGAATGGGTGACAGGAGAGGGATCACTTGATGATTCCCTGTTCTGTTCACTCCCTCTGGGGCACCTGGCAGTGGCCACTGTTGGCAGACAGGGTACTGGGCTACACAGACCTTTGGTCTGACCCAGTATAGCCGTTCTTATGTTCTGTAACATTATGCCTTTCTCTGCTAAACTGAAGAGACCATTAGTAAATATTTGTTCCCTGTGTAGATACTTACAGATTGTCATCAATCATCCCGTAACCTTCTTTTTATTAAGCTAAATTGAACTTTTTGAGTCTATCCCCGTAAGGCAGGTTTTCGAATCCTTTACACAATCTTGTGTCTCTTCTCTGAGCCCTCTCCAATTCATTAACATCCTTCTTGAACTGTGGGCCCCAGAATGGGGTACATTCTTCCAGCAGTGGTTATGCCAGTGTTAAGTTCCCAGAGGGGTCAATTCCAGCAAAAGGAGAGAAAAAAAAGAATGGAGAGGAGGGGAGTGTAAGTGATGCTAAACATAGCATTGTGCTAGAGCCTGTTGCTCCAAGGGCTTCCGGAAAAGGCCAGTTTTGGCTCTGAACCAAAATTGGGGCCACAATTTTGTAATTAAACCGTTCTCAAGCAAGATAAACTACTGGAAAGTTAAAACCGGCCGCCAGAAATTTTAAATGTTTCCTAGCAGTGCATTGCACGGGGTTCAGATTGTGATGCTGTTATGCACTGGGGAACAGGTATGCTGTCGGCTAGAGTGTGCAGGGATGTGTCAGTGTGTCCTGTCACACAGAAGAATTACAGCTGTGCTGCCAGGTGCCTCTCATAAAGGAAGGCCTGCGTGTGGAGAGAGATTAGATACTTTCTGTGAGCTATTTAGTGTGAAATAGGCGATCCTTAAAAGGAACAAAGCATATGTAGAGGTGGCTTGCAAGTGGCAGTGCCCTACCTTTGCACTAAAACTGGTGGTTTTAAAGTGCACAGGAACAGAAGGACGGTGCTGTGGCTGAAGAACTGTGCTAGCATTTGGGAGATCCCTGTGTGGCCACAGCCAAGTCCCTGAATTTCTCTGTGCTTTATTTTCCCATCTGTGCAATGGGGATAATAGGCCTTCCTTTCTCCCACCCTCTGACTGTCCTGTCTATTTATGGTGTAAGCTCTATGGGGCAGGATTGTTCCTGCTGTGTATGAACAACACCTCCAGCAGCAGGGCCATGCTCTTGGCTAAGGAATATAAATCACAAGACTGTCTTTTCTTCCCCAGGCAGGAGGGACACGGGTCATTGTGTATGTGGGGGCCCAAAGTGCCCCAACACTGCCAGACCTTTGGAGAGTGAAACTTGCTGAAACTTCAGAGAAGTTGACTAAATTGTGTAAACCGAACAGCGAGCCCAGGAGCAGCCCCGATAGTCAGATATCCTACTGCACCTGCCCTGCGACCAGCTTTCCCTCTCACCTCATCCATCCCAAATCACCTGTCCCCCCACAGTGCCCTAGACTGTCACAGCCAAGGAGCACAGCGCTCAGATGACATGCTGTCAACAGGCATGGATGCAAGATTGCTCAAATATGGTAGTCAGCTGGCTACAAAGGACCCCTGTTAGCCATTGGCCTTCTTAGCTTGCGCCATCAATACAGGCTCCTCCTCTCAGTGCAAGAGGAGAACCCCAGCATTGAATTTCAGGCATTCCCACACTCCTGCTGAAAAATCTTTATACAGGTTGGACCTTCTTGATCTCGCACCGTCAGGACCTGACTGGTCCCGAATGAGAGAATTTGCCAGACTAGGGGAGGTCTCCTCCACTGGCCCCCATGCCCGTCACCTGCTGCTGGCAGGCTGCCCAAGTAGGCACCCTGTCTCGCCCCCCACCCCCACTGCTTGCCCAGCTGCTGCTGGCTCCCTGAATGGCACAGACTCTGGCTCCTGCCACGGGACTCCGGCCCCATGCATCTGAGGGCAGCCGTGGGGCTCCAGTCCCAGACCCATGCTCCAGGAGGCTGCTGGGGGACTCAGGCCTGTGGTGCCGCAGGGTTCCGAATCCAGCCCTGTGCTCCTGGGGGCTGCCGCAGTGCCCAAACCCCGCACTCCAGAGGATTGCCAGGAGATTCCGGTCCCATGCTGATGTGGGGCTCCAGCCCCAACTCCATACTGCCACAGGCTGCTAGAGGCTGCCACCGGGCTCTAGCCCTGATCCCTGCCATACCATGGATGTTGCCGGACCAGAGAGTGCCAGTTTTCAGAGGTACCCAACCTATACCACATCACACCACCGTCTCCTACCAACCGCACACATACGCACCTGTATGCACATATGTAAGTTTCTAATATTGCTTAGGTGTAAAACAGTCTTTCGCCAAACTCTTTGATAGACTTTCAGAGGTAGGTTTTGTACAAAATGAAAGTTATTAATACTGCAGCTGGTTATTAATACTGTGGCTGGTTTATGATTAAATTAAGTCTTTTGCAAACCCTTACAAGTTATTCCTAGGCTGCCTACCAGGCACTGTAGCATACTTACAGATATTATAGTAAAGGAAGAAGGTCCTTAAAATAAGGAATAAGCTGTGCTAGAATAGGCTGATCAATATGTAGCTGACCTGTTAGCTGTATACATTTCCTGTTTTCCAAGCTAGTGTCTGCAGAACTAGAATATGGTAATGCAGTGCAGGATTTGAACACTAATACTTCGTAATATAATATGCATATACAATGGCTCTGATTTTCAGCGGATCTCTGCTGTGTCATGATTTCCTTTTGGACTGGTCTACTGCCCATTGTACTGCCTCCCTCAGTTCCCTCCCCTGCTTCCTCCACCCACTTTGAAGAGTCCTAGCTATCTGGGGGCTTTTCAGTTTATACCATGAGCCACAGTGGGTCTGAGTGGAGGGAGCCATGAACAGACTGGCTGACTCAGGCCAAGAGAAAGAGAGGTTCCAAATCTCTTCCCCCACCGAAGAGCAGAGATATGTTGTACTTGCTTACACTGTACTAACATAAAAGAGCATCCTGCAGAAATGTAAGGTGCGTGATTTAAGGACAGAGAACAGCTTTTTACTGCTGCTAGTTACTGGATCCCAACCCTGCTGATGACCCATGTGGGGGATTTAAATGGCTCTCCAGGTGACATTTAGTTTTAGTGTTTTTCTTCAGGCTAGGAAATTGCACACAGTAAAAACCTCAAGTTAAAAGAGTATTTTTTCGATTGCAAAGGCAAGCACTCAAATGAGGAAATGCCAGAATAGGTTGCTCATGCACTAAGATACAGGGTGTGTCTACACAGTGCGCAACAAGGGTGTGATTTCTAAAGCACGCTAATGTGTTGTGCAGTAATTGGCCTGGGCTGACCCTGCTAAGCGCACTAAAAGTTCCCTAGTGGACTTTAATGAATGTTAAGCGCCCTAGGGGTCTTGGAGTGTGCACCGTGTTGCAATTGTAACTAATAATACTATTCCTGTTAATTATGTACTTTGAGACTGTAACCAGTCTTTCTAGTGCTGAGGAACAAGGGAGAGGTCTTGTGGTTAAAGCACAAGATTGCGAGTCAGCAGACCTGAGTGCTCATCCAGGATCCAGAACTAACTTTCAGGGACCTTGGGCCTCTCGCTTAATCCATCTGTATTTGTATAATGCTTCCTTTTGAAATAATCTGTGCACAATATGCACAGGGGCCCCTGGAGAGCTGAATAACATGCAAGTGACATTGGAGATAAAACTCATGATCTTCTTCCAAAAATCAAAAGCCAGCTTCTAGCATTTGAGCTAAAGGAGAGTCTTGGCTAACACTCCTCGGTGTTGAGTTTTATAAGCTATTTCAGAATTTCAGTCTCATATCTATCTGTCTGTCCCCTTCAACATAGTATCTGAGCGTCTCCGAAAAACTTAAAATAGAAACAACTATGAAAATCTCTTTCATCACTCCCAGCTGTAAGAAAGTAGACTTAATATAGAGTGTGTGTGTAACTTGCTGCAGGAAAGCTAGTCAAATAAATGAGTTTTGTATTTTGTTCTGTATGGGGTGAGGGCCACAGTCATTTCTGTCTCTTGCTGGTGGGAATTCCACAGTGTATGTCTTGCTCCTGTTAATGTTCTGTCTTCCTCCCTGCTTTGCCTACTGGTCAACAGATTTATTGTTGTGGTATCTGTAATGGGAAATTGTGGTTACAAAAGGAGAGTCGTTCTCATGGCAGCTAAAAAACCATCCCAAAGGGAACTTTGAATATCTGGACAGAGACTTTGAACTAGACTCTAGATAGTCAGGAGCTAGTTAAGCAGGTAAAGCCCCGAGGTGGCATATTCGCAACAGCCTGTGTTGCTAAATAGACAAGTTGCCACCAGAGGTAGCTTTCTCAAAGGGTGGGGTGAGGAAGGTCTTCATTGCTAGCTCTCATAAGTTGAAATAATCATACCACACAGAGAGAGAATCACAGCTGTTGGAGGAGGTTTGCTTGTGCCTTGAGGAGGGCAGTGTCTACCAGGGGCGGATGAGAGTTTTGCAGGGCCCAGGGCAGCACAATTTTGCAGGGCCCCCCTTTGGAGAAAAAATAGAAAAAAGGCATCCCCCCTGTGCCCACTTCTCCAGTAGCCCCACTCTGATCATGTGAGCTACCCTACCTCGTCCCCTCTCCTAACACCTCCCTCTACACACCTGCCCTGCCTCTCTCCTCTGGTGCTGGTCCCTCCCCTGTAGGTGTCTGCCCTTCTGCTTCACCCCCAGAATCCCCTAGCACCTGCACCTTCCCTTACCCCTGCACCCTCCTGGTGCCTCCCCCTTCCCTCACTGCGCCTGCGTCCATTGCCCTCTTTTTCCCTGATGCCCACCCCCTCACCACCCTCATGCCCCTGTGCCCTCACACATGCCTTGCTCCATCCCCACCTTCCTCATGCCCACCCCTCCTTTCAAGCCTTCTCCCAGCACCTCCCCCCTCCCTCCTTTAACTCCCAATGCCCTTACCTTCTCCTCTCCCAGCATCACCCTGTCCCTCCCTCCCACTGACACCTCCCCTCCTGCCCTTTTCCTCATTGTCTCCACTTGGCCCTGGCATTTGTCTCTCTTCCACGCTGTCCCTTGGTACCTTCCCCTTTCTTCTCCTGCCCTGCCCCCCTCCCCTCAGCACAAGCCCCTTCCTCTGCCATCCACCTTTTGCCTTCCAGTTTGCAGGGTGGCCGCGACCCTGGCCCAGGCTCCAGACCACGTGCCGAACCGAGTGGTGCAACGCTGGGCCACGCGGTTTTAAAGTCCTGGGCTGTAGCGTCATGCCACGCCCGGGCGTCTCCCCTCTCAGCTGTTGTGCGGCATTTCAGCACACCGCGCATGCACTCCCTCGGCCCCACATGGCCTGTACTGGCCAGCGCTGGGGAATTTAAAGTGCGGGGCTGCGGCGCCCCGTCACAATCCCCCTCCTCCTCCAGCAACCGCCAGCTGGCCCTTCAGTGGACGGGCCACCGGGAAATTCACGGTATCCCTCCGGGCCAGTCCGCCCCTGGCGATGGCGCGGGGCCTATTGAAGCACGGGGCCCGGGGCAGCTGCCCCGCTCGCCTGCTGTATATCCGCCACTGGTGTCTACATCAGTGTTTCTTAAACTGTGTGCCGCGGGGCAGTTGGAGGTGTGCCGCGGAGGACAACAGAGTTCAAAATGGCTCCTCCCTTAAAGGGGCAGGCGTCCTTTTTTTGTGTGTGTGCTCAATAACCCCCCTCCCCCCAGCTCTTTTTTTTGGGGGGGTCAATAACTTTTCCCCGCCCCCCCTTTTTTTTTTGCTCAACAAAAAAAAATCCTTGGTGTTCCTCATAACAAAAAAATATTGTTTGGTGTTCCTCGGTCTTAAAAAGTTTAAGAAACACTGTTCTACATACACCCCCACAGATACATTACATAATCCCTTTTACTACGTTCACTACCAAAGTTTAGCCATAGAATCAGAGAGCTGGAAGAGACCTCAGGAGGTCATCAAGTCCAGCCCCCTGACCAAGGCAGGACCAATCCCAACTAAATTATGCCAGCCAGGGCTTTGTCAAGCGGAGACTTAAAAATCTCTAGGGATGGAGATTCCACCACCTCCCTAGGTAACCCATTCCAGTACTTCACCACCCTCCTAGGGAAATAGTTTTTCCTAATATCCAACCTAGACCTCCCCCACTGTAACTTGAATGTTGGATTGACTTTTTGTTCTGGAAAGTCCTTTTGATCATAAAACTGAAATCTTATACCCTAAGCAATGACAAATTAGTCAATGCAGAGCTGATCATGAGGCATCGAGAACTGATAGGAATCCCATAGTACATGCTGTCATCAATCCATGGCTGTGGACAAACACTAACATCTTAAAAGAAATTGAATATATATGTCACAGGGATCCGAGTTTGTGATCTGTTTCAGAAACTCAGGCTTCTTCAACCTGAAATTAATAACATCTCTGTTTAAGCCTGAAAACAAGACAACAACACATGCACCCAAGTCTAATTACATCCAGTAGAGAGTTGTTATACTTGCCAGCCAATCAAACTATAGGATGCATATATTGAGAATACTACCTGAATTCCTGATCTCTGTTTTATTAAACAAATAGCATAGTACTCAGACTGTATGAACTATGTGACCGACATTTGATATGAAAGCAGTTCCACTAAAATCATTTAAAGGATCTGTTTGCTAAATCTCTCATATGGCAAAATATTTAACATCCCAAAGCTGCCGAGGGAACAATGAATGATAATTATTAGATGATATGAGTTGTGCTGAACTGAGAGCTTAATTATGTTCCCAAATCCTTCCCCATTGAGACATTATCAATAAGTTCTGGCTTTGTGTTTGGCAGTGTTCTGCACAGAGAGTTAAATTTAAATACAAATATTTTCTCTTCTTAAAAGATATTTTATATTTAAATCTTTACATTAAAAATTCCCTAGCATGTCTTTGAAGTTATCATAAACTGCGAGTGCATAGATAAAATGCAACTTCTCTGACCTTTTAAAATGTTTTTGGTTGTTTGTTTTATCCTTCAGCACAGATACTAGGAGAAGAAAAATGCTCTTAAGATGCTATAAACACTCTGGAGTGATCATGCTTTCAAGAGCTAAAATGACCTGTAGTCAGATACCATCTAAATGGACAGGAAATTGAATGAAGGATTTTTTTTAAACCCTTGTATTAAGTTTTATGAGAACATAATCGGTTCATCCCCAACATGGTTACTAAGAAGGAAGTACTGTTCTTGTGGATTTGAACCATCAGTGTGTTTTTCATCAGTAGTACTGTTTTCTTTTATTTGTGGTCATTGTCATTTACCAAACTAAATCTGATGTTTGAACAACCTGCTATATAAATATGCAACCCTAAGCTTAAACTAGAGTGGCTCAGTCAGCATTGGCTGGATACATGGATAATAGCATTATTATTACTTTTGTGGTTTTCATGTTGTTCATCGATCTGTTTAGCTAGAGTATTAATTACAGCCTTCCTTCTCATGTATTGTATCAAACAATGTATAGGCCCTAAAGTAGGCAACAGTTCGGAAGCTCATTCCTCTAAGCGCCAGTTCAGACTGATCTACCATATGTTGTCTTTTACTTCCTCCTCGTTTATTATCTCAGACAACTTGCATTGGACTAACTTACTTAATTGGTTTGGCAAGTGGGTCTGGGATCCTTTTTTTTTTTTTTTTAACATGAGCATTCATAAAAAAATGTTGGATTGACTTTTTGTTCTGGAAAGTCCTTTGCTCATAAAAGTGAAATCTTGTACCCCAGGCAGTGACAAATTAGAATGTCTCTAGGAATATGTCATTATCATTTAGTTATTGACTCACTTGGGGTTGCAGGCTATAAGTATTTTTTCCTTGCCTTTTAACGACTTGCCTTGCTGAAAAATATTAAGTAAAATGATTAATGTCTCAGTGATTCGAAAGTAATATTTTGTGTCCTAAATAACATTAATCCTAAAATTTACCATAGATTAGTGCTGGCACAATGTGTAGAATCACCCGAATAATATTTTTAAAATGCTGACAATGAGTATGCTCTCTCTTGTAATGCGCACTAGAAATCTAACAAGATTCCAGTATGTATTGAACATCTCTCTATCTACACTTAGTCCCTTTTATTTTTCTAAGCCCTGAAATATCCCAGGTTTCTGAGCTCTTCCTTTTCAAGAGGTTGCCTCAAAAAGCACTAAAAGTGATTGACAAAATCTCTGCAGAGGGGGAAGAGGTTGAGAAATGGGTGTTACACTGAGAGAAAAAATTAAAATCTACAGGAGGGTCCACACTTCCAAAAACCCTGCCTGCTGAAAGCTTTCCTCATGTGTAAGTAAAGAAGTTTTTGCTGTGACAGAGATTAACAAAACAAATAATCCTCATTTATAGTTTGGAAAAGAATAATTTCCACTCCCTACGTCTAAGGGAGAGGAAACAAATAAAGCTCCCTGAGAGGTATTCTTAATTATCAGAAACATTTTCAAAACATTGGGACTTGGCAAATCTATAAAGTATACATCAATGAAATCTACTCCTCTGTGGCCTAGTAAAAGAGGGCTGGTTTGAGCTAACAGTGGTTTTGGTCTTGGTCAAAACAACTTGACACCAATGTTTTGCTTTTCAATTAGATTGACTGTACAGGTTTACCTCCATCAGAAGATTATGTTTGTCTTCCAAATTATTCAAGTGGAATGCTCAATTAAGGTGATCTTCAAAATGAAGTTATAAATGACAAAATATGAGCACACACGTTGATGGTTTCTTTATTTCTGTTCCAGGCAGAGTATGAAATTGCTCCAGATGAAAAACTGGGAGAGAAAGGGAAGGAAATCATGATGAAATACCTCACCCCTGAGGTAAGAGGCCGCCAAAATGATATCACAGAAGAAATGCTGGGTACTCCTCTGGTACGCAGTGGTAATATCCTCTAGGGAACAAAACTTAATCTGTTAAGTACATAGCAAGGTATAAATGGATTTACATTTCAGTCCGAAAATTCACTTTGGCAAATAATGAAGTTTTTACGAGCCTTATGTATCCATTGATGCATAATAGCATTTCTCTGGTCTCTCCCCTTCATGCAGAACAGGGGTGAGTAATCATTTTTGCAGGGGGGGGGCCACTCCATGAATTTTGGTAAATCATCAGGGGCCATCTCTGAGCCTCTAGAACAGGTGGGGCCTCAGGTGGAAGGAGCAGGGCCAGTGACGAGAGAAAGAGAGAGAGACTCTGTGTGTGAGAGAAAGAGACGTTGGGAAAAATTGTATGTGCATGTGGCACAGAGACTGGGCAAATATGGGTGTGGGTAGGTGACAAAACGTGTGTACTGTCTACCACAGGATAAGTTTCTGAGAGATGCCATGCAGTGTCTCTTTAAGGCAGGGAAAACTGTCCTGCTCTGTTGTCTCCTTCCCTCCCCTGTTCTGCAGAGATGGGATACATGGGAGGTGGGGGGGGGGGGGCAGAGAGAGAGAGGGAGAGATGGCCGCTGGAGAAATCTTAGAAACAGTGTATTGCCTCTTAAGACAGGTACTCATCTCATTCATTCACCATACTTCGGAAAGGAGCAGCTGTGTGTCCCTCTCCCTGGCCCCTGCTCTGCAGAGATGGGATACAGGGGCACGGGGACATAGGGCTGCCAGGTGTCCGGTATTCACCCCAACAGTCCGGTATTTTCGCATCCTGTCCGGTAAAAAAATTCAGAGAATACCGAACACCTGAGATGTCCGGTATTTTCTGATTGTTTCCCCGGCCAGGAGGCGAACCCTACAAACACTCAGCGCTGGCAACCCTACAAACACTCAGCGCTCAGCTTCCCCCTCCCTCAAAACCCCCGGCCCCCAACACTCCCTGACCCCAGTCCCCATGCTTACCGCAGGTCTTGGAGTTTTTTTTTTTTTTTTGCTCAACAAGTTCGGTCTCTCCCCCCCTTTTTTTTTCTTCAACAGAATTTTTTTCCTGGTGTTTTTTTTTTGGGGGGGGTGTTCGGTATATTTGTTTCAACCATCTGGCAACCCGATGGGGACACCTTGACTTCAGTGTTCCCCCTCTGTCCCTCCACTCCAATACAGCTAATAAGAGGGTCTTGCAAGCAGCTTTGCTGCAGGGCAGAGTAAGGTCGGGGGGTAGCAGGGAGGGAGGGAGGAGCAGGCTCTGCTAATCAGCTGAGCGGATGGAATAGAAATGCTGGGCAGGCCAGATTCAGCCCATGGGCTCTATTTTGCCCACCTCTGATGTAGAAGACACACATATGCAGTATGAAATCTTCACATAGTGGCCATCCTTAAAAAGCCAGCATGTGCCAACAGATTTCATAGTTATTTCCTATCCTAATCAAAGGGGAAAACAGTGGCATCCCAGACAGGATTATGTGGTAAGTGTTAGTGACTGGTGGCTTTTTAGTGGCAATTGCTGTATATCGATTAGTGAATTAGACTCCTTAATGTTGTATCTGTAACCTTGTAAATGCTTGATGGAGCTGAGTATCTCATAAGACATGGAACGCTCAGCTGCTTTCTTAAGGATAGGTTTGGACTCAGAAATAATGTTCTTTTCTCCCTATCAAGTCCTTGCTGTTAAATCTTCAGTATTCATGGAGAAAAGCTCATCTGAATATTGTGTCCACTGGGTGGCATTACGAACTGGACCACGAGGCTGCAGCAAGAATTTTGGGCAGACTGCAGCTGGGACTAATTCTTTTTTGTTTTTTGTTTTTGTTTTTTGTTTTTGTTCATTTGCTGATGACATTTAACCTTCTGCAGAAGTCTATGCCAGAAAGCAACAAATGATGAGCTTCAAATACATGAATTATCATTGGTTTTAAGCTGCTTAAAGCTTCCTAGGAGTAACTGACTCCCACAACCACTGCTGAGATGTTTTTACAAGAGGAATTTATTTAACCCCCGGGATAACGTATTACATTTTGTAGTAATTGCTTTTTAAAACATTTAAATGATACAGTAAGTTTTGAAGGTGGAGAGGCAGGACAGGTCACCTTTTCTCCTGTCAGTGATTTTCCTATGATAAAGTTTGTGTATTTAAGATCTCTCAGGCTAGGTCTATACTAGACCCAGAAGGTCGACTTAAGATACACGACTCCAGCTACATAAATAACTTGGGTGGAGTCAACATACCTTAAGCTGAGTTTGATTCTGTCTTCACAGTGGGAGGCTGATGGAAGCAAACACTCCCGTCGGCTTTCCTTACCACTCAAAACTGTGAAGAGTACTGGCACCAACCCAAGGCACCCTCAGAATTCGATTTTGCAGGTCTTTACTAGACCCACTATATTGAATGCCAGAAGATCAATCTCCGCCACAGCAAGTGGAGACATGGCCTCGAGGAGTTGTTTGCAACCTAGTTTCATTTACTGAGCCGGATTAGTCTTATGAATATAAGAAAGAGATGTTGCCGGTATGAATTGCTGCTACCCATTCATTATGGACCCTAAGTTTTATTTTCCCAAGGTGGTAGTTTAGGTTAAAGGTTCTGTTGCAGAGTGATGAGGGTTGAATATTTAAAGGCCATCATGTGCCTCTTGCCCGAAAATCACCTGTTTTGTTTTTCTCTGCAATGGAGAAGTGAGCGTTGGGAATGTTAGTGACATTTTAGCATTTAATCAAAGCCAGAGAAGGCCCATGCTCACTGGCTTGAGTTAAGCACAACCAGGAACTGTGCAGTTTCCCAACCCATCTCTGACAATCCACCTCTCTGCTGAACAACAGCACCACTGCCGTCTCTAAGGTGTGTTTCCATTGCAATCCACTGCAGTTATGACTGCAGCACTTATAGACATGCCCCAGCTAGATTAGATTTCGTTCAAATTACAATAGCAGTGAAGCTGCAGCAACATTGGCTGGCTGTTTGAATGTACATCCAGGGTCCTTAGCAGACGTGTGCGATCCACATTGCTGCCTCTTCTGCTCTGGCTTCACTGCTATTGTCATTTGAGATACCTCTGAGGGTATGTCTAAACTACATCCCTCTGTTGCCAGAAGGATATAAATTAGACATACCGGCATTGCAAATGAAGCGGGGATTTAAATCTCCCGCGCTTCATTTGAATAAAAATGGCCACCGCGTTTTGCCAAGTCAGCAGTTTGTCGGCAAAAAGCGGCTGTCAAGACGGGTATCGGGCGACAAAGAAAGCCTTTGTCAGCTGATCCCTTGTGCCCCCTAAAACGAGGTTTACAGGATCCCTGTAGCAACAGAGGGATGTAGTCTAGACATACCCTGACTGAGCTCACGTGATCGGTCTATGTCCACACCTCTGACTGCCATGTAGACATCTGATCATGTTGTGAGGTGGCTTCATTCCTTTAAGACTGTTAGGTAGAAGGGATAATAGAAATGCAAAGTAATATTATATCCTTGGTAACTTAATTCCAGGACCCCAGAGGTGGGAGATGATTACCTTCCCTAACCTCAGCTGTTCACTTTGTTATTACTAGAAGAAATTTACTGTGATATTTTGTTTCTTTCTGGTGATAACATCAGTGGAACTCGATAGAGGAGAAAATATTTCCCAGAGGCTAGAGGAGTTGTTCCTCCTCTGCAGATTGTCTACTAGATTTACTAATCCCAATCTCCTCCTTTCTCAAGGAATGTAAAGGCTTGTCTATGTTGCCCAACAAACAATAGTTAATTCATGCAAACTAGGATCTTTTTTGTATTCACTTCCATAGTGTTTGTATGTCAGAGTTACAGTGGGGGGCGTGTGCACTTCTATTTACACCCCCATCGTCTGAAGTTCAAGGCAATGTAGACATAGCCTATATCCAGAGAAAGCAGATGCCCTGATATGGTACCATTCATGCCAGCAAAGAAGAGCTCTTTTTCATTAGGGGGTTTGCATTCCTCTATTTAATTACCTGCCCATTAATATAGACAAGTAATCTCAGATTTAAACACCTTCTGCTTTCAGATGAACATTTCTCTTCAGCAGGCTTACGTCTATACTTCAAAGAACCTCACTGTCTTGGTATAAAAATAGTTTGACATAAAGCTTGATTGATGGAAGAAAATTGTAGATGTTCTTAATTTATTTCTTGCAATGATGGTTCATATTTAAAACCAGAATAAATTTGTTCTTGTTGCTGTCTGAATTCCAGGTCAGAAGCAAACTAAAATGCTGATTCTATATTTGAGCTATTAATTATTATTTAGATTTCTCAGGTGTTTGTAGTATTGTTATAGCTGTGCCATGCCCATTAGAATGCAATATATGAAAATGATCATTATTATATCATGGGATGCTCAGAGCCAGCTTGTAAGCAGTGTTCCCTGTAAGCTGTGCACTTGTGTGGCTGCTCAGAGGAGATTTAGATGCTGCCCAGATGATTAGCAGAGTGCCCACAGTTAGGTTTTTTGCTTCTACGTGTTGGTGTACATTTCACACATGCCTTGGTGCACATGACATTTTATTCCGCACGTAGAAAAGAGTAGAGGGAACATTGCATTCAACCATCCCCATCACACCCTGAATGTCTGCACTAGCCAGCCCTGGTTCAGAAGCTATAACCCTAGCAGCCTCTTTACAGCTTCACTCTGTCCTCCATCGGCCAGCTTGATCCCAGTTCCAAATTTTCCTAAAACCATGTGCCCTGAGTGTCCAGCCCTGAGCAGGGCCACTCAGTGTTATAATAAGGTTTGTGCTCCTTTAAGGAGACAAAAGCACATTACATCTTATGAACTAAACTGGGGTAGATGCACCCTTCCCTTCAAACACAGCACTGAGCTGGTATATAATAAAATTAAAACAAATTTATCAAGAAAATATGCATAGGATTAAGTGAGTTCAGACTAAGGAACAAAGATAGAGATACAAGTATATCATCACTAAAATACACTCAGGCTGTGTCTACATTGGCGCGATCTTGCGCCAAAGCGGCCGCTTTTGCGCAAAAACATGCTGCCTGTCTACACTGGCGGGGAGTTCTTGCGCAAGAACACTGACGTTCTAATGTGTGAAATCAGTGCTTTTTGCGCAAGAACTATGATGCTTCCGCTCAGGAATAAGCCCTCTTGCGCAACTGCTCTTGCGCAAGAGGCCAGTGTAGACAGGCAACATGAATTTCTTGCGCAAGAAAGCCCGATGGTTAAAATGGCCATCGGAGCTTTCTTGCACAAGAGAGCGTCTACACTGGCACGGATGCTCTTGCGCAAAAGCACATGCCAGTGTAGACGCTCTCTTGCGCAAATACTTTAACGCAAGAACTCTTGCGTTAAAGAGTATTTGCGCAAGATCATGCCAATGTAGACATAGCCTCAGTTGCACATGCCATAGAAACAAGAAGAAAACATTTCCTCAAAATAAGTAGACCGTCCCTCACTGTAGTGTTCCATCTAATCTTATCCATCCACGTGCAGAATACATTTTATGTGTATCAAGGCATGTGTGAATGTGCACCACCAGAAGACAATAAAAAACCCAGCTGTGGGTGCTCTGCTAATCAGCTGGGCGGCATTGGAATCTCTCCTCAGAGGCTGCACAAGTGCCCAGCTTACAGGGAACGCTGCCTCCCTGCCTCAAAATCCTCATATGACTCCCACAGATGGTAGCCTGAAAGGAGATGGGCCCTGCACCATGTCCTCAGATAAGTAAGGGAACTGAATACCAGAGCAAAAGACCCTCTGTCGAAAATATTCAGCACTAGTTCCTTGCTAATTAAATCTAGGTTATGCTAGTTCAGCACCTCCGATCAGGTGTTGTGGGGAAGGGTAATGTCTCAAATAATCATGACTTAGACTCTGATCAAAGTCCACACCTGGAATTGCCCAAGGAAGCAAATAGGTAATCAGTGTAGTTCATGGAGGAAAGTGCTAATATGTTTGTCATGGCTAATACTACAAAGAAGGTAAGTTGCCTTATTTTGTACTTGCTGTAGCCAACCCCTGTGGCATAATGGGGGTGCTGTCTGCTCTGTAACCCGGGGTCCCCCTGCGCTGTGATGTGAGATTCTCACTGACTCTCCCAAATGTGTATTAACCCAGACACCTAGGCTCAGCCTCCCAGGGAGAGAGACAAAGGGAGGAAGGCAGAGACCAGCACCTGGCTGGGGGGCAGGGCCTGGGAGGGAGGCAGTGGCTGTCTGGGAAGCATGGAGAGAAGAGGCTAAGCGGGGGGGCCTAGGGGCGATGGGCCCTAACCCTAGGGTCTGAGGCATCCTGTAGCCCCTGTAGCCACATCACATATGTGCTGTGCTTTATCTTGAAGGAACAATAAACTCTTCTCTATTCTATGACTGGCGGAGTCTGTTCTTGCTGCTACGGGGGTGTGGCGAGGTGGTTCACTGTCACCCCTCGCCTCTCACCCCCAGTCCTTCCGGCCCTCCGACAGGCTCCCAGTCGGCCGGCCTGGGGACCTCCCCCGGCGGTCGCTCCTGGGCTGCACTCACGAGTCGCTGGGGCCTAGGGGCCCCTACTCGGGCTCGGCCTGCTCCGGTCCCCCGGCGTGGGGGCCGCGGCTCCCCGCTCCCCGTCTGAGCTCCCCGGGCGCTGGGCCAGGTCCTCCCACTTCCGGTGGGGTCCTGCGGGGCCAGTCGCTCTGCCTGGCGTCCTCCGGCTGCTGCTCTGCTGGGGCTGCCTGTGTGGTAGAGGAGAACGCCGCCAGTCTCCGCTCCCCCCTGGCTCTTCCCCTTCCTTGCCCTTCTTGCTGCCCTTTTGACCCGGCGGGCTGTGCCCGCCCTCTCCTGCGGCGTCACTGCTGCTTGGGCCTCCTGGGGTCCTAATGCCCGCCCTGGGCGGCGGGCCTGCTACCGCGGCTTGGCCCGCGGCCGTGCGCCTCGGCCCCCCGGCCTCTCCGGGTTGCTTGGCGGCATGCCTCCCGAGGGCGCCGGCCGCTGAGTGGCCGGCTGCCCCAGGGCGCCCAGCTGATTCGCTGCCACGCGCCTCTGTAGGGTCGTGGCTGCGAGTGCGGGGAAGGAGTTCCTCGTCACACGCCTCCCCCTCTTGTTCCTCAGTCTCTTCTCCCACCCCCGTGTCCACGCAGCATGATAAAAAGTCAGCATTTGCGTGCGTTTGCCCTGCCTAATGCACAATTGCGAATTTGTACTGTTGCAAAAATAAGTACCACCTCATTATGTGTGGGTTGGCATCGCGCATGTTATGCATCCACTGTAGTGGCGCGTGGTCTGTCATTAGCTGGAAGGGGTTTCCCAGCAAGTAGTACCGGAGTGCTTCCACTGCCCACCGCACTGCCAGGGCTTCCCTTTCTATGGTCGAATACATCTGCTCACGTGGTAGCAGCTTGCGGCTTCGGTACAAGATTGGTTTTTCTGCGCCGTCCTGCTCCTGGGCCAGCACCGCCCCTAGGCCCACGCTTGAGGCATCAGTTTGTACCAGAAATGGCCTTGCAAAGTCTGGTTGTGCGAGCACTGGGGCTCGCGTCAAGGCCCACTTCAGTTGCTGGAACGCACTCTCGCATCTCTGTGACCAGCACACCTTCTGGGGAAACCCGCCCTTCATCAGGTCGGTAAGAGGGGCTGCTGTCGTGGCAAAATGGGGTATAAACCGCCTGTAGTATCCTGCGAGTCCCAGGAATTTCCGGACTAGCTTCTTTGTTGTTGGGGCCGGGTAGTTTCGCACTGCCTCCACCTTGTCCAGTTGTGGCTTCAGCTGCCCGTTCCCCACGATGTATCCTAGATAGGCCACTTCGTTCTGTCCGAATGTACATTTACTGGGGTTCGCGGTCAGTCGCGCGTCTTCCAGGGCTTGCAGTATCACGTGTACCTGGCGCAGGTGGTCTTCCCAAGAGGTACTGTAAATGACCACATCATTGATGTAGGCGGCGGCATAGGCCTGGTGGCCTTCCAGGAGGCGATCCATTAGCCGCTGGAAGATTGCCGCGGCCCCATTCAGTCCGAACGGCATAGTGAGGAAGTGGTAAAGCCTGAAGGGTGTTGCAAACGCGGTCTTTTCCTGGGATGCGGGTGTGAGCGGAATCTGCCAGTAGCCCCTCATCAGGTCCAAGGTCGTTAGGTAGCGGGCCTTCCCCAGTCACTCTAGCAGCTCCTCCGTCCACGGCATGGGGTATGTGTCAAATTTAGAAATGGTGTTGACTTTCCGGAAGTCTATGCAAAATCGTAGGGTCCCGTCTCTCTTGGGCACCAGGACTATTGGGCTACGCCACCCGCTCCTTGACTCCTGGATTACTCCCATCTGTAACATTTTCTGCGTTTCCTCCTGCACGGTCCCCCACAGCTTCCAGGGGAGAGGTCGGAGGGGCTCCCGCACCTTCTGTCCCGGGGCCATTTGGATGTGGTGACAGGTCACCCAGGTGCGCCCTGGTTGCGTCGACAATACCGCCGTAAATGTCCGAAGGAGGGCCCGCATATCTTCCTTCTGGGCGCTTGTCAGTGTGTGCCCAAGGGATGGCTCCTCTTTGGGGCTGTTCAAGTCCCCTCCCCATGGCCCCAGCTCAGGTTCCGCTGGCCGGGTGGTTGCCAGCATGCTTTCTCGGGCATTCCACTTTTTTAAGAGATTTACATGATAAATCTGGGTGGCCTTGCGCTAACCTGTCAGCTGTATTTCATAGTCTACGGGTCCGACCCAGTGCAGCACGTTATAGGGGCCCTGCCACCTCGCCATCAGTTTGGAGTCGGTCACTGGCAAGAGAAGTAGCACTCAGTCCCCGGGCGCGAAGACCCGAGTTCTGGCCCCTTGGTTGTACCATTGCACCTGTTTCGCCTGGGTCCGTCGCAGGTTGTCCTGGGCGAGCTCGCCGGCCACCTTCAATCTTTTGCGCAGCTCGAGGATATAGGGGATTGTTCCTTTCGTGCGGTCGTTCTGTTCCTCCCACCCCTCTCGCAGGAGATCTAAGATGCCTCTCGGCTGTCTGCTGTATAGTAGCTCAAAGGGCGAAAATCCGGTCGAGGCTTGTGGCACCTCCTGTACCGCGAACAGCAGGGCTGGCAAGAAAAGGTCCCACTCCCAAGGGTCCACTCCCACAAACTTTCTCAGCATGGATTTTAATGTCCTGTTGAAATGCTCCACGAGCCTGTCCGTCTGGGGATGGTAGACGGAGGTCCGGAGTTTCTTTACCTGGAGCAGTTTGCACAACTCTGCCATAACTCGCCCAGATACGTTCGTCCCCTGGTCGGTAAGAATTTCGTGGGGTATGCCCATGCGGGCAAAAATCTTTACCAACTCTGCCGCCAGCCCTGGGGCCTTCGTGTTTCGCAGAGGTACCGCCTCGGGGTAGCGGGTCGCGTAATCTATGAGGACCAGAATGTACTGGTTGCCCCGTTTGGACCGCTCCAGCGGCCCCACCAGGTCCAAGGCCACCCGCTCGAACGGGGTGTCCACCACCGGGAGGGGTACCAGGTGGTCTCTGGGTACCCTTCTATCCCCAGCCCGCTGGCACTCCGGGCAGGAAGCGCAGAAGTCTTTAATCTCCTTGTGTATGCGGGGCCAGTAAAATCGCTGTAACACTCTTTGCAATGTCTTCTCTACCCCCAAGTGGCCGGCCCACGGATTAGCGTGGGCGAGGTCTAGCACCTGCCACCTGAACCGCGCTGGTACCAACAGCTGCCAGGTCTCGCCCCTCTCTCCCGGCCCGGTGGTCACCCAATACAGCCGGTCTGCTCTTACCTCAAATCGGGGGCTCTCTCCCGGCCTAGGACCCTCGGGCGCCTCCATCCTGGCTTGTTCCCATGCGTGGGTGAGGGAGTTGTCCTCTCATTGCTCCCGTAGGAAGTCTTCTCCTCCGCCCATCTCACCCGCGGGGTCCCTTCTTGGGCCGGCCTCCCCCGCCTGGGCCTCCACTGGCCTGCTCAGGTTCTGGAGGGTCTGGGGCATGATGTGCTGTGCCCCTCCCTGGGCCTGACCCCATCGCTGGATCGCGCCCTGGAAACCCGGCCAGTCCCGGCCCAGAATTACTGGGTAAGCCAGCCTTGGGGCCACCGCCACCCGACAGTGGGCTTGGCACGCCCCTTCCTCGATATGCCCCCCCACCGTGTGGGGTACTGCCGCACCTCCCCGTGGATACACTGCACCGTCACGGGAGGGCCCCCGTCTCTGCCCTTCAGGGCCACCCCTTCTCGGACCAGGGTTTGGTTACAGCCTGAGTCCAGCAGTGCCCAGGTCGTCCGCCCATCTAGGCTTACCTGGAGGGTGATTCGGGGCGGTTTCGAGTGGGGCGGCTTCCCCAGGGTGGCCGCTGCCCGCCCGAACAGTCCATGAAGGGGCACTCCCGGCGGAAATGCCCTTCTTGGCCGCACTAGAAGCACGCGCCCCGCTTCACTGGTTCAGCCTGCCGGGGGGGGGGTTCTCCCTGGTTGCCCCGGGTGTCGTCCCTTCGGGGCTCCCTGGGGCACCAGGCTTGATTCTGTCCTCCCAGTGGGCCCAGGGTATGGGGGGTACTATCCCCGCTCAGCGGCCTCTGGTGGAGCGGGCCCGCCCGGTGGACGCGGGTCCTCTGCCCGGGGTCTTGGCGTCTTGCCTGCTGCTGTCTTCCCCTTCTGCGGCGAGAGTTCTCCATGATCGACACCGCTTCTCCTAGGGTCGTGGGCTGGTGACGCCGTACCCACGTCCGCCCCTTGGGAGGCAGGATCTGCAAGAACTGGTCTAGGACAATCATGTCCACCACCTGGGTGGCTGTTCGCCATTCCGGGTCTAACCAGTGGGTAGCGGCCTCCTTTAGCCACGGGACTACGGTCCTAGGATGTTCCCCCGCCCAGTACTGTTCCGCCCGGAACTTCTGCCTATGGGTCTCAGGCGTCACCCCTGCTTGGTCGAGGATAGCCTTCTTCACCTTATGGTAATGTAGGGCGTCTTGCACGGCTAGTCCCCTATACACCCCCTGAGCGGGGCCCGTAAGATAGGGTGCCAACAGAGTTGCCCACTGTTCCTCTGGCCAGCGGGTGGCTGTGGCCACCCTCTCGAACGTGACTAAGAAGGCCTCTGGGTCGTCCTCGGCCGTCATCTTTACGAGCCACAATGGCAGCACCAGGGCGGCCATGGCAGCCCCTCCCGGAGCTGTCAGCCCCCCTGCCCCCTGCTGCGCCCCTTGCTCCTGTTGCTTCTGCTGTTGTGCTATTACTTCCCGCACCAGCTGCTGCTGCTCGGTGAGCTGCTGGAGCAGCCGCGTTTGTTGCTGCTGTTGCTGCTGCTGGTTTTCGACCAGCCATTTCAGCAACTCCCCTACCTCCATTTTGTTACGGTGAAGGGTGGGTTTTTTTGTTTTTGTTTTTTGGGGGGGGGGTTCACCCTACGTCCCTGCCACTACCATGCCCACATTCTCCACCAGTGTGGCGAGGTGGTTCACCGTCACCCCTTGCCTCTCACCTCCAGTCCTTCCGGCCCTCCGACAGGCTCCCAGACGGACGGCCTGGGGACCTCCCCCGGCGGTCGCTCCTGGGCTGCACTCACGAGTCGCTGGGGCCTGGGGGCCCCTACTTGGGCTCGGCCTGCTCCGGTCCCCCGGCATGGGGGCCGCGGCTCCCCGCTCCCCATCCAAGCTCCCCGGGCGCTGGGCCAGGTCCTCCCACTTCCGGCGGGGTCCTGCGGGGCCGGTCGCTCCACCCGGCATCCTTCAGCTGCTGCTCTGCTGGGGCTGCCTGCGTGGGAGAGGAGAATGCCACCAGTCTCCGCTCCCCCCGGCTCTCCCCCTCCCCGCCCTTCCTGCTGCCCTTTTGACCTGGCGGGCTGTGCCCGCCCTCCCCTGCAGCGTCCCCGCTGCTTGGGCCTCCTGGGGTCCTAATGCCCGCCCCGGGTGGCAGGCCTGCTACCGCGGCTTGGCCCGCGGCCATGCGCCCCAGCCCCCCGGCCTCTCCAAGCGGCCAGCCGCCCCGGGGCACCCAGCTGATTCGCCGCCGCGCGCCTCTGAAGGGCCGCGGCTGCGAGTGCAGGGAAGGAGTTCCCCGTCACAGGGGGTGCAGGAACGGGGGAACCCCGACTGCGTCGTCACAACCCCACTTAGAGGACATTGTAATACTCTAATCTACAAGTCACAAAAGCATGTTTCACCATGGCAAAAGGCATAGCTGCCTAACCAGATGCAGATAAAAATAGGTCCTTTTGGTCTCAGAAGAGAGCTATAATTTCAGGTGTAATTCCAAGTAGGGGTTCCACCTTACCCTGATGCATTAACATTCCCGCTGTCTTGTTTGTGCTAAGCTGAAGCCAGCACACTTATATTCAAGTCTCCTTCTCAGCCAGGGACTGGAGAAACAGAAATGAGTAGAGCCCTATCAAATTCACGGCCATGAAAAAGCGCTTTGCAGACCATGAAATCTGGGCTCTCCCTGAGAACTGGTCTTTTGTGGGCTTTTACTCTATTCTATACAGATTTCATGGAGGAGACCAGCATTTCACAAACTGAAGCTCCCAACCCAAAGGAGGAATGTGGGAGGTTGCAAGGTTATTGTAGGTGTGTTGTGGTATTGCCACCCTATGTCTATGCTGTGGTCAAAGCTGGGCTGTTAGCTGCTTGCCCATCCGTGAAGGAAGTGCTACACCAGTAGCAGTGAAGAAGGATAGTAATTTTATACCATGCCGTCCTTTCTTCTGTGCTGCTGCTGTCAGAGGTACTACCTTCAGAGCTGGGCTTTCAGGCAGCAGCAGCCTCTCCATCCACCCAGCTCTGAAGGCAGCATCACTGTCCGCAGCAGTGCACAAGTAAGGGTGGCAATACTGCAGCCCCCCTCAAATAAACATGTGACATCCCCCACAATCCCATTTTGGGTCAGGGCCCCTACACTGTAACACTGTGACATTTCATATTTAAATATGTGAAATAATGAAATCTACAAATTTTAAAAATCTATGGCTGTGAAATTGACTAAAACAGTAGGGCCCTAGAAATGAGACCTAGAACTGTGTCTACATGTTAATACTGTCTCAGGCTTTGTCTACACTGCAGGGTTTTTCTGCAAGAAGCTTTTTACAGTAGAGATCTTCTGCAAAAACTTCTTGCACAAAAGCATGTCCACACCTCAAAAGCACATCGCAAAAGTGATGTGCTTTTGTGCAAGAGAGCATCCACACTGCATGGACACTCTTGCGCAAGAAAGTTCTGATGGCCATTCACAGAATGGCCATCAGAGCACCTGTGCTTTTTCTGATAGGCTCTTTTTGCACAAGAAACCCCTGTTAGCGTCCACACACACCTTTTTGCGCAAGAAGGAGTTATGCCTCGTAGAAGGAGGTATACCTACACCGCAGAAACCCCTCTGTTCTGTTGATTGACTGTAGATTTTCTTGTGCAAAAACGCATTTGAGGTGTGTATGCTCCAAGGGTTTTTGCTCAAAAACAACTGTTTTTGTGCAAAAGCCCTGTAGTGTAGACATAGCCTCAGTGTAAGTTGATTTGCTGTCTTCATTTAGTGGCTTCACACAAATGTTGAGTGGAAAAGGAGATTAAATAAATCTTTTTGGCAACCTCATATGAGATCTGTTGTGGCAGAGGAGCAATTACCTGAAACATCTCTAGGGGAAACACAGAAGAGGAAAGGATGGAATCACCTCAGGGTTTTCCCCAGACAGGCACTACAGATGAGTCACCAAAATTTCATAGGCCTGTGTTAAAGCCAGTTCCACATGGACAAGTCCATCACTAAGAAGAGATCTGTATCCAACAAGATTGGTACCATCTGAATAGCATACCCAGGCAGAACGTCTGTCGGAAAGGAATGAGGAACTCTGAAGATTCCAAATGGCTACAACGTTGCCTCAGCACAACCTTCTCCATGACTGATCTTCACCAAAAGGGAAAAACCTGGGCAGTAGTTATCTGCAAAGCTAGATTTGAGAGAGTTTCTTCATTAGGGGCTTGTTTGAGGGAAGATGGCACCTTACTTCCTTTAACAATCTCTACAAATAACGTGCTCAACTCTAGGACGGTCCAGAAACAAGAGTTCTGATTCATCAAAAATGTTGAGGTTTCAGAATTTCCTTTCTTTTCTCATCGGGACAAAATCAGCATCACTCTTTCAGGTTTTGACCAGAAAATCCATCTTGGACCTCAGAAACCTTTCTACTGAAATTTTGCCAAAACAAATTATATTTCCATGATAAGTTTTGGCTTTGTAGAACAGCAAAAGATATTTTCAGCAAAAGATATTTTTTCAGCAAAAGATATTTTCTCTAAAAATTCTGAACTGATTTTATGCCAGAACCTTTCTGTTTGATCTCACTAGCCGCGAGAGAGATAGATCCAGCTGACAGGCTGCTGGCTGAAGCCTCCTGGAAGCCTACATGGAAAGCAAATTTCTGAGGCTGTTACATGGGTTGATAAAAATGTTCATGTAAATTTTCACAATCATTATTTTCCTGCTTTCACTGGCAGGTTGTGTTTGAGCTTTTCATAAACTCACTGATATAATGGGAATGTTGGAAGTTTAGGTTCTGTCTTATTTGTGACTAGAGAGTCCCCAAGAGTAGTCATAGAACAGTGATAATTGAACCCAAAAGAAGCCCTACTTCATTGCCTGGCTTCCTATTGTACCTGACTTTCCCCTCCCCCACCATGTAATTGCAGGCAAAAGGTGTATTTACATTAGTACTGCTTTTAAATTGGAGCTTTGCATTCCATCTCTGCATCATTTTTGCCTTGCTGTCTGTGTGAGAGCCACAGTACCCAACTCTACTAAATCATTAGCTCATTATTTTCTCTCTCTTTCTCTCTCTCTGCAAAGTGTCTTGAGATACTTTGAAAGATGCTATATAAAATCAAATTGATTTGAAATGGCTCTTAAGGCATTTTCCATATGCCATTACAATTTATATTTGGACTCCGCTGGGTACTAAAAATGTTACTGAATGGGATGGCTAATGTGCATTGTTATTCCCTTTAATATACTTGACAGAATCCACCAAACAGTAACAGCAGTCTTTTCTTATCTGGATCCCTATTCATTCACCTTTCCTTCAGGAAATGCACTGAATAAAGGCCATGTTTGCCATTTTCCCCCTTTTCTTCAGGAGGTGAATAGGATAAGGGTTTAAATCCTCATCTTCCAGTGCAGGGAGAGCAGTGGGTATTTGGTTTAAAAAATGTGCCCTTTGTTTTTACAAACAATTATAGGATAAGGAAGGGAGGGCTTCTGTGAAAGGGAAATTGGCGGATCCGCAGTGTGTGGCCTTGCATTTGGATGCCAGCTAAGGAATGCTGCGCATTCACATTCGGCTCTTTTAGTGATATCAACTTCTTTTCAATGTGGACAGGAGGAAATTACGGATGTGTGTTAGCCTCTTCTGCTGGACAAACTTCCCTCACTTGAGTCTAGTGCTCCCACAGCTTGTCTCAATCCTGCATTATCATACACGAAACTTCTTGTTGCACTCTGTCATTTCAATCCTGCAACTGAGGATTTTGTTTTCTGTGATCAGGCACATCTGCTGTCCTTTTCTTGAGATTTCTTTTCCCTTCTTGTCCCCGCTCGTGACATACATGCAAAATCAAGGCACTCATCCTTCAGAAATAATTGTCTTCTCTGATCACGGCTGCCTTCCAACTCCCATGAGGAAGGCTATATCCCATTTGTGGAAGGGCAGGTCATGTCATACTGAGAGCTGCACTATAGTTCTGAGACCTCTTGCTCTCTGTCCATTTAATTAAATGCCTTGGAGGATACGTGCTCTTGTTACTTTTTGGAGCAGCCATGAACCAAAGTTGAAAATCACAGGAAATGATGCTCAGAAAGACGAAATTAAAATGCTGATAAAAACAATCTAGAAAGCTTCGGGTGAGGCAGAGGCTTAGAATTCTGAGAGATGAACTTGCTGGGATTGCTTTTTGAAATTCTGCATTCTCAAGCAAATCCAGCCAGTTGGTCATATACCCAGCTGGTCTTTCTCTTTCCAGTTACACATATCTCAATGGTAACAAGACAGCAACACTATATAGTACAGTACCTGCTCTTTCACTGGACACCGTGTGCTCTGTGCAGTGTTTGTGCAACCCACACACCTTCTGGGTGTAGTTCACTGTCCCATGTAGTGGCACTTAGACCACCTACAGAGAGAGAGAATGAGTTTCCTCTACAGCTTTAGCTGAGAGTCAGCTCATGCACTAACCTCCAGAAGTCCCAGATTCAGTTCCACCTATGAGGGTTGCATTTAGACAGAACATACCAGATGCATGTGGTGATGGAGATGGGAGTCGTATGAAGGGGAATGGCTATAGGTGCAGTGGTGATTGTGGAACTGTTCTGAGGATGCACAAGAGTCCCCTAGTCAGATTACTGACAAAGCAGTGATTTCTTGATTTCTGACACAGAAGGGGTATGCCACATGCAGCAGGGTTCTAAGACTCAAATGAAGCTAAGGAAAGTTTGGTCACTGACTTCAGTAAGGCCAAGATTTCACCCTCTGATTCAATGAATTTGCCAATCCGTCTTTTATTGACTTCACTGCTATATAGTGGCTGTGCAGTGGTGAGCACGTAACTTAAGCCTTCCCTTTCTAAGTAGCATAATCTATCTGTAATCCAGTCTCCATAGAAATCAATATGCAATTGTTACAGAGACAGCATACTCAATGTCTCTGGTGATCTGAGTGTCTCGGTGCTCAGGAAGCTGGGAAGTAAACTTTGCAGTGTGCTTTCTGTACAGATAGAGCTCCGTAGTTTCACATGGATGTCCCCCTTTTTGATGAAGGTTCTGAACAGCAGTCTGGTGACCTTGGTACTCAAATGAGTGCTTTATAATCAGGCTTTATCATTAATAAGCATTCTTCCAATTACAAGGGACAAACTGTAGTACAGCGTGCTAGTGGAATCTAAAGCATTCTTCCAATTACAGGGGACAAACTGTAGTACAGCGTTAGTGGAATCTAAAAAAAAAAAATCATACAACTGATTTGAGGAGTTCCTTTGCTGAGGTCTCAGAGTAAATGACATTTTCCCACAGTGTGCTGAAACTCCGTTCCCTAATGCCTTGCCTACTGCTTATAATATGTACTTTAGCTAACTAAACACTTAGGACAGCTGGTCCTTGCAATGACCCCACACTGATTGGCTATCCTATTGAAAACAATATGGAGTCTGTTGTATTCTACTGCCCAACAATAAATCTCTGGGCACTCTGCACTCATTTGTCTTACATAGTGCTATGTTGTAGAACACTTTGTCATGTGGCTGAAAGGTTGGGCCTGGTACAATAAAAGTACTGCTTGCATATTCAGTGTTGATTGATTTGTTGTTTGTAGTGGGGTTCAAGTCTCAGATTGGTATCTTTATTGCTGAGCAGACACTTCTCAACAGTTTGTCATGTATGGTCAGGAAAATCACTGAAATGACTTGGCCATTCATCTGACAGAATTACTCTGGCTTGCCCCTTTGAAAAATAGAAACTTATGTCGACCGAATCATGTCTGCACAACGTATACAACAGGCCTCACAGGCTGTTAACTCATAGTGACTAGCATCATGGAGACGCTGTTCTAGCCAGGTGTATCTGAGAAGTGAGATGGTGTTGCTCTCTGAAGATGTCAGCATTAAATCTGAATGTGTTGGACTCTTAACCAACAACAATTTGTAAAGCTGAGTTTTATCCCTAATATCTGGATACACATTTACCTGAACTAATCTCTGCTGCAGTAATGTTTCCTTCTCTCTCCTCATGCAATGCCATAAGAAATGAGCAAGCTGTAAGCAGAGAAGCACTTACGCTCTTTGAGGGCACAAAGTGAAACTCCCCCATTTCTCAGGTTCCCCTGCCAGACAGGATGCTATTATTACTTTTAATAATAATTGGCTTCTTCATTCACAGGCCCCAAAGGACTCTGACCAACTTTATAAAGTTTGTCCAGTATGTAGGAATCTCTTCTCCACTCAGTGAGAGGAACAACGTCATTCGCATAACACCTGCAGCATGATTTTCAGGAGGGAAGTAAAGATTATCTTCCTCTGCGGGGGGCCAAAAAGGGAATTGGAAAAACCAGGGATGGTTTTAAAATTGTAAATCCTTGTCAGCTGGGTTTGGGCTTTTTAACAAACGAATCTGGGGGTTTTGTTATGAGTTGGATCCAATTTTATCCAGAATGGCAGTTCAGGGTTTGGGTGCAAGGTAGAAACTCAGGCAAATGGTTACAGTTTTAGCCCATTGCTGTAATGTAGATAGGCAAACTAGAGTTACTCTCTACCTGAGCTGCAGTTTGGCCAGTTATAACTATAGGATAATGGCTTAGGAACATCATGGGCAGGCTGCCCTCTTAGCTAATAAAGCAAGTTTCCCACCATGCTTGCATAAAACCATAACCTACACTGGTGTATATGGGTCACACATTAACCAGGGAAGCTTGTTCTTAATGTCAGAAGTCAACAGCAGTTCAAATCTCCATATGGGCCACTACTTAAAATAACATTGCAAGTGCAGTACTCTATGGGTATGTCTACACAGCAGGGTTATTTTGGCATAACTGATGTTATTCTGAAATAACATAGCCCCGCGTCTACACTACAAACAGTTATTTCAACATAATGTCGAAATGATGTTGAGCTGGAGGAAGAGTGCTCTAACTTATACTTCCTGCTGTGTAGACAGCGCGAAAAGCCAAAAGCTATTTCAACTTAAGCTACGGAATTGCCGTACCTCAAGTTGTGTAGCTTATTTTGGCTTTAGCCCTGCTGTGTAGACATGCCCTATGGGATTGGAACCTGGAGTCTCTGGATCTACAAGCACGCAGGGTGGGGAATGGTTCCTACTTCTTGAGTTAAAGGAGTATCCATAGCAGCTTAAAAGCAGTTGCAGACTGATATACTCTTATACATAGTGCAGCCAGTAGACAAAGGCTCACACAAGGATCATGCAGATTATACTTAGCCTGTTTATGCTGGTACCTGCCCTCAGTATCTCTCCTAAGAGTGACTGTTAAAGTGAGGTTAAACATAATGCCTGCCTCCAGATTTCTCCATCTAGAAACTACATCAACCAAATAGCTTTTTATGAATGGGCTTGGCAGATTTATAATGTGAGCCATGAGAGTTATGCTCTTATCTGGTAAAATTCAAGTGGGAAAATCATTTTGCTAATAATGTTAGAGTGTTTTGTTTTAACACAGATCCAAAAATCACAGCAGCATCTTAAGATGCTGTTTTTGTCTCTCAAGAAATAAATACAGAAAATATATTTAAATGCATTAAAATCTCACTGGAGAAAACTCTCTTTTAAAAAAATATGAGCTTTCAAAAATTCCTTTGATGGCAGGTGTGTTTAAAATATAACCAGCTTATTCATGCCATGGAAAGTTGGCTCTCAAAGCGCTCAACCTTAAATTAATTTTAAAAAGAAGGAAACTACACATGCAAAAAGCACTTGACCTGCATGCCAAGCCTCTGCTTGTAAATTAACTTAATATCATTTAATCAGGCTAAAGCCTGGACCCAAATCAAAATCCTCGCATCATAATTTAAATATCCTAACACAGCTGTTGTTTGTCCAACAGACAAAACTGAGGAAGAGCAGAATATGCCACTGTAAACAGCATGTCATCCTGAATACTAAACATCTTCCTTCTCCATTTTCTTCTGATGGCATTTACTGTATGTTACCTAGCTAGCGTTTACTTGTTCCTTGACCAGGGGAACTCCCTTCTTAAAAATGGGGTGGGTGGCTGTGTGACTTTATGTTCTGCTCTCATGTGGGGGTTTCTAATCTTTTAGTAAAAGTGGCACCCAGCATCCTTTTTTATATTAATTTTGCTCATTTCCAAGTTGTTATTAATACCTTCGAATAACTAGTGTCCTGTTTTCATTTCATGTGTGTGCACTCTCTCTCTCTCTCTCTCTCTCTCTCTTTCTGGATTTTCATCTATTATATAGTGACACTCATTAGTAAAAGAGGGCCAGAGCCTGCAAACTTTGTGCCCAATCCAACTCCCATTACAGCTGGTAGCAAGAAAACCCCGTGACTTCAGCCAAAGCTGGATCAGGCCCCTTATGCATATGAGCGAACCTTATTCAGTACAAGTGGCTCCAATGACTTCAGTGATGCTGCTTGAAAGGGAAAGTTAATCACATTAAAAGTTGCAGAATCAGGTCCTATATCTGGGGTGAGCTAATTTGGGCAGATGTCCATCTGTGTTCCCACTAGAAAGCCATTAAATAATGGTGAGGTTGTAAATGAGTGTTTATAGAAATAAAGGCTTTTTTTTAATGGAACAAATGACATTTGGCTTACTGGAGCAAGCCAAGCTATGACCATTGCAATGTAAGGTTACTTGCTAATGTTTAGACTACTCACCAGTGATGAGAAAACATCAAAAGGTAGAAAAATTCCAACAAGCAGCTGAGCATCTGGGTGTTTATCCAAATCTATTGAGCATGTTCAGCTATATAGGAAAGCTTGTGTAAAGAGACTTTCTCATATTGTCTTGTCACTCCTGCTGCCAGATCTTTGTATGAGAACAGAAATCTGAGCCAGTCAAAAGGAAAAACGATTGTTGACAACAGTTATCTACACTTTTTTTAACCAGAAAAATATGTTCATTTGAACTAAAGATAGGTCAGGTCTGAAGTTTCCATGAGTGTCACTGCCTTCAGATCTGTGATTTGGGTTAGACTGTTTTATGATATGTAGGAGGGCCAGATGAACAAGCTGGGATTCTAAAATCCAGACTTCCCTAATGGTATTTGAGTCTGGGATTTGTGCTGAGGTCAGGCCAACAGATCTGCCTACAGCAGAAGCAGGAAAATTTAGATTGGTTCTGATTTTCCTCAGACTAAGTGAGGTATACCTTGATTTCTTCTTGCAGATGTTTGATTTTTGGCTAAAGTGTTTAATGTGTGCCTAGAAAATGAAGCTTTTGAAAGAGAACTTTCTATTCTATTCTCTTTTGTAACTTCCTATTTTATCATTATTAAGATGCATGAATTTTCCATACTGGTATTATAACAGATCTCATTCATAACCTTAATTATTAATTTTAAAATACCTGTTGTTTGATCAAGCTTATCATTTTGTGTACATGTATTTTATTCAAATACAAAAAGTAGTAATCACACATTGTAAAATCTACTTGATCCTGAACAAAAGGTTGTCATTTTCCCACATTGCATGGATTTCCCATACTGTATTTCTCCATGACACTAGTGTTGAGAAATCTGTCTTTTTCCAAGAATGAGGTATATCATATCTAGCTGCTAATAGTAATTGTGCTGCCAAAGGATCCTTCTCAGAGTCACTTGGCTCCTTTGGACTGTGACTTAACAGAACCCATATGAATTCTGTGAGTATTCCAACGTTAGTTAGCTTGAAAATTCCATTTACTATTTCTATTCTGTTCTGGTTCTTAAACTGCCTCTTGCTGGTGGTGTCGGGTTGTTAGTATGACATTTCAACTCCATTTTTGCCATTATAACTATTTGAAAAGTTATTGTACTTTTTTGCTGTTTAAAAAGAAAAAAAAACAAATAAACCCATATTTTCTACTGATTTCTAATTCAAAACAATCCCAGCAACCTGGTTCATGAATAAATCAGAATAAACAAAGAATGAGGAAAATCTGATAGCTTTCTTTGATAGGATATCAGGTCTTATGGAAAAGGAAGAAGTGGTGGACATGGTATACCTAGACTTTAGTAAGGCATTTAACATGGTCTCACATGATCTTCTCATCAATAAACTAAGGAAATGCAAGCTAGATGGGGGTACTATAAGGTGAATGCATAACTGGCTGGATAACCGTTCTCAGAGAGTAGTTACTAACGGTTCACAGTCATGCTGGAAGGTCATGACAAGTGGAGTTCCACAGAGGTATGTTTTGGGACCGGTTCTGTTAAATATCTTCATCAACGATTTAGATGTTGGCAAAGAGAGTACGCTTATTTAGTTTGCAGGTGGTACCAAACTGGGAGGTGTTTCAAGTGCTTTGGGGGATAGGGTCATAATTCAAAATGATCTGGACAAACTGAAAAAATGGTCTGAGGTAAACAGGATGAAGTTTAATAAGGACAAATGCAAAGTTCTCCATTTAGGAAGGAACAATCAGTTTCACACATACAGAATGGGAAGTGATTGTCTAGGAAGGAATACTACTGAAAGGGATCTAGGGGTCATAGTGGGCCACAAGTTAAACATGAGTCAAAAGTGTGACACTATTGCAAAAAAAAGCAAACATGATTTTGGAATGTATTAACAGGAGTTTTGTGAGCAAGACACGATAAGTCATTCTTCTGCTCTACTCTGTGCTGATTAGGCCTCAACTGGAGTATTGTGTTCAGTTCTGGGCACCACATTTCAAGAAAGATGTGGAGAAATTGGAAAAGGTCCAGAGAAGATCAACAAAAATGATTAAAGGTCTAGACAACATGACCTGTGAGGGAAGACTGAAAGAATTGGGCTTGTTTAGTTTAGAAAAGAGAAGACTGAGAGGGGACATATCATCAGTTTTCAAGTGCCTAAAAGAATGTTACAAGGAGGAGGGAGAAAAATTGGTCTCCTTAGCCTCTGATGATAGGACATGGAACAAATGGGTTTAAACTGCAGCAAGGGAGATTTAGTTTAGACATTAAGAAAAACTTCCTAACTGTCAGGGTAGTTCAACACTGGGATAAATTGTCTAGGGAGGTTGTGGAATTTCCATCACAGGAAATATTTAAGAGCAGATTGGATAGGCATCTCTTATGGATGATCTAGGCAGTGTTTGGTCCTGGTGTGAGGGCCTCTCGAGGTCCCTTCCAGTTCTAGGTGTCTATGAATCTATGAAAAAATTATCTAAAGCCCATTGAAATCAGTGTGTAGGTGTTATGAATGAGGTCTGTTAACATGGCCATTTATAGTGATTGAACAGAACTAATCCGGACAGACCAGGTGTTCACTTTGGTTTCATGTGGGGGCTGATGTGATCGGTTGTTTACTTTTCCCACATGCTAACAAAAGTTGTGGTTGCTTAGGTGGGTTAGGAGAGCACATTTTTCTGACATTATATCTTGTCATGGCCCCAAATCAATTTGGTAAATATGAAATAAATTTCATTCTTGGCACTATGTGCTGATTTGCTTCATTTAGCTGCTTGTAAGTGTTGCTGAAGTCAGTACTGAAGATGCCCATTTTAAGGGCAAAGAAGTGGAAGTCAGGAATAGGGATGTCAGCAAATAGTCGCTTCCCCCCCACACACACACTTGCTGCCTCTGTGTCATTATGGTGGCATCATTAACGGTGTCCTATAATGGCAGCATCTTCCAGAAACATCTGGAAGTGGATATGGGTTGGATGCAGAAGCAGCAGAACTGGTGTTTCATGCCAAAATTTTGCTAGCATTGACACAGTCCGTTGATTTCTGTAGGACGCAGTTGTGAGAGATATGCAAATATGCAGAACAAATGCAACTGCAGGACAGTTGGACAAAGTCATTTTTTTCCAGGTTCTTGCATATGACCATTCTGATCACATGGGACATCCACTTTTCATCTTGCACTGTTCCTTGCAGAGCTCTCAGACCTCTTCTGATTTTTCCTCCACATAAAGAATTTGCAAATTGTTTGCACATGGAATGTCGGTGGCCCACATCTGAAAACATACACATCATTAAGACATAAGTGCTCGGATCTGGCGATGGCTTAGGGAAAGTTATGGCTTGACCTTTTGTCCATGGACTGAACCATTTTTAATTAATTTTAGGCTAGTTTGTAATGGAATGTTTTCGGAAACTGAAATGTAGCATATGCTGAACATTATTTGTTTTAACAAGCAACATTTAAAATAGCACATAATGATTCAACAACACATCATTGCAGCATGTCTGAAACTTGCCAGCAATGTAGTCATATTTATGATCAGAGAGCTTGCGTGCAATCAATACTATTAAAAAAGATAAGTCTTGTGCATGTCTACTTTTGCTTCTATCTCAACATTCATAGTTTGAGGTTCTCTGAAGAGTGGCATTCATTGCCCTAGAGCAAGTATGTGGTAGAGCCTGTATTCCTAGGTTCTATTCCCTATTCTGCCACTAACCTGTGTGAAAATAGCAAGCTATGTATGGTCTGATTTTTTGGGAAGTGTTGAGCACCCACAGTTTCATCTCACTTTGGTGGCACATCTTTATTTTACTAGGAGTAGTAGATGCTTAGCACTTCTGAAAAATGGGGGATCATTAACTTCTCTGTACTCAGATTACTCATTTGCAAAATGTCTGTAATAATAATAACAACTAGCTTTCATGTAGCTCAGGAGTTCTCAAGGTAGTTTGCAAAGGAACTCAGTGTCATTAACCCCATTTACAGATAGGAAAAGTGAGGCAAAGAAAGGTAAAGTAACTTGTCCAGTTTCATCCAGCAGATCAGGGACAGAGCTATGAATAAAATGTAGGTCTCCTGAGTCCCAGCCCGTGGCTCTACCCCTCTAGGCCATATTGCCTCTGCAGGGTGTGGCTTAGTTATTTAGTGAATCTTAAGTGCTTTGAGGTTCTTAGATGAGCAGTATTGCACATCTGCATACTATTAATTATTACTATTTATGGACTTAGACATTGCTGTTGATGGTTAAAAAATCAGTCTGACCCAGATGAAAAAAAATTTGCGTTATTCTCCGAAAGATTTAGGACGCAAGCCTTGCTAACTAACTGCCTCCGTTAGCCCCCGGAAACTTCCAGACACATCCTCCCAGCTCACTATATCCAGACCAAAGTGTTTATGTTTTAAAGAAAAAGTAGTACCACATTTAGCAGTTCCCAGTCTTAAAGGAGCAGTAGCACATTTAACACATCTCAACAAAGTATAAAATTACTAGTGAAATGAATACTCCAGTCACAATCATGTATTGCTGAAGTGCCTTTGCCAGTACTTCTGAAGGGTTTGACCAGTTGGCAGAATGACAAGATCCCGTGAGTATTGCCCAAGTTCCCATGAAAAATGTCTCCTCATCATAGATATGTTACAGATGCTATGACAAAGAATATAGAGATGAAGGGGGGATAATTTGTTTCCTTTTTGTTCAATAGCCAACAAAGAATGAGTCTTGAATGGCTGAGTGAAACACCCTATGGCAAAATGTATGGCACTGTCACAAAAGGCAAGCTTACATTTTAGAGCACAATGATTCAGTGCAACATTTAAAATAACATATAACGGGTCCTTGAAAAGGTGCAGTTTGATGAGTTTCATTTTTATTGGATCAACTCAAAAGTTTCATGCACTCAGAGGCTTAGGACATGATGCTGATCGGAATGACCCCTGTTTTACACCAGTGAAATTCCATTGATTTCAGTGCCATAACTCCTGATTTACATTGGTGCAAGTGAGACCAAAATATGGTATTTAACATTTAAAAAAAATTAGTAGGCATTAAGGAAAATGCAGAACGGTGCCCTGGTTATATAGGTTCAGGTTTATAGGGAGTTTTCTGAGGTTTTTTTGGTTTGGTTTAATGCAAGAAAAATACGAGAGCTTAGAAAGCGGAAGAACTTGAATCACAGGCTTCAAGATATATGGTATTAATCTATATAGTCTAGATGTACTTTTAATACATTCATCTCATGGCTACTTAAGAACATTTAATGGATGCCAAAGTGGGGCAGCATTGGAGAGTCTGATGAAAGTTGAATCTGCTTTTACAGTCTCTGACCATAGGACACTGGGAGATGGGCATGAAATAAGTGCCACTGAGCACTTTTCATAAAAATCACGCGAAAGTTTTGTGCTTCTCCTCAGCCAGAGAAGATGCAACTATCTTCTTTCGTCAAGGCAAGATGCTAGTCTTGTAAAATTTCAGTGCCTAGGACACAAATGCTTGTTCTTTGCCATTCTTAAGAATTGCTACCTATTTGTTCTTCTCCAAAGCAAAAGTAAAGTTTGTTGGTGGGCTTTTTTGGGAGGGGTTTTTTGTTGTTGTTTTAAAATCCAATCAATATGAATATGTGTTGAATTGCAAGATCTAAGGAAAATTGAGGGGATTGTGTAAGAATTCTGATGGCCATGTTTGGTCTATCATTGTGAAGGTATGAAATCCTAAGAAAAATCTAAAGAATTATGTCAATCTGTACTCTATATAGAAGCCTCTTTGGGGCTATCAGGTGTACAGAAGAACAGGCTACAAGACTTGAGTTGGAATGGTCCCTTTGGCTCTAACCCTCTGGTTTTCAATGATTTCAAGGGCTGCACAATTACACAACTTGTTTTCATAGACATCCAATACCTTGGAAAATGAACTGCACATGAAAAAATGTATTTTGTTAAAGAAAATTAAATGGTCTAGTAAAACTGTTTGCACTACATACTGGGCTCCAGTCCATCCATATGTTTCCTTTTAAAAAGTGCAGAATGTTAGTGTTCTTAGATTCCTTTGCTTCCATTAATATTGTGTGTTTGCTGTTGATTTGTGAAGAAGGGAGAAAAGAGAAGAGCCATTCAAAGGTCAATTACCAGTGGTTTTGAAAAATTAAGCATTGACTATGTCTCTCATGAACTTGGTATGGGAAAGGGCAATTAACGGTACTTGTAAATAATTCTCACATTCTTTTTTTCTTCCCTTCCTCCTTGCTTCACTGGATCCCAAATTCAGTTTCCTCACATAATGAAATGGTTCTTACAATAGTGCTTATGATTTTTTGGAAAGTGTCACAGCTAGATATCAGAACTGTTCATCCTGTTTATTACAGTAGTGCCTATGGGGCAAGCAACAATGGGGTGCTATTGTGTTAGGTGCTGTACAAACATAACAGATAGTCCCTTGCAATATAATACACAAGACAGACACAGGGAAGGAAGAGCAGGGTGAACAATGTGATGTTACTGTTAATTTACGTTCTTTTTGGGGGGAAGCTTAATTCAGAGGTGATGAACTAAATGGAAAGAGAAGTGAAGGGAGAAGGGATGTTGAAGGGAAGGGTGTCAGAAGAAGAGAGTGGGGAAAGGGAAGGTATAAGAGACCGGTGCGGAGTGACGCTAAGGTGAAGAAACGGTGAGGCAGGAGGAAAGAGAGGGTTGGAGCAAATAGCCAGTTGGCACAGGGCAGAGAATGGCCTGTCTGCCAGAGACATAGTGAGGGTGTTATGCGCCTGGGGGCAAAGGAAAAATGTGCTGCCCCCCGCCGTGCAGCAGGGCCCTGAACCTGCTGCACGGCTGAGCCTGACCCTGGGAAGAAGGCGGGGAGCTTGTACCACATTTTCCCCTGCCCCTCCAGTTTGGGGCCAGGCCCCTGCACACACTAATTCGCTGGTGGAGATGGAGGAAGGTTGGGCTGGGGGCAGAGAGGCGGGGAGGAGGCTCTAGCCGGTAGCAGTTTGTGGAGGAGGAGCAAGCAAGTTGAGGGATGACAGGAGGAGCAGAGGGAACTAAATTGGCACCCCCAATTGTGTGGCTGCAATTTCTTTGAATGTGCTAAGGCCCCTCCTTGGCTGCTTCTGGTCATGCCTCCACCTACCAGAAGATCAACGCTCTGATGATCAGTCTTTCAGTGTTCGATTTAGTGGATCTAATAAAGACCCACTAAATCAAACGCTGAGTGCACACACACACACACACACACACACACAGAGCAATGATTAGGGTGAAGGGAAATCAACAGAAGCATTTCTCCTTTTGACCTTCTTCTGTGGGGCCATCCCAGAAAATCAATGCAAGGTACATCGACTCCAGCTATGTGAATTACGTAGCTGGAGTTGCATATCTTGCATCGATTTTCTCTACCAGTGTAGACCTACCTCTGTGACTGTTCCTACTGGCTGGTCGCTCTCTGCAGTTTCTCTCTAAAGAAGGTGCCCCTGGAACCTAATTTCCCCAGAGTGAAAGTGAGAGGTATCCCCTGCACACTTCTGCGTCTATGTGTGTGTGCGCTGGAGGGAACAGTGGCTGCAGCTAGGCCCCACTTTGTCATGTATGTTGCTCTCAGATAAAATGCAATGTGTTTAGTGCCCTAATATTAATTTGATCCCAGACAGAGGAGGAGGACTGGAGAGCATGGTTACATGAGTGATGGAAATAGAGTCAAAGTATTCTGACTGAATGCTTAAAGCTAGGCACCTATTTCTACATTTTGGCACTTAAATAACGGCCTAGTTTTCCAATGTGCTGATGCCTTCATGTCCCAGAAAGTACTGAGTATCTGTAGGTCCCCCAAAAAAGCCCATGGGAGAGACAGATGCTCAACACCTCTAAGAATTGGGCCATTTTTAATAGCTGTCTAATTATGGACAGGAATATTTTACTGTGTGTTAGATCATTGCCTCTCCCTTCAGCTCTGCTAACCACACTCAGCTAACACAGTTTTAAACACTGCTATCTTTGTCTATACTAGGTACTAAGTGGGGGTTAACCACATGTTAATTAAAACATGTAAGTTAACATACTTTCTAACCCAACTCAGTGAAAAGGCTCCTGTAGTTACCTTTATGTCAGGCCGTATATGAATGCCTTAGAATTCATAATTATGTTTTGCTCCCAGTTTATTCATTGTTATGCCTCAGGTCAGTCACATACACTAAATTTTCAAAGTTGGGTATATTTGGGCACCTAAATAAGTGGCTTGCTTCCTCATAGTGCTTTGCATTCCTCCTCCCCCCGCTTCCCATTGTCTCTAGTGAGTAATCATGATGAGAAAATTTGGTCTTAACATCCTTGTACCTCAGTTTCCTGATCAAGTCAATGACTACAATAGTACTGCCTGCCTCCCATGGTGCTATAAAGCTTTGTTAGTGGTTGTCAGCAAAGCTGACAGCCTCTGTGGGCCCCAGAGCAAGGGAGGGGGCAGCTCCACACTCCTGGAAGGGGCGGGACTAAGGGCAGAAGAGGCAGGGCCAAGGGCAGCATGCCTCCCCCAGCTCTGCCCTGAGTGCACGGCACGGCACTCCAGCAGCAATATAAAGGGCCCAGGGTTCTGACTGCCGCCACTGGAATCATTGGGTCCCAGAGCAGTTGTCCCTTTCCTCTCCCCCCATCGGTGCGTCTGGTGGTTGTAGTGCGTTTTAAGGTCCTTTAACGAAGTCTGATGTCATTATGTAGAAATTCTTTTGTTGAGTTACAATGTTCATATCCCATGCGCACGCCCTGCTTGTAGTACTTGGTCCTATTCGGTGTCGCCTCGCAGTCCTTTTCTCTGGCTCCTCAGGTTAGCGGTGCTGGGAATGCCAGAGACAGTTAGCTCCAGCTCAGGTGAAAGTGCACTTCAGAGAAACCCTGTGACTTAGCTGAGTGGTAATGACTGACAATGAGCTTTATAGGACATTCCACCCAACCTTCTCGGGTTAGATATATGGAGGGAAAGAGGAAATATTCCGCCAAGGACAAAAACACTGAACATGTTCTCCTGATGTTATTAAAATGCTAAACTTTGAGCCTCAGTTGTCCAATACCATAGGGTCTAGCCCAGTTTAAATACTCCAGTAGAGCACAGAATATACTCAGGACCATGTTCCCATTTCAGCAGAAGAAAAGAGAAAGATTTCATTCAGCTCCTACCAAACTGGGGACTTTCTCCTACTTATTCCCGTCCCCTTCTCCTTGGCCCCCCATCATTTGCTCAATTATCACCGCAACTTATTAAAATACTTGTCAGGACATCACAAAGCAAGCATGAGCTGCCCAGGCCATCTGGTCAGAAGTGAATGATTAACTGCTCTGATCCTCCTACTCAGCACCATCTGGTGGTCATGGTCTCCAATGAAAAGCTTGCTTTATTTACAAAGTGTTAAGGTTCCTGCGTGCACTTTGCGAGGGTTTGATTGAGGGCTGGGATTTCAAAGGAGCTCAAATCCCACTGATTTGAATATGAAAGGGGTGATCTTTGTGTAAATAAGAACAAGGCCCAAATAAGAATGTGAATGAAATATAGCTAGATGGATAGAGTTCATTCAAATGTTGTAATTACACAATTTTCTTAACAATGTGCAAATGTATGCAATGTCTCTAAAAACAAGCACTTTCTATTAATTGGTCTGAAATAGACTGATTTGGTGATTTTTTTCCGGCCACATGGCATCCCTGTTTGAGAGGGATTTTGGAGAGCACTGAAGGCATATTTCCTAGAGCAATGAAGGGGTGGAAAAGAGGCTGTGTAGGTAGCTGGCTGGGAGAATTCCTTTCTGAAATGTTTATTTCAATGCTGCTAACATTTCATTATACTAGTAATTATGTTAGGGTGCCAGAGCCACATAGAGATATGTTTCCAATATGCAAATCTGAATAAATAAATGAAATACATGATCTCTGCTCTTGGCTTATGTCAAACTCCTGCTGTGGGGAAAAAATGGACTCTTTTGGACACCACAAAGAAGCATCAATATGGTGAAAAACTGGGAGAATATTCTTTTATTTTAAAGAATGAAGAACTAGACCATAGACAGTTCAATGTGGCAGGTTTTTCATGGGATGTAAAATGTGGTCTGGGAACTAGTACAATTGGAAGGCCAGCAGCTTTTGCATATCCATGGAGATCAAGAAGAGGTGAAGGTACACAAGAGTGCACGGAAGTTTATCCTATTTATGTGGGGGTACGGTGGAGCGAAGAGAAAATTACTATAGTATCCTACTTTACTACAGCATGACTCAGTACTCAACTGCTCTTACATAAGCTGTAGAGCTGAATTAAAATGGCCAAGAGCTTGGCTAATGAACATGACATGTGCTAGCAGGGATTTGGTTGCTTCTTATAACAAAGATAACATTGCTCCTGTTGTCTTTCCCTAGTCCCCAGTTTATGTTGCAGAAGTCAGTCAAGATCTTGTCCATCAGACTGAGGAAAAACTTGAAATCAGCCCCTGCAAAGAGCTGTTTTCTCACTGTGCAAAGTAAGTATAACTTGACTTCTAAAGATCACAGCATTACAGTGGTCAGACTCGTAGAAGAGCATGTCAGATAAGGGGAAGAATTTTAATTTGGATCTGCAGCTTGCATTTTCTTAAATTCACATTCATATTCTCAGACAAGTGATGAAATTATTTCATCTATATAAAATACAGTAAATATTTCCGTTCCACTATACAGAGTACATACAGGAACTTAGTGTTTCAGGTATTTGACAGAATGTTCTAGCCAAGTAAACCAGCCCTAGACTTCATGCTGTGTGGAAAGAGGTACAATGATAATGAATCCAAAAAAAAATCTCTGTTTCAAAGTGAATAGAAATTAAGTGGTTATACAGTCCATTTAGACTCAGGAATGTGCAAACTTTGCCTGCATAACTTTTCCTGAAAATCTTCAACAAAAGGATGGGGACTTTTAAAAAAAAAAAAATCTGTCTATGGAGTAGAAATGCATGTGCACTATTTAATCCTTTTGTCCAGGAAAAGGCTTATCAGTTTTGCAGCGGTGAAGCAATTTTGCTATTGTGTCCTAAAGTTCCCAGTATGCAATTTGCATTTGCAAATACTGATCGTCGTATGTTCAGTGGCAGCAGATCATACACTAACAAAAATACGCAAAGGAGGGATCATCTAAAACAGACCCATGCGGTCTCTGGCTGAGCACATTTTGTTTTCCCTAGCTGATGTAATGGGGATTTGTAAAATGTGCTCTGCTGTCATTCACTTTTCTGGCTCCTGTTATTGACCTGTTCTACTTTCAGTTGTGCTTTGCATTGGGGAAAGGTGTGGATTACTTCTGGCCCTCTGAGATAACAAATTGGTTTACTTGCAATTGCTTCAGTCTCGTGTCCATTGGGATATTGACATAATTTATCCCCAGTGAGTGCACAAGTCCTGATGATGACAAAGGCAGGGCTGTGCTTGATGTAAATAATCTGATGTTGGGTTCTGTTTCTGAAACCGCTTTCAACCCTGATAATTTTACTGTAAAATTAATTTTGTTGATGCTGACATGGGGAACAAAAAAAGCAAGTAACTAGTGAAAGACAGCTCTTGTTCATTACAGTGTGTGAAACTTTTAATGATTAGATGACTGGCTTTGGATGCCACTTCATTGAGGCTGTGTTCAGAAGAGTTTGAGATAGCTGGCTAATTTATCCGCTTCAGTTCATAAATGATTATGAAGCCTCATTCATTAAAAATGATGTTCATTTTATTTTGAGTGGAATAGGCTCAAAAGGAAGCTTTAAATACTTGCTGTTCATGTCTGCTAAAAGTATTAAACCAGTTTAATTTTGGAAGTGTGCATAGTTAAACCCAGAACAGGGAAATCACATACACAAATGTGATATTTTCCTACCTTCATGTGTTGTAACAAGAATTTATTTCAAATACATCTGTGGCCCCTACCACTGTAGGTGTATCTTGTGGGGTCTAGATGTGTGTGTGTGGGGGGGGGGTTCTTTTTGGTAGTAACCTGCTAATACTGCGATTTTCTTCTGTAAACTACACTTCTGAGGGAAAATATTTCCTGTCATTGAGACATATATCACATGACCTTTGTGTCTTATCAAAACTTACCAAGACCACTTGAATTTGAGCTTTGAATGTAAAATACTGACAACTGCTCATTTACAATCTACAGAATTAGAATTTCTAGGAAATAATTTCAAACCATCAAAAAAAAATCCAGAATATTAAAAATGGCTCATGGGCAATTAGTGAATGGAGAAAAGCTAAATTCAGGAAGTAAATTATTAAAAGTGAATAATTTGCTCATCTGTACAACTGTATAAGATAATAAAAAGACGTAGGTCAAAAGACAGATTGTTCCTCAATGGGAAATGCCATAGAAATGGTTCCTTTCTCTCAGAGCTGCAGAGAGGTGCTTGTGCAATGTCTTCATTGCCAGCAGGTTTACACCAGTACTTTTCTGGATGTCATTTTCTGTCTCTGAACGGCTTTCTTTTTAAAATTACAGTGGATTTGGCTAGAAAGCTTGCACTGATTTATTGCACTGGCTGGCCACAAGGCAAGACTAGTTCCAGCAGCTATCAGAGGAGCCTTGATTGACTAATCTTTAGACTGTATATGATTATGAGCTTCCTTTTTTCCCCCTCAAATAACTCTGGACCACTTGGGATGTGGCTCTGAGGCTGGGGAAGGGCAACCTCATTCCTATCACTGTGTCTCTTCCACTCAGTGGTGATGGCTTGCCAGCAGAGGCACAATCACACCACCCAGCAGCAACTTGAGGGCAGGACTGCAACCACCGTACCACAGCAGACCATGCACATCACTGCCTGAGGCCCATCTTATCTTATTTCTGTCAGCCCTGCCCCATCAGCCAGTCTGACAGAACTTTCCTTTGCCTGTAGTCCCTGGCTGCCAGTCACACAGTAATTCCCTGATACATGTAAACTGACTTTCTACCAAAGTTTTGCATCCACTATGCGTCCACATAAGGCCCCTTCCTGACACAGGCCCACATACACAGGCTCACCCCTACTTTCTTCATTTGTTTCATTCCACTAGCAGGATAGCTGTTGGGCAGAGTCCTTTGGCCTAATACAGTCATGTTTGGCTTTCTTTGGACTAAAAATACTTCTTCCCAAAAGCATAAACTAAGACTGATTCCTTCGCTTTTGCTAACTGCATCCCTGGTGGTCACCCAGGAACTGAGATGTCATGCTAGAAAGCCTCATTCACTAAAAATGCGACGAAGTTTGAGTCCCTATCTGAACATCCCCCAAAGTTCAGGAAGATTGGTTCCTGAGGGGTTATGTTTGGACCTTTCCTCGACTTATCAACTGTCCTAGTAGCTAAGGGCCTAATCAAAAGTCCATTAAAGGCAATGGAAAGGCAATGGAAGCCTTTCCATTGCCTTCAGTAGCCTTTGGTCAAAGATCTACATGCCCGTTACATGTGACTTCACTGTTAGCTACCATTAATGTCTCCTCTTGGGGCCAGCCAGCTGAAGTGCCACTGTCAAACCAACCATAGCCACCACTGGTGTTACCTGAGTACTATAGATGGGGAGGTTCCATGCACAAGACACATTATTCCAGACTAACTCCTACTGGTTAAAACCACCTAATCAAAAGTCCATTAAAGGCAATGGAAAGTCAATGGAAGCCTTTCCGTTGCCTTCAGTAGCCTTTGGTCAAAGACCTACATGTAAAACAAGATGGAAATAAATGAAGCCACATTGCTTTAGAGCAGGAGTGAACAATAAAGCAGCCTCTGGGCCAGATGTGGCTTGTCAAGCTTAGCCCCTGGCAAGCCACTAGTCACTTTATTAACCCGAGCATCCTCAGGTACATCTTCCTGCAGTTCCTGTTGGCCATGGTTCACTGTTCCTGGCCATTGGGGGCTGCAGGAAGTGATACCCTGGTCCGCACCGCTTCCCGCACCTTCCATTGGCTGAGAAAGGCAAACCACAACCAGCAGGAACTGAGAGCAGCCATACCTGTGGATGCTCAAGTAAATAAAGCATCTGGCAGCTTGCCAGGGGCTAAACCTGGTGAACCACATCTTGTCCATGGGTCACTTATTGCCCACCCCTGCTTTAGAGCAAGACTGGAATTCCTTGGGTTTGGGGTTTGTTTGTTTTTTAGTTCAGGATTATAAAATGCTTATATATCTTTTTCATCTGAGACAGATCTGTCCTTGACTACCTAAGTGGAGAGCCATTTCAAGAATATCTAGACAGCATGTACTTTGATAGGTTTCTGCAATGGAAGTGGTTGGAAAGGTAAGCACGGCTGTTTTAAAAAATACATGTTTTCAGTTTCTATGCAAAACTAGCAGACTGTGGGTCAAAAAAGCATGTGTTGTTCCCACTGGTTTTTAAATCAAAGGCAGCATTTGGCCATATCTTTGAGTTATGAATGAGTTAAGAATGCAAACTTACAAAGGGTGAAGATGGGGGGGAGGGGGAATGACAAAGTATTTTGGTGAGAATTTATCTGACCATGCAGACATCTACTAGATCTCCCCTCCCATCACTTTTCCCTCTTGCCTTCTAGACTCCACATAACCACTCTCAGATTTTGTTCCCTTCCATTCTCCCTTCCCCTGAGCTGTGATTCGGGATCTCCATTCTTCCCAGCTTCCCCAAGCTTAGTATTTGGTCATAAGTGCCCATTGTTAAAAAGATTTAAAAAACAGATTTAGGCTTTATCCTGCAGAACAAAACCAGATAAGAATCATACTTACCTTGGCTCTAGATCTGATTTCATCCACCAGCTGAGTCACCCCCCAACCATGCACCAGTCTACACTAGGGATGTTAAATTTAGTTTAATCGACTAATCGATGGATTTTCCATCGACTAGTCAATTAGTCAACAAGCAGGGAAGTCGCAGCTGGGTTAGCTCCCAGCCCGGGAGCTAATCCCACTGCAGCTCTGCCTTTTAAATGTATTAAGAGCCTGTCAGCTTAAATGTATTAGGAGCTTGCTGATAGAGGCAGCAAGGGAAGGGGGGAGCAAATAGTCAAGGGACCAATAAGCTTTTGCTTATCAGATAGCGACTAGTCGCTTACATCCCTAGTCTACACCAACCATAACCAAGATAGCAGTAGACCTCCTCGTACATACACAGACTCAGGATTAATATCTTTCCCTTCCCTCAAAATAGTGAGATTATGTCTACACTATAGTGATACTGAGGCCCAGCTCCAGCACTGTAGACAAGCCGCTGTGGTGTAGATGATTCTTGGGGTTTCTCCATTGATTAAGATAATCCACCTCTCCAAGGAGTGGATAAGCTATGTCTGTGGAACACGTCTTCTGCTCATCTTGCTGCATCTACAGTACATTGACCCAAATATGCTGTGAGATAGCTAGGTTGATTTAATATTTAGGTTTAGATGAGGCTATTGTGAAGCCAGAGGCCATAGAAAACATCTCAGGAGGATGCATTGCTTCTTGGGTTGTGCACTGTAGACATATAAGATGAGATTTTCAAAGCTGTTGGAGGAATTTGGACACACAATTCCTATTAAAATTAATGGGTGTCCAAATTTACTTATGTGGGTTTAAAAATCTCTGCCCAAATTGTTACTGTACTCCCTGTCACAAAAAGTTATTCATTGCAGGCAAATAGAAGGTTGCACTGGGTTGCAAATATATTTAATGACCCATTTTTAGTAGATGCTTGTGTCTATGATGCAAAGTTTTTGATGTGTGTCAAGTCTCCAGTTTTCACATTTGCAAACAGTGTAAGCTATGCTCAGCCAGATTCAGAACAAGGTAATAAAACAGAAAAACACCCTCGCTATGGTTATTGTATTGAAATATTTAACTTCCAGTACATTGCATGTCATTAAAAAAAACCCTGCAATTTGAGCTGCCCTTCTGCATAACTAACCTCTGAATGCTGATGACCAAGACAGATCTACAATAAGTTTTTGGAGGACCTGCTATTTCTGTTTTTATAAAACAAAGGAAAATCCAGCATGTGTGTCCTCGAGCCAAATGTATTAGATACACATTTCCAAGCACACTTCGTTTTCAGGAATCTTTAGGGGCTTTGACCTGCCAAGACAAAGAAAAGTGTTTTCTTTGTTGGCTGGTACCTCAGCGGATTGGTGCTGCTGGCTAATGGTGACTGTCACTCTGAGTTAAAGGAATTTCACACTTTCCACAAGCTGAATTAAAAGAGAAGATTTAGGGGCAGATTCCCAGCTTATGTAAATCAGCAAAATTCAGATGAAATCAACAAAGCTGTGCCAATGGCACCGGCAAAAATCTAGCTCTTAAAATAAATAACAATTTGGCTGATGGTTCACCATTTTAGAACAGTGCATGCCAATTTCCACATGAAAACCCCTGCATTCAGTGTTCACCATTATGCTCTATTTTCTTTCTTCCACTTAAACTGAAAAAGATCAGATGTTCCTATCAAGTCTGACCTTTTTCAGTCTTATTTTCACATCTAGGATTTGGAATTCTGTCAAATGCATTGAAGATTTTTATTTCTCCCCTTAAAAATAAACTTGACAAGACATTAGATGAGCCACTCAGTTTAGGAAACCGAAAAGCACTTTCCAGCATTAAACAAAGACAACTTTACTAGCATGGAATGATTTAACAGCTCGTTCTGACAGCCTGTTGGCTTCAACCAAACAGTTATTCGCTCAGTTTATTCCAATGACACTAGCAAGTATGAAGTGGTCACTGTTAATTGGTGCTTTTAACCTTACCATTTTTGCAGTATTTTCTTAGAAGCTTGAAAATAACATTTCCTCCTTGCCATGGGATCCGTTCCCATTTGGTTTATATAAGGTTTCCTTCTCCCTCCTTCACGCTCTCTTTTTTTTAATACATATAGAGCACAAATGAACATGGCTCACCTTAATGTTTATTTCCTTTGCTATCATCAGCCACATCCTTTGTGTTGCGCTTGCACCTATGCTATTTAATTTGGGCTCACTTTGTTGGGCAGCTGGCTGACCAATAGCAGCAAAACAAAGCTATTATAGCAGTGGTGGACAGCCTGTGGCCCACACACCCCATCTTTGCCTCCATCCCCCACTCCTCTCACACACTGGGGCCCTGGAGCCACTCACTTGCTTACTCCTCCCCTTCCCTCCCAGCACTTCTGGAGCACTGTGAATTGGCTGATTCGCAGCATTCAAGCTCGGGGAGTGCAAATCAATGGATTCATGGTGCTCCGAAAGTGCTGGGAGGGAGAGGGTGTGCAAGAGACTTAGGGGAAGGGTTTAGAGAGGGGATGTGTGGGCTGCCCACAGGTGGAACCCCAATGGGCCGCATGCAGCCTGCCGGTTGCCCGCCACTGGATTTCAGTCTTGCAGCCCACTGGTTTGTGATCAAGGTGCTGTGGTGATACAAATAATCAACAACAACAACAAGCTTTCATGCAACCACAGGATGCTGAGTTGGGTCAGTGGGAAAGCAAATTACAAATATGGCTGCTCAATCCCCTCTTCCTTCCCCATTCCATTCCCACCTTCCCTCACTGAACCCCACTGCATTGGGACTTGGGAGGAGTCACTGAGAAGCTTGGCTTCGTAACGCAAATAGGGTACAGACTTCCTATCAGTGCAGTGAGCCTGAAGGGGATCCACCAGAGCTTGGACATGGAGGAAGGAGCAAGATGTGACCCTTAATAGATACCTGTGACTTACCAGATGATTCATAGAATGAATGCGTCTTTTCCAACTCTTCTGGCTCCTCATAGTTTTTTGCAAGAACCCTATATGATGGCAGAGTCAGGTTCCCATATAGTCCAAAGACTCTGTCAGAAATTATGCTGCACACCAGTGACTCACTAAAGTGTTGTATTTTATTACAGTTTAATATGCTGGAAGTGAAAAATTCAAGCCATACATAGTATTGCAGTAATGTGATTACATAATTATATAAACTGTTAGATAATGTGATTAGCTTGAAATAATATGATTATCCAATATTTACCTACTCTTCTCTTTCAAAAGTATAATTTGAAATAAATAAATCTGAGAGAGTGCATTAAATGGAGAATTTCTTTTTGCATTTCCTTTTCTTTCAGGCAACCAGTAACGAAAAACACATTTAGGCAGTACAGGGTACTAGGAAAAGGTGGTTTTGGGGAGGTGAGTAATTCTGAAAGCTTCTGTTAAAAATGTTTCTCATCTCACAGGCACTGCAGGTGAAGAGAAATGGTTTTCATAAGAATGGTTTTAACCACTTAATTACTGACAGTTTTCTGTTAGCATTTCATAAGATTATAACCCTCAAGTGTCACTTACAGAAATGACTCTCTTGTTTTGTCTGTAACAGTAACTTTTGAACTGTGCTCACACAGGGATTATCTGTATCATAGTAGCAATTAGTTGCTTCTGCTTAGATCAGGGCATGTTCTAAATGCACAGTATGACTCAGGGCCCTGCCCTGAAGCATGTGTAATCTAAGGGCCCATACACAGCAAAAAAACAAAAAAACCAAAAACTGTAGTAGCAAGTCTCATAGCCCAGGTCAACTGACTAGGGAACTAAAAATAGCTGTGCAGCAGCTCAGGTCAAGCTGCATTCAGAAACCCAGCAACAGGCTCCTGCATGTGCACCCTGCTTTTTTTAGCCTTGCAGCGTGAGTCCGAGTCATTGACTACCCCGGCTTAGAGATTTGCTGCCATGTTAATTTTTCTACAGTGTAGACATATCCTAAGTAGATGAGGCAAAGGGTGGGCATGGAAACAGGCATAGAAAGGTGAAGTGATTCCACTGAACGTATACAGCACAGCTGTTTCAGAACCAGGGTGGGAACTCCTATCTATGGGTGCCCAGGCCCATGCCTCTATACAGTAAACCATGCTGCCTCTCACGCTATTAGCAAGCACTTAAAAAAGCCTGCACACAAACCGGATAATGAGGTACTAAGCTTTATAGATAAAGGGTATTTTCTTTTAAGTTACCCAAGTCATTATTTTTCCCCTTCTTCATTTTTAGGTCTGTGCTTGCCAAGTCCGAGCGACGGGGAAAATGTACGCCTGCAAAAGATTAGAGAAGAAGAGAATAAAAAAGAGGAAAGGCGAATCCATGGCACTAAATGAGAAGCAGATTTTAGAAAAAGTCAATAGTCAATTTGTAGTGAGTATTGAACTCCTGTTTATGGGCCCAGTCATGTAGTCAGTCTCTGCATAATTCCCGTGGGGTTCCGTGCTCTCTTGGGCTCTATGGTACATGGAGTAGCAGTTAAAACTGGCCCATTTTATGATGCCTACTCAGTTTACCTGAACACTTCTATTTTCCATTCAACTGACTCTAGCTTTAGCTTGCAATATATGAGAAGTGCATCAAATTTGGTGGCTGCTTAGGGAATTTAAAATGTGTATTGTTCGAAGCCTCCAGTTTTATTTGGGTTGTATCAGGCTGAACTATTTTTATCCCCTGTGATTCCCTGATTTGCAAGTACCTGAGTGAGAGAAGGTCTTGGGTGAGAGTGAGCTGCCTGAGGTTCACCCAGCTAAGACAAAGAGGTGTTGGTTGGCTAGTAGAAAGTATCTAGTCAATATGGTGGGCCTGTCCTGCGGCTTAGGGTATTTTGGAGCAAGCAGGAGCAAGTCTCCCAGCACTGGTCAACAACTCAGGCCAGCAGCGCTTTCAGTAGTGATCTAAAAATAGCTGTATAGATGATGCTTTGACATTGCAAAGCTGGGATGCTTAGTGCCACTCTGTCACAAATGCTGTGTAGACATACTCTTAGCGGCTTGCCTGCCCTGTGTCAGCGCTGTCAGCCATTTAGAGTAGAGGGGTCATTCTTAAAAACTGGTCAGTTTTACTTTAAATTCATAAATATGGTTACCTCAATGTTGCAGGATCCTCTTTGTTTACTCTAGAAAATACCATGAATACACCAAATACAGAGCTAATGATTAAAATCTTCAGCGAGGTAGCCATAGCTAATGACATCTATTTATCTAAGTATTATTAAAGATGGCAAGTATTTAAGCATAACCACTATATTTCTAGATGCCTGGTTGCTCCTGGAATCCCAGGTAGTATTATAGGCGAGAAGTGCCTTGTTTTACCTACATTGAGGCCAGGTCTACACTAGACCCGGCAGCTCAGCTTAAGATACGCAACTCCAGGAATATAGAATACATAGCACGGGTGCCCTCTGAGTTTGATTGAGCAGGTCTTAACTACACTCGCTAAACCAAACTCCGGAAGATTGATCGCGGCAACAGTGATATTGCGTGGAGTGAAGACATGGCCTTAGTGTAGCCGCTATTATTGGTTATTCCATGACACAGCTTTTGTGACCTTGAGGTTGACTACTGCAGTGCTCTCCATTTGGGTTTCCCTTGAAGGCCACGCAGAAGCAATAGGCTTTGCAGAATGTGGCAAATCCCTTGCTTACTGTGATTGGTCACAGGGAGCATTTTTCATGAGTCACTGTTGTGAAGACTTTCCCTGGTGCCTATTGGCTTATTGGTGCAATGACCTATAAAGCCCTATGTTGCATAGGTCCAAGTTACCTGAGAAACTGCCTCTTTCCCCATTGTAAGAGTTCTTGTCAATTGATAAACTCCTGCGGCTATCTCCTAGATGGAAGTTGGTGTCTGGTTATTTCCAGCAGAGAGCCCTCATTTCTGGAATTTGTATTCCCTGCTTGGATCGTTTCAAAACTCTACTCAAATACACTGTTGGCTAAACCCTATCAGGTTGCCTGTTGCCAGGAAGCTGCAAATTTTGAGATGCTCTTTTTACATAAATTGTGCAATTGCTGTACCTTTGGCAGCAACAAATGTGCTGAAGGGCCTTCGCTTCTGGTGGATAGTGCTTGCCTCAGAGGGTTGCTGTGACCCTCCACACAGCCTCTTTTTTTCGAGAGGTAATGGTCACAGCCTACTGAGCCATGCGCATCATAGGCTAGGCCACAGTTTGGAGTGAAAACCCCTCCATAGTTCTGATCGCCCCTGTTGGGGGAAGACTCAGTAGTGGTGTGGGGAGGGTTGGGGGAAACCTGGACCCGCCCACTACTCCAGGTTCCTGGTCAGGGACCTAAGGCAGCAGCAAAAGACTACTCCTGGTCTGGCAGCTTCTTTCCTGAGCCACTTTCCTGAAACAATCCCTCCCAGTACCTTTCCTGCTCCTCCATGGCACTCTGACTTGCTCATAGCCTCAGCTCACATCCAATGTGTCTTCTCACTCTTAGATCTTGGGCTCCTCTCTGCAGGGAGACATTATAAGCAAGCCTTAATGGGTGCAGGTGCTTTGAACAGCCTGCCGCTTCTGGCAAGTTCTTAATTGGCCCCAGGTGCCTGACTGATTATGCTGCACTAGGGTTGGCCCTGTTTAATCAGAGAAGAGGAAACTTTTCACTCAAAGCCCAGAATACCTGCCCTCCATTAGAGTATGGCACCGAGCTGGTATGGGTCTGTCACAATATAGAAATCCAAATTAGATCAAAGTGTGATACCTACAGCTGACTCGGTATTTGGATTTTATGTTCAACTCTCAACAATAGGAAACTTCAGTTGCAAATTGTAGAGATGAATCCATTGACTTCTTAAAACTGCACCCCACTTATCTGGAAAGACATGCTTGGAATTCATGCAACTTATCTAGCTTTTTAAGGATACTGTGCCACTAAACACTAAATGTGGAGTCTTCAGATAAGTGTAGGCAGGATTCAGTACATCAGTCCATAAAATTCTAATTGCTGGAGGAGGGGTTATGTGGTTTTGTAAAATAAACCTGAGTTTGCAAGAAGGCTCATATCTTCTACTCACTTTGCTTTGTTTATAGCACACTGTTGTCAAATTATGTCATTTTTAATGTACAAAAGTTAGCAATGACTTCAACACACCTGATGACAGACCTGTGAATGCTATTTTACAAATATCTTTCTAGGTTAACTTAGCCTATGCCTATGAAACAAAGGATGCACTGTGTTTAGTTTTGACCATAATGAATGGGGGTGACTTGAAGTTCCATATCTACAACATGGGAAACCCAGGCTTTGAAGAGGAGAGAGCTCTGTTTTATGCAGCAGAGATTCTTTGCGGCTTGGAAGACCTGCATAGAGAAAACACTGTGTACAGGTAAGCTTTCCACGCTGTCTTGGGCTATTCATCAGTTGAAGCTTGGATTGTAGTATCTATTTCAGTGCAGTACATCCTAGATGTCAATGCACTAGCTCAGATTTCTCAGAGCTTTGAAGGAATACAGTAAGACTCAGTAATTGTACAAGGAAGCAACTGGACCGATAGCCGTTGCGGGCCACTGGGGCAAGGTGTGGGACAGGGCCTAGCTCCATGCTTTGGAAGGGGTGGGCCCAAGGGCAGAAGAGGCGGGGCCAAGAATGGAAGAGGTGGGCCAAGGGCAGAAGGGGCGGGGCCAAGAATGGAAGAGGTGGGCCAGACTGGGGCACACCTCCCCCTCTCCAAGCCCTCAGAGCTGCACAGACTGGTGGAGCGGTGCTCCGCAGCAGTTCAAAGGGGCTTGGGGCTCTGACTGCCACGGCTTCTGCAGTACCAGTGGTGGCAGCTGGGAGCTCCTAGCCTCAGGGCAATTGTTCCCTGCCTCCCCTCCTCCCACTCCATCAGTGAGCCTGCAAGGAAGCAGTAGTTTTAGTTTTAGTGAACATATTCCATCTAGATGATAGAGGACTTTCTATACAGACATATGTAAAGCTCCCCAAATCCTGTCTGCACTTGCATGTATAAAACGCTGACAGATTCTTGTGGGGTTATTTCTCCTAAGCTGTTTCTTAGTATTAACCAGAGATCATTTTGGGACATGAAACTTCCATTTTTGTTGGTTAGCTTGTAGCAGTGACTGTAATGTGCTAGGTATTTCCGAAAGACAATCCCCGGCTCCCAAGAAGGGTACAGTTTAATAATACAAAGGCAAAGGATGATGGAAAAGGATATAACAGACAAGCAAAGTGATCAGTGATTATGGACACATGGTTTGTTAATGACATGGTTCATGTTTGTTGATATTTTTTAAGTTAACACACTGGGTGTATGAATGATGGTATAACTCAGGAGTAACTCTACTGAAGTCAAAGCAAGTTGTGAAAGGGGGGGGGGATTATCCATCTTCCTTCTATCAAGGTCAAATATGCTTTTTTCTTAAGAACAGAGGGTATGTCTACACTAGCTCATTAATTCCAGCGAGGTGGGCAAATCAGGCAACCGGAGTTGCAAATGAAACCCGGGATTTAAATATCCCGGGCTTTATTTGCATGTTCCCATCCGGCCGCCATTTTTATATCCCCCTTAGTTCGAACGAACTGCCCACGGCTACACGCGGCAGTTTAAAGTTAATCCGAACTAAGTCCTTAGTTCGGATTAACTGTTACTCCTCATGGACTTAGTTCGGATTAACTTTAAACTGCCGCATGTAGCCGCGGGCAGTTCGTTCGAACTAAGGGGGATTTAAAAATGGCGGCCGGACGGGAACATGCAAATAAAGCCCGGGCTATTTAAATCCCGGGCTTCATTTGCAACTCCGGTTGCCTGATTTGCCTACCTAGCTCGAATTAACGAGCTAGTGTAGACATACCCAGAGAGATTTAAGCCTGGTGTGAGACAAGAAGCAGGCTATGTATTTTCATTCCCTCACACACACTTCAGAAACATGACAGGTGTGCTCATGATCTGCCTCTATATGAGATAATTATAGACCATATTCCCCTCCCATCCCGCCCCCCCTTTTCAGCCCCTACGAAATGACAATAGTAGGTATTTTCTGTGGGTTTCTCATTCACTTGTTCTTTCGTTCTTTCTTTCCCTCCAGCAGCAACATAGTTGTTGGAAATGGATAGGTCAGTCAACGGGGAGACCTATAAGCAGGGAAAAGGAAAGATAATGACATTAGAAGGCATGTAGTTCTCCAGTAGGTGAGGGGAGTATTCCTCTTTTCTAGTAGGGTGAATAAAACAATAGGGTTTCTGAAAGAAAGGCCACTGATCTGAGCTTCAGAGAAGTTATGCAAGTGAGGCTCTCTATACACCATGTCATAACCTTGCTCTGTGTGTGCAGCTTCAAGCTGAATGGAAACTGTATGTACAGCTGACAGGTAAAAAAGAACCCAAGCCTAACAAACTCAACATATGGCTCTTAAGGTTCTTGATGGGGGTTAAAAACTCCCTTATGGCACGTAGGGTATTTGAACTCTCCACCTCCCCATTGCACGAGGACACCATGTACAGGTTGAACCTCTCTAGTCCAGAATTCTCTGGTCTGGAATCATCCGTTGTCCAGAATGATTTTGATTAGCTGGATGTCCTCTTTTCATGGGTGTGGCTAAGTTTCCTGTGGTCCTATAAAGTTTGTTTACAGCCACCAATCCTGGCTTTCAGTGTTCTGTGCTGTTACTTAGCTCTAATTTACCTCTAAATGTCTCCTAAGAGCCCGGCAAGCAGTGGAAGTGTTGGTAATGCTGCTCGGCAATATTGACCTCCCATGGTACAGAAAATTCTTTAGTTCAGAACCAGTCAGGTTCCGAGGGTTCTGGACTAGAGAGGTTCAACCTGTACACATGGTCTTGCAGGAGAGCTCAGGGATTTCTTGCTGAATCAACAGGTTGGATGCAGAATCAGTGTTCATGGCTGCTGCCCCAAGGATGCCAGCAAATTATTTGTTTTTAATGGTGCTCTAATAGCTTTTAAAATAATATGTGATGTTTGTTTGCCTGAGCCTGACTAATGAATTCATCATTACGGGCATTTTATACTGTAGAGGTCCTGTATGTTGATAAGACACCATCCAAGGGGCATTACTCAGAGGAAGACCACGTGTTTTGAAATGAGACCATAGTTTAAATCATTCATGTGGCAGTATGTACCATCCAGTGTCTAGTTCTGTCTTTGGTGAGAGGCATAGGTCAATAGGACTGGAGTATTTATTGCAGTTTTACACTGGCTGGGGCTTTGATCGTGTTAGGGAGAATTTGGGAGAGGAGCTCTCCTAGAGGAGGGATGGTGATGGGTGACATTACATCCCTGCACATGACACTTCTCCAGCGCAACTTTAGAAGCTTCAGCCATGGCCCATCATTTGAAATTCTATTCAGTGCTGAGGGTCTTACGAAAGGCACTATAGGTCAGGAAAATGTAGTAACCAAAACGCCACAGCTTCAGCCGAGTGAATAATTCATAACAAGCCACTTTTTCATCAAATTTCACTTTTTACACCATTTGCAGGTAATTCACAAAAATTCCAAAAGGTATTCATTTTTAATAGCTCTGAACCCAATATCTCTGGGAGTCACATTAGTAGTATTGGTTTTACTACTTGATTGGATGACTAACATAACAAACCATGGAATATTTGGACTATTACTGTCAACTATACAATTCAGAGCTCACTTCCTGTTGCTAGTCAGACATGTTAGCTTAAATTTCACTTTTCAACCATATTTGTCCTAGTAGAGCTCAATTGCTCAAGTGTTCGTGGAAAGCAAGCATGCTGTGAAGCTCGCTGAATTATTCATAATGTACTATATATTTAAAAGCATTTGTGGACCTGTCTGTCTCTGTGTCTGTCCATCCGTCTGTGAGTCCATTTGCTCAAGAACTCCTCCTAAGCGGAGCCAGGGCCACAAAATTTGGTATGCAGCTTCCTTTTTTCATAACATAAAGCAAGGTCAAGCCCTGAAGAGAAGCCAGGGCAGGCTGCACAGTCCTCCCCCACCATGGGCTGGCCCTGGGCAGAAGCCAGCAAGTAGGCTACGAGGCCCACTCCAGGCCAGCCCTGGGGAACAGCTGCTGGCCATCCACTCCCCCGGCCCTGAGCCCTCCATCTCCTGCCCTGAGCCCCCCCTCACTTCCCAATTCCTTGCCCCAACTTCTGCACCCCTGCTCTGACTACTGCACCCGCACCCCACCCCCTGCCCTGAACCCCTCCTCACCTCCTAACCCCAACTCCTGCAACCCCCCCACCCTAGTCTCCTGAGCCCCCCACAACCCCAAGCCCCTGCCCTGAGTCCTGTGCCCCCAAATCCCCTGCCCTGAAGGACCAAAGCAATGTTAAGGGGTAAGTCTTCTAGTTATGTATAATACAATAGTGCCTGGAGGTATCCATCTATATCCATTGGTTTAGACCAGTGGTCCCCAACGCGGTGCCCGCGGGTGCCATGGCGCCCGCCGGGCCAGTTATGTGCGCCCGCCGAACAGTCTGTGCCAGCCCCGCCCCCGGGCGCGTGGCACATGCGCGGTGCCAGCCCCGGGCGCGTGGGGCATGGGCGGCCCCTGCCCCGGGTGTGCAGCACAAGCACGGTGCCGGCCCCTGGCGCATGGGCAGCCCCTGGCGCATGGGCGGCCCCTGCCCCGGGCGTGCAGCACAAGCGCGGTGCCGGCCCCTGGCGCACGGGCGGCCCCTGCCCCGGGCACACGGCACAAGTGCGGTGCCGGCCCCAGGCGCCTGGGCGGCCCCTGCCCCGGGGTCACGGCACATGCCGGCCCCGGCCCCAGGCGCCTGGGCGGCCCCTGCCCCGGGGTCACGGCACATGCCGGCCCCGGCCCCAGGCGCCTGGGCGGCCCCTGCCCCGGGGTCGCGGCACATGCCGGTGCCGGCCCCAGGCACCTGGGTGGCCCCTGCCCCGGGCGCATGGCACAAGTGCGGTGCCGGCCCCAGGCGCCTGCCGCATGGGCGGCCCCTGTCCCGGGGTCGCGGCACATTCTGGTGCCGGCCCCGGGTGCCTGGCGCATGGGCGGCCCCTGCCCCGGGGTCGCGGCACATTCTGGTGCCAGCCCTGGGCGCACGGCGCATGTGGCCCCCCGGGCGTGCGGCGCATGTGCGGCCCCGCCCCGAGCGCGCGGCGCATGCGCAGCCCCACCCCCGGACATGCGGTGCGTGAGCGGCCGGGCGCCAGGCAGCCCCAAAAGGTTGGGGACCACTGGTTTAGACAGTGTAGAAATATACAGTCAGGCTTCTCTATATTAGAAAGTTGTTCAGCTTTATCTACCCGAGTACAACCCCCTTACTGTGGATGCAGTTATACCAGTATAAGAGTGCTCATACCTGTGCAGCTTATTCCCATGTGGGAAGGGGAACAAGCTTTTATCAGTATAAGGTATCATTCTGCCTGCCTAAGTGGAGAAAGTGAGTATGGGAGAGCCTGTTCTAGATTTGATTCTGACAAATAGGGAGTAACTGGTTGAAAGTTTGAAGGTGAAAGGCAGCTTAGGTGAAAGTGATCATGAAATGACAGAATTAGTGATGGGAGGGAAAACAGTGCAATAAAGACAATGGACTTCAAGGAGGAAGATTATAGCAAACTCAGGCCTGGGCTATACTAGACCAGGCAGGTCAACTTAAGGTGCACAATCCAGCTACACAAAATGCATAGCTGGAGTCGGCTTACCTTAAGCCAAGCCACTACGACATCAATCTTCTCTCTAGTGTATATATGCCCTCAGAGACTTGGTAGGTAAGATTCCTGTAGTAAGCAAGTGTAAAGGGAAAAAAAGTTCAGTAGAGTTGACAGTTTTTTGAAGATTCATGCTTAAGTATCCAAGTGCAAACTATCCAAATGTGTTGGGAAAATAATAAGGATGGTAAAAGACCACCCTGGCTTAGCCAGGACATCTTCAACAACCTGAAACTCAAAAAAGAATAATACAAAAAATGGTAAATAGGTGAAATTATGAAGGATGAATCTTAAAAATAAAAAAAAAGCTAACACAAGCATGTAAGGACAAAATTAGAAAGGCCAAGGTACAAAATGAGATTAAAATAGCTAGGGACATAAAGGATAACAAGAAAATATTTTACAAACATATTACAAGCAAGAGGAAGACCAAGGATAGGGTAGGCCCATGACTCAATAGGGAAGGAAAAATAATAACAGAAATGCAGCAACGGCCAAATATATTTGTTTTCAGTTTTCACCAGAACTGTTAGTACTGGACTAACATAATGAACATCAGTATAAATGGGGTAGGATCTGAGGCTAAAACAGGGAAAGAACTAGTTAAGAATTACTTAGACAAGTTAGATGTCTTCAAGTTGGCGGGGCCTGACAAAATATATTCTAGAACACCTGAAGACCTGGCTGAAGAGATCTCTGAGCCATTAGCAATTATCTTTGAGAATAATTATCTTTGAGGGGAGAGATTCCAGAGGACTGGAAAAGAGAAAATATAGTTCCTGTATATAAAAAGGGGAATAAGGCCAATCCAGAGAACTATAGCCGAGTCAGCTTACCTTTGGTACTCAGAAAGATAATGGTGCAAAAAATTAAACAATCAGTTTGTAGGGACCTGTAAGATAATAAGGTGATAAATAAGTCAACATGGATGTGTCAAGAGCTAATCATGTCAAACCAATCTAATATCCTTCTTTGACTGGTAACAAGCCTTGTGAAATAGCAGCAGATGTGATATATCTTGACTTCCATAAGACCTTTAATAATGTCTCACATGACCTTCTCATAAATAAACTAGGGAAACATAGCCTTGACAAACCTATTATAAGGTGGGCGCACAACTGCTTGGAAAACCATTTTCAGAGAGTAATGATCAATGGTTCCTAGTCAAGATGGAAGGACATATTGAGAGGAGTCTGCATAGATCTGTCTTGGGTCCACTTCTAGTGAATATCCCATAAATTATTTGGATAATGGCATAGTGAGTACACTTATAAAGTTTGCAGATGATACCGAGCTGGAAAATGTTGTAAGTGCTTTAGAGTACAGCATTAGAATTCAAAATGATCTTGACAAACTGGAGAAATGATCTGAAATAAATAGGATAAAATTCAATACAGAGAAATGCAAAGCACTGCTTAGGAAGGAATAATCAATTGCACAAATACAAAATGGGAAATGACTGCCTACAAAGCAGTACTGCAGAACAGGATCTGAGAATTATAATGGATCACAAACTAAATAAGAGTCAACAATGTAATACTGCTGCAAAAAAGGTGAACGTCCTCCTAGGATGTATTAATAGGGGCGTTGTAAATGAGACAAAAGAAGAAATTATTCCACTTTACTGAGCACTCATAAGGCTTCAACTGGAGTATTGTGCTGGATTCAGACAGCACACTTCAAAAAAGATGTGGACAAACTGGAGATAGTCCAGACAAGAGCAACAAAACCAATTCAACATCCAGAAAACATGACCTGTGAGGAAAGACTGAAAAACTCGGGTTTCTTTTCTTTGGAGAAGAGAAGGCTGATGGGAGACAGAACTGTCTTCAAGTATGTAAAAGGCTGTTATAAGGGGTGGAGGGTGATAAGATGTTTTCCCTAGCCACTGAGGTTACAGCAAGCAGGAACTGGCTTAAATTGTAGCAAGGCAAATAAAGACTGGGAGAACAGATGTCGTTTTACCTGTATTTTACAGCTGGGGCACTGGTCATTGGAGCTAGTGACAGAGCTGGCACTTGAATCTCTGTCTCCTGAGTCCCCTACCAGCGTCTAAATCACAAGACCATCTTTGCTCCTATTCAAATCAAATTTGATTTCTGAATTTGCCTGCGGCATGCAGGAATTTTTTCTTCTTACTTCACGTGGCTGTTGCTGTGGCATGAAATGTGGCCGATCACAGACAGGATTCAAAATAAAAGTAAAGGATTGAATCTAGGATCCTCAAGGAAATTGCTCCTCGGAGTTTAAAATTAGATGGAAAAAGTTGGTGGGAAATGACCTTTATTACATTGCTCTAACGCCAAGAGCCTTTTGTTAGCACAGAGATAAGCACACAGTCGTATGTAAAAGAAAGTCATACATTCTACACAGCATTCTTCTGCCCTTCACATATTTGAGTATTGTTTGTTTGAAAAGTAGGCTTGGTACCACTGGGCACTCAGCAAAGTTTATCTTGTGAGGTCAAGAGGGTTTTAAACTAGCAAAAGGAGAAGAATGTTTATGGCTCCGTGTGTTTCAGCTTAAAATAATAAATGAGAGCAAGATTGGTTTGGAAAATGTGCCCTTGGCACTGTCTGAATATAAAATACCCAGCGATATCCAATGATAGCCGAATGCCATATATGCCCATAGAACAGTTTGAAATATCAGGGAGAGTTCTTGAATGTACTCTGTATGGTGGGTGGGCAGATTTCTCTCCTTCTGACACTCACTGGCCACACACTTGTGCACGCACACATACACGTGCTTTGAAAAGAAAGCTTTCTTACTGGGAACTCTACTACATTCGTAAAACCAAGAGGCCTTTTCAGAACAGCTATCCACATTTTACCTGAATTTACACCCTGCTCAGCCCCATTACCTTAGCAGCATGACAGAGGGAAGAACTTGGTCTAGTGTGAGCAATATGGTGCCTCTTCCCAAAACTGGATTCCCCAGATAGTCCCAGTGTCCCTCCCCTTCAGGACTCTCCTCTAATCTCAGTCTTCCTGGCCTCCACTGCTCCCAGTGCCTGGCTTCCTACCCAACCAATCCTTGTTACATAGCTCCAGTCTCTGCACACATGCCCAGATTCCTCATCCCAATTTACTTCCTGCCCTCTCTCCATTCAAGTCCATCCTGTGTGCCCTCTGCATTTGACTCAGGCTTTTCCTTCTTGTTCATGCCTGGACATCAGCAGGGGAGCATTGGAAACACAACTGGAGTATTGGACTCCCTGCTCTCATTTCTAGTGCTTGGCATGACAGCAACCCACAGCTCAGCCCCGCTGTCCTAGAATGAGTCTTGTCAAAATATAGGAGCTGTGAGGGGATGGAGCATGCTCAGTGAGATGGAATCCTGTAAGACGGGTTCTCAACCTTTTTCTTTCTCAACCTCTACCTCCCGCAACATGCTATAAAAAGTCCATGGCCCACCTGTTCCACAACAATTGTTTTTCTGCATATAAAGCCAGGACCATTGTTAGAGGGTAGCAATTGTCCGGGGTCCCACACTACGGAGGGTTGATCTGGCTCTGGCTTTGGTTCTGGTGGTAGGGCTTGGGGCTTAGAGTTGCAGGTTCACATGGTGGAGTATTGGCTTCCTGTGCTGGGTCCTAGTGAGTCTAACGCCAGCCATGCTTGGTGAACTCTCTGAAACCTGCATGCGACCACACAGGAGACTTGGACTCCTGGTTGAGAACCACTGCTCTAAGAATTAAGCTGACCAGTTCTAACAAGTCTCTATTGAGTTTGTGTGAACCAAGGTTTTTCAAAGGCTTATATTGTTGGGCATTTTATAACAGGGACAGCAAAAGACATACCTGTGACACCTGGGCAACCCCTTTGTCAACTTTCAAACCCTTCCTCCAAATCATGGAGGTACTTGAACTCCTCAATGAGATGGTTGAAAGAAGATTTTTAACATGGACAAAACATATTTTTCAGTGTGTTCTGAACCATTTTTGTGGAAACTTAAAAAAAAAATCAGGCTGAGGCAGACACTAGGCTTGGAAAGTTTTAGCCTGAATGGTTGCAATTGGCCAAATGTATAAAGTACTGAAAATGGGGTTTTATCATGGGAATTGTTAGGCAACTTTCACTACCGGTGGGGTAGCCAGCATCTCTGCCTTTAACATGTGCCAGATCAACTATCAGAACACAGAGTGAATCTATTAGAAAGCATATTATGAAGTCTTTGCTCCGAATGAACTGCAGTTAAGAAAAAGATGTATACAGACTCAGTCTTGCTGTGCAATAACTAGTAGAGTCTTATATTGGTTTTACAAGTTCTTTACTGATTCAATTGACTCCTAACTTGTTTATCGTTCGCTGGGTATGTATTCATACATTGCACCGGGCTTCCGAACTGCTTTCACACACAAAAACTTCTCTTTCATTTTCAGAGATTTGAAACCAGAAAATATCCTGTTAGATGATTATGGTAAGTCTCAGAGGTTTAAAGACTTTTTGTCACCATAAAGTAGCTTAACTTAGTTTTAGAACATGTATTGTATAAAGGCAAATAATTCTCTAAAGTGAACAAGGGGTTTGTCGCATACTCATGCTTGTGTCTTGGGATGTATAAAGTGATAAAGCTTTATACAAGGACTGTTACCCTTCTGGGGAAACTAGGCTGCATAGCAGAGTATGTTCCTTGGACTGTGGCTGACCTAGCAATGGGTTGGCCTTTTCCACTGTCTCCCCTATTTTGCTGCTAGGAGGCTTTCACAATAGGAAGGAATTTGTGAAATGTTCTGCCCCCAACTCCCTTTTCCGACATACTCTACCCCTCTCAGCTGTCATTTTATTCAAAACCATTGCTAGCTACTACCTGCCATGATCGAGTCTCATGCTTCAGTGCCTAAATTAATCACTGCTGTAGTCAGGAAGGAAATTTCCCCCGTTTGCAGCAGTGTAGAAGTGGCCCAGGGACAGGCATAACTTTCTTTGAGGTATCAAGTCTTGGCAAATCCTTGTGTTCCTATTAGGGATGTAAAATCACATTTAATTGATTAACTAGTTAACCTTTCACATCCCTAGTTCCTGTGACTCTGGCTCAACAATGACCAGGCCAGTCCCATGTTTTCTGGTGCAGTGATGACTGTCATGTATATGACATGCTTCCATCTGAGCTGGGCCTTTCAAGTCTGTGCAGCCTTCAGACCATTACTGAATCATTAGGCCATTTGTAATGTAGTGCACGATCAAATTGCTACCCACCTGGGTCCTGTGATACCTCAGAGATGGATTGCAATAGGGAGGGACCTAATTGGAAAAGATAGATTTATTACCCAAGTTATCTTAGTCTTGACTCTTCCACCTTTCTAAAGGAACTATACACAATAGACTAGGGATCTGGGACATTTTAATGAAAACACTGCTGTAAAATGCAGTGTACTCAAGCAGATTTCTATGCTATGTACACACCATCGTTGTTGAGTGGTTTGCTTTCTGAAATAATTTGATTTAGATTAAAATATGGTCAGAATGGGAATATAATTTCAAAATCAATTCCTTTATTTACATACTCCAAAATCTGGATATAAGTACAAATGATTTCTAGGTTTTAGGGCTCTAAGTAGTATTTCTCAAGGAACAGATCAGTATGTGGTAAAATAAGACCTGAAAGTTGAGCTTTAGTTATAGATTCAGGACCAAGTTTAGTTACTTTTACAAGGTAAACTATCACAAAGTGATACATGTTAAAGATAGAAAAGTCCAATTCAGTCAACTTGTCCATCCACTTAGGTCAATGGAAGATGTTTCCTGACAGTATACCAACCATTGCTTTTTTCCAGCTCGGTTTTAAATATCTCAAGCAATGAAGACTAGTCCACAGTATAATAGACCTCGCTGTTAGTATGTTTTCATTGCCATCCACTCTAACCCTTCCTGTTTTTAATTTCATTGGATTGCTCTTACCTAAAACCCCTAATATCACCCAAAATCAATTTCTCCCTTTCTGAATTATTATAGTTTTCAAATGCAGTACTAGTGGAATTTTTCTTCTCATGGTATTTAGATGAATTTCAGAAGTAGCCCATTGAGTATAATGTTTGTGGTTCTAGCGATTTTAGGACCGTACTGTAATATTTGCTTTTTTCCCCTTAGGCCATATTAGAATATCTGATCTGGGTCTAGCTGTTAAAATCCCTGAGGGTGAATCAATCCGTGGAAGGGTAGGAACAGTAGGGTATATGGGTAAGTGCCTCAGAAGCTCATTTTATTGATCCTTTACTCTACTATTGTGACTTTGGAGCTCTGATTGGAGTGCAGATTAACTAACCCTCTAGGACGCTGTTCTAGAGGACCAGATCATCAAACTAGAAGAGATGTGAGAGTTTTCCAGTATTTTAAGGGGCTATATAAAGGGACAACCGTTCCTCCTTCTCGCTTGATTCCAATTTCCTGCTGATTGCTGAAGGGGCTTTAAGGTTTGCAATGGTCTTCAGATGCATGTGATATTAATTTTCTCCTGCTTTAGAATACAAAACAAGGCAATATCCGGTTTGCATGTTACAAATGCAGGGCTCTTCAAAAAAAAGAAAGCGTGTGAGTGGGCTCTATTTAACTCTGCAGACAGTGGAGTTATACCAGTTAACTGCAGAGAGAGAGAGAAAGAGAGATTGAGAGAGAGTGTTAAGTTAATATATATTGGGGGAGAGAGAACTATATGTGTGTGTATCAGAGTGTGAGGGTATTAGAGTGTGGTTGTAGCATAAGAAGGCATATCCATGGTCATCAGAGCCGTTACAAGGGTGGGGCAAGTGGGGCACTTGCCCCAAGCGCAGTACATTTAGGGGCACAAAATTAAAAATTAGAAAGTTAAAATATTATTTCATTTATATCTTTACTATCATCTATTTGCAATCTCAATATATGTGCAGTTAACAACATGTGCAATGAATAAAATTAATACAAAAAATTAAGAATTTTATCTTTTTGGGGGGTTTGAGGGGGGGGCATAGTTCAGTAGCTTGCCCCAGGCGCAGAAAACCTTAGTTTCAGCTCTGATGGTCATAAAGACATGTCAGCACAGGTTAACAACCAGAGTGCATAACCAGGGTCCCCAACAGGCTTGCATGTTGGTTGCTAGCTCGTGCTGAAGTCTATGCCATCACCTCTCACTACTATTGTTACCTGTGCCAGTTGGGTTAAAATTAGCACATGGATGTATGGTTATGCTTGCTACAGTCATACTGTGCTTCGCAGTTCAGACATATACTGTGAGGCTTTGTCTACACTACAAGGTTTTTGAGGCAGAGTATGCTAATGACGGGCTCATTAGCATGAGTCACAATGTCATTAGCATATTTTCTGCCAATGCTTTTTGCGCAAGGGGTTTTTGCACAAAAAAGAAGCAGTGTAGCCAGAGAGGATCTTGCAGAAAGGGGGGATTTTGCGTAAAACGGAAGGGGCTACACTGCTTCTTTTTGCGCAAAAACCCCTTGCGCAAAAAGCATCGGCAGAAAATATGCTAATGACATCACGACTCATGCTAATGAGTCTGTCATTAGCATACTCTCTGCCACAAAAACTTATAGTGCAGACATAGCCTGAGACTCTGGGTGTATCTGTTAGAAAAAGCATGTGCGTGTACATGTGTGTGAGGGATTTTCTCCATGTGTTTGTGATACAGTGAGCAAGTCTTTGTGCATCTTTGTATGTTTCAGGCAGAGAGAGACTTTGTGCAAAAAGTAGAGAGTCAAAGTGCTAGTCTGCACACAAACATGCACTGATGCAAGTAATCCAGTTTGCTAAAACCAACTGAGTTATTTCAGTGTAAATCTGCATGGAATAAAAGTGGTTTAAAATGTTTTGGCTAAAGTTGGTAACAAATTGACGTTAGTCTCTTTTATCCCTTACGTGGTCTTGCATCTAAATAACTAAATAACTAGTTATAAATTGCATCATTAGATCACCTATTGCAAATGTGTGTGTAGATTAGGACCCTGTGTTTGTGTTCAGAGAGTAAATATGCACGTTAGAAAGTGACTGTATGCAGAGTGAGTATATATACAGCACACAGTAGATGTTCATTTTTTAAATAAAATATATACACACAAACTGATCCAAAGGACAGAATTTGCTTTTTAGGACATTTCATTTTTGTTTAAATAATATGTCTGTTTGCCATTTCTTTTTTAAATTTACAGTCTTGATGAATTTTCAAGTTTGGGCCAGTCAAAAATATTTAGATTCCACTGATTTGTGGTGGTGTTGTTTCAAATCCCAGCTGTGTTTTTATATATGCTTCTGCATGAATAGCTGCATTCTGTATGTTCTATAACTCAGCTAGTAGCAACCAGGAAGGACTCTTATATTTTCCCACAGTTCCCTCCAGCTGTGTATTCAGTCACTGAAATAAGAGGGTTTGGGTTTTTAGTTATTTCTTGGGAGAAAAGTCAGATGTTTTCACAAGATTTGTCTTTCTCCCTCACAGCTCCAGAAGTCTTGAACAATCAGAGATACACCCTCAGCCCTGACTACTGGGGGCTAGGCTGCCTCATTTATGAAATGATCGCTGGACAATCGCCATTTCGTGGAAGGAAAGAGAAGGTAAAGAGAGAAGAGGTGGACAGGAGAGTGCTGGAGACAGAAGAGGTGTACTCCCATAAATTTTCTGAGGAGGCCAAGTCTGTCTGTAAAATGGTAAGGGGATTTGGCAGCTTACTGTGGGAGATTCATTAGCAGGCTATGTCCAATAGTTCCACCATAAACTACAGTGCAGAGGGCTGCAGAACTCCACTGGTTCATTGCCAGGAAACTTGCATCCACTGTTCATCCAGATTATGTTGAGTGGGTTCATTTGGCCTTTTTCCCCCTCAGGGCTAGTTTGAGTTTCTTCATAATCAGCTTGATTTTATGTAACATTTTTGGATGAGGAAACAGCATAGGCCTGGGAAGTAGAAATGTGAGGGTGCTGCATCTCCCCCAGGTTTGCACCCGGTGCCTCCACTGCTGGCCTTGTACTGGGGTCCCAGCTGCTGGCCTGCACCGAGGGAAAGGGCCTACTGCTGCCTGGGGTCCTGACCCAGGGACTCTTCTCCTGGCCCCAGGCTGGGCCAGTGAGAGCTGTGGAAAGGGACAAGAGGGGTGCAGCTCAGCAGTAGTATCTGTATTTTCCTGGATTCCAGAGACTTTGAACATCAGATTGTAGACGAGAATGCACCTTGTGACTTTTATACCCTTGTGGGAAGAAAGGGTCTGATGCTGCAGGACTCTTGAGTGTCTTGTGCAAGGCCTGAGCATTCTTAACTGCCATGGTCTTCTTTCACTTAGATTACCTAATGAAAGTGTTGTGGGCCCCCAACACCACCGCAGCAAGCAGCTGCCTTTGCTATCAGTCATCCCCAGGGCTGTCACACTGACTGGCTTGTTAAATCACTGTTGGGGTCTCCTTTCAAATGTCACCTGTTACCCTTTCAGCTGGGAGTGCTCTTTTTTAGCACCATGGCCATTGCTGGTAACCCATGGGTCTGACAGGCTCGCCAGGCCCCTAGGCAAGGGGAGGGGCCAACTCCATGCTTCCAGAAGTGGCAGAGCCTCAGGGAGAAGAGCAGCTTTTGGAGTTGCCCAGAGCATGCCATACCTCCTCCAGGCAGCCCTCAGCTCTGCCCGGAAAGCACCATGTGAGGCTCCAGCGGCAATTTAAAGGGCCCAGAACTCTGGCCACTGCCACAGTAGCAGTGGCCCAGCAGTCGAGAGACCCAGGCCCTTTTGAATCGCTGGACCCTGGGGCAGTAGCCCCCTTTGCCTCCTAAGTCAGTGGCCCTGCTAGTAATGGAAATCCCCAAACCACATAAGAGTTAATCAATGCCATTCCAGCATACATCCTCGAAAGGCCAACGTTCAGTGTGGAAGGGGGTATTACCTTGGCCTTGAATTTCTAGTGTGGCGTCCTGCAGGGTAATGCAAACTAGCCGAGAAGCAAATGGAAAAGGAGGTTAATGAATAGACAGTTCAAACTTCACCCATACCTTGTGCAACACACAGGCAAGCAGGCAGTTAATATTATTCTGGGTGTTGGGCTGCATAGGAGCTATTGAGGTCTCCTAGCAAACTAAGAACGGCATCACTGCCAAGGATCGTGAGTGCAAGTCATTAACTCACAGTGCAGTAACCCAGTGCCACATCCCATGGAGTGGTAATTAACTGACATCACTCCTGATGGATTCTTCAAGCCATATGCTATTCCTGATTTGCGTGCAGAACCCCCCATGGATGTCAGTGGGAGTTGAGAGTGAGGGTAAAGGATGGTGTGCAGTTCCTTAGTGATAGTTTTGTGCGCTCAAAGTCTGCCTTCTCCTGGCCAGCCCCATGTCAACTAATAACAAACCTTCTGGTGGCAGCACGGTGTTTGTGAGCCATGCAGCATTAAGTTTACATTACACATGAAACAGAAACCTCCAGCCCCTTAAAAAGAAACAGCTAGGAGACAGAAACAATTTATGATTCTGTTTCTGCACCTATTTATAGGTGGGGGAAAGTGTCCCTCAGAACAATATAATGTAGCTACTGGCCATGAAAAGTTAAAGCTGAGGAGAGCAAATTTGAGGGTTAGTGGAATGGGGGTGGAATTGTCCCATCATTATCAGAAATCAGCCAATAAATCTAGATGAGGTTGAATGGCAGTTGGATGTAGCTGGTGCTAGTGATAATCTCTTTAATCCACCACGGGAAGCACCGCATACACTTAGAGCAGTCTTCAAAATTAGTAACAATACATAAAAAGAATAATAATAATGAGATCTTCAGCACTCAGACATCACAAAACCTCCCCTTTAACTCTGTCATAGAGACTTTTATCATTCCTCCAGGTTGCTGGCACCTGGGACATCATACCCATTGGTTATTGCAATACACAGTGTTTTATTTTATCCCTACTTCTCTGTTTCCTAACGCATTCAGTATCATTATGTGTCATTCACTGAGTCAAGACCACGGGTATAGTGTCTTAATTTTCTAACCTTAAAAAGATTAGTTAAAACAAAGTCTCTTTTTTTATGTGCATGTTTCTATATTGAGACCAAAATTAATCTAATGGGGCCACTTATATTAATTGGCTTAATGGGTGCTGTGACTCTCCTTGTGCTATTTTTCCCCCATGCTCAGCATTTTCCATAGTATCCCCAAAATTGCTTCCAGTCATTTTAGGACTGCAACGACACAGAAATAGCCTCTGACACTAGAGTTGGGATCCCCAACTGAGTTCTGAATTGGTGAGACCATAGAATCAGCAAATACTTTGTGTCAAAGTGTGGAGCATTAGCATTAGTGCAGCATTGCCATTTCAGGCCATCGTGTGATAACCTGGACTGATTATTGTAAATACCTGTGGATTAAATTCTGCCCTCGCTTACACCTTGTGCCTGTGTCACCCTAACGGAGAGTATTACTGCTTAGGATCAACTTCCCTGGTTGGTGATAGCATCTCTAGAAGCTCTCCTGACTTGTAGCTTTGTTAATAGGCCATAGGGTCTGCACTAGATTATAGGACAATTGCTTGGGCCATTTGGCTAATGTCCCAAGTGGCCTTGCCATCAGCCGTGATGCACCTGCTTTTGTTCTGTTTTATTCATATTAAATGCGCCCTTTGCAAAACGAACATTAAAAAGAAAACTCTGTCAACTCTAGAGATAGCTTAACACACACAAGTGCCATATCCGTTCCTCGCCATATCTGCATGGGATGGGTCTCGTATCCAGGCTAGCTATTGCTACAGTACGTTGCAGCTTCAGGAGGCAGGAGGACCTGTCAGTGCCTGTAGAGGGGTTGGCCACGTCCTACAGAAAACCCAGTTCACTCTGCTTCCTGCCAGCAGCAGCAGAAGATAAGCAGTCTCCTACGCCACCTGAGCAACCGAGCATCAGGAAATCCTTATAGAATTTCCATATGGTTCAGGTTTGTCCCTGCTGGGAGTCCCTGCCACTTTATGGAGATTGCTCAGCAGCGCACAGCAGCTTTTCTTTATTGCCCTCAGGCAAAGGCAGAGCAATCCATGTTGCTGCCCTGTAGCCAGGCAGGAGAATCTTGCCCTGTCTGTGCCCATGTGGAGATCCCCCAGTTAGTGCACTCTCCTCTCAAACCAGTGGGGCCTGCAGCTACTGTGGGCCCTGGGACAAGGTGCAGGAGGGCCCAACTCTCCACCCCAGAAGGGGTGGGACCAAGGACAGTCAGCTATTAGCACCGCCCGAACTGCAGAGCTGGGCCCCCCAGCCCTCCAAGCAGCTGCTGTTGAAGTAGTAGCAATGGCGGCCGGGAGATCCAGGCCCCTTTGAAATGCCAGACCACCATGCAGTTGCCCCCTTTTCCCTCCCCCCGTTGGTGGGCCTGTCTCAAACAGACCCCATTGCACTAGCAGAAGCAGCTTCCAGGCATTGGCCCCCACTTGAGATAATACAGATGTTGGCATTTCAGTGGGTCTTATGAGGCAGTTTCTCAGCAGTGGCCAGACAGCTGTGCAGTGACCAATGTTTGCAGCCAATTCCCAGCCACCTGCTCCACCTCGACCTCAGCAGCCAAAACCAGCAACACACCAGCTACCAACTCCATTCATGTTCCCAAAAACGGCTTCAGCATCAAAGGTTGTTGCAAATTGGCTCCTGGATGCCGCTGAGGGACTCAGGTCTTCCCAGCAAGCCCCACCCAGCCTCAGTCACCACGCCCTGTGACCGCATGTACCTGACAGCAGCCAACATTTTCAGCCAGATGAGGATCAATTTCCAGATTGATTTAATGTCCCCAGCCGGCCCAGAGATCATAGCTCTGCAAGGACTATTGGAAACTCTCACTGAGCAATAGGACCCTTTTGTCTTCCCTGCAAGAGCTGCAGGCATCTTATACCTAATACAGGCTGCTCCAAGACTACCCTTGCCAACTGCATCTCAGTTATCAGCAGTGCTGGCCCTGGGAGCTTTTGGCCATCAGTGAAACATGTCCCAGGAAAAAGCCAGCACAAGTAAAGTGGAAGAGCCAGAAGGAACTTGAGTACACATGAGCCTTCTGCCTTGGAATGGAATCCTCTCACATAAGAAGAGGATCCCTTCAGCATAAAGGCAGGATGTGGCTGTGGGCTTTGTCCACCCTGCCCAGGAGGTACAAGAATCTGGCTGGGGAAAAGTCAGACCCAGGTGGGAAACTGCTCAGGCCACCAGAGCTCGGTGAGCTTTCCCTAGAAAGGGCTAAATGTAGACTCCTGCTGTGGTTTTAAAAAAATGCAGAGAAATATGCCTCAGGACTCACAGTCTCATTCAAGCAATCAAAAGCAAAACTTCTTTCTCCCCCTCCCTCCTCTGCCCATCTGAGGAAGGCAAGTTGTCTGATTTGACTCCAGCGGAAGAGTCCTGAGAAGGATTCTTTCCTCTGAACTGTTTCAGCATGATGTTGTATGAGGTCACCATTGGATCTTGACCACTTGAACCTCTTGTGCACATAGCGTGGTGAGCCAACAAATAGATGCTGCCCTTCAAACCCCCTCTACTACCCCCCAAAAAACCATGAAGATGATTAGATCGAATGGAGATACAAGTCAGAGACCCTGAAACGGTCTCAAAGGTTCCATGCAGTCCCAGTGCAAAAATCAGAATGTCTCCCTCCCAAAGGTTAATATTATCATTGACAACCATGTGAATTAATTGGAGGGGCCACCTTTTACCCAGCAATTGCCATAGTAAGTCTCCCTGTCGTGGCAATTACACCTCTGCCACATTAATATTCTGCTGATTCGGCATCTCTTGCTTGAGCTATTCAGGGGTGTATTGGCTCCCTCTCCATGGCTAAGGACCACTAGCCAGTGACTTTGATATCAGACTTACCTGGAAACTCTTTGTGACTAGATTTGTGATAAGCCATGTATGGATCAGGCAGTGGTAGACAAACCACCCAACTGTTGGTGCCAGCCTGGGAACAAACTGGAGAAGCCTTAGAAGATGTGATCTTGTAAGCCAAAGGTGAGGGCGAGAAACTCCTGTCATTAGCCAGACACCTAAGGAGTGATTACTGACCTTCCATCATAGAATCAAAGAACTGGAAGGGATCTTGAGAGGTCATCAAGTCCAGTCCCCTGCCCTCATGGCAGGACCAAGCACTATCTAGATCGTCCCTGACAGGTGTCTCTCTAACCTGCTCTTAAATATCTCCGGTGATGGAGATTCCACAACCGCCCTAGGCAATTTATTCCAGTGTTTAACCATCCTGACAGTTGGGAAGTTTTTCCTAACGTCCAACCTAAACCTCCCTTGCTGCAATTTAAGCCCATTGCTTCTTGTCCTATCATCAGAGGCCAAGGAGAACAATTTTTCTTCCTCCTCTTGTAACACCCTTTTAGATACCTGAAAACTGCTATCATGTCCTCTCTCAGTCTTCTCTTTTCCAAACTAATCAAATCCAATTCTTTCAGTCTTCCCTCATAGGTCATGTTTTCTAGACCTATAATCATTTCTGTTGCTCTTCTCTGGACCTTCTCCAGTTTCTCCACATCTTTCTTGAAATGTGGTGCCCAGAACTGGACACAGTACTCCAATTGAGGCCTAAACAGTGCGGAGTAGAGTGGAAGAATGACTTCTCGTGTCTTGCTCACAGCACCCTTGTTAATGCATCCCAGAATCAGGTTTGCTTTTTTTGCAACAGTGTCACACTGTTGACTCTTGTTTAACTTGTGGTTCACTATGACCCCTACATCCCTTTCTGCAGTACTCCTTCCTAGACAGTTGCTTCCCATTCTGTATGTGTGAGACTGATTGTTCCTTCCTAAGTGGAATACTTTGCATTTGTCCGTATTAAACTTCATCCTCGGTACCTCAGACCATTTCTCTGGTACCGAGTCCAGATCACTTTGAATTTTGACCCTATCCTCCAAAGCACTTGCAGCACCTCCCAGCTTGGTATCATCTGCAAACTTGATAATCGTACTCTCTATGCCATCATCTAAGTCATTGATGAAGATATTGAACAGAAATGGTCCCAAAACAGACCCCTGTGGAACCCCACTTATTATACCCTTCCAGCATGATTGTGAACCATTAATAACTACTCTCTGAGACCAGTTATCCAGCCAGTCATTCATCCACTTTATAGAAGCGCCATCTAGGTTGTATTCCCCTAGTTTATCAGTAGCAAACAATCCTTGTGTGGTTTGTCCTCATCCAGCTTCTGCAGCCTGAACACATCCTGGCTTGGAGGGTCAGCTCCAGACATGCCTCCCACTGCAGCCAAGATTTCCAGCTCCCCCTCTTCCTTCCTCATGCCAAGGTGTTTTGACTCCTCCAGACATCCTCTGATTCTCTGTCCCATGAGCTGGATGGTAAAATTCATCAGGTCTTCCTTTTTCCCTCATGTTTCTCGCCAAAGCAATGTGTCCCCTTCCCAGCTCCTGAAATATGGTAAGCCCTGGCAGTTGATGGAGGCTCCATTCCCATTTGTGGATTATTGTGGCTCTTGTATCAGTACTAAGACTGCAGAGGTGCCCAGTGGTTTGTTCACATTGTTCCTCAGACATCAGGGCTAACTTGGATTCAAAGACCCTGAACAACTTCTCAGAGACATCACAGTCCAAAATGGAGGCCTGAAAGAATCAAGTCCACCATGGCAGCCATTTCTCAGAGTGTGATTTGTTTGCCTCAGTGAAGCTTATCTACCCGTCCCTGGGGTTTCACTTCAGTCGAACTCCTGCTGTAAGGAATGGCAAATTTGAAGATAATAAAGAAGAACCTGATGATTTGTCTTCTCAGAGCATCCAGGCTTGCCAGTCCAGCCCTTCTTGGCATTGGAGCTCCAACAATCTTTCAGGTTCAGAGTAGGATGTGAGTGGTGTGCTGTGTAGACAGGAAGGGGACAACTACTACTATGTCTTTTCTATGTGGAAGCAACCTCCCCAGAGATGTTCCCTGAGAGGGAGCCATGTCCCTGCTAATCATCTGCTTCCTCAGGGTGCAGAAGCTGCTAGAAATTGTCAGCTTGAATACTCAGAAGAGACAAATAAATCAGACCGTGCTAGTGAGTCTATTTGGCTGGGGGGTTGCCTACTTATTCGGCCATGTTTTTCTAACGCTTTAGAAAGTGTGATCCTGCTCAAATGCTAGATGTTTGCAATGTAGTGGCTGCAGATCGCTTTTCCTCTGCTGCCCTCTGGCGAACAGTCATGTTCTAAGTAAAGAGCAGCTGACTTTCGGCTTTACCCTCCTATGTAGTACTTTCCTTCTATATTGAGAATGAAACTGTATTTCTTCCTCCCGGGTCCTTCTTTTTTCTTCCTTTTCTAAGTACTTGGAGAAAAGGGAGGAACACACCTTATGAGCCTACTGTGATAAAGTCCTTTTTTTAACCTCAGGCTTATGCTAACCTGACCTGTCCAACAGTCCATTTAGCATATGTTTTTGACTGCCTTTTTGGAATCAGACTGCCAAAGGAGTTTGAGTTAAAACTCTCCAATTGGATATTCCCGAGGTGGTATTTCCCTGACTCTAGTAAGTAACTTCTCATTTAAAAGGGCAGGTTTCTTTATTCTCTCCCAGTCTTTCAGTGTTAGAAATCAGTATTTGCTAGAGAGGATACCCACACAGATTTAACTTTATTTTTTTTAAATCAGTTGATTTTATTGCATGTTTATTTTCTTTTGATTTACCATGGGGTGGTATTTTTCACAATATTAGCCAACTGCAGTCTCTTGGGTGGTATGAGTTTATTAGGAGTTCTGGCTCATGTTTCACTGCTTTGGCTAAAAACATATGAATACATGAAAAAGCCACTTAAATTGAATGAAGACAACCTTTCTGCCACAACCCTTTCAGGTCATGATCAGTTCTACAGTTCAGGAGAATGTCAGAAATTTGTTGTGTCGTAGCATAGAACCATAGACTCATAGAACACTGGAACTGGACCTAGTACCAGGCAGGACCTAGTACCATCTAGACCATCCCAGATAGATGTATCAGCTGCTGAACAAAGGTAGTGATTACATACATAGCACTGCCTTTCTTTCAATGCTAAAAAATAATCATTAGATTGAATAAATACCATGTTATAAATAATTGGTTTGTTTTCATTGATCTAAAAGGATTAGGCAATAGATACCTGTACATTCTACCCTTTCATCCATCAAAACAGCTCACTCATTGAACCACTAACTGATCTCTCCCAGACCAATTATCAGAAACAGAGGTCTCCCTATGGATCCTGGTTCTAACACTCATCTCTCTGTGGTTATCTTCCTGTGCATGTTTATCTAATTTATCAATTATGCTGAGTTCAGTTAATCCCCATTGCCCTATTAAGAATCTCTGCCAGCACGGAGAAAATCCCTGCAGTCAAACTGATTCTGTTGGCTTCTCCAGATCTCTTCCACGGCTGCCAATGGGCTTCCCTCAGTCCATCACAAGACACCTGAATTTAGGATCTAGGAACAGATTTAGCCATGCGGAGATGGTGTCCTGTGCTGCCCTGTAAAAATCCAGGCCAGGGCTGATGAAGGTTGGATACGTTGTTGATATTGACACATATTGGATCTTCAGCTGGCATGAATCAGACGTCACTGGGAGCAGGAGTGCACCCTATAGGTTTAATAAAGAGAAAACATGCTTTGAAGTGTCAGTATGGCTGCTGTAATGGAAAGTATTAAACTGAGCAGGGATTAACAGGCCAGTGTAACACAGATGCCTCATTTCGACAATAGGAGTTTGAGAAAGTATATTCAGAGAGCGTGTAGGACTACATGGAGTATATCAAACCTCCTCTTCTCTAAACTGCCCATTGAAAGTAAGCCCTTGTCTACACTACATGGTGGATCGATCGCTGCAGCGTCAATCCATCGGCCATTGATTTATAGCGTCTGCTGTAGACATGATAAATCGATCTCTGAGAGTGCTCCTGTCGACGCTGGTATTCCATCAAGACGAGAAGAGTAGCTGATGTCGACAGGAGAGCAGCCCCCATCAGCCTTGCCGCATTCAAGATGCTGCAGTGAATATGTTGACTTCAGCTATACTGGTTCCACAGCTGAAATAGGTCAATGGTGCAGGTAAGTGTAGACAAGGCCTAAATGAGAGAAGGCTATCGGATACAGGACAATACTACTTAGATTGTAAGTTCTTTGGGCAGACCTTTGTCTCTGTATTTGAATAATGCTTAGAACAATGGAGTTTAGCCTTGAGAATCTTTCACAATGCAAATGCTAAGTGATGATAATAATTCTCCTCTTCCCACAACCACTATTCAAGCACAAACAGGAGGGAAAATATGATCATAAGTCTCTTGTTTTTCAGGCTTTCTTACAGTCTTTCCTGGTCTGTTTCAGCTACTGGCCAAAGATGTGAAGCAGAGGCTGGGATGCCAGGGGGAAGGCGCTGTAGAAGTGAAGAAGCACCCATTCTTTAAGAGCATGAACTTCAAGCGACTAGAAGCGGGAATGTTGGACCCTCCTTTTGTCCCTGATGTGAGTAGCATACAGTAGAGAGAACCCATCTTATCTGGATTTAGAGAGAATGTATGACACACACATTTCTTTCGAAAATGACTGCTCCCTTATATTTCCTAGGCCTGACAATGCCTTGTTTCATTTCTTTTGTGGATAGCCAGTAAAGATGGTGAGCATGTTTAAATAAAACCCTTTCCTGAGCCCCAAACTTAAACTCAGTCTTTTCTTGGGTCCCAGAAGAACTCCTTTTCTTTCTTCCCCCTTTTTGTGCACTGTAAGCTGCTCCAGCTGAAAAGGAGCAGGCAGTTCACAAGAAAGCATATTTTCACAGAATTCCTAGTCCAATTTTGAAGACATACGAGATTCACAAAGTTCATATAAGCATTATGTATATTTGTTCAGAGAGGATGAATGGTCAAGTCTTTGGTGATGTTGGTTCAATTTTCTATGCTACTAGAAACTTCCAGGTTAACCTGGGTCTGGTCTTATTTCTTGTCTGTGCTAATCCCGGCCGTCGATCTAATCTGCGTCACTTCTGCTATGCAAGTAGTGTAGCTGAAGTCAATGTACTTACCGCGGCATCTTGCATGTGGTAAGGTCAGCGGGGGCTGCTTTCCCATTGATGCCAGCTACTCTTCTCATCCTGGAGCGTACCAGCATCAATGGGAGAGCACTCAGAAATCGATATACTGGAGATCTGCTTCAGTGTCAATCCCCAGCGTAGTGGAGACAAGCCCTTACACTTTCCAGGCCTCAGTTCCGATCTATAAAATGGGGATAATCTACTGCCTGATCTCAGAAAGGTGATGTGAGGATAGATACTTTGTAGATTGTGAGCTAGTCAGATATGACAGTAATGATGGCTATTTAAGTACCCTAGCTAGTTACGCTTTTGGATTAAATGACAAACTCTGGATCTGGAATTGAAACAGCCCAATGTTCTGATTTGGGGGAATAAGTCTGGCCCATTATTAAAAAAAAATTAGAATCTGGTTTAGGTATCAAACACCTTCCAAGGACTGTGTTTCTCGAGTTGTTTGAAATAGATCCCAATTCTGATCCCCCTCAAGAGATTTGCCCCTTGCTTTTGCACACACTGAAGATCCGTATTGCAGTGACAGTAATAACACTTTCAAAGCCCTTTGTGGTGTATATCTCCTCCCCTATGCACAGAGTTCCATGATAACTTTCCTCTTCCTAGCCTGTCTGTCTGGCTAGGCTTTCTAGCCTTAAAGCAAGGATTGGGAACCTAAGGTGGATGTGGCCCCGACTTGCTCAGGCCCTGCCCCCAGCATTGGGAAGCCCACGCTGGTGATCCAGCTCCCCCCCTCCTCCGTCGCCTCTCCACGGGGCTTAAGCACACAAAATATATTAGGCTGGGGCCCCCAGGCTCTGATGTGTGAGGGGAATGTGGGAAGTGTCTTTTTCCTTCTCAGTTGGGGGACATGTCAGTGAGGAATTTTGTTTTGTTTTGTTTTGTTTTGTTTTGCTTCTCCCTTGTGTGTGGCCCCCAACTGAATTTTCTGTGGGTCAGTGGCCCCCAACCCACAAAGGGTTCTCCACCCTAAAATTCCCATATGGTTTTAGCCTGTTAGGGAAAAGTAATAGTTTGGGGGCTCTAATTTGCATTGCTGCAAGCTTGATCAAACTAGAGCGGTTTAAAAGCTACACAAGTTTACATTAGCTGGTCTGGTTGGCTTTGCAGTTTACTATGTGGCCTCCTTATTCCTATGAATTAGCCCATCGTGTTCTGACCTGCTTCAGTGGGAAGAAATAGGAGACAAACTAGTGTTTCTTTCTCATGAAGAAAATTAGAAAATTCTGGACTCAAATATGGGATCAGCTAAAAGCCTATTGAAAGCTGAATTGTGGCATGTAATGGCTAGAGGGCATCTCATACATGTGTTTGCTAAATAGAGGCACACAATTTTTTTGTCCCATAAAGGGCAGGCTGGCAACTGATTGACACAAGAGCTACACCTAAGCTAGATCATTCAGCACTTCACAGAATTCTCTTCATTCATAGATCTGAAAGCTCTTTACAAAGAGAGGTGTAGTATTGTTACAGCCATTTTACAGGGAGGGTAGCTAAAGCACATAGAGGTTAATTGACTTGCCCAAGATCACACAATCAGGAATGAAGGTGGGAAGAGAACACATTCCTGCCACTGGACCATACTGCCCCCACAGAAAGTTAAGTAGACCATAGCTGTCTTCATCTTTAATAAGAATGTACACCAGACAGAGAATGTAGATTCCAGCATATGGCACTTCATTTTGATGGATTTGGCCAGATTGCTCAGTTCTCTAGATAAAATATTGCATGCTGGGCTCTCTAGGCTTTGCAAGCTACATTTACACGATCTTTCTTAACATAGAAGTGGATCCCATTGTAGAATTCTGTGGGCTACACTAATTCTGGAAGTTGCATCTTGGTTATGCCCTGATCTGGCCCTCCTAACACTTTGATCCAGCCTGTGGACTGCATCTGACCGCTCTCTATTTATATCCTGCTGCCTGTGCCATGAATTTCCAGTCAATGGCTAAGGCAGCAGGATCCTGTTTGAATGGCTCATGGCTTACAGTTGTGGCTAGGGATGTAAAATTTTGATTATTTGGCTAATCAAATAGTCGATGCATCGAATTTGCATCGACTATTCGATTAGTCAATAAGAGCGCTTCCGCCTTTGAAGTGTAGCAATGGCCCCAGGGCTGTTGCTACACTTCAAAGGCAAAAGTGCTGTGGGGAGCACGGGGCCAGCAAGGGATTCAAGCAGTCCCCCGCTGGCCCCGTGTTCCCTGCGGCGTTTCAAAGCGGCAGCGCCGCATGGAGCTGGGGTTAGCTGAAGAGTCTCCAGCTGACCCCGGGCTGCACACGGCATTTCAAAGTGCCCGAGGTCTGGCCCTAGGCTCCATGCGGTGCTGCCACTTTGAAGCACCCCCTTCTCTTTCACCCTCCTTGCTGCCTCTTTCTGACAAAGGCAGCAAGGCAGGGGAGAGCAACTCGTCAACTACCCTGTCGACTAGTCATTCACGTCCCTAGTCATGGCGCTACCCCGGCAGGGGCCGGAGCCACAAGCCTTTTAAATATCCACAACAATCCTGGATGTCTGCCAAGCAATGCAGTAACAGTGGAGCCAGGAGCTGTGAGCCCTTTGCTGTTTTTAATTCAAACCCTCCAGCCCCAGACAACTTTGGGGGAAGCTAGTTCTCAGCTCTGCCTCTTCCGCCTGAGGCCCTGCCTTTCTGAGGGGGAGGGAGGTTGAAGTTGGCTTGTGACCATGTTCCAAAATTCATTAAATGGCCCCCCAGCAAAAATTATTGCCCACCTCTGCACTAGGAAGTATTTCTGTTTTCTGTTCAATATGGCTGATTATTGGTCTGTTAGCTGAGGAAATGTCTCTTCAAAATGAGGTGGCAGTCATTCAAAAGCACTAAGAAATATATCAAAATAGTTAAAGGTACTTGATTTTACATCTATAGAAATGCAGCAGTGAGAATTATAGCAGTTCATAGGAATGGCTCTTGACAGGTTCCAGTGGCTGAGAAAGGGCTGAGCTATTACCACAAACAATAGAAAAACTTCCTCTGTGATCTTTAGCATTTAGTACAAATTCCTTTAAAGCTCCAAGTTGCAAACACAAGAGCTGACTGAGCAGAATGAGACTTTCATTGGGGTAGCCATGGCAGGTGTGCATTTTGTACAGATTTTCTAGTCTTTGAATGGCTGGTGTGTATGTCCCTCTCTCAAAGAAAACACTTCTATTTTTTTACACTTTGTTTAACCTTATCTTATTTTTTCTGTCCTCATCCCCTCACCTCTTAGTCACATGCTACCTGGATGACTAAAACCCACTGTGGTTCTGCTGATGCTGTCAGGACTTCAAAGGAGAAAGCTTTAAATGCTCAAAGCAAGTCAGCCTTTGACGATAAACACATGGGCAGAGCAGGTATAGGAAAGCAGGGTGCAGCTAGTCACTTGTGGTCAGACATTCTCACTTGAATGAGTGTGTGAATAAAAGCATGTGTGCAGACTCAAAGACATTTTCTCTCTTGCTTTTTTTCTGCTGAGACAGCCCAGAGCAGTGTACTGCAAGGATGTGTTAGACATCGAGCAATTCTCCACAGTGAAAGGAGTAAACCTGGACCAAACTGATGATGATTTCTACTCTAAGTTTTCCACAGGATCTGTATCTATTCCATGGCAGAATGAGGTAAGGGAACATCATGATCATATATAACCCCAGTGCAGTCTCTTAACTCGGGCTGCTTCAGAGCAGTTGTATGCTTTCAGTAATATATACCCACTGGGTGACGTGCCAGACTCTAATGCATTCATAAGTCACAAATGCACTCTTTCAAGATCTATAAAGTACCACAGATGTCAGGTTCAGGTGACTCTATCTGCTGATTCTGCATATTTGTGTAAATTGGCAAGGGCCCTCCTGTACTTCCTCCTGCTGATTTCCATAGAGATGTTCTGATAGCAGCTCCAAAGAACTTCCGCAGGATGGCTTGCTGCCTTAATGTGGTGCTCTATTTGTGACACTCATCTCATTCATTACTTTGTATCTGATGGGCCCCAGCTGCGGCATTTGAATCTGGATCTGAACTTTCCTCAAGTGCCAGGGTTTTTGATTGGGGGATTTGTTCTGCCTGCTGTAGAAACAGAGCCAGCAGTGAAGTTCAGATCCAAGTGTAAACTTCCCCATAGTCTAGGAGGTAGGGCTCAAAGCCAGCCTTGTGGGATCAAGCCAATCTGTATTTTATATTTTCCAACACAGAAAAAGAAAAGCAATGCAAAATGTAAAGGGGGTGTTCTCTTAATAACTGGAATAGTGCAGAATCATATTCATTAGAGACTGAAGCCTTCTGTTAGGTTTTATTTCCTGGTTTCCTCCTGCCAGTATAGTTCACAATTTGCTCTAACACAATATACTTTCCCCATTCAAATCCTTGATGGCAAAAGATTCTTTTTACACTGCATTGATTCCTCATGAGAGGTGATGAATATGGTGGGGAAGCTGACTAAACTGCCCGGTTGTTTTGAACAGTGAGACTCTGCCTCAAGGTGGCCAAGGTCAGGTTGTCTTGGGCTGTCAGCATTAGCTGTCAAAACTGCTTAGTTACAGAAGCTCCCAGTGAAAGTGAATGTGGTGTTTAGTCTGGGATGTTAACTCTGAATATCGCACTGTACATCTTCAGACCCATCTCTGCTAGTACAGCCACAGTAAACTGCCTAATGATAATAGCCCGAGAAATGTCTTGTTGCACCTTGTTGTGTCCCTCTTTAGCTTATAAACTCTTTAGGTAAGAGACTGTCTTTTACTTCATGCTTGTACAAAGCTTAATATAATGGGGTCCCTGATTCTGAATGGGGGATCTGGAGTATCTTGTAATATTAATAAATAATAGTAATAATGCATCATCTTTTTATTCTTTCTGTGTTTTACCAGATGATAGAAACAGAGTGTTTTAAAGAACTAAATGTGTTTGGACCAAATGGTACTATTTCACCAGACCTAAACAAAAGCTACCCTCCAGAGCCACCCAAGAAAGGATTACTACACAGAATATTTAAACGTCAGGTGAGACCTTAAATGTAACATAAAGAGCCTCTCTGAGTGCTGATAAACTTTTCTATATAATATGTATGCTACCCTGATAGTATTTCCATCATGAGAGAGCCGTGAAATACCAGGGAGGGCTTGTTCTCACAGTTTCCTTGTAACTTTCTGCTTGATGTTGCAGATTCCGTATGTTCAGGTGGTTCAAATTAGAGTCCGTATACAGGAATTCTTATTTGATTCAGTACTTTCAACATTCCAAGGACTGGCCTTAGCTAGTTTGGTATTTATTAGGGCCAGTTGAAAAGTTTCCATCTAAACTGTTTTTAATGGAAAATTGGTTTTTTCAGCTAAATGATTTTGTGTGAGAGAGAGAAAATTGTCTGCTTTCATGGAAAACGTCAAGTTTTCATTAAATAAATGAACACCCAAAATATAGGCGATGTTGTCTGACTAGGGAGTCTGGCCCATAGAGGAGAATGGGAGCATGAGACATCTGACTCCCAAGAGGCAATGCAGCAACATTTCCAAATGAAAGTATTTGGGGGCTTGGCTGATACTTTTCAGTTTTTCAGTTTGCTGAAAAATCTGAATTTTCAGCAGAAAATAATCCCATTTCCTGACCATGTTATTTATCATGTTCCCTTCAATAGACTGCAGTTGGTTTAGGCTGGAATTTAAGGGCACCTTCTATTCCCGACACTGGTCGCAGTCCCTCCCAGTCTCTCAAGGTTTTAGTAACCCCTGGTGCAGCACCTAGATCCAACTAAGGCTAATTCTAGACTACAGGCTTCTTGAGCAAGAAGCTTTTTTCAGAAGAGATCTTCTGAAAAAACTTCTTGCTCAAGAGAGCATCCACACTGCAAAAGTGCATTGAAAAAGCGATGTGCTTTTTCGAAAGATAGTGTCCAGACTGCCTGGACACTATCTTGCATGTAAACAGCAATTGCTATCGACAGAATAGCCACCAGGGCACCTGTGCTTTTTCCTCTTTCCTCTTCTTCCGAAAAAACTCCCTCTTCCCCTTCCACACATGCCTTTTTGCGAAAGAGCTCTTTCACAAAAAAGCTTCTTCCTCATAGAATGAGGATTACCAATTGTGCAAAAAGCCCTCTGTTCTTTCGATTTACTGTTGAAAGAACGCTCTTGAAATGTCGGTGTAACTCAAGTTTTGTTGGAAAAACGGCTGCTTTTTCAGCAAAACTCTGTAGTCTAGACATAGCCAAAGGCTGCTCTGATTTCTTTGTGTCCCATTCACTTGGGGACTGTCAGTGCAAAGACCACCCGTTAAGAATGGTGCCATAGCAAAGCTGGCTGCCAGGCTGGGAAACTAGTCATGCTAATGAACCCAAACCCGGTTCCTTCCATCCCAAAACAAGCACCTTTTCTGCCTTTCTTCACCTGGATTCCTTGCTGCATGACTGGAGCTCATGACTGAGACTTAGTTTTCTTATTTTACTGGGTTGCATGTTTAATCTACACACCTACTGGGTGTGGTTCACTGTCTCATGTAGTGGCAGTTACAGAGAGTGAGAATGAGTTTCCTCTGCTGCCTTAGCTGAGAGCCCGCTGGCTTTTAGCTCATGCAGTAAAGGCTCATGCATCAAACTCTAGAGGTTGCAGGTGCAGTTCTGCCTGTTGCTATTATACATGCACAGCACTGTGCCCTCTTTGCAGTGGCGTGTACTGAGCCCACATTTGCAATTCCTAACACTTTTTGCTGTGTTGGCGCTGACATACCTACCCACCGACTCTATTTAAGAATGAAAGTCAGACTTTGGGGGTGTATATTTTCCACATAGCATTTTGAGCCCAGCACGATACACTGGAATTACAAGGCACGTCTCCCTAAATGTGAGTAGGTATGCTCAGATTAAGGCAAGGCGTAGGAGGCCAGAACTGTTTATGCTGTATTGAATTGATTTCTCTAACTTGTATCATCTTCTCTGTTGCTTTGGAGAGCTGCCATAGTTCTCCTGACCCATGGAGAATAAGGGCCAGCACGCTCAATAAGTTTTGTTTGAATGAATGTTCACAATGTTACAAGACCAGAAACAGGCAGGATAATGTGAGGCAGACGGCAGGTATGAGATATTTTGGGGATATAAATATTGTTTTTTCCTTTCTCCAGCATCAAAACAATTCCAAGGGTTCACCGAATTCTAAGGCGAGTTTAAATCACCACATAAATTCAAATCATGTAAGTTCAAATTCTACCGGAAGCAGCTAGTTCGAACTCAACTTTCATGAAACAACATGTTGCACCCTTTCACTATAATCTATGGAGCTTCTAAGGATGAGAGAGCATCCACCGTTGAGTTAAAAAAAAAAAAAAAAAGATCTCCCACCAGTGGAGATATTCTATCCATTCCTTCCAGTGGAGCCTCACATTTTATGAAGAAATTTCCACTCAGGTCTGTTTTTGGAGGTGGCACTCAAGATTGCGTGAATCAGATTTGTCTATGTAGAACATTGCAATAGAAATTCAACGAACATGACTACTTGCACGTATTTAAATAGCATCATACTAGAACTGAATTTTGTCTTTATTATTTTTAAAGAAAAGTTTTGTAAATTTCTCTATTGTCTCAGTTTACATTTTGTACATTTGTATTTAAATGAAAGTCAGACTTTGGGGGTGTATATTTTCTGAGTAGCAGCTGTAAAGCCATGTGTTTTAAGACTTTTTTTAAAAGAAATGTGATTCAAGACTTCCAGAGCCTCAAATGAGAAATCATTCTTTTTAGTAAGTGAAAAAAATTATTCATATTTCACTTTCTCAAGTTGGTTTTACTGACATGTATTTTTATGGCACAGTTTATTCTTAATTATTTTACATCTGTATATTTGGTTTACAGCAACACTGCATACATTTTTCCCCTTTGTTGGTTTGTAAAGTCTTGTATTAAATGCTAAAATATGTAGTCAAGACTTTGCTGCATCTAAGAAAACTATTTGCTATGTCTGAGATCTGTAACGTCATGGGACCAGCACTGTTGAGATTTGCACTTGTTTTTGTTGTTAGAGCATCACGATATTTATTGTTTTAAATGGAATCCTGTTTTAAGCCCTCCTTTTCAACCCCCTCTTTTTTTTTTTTTTTTTTTTTTTTTTTACTGTTGCTAATGAGAGGAAGAACAAATATTAGCTAGAGGAGATAAGGAAGACAAGTTGTCATCAGTTCTTCAAAGGCCTGAAATCCCGCACCCATTGAAATTAACAGCAAAGCTTCCATTGATTTCAGTGATACAGGATCAGACCACAAGTGAGAGGCTTTTATGACAGTTGTTCATGTCAAGCAGCTACCAGGAGATTGACTCTATAGCCCTGTCTGCAGGGCTGTCCCTAGGCGGGTTCAGGGCTTGGGACAACCACCGACTCTGCCCCTGCCCTGCCCCCATTCCACCCTTCTCCCAAGCCCCTGCCCTGTCCCCAAGCCGTCCCTTCCCCCGAGGCCTCGCTCGCCTCTTCCCACCCCTCCCATTCCCTGCCCCACCACCGCTCCCGCTCTGCTCTTTCCCCCAAGCCCTAGCCCCTACCCAGCCTCTTTCTGCCCCAATCCATCCCCATTCTGCCCCTTCCCTAAATCCCCCGACTCCTCATCTCCCGAATGACTCCGGGAACTGGCAAATCAGAGTGGAGTGGAGCCAGTGGCACTGCCCCAGTCTCTCATCCCCCTGAAGACTTATGGGGCTTGGGCGACTGCCCTGAACCATTCAGTGTATGGGACGGCTCTGCCTGTCTGTGCGGGCTAGGGAAGCTATAGGGGCCAAAGCCATAAAGGTTTGAGATCACAGTTTGTCCAAATCCATTCTATCCATTCTGCCCCTGGTCCACTTTCAAGTGAGCTGTTCTAGAGCCCCTCGCCTGCATCAAACATGGCAGGGCTCCTATTCTGGGCCCACTCAACCGGTGATGAAATGACTGTCCCAGTACAATTAGCTGAGTTCGGTGCCCACTGTAAAACAGTGTAGTTGGTCCTTTTTTCATTCTACAATGCTTCATCTTAGGCTACCCCAAATCGTTATTTAAAACAATTGTGCCACTGGTATCGACAGGCTCAGTCAGGTTCAATATCCACACTGTGAACCACTTAGCACATGCATGCTGTGTGCTAGGAATGTATCTATTCTTAAACATGCCATGCAGGACAAAAGGTGTCAAATGCAGCTTTGCCCATTTCAGCTGACGTTGGGAAACATTTGTCCCACTGCTCCCACATTTGTCCCCCCTAGACCAGGGGTGGGGGAACCTACGGCCTGGGGGGCAGATGTGGCCTCTGGCTTGTCTGGATCCAGCCCCTGAGGCATGGGGCTACCCCCCAGCATTGTGGAGCCCATGTTGACACTCGAGCCCCGCTATCCCCTTCTGTGGGGCTGGAGCACACAAAATCTACTAGCCTGCCCCCCCCTTCCCCCCGTAGGCTCTGGTGTACAAGGGGAATGTGGGGAGTGTCTTTCTCCTTCTCAGTTGGGGGTTTTGTTTTGGGGGTTTTTTTTTTTTGCTCTCTCACTTGTGTGCAGCCCCTGACTGATTTTTCTGTGGGTCAGCGACCACCGACCCCAAAAAAGCTTCCCCACTAGTTTAAGTTCTGTGGGTTGCCTTGCACAAACCCTCTGCATCGGGGTGGATTTCACCCCATTTTAAGAAATGTAAGTGAGAATTCTAAGTATGGATCTAAGGCGAGCCTTCATATCTGTGGGGCTTAATGTAGGCACGCTGTTTCAGTACCAATGGGTATGTGAAGCTTTATCTGTAGAACTTTACTTGCTTTGCCTAGAATATCCTTATGGGGCCAAGTTTTTTCAGAGCGCGAGGATGCTGTCCACATGCCAGCACTACCTGCACAGTTCTCTGTGTTCACAGTATGCCAGTGTGCTCTCAAACTGGTTAATTCATAAGCACAAATGCTAAGCAAAGTGGTAGTTAGAATCTGTTTCATCTGCTCACTTTGTAGCATCACAGAGGCACCTCCCTCCCATCAGGGTAGATGACAGACTTCTCCAGGCCCTGGTCACAGTGCCTGGGGGCTGGCTTTGGGCCCCTGGAAGACAGAAGGGGCATGACTGGAGGCTAGCCTCCCCAGCAAGCCCTTCAACGCCACCCTGAGCTCTAGCAGTGATTTAAAGGGCCTGGAGCTCTGGCCACTGCCATTAATGCTGAAGCAGCAGTGGCCACTGGGAACCCCAAGCTCTTTCAAATTGCCAGCCCCCAGGGCAGCTGCTCCCTTACCTCTCCCACCCCGCATCGGCGGGCCTGTCTCATTAGAAAAAGTGGATAATAATATTTGCCTCCTCCCCCGTCCCCAGGGAGAGGGGTGAGGCTCAAATCGTGAATGCGATGAGACTCTTGGAGGAGCATCATTGTAAGAGTCGCTTAGAATATTCATCATAAACTGTGAGTGAGTGCAGGGTTTGTGTGTGAGGAGCTTATTCTCTACATTTGTAACCATTTGGTCCACTTTCTTTTTCCATTTTGTTTTGTTGCTTCACCATTTAGATGAGAGATTAGAAACCTAATTACAGAGAACCCTCCCTGGGAGGCTGTTTGTTGAGGTTCAATGACCAATTGATAACACTGGCTAGAAGGAACGTCTTGGGAAGCCTCCAATACCAGTCTTGACCACCAGTCCTGGGATTATCCTGCACAGGGCTCACCTACAATGTCAAGCTGTGCAGTTTTTTTGTTTGTTTTTGTTTTATGTTAGGTGGCTAATATCCCACTCAAGACTGGGCAGAGAACACACTGTGCTCACTTGTGCGAGCCAGTAAAAATTGTCTCTCAGATTTCTATGGCTGGAACTCTAGTGAATCAATCTGTTGCACAACCTAGCTCTCTCAAACACAGGAAGCCTGAGTCTAAGAGATGGTGAATACTCTCAATTCAATGGGAGCTATGGGAGTTCAATGCCTCTACTTCTTTGAAGAGACCATACTGCTAGCAAGAGAGCATTTAGTACTCTGAATCATAATGAATAACTTTCAGGTGGGTTTGAACATAGCAAAAGAGTAGAAAGAAACAGCTATTTCATAATTTTCCAGCACAAGATTAATTTAATCTATTATCTTTCCAGTTAGAGCAAAAGATCCTTCTGGGAAGTGCACAAGATTTGAGCTGGTTGAACTATTTGTATGAGTGGACTGCTGGAAATCATTTACAGACTGATTCTGAATTCTGCAAATGGATTTATTTTTAAGTCTTCTCCAAATAGAGTGCTGAACAATTTTCAAGTTCAATGATTTGCTGTTCTTTACATGTGAAGGAGTCACGTGGCATTTTTTTCTGCTTTCTGTTTGGACTGAAACTTCTAGAACATGAAAATAACAGCAAATAAATATTTTTTGAGTGTGCACCTATAACCTTGTTCATGTGAAAATAAGGATACTTGTTCACAAACAGCCTTCCTAAGATATGCATGCACAAAAACCTATTCATACAAATGAAATAATGCACAAAGCTTGTCAAACCAAATAGCCAATAGGAATTCAAATTAACATTAATGAACGCTCTTCTTATAGTACTGAACCAGATCTATTCAATATATACACACTTAGGCTATGTCTAGACTACATTCCTCTTTTGAAAGAGGAATGTAAATTAGGCAAACTGAAAGTGCAAATGAAGCACGGATTTAAATATCCCATGCTTCATTTGCGTATTCGCATCCGAGTGCTTTTTCAAAAAAGGGTTTTTCAAAAGTGAAAGCGCAGTCTAGATGCGGTTCTTTCGGGAAAAAACAACCCTTTTTTGAAAGAGCCCGTACTCCTAATTTTTTCAGGAGTATGGGGTCTTTCGAAAAACATTTTTTTCAAAAGAACCACGTCTAGACTGTGCTTTCACTTTCGAAAAACCCTTTTTTGAAAAAGCGCTCAGACGCGAATACACAAATAAAGCATGGGATATTTAAATCCACGCTTCATTTGCACTTTCAATTTGCCTAATTTTCATTCCTCTTTCGAAAGAGGAATGTAGTTTAGACGTGTCCTATGGGATGTGTTCAATTGCCACTCTCTGTTTTTCAAAGGAAATTTTGAATGCCTTTAAGAAATATTTGAAATCATTTGTGATTGTAACCTCCACACCTACTGGGTGTAGTTCACTGTCCCATGTAGCAAGACAATAAGTCTGCTCTACAGCCTTAGCTGAGAGCCAGCTGGCTTTTAGCTCATGTGGTAAAGACTTATACACTAAGCTCCTGAGGTCTCAGGTTTGGTTCCATCTGCATTACAGGATCATTCCCCTCCATGGGTAATTTTGTCCTATTTCATTATAAGTAACTCACATGTAGTCTGACTTTGCTGATTGATTGGTGTCTTACTATAGATGCTTTTATTTCTTTTTCAGAGTATACATAGAAATAGAACACACAAAATCCAGCGGAGACTATTTTTGTAAACCAACTCTCCTGTTTAAAGCTAGATCCAGCTGGCATCTTTACTTTTTCCACCCAAGTCTCACATTTCAAAGCCAGTTGCCTTTTCAGCAGAGAAGCCTCAGATACACAAACTTCTGAAGTACAAACAAAATAAGCAGAATCAGGGCGATACAGTGTCTGTGCTCCTAAGTACAATTTGAGAACCAGATTAGTGTGTGGGTGTGTACATGGAAAAGGTTCCCTTCTTTAAGTTCACAAATTCTTCAGAGTTTGTAACACTCCCTCCCACATGTTAAATATATTGATCAAGATGAGATTGCTCATCCACTGCTCCTGAGCATTCTCTAAACAGCACTGGAAAAGTTGGACTTCTCTTTCCTTTGAAAGAACACCCTTGGCTTAGTCTGCTTCTTGGGGTAGGGATCATGTCTTCCTGTGTGTGTGAACAGCACCTAGCACTATGGGACCCAGTTCTGGTTGAGGCCTTGGGTTGCTACTTTAATTTAAATAGTAACATTCATACATGCCTAGTGCACAATGCGGATTTCATCAAAACAGCACCGGCACATTTGAGGGAGGTTAAAACAGAGAGGCCCAGGGTGAATGGATTCAGAGACTGACCTGCCCTCGTCCTCTGTGGTGGTTCTTCTGAGCTATCCCAGACTGGGCTGAGAAACATTAGCAGGGAAGTACAAGAGAAGTTGTGCATGTTACATGACTAAACAGAGGACATCATTTTCCAGAGCCTTTCACAAGCACTAACTCAACCTGTCATTTAAAAAATAATAGTGTCCTTGGGCTAAAGCTGAGCAAACAGGGTTAATAAATCATATTACCAGCTTCTTCACAGAACAGCTAACTCCTTTAGGGTACATCTACACTACAGAGAAGATCAAAGCTGGTTTCAAATTACTGGATCTAGTGAAGACACGCTAATTTGAACTGACAGGGGCATGCCGGTCGATGCCAGTAGTCCTGCTCCCATGAGGAGTAAGGGAAGTGGAAGGAAGAGTGTTCTCCCTTTGATTTCCTGCAGTGTGGACAGTGCCAAAAATCGAGTTAAGCTACTTCGACTTCAGCTATATAATTAACATCGCTGAAGTTATGTATCTTAATTCAATTTTAGTCCGTAGTGTAGACGTACCCTCTGAGGTAACTAATATCATGCAGTGCTGTGAAAGGATGTTTAAAAAAAGGAGTCTACTACCGACCAGCATGCTATCGTATTAGCCCGTTATTCAGCAGTCATACAAATATCAGCTGCCATGTTGGGTTCTGTTACTGCAGAATACTAGCACGTTTTTTTATTAAGGAAGAGCCATACGCTGAGAGACTCAAACACTATTACTTTACACTGGCAGAGTGTCTGGCCCAGGTTTCCCGTTTGTTTGTTTGTTTAGATTTGGAATCAGAAGTGCTGGGCTCTGTCCCTAGCTCAGTCATTGATTCTCTGACTTCCCCCTGGCAACAAAATTAACCTATGTGTGTCTTAGTTTCCCTGTTCTTATAAAAGGAGGGATGACACATATTCACCTTTGTAATGCACTTGAAAGTCTCCAGATAAAAAATACGAAATATCAACATTATTTTTTATTATTTGAATGAATTAAGCCTCATCTAGCAATTCTTACAACAGGACAACTCACATACATAAGTGTTCTTTTTTTTCTTTTCTTTTTTTTTTTAAATAGTGTGTCCTAGTTCCTTTGAGAATCTGAGACTTTATGCACTTTGCCTCGGAGCTCATGGAATCGACTTTGAAGTGTTCATTTCCAGGTCTTAGAGAGCTGGTCAATAAGAACAATCGTTCAAGATCCTCCCCTTTTTATATTAAAAACAAATAGCTGTGAAAGAGTGGACAAAAAATAATCACCCATTAAACTTCAAAACATCTCCTTACCAGCTGAACCGTTGTTGCACGTGACAGAATTCCTAGCTACTTGCAATGCTGTGTTAAATTAGAATGATACATATTGAACAAACATTGGGAAAACTTACTAGCCTGTCTAGGAAAATTAAAGAGATTATCACATTTCTAGGATCAAAGGACTTCAAAAGGGAATCCCGAGCCTTCTGTAAATCTGATAGCCCCCAAGGAAGCATCACTACCAGGGAAGAAGAAACATGTCAAATAGTGCCTGGATTATAAATGCATTTTCCATTCTCGTCATCCCAGAGCTGTTCAGTGTGTTTATTAACCAGTCCATGTGAGTTACGTTGTATGTGTTGAGTGCAATCTTCTTTGATTGCACTTCTTTTAAATACTGGACTCTCGTCTAAAAGACTCAACTTTTTGCCTTTACTTTGAATGTGGAGGATGTAAAAACTTAATTTTGCATTTCCAAGCAATGTAGATAGGTCTAAAAATGTCATGAACCATTGTGTATTTGCCCATATCTGACTAATGATTAAATTGTAAAACTGCGGAGTTTCATATTAAGACTAGTCTTTTCACCTGCTTTGAAAATTAAAATTCACATTTGGTATAAACACACACAGTGTTCTTCTGATCTAATTTCAAAAGCGTATCCAGGAGTAAATGTTTTTAAGCACTGCTAATACTGTAGTCTCTGTAAAAGGAGCAGACACTTCTAAAGAAATGTTAAAGTTGTCTTTCATAATTCAGTCAACAAATCAGTTTTGTAATAAATTAAAGCAAATGTTCTCCGTTAGAAGAGCTAGTGGCTGTTGGTATTGTGCGCACGCACGCACGCACGTACGCGCACACACACACACACTCACACACACAAATCATTCTAGTATCCAAAAGGGGTTTTTTTTTGTTGTTTTATTACAGGGAGATTCTGACATTGTTTTATGAAACTAGTTTCATTTTGAGGTTGTTACTGAAGATAATGGCTTCTGTGTTCTATGGATGCTTGAATTCTTCGTACATAATGTCTACTAATGTCACAGTGCTGCTGTATCTAGATCAAACCACTGTTTTGTTTTGTTTTTGCTTTTGTTTGGGGATTTTTTTTAGAAAAATAAATTCTTTAATTTAAATACATTAAAATTACTCACATTTCCCTCCTTTTTTTAATTGGACAAAAGCCTGTATTGCGCCAGATAACACTCCTGCTGAAATCCACTGAAGTGTTACCATTGATTTCAGTGGGTACAAGTTCATACGTTGCTGCAACATCTGCTGCCTGTATATGTTTTATTATAATATTTTTCAGTCACATCCCCTCTCTAGCCAGTAGATCCACTATAGGTCAGAATCTTAGGCGTGGTCTACATTTGCTTTAGCCATAGACAGCTGCATCAGTGTGAACATGCAGTACTCACTGAACATGACTTGCACAGTTCAACGTATCCCATGGCGTAAACTAGGACTTGAACCAGTGGGGCATGTCTATAGTAGAAGTTTGCTCAAGCATGGCAAGGTCAGCGTTGACTAAAAAACCCAATTATACGACATGGCCTGCATGGAACAAGGAAGAATGGCTTAAACTGGGCAAGAGATTAAGACTTTAAAACAAGACATCATGATAGTCATCAAGAGCTTTTCTTCACTGCAGTGTTAGTGTAACCCTCACACCAGCTGGGTGTGGTTCACTGTCCCAGCTAGTGGCACTTAGACCGCTTACCGAGAGAAAGAATGAGTCTCTACTACAGCCTTAGCTGAAAGCCAGCTGGCTTTTAGCTCAAGCAGTTAGAGGCTCAGGCACTAGGCTCTAGAGGTCCTAGGTTTGATTCCACCTGTCAGCATTACATTAACTCAGGGTGTCAACAAATGAGTCAACTCCTCTTGAGTAGCTTATGCATCATTGTAGGGTCAACAATTAAAGCTATATCTTGAGCTAACCTGCAGTGTAGAAAAACCCCAAGTCTGCCCTCCAAATGAATCTCCCTGCAGATGGAACCAGAATTCTTAAATCAGACCAGGAGCCATGAATTGTTAGATTCCCTATGTACTCTGCCAGTGATTCACTATGTGGCCATGGACAAGTCATTTAACCTCTCGACTGTGGGTTCACCATATTTGTGAAACTGGGATGATGCTATTCACATATCTCATGGGAATAGTGAGAGAATTCGTGTGCTTTGGCACTCCAAAGAGTTGTGTAAGTGTCCATTATTTTATATTATTAAGCACTTTAGAAAGCTGTTACCTTGACAACCTTTGCTGCAAGTGCCTTTTCAAGAGAATTTTCTGGACTTAATTGTACTCTCACTTCTGATTTACTCTTTTGTGAGTGAGAAAACATGCAGACCTTCTTGTGCTGATTCACCACTACTTCACACCTTGTGTGGTCAAATTGCATCTGTCCCTGCTGTATTCAAAGTGGGTGGACCACACTACCAGATCAGAACGGCCTGCAGTTAATATTAACTTTTCACTGGTGTAATCTACACAAGGCAGAAAGTCTGCAAAGATGATGATAACCAACCTCATTTTCCCCACAATTCATTTCACATACACACTTTCTGAGGTGAAATAAAAACTACCAGATGCTCTATAGTACTGAAATCTTAAAAAAATAGAATAAGATCAGGAAACAAGCTCCCACATTAAATTGCATGACTAGCCAAAGATACAACAGAGGGTGTCGGCATTTGAAAATGAATGGATGTTCTGATCTGCTTCCTGAAAATTTACACTTTCTCACTAAGGCCTGGTCTACACTAAAAGGGAATGTCGAATCAAGATATGCAACTCCAGCTCTGTTAATCACGTATCTGGAGTTGACATACCTTGTTTCAAGGTTCCCTGCCAACCCCACAGTGGGAGGCCGAAAGAAATAATGCTCCTGTCAGCTTCCCTTACTCCTCACAAAAGCAGGAGTATGGGCTGCCGACGGGGGCACCCTCTGAGTTTGATTTAGCGAGTCTTAACTAGACTCACTAAATCGAACTCCGGAAGATCAATCATGGCAGCTACGATCTTCCGTTTAGTGAAAACATGGCCAAAGAGAACTGGCCAGATTTGTTTCCCATGAAACTCATTTCATTTTCCTGCTGCACAATATAATACAAACTCCCAGCAAACACCATTGCTGCAGCCTCATAAGCTTAGGGCACCTTAAAAGGGACATGGTAGTTCCCAGAAGAGGGAACAGTGTGGGTGATACAAAGACCCACAGAGAAATCTATTTAAACTTCATCACTATGAATGTCTGGTCTTGCTTACATTGCCATTGGTTGGGGAAGAAGCAGGGGCAGCATGTATACTAGGTAGAGGAAGCCATTGCCTTCCCAAACTGCCAGGAATGGCCCTGCCCATGCTCTGCCCCAAGAACACCTACCTTAGGCATACTAGGGGCAGAGTGTTGCTGCCCCCCCCCCCATGCTCCGGGGCTGGGGAGGCTGGGGCCACACTCCGCCCAAACCCCTCTCGAGTGCTCCGGGGCCGGGGAGGCTGGGGCCGCACTCTGCCCTCACCCCTTCCTGGTGCTCTGGGGCTGGGGAGGGTGGGCTTCATGCTGCCCCACCCCATGGTTCAGGGGGTCGGGGCCTCGGCAGAAGCGGTGGCGGGGGGCAGAGCCTAGGCAGAAGGGGCAAGGATGGGGGGGGCTTGCCTCCCCCAGCCTTACCTTCACCCACTGCCCATCGGAAGGAGTGTTTGTGGGCAGAAACATCAAAACACTTTTCACTGCCATGCACTTAGTGAAATTTTTCTTATATTTGCCAATTTATTTTTTTTTTAAATCATAAAAGGACATAAAGTAAAACTGAGACCTTGCTGGTGGCAAACAGTGTTTGCATTAAGTACCAGGAAAGAGCAGAGAGCAATTTATCTAGCAAAGTATAACATGATTCAATGGCCAAAAGTTGAAGGTAGGTGTACTCAGATGGGAAATAAGGTATATGAACCTTCAGAATAATTAATCTGTGAAATAATTTATCACAGGTTGTGACAGATTCTCCCTCTCAGACAAATCTGTCATCAAGATTAGATGCGTTTCTAAAGAGACAGACTCTGGGAATGATTTTGGGAAAGCTCTATGCCTATGTTGTATAGGGGGTCACCCTATAGCAGTGGTTCTCAAACTGCAGCGTGTGGACCACTAGTGGTCCATGACCATCTTGCAAGTGGGCCACAGCTCAAGCTGAGCCCCCAGCCGGTGAGGCTGGAGCACCAGCGCTGGCTTCCCAGTGTAGGGGAAAGAAAGCCCCAAACTTCACCAGCTCCAGCTCACAGTGGGAGCTGGTAGCCTCGTGCACCACTGCTCCCTCTCTTCTGGCTGGTGCAATGGCAGCACACAGATGTGCTGCCTGGAGGTATTCCCTGCTGCTCCCATTGGCCAGAATTGCAGCCAATGGGAGAAGCTGGAGGTCATGCCTGGGACCCACTGTCTGGGAGTGGTGGGGGAGGGGGCGTGAAGCCAGTTAAGTACTCCCCATTCCTCTCATGCCCAGCTCCTGTACCCCATACACACCAAGACCCTGAACCCCCTAGCCTACCCTTGCACCATTCCTCCTGGACAAACTCTGTAACCTGCCTTGCCTCCTGCATTCGCCCTCCTGGCCAGAACCCTATCCCCCACCCACTAATGCACCCTCCCACACCCTTCCAGGCCCCCCCATCCCCAGTCACTCCTGCCCCCTCCCTCTAGCCAGACACCCCACCCCCAGCCAACTCCTGTACCTTCCCTCGTGGCCAGACCTCACACCCTCATGCCCTCCTGTGTAACCCTTATGGGGTCACAACAACTTATAATTAACTATACCTAATTAGCCTAATTAGTACTGAGATGTTAAAGGTGTGACTCTGAATACCGTATCTATCACCGGTTAAATTGTTTTACCCAAAGATGTGGCGCTTAAATAAAAATGTAACAATTTGGATAAATTTTACAACCACAGGACATATTAACTACAAATCTCAAACTTAACAGGTAGGGGGAAGTCCCCTTTTAAGATAAACAATACTTAACAGAGTCAAATGGCGCGGGGACGATTGGTGTGATGCTGGCGAGCTCGATCCATTGGTCCTTTCGGGCCTCGGGAGAGGAACAACCAGGAGTCCCTCAACGGATGACAGCGCCGACGCTTGGCGCCCTACTATCCTTTGGCTAATTTAAAGCCACAGGAGAGGAACAGCCAAGGCGATCCCTCGAAGGCTGGTTGAGAGCGATGGTGGTTGACTCGCCTTCCGCACAGTCTCTGTCCACTTCTCTCTTCCTGCACTTCGGAGGCAGCTGGAACGGTGATTGACGCTAGACTCTCAATCTAACCTACTCTTAAACTATCCTAAAATAAAACCTTAATTATAACAAGACGCGCCCGCCGAACAGTCTCGACGACGGCCGACATGCGTGGACCGACGCGATCCTGACGAACAGTCACGACGACGAAAACTAATCTATCTATAAATCTAAACTAAATAACTAAACCTAACCTAACGTGGAGAAGAAGAATACACCTTCCGTCTATCTTCTTTCCATAAGATTCTAGACCTCAGTCATGCACCTAGGACAAGACTTTAGACCTCTCTCACACAATTCACTCATGCACTAAGCTAGACCTACGCTAAGCCCGACGACCCGACGCCACCACAGAAACGGGCATTGCGTGGACTTATAAAGGCAGGGCTCATGCATAGTCATGAGGCTTAGATTTGAATTGATTGGTTAAGAGGGGATGCTTATTTACACAAATTCAAAATGATTGGGTGACACACTTTGATATTTACATAACAGTCATTGTCATGAATATTCATAGAATTTCAAAGTTACATAGTCAGTTAGGCTATGTGCAAATTCATCATACAGCCATGGTTTTCAATATGATTGACAGATGAAGTTAACAGTTAACATGGAGATTTAAGCATAGATATACATAGACATACATGAGTTCAGGCACATTATTTCAATACAGTTGACAATATTACAGGTTGTACATGAGCATAAGCATTCAATCATTAAACAATTTATAACACCTGTACCCAATCTCCCAGCCAGACCCCCCATTCCCAGCCCACTCCAGCACTCTACTGCCCACCCAGGCCCCCCACCCCTTCCTGTACCCCATCCCTATTCCACTCCCTGGCAGTGCCCTCCCGTACACTGAAGCCCTCATTTTTGGCACCTAAAGGGGCTCACAAAATTTGCTAGCCCCAGAACCCAGACGAGTTAATCTTGCCTGTTGGAAGCCCCGAACTTTGGTCCTCCCTGCCCCCGCTCTCCTTCCCGTGGGGCTCGAGCACCAGGGGAGTGAGGCATCTCATTAGGTGGCCACATCAGATGAGGGTTGGGCAGTTGTTTTTTGCCTCTCACTTGTGTGGCTCACAAATTATTTTTCTGCGGCTCAGAGGCCCCCCCGACCTAAAAAAGTTTCCCCACCCCTGCCATAAATAACGATAACTTTGAAACCTTTTGTTTTGGATATGATTTACTATTTTACAGCATTTAAAATGAAGTTTGGTAAACTAACATGATTAAATTAAAGCACTTTAACTGTTTAATTATTTTGATAGTGTTTAATAATATTTCCTTTCCTAGCAGTTATATATGCCCCCTTATGTTATAGCTGCATATTTAAGTTTTTATGCTCCAGTAGCCTAATATGAGTAATTTATCATGTAAGGGTATGTCTACACTAGCCCCCTAGTTCGAACTAGGGAGGCTAATGTAGGCATTCGAAGTTGCAAATCAAGCCCGGGATTTAAATATCCCGCGCTTGATTTGCATCTTCCTGGCCGGTCGCCATTTTTTGAAATTTACAATTCCGGACTAACTGCCCGCATCTACACGCGGCAGGGACCCGGTAGTTTGAAATAAAGCCCTAGTTCGAACTACCTGTTATTCCTCCTGGAATGAGGTTTAACAGGTAGTTCGAACTAGGGCTTTATTTCAAACTACCGGGTCCCTGCCGCGTGTAGACGCGGGCAGTTAGTCCGGATTTGTAAATTTCAAAAATGGCGACCGGCCAGGAAGATGCAAATCAAGCGCGGGATATTTAAATACCGGGCTTGATTTGCAACTTCGAATGCCTACATTAGCCTCCTTGGTTCGAACTAGGGGGCTAGTGTAGACATACCGTAAGGTATTTAGAGATAAGCAAAGGCATTTTTGTCACGGGTTGAGCAGGATGGGCCACTGGCCAGAAAGTTTGAGAACCATTGCACTAAAGGTATGTCTACACTACAAAGATCCAAGCTCCAAATTAGGGCGTCTAGTTGAGACAGCTAATTCAAACTGAGAGGGGTGCTCCAGTCAATGCCGGTAGCCCTGCTTCCACAGGGAGTAACGAAGTCAAAGGCAGAGTGTTCTCCCTTCAACTTCCTGCAGTGCGGATAGCGCCAAAAGTCGAGTTAATTAATGTAGCGGAAGTTGCGTATCTTAATTTAACCTTGTCCTGTAGTGTAGACATACCCTAGAGGACCAAAATGGTCTCACTCTATGAAACTGAGTAAATGTAGCAGCCATGTCTCACTGCCAAGCTCAATAAAATTTAGGGTGTTCAGCTGTGTAAAATCATGCAGATTCACACTGACACCAGCCTATTCAAATATATTCAACCAATTTTCCCACAATTATAAAAAGTCTATAGGTCATTTGATCTTTTCAGTAAGTTTCTTAGGTTGTTTTATGTTTTCCATCTGTTAACCTTTCTTGGAATTTTCCTAATATACCTACCAGGAAAGTTTCTCCCAAGATATGAACAGCTTATTGGAGGATACCTTCATCAGTCATTATATGATTTTAAAAAGTAAAATAAATAAGGAACATGGAAAGAGCATTGGAGGTGGACAGTATTATAAAATAAGGCTCAGATGCTGCAACTGAAATCCATGGGGCTTGCCCAGATGAAGTCAGTCACAAGTTTGGAACCTAAATTACTCTGCTTATTTTTTTATGTGTGTCACATGGTTAAATTCAAAATAAAATCCTTAATCCATTAAAATTGATTAATCATTTCCCCCTCACTACAATAAGTAGCCTAACATTTTTAGTAACGTATTTACCACTGTATTATGCTTTACCTGATAAACTAGAAAGAGAAATGCTACAAATCTGAGGTTGGATGCATTAAATCGGTGATAGATGGTAAGGTAAGCATGCAGAACTGATCCAGTCCTCCAAATAACAGTACTTCCTTGCAAATTATGTTGTTGTTGTTTTAAAAAGGCTTTTGATCTTTGCAGAATTTCTGCTTTTTAATTCAAGCAAAACACCGAGAAATTACATTTTAAATTCCAGCAAAGAAGTGGTATCAGTGCCTGCTGAAAAGATATGCTAGTGTTCAGCTCACTCGGTGAGTCATTCAGTGGAAGAAATGGCCAGTAAGTTTAGAACAAAGAAAAGGAAATATATCTTCACACAATGTGTAATCACTGTTGCAGGTGGCCCTTGTGCGAAATACTGGATTTTAAGAAGGAGAAGGGCAAATCGTTTCCCCTTCTGTAAAATGAGCTGATTACATTGTGCATTTTGAGATCTACTGATGAAGGTCACAGCAAAACACCTGGGTATTATAGACAAGGCTGGTAGTGCTATATATGAATTAAGGGTGCCTGGCACATCCCTTATATAAGACTATTTTTAGGCTTACCTTGACCCATCTTTAACCTTTCAGGTTGAAGTTTTCCATGTTAGATGCCGGCAGAATAGGCTCACAGCTGGAGTCCCTTTGCCCCCCTCCAGCTGGGCATGACATCATAGGACCTCCTCTCCAGTGCCGGCACCTCCAGCAACAGTCACAGCAGGTCTCCAGTGATCATGTGATTCAGCTTCCTAGCCAAGTCACACTTTAGTGCCACCCCTTCCAAGGTCACGACACATCTACTAAAAACAGAGCCAATCCTTCTGTCCAGTCTGTCAAGCTCCGTTTTGGGCTTAGTGCTTCATACACCCTTTTCTTGGGGCTTCCAGTAGTCCACAGTTCCCATGCAAGGTCTTCACACCACTTTACAGGTGGCTAGTAAGGGAACCCAGGCCCAGCCACTGCACTGGGTTCCTTCCAGTACAGGAAGCCCTAGGAGAAGCGATGAAGATTCACTCCACCATACCTTATTGATACCATTGTGGACTTCTTCCTACTTAGCCTTCCTCAGGTTTTCTCCTCACCCTGCCAAAACCCACCTTTTCCTTACAGGACTTGTCACAACCAGAAGAGTGACTGCAGAACCTCCTGCTACTACCCCCTTTTGCTCCAAATGTCCTTTATAACACTCTCCAGCCCTTCCCAGCTGGGTTTCCCCATGAGGCCTCAGTCTCTCACCTAGGGTTGCCAGGTGTCCGGTTTTCTACTGGACAGTCTGGTATTTGCGCCCTCTGTCTGGTAGAAAAATTCAGAAAATACCGGACACGTGCAATGTCCGGTATTTTCTGAATTTCTGGCTGGGTGCCGGACGGAAACCTGGCGAGGGCGGGGGAGCAACTGGGAGGCGGGGCCGCAATTGGCGCTGGAAACCCTGTGGTCGCGTGCAAAAGCCAGGAGGGGCGGGGCGGGGCGGGGCAGGGGCAGTGGCCAGGACTCCCAGCCACTCCCCCCACCCGGCTTCTGCGCACAACCAGAGGCTCCCAGTGCCAGTCGCAGCCCTGCTCCCAGCTGGGAGCCTCTGGTTGCATGCAGAAGCCAGGTGGGGAGAGTGGCTCCCAGCCACTCCCCCCTGCCCCCAACCGGCTTCTACTAGCAACTAGAGGGAGTGCCTGCCGGGGCCGCAGCCTGTTGGACTCTGGCTGCGGCCAGTGGCTGCACCCCGCCCCCCCCCCACCAGCTCTGCTTCCCACCCCCCCTTCCTTGGGCCCCCCCCTCCTCCCGTCCAGCCCCCCCCACTCCCGCCCCCCCCTTCCTCCCAACCCCCCCTTCTCCCGGCCAGCCCCCCTGGCCCTCGATTCCCACCCGCGGCTCTGCTTCCCGCCCACCCCTTCCTCCCGGCCAGCCCCGCCTCCCGCCCCCCCTTCCTCCTGGCCTGGCCAGGCCAGGCCAGGCCAGCCCAGCCCAGCCCCCCCCCCCCCCCAGCCGGTCCCTCCCTGCCCACGATCAAGTGTGTCCGGTATTTTGGGGGGGTCTACTTGGTAACCCTATTCCCACCAGATGCATCCAGATATGCTAATTGATCTCGCGAACACCTGTTACCACCCGTTTCTATCTTTGAGAAACCACATTACAGGCTGGAAAATGTCAGTCCAAAATGGTTCAGCTGTTGAGGCTAGGACAAAAATCATGTAATTGGTCCCATGTTAAAAATTCGGATGCATTTTTCTTTGAACCTTTCTAGCCCATCTTCGTGCTTTGGCACAGAAAGTTGACATTTGGTGGGGGACAGGCATTGTGCCAGGGATGTGCTTTTTGATGCGCCTATGAAAATCTCCGACATTTAGCCAAGTTATAATCCTTTAAAAATAATAGCTTACACATGTGCAGCAAAGCCTTCTTTGCTCTTAATAGCGCAAATTGCAGTGCCCATCTTCACCAAGTATATTCCAGCCATCGTAGCTCCTAAAGCTGACAGAATGACCGCGCATGGACCCACCTAGGGCTAGAGGTACAAAGCTTTCCCTGTAATGGCTGGTCTAGTTCCCTCGGCTAGCATGCCAGTAGCACGGAGGAGGAGATCTCATTCCAATGCAGTGGGGAGAAGAGCCAAACAAAGGAAAGGAAAAGGAGTAGGCTTGGAAAAAAGGAGAATGATGAGCCTGGGACGTGAGGCGGAGAGGGGGTGGCAGAGCGAGGCCGTGATGGTCTGTGCAAGGAGACTTGGCACTGGACAGGAGGCTGGGAATAATGGGCAAAGAAACGGAGTGGGAAGTCAAGAGGGCATTGAGGACTATTTGGGCAAGAAAACTGGGATTGGGAGCCAGTAAAGGGAAAGGCCTGGAACCCACTTGACAATGAGGGGAACAATGAAATCAGACTATCTGGCACCACTGTGAGAGAGAGGGGAAATGGGTCCAACATCAATGTGGGTGCCAGGGACATACTGAGACCGGCTGAGCAGCAATTTGGACAAAAAGCTAAGGAGGGGACGACTGAGGTTAGCTGAGAACCCTACAGGGGAGACCAGGACTGGGTACTAGAGGGCGGGGAGGGGAAATTTGGCTAAGAGCAGAAGTTGGGAGGGAAGACCAGGCATTGTTATAGAACTGGGATTGGCTGGGCATCAAACCTGTGACTGGGCAGGAAGAGAGACTGGGGGAAGGGTAGAGACTGGAACTGGGATAGCAAGCCTCAAGGGTAAGACTAGCACCAACTGGGCAGCCCTTCTCCAAGCCTGGCAAGGAGATGAGAGGAGACTTTTGGCCCCTCCACAAGCCTTACCTCCAGGGGAAGCATAGACTCTGGTTGTTCCCCACTGTGCTGGCAGATGGTAGGGGCGTAACCTCCTGGACGGTCCCCTGGTGCAGGGGTCACTGGGATATGAAAGGTGGGAGTCATGTGGGTGTGGGGGAGGCTGCTCTGGAGTATGAAGGGCAGGATTCATTGGAGTGTGGAGGAAGAAGGAATAATTAGCATATGAGAGGTGGGACTGGGGCTGAGGCAGGACAGGAATCATTGGGGGTGTCAGGGAGGGGGCAGGATTACTGACTGGGGCAGCTGAATTAAGCAGTGCTGCTTGGGGGCCAGAGAGATTTGGGATTATGATAAAGTGGGAAGAAATTGCTCCTTCCTCCTCTCCCTCCAATCTCTTCCACTTAGAAGGAACCCTATCACCATCCCCCCAGCTTCTCAGCCAGACTGCCCTCCCCCTCTCCCCCCAGCCTTTTAACCAGGCCAATTTCCCTCCTTTGTCCGTTTCCCCGCCCCCCCCAATTTTATAATATGAAACGCTCAGTTGATGTAAATACATGCACATTGCTGCGCAGGGGTTTGGGGCAGGAGATACAAGCTATTCTTTTCTCAAGGGTACATTTGCAGCTTGGTCCCTTGGTTATTTAATTCCACCAGCTACATGCAAATTCAGTTCCACTTTGAAAAGATAAACGCAAACACAGAAATGCTGAGCCAGATCAAAATTGTGGTAAGAAATGTATTGCCAGTATTTCACGCTAGTCAGAAATACTTATTGTAGGGCTGCAATGATTACTGTGCTTTGGACATGCCGCTTGTTCAGTGCATCATAGACAAAGCTAGTGACATTTTGCATCGCCAAGAAATTTGACTGTTGATGATTTTATACAGATAAGTGACTGCTATAAACAACAGGATACAATAAAAGGCTTTAACGTTCAAATTCTATTAAGGATAAATCTTTTCAAAATGTTTTACCCTAATATTTACAGCACAGAAAAGAAGAGAATATAAACTAACTGGTAAATAACAGTTTTAGGGACTTAAGACAAGCAATGTAAATAGAAAGGGTTACTATTTTTCTTTGGATTAAATAACAGAGCTACAAGCTGTAACCTACAAGCAGAAAGCAAAATGGCACCTGCCATATTAACTATCCTAAATCCCCAAACTGCTACTTAAAGCCAGGTACTACATAGAGCATATGTAGGCCAGTGCTATTGTGTATCGCATTGCTCCAAAGGGGTTGGGGGGCTGTTCAGTAAAACAACCAGCTCTGTGGGAAGGGGCTCTCCACGGTGTGCAGAGTGGCCACGTCCCTGCACCTGTAGGCATGCAAAGGAGCCCCCTCCCTTCCAGTGGAGGGGTCAGTGCTGAGTGCAGTTTTGCTCCTGGCTAGATGCAGAGGTGCGGGGAGGCCCTAGGGGAGGTGGTTGGAAAGTGAGCCTGCCCTGCACTGGCTGCTACCCTGACACTGAGCTCCCTGAAGTGGGACTCTGTGCTGCTGAGCCAGTGGGTTGGAATTCATTCCCAAACACACGACTTTCTGCAAACGCCATGCAGGGGGAGGGCGGGGGAGGGGGCAGAATCCCCTCCCCATCACTCCCTGGGAGGCAGCTTCTGGGTCAGCTGGCTCCTTTGCGACAAGCGCGACAAGGATGGGTCCTGAATGCCGGAAGGCAATGGCATGAAGGGTGAAGCCAATTGGCTCTGAAGACACCCCCCACCCTTGGTCGCTGGTTTGCTGCTCTGCTGGGGTGCCTGCCCCGTCCCACCATGAGCTCACCGCTGATTTGGGGGCTGAACCCAGCTCCTGCCATTGTGCAGGTGAACTGGTGGCAAAGAAACCAAATAAGCCCATGAGGCTGGGCCCTCAGCTGCCGTGCGGGAATCAGCCCTGGGTGCTGCCTCTAGGGCCACCTGGGGACAGGTGCCTGCTGCCTGAAGGCCTTGTGAGGAGGGAGCTCCAGTAAGAAAGGCCCTGGGGGGTGGCTTGGCCAGACTGCTCCTCAGGGCTTCCCGGGGCCCCCCCTTGAATTCCTCCCCCGCTTTCTCCTTTAGTGACAAGACTATCACACTGGGGAGGGCAGGCCTGGTGGAGCTGCACCCTGACTGAGCCCCATCCATGGGCAGCACTACTGCAAACTTGGCAAGCCTGGGCCTCCAACCTTGTGCTCCTCCCTGCATAAGAGACCCACCCTGTGCTCCCTAGCCTCAGCTAGCTATGGAGAACTGTGCAAGAGGGGGCTGGTGCTAATAGACCCAGCAGGACATGGCCCCCTTGCCAGCACTCACCCAGGGCCATGAGCAGGATGTGGGCAGGCCCATAATCCAGGAGACCGGATCCCTGACCCACAAATGGGACATGAGTCTGAATTGAGGTGGGGGGGGGTGCTTGCTTGGCCCAGTCTCTGACAGTCTCTGGCTCCCTCCCTCTGGCTGCAAGGGGGTATCACTGTGGGGAGGAACAACAGGCCCTGTCCCATGGGGCTGGTCCAGGCAGGCTCCCCACTCTACCTCATTGGCTCTCATGGGAGCTACCACAGCATTACATGTCACCCACATGCATGCACAGGTGGGGCCCTCTTCTGTGTCCTTCCTGCTCCTGGCAGTGCCTAATATGGGGACTTGCCTGCTAGGGGGAGCTGATAGATTTGGGGGAGGGAGGGCCAAGCTGCTCCAGCTGAAGCCACCTACTGCCAGTAACTGATGCTGAAGACATACAAAATCAAGCATAAACATAAGACAGTAAGCCACTTTTATCCACAAACAAACATATTCACACATAAGACAGATATGTTGGCCAGGAAAGTAACAAACAATAGTAATTCTTTTTGCTTCTCACAGCTGCAGTAGTGGCTGCTATCACCTCCAATGTCATTTCCTCCGTACAAACATTTCTAACGGAGCATTAATATTCATAGTCAAAATATCCAAGTAGTCACTCTTGCAGAAATCCAGGACATTCTGGGTTTCCCTCTGGTCATCACACTCTAGCACTGGTTCATTGGGCTGGTGTGCCAAACTGCAGGCTTCTTCAAACTCTTTCATGTGATTGGTCAGGATCACAGCATTGCAGCTACTTCTGCGCCTTAGGCCCCTGGTGGTGCTGGTGGGTTGCTTGTTCTCATCAGGATACCCTTTGGCCTGCCTATTAGACCTCTTGGTTTCATAGTTCCTGAGCTCCATGAGCCGCTCGTTGAAGTACTCTTGCAAAGTCTTGTCATAGAAACCACTGTTGGTTTTGCGGTGACTTTTGAGAACATAGTTTCCTGAGGAGTTGCCCGCACTATGAACCTGGAAGCTGTTTTGGCCCAAAGATTTTATATTTGTAGGGTTTTCAGCCCCTAGTATTGGGCCATTTCTCTTTCTTCCTCGATCCTGGAAAGCCATACTGAAGTCTGGAGTTCTAGAATAGCTCGTGGACAACTGTTTAAAACAGAGGGAAAGAAAACCTGAATTAAAACATGCACTGTGGTCCGTTCCATGCTTACAGAATCATTGCAAAATGGCAGCAAGATAAATATTTGGAACTTTCTTTTTCAGGCAGGGTCTGCCTCTTCATAGTTCTACAGCAACTGGCTCAATGAAGCTGTGATCCTGACTGGGAACACTATTGAAATATAAATATAAAATAATATAGCACAGATGAGCCCAAAACATGTAGTTTAACTCCTGATCTAAACTACCCAAAGGATTCCAAAGTTCAAAGGGTGCTTGGAACTGGGGGTTTGGTTCAGCTTATAACAGAGATGATGGTTTCCCTAACGATCAGGGTTGTTTGGAGCCAGAATGTGGTTCAGGCCCACACCTAAAAAGTGTCTATTGCCTGAAGTTTGGATGTGCTGATCATCTGTGCTGCCCACTGCTTATTATTTAAATGCACAATTCCCCTTTAATGGGATTTGAGCATCCAAATCTCCTAAATGACATTGGAAATCACAGTCACTGGCTTCCTCTGAAAAGCACAATGGATCAAAAGCTATTTATATCTCTCTCTACACCTGTTCCACGTGAATCCTTTAAATAACTCATGGTTGAATGGGAAAGGGTGAAGGATATTCTGAATAGGATTGGGTTATCTGTAAGCCTTTTCCTTTCTCTTTGTCATACTCTTCCCTTCCCTATCTCTTGACCAACTATTTTTAAGTTGGCTATTTTATAAAGTCATACACGTGTTGAAAAAAAAACACAAAAAAGGATTCTTTAGTTTTGTTAATGATTTTTATCCATCAATGATACTCATTACATCCTTTCCTAATTTTCTGATTTTTTTAAACCCTTTACATTCTTGTAGCTCTTTCCGCTTTATCTTGTTCATCTGTCCTTAGCTCCTAGCTGCTGCAGATTTCCACGACTGCAGTAAAATGGATTCCTCTTCTAAGAAATATTTTCTATATTATTTTTCAGAAATTAGCTTAGCTATGAATTGAGGATTATTATAACAAGCATTACAGTTTGCATGTTGCAGTTTAATTACATGATCCAAGATGGCCATGCTAATTATTATTATTTTATATAGCCTCACAGTTGTGCTTAGAGCTTTTTCTTCCATCCCTATCATAGGTATTTCTAAGGTGCCTGTCACCTTGGCAACTAAACAATTTGCTATCTGAGCTGCTGAATAGACAAACAAAGGGCCTGATCCAACCCCCGTTGCCTTCAGTGGGAGTCTTTCTATTGACTTTGGCCCTAATCCAGTTCCCTCTAAGAGTATTAACTGAGATTTCACCAACATTTAATGTGTCATTTACTCATTTATTGTATTGTGGGTTTCCAAAGTTACAGCTCTGCATTTGCTAATATACTGCCACCAGCCATCCTCGCATGCACCAGCTCCTTTAATTAATCAAACTAATGTTTGGTTGAACTTTTTTCCTGGACAATATCTTTGCAGTTTGGCTTGAACGGAGAACTTTATTTTTCTTCAGTTTCTTTAATGAGTTTGTCTTTTGCGATGGAATGGACCCTGCATTCATACCCTAGGCATGATTGTAATAATCTTTGGACAAAATATATCTCGTGAAGTATCATTTGAAAACTAATAACTTGCTGGTCAATAATGTTATGGTAGAATGTCTGTAGCAACATTATATAAAAAGTTAGGAGTTCCCCCTCACCCCCCCCCCCCAGTGATGGTGGCGTATGTTCAAACTCATGTAGCTCCGTTTAGGCATAACTGGTCAAGCAGCTCTTAAGCAAAGGACAAGGTGATACCTCTAGCCAGGTGTCATCAAAGCTGATGGGCCATCACCTATCAAATGGCCACTCTTTGGTAAGACAGGGAGGCAGAAGTAAATAGATCTGCCACTTAGCAAGCAATGGCATAAAACCTCTCGTGAGCCAGACTCTGTGCTTCTTTGCTCTCAGGTGCAAAGAACTTTATCTAGGGATCAGTCTCAGAAAATTACATGTCAGCAGGTGAGTGAACTATTAAACACCCCAAATCCTCTCTCCTTATCCATCTCTCTTTTCCGCCTAAAGAAGCAAAAGAAACAGCTTGTGAGCTTTGGGAGCCTGAACGTTTGGCCAACAATGTACTGAAAACAGGTGGTAAGAACTTTACTTGAACCAAGTCTAGTTGGTTATGTTTAGAAAGCGTTTGGTCTTTGTTTTTCTTGTAACCATTTCTGATTTTAAAGCCTCACTTAAAAGCTCTCTATTGTTAAGCAAACTTGTTTTCTTATCTAATTAAATCTCATCCTGGATGGTGAATTGTTTAAGTAACTGCTGTATATTGATCCCTTTAGAAGTGCACAGTACCTAATATATCTGGTGGGGACTAGATAGTGCAAAACACATTCTGGGGGAAAATTCAAGCCTGGAAATATGTTGGGGGGGCACCCTGAGAAGAGTAACAAGGCTGATGGACACCAGAGTGTGGCTGGTGGGTTGTTGGCAGGCTGTCGGAGTCAGAGCTGTTGGACCGGACTATAGCTGAGTGACCTGCATGCTGTCTGTGAGGAGCCCAGATGGGAGCTATAGCAGCAAAGTATGGTGAGACATCCCTATTACAGAGCAAGAGTTGATACAGACCCTTCACTGGTCTGAGTTGCACTGTGGAATGTTGCAGCTTTTAAAGAAGCCAGAAGTATTAATAATGTTACCATTATACAGGTTGAATGACCCTTTCAGTTAAGGATGGCATGACAAAGTATTTTGTGATTGTGATTTAGGCTTTGCAACAACCCTGTGGTCTAGCAAAAAAATTATTTAAATCAATTTTACAGCTGTGCAAAAAGGGCACAGAGATCGATACATGACTCCCTGTTGTAAGGATCTCTTTGCAACACTGTCTGCCTCTTGTATGTAGCTTATTGCCGTTTGGTGTCATCTCAATGTATATTGTTGGTTGAATTGTATTCAGTATTATCTAATGCAAACTGAAACATAGGGAGAAATGCTTGCAGCCTGTGCAAATCAGCCAATTTTTCATAGAATCATAAAATACTAGAACGAGAAGGGATCTTAAGAAGTCATCAAGTCCAGTCCACTGCCCTCATAGCAGGACCAACCACCATCTAGATCATCCCCAATAGATGTTTATTTAACCTGATCTTAAATATCCCAATGATGGATATTCCACAACCTTCCTAGGCAATTTATCCCACTGCTAAACTACCCTGACAGGAAGTTTTCCTAATGTCCATCCTAAAACTCCAGTGCTGAAATTTAAGCCTATTGCTTCTTGTTCTATCATCAGAGGTTAAGGAGAATTTTTTTCCTCTTCTCCTTGTAACACCCTTTTAGGTACTTGAAAGTTGCTATCCTGTCCCCTCTCAAGTCTTCTCTTTTCTAAACTAAACAATTCTAATTCTGTCAGTCTTCCCTCACAGGTCACGTTTTCTAGACCTTTAATCATTCTTGTTGCTCTTCTCTGGGCCCTCTCCAATTTCTCCACATCTTTCTTCAAATGTGGTGCCCAGACCTAAAACGTGGTGCCCAGACTGCTAACAAGTCATCACTTTTTTCTGAGAGAGCAATCAAAATAATGATGCCTGCAAAAAATCACATTTTTTAAAAATAAGTCTCAAATGAGAATGTTTAAAAGCACGTGACATCTTTCCCCCTCATTCTTACTTTTAAAAAATGGCTAACTGGAGAGTGAGAGGTGTGTGGTGGGGGAAGTGTGAAGGTACAGCACTTCCATAACATCCCAGAGCACAATATAGTATCAACTGCCCAGGATGTGCAGAAGTAACTGTGATAGAAACATAGCCAGCTTCCTAACAAGAATGATTGTACACTGCAAAAAAGACTTGCTGCATACTGACCTTAATGTCCTGGAAGCCCGGGTACTCTGGAATACTAGGTAAGATGCACATGCTGATGCTATTAGACCGTCTCCGTGCCATCATCCTTCGGGAGCGGTTCCTGGAGAGATGGAGTTGTCCTGGATCAGTTAGCTTTTCACTGAAGTGTAATACTCTACAGTCTTTTACGGAACAAGTTCTCAGGCATGTTCTTGAGTCAGACGGCTCCATTTCAGCACTGTTCTGGAGTTTAGATGTGGTTTGTATTCTGAAATAAATTGCTTTCACCTAACCCGTAAGCGTCTGAAAGCACTGATGGGTCCCTGACAGGCTGGGATGCTGAGATCCAGCAAATGGCTGAGGAATAGCAAAGCATTCACTGGACTGAACTCTTAGAGGTCACAGACAAGCAATGTCTTTGGAGCTCTCTGAACTTTGAAACCTACCCCAGCCGTCGATGCTGTATTTATCAGCCAAAGCTGTCCATGGCAGGTGAGGAAAGCCATGCCACCCATGAAGGAGGGGCTTAGGTGTTGGAGAATTTGCAGGGATTATGGAAGCTCTGCCTTCTGGCGTTCAAGTCTCCCAGCCGTCACATCACATAACCTGATGTGACTGGCGACGTGAGAGCAATTAGAGGGACTCAACAGACAGCACGCGCCAGGAGGGTACTGATGCACTTGCGTGACATCAGTGCAGACAGATCACTGCCTTTGGGACTGTTTACCTCCAGATTAGCAAAACATTAAGAGCTTTTCCTAAGAGCGATAATGCGAGAATCTGAGTCCTATTAACCAAGAGGTCAAGAAGTACAGTATAAATAGCTGTAAAGTGTCTCCCAAGAAATCAATGTCCATGGGGGGGGGTGTTCAGTAAGGGGAGATGTAGGTCCAGGTCCTAGAATTCTGATCTGAAGCCAACTTTCCCTACTGTGTGTGGGGTTATAGCACAGAATGGGAAAGGAGGGATAGAGGGCCAATAGATTAGCATTATCACTGTCGTGGCTACAGACTTCAAGCAAGTTGGGGGTACTGTGAAGCCAGGCACTGTCCATACCCATAGTAAAAGATAGTCCTTTCCCTGAAGAACTTACAATCTAAACAGCCAAAACAGACAAAAAGCGGGGGAGGAGGGGGAGGGGACGACAGATCTGGGGTTTTGGTTTGATTAAATCCCAGCCAGTTGGCATGTTCGTAGCCTCCTGCAGAACTATGCATGTATAAATATGCGTATGAATCCATACACTGGAGCTATGTTTATGTGTATGCGCAAGTTCAGTTCAAGGATCTGATGTTGTATATAATAAATCCATTGAGAGACCATCTTTCTCCCATGGCACATGTGCTAGTTGAGTTCCGCCTACTCCCTTTGGCTGTTTGGTAACTGGCGACACTGCAGTCTCATTGGAGAGCCCTGACCAATGAAATTCAATTTCACTGTTCACCTCCAGAAGTGACCTTCTGGCCACTCAATGTCAAAAGTCCGTGAAGCTACACCAGTTTACCCAGCTAAGGTTCATAGCCATCAGGTTTTTGCTTTGGGGGAATGTGATTTTTAGCAACCTCAGGTTGGGTGTTTGTTTAGGTTTGATATTTTAAATAAGTGGTTTTGTTTCCATACTTAAGGTGTGTTAAAAACACACATTTAATATAGAAAAAAATCATGGGATAGGTCCTCAGCTGGAGTAAATCAGCTTGCTCTGATTTATTCCAGTTGAGAGTCTCACTCTATCCCTTTGTAGGAGGCACACAGGACATCCCTGGCAAAGACTACGTGAATACTCTGCTGCAATTAACAGTGTACATTCACAGACATCGGGGGCACCTCTACACAGTGATTAAAAGACCTGCAGTCTTGAGTCTCAGAACTCATGCTTACTCGGGTTCATAGGGCTGTGGCTCTGGGCTAAAAATTGCAGGTAGTCATTCCGAGTCCAGGTTGGAACCTGGGCTCAGAGACCCACTCATTCTAGGGGCATCAGAGGTGGGTTCCAGCCCAAGCCTGATGGTCTATACTGCAGTGTGTAGAGCCATGCAACCCGAATCTGAATCAGCGGACTGGGCCTGCCGCAGCCAAGCAATGGCTCTTTTATCACTGTGCAGACGTACCCAGGCTGTTCAAAGAAAGTGATATTATCATGACTCATCTCTGGTGCATATCTAGTATTCTGTAGTATCATCATGTGCTATGTGGCATTAACCGGGATGCCTTCATATATAAATACACTATGTCCTCATTAGAATTACAGTAGGAACCTTAAGCAGGCATTAATGAAGCCTTCCTGGCACTGAATTTCTTGGCATACTAAAGCCTTTCAAAAGTCTCACCTAGTTCATCTTAGTTACAAAATGTGTCCCTATTTTAATCCTCGCTTCCCCATATCGACTCTATGAACGATGTGAGTAAGCATCGTGTGTGCACATTCGCAGAGCCTGTGAAATTCTCTGAATACATTCCAGCCAGACCAGGATTGACCATATCTATGTGGGTGGGCAGGAGGCTGCGTGCTGGGCTGCAACAGACACGTCTGAATTGCGTCAGTCAGTAGGGACAAGTCGAATGAAATCTCTTCTGTGAAAGAAGGTGCTTTACGCAGCAAAGGAGAAAAAAGAGCAACAGCGGGAGCTAATTTCACACGTGACCCAGGGAGTTATTATTTCTCCATTGTAAAGCAGGGGACCATGGCACTAATGATACTGCTCACCGTTGTCATCTGTTTCACAGGAATAATTACTTGCCATACAAAAAAATAGCTGCAGTTGGCGGAGATGCTTTATGAACAGGGGCCTATTGTAAGCCCAGAGGCTTCACAGGAGCCTCCATAAAGGTAGCAGTGGCTGCATCTTTCCCTGCAGCCCAAAAGCCTCTTATTATCAAAATTCATTCCCCATCCTTCTCCCAAAGCCTTTGCCTGGCTGTTAGTAAAACACTTGCAGCTTTTATCTGTAATTGCTCACTGTATTTAATGAAGATGATAGAGTCGCACACAGTGTGTTACTTGCATGGGGCTTAACAAATAACAGGTTCCCCTTTTAATCTGCGGTTCTGATTCTGCTCCCTGTAGATGAAAACCGGAGCCCATACTGACTGTGCCCCTTTAATCTCATGCTCATTCCTGTACCATATCATTACTGCATGTGGAGGGGCCATGTACAGCTCTCTGCAGTACAGCTCTCAATCCTGTTTAATATGCAGTTTCCCATTATTCATTTACCCTCAGGTGGAAAGAAGTAATAGATTTTTGTAACATGTAGGCCTCATTAGTTACTTTACTTATATTTCAACTTCTGCACTTATTAATGAGAAATTTGATTTGATTTGATTTTGCAAATGGTGCACTAGGCTTTTATAACTTGTATGAGTTAATTATCAATAGCCCAACTAATACGAACAAGACAAGCAAGCTTTGACCCGTCTCCTTATTTTTGCCCTTTAAACACCAGTAAAAAGCAATATAAACAAACAAAAAATGTCATGCTCACCACCCTTTAAAAGGTTGTGTTACCTCCACTAGCTTTCCAATCAGTGAGAACTGGATAAATTCATACTGGAGCCTTCTGACATCCCCACTTAATCAGAGAGAAGAATCGTAGTAACAGTGATTATAATTAATAATAAATCATACTCTGCACTACACCGATGATTTATTTACTTTTTATGGAATCACTGGATGCCAAAAATGTTAATAAAAATGATTCAATACCAAGCCTGAAACAGGTAAATCATGTCATATAATTTGTATAAAAGCTAAACTTATTGATGAGAAAAGCAAACTAAAAGCAATATTTATTTAACAGACCACTGAATAGCAAAGCTGTGATAAATATTTATGAGTTAGATATTTCCATATAGTATTATGTAGATACCATTTCATTTTGCAAAGTGCCAGCAATGTTAAGCTAATTTCCTAGTCTAGTATAGGTTGAACCGCTCTAGTCCCTCAGGACCTGACGGTTACGTCTACACTGGCAGCTTCTTGCGCAAGAACTCTTTTGCGGAAGAGTTCTTGTGCAAAAACTCTTCCACAAGAGTGTGTCTACACTGGCATGTGCTTTTGCGCAAGAGCATCCATGCCAGTGTAGACGCTCTCTTGCGCAAGAAAGCTCTGATGGCCATTTTAACCATAGGGGCTTCTTGCGCAAGATATTCATGTTGCCTGTCTACACTGGCCTCTTCTGGAAGAGCTCTTGTGCAAGAGGGCTTATTCCTTGTGGGGACAGGAATAACTCTTCAGGAAGAAGCCCTGTTTTACAACGCTATACTGTAAATTTATTTCTGGAAGAACACTCGTGGGCTACGTCTACACTGGCATGATTTTGCGCAAGAACTCTTTTGCGGAAGAGTTCTTGTGCAAAAACTCTTCCAGAAGAGAGCATCTACACTGGCATGTGCTTTTGCGCAAGAGCATCCGTGCCAGTGTAGACGCTCTCTTGCGCAAGAAAGCTCTGATGGCCATTTTAGCCACAGGGCTTTCTTGCGCAAGAAATTCATGTTGCCTGTCTACACTGGCCGCTTGTGCAAGAACAGTTGTGCAAAAGGGCTTATTCCTGAGTGGGAGCATCATAGTTCTTGTGCAAGAAGCACTGATTTCATACATTAGAACGTCAGTGTTCTTGCGCAAGAACTTGTGGCCGTGTAGACAGGCAGCAAGTTTTGGCACAAAAACGGCTGCTTTTGCGCAAGATCGCGCCAATGTAGACACAGCCGTGCAGTGTAGACAGCCAGCAAGTTTTTGCGGAAGAACAGCTGTTCTTCCAGAAGAAGCTGCCAGTGTAGACGTGGCTGACCAGTTCCAAACAAGAGAATTTTCTGGACTACAGGAGGCCAATATTGTCTCGCAGCATTACCAACACGTCCATTGCTTACTGGTCTGTTAGAAGACATTTAGGGGTAAATTAGAGCTAAAAAACAGCACAGAACACTGAGAGCCAGGACTGGTGGCTATAAACAAACTTTATGGGACTGTGGGAAACTTGGCCATGCCCATGAAAAGTGGACATCCAGCTCACTAAATTCATTCCGGACCACAGATGCTTCTGGATAAGAGAGTTCTGGATTAGAGAGGTTCAACCTGTAGTGCAATAAACCAGGAAACTCTGATTCTTTTATCCTTTACACCAGTACCATGTCCATAACTTCAGTGGTGTTATTCCTGATTTACACCGGGGTAGGGGTAAGCAGAATCAAGCTCTCAGGGTTCAGTGGACAGTCTATTCGTGACATGGAGGCAGGTTCAGGTACAAATCAAATCCAGTTCAGTTATTTGTTTCAAGGCTAAATAGCATGTACTCAACCAATGCAGTATTTTTCATCTTCAAAGCACTGAAAACAAAAGGCCAGATTAACTCCCACGCATGCAGGGAGTGGGGGGGTTGTACTTTGTTAGCTGTACCAGACAGCTCTAGGTCTGGCAGAGAAGGGGTTGAAGGCACTTTACCCCACTTCTGGGAGCTTTCAGCCATTTGGCTTCCACCATCAGCAACCCAGAGGTGACTCTCTTTTTCAGGAGCTTTCCTATCCACCATTACCACAGCACTGGAGTACTTCAGCACAACCTTTGATATATTTATCTTTCCTATAGGCCTGCACATTAAGGATTATTATCCCCACTTTATAGAGCAGGAAACTAAGGTTGAGAGATGAAGTGACTTGCCTGAGATTACACAGGAAGTCTGTGGCAGAAGAGAGACTTGAACATGAATTTCCTAGGACCCTGGATAGCTTCCTAATCACTAGACCAATGGTCACAGACAAGCAATGTCTTTGGAGCTCTCTGAACTTTGAAACCTACCCCAGCCGTCGATGCTGTATTTATCAGCCAAAGCTGTCCATGGCAGGTGAGGAAAGCCATGCCACCCATGAAGGAGGGGCTTAGGTGTTGGAGAATTTGCAGGGATTATGGAAGCTCTGCCTTCTGGCGTTCAAGTCTCCCAGCCGTCACATCACATAACCTGATGTGACTGGCGACGTGAGAGCAATTAGAGGGACTCAACAGACAGCACGCGCCAGGAGGGTACTGATGCACTTGCGTGACATCAGTGCAGACAGATCACTGCCTTTGGGACTGTTTACCTCCAGATTAGCAAAACATTAAGAGCTTTTCCTAAGAGCGATAATGCGAGAATCTGAGTCCTATTAACCAAGAGGTCAAGAAGTACAGTATAAATAGCTGTAAAGTGTCTCCCAAGAAATCAATGTCCATGGGGGGGGGTGTTCAGTAAGGGGAGATGTAGGTCCAGGTCCTAGAATTCTGATCTGAAGCCAACTTTCCCTACTGTGTGTGGGGTTATAGCACAGAATGGGAAAGGAGGGATAGAGGGCCAATAGATTAGCATTATCACTGTCGTGGCTACAGACTTCAAGCAAGTTGGGGGTACTGTGAAGCCAGGCACTGTCCATACCCATAGTAAAAGATAGTCCTTTCCCTGAAGAACTTACAATCTAAACAGCCAAAACAGACAAAAAGCGGGGGAGGAGGGGGAGGGGACGACAGATCTGGGGTTTTGGTTTGATTAAATCCCAGCCAGTTGGCATGTTCGTAGCCTCCTGCAGAACTATGCATGTATAAATATGCGTATGAATCCATACACTGGAGCTATGTTTATGTGTATGCGCAAGTTCAGTTCAAGGATCTGATGTTGTATATAATAAATCCATTGAGAGACCATCTTTCTCCCATGGCACATGTGCTAGTTGAGTTCCGCCTACTCCCTTTGGCTGTTTGGTAACTGGCGACACTGCAGTCTCATTGGAGAGCCCTGACCAATGAAATTCAATTTCACTGTTCACCTCCAGAAGTGACCTTCTGGCCACTCAATGTCAAAAGTCCGTGAAGCTACACCAGTTTACCCAGCTAAGGTTCATAGCCATCAGGTTTTTGCTTTGGGGGAATGTGATTTTTAGCAACCTCAGGTTGGGTGTTTGTTTAGGTTTGATATTTTAAATAAGTGGTTTTGTTTCCATACTTAAGGTGTGTTAAAAACACACATTTAATATAGAAAAAAATCATGGGATAGGTCCTCAGCTGGAGTAAATCAGCTTGCTCTGATTTATTCCAGTTGAGAGTCTCACTCTATCCCTTTGTAGGAGGCACACAGGACATCCCTGGCAAAGACTACGTGAATACTCTGCTGCAATTAACAGTGTACATTCACAGACATCGGGGGCACCTCTACACAGTGATTAAAAGACCTGCAGTCTTGAGTCTCAGAACTCATGCTTACTCGGGTTCATAGGGCTGTGGCTCTGGGCTAAAAATTGCAGGTAGTCATTCCGAGTCCAGGTTGGAACCTGGGCTCAGAGACCCACTCATTCTAGGGGCATCAGAGGTGGGTTCCAGCCCAAGCCTGATGGTCTATACTGCAGTGTGTAGAGCCATGCAACCCGAATCTGAATCAGCGGACTGGGCCTGCCGCAGCCAAGCAATGGCTCTTTTATCACTGTGCAGACGTACCCAGGCTGTTCAAAGAAAGTGATATTATCATGACTCATCTCTGGTGCATATCTAGTATTCTGTAGTATCATCATGTGCTATGTGGCATTAACCGGGATGCCTTCATATATAAATACACTATGTCCTCATTAGAATTACAGTAGGAACCTTAAGCAGGCATTAATGAAGCCTTCCTGGCACTGAATTTCTTGGCATACTAAAGCCTTTCAAAAGTCTCACCTAGTTCATCTTAGTTACAAAATGTGTCCCTATTTTAATCCTCGCTTCCCCATATCGACTCTATGAACGATGTGAGTAAGCATCGTGTGTGCACATTCGCAGAGCCTGTGAAATTCTCTGAATACATTCCAGCCAGACCAGGATTGACCATATCTATGTGGGTGGGCAGGAGGCTGCGTGCTGGGCTGCAACAGACACGTCTGAATTGCGTCAGTCAGTAGGGACAAGTCGAATGAAATCTCTTCTGTGAAAGAAGGTGCTTTACGCAGCAAAGGAGAAAAAAGAGCAACAGCGGGAGCTAATTTCACACGTGACCCAGGGAGTTATTATTTCTCCATTGTAAAGCAGGGGACCATGGCACTAATGATACTGCTCACCGTTGTCATCTGTTTCACAGGAATAATTACTTGCCATACAAAAAAATAGCTGCAGTTGGCGGAGATGCTTTATGAACAGGGGCCTATTGTAAGCCCAGAGGCTTCACAGGAGCCTCCATAAAGGTAGCAGTGGCTGCATCTTTCCCTGCAGCCCAAAAGCCTCTTATTATCAAAATTCATTCCCCATCCTTCTCCCAAAGCCTTTGCCTGGCTGTTAGTAAAACACTTGCAGCTTTTATCTGTAATTGCTCACTGTATTTAATGAAGATGATAGAGTCGCACACAGTGTGTTACTTGCATGGGGCTTAACAAATAACAGGTTCCCCTTTTAATCTGCGGTTCTGATTCTGCTCCCTGTAGATGAAAACCGGAGCCCATACTGACTGTGCCCCTTTAATCTCATGCTCATTCCTGTACCATATCATTACTGCATGTGGAGGGGCCATGTACAGCTCTCTGCAGTACAGCTCTCAATCCTGTTTAATATGCAGTTTCCCATTATTCATTTACCCTCAGGTGGAAAGAAGTAATAGATTTTTGTAACATGTAGGCCTCATTAGTTACTTTACTTATATTTCAACTTCTGCACTTATTAATGAGAAATTTGATTTGATTTGATTTTGCAAATGGTGCACTAGGCTTTTATAACTTGTATGAGTTAATTATCAATAGCCCAACTAATACGAACAAGACAAGCAAGCTTTGACCCGTCTCCTTATTTTTGCCCTTTAAACACCAGTAAAAAGCAATATAAACAAACAAAAAATGTCATGCTCACCACCCTTTAAAAGGTTGTGTTACCTCCACTAGCTTTCCAATCAGTGAGAACTGGATAAATTCATACTGGAGCCTTCTGACATCCCCACTTAATCAGAGAGAAGAATCGTAGTAACAGTGATTATAATTAATAATAAATCATACTCTGCACTACACCGATGATTTATTTACTTTTTATGGAATCACTGGATGCCAAAAATGTTAATAAAAATGATTCAATACCAAGCCTGAAACAGGTAAATCATGTCATATAATTTGTATAAAAGCTAAACTTATTGATGAGAAAAGCAAACTAAAAGCAATATTTATTTAACAGACCACTGAATAGCAAAGCTGTGATAAATATTTATGAGTTAGATATTTCCATATAGTATTATGTAGATACCATTTCATTTTGCAAAGTGCCAGCAATGTTAAGCTAATTTCCTAGTCTAGTATAGGTTGAACCGCTCTAGTCCCTCAGGACCTGACGGTTACGTCTACACTGGCAGCTTCTTGCGCAAGAACTCTTTTGCGGAAGAGTTCTTGTGCAAAAACTCTTCCACAAGAGTGTGTCTACACTGGCATGTGCTTTTGCGCAAGAGCATCCATGCCAGTGTAGACGCTCTCTTGCGCAAGAAAGCTCTGATGGCCATTTTAACCATAGGGGCTTCTTGCGCAAGATATTCATGTTGCCTGTCTACACTGGCCTCTTCTGGAAGAGCTCTTGTGCAAGAGGGCTTATTCCTTGTGGGGACAGGAATAACTCTTCAGGAAGAAGCCCTGTTTTACAACGCTATACTGTAAATTTATTTCTGGAAGAACACTCGTGGGCTACGTCTACACTGGCATGATTTTGCGCAAGAACTCTTTTGCGGAAGAGTTCTTGTGCAAAAACTCTTCCAGAAGAGAGCATCTACACTGGCATGTGCTTTTGCGCAAGAGCATCCGTGCCAGTGTAGACGCTCTCTTGCGCAAGAAAGCTCTGATGGCCATTTTAGCCACAGGGCTTTCTTGCGCAAGAAATTCATGTTGCCTGTCTACACTGGCCGCTTGTGCAAGAACAGTTGTGCAAAAGGGCTTATTCCTGAGTGGGAGCATCATAGTTCTTGTGCAAGAAGCACTGATTTCATACATTAGAACGTCAGTGTTCTTGCGCAAGAACTTGTGGCCGTGTAGACAGGCAGCAAGTTTTGGCACAAAAACGGCTGCTTTTGCGCAAGATCGCGCCAATGTAGACACAGCCGTGCAGTGTAGACAGCCAGCAAGTTTTTGCGGAAGAACAGCTGTTCTTCCAGAAGAAGCTGCCAGTGTAGACGTGGCTGACCAGTTCCAAACAAGAGAATTTTCTGGACTACAGGAGGCCAATATTGTCTCGCAGCATTACCAACACGTCCATTGCTTACTGGTCTGTTAGAAGACATTTAGGGGTAAATTAGAGCTAAAAAACAGCACAGAACACTGAGAGCCAGGACTGGTGGCTATAAACAAACTTTATGGGACTGTGGGAAACTTGGCCATGCCCATGAAAAGTGGACATCCAGCTCACTAAATTCATTCCGGACCACAGATGCTTCTGGATAAGAGAGTTCTGGATTAGAGAGGTTCAACCTGTAGTGCAATAAACCAGGAAACTCTGATTCTTTTATCCTTTACACCAGTACCATGTCCATAACTTCAGTGGTGTTATTCCTGATTTACACCGGGGTAGGGGTAAGCAGAATCAAGCTCTCAGGGTTCAGTGGACAGTCTATTCGTGACATGGAGGCAGGTTCAGGTACAAATCAAATCCAGTTCAGTTATTTGTTTCAAGGCTAAATAGCATGTACTCAACCAATGCAGTATTTTTCATCTTCAAAGCACTGAAAACAAAAGGCCAGATTAACTCCCACGCATGCAGGGAGTGGGGGGGTTGTACTTTGTTAGCTGTACCAGACAGCTCTAGGTCTGGCAGAGAAGGGGTTGAAGGCACTTTACCCCACTTCTGGGAGCTTTCAGCCATTTGGCTTCCACCATCAGCAACCCAGAGGTGACTCTCTTTTTCAGGAGCTTTCCTATCCACCATTACCACAGCACTGGAGTACTTCAGCACAACCTTTGATATATTTATCTTTCCTATAGGCCTGCACATTAAGGATTATTATCCCCACTTTATAGAGCAGGAAACTAAGGTTGAGAGATGAAGTGACTTGCCTGAGATTACACAGGAAGTCTGTGGCAGAAGAGAGACTTGAACATGAATTTCCTAGGACCCTGGATAGCTTCCTAATCACTAGACCAATGGTTTTCAAACTACGGGTCATGACTCAGTCCTGAGTCATGGAATGTCAGGCACTGGGTCTTACTGCTGCAGCCAGATCAGGTGACCAGTGGGACAGCTAAGCCAGGCTTCCTGCCTCTCCTGGCACTGCAGACTACACTGCACCCCAGAAGTGGCTGGCAGCAGGCCTGGCTCCTAGATGGCGTGGGGAGGAAGAACATACAGGGCTCCACGCACTGCCCCTGCCCCAAGCACTAGCTCCACACTCCCATTGGCTAGGATCTTGCTACTGGCTGCTTCTGGGGTACAGCATGATCTGTGGTGCCAGGTGAGGCTGGAAGCCTGCCTCGGCACCCCCATTGCACCACTGCCTGGGAGCTGCTCAATGTAAGTGCTTCCCACCCCAGCCATGACCCCCCACAAAGCCAGAGCCTCCTCCTACACCCCAAAGGTCTCATCTTCAACCCCACCCTGGAGCCCACACTTCAGTCACATTATGTTGGGTCGTGGGCATCAACAATTTTCTTCTTCTGGGTCATGAGAAAAAGTTTGAAAAATGCGGCTCTAAACCACCCTACCACTCATCTAGCCTTGGGGTAATGTTTGTAACTCCCCTAGTTTGAAGATCAGGATGCTGATGTCCATAAATGACATGCCTAAAACTCACCGGGATCTACCAACATGAGAAGTTAGGGAGGAGTTTCTGGCTGCCAGACATGTTCTCATCCCCCTAGAATGTACCACTCTCAGCATGGTGAGCAGAATAAGACATCCCTCGGCTAGGGACCAGCTTCAGAACAGACCTACACCAAGTACAGGCCAATATTTATGCAAATTTTACACAAGAATCAGCAAAATGTGGCCGTTCCAGTCAATGTAGGCGTCACTGGTATTCACCACCCTATTTCAGATGTTATGAACCATGCCGTAGCCCTTGCCACCAGGGCACAGGAGATAGGAAATGGTGCCAAGTCCTAAAAAGGGGGCATAAATGAACAATGTGTATCTAAATGCAGAGCAGCATTTAAAAGCACATTTCACAAAGACAGCACACGGCAGCTTAATGTAAGGAGGGCCTCATGTCACCCAAGAACAAGTGCTCCTGATAGCAAAGGGATAACAATGGCTGTCTCCAAACAGATTCTCCTACTATTCTGCCAAGACAGAAGACAGGGAAATTTTGAAAGCTACATAACAAATTCATGTGTTGAATTCTAGGGGAACAGGCCACGGGGAGGGAAGGAGTGTAGGAGAGCAATCCCTTTCCTCCTTCCCCACCCTTTATTCCTGTCTTTGGACTCTGCGTTTTCTATTTCTAGCTGTTAGATTGTAAGAGCTACTGACCAGAACCTGCATTCCTTTTGCATCTTGTGCAGCACCAAACACCCTGCTTGTGCTTAACAAATTATAGTACATTGTGGGCCCAGAAGTGTGAATTTGAAAAGCTTCAATGTACCTTTGCCTGTAGAACTAACGTTAATGCAGCCAGTATCCTGAGTTGACATCGCCTTTGGCAGCACGAGAGGGATGAGCTTCCAGTAAGACTGAGCTATTCATGCACACTTTCTCCGGTGTATTAGGCTGAAACCAACAAATCACCATTACCTGCCCATCTGGGATGCTTGTTTCTCAAACCAGGTGTTGCAATACTGGGGAGAATTAATTCACTAGGAGCCTGTAACGACAGAATCTAGTCTTGAGGAGCATAGGAAAGGCAGAACAGAAGCAAGGAAACCCAAATAGTCCCCAGTGTCAAGCAGAATGTGATCACTGTAGCAGACTTGTAGAACTGTTTTAAATGCCTTATATTAATTAAGTGATTATGAAAGGTGCTGCACTGATAGCTGGACGAGTCAAGTGTGTGTAACAGCAGGAGAGGAAGAGCACACGCCACTCAGCCTGGCCTATAGCTCTGCACATGCTTGTATGGCACACAGCAGCAGGGAGTACATGGTTGTTGCTGCATCATTCAGTTTGCTATACCTGAATGTGAGCTGCGTAGTGTGACAATGACCCAGAATAAGGGACCATAATATATTTTTCATTCAGCATTGTTAAAGGCCGCTGGCTCCCTTCCTTAATACCTCTCTGTATCTTCCATTTCAGGCGTCTATTTGTCAAATGTAAATCATTTTCAACAACAAAAGCAAAGGAGACTAAGCAGTGTAGAACACAGGGAGTTGTGTGGGATGAAAATGTCTCTCAAAATGAAGGGTAGTTGTGAAGAATAGTTGTACAGTGTTGCCAACTCCCAAAGGTTAAAAAATCATGTCAGATCCTAAAAAGTCTTGACCTTTTCAAGCTAATACATTTTGGTTTCTTTTGATTTGCCCTCTGCTGTTATATCCCTTATTATTCACATTGTCCAGCATCTCTCCACAACTGTGAGGACCAGCAATCTACTTTTTTTTAAAAATGACAGCTGAAAGGCTCACCTAATCACATGAATCCTGGAGCTCGGGCTTGGATGAACACACCAAATATTGTTAGACTTGTAATAAAATCATGAGAGTTAGCAACAGTTTTGTTGCTATGCAGCAAAATTGTGAGCCCACATCGGCTTTACAAGTGGGAACAAGCAAAGTTACTGGCCATGTCTAGCCTATGGAGAAGGTTGATGCTGCGGCGGTTTAGTAAAGACCCACTAAACTGAATGCTGAGGGCATCCTTGTCAGTGCCAGAACTCCAACTCTTTGCGAGGCACAAGGGAAGTTGATGGGAGCATTTCTCCATCAACCTCCCACTGTGAGGATGGCGCTGAAGCTCGGATTAAGATACATCGACTCCAGCTACATTTTTTAAATGTAGCTAGAATTGTGAATAGTTTTTTACGTAGCTAGAATTGTGTACCTTAAGTTGACCTTTGGCTGAGTGGTACTAAGTGTCAAGTACCTTCCCATTTCAGTTCTCTTACTTTAAAAAAAACACACAGAGCTAGGTGCCTCTGAGAAAAAAATTTGAGCCAACTTAGCGAGAAAAGAATCTAGGGCTTGATGTGGGCAGACAAAGTGCAAATCTGAGGAAACAGCAGCTCAGGCTTTGTCAACAAGTTTAAGGTGAAGCGGCAGCAGCACATTAAACTGAAAGTGTGGCCACAGGAAGAGCACTAGAAGCGAGCTCTCTCAGTGCTCTATGTAAACCCCCTCCCTGAGGGGAGTAGCTAACAGCGCTGGGAGTGCAGCTTTACAGCATTGTAACTTTCTGCACTTGGAGAGGGAGTGTGTGTTTTTTTTTTCACACCCCTGAGCCAGAAAGTTACAGTGCTATAAAGTGCCAGTGTAGACTTAGCCTTAACTGCAGTCATCATCATGCCAATGGACTGCAGAACTATCCCTCCTCCTCTGGCCTTTTTTTTTTTTTTTTTTGCTACTAGGCAGCAGTAATTTATAGGCTGCACAATGCACTCATTAATGCCCCTGCAGTACCTTCACGTCTTCATACTTTGCCCTTTAGACCGAACCCTGTGTCCTTGCCTAGGATCAATCCTTTAGCACTGTGACAGGAGCATTTCAAAGGCTTCAGGGTTAAACCCGTCAGGAAGATCCTATATATCTCTGAGCCTTTGAGAGCTTCTCTCTGTACCATATCCCACATATAGAGCCCTGGCAGGAGGCCAAACCAACACTGCAGAGAGGGTTTTGCCATACCCTTGTATAATGGGATAGTGTTTTTCCCTTATCTGTGGCTAGGAAACTGCTGCTGTTTGCAGCAGACCTGTGGGACGTGGCTTGAGACAAATGTGCCCTGACGGTAGCTAGTGCTGAAAGATCCCCTGCTCTTTCCTTTGGGGGGAACAAATTGGCATTGCACCTTTAAAGGACTCTGTTACTGAGAAGGAAGGGCAGCACACCACAAGAATAAGGGGAAGCGAGACACTTGAGCAGTCGGTGTGGGGGGGTTTTCAGGCCAACATTTTCAAACTTGGTTGCTTCGGGTTAGGCCTCTACATCCATATTTAGACACCTAAATAAATGTCCTAAATTTCAGCGATGTGGAGCCACCACATGGATTAATGCTTTCAATGGGTGGTTTTGAGAGAATGGGGGCTGGGAAAATCAGGCTGCTTCTATTTTTAAGCTGGCTCATGCAGAACCCAGGAAAGACGAGGGTGATGCTGGTGGAAAGAGGAAATGCTCTGAAGACCCTTGCAAGACAGCCCCAACTTCTGTCACAGGCATACCGCCTGCATGCAGAAGTGATACAAAGACTGAGGGCCCTGACTGGTCCTTCTCTAAGCTTGGATGGCCCAGTTGCATGAGTGTCTAAAATACCTTGTTTTACCTCCAGCTTGCCAGGAAATTTCGTCCTTTGCTCCCTAGTGAGGACCTAGACACACTGGACTGGATTAGCGTAAATTGCTGTATCTGAATCTGATGCACAGGCTCTAGCTCAGGGCTACTCAACACACGCCCCGTTTGTTTGCAGCGCGCAGTGCGGTTTGGCTTATGCGGGGCTCAACCCACGGCCCATGGGTGGGAGCCAAAACAAAAAAGTTGTCAATATAATGGCCTTCTGTTAATATGCGTTTTAATATTCTGGACTGTCAATGGGTGAAAATCGGGTTAATATTGCATTTTATTAATATCAGCAGAACAGACTTAAATAGGGCCTGCATGTTGTATAGTCTTGCCTTGGTCTTTGTCAGCATGAAATAAGCTATTTGCATATATTTGCATATATGATTGCATATATATGCAACCACACTTAAGTTGAGGCCCTCAGCATGTTTCTGTAAGTATCATTGTAGCCCCAGGGCTTCCAAAGTTGAGTAGCCCTGCTCTAGCTGGTATAGGACTTGGCTGCTCACCTTCTCCCTTAGGCTGCCCTGAACACATTACACTTGTGCTCAAGTTCCTCCAGTCAGCTGCTGATGCCAGTTTAAGACGTTGGCCTTAATTTTCAAAACAATTCACAGATCAAGCCTCTGCTCCATCAAGGACTGAATTTCACACTATTAGCTATCCTGATGGCTTCACCCCTCTCCCCACGGGAGAACGCAGAGAGCTAAGCTGGGACTGGTACGTGTGAGAGCTGGGCACAAAGCTTTCTCTGTAAAGGGGATCCAAGTACGGCACACACTCCCGGAGGAGAGCAGCAAAGCCAGAGCGGGTCATCTGCAAGAAATCCTGCCAAACCTTTCTCTTTGGCAAAGTCTTTCTACTCTCAGAATGACACACACAGAACTGGCATCTCCTGCTACCCCATAAACCCCAACTAACAAAACAAAAAGGGGGGGGGGAGAAAAGGAAAATACTAAAATATAAATATAAAAAACCAAACAACTTACCCCAATCCGATTTTGCCCTAAAAAGGGAGAAGTCTCAGCTACTCCAAGGACCCTACTGGGGACTCTACTAGTGCTGCTGGTTTTACCAAAGCCCACAGTCACAGGCAGCACAATCAAACCTCTCACTTGGATAGACAGCTCGGGGTGTTTTCTTCTTTTCCTGGAGAAGTGAGATATTGATTCAGACTCTTTTACAACATGTAATGGGAAAGACCTAGTCAGGCTTTGAATGCTCTATAATGGAGCTAAGCTATGGTCATTTGGGAGTTCAGGAAGAGCAACAGAGTACCCAGAACTGGCTGAGCTTTGTTCTGCTCACACCTGTTATTGCTACAGCTTACTTGGCCTTGGAAGGAAACAAGGCTTCACCCTCACTTTCCTGCTGGGCCTTGCTCTGGTTGCAAGAGGATGAGAGGGTGCTGCTCACCAGAAACTCCCACTTGCTTGCTGAGCATGAACTTAGTGGGGGGTGCAGTAACTTATACCCTATCCAGAGCAGTAGGGGAAGCAAGGGAGGAATTGTGACTGAGTCAAAATTCATCCTCTGGTCTGCTTTTGGTCCAGTGCAGCTACATGCTACTCCTCATTCAGGGCTAGAGTTGCCAGGTGTCTGGTTTTCTACTGGACAGTCCAGTATTTGCGCCCTCTGTCCAGTAGAAAAATTCAGAAAATACTGGACACATGCAATGTCCGGTATTTTCTGAATTTCCAGCTGGGCACTGGATGGAAGCCTGGCAGGAGCAGGGGAGCAACTAGGAGGCGGGGCCACGATTGGTGCTGGGAGCCCTGTGGTCGCGTGCAAAAGCCAGGCGGGGTGGAGGCAGTGGCTGGGACTCCCTTCCTCCTGGCCCCCCTTCCTCCCAGCCAGCTCTGCAGCCCCCCTGGCCCCCCCGCCAGCTCTGCTTCCCTTCCTCTGGCCCCCCCCTCCCGTCCAGCCCCCCTGGCCCCCGATCCCCCACCCCAGCTCTGCTTCCTGCCCCCCCCCTTCCTCCCGGCCAGCCCCTCCTCCACGCCAGCCCCACCTCCTGCCCCCCTTCCTCCCAGCCAGCCCTGCCCCCCCTCCCAGACGGTCCCTTCCCCCCCCCCCCAATCAAGTGTGCCTGTTTTTTTGGGGGGAGGGGTCTACGTGGTAATCCTATTCAGGGCAGAGTGTGAGGTTTTCATCTGAGAGGGACATGATAGCTGTTTTCAAGTACCTAAAAGGATGTTACAAGGAGGAGGGAGAAAAATTTATCTCCTTGGCCTCTGATGATAAGACAAGAGGCAATGGGCTTAAATTTCAGCAAGGAAGATTTAGGTTGGACATTAAGAAAAACTTCCTAACTGTCAGCATGGCTAAGCAAATTACCTAGAGAAGTTGTGGAATCTCCATCACTGGAGATATTTAAGAGTGAGTTGGACAGACATCTATCAGGGATAATACAGATGGTGCTTGGTCTTGCCATGAGGGCAGGGGACTGGACTTAATGACCTCTTGACGTCCCTTCCACTTCTAATATTCTATGATTCTATGATCTAGCTGCATATATTTTACACCAGTGGGTTCTGTGTCCAAATGTCTCAAAAGTTTGGTGAGGTTTTGCTTCATTCCTATCTCCAGCATAATTTTTCTTTCTCCTCTCGATGAGCGTGTGCTTTTAGGGAAAGGGATTTACACAGAGAGAGAGACACACACACTCCCCAGCATCTCACTTCACATTCAGACCTTTAATCTCAGACTCTTTTTCACCTCGCTCCAACTTTCATGCATCGCTTTGCCTTTATTAGCTGGCTAAGAGTCTTACAGGGAGAAACAGATGGTGCTTGTTTGCAAATGTCAAGAGCAGGTCTCACGTGGCATGTTTACTATTGGATTTCCACCAGGGAGCCTGAGCCCAGACCGCTATACCTCTGCTGTAATCACCTGCTTAACAACTGAAGCAAACATTCACTGAGCCCAATGAGCTGCACTAACATTGATATTTCTCAGGGTGGGGGTGTGTTGTGAAGAGCTCGTAGGCCAGAGTACAGGAAAGGGATTAGGGGTGTTAACAGGCCTGTAAGTAAAGCATTCAGCTGGGATGTTAAACAAAGCCCCAGCAAGGAAGGGAAACTTAGGGTGGGAGCCACAAAGGGACCTAGACATTGCAATGCTGAGCCTCATGGCGCCTAACTTTTAGGCTACTAGAAAATCACAGGAACAATACTGCAATCCATAAAGCCCACGCTGGGTGCCTACACTCCCTATACAACGCATAGGGAGACATAGGTATCCGCAGATATGATTCACAAAAGCCAGCATACTTGATGGGGAGCTGCCTAAGCTAGCCCATGGAAGATGTTGGGGAACAAGGGGGGGGCTAAGCCACACACCCCATAGTTAGGTATCTGCAGCTGGACCATGGCTTCTGAAACAATGCAGAACATGGTTTGTCCTAGTCTGTGTTTGCTGCTAACCTGTGTTTGGCTCTAGTTCGGCTGCCCCTGTCCATAGCTGCTGTCCCTGGACTCTGCAGACAAATGGCACTGAAATGGCCCTATTCTTTCCATCAGGTTTTAACTCTGACAACTAAAAAGCGACAATGAAACACCAATGCTTTAACTGCTGGTCATTTTAGCAGGAGCAGCCAGGGAGCGAGCTTATCCCTCAGCAATCCCAGATTGCCTCCCGCTCATCACCAGCTGCCCCCAATTACAATGAAGTTGGGTGCTGCAGACACTGTGGCGCATCAAAACATTGAGAAAGAGTAAAATTAAATTCGTTTGCTCCCAAAATAGCTAACCCGGGGCCACTGTGCTGATTGTAGTGTTGCTGCCTGCATTTAATTCAATTACATTAATTAAAACCTCTAGGATCTAATTTAAATGAAGCCACCACAGCATTTCCTTCCTGCTCCACCAGAATCACTGCAGCATAGTGCTGTGGACTGGCTTTCCCACCTTCCTGCAACAAGCCGTCGCAGAGTCAAGACCCCTGATTTCCCGTCCCTTGCAGAGTCGAGACGATGCTGCTTCCCAAGGACAAATTAAGCTAACGGGAACATTGAAACGCAAAGTAGCCTTGACAAACTTACCAGCCCTTCAAAGAGTAGCTGTCAGCAGTATACAAGCAAGGCTGGTGGGGGGGTCAGGGGAACAGTGTATGTATAAGCTGAGCCAAGTGAACTATAAAGAAGACAAACACAATTTACTTGCAAGCATCTACATACTCTTAGCTGTATTTTTACTCTTTTGAAACCGGAAACCAGTGATTACACAGCTTACTTTTGCTCTTTGTTTTGTTTTCCTCTCACATGAGTCCTGCTGCTTCCCCTGTCTTTTCTTTTGGTGATTTTATTTTTTTTGGTTCTTTTTTTTTTTTTTAGTTCCCTTCTGTTTTGTTGCCTTGCCCCTGTTGTTCCCCTGATGATAGGTTTTTTCTCCCCTGCTACCATGGGCATTCTCTTTCCACTTGCGGCTCTGCTTCCATTACTGCTCCTGGCAGGTCCCAGGTTGGCTCTTTGTTTCCTCTCCTGCTAGGCAGTCCCAGCCCCTAGTCGAAGCAGAGGGACTGGCTGCTCTGACTTGTTGCCAGCTTCTTCTGCATCCATCCATGCTTTTCTTTGAGGAGTCCAGACGCCTGTAGTAGTAATTCCCAACAAAGAGGAGACCACTCCAGGGGGGTGGCCAGTTCCTTATGGCTAAAGCATGTGAACTGCTCCTTTATCAGAATTTGCTTGGAGAGAAGGAAAACCAATGGACCACCATATGAATTCTCGGTTATCTCTGTGATAAAAAACTGTTCTCTGCTCCAGCTATGTCAGTGACTGTGATTCCAATCCTCTGCACACAACAGCAACGAACCTGTTCCCAGACCTATTTTTCCCTAGATAGAAACCGGTAGCTTGTGATCTACGGTATCAAAACAGTTTTTGAAACACCCATCAATGATGTCACTTTTATGATTATAGGTGGCACCTCTATAAACCGGAATTTTCTGGTCCAGCAGGACTATGGATGTTCCAGGATCTGAGAGTTCTAGCACGCTGCGGGGGAGAGAAGGGGCCCAGAAGCCCAACACAATGCGGGGCATGGGGGGAATGGCGTGCGGCTCATACGGTTGCCAGATGAGTTCAGAAAAAATACCGAACCAAAAAAAAAACCATGCCAGGAAAAAGTTTGTTGAGAAAAAAAAAACATCATGGCCCCTTTAAAAACCTCCTGGTGAGGCTTTTTGGCCCTAACAGGCTGCCGGCAGCCGCCTGCCATCTTGCCTCCCTGCGCCGCGCCCGACAGCTCCCTAGTAAGCACTAGGGTTGCCAGGCTGCCTCCGTATTAAGCCAGACAGCCCAGGATTTTCACTTCCTGGCCTGGAAAAAAATCAGAAAGTACCCGACATTTTACGTGAAGAGCTAAAAACAGACTTAATGGGTGACCTGCAGTGGGGCTTTGCTTCTGGTTGTACCAGGGCTTTTCTGCTCAGTGGCTCAGCAATCTTATGAGACTGAAAGTGTTAGATGGTCCTGTCACGTTACTGGATTTTAAGGGGAGCAGCCAGATCACTGTTGCACCCATGGGGAGCGGGGGGGTATTTGCCCCAAAGTGTATACAAAGGGGGGCCATGTGAGGTGTCAAATGAAAGCTTATGCTCTACTGATTCTGTATATGCTATTCATATACTTGTATAATATCTGTATGTGAAGTTATAAATATGTACTCTGTGTTGATGCTGGAAAATTCTCTGTCTGAGGCAGAGCAATGGGCCAGGAATGTTTGCTCAGTGGCTATGCTGCTGAGCAAGGCTCCAAGGACAATAGATCTCTAAGTGCCAGAGACACACCTGAAGGAATGCCTGGCCACTGACCACGTGACCCACTCCAGCTTGGAAGAGAGCAGGGGATGGATATAAAATGCCATGTGGCAGACTCCATCTTGGCCTTCAGTTTTGCTCCTGATCCCAAATACAGCCTTGCCGGAACCATGAGCAGGAAAGAACAGTGGACCCATCCTGACATAGGATGTACACCAGAGACTTTTAAGATTGCAGTTTATAATATCTCTGCTAAGAGCCTGCATCAAGAACTGGGAGATTCGATGCATGTAATGTATTATCCTTTAACAACCTTACTCTCATTCTTTTCTTTCTTTTAGTAATAAACCTTTAGATTTTAGATTCTAAAGGATTGGCTCAGCATGATCTTGTGGGTAAGAGCTAGAGTGTAAATTGACCTGGGAACTGTGGCTGGTTTCTTGGGACTGGAAGAGCCCGTTCGGGGTAGGTGAGATTGGGTTCTATAACCCCTCACCTGTGTGTTAGGCCCGGGGCTGATCGGAGCATAGGAAGAGCTGGGGTGTCTGAGGGGTTTTGCTCATGAGGCTTCTGGCTGGCGAGATTGGCAGCTGAAGCACTCGGTGTGACTGGTTTGTGACCTATTTGGGAAGGTCTCCAGTCAGGGGCTGTAAGGAGCCCCAAATTTGAGCAGTTCGTCCTGAGCGGATGTCCTCAGCCGTGCCCAGACCCGGCCCAGTCTGTCACAGGTCCGCTGGGCTTTCAGGACATTCCATCTCAGAGGGGAAATAATTAACATATCTGTGACAGCATGCTGGGCACTGCAGCTCCGATTCAACACTGGACAGACCTGGTTAAGAAGAGCTGTGTCTAATTGGTGGATAGAGGCAAACTGAAGGCTAAGTAAGTCATGAGGCAGGGAATATCATAGAGGCACAGAAAGGAGGTTGGGGGAGAAAGAAGGCACAGACAGAGACACAGACAGAGCGATTTGATTGCTCTTCTCTGGTTGCCTCAGGAGTTGACGGTCTCAAAAACTGTAGCAGCAGGTAGGACTGTCCTTAGGATTTATGGGGCCCTATGCAGTACTATTAGGATACATCTACACCACAGAAAATGATCAAAGCTGCTGCTGTGGATCTTAGGGGGTCTTGTTAATACAGCTAATTTGAACTGAGAGGGGCACTCTGGTCCTCTCAGCTGAAGCTACATATCTCAATTCGACCTTATCCCGTAGTACAGACATACTCATAAACTGGTATTCCTATGCCCATAGTGTAGACATAGGAAAAAACTGGTATTCCTATGCCTGTAATGTAGACATACCCAAAGAGCCAAACTACATCACAATTCAGAACAAGTGGTCAACAAAGAGCCACATAAGAATGCCCATTTGCATGACTGAAAATATACAACTTAATATTATTGATAATTGACATGATGATGAATAATAGCATAAATAAAACATTGTACTCACAGACTTTATTTAATGGGGCTTCTGCTGCTGCTGCTGCAGAAGATGCAGTTTGTGGATGTGGGGTGCAGGAGTCAGTGTTGGGGTGGATGAGGGGCTCAGGACAGGGGGCTGGGATGTGTAGAAGGTGCAGGGGGCAGGGTGCTGGGGATGGGAAGTAGAGTATGTAGGGGGGCCCTGGAGCCAGATAACCTTGGCCAGGGCTGGTCTGTTGCACTTGGGCAGCAGTGCCTGGATGAGGGGCCGGGCCAGGATCACCACAGCCGGATTGTGGCCTCCCCTCCAACTATGCCAGAGCTGGAGGGGGGCCACCACCAGCCCTTCCTGAAGCCAGATGCGGACTGGACTGGGGGTCTACCCCAGAATAGGGGACAGGAACAGGACACTGCAGCCAGATGGGGTCTGACCCCTGAATGGGGCCTTGTTGGCCAGGCTGCCGCGGCCAAAGTCCAAACCAGGCCACCACAACGAGGCTGCTGCAGCGGTCAGGGCTGCCAGGGCTGAACCACCAGGTCTGCCCCAGGAGCACAGCGGATGGGGACAGACCATGGCAGTCAGATTGGGGCTGGAGCCAGGCCACTGCTGCCAGATGGAGGCCTCTGCCGCTGCCAGCCCCTTTCATTATCCCGGCTGAGAATGAGCATGCGTCCTCTACAGTGCGCCCTCAGCCAGTCCTCATGAACAGTGCCGCAGCTAGCTCTTGCTGCAGCACGGCCAGTTCTTACCATGGCGCATCGCCTTACTTTCACCTCTGGTTAAAGGTGAACTAGACAAAAAACAACCATCTTGACATGAGTAATTATGCGTTTTTAAAATTTTGAATTAATTTTTCCTTTTAATTTAAAAAGTTGCATGCATTTTGGGAGCAACAAAAGAGCCACATTTGGCTCCATACTGAGCCATATTTGGCTCGAGAGCCATAAGTTGCTGACCCCTGACTTGAATGGCTCTTTCACAGGTGCAATGTTCTGCTGATAGGTCTGGCAGGCTTTTTCAATGTTAACTAAATCCCCTCTGGAGTTAGACTCACCAAGGAGGAAGCAGGTGGGTGGACATTAAGACCCAGAGGTACCCCAGATTTTCAGGTACGCTATGAGCTGCATATTCTGCATATGGGTAAGGATGGCCCTGATAGCAAGGCAGTATAATGTATATGGGTGGTGAGAACCAACATTGTACATAAACTGCACTGGGTATTTTACCAACACAAAGGTCTCTGAGAGGCCTGTGGACTTGAGCGGATGCAGGAGTAAGAGGCCTTTCTCAACAGCAAAGAATAACTAGCATGTTTATTACCTGAGATTGATATGAAGGCTATGTATATCTGTTCAGTATCCACACACACATGTATTCAAAGACCTACTGTCTTATAAAAACATGCAGCATTGCTTATAAGTTTGTAGGTTTGGTACCACTGGGCTTCCTGAGTGCCAGTCTGAACAGATATGAGCCAGTAAAATGTTTTGAGCCTTCCCTGGCTGTGCTTCTAAAATTAGGTGGTAGCAAATGTGCTACTCTCTGATACTAGACAGGGCATCAGTGATGGGGCAGATGTTAGCAAGGAGACTGCATGATGGGTGCACAAGGCCAAGCCACTATCACATGATGTATAGTCCTCCCTCTCCTTTGAATTGCACAGTACACAGTCCCATCTGAATAATGGTTCCCTGTACGTGTGAGATATCTAATGCTGGAAACACCCTACTCCCCCATGTTAGTTATCAGTACCGTAGTTCTTGCATCTCATGCTCCTTACTAACATCGGGCTCTGGATGGGTTACCAGACTAATTTGGTTAATAATAATTATTTTGAGTAGAGAATCATTTAAAGGCCCCAACAGAGGCTAACTCCATTGTGGTCGGCACTGTACAAAAATATCGTATGAGTCAGGGCCTGCCTTAAAAAGCTTACCATTGAAAGCAACAGCACAGCCAAGGGAAGTACAGTTATCTGCATTTTACAGAGGAAGATGTGAAACACATTAAATGACTTGCCAGAGGTCATAAAGACAGTCAGTAGCAGAGCCAGGAACAGTAGCCTGGTCTTGTGAACCGTAGGCAGTGCATTAATCAGAAGGCCATCCTAGGGCTACCACTGATCTAGCTGCCACACTGTGTGATGCAATGTGGAGAGCAGGTAAGGACAACTAACAGGATATTTGACTCAACATGTGTACCCCCAGTGTAGTCCCATAGTTTGAAACACACCCAGGACTGTCCTGAAAAAAAAAATCCAAGAATTTACAGCTGCTAAAAATGCATTTCACAATTCTCAGCATGAATTTAACACACAATGAATAACCAAAGAGCTCTATATCACACTCTGCATCAATTGACTATTGACTAAGAGCACATCAAGGCAACACAGGTTGCAGAAAGCCAAACGTGCCCCCTTTTTCAAGGTCAGTTGACAGCACATCATGAGTAGTACTGCAAATCTTTGCTGACTGTACAGGGCTAGAGTGCCACCTGCTGACTGCAGGCCTACCTCTGCTAAAGCATGGCAGTAGCCTTGACAGATGTAATCCAAATTCTTGTTTGTGTGTTTTCACTACCTAGTGCAGCAATGGGCAACCAAGGCTAGTTAGTTTGCCATATGAGTAGCCCTACTTCACCTCGTTGGGCTGCAAGACTGAAATCAGGTCTGAGCGCTAACCATGACCCCCAAGAATAAGATTAAATACATTAATACATGGCATGCTGAATACTTTAAAACAAGTAGAAATTCTCATATATTAATAGAACTGCCATCGTCAAATAATAAGAAAAAAATTGACACTTATTTTACAATGTCAAATCCCTGCCTGGGGGGAGTAGGTAAGTGCATGGCCCCCAGTATGCAAGAGGTATGGGGAAAGGAGGTGGAGGGGCTGCACATGGGACCCCAATGGGTTGCAGGTTGTCCATCACTGACCTAGAGCCTGACTCCTCCAAGACCAAGTTCTATTGTGCCAAGTACTGTATAAACACATAGGCCACATCTTCACTCCACAGATGCCACAATCAATCTTCCAGAGTTCGATTTAGTGAGTCTAGTTAAGAGTTGCTAAATTGAACTCAGAGGGTGCCCCCATTGGCATCCAATACTCCTGCTCTTGCGAGGAGTAAGGGAAACCAACAGGAGCGTTTGCTCCCATCGGCCTCCTGCTGTGGAGATGCCGCCAAGCTCTGCTTATGGGAAGCCAGCTTCAGCTACCTATTTTACGTAGCTGGAGTTGCATACTTTAAGCCGAACTGCTGGGTCTAGTGTAGACCTGGCTATAGCCACAGACAGACCCAGTCCTGAAAAAGGCATGGTATTAGACAAGAAAGATAAAGGGGGAAAGAATCATGGAGTAGTGAAAGTATTTTCCCATAGTAATTTTGCAGATCAATGGGAGAGAGCTAGATATAATTCAGGGCTCCTGGCCATTAGCCCAGTTGGCTACATGTGGTGGACCATGCTGCCATCCTGTGTATGCTTGAGGGGTATTGGTTAACATAGTAACATAAGTCTATTATTATTGTATTTGTCTTGCAGTAAGTAACCCTCTGGGAGTTGCAGTTATGGACCAGGGCCCATTGTGCCTAGTACAGGACAAACACAAAGCAAAAAGACAGCCTCTTCCCCTAAGAGGTTACATTCTAAGACAAGAGGTAAGTCTGTGCAAGTTTGAGCAGCTAGTGAAGTTCTTTTGATAACTGTATTTTAGGGGAGTTTGGAGAAGGAGTTTGTAAAAATGGCCAAACCAGTTCATGTTTGTCAGGGGAGTAAAAGAGCTGAGGAAATTGTTCCAATTGCACTTTAAAGCACCTGAAATACAGACACTCCTGGATATCCAGCTCTCACCTCAGTCCTCTGAGAACTTTGACTCCTGGCTAGTTGTCCTTCACGCGACCTTTCCAATAAAAAACCTTCAGGGTGATGCAAGGAACCACGTCCAGGCAAGAGCACAAAGGAAAAGGAAACAAGATACCATAGTGTTACCAGGATGTGCTACCACAGCCTGAGGGTGCGACTGGGCAAGGCTCAGGGAGGGGAGCAGGAGCTGAACTTGTGAGGCAGGATCAGGAGACTCATCCCTGAGGTGCTGAGCAATAGAACAGTCAGAAAACAAAGCAGATGGAGGAAAAAATAGATGAGGTACCAAGGGACTGCCATGAATAACTCTTTTCTGGGCTGGTGGTTGCTTCAAAGGTGGTTGCATTAAAGCTGGTGCAAAACTAGTTAATTTTGCTTAACAACATGGGTGGCAGGCATAAGAGGCAGGGGAAAGCATTGTCTCCGCTGGGTCTTAGTGCCCAATTTATCACCTCTTGCTATCTTTATTTTGACCATTCCTGCAGACTCCCACAGCAGGCTGTTGCAGGGTCTTCCTCCTGGGTCTTCCTCCTGAGTGCATCTAGTAACTTAAATGTGAAAAGACTTCCAGCTTGCCACATCTATTAGCGTAACATTGAACCTGAGCCATTAAATAGTAATGAGGCCATTTAACAGGCATGTGCCAACCCAGAAGTATACTGTCAATTTCAGAATTTACTGACAAAAATGGTTGTACATTACTGTAATACATCTACAGGGCCTTAGGTTAAAATTTGCTTTAAATATTTCATTAGTTTGTTGCTGAAGATTATAAAGTCACATCCCTAAAAGAAATCCTTGCATATATTTTGAAATGCACAATCGGAGTATTCAGCTTTAGCCTTAAATGCTTGGAGCTTCAGGCATAGTTTTTTAAAATAAATTCTTCAAAAGAACACCCTTATCTGAAATACACATTTTATTTTTATTTACTATAGTACAAAACCTGCTTTCAGAGACTTTTTATCCATCCCTGCTGTAATCTTTTTCCCTTCACCCCCTGTTGAAGAGAGCCCTTAAAGGAACAACACCACTTTTCTTTCAGACAGCTGGACAAATGAGTTTCTTTACTTCTGACTATTTGATGAACTAGTTTTAAGAGAACCCTCCACCAAAATCAATACCTCAGTAAGATATAAAATCCTTTATTATGCCTCGAATCTTTAGAAACATATATTTAACAAACATATGGTAAAATTTCATAAATGTGTCTATTGTTATGGAGATCACACAAAACAAATCAGTGTTCCATTTTTCTTTGCATTGAACTTTATTATGAACACCCCAAACCATTCTGACTGATTAATTTAAAATGTCTTTGTTTCAGCATATTAAATATGTAGTGATCTGGAATGATTACTTCATGAAGATTTAAGATTACATTTAAAGTATAAAATTAGCTTAGAAATATTGATTAAGAAAATGTAAAACAGAGAAGAGCTGCATCAGTATTCCATAATATTTATCGATGTATTCATCAGGACACCTGACTTGCGCTTACTACAAAGTTTTTTGCAAATAAATCTCTGACAAACATCAGGGTCTAGCAAAAAACCTGTGACTGACATTTCTTATTCCCAAATTTAGTGCTTTTAATTAGGTTCTTTCTGCATGTCCAGTCTTCACAATCTCGCATGCAATAGAAAACATGCTCCGTGTTCTTTAGAAAGAAATTGTAGAAAAGTATTTTTTTCAAATGTTATTTGCTATATTTCAGTTCCGAGGTTTGGCTGGAAGGGGACGGGAAAAAAGAGGAAGATAGTGGGATGGAGCGGGGTCTGGACAGAGTGGGGGACAGGGCCTGGGATGGACTATGGGCAGGGCCACAAGCTGGGGAGCTTGTCTCCTCAAGCAGCAGCTTGACCCACCATCCATGTTTAACGGACTCTTACAATGTTAACAAATGGTTCCAATGCTTCTCCTACCCATGTGAAAAAGTCCGTCATAAACTCTGCATCTCCTTTTAAACCTTTCTTCTGCCCAAGCCCGTCATTTTATCCTCAGTCCTCATGCAATAGAAATGGCATAAGATCTGAGGTAGAGTAAATCAGTTTAGCCCATACAAGTGAATAAACTTTACCAGATGCCTTGGGCATTACAATGGCTTTATCAGCACTCTTTCTTTGCCTAGTGGATCATGCAGAAATCAATATCTATTGCTATCACCCATCCTAAATGTCCTCTATTCTTGCAGCTTGTGCTGTAGTATAAAACTGAAAGATCTACTGATGAGGTGGCACTAAGTAGTCTCTCTCTCAGATGTTCAGTGACCTCATCGCCAGATGTGGGATCAGGAAAGAATTTTCCCTTAGGTCAACTTTGTTGCAGTGATCAATAGATGAAGAAGGATTCACTGAAGAAACAGCAGCAAGAAAATCCAGTATTCCAGTCAGTTTATCACATTAAAAAGTGAGTGATTTTTTACTTTCTGACATTGCCCATCAACCAATTAGGCTGGATTTTCAGAGGAGAAGGAGGAAGTCAGTCACTCAACTCCCATTGAATTTGGATGAAACGTGACCTCCATCTCTTAGGACCAGATTTTCCATGATTTTAGCCATCTAAGGTGCATTAACAAGAGTGTTGTGAGCAAGACACGAGAAGTCATTCTTCTACTCTATTCTGCATTGATTAGGCCTCAGCTGGAGTATTATGTTCAGTTCTGGGCACCGCATTTCAAGAAAGATGTGGAGAAACTGGAGATGGTCCAGAGGAGAGCAACAAAAATGATTAAATGTCATGAGGGAAGACTGAAAGAATTGGATTTGCTTAGTTAGGAAAAGGGACGGCTGAGAGGTTTCATGATAGCAGTTTTCAAGCAGTTACAAGGAGGAGGGAGAAAATTTATTCTCCTTAACCTCTGATGATAGGACAAGAAGCAATGCACTTAAGTTGCAGCAAGGAAGGCTTAGATCAGACATTAGGAAAAATTTCCTAACGGCCAGGGTGGTTAAGCAATTGAATAAATAGTCTAGGGGGGTTGTGGAATCTCCATCTCTGAAGATATTTAAGAGCAGGTTGGATAGATATCTGTCAGGGATGGTCTATTCTAGATGGTGCTTGGTCCTGCAGTGAAGGCAGGAGACTGAACGTGGTGACCTTTCAAGGGCCCTTCCAGTTTTAGTATTCTATGATAGTTAATGGGAGTTAGGCACCTCAGGCTTTTGAAAATCTTACTAAGTGTACCTGAGCCCCAAACTCAAACCACTGCACCATGAAAAGGGCTTCTCTGAGACAAGCCACTGGAATGTAAACCTAGATTCTTTTTTTTCCCCTTAGGGCAATTGCTGGTAGAAGTGTTGATGTAATAAAAGCCACAAAAACTGGAAAAAGCTCACTAACCACTCAAAAGAGTCAAATTAAAATGTGGGCAGTTATTTATGGGATTAAATATAGTACTCACCTCAGCAGAGAAAGTATTTAGAATTGCATAGGTTTGACCTGGAATGGCAGTGTTTGTCAGTCTGCAGATCAGTTTTCTGCATGTATGATTTGCAGTAGGATAACTGACATGCAAGCTAGGGGAAAATGTATAATAGGATCATATAAGGTTGAAAGAGACCCCAGGAAGCCATCTAGTCCAACTCCCTGCTCAAAGCTGGATCAAGCCTGGCCTGTCAAGCCTGGCCTTAAAAACTTGTAAGGATAGAGATTCCATCACCTCCCTAGATAACCCATTCCAGTGCTTCACCATTTTTCTAGTGAAATAGATGTGACATTCTATGGGTACGTCTAGACTACAGGCTTTTGTCAACAGAAGTTTTGTCGACAGATACTGTCGACAAAGCTTCTGTTGACAAAGAGCGTCTAGACTACATCCAGTTCTGTCGACAAAGCAAGCCATTTTGTCAACATGACAGTATAGACGCAAAGGACAGTGTAGATGCAATAACGCCTTCTTTCGACAGCACTCTGTCGACAAAAGGCGTTATTCCTCATAGAATGAGGTTTACAGCCGTCGACAAAACTGCTGAGTTCTGTCGACGTTATGTCGACAGAACTCAGCAGCAGTGTAGACGCAGGTATAGTTTTGTCAACAAAAGTCCACTTTTGTCGACAAAACCCTGTAGTCTAGACACACCCTAAATCTTGGGGGAGCACTCTGTAACCCTCCCATATGCCTCATCTGTATGTAATTGTGATATTGCATTTAAAGCATGTCATGTGGAGTATCTGGGGAAAGGTTATGACCTGCCAAATGTCATTTCTCCATCTGTAGCTCTATATCATTGATGCATATGACATCATAAGAATTGTGCTGTATGGTTTTCAGTGAAATGTGCTTTGGGCTTAGGAGGCACTGAGATACCAGCTCTATAGAGACAATGACGAGGGAGGTAACCAACAGCCAAGTGTGTGCTGTTGAACAGACATCACCAGCCACTGTCCAGCAAGGGAACCACAATGTGATGACTCACCTGCATGAGGTCACACCAAGGACATTGCTTAACTTTGCTTAGAGACTCAGCAAGGCCCACCAGGCATTCCTGGACTTACATTCTCCAAGCACATGGACTAAGGGTATAAAAACCAAACACAGGGGCCCATGCTTTGTCTTTCTCCTTCACCCGCCTACTTTGCAGGCAACCAGGACACTGAGAAAACAGAAGGTTCTCATAGGGGACAAGGGTGAAATCTATGTACTATGGACTGCAATATCCAGTGGAGTAAGAAAACCTGCTTGATCTAGTTGTTGCTCAGACTAATAGGGTTGAGAGTTATGACTGCGTGTCTATATTTTATTTCGTTAACCACTCTGACTTTTTTGCCTATCACATAATATCACATAAAATCTATCTTTTATAAATCAATACACTTGGTTTGCTGTTTGTCTTTACCAGCGAGTTTATATGAAGTGTGCGGATCTAGGTATGTACACTTTCCATTAATTAAGTGGTTTACCACTTCACTGAGGTGCAGTGCTGAGAGCTGGGGGGGATTTGGCTCTGGTGCCTTTCTTTCTGTGGTTCATGAGTGGCTCTGGGAGCAATGGTGTGGGGGGCTCCGCATGTGGTTGTGCTAGCTCGGTGATGACAGCACCTGGAGAGGTTGCTGCTGGTCCCTAGCAAACATTGTAAGAGACTGATCAGGCTGGAGAGAGTTCAAATGGGCCCAGTGGGGCCACAGTCCTAGGCTGTACCACAGGGGACTCCCATCACAATAACTTTTCCTAATATCCAATCGAGACACACACACACCCATTGCAACTTGAGACCACTGCTTCTTGTTCGGTCATCTGCTACCACAAAGAACAACCTTTCGCCGTCCTCTTTGGAACCCCCACTTCCAGCAGGTAGTTGAAGGCTGCTGTCAAATCCCCCTTGCTCTTCTCTTCTGCAGACTAAATAAGCTCAACTCCCTCAGCCTCACCTCATAAATCATGTGCCCCAGCCCCCCCTAATAATTTTGGTGCCCTCTGTTGGACACTCTCCAATTTGTCCACATCCTTTCTGTAATGGGAGCCCAAAACTGGACACAATACTCCAGATGTGGCCTCACTAATGGCTAGAGCCTTGTGCAGATACAAAATTTGTATCCGCATCTGTATCCTCAAAAATGAGTGGTGGATATCTGCATTGACATCCATGGATGTGGATTCCCACGGATATAAAGCAGATATTTGCAAGGTTCTAGATACAAAATTTGTATCCATGTCCACATCCAATATCCACAAATGAGCTACAGATATCCACATCCACAGATGAGGATACCCACAGATATAAAGCAGATATCTGCAGTTTTGCAGGGCTCCACCAATGACAAATAGAGGGAAATAATTGTTTTCCTCTATCTGCAGGCAATGCTCCTACTAATGCGACCAAATATGCCATTAGCCTTCTTGGGTGCAAGGGCACACTGTTGACTCCTATCTAGCTTCTCATCCTCTGCAATCCCCAAGTCCTTTCCTGCAATATTGCCATTTAGCCGATATCCCTGTAGTAGTTCCATCAAAGTCAACAGAGTTATACCAGGGGTAAATTCAACCTTCAGTCTCCAACCACTCACAAATATTTAAAAAAAAACGCACAAGCAAAGGCCTCTCTTATTTAGAGAAACCCTCTTCTCAGAGGCAAGTCACTTTATCAGTTCCCAGCATCTGTTGTGTCCTCATTCCCTTAATGTTCCAGAGAAGCTCACCAACACAAATAATGAATCACACACACTCTGTAAAACCTCCCTTGTTGTTGAAACTGTGACTAGTGTCTTCCGCTCTGTGCAACAGACAGTATTCCTCTTGTGTTGTGATGTGAAGCTGGAGATCGACCAGAGGCCTGTTTAATGGTGCCTCTGTCTCCCAGGGATGGGCTCAGACAGCAGGCAGCTTGGTGCCCTCCAAGTGAGTCAGCGATGCTCTCTGAGATGACTAAGGTTCAGCAGGGCCCAGTTTGATGGAACATGGTCTCTGTGAAGCAAGGAAAGAGAGAAAAAAAAATCTGGCCCTAAAATTATGTGAAGGGGGGCAGCTTCAAGTCCACCCTTATGGGATGATCCATCTGTTTGATGACACCTTGTACGCTTCTCTTGTCTTTGAAGATCACAGAAAAGCAGCTTTCTAAATACAGAGTTTTTCATGACTGTACTGCTAGTGAAAGGTGCCTGCTTCACAGCCCTGGAGACCGAAGTCCCCTCCCCAGAGAAGGAACAGCATGGGACCTAGCAGTACACATACCTCTCAGCTATCTGCTGGCATCACTCATTCTAATCACCAGGTTCTCTGGGATCCACGTGCACATGGTACCCCAGCACTTTGGTGAAAATTATTTACCTCCAAATGGAACTCCTGTAACTAGTGTATTGGGTTATTTGCACTAAAGGAATGAAGCCCACCACATTCTAAGACTCTTACCTGAATCAGTTTTCAGCATCCTCACTGTGTGTCATGGTCACACACTGTAATCATTCCCTGGGCATTGGCAAGATGTGAGGAACAATGGTGCAAGCTTCCTCCATGCTGCCTTGCCCAGCGTAGACAGAACAGCTCTAGGATTAATTGTCATCTCCATGTCTATTCAATCCTTGGCCTCAAACCTAAAAATGACTGACATGGTTCCAGCTGTAGTGAGGAGGCTACCTGGAAAGGATCTCTTACTTTACACAGTCCTTGGAAGAAAGGTTTCCGTTTCAAAACACAGGCATCGTCAGTCAAAGCCACCAAGGTTGCGCAGTGGTGTAGCGACTTTTACACTGAAGTCACAGACACCAGTGGAATCCCACCAATTTTATTTCACTTGTGACATTTGAACTCCAGCCTGCAGGAAGTACAAGACCAGCTTTCTGAGTCACATGCATCACAGCAATAGCTGTCTCAGTACTATGTGATGGATCATGAAACTTTTTATATACAGGCTAGTTCTTCCAGCCCCCTTTCCGTCCTTGCTGCCCAAGGAAGCAATGCAAAGGCAGTTGAGCTGTTACTGTATAACACTTTAAGCAAACTCCATTGTCGGCAGGGCTCAGCTGTGATCATTCATTCAGAATCCCCTTTCCTAGCTTTCCACCTCTGTGTGATGGGATGCAGGCATCCCTGTTCTAGAATGTTGAGACCTTAAAAAACTCAACACATCTAATTTCCATTTCTCCAGATATTTGCTTCCCTTCCAAACTGGAAAAAAAAAGACTGTTTTAGTCACAGCCATCTCTCCCCTCACAGAAGAGCATTCCTCGCCTTCACATGAAAGGGATTTTTAGCAATCCAGAGCAGAGCCAAAATAACAAATACAAACAATACAAAATTATGCCATACTCAGTAGTTTCTGTGAGTGGTGTGTGGAGCCTAGAGAGATCTTGGTTCATTGCCTAATCTTGGACTCAGAGAAAGACATCTTTAAGTTTAAAGCATTATTGGCCTAACTACAAAGGATAAATTTCCCTCAAGCATTTGCCCAGGGCCTAATGATGACTCCAAAAATAACAAGACTCCTTGAGACTGGAAACTTCAGTTCAGAGGGATTTTGTGCATGTTTTTGTAAATGATATACAAATATTCATCCAAGTGAATGGAAAATGCTTAAAACGTTTAAACATGATGTAGTGAACAAGATCAACCCGAAGATGGAAATAATTTACTTAATTCTTTGCAGGGCTGCTGTCGTTTCTAGGCAGCTCTTTGCTAAGACTTCACTAATAATCTGTTACCAACTTGGGCGCTGGAACTCGACGAAAGCACAGATCACAGACAGTTCATTGATTTCTCTCTGGTAGCATAGGAAGTAGGAAGGGGGATGGGGAAGAGAGAGAAAGGAAGACAGAAAGAAACATACAATTCATGCTGCTTCAGCTTCAGGGGTGAGAGAAGTGCACTTCCTTTCAGAGTGAGACAGCTGCTGATTGCCTTAATAGGTAAAAAGTGATTTTAGGTTAGAGAATATAGGAATTACCATTTTTGGTAAGACCAGTCATCTAGCTAGTCCAATATATTGAATACTATGTACAGATGCCTCATCTCAAAAAAGATATTTTGGCATTGGAAAAGGTTCAGAAAAGGGCAACAAAAATGATTAGGGATTTGGAATGGCTGCCATGTGAAGAGAGATTAAAAAGACTGGGACTTTTTAGATTAGAAAAAGAGGAGAGTAAGGAGGGGGTGATATAATAGAGGTCTATAAAATCATGACAGGTGTGCAGAAGGTGAATAAAGAAAAGTTATTTACTTGTTCCCATAATATAAGAACTAGGGGTCACCAAATGAAATTATAGGCAGCAGGTTTAAAACAAACAAAAGGAAGTTTTTCTTCACGCAGTGCACAGTCAGCCTGTGGAACTTCTTGCCAGAGGATGTTGTGAAGACCAGGACTTTAACAGGGTTCAAAAAAGAACTAGATAAATTAGGTCCATCAATACTTAATAGCCAGTATGGGTAGGAATGGTGTCCCTAGCCTCTGTTTGGGCATGTCTAAACTACATTTAGATGGCAGTTTCACCTTCGAAAAGCCCTTTTTTGAAAGACTGTGCGGCCACCATTATGCAAATGAAGCACGGGAAATTCAAATCCTGGCTTCATTTGCAATTTCCATCTGTCTAATTTACATGCCTCTTTTGAAAGAGGGATGTAGTTTAGACATAGCCTTTGTCAGAGGCTGGAAGTGGATGGCAGGAGAGGGATCACTTGATGATTACCTGTTTCTGTTCACTCCCTTTAGGGCATCTGGCATTGGCCACTGTCAGAAGATCGGATACTGGGCCAGATGGACCTTTGGCCTAACCCAGTATGGCCGTTCTTATGTTTCTTGATAGTGACTAGTACAAGATGCTTCAGAGAAAGGTGCAAGAAATGTTGTAGAGGAACATTATGGAATGATTTGCCCACAGAGGAAGTTTCTTCCTAACTCTGTCCCTAGGGTATGTCTAGACTACATTGTTTTTTCGAAAAAAACTTCACCTGCGTCCACACTGCAATCGCATTCTTTCGAAATTAAATCGAAAGAATGCAGGGTTTTTTTTCGACATTGGTAAACTTCAAATTATGAGGAAGAACACCTTTTTTGAAAGAGCTCTTTTGAAAAAAGGTGTGTGTGGACACAGAACAGGGACATTTTTTGAAACAAGAGGCAATTGAAAAAAGCACGGTCCCTAGTGGCCATTCTGTGAATAGCAATCAGGGCTTCATTTCGAGAGAGCGTCCATGCAGTCTGGATGCTCTCTTTCGAAAAAGCAGATCACTTTTTCGATCCGGTTTTGAGGTGTGGATGCTCTCTTTCAAAAAGAAGCTTGCAGTCTAGACATACCCTAAATGGGTTATTCATGCTTTGAAGAATAAGGGTTTATCCTGCGGAGCTCTTGGTCTTAATGAAATCGTATTACAATGAATTCTGCAGGTTAATGTATAGAATCATAGAACACTAGAACTGGAAGGGACCTTGAGAGGTCATTGAGTCCAGTCCCCTGCCCTCACAGCAGGACCAAGCACCATCTAGTCCATTCCTGATAGATATCTATCCAAACTGCTCTTAAATATCTCCAGTGATGGAGATTCCATAACCTCCCTAGGAAATGTATTCTAGTGTTTAACCATCATGACAGTTAGGAAGTTTTTACTAATGTCCAACCTAAACCTCCCTTGCTGCAACTTAAGTGCATTGCTTCTTGTCCTATCATCAGAGGCCAAGGAGAACAATTTTTCTCCCTCCTCTTTGTGTCACCCTTACAGGTATAAAGGGCCATCCTCATGCTTCAGGAAATTTATTCCAGAAATGATCAGGTGCCTTTTTTTTAAATAAGGAGACATTTGATCTGATGGCATATTATTTACAACACCTTCAGCACATACAGCATCAGATCATTTGTATTCAAACTCATTAGAGAAGAGCAGACATTTTGTGGCCCTGGTACATCCCTACTGGTCACACAAATTTCCATAATGGAGTCTCTTTGAAGCGGGCTCAATTCAGGACACATTACACTGGATAATACTTCCCTATTTCTACTTGACAATTACATTTCTCAGATTTTTGTAACACAAAATTCTGATTGTCGTGTTTAGACAGGCAAATAAACAAGCCTCCAGAGACCAGATTGAATAACAAATGCAGACAGCTATCTTTTTGCTCTTAAATATTTTACATCCAAACAGCAATTAAAAAGTGCAGCTAAGAGAAAAAAGTATTTAATAACATCTAAATGGGCTAATTTTAAAATATGTATAAATTTTGTGGTTAACAAAAATCAGCATGCCAGTCACTCTTTAGGATATGTACTGGCATTCACAGATACTATCAAATATATAGACGCACAAACACAGGCAAGAAAAGAACAGTGGAAAAACAAATGCCAATCCAAGTCTAAGCATAGGTGCAGAAACTATGGATGTAGGGAGTTCTGCAGCACCCTCAGGTTTTATCCAAGGTTGCTGTGCTGACCCTATGCCCAATTCCCATTGGCTGCAACCCAAGGTTCCCATGGCTGCCACCCCATGCCTGGTGTCCTGGCTGCCACTCCTTCCCCCCGCATCCCAGCTGCCAGCCCTGAGGTTCTGCTCCTGGCCCTACACCTGTCCCAAAAGCCCTCTACTAAAAATATTCCCACACCACTAAGTCTAAGGTTATTTTTAGATTTATCAATGCTATAGTATTCTACATGGGTCTAAATTATACACGTTACATTGTCAGCTTCAAAAGCATTTTTATTTTAGTTTTCATGTATTAGGAGATACACTGGGCTTAGTAAAATACAGAAAAATGTCAACCCAATGTACATTTTGTTATTATTCATTACTTTTCAATAATGAACCCCACAGCCCTATTGTACCATGACAAGGTGAATTTTAATTAGGCAATAAATACATTGATATTTCCATTACTTTTAAGAAACAAAAAATAAAAATATAAAAACAGCTATGATCTCTATTTGTTGTCTTACTTAACAGTATCTCCCAAAAGATATCTGTTTTATTCTTTCAGCAGCCAGTAGAGGGTGGTGTTAAATTTGATAATTATTTCCTTTCTCAGAGGCCAAACAGACCCTACAATACATCCATCTCTGTTTCTTCCATCACACCCTAACAGGCATGGAATTTGAGCTAATTAGCATCTTCTAATGGCTCTTGCTCATCTGCCAAGTCAGTCAAGACAAACGTCTTTTCTACTATTGATTTAAAGCATTTTGGACTGTATCTTAATAAAATACATATGCTGCAGTAATGAAAATTCATGAACCTGCTGTCAAGACATTGTATTAATTAGAAGTAATTAATACAGGTTGAACCTCTGCAGTCTGGCACTCTCTTGTTTGGTAACATCCATGGTCCAGCATGATTTTAGTTAGCCAAATGTCCATTTATCATGGGTGTGGCCAAGTTTCCCACAGTCCCATAAAGTTTGTTTACAGCCACCAGTCCTGGCTCTCAGTGTTCTGTGCTATTATTTAGCTCTAATTTACCCCTAAATGTCTTCTAAGAGCCCAGTAAGCAGTGGAAGTGTTGGTAATGCTGCTCGACAATATTGACATCCCATAGTTCAGCAAACTCTGGTTCGATGCCGGTCAGGTCCCAAAGGTGCTGGACTAAATAGGTTCCACCTGTAATAGTATATCACAGAGAAGTCCCAGTTATGGACAAAGGGCTCATCATGCTAGGTGCTTTGTAAGCACATAAAAAAAGGGAGTCCCTGTCTCCTGTTCCGAATATAATGTGTTAGCAAGGCACTGACTTTGAAACAAAAAGATATGAGAGGAATGCAGTGAAATCAAGGAAAGGAATACTGACAAAGAAGGTGAGGTGCAAGTGCCTAATGTGGTTCATCAGTGACCCCTATTGCTATTTACTGAGAAGTACACACTACCTCTGAAGAAGTCCCACCCAATCTAGCTAACTTCAAATCTAAAATGCCCCCACCCCAGTAGCATCTAGGCACCAATCCTCCTCTATCACAAACATGCTGGTGATAGGAAAATGAGTGGACACAGACTTGGAAGGCCAGAATCTAGAAAATAGTTGAGGGGCACAACATACACTGCAACATCCTCCTAACTGGTACTGAAAACATGAAACAAGCTTCAACACACAGCTCTTGCTTATTTGTAAATTCATCTCATTTTTGGCTCAGAAACATACATTAGGGTAGCCATTTGGGGGGTTTAGAAAGAGTTTACCCTTATGATTCCCATATAAATAAATTAATTTCAATTACTCTGACTTCTCATAATGCATAGATTCATACTTAAGTATTCTGCTTTAATTTTAAGAAAAATTATAGCTGGAAATCTCTCTATCTTGCCCATCTATTTGAAAATCATATTAAGTAATCATGACACCTTAGAGATTAAGGCTACATCTAAACTACGATCCTATTGCAGAAGAGCAAATGCAAATGGAGCGCTCATTTGCATATGCAGCCCTCTCATTTGCATTTCCTCTTCCTTTCCCTTTTGCGCAAGAGGTTTTTGTGCAAAAAAAGCGCTGTGTAGATGGCGTCTTTTTGTGCAAAAACCCCCTTTTGCACAAGAGCCATTCTTCCTTATGAAAAGGAAGAGGGTTTTGCGTAAAAAGGCTCTGTCTACACAGTGCTTTTTTGCGCAAAAACCTCTTGCACAAAAGGGAATGGAAGAGGAAATGCAAATGAGAATGCGATATATGCAAATGAGCGCTCCATTTGCATTTGCTCTTCTGCGAGAGGATCGTAGTTTAGACATAGCCTCACAGATTTATTAGGACATAAGTTTACATGGGTAAAACCCACTTCATCAAATGAACTGGAGTGGAAGTTAAAGAAGCAGGAGTATATATAAGGAAGAAGTTGCTTGTGTTAAAGAAGCTAATCGAGTCTGGGTGGAAGTGGGTCATTTGGTGTGGAGATGTGAATATCTAGAGAGGGGAAATTGCCTTTGTAATGTGTTAACCAATTCTAAATTGACAGTGTTGAATTTGCAAATGAATTTCAGTTTAGCTGTCTCCCTTTGTAACTGGTTTTTTAAATTCTTTTGTAAAAGGACGGCTACTTTCAAATCCATCGCTGAATGTCTACGGAGGCTAAAGTGTTCCCCTACAGGTTTATATGTGTTACCATTCCTGATGTCCAATTTGTCTCCATTTATCCTTTGTTGTAGAGACTGTCCGATTTGGCCAATATACATGGAAGAGGGGCATTGCTGGCACTTATCACATTAGTGGATGTGGCTTATGTGGTTAGATTCTGCGATGGTGTCACTTGTATAGAAATGTGGACAGAGTTGGCAATGGGGTATGTTGCAGGGATAGATTGCTGGGTAAGTGTTTCTGTGGTGCACTGTGTGACTGCTGGTGAGTATTTGCTTCGGGATGGAGGGCTGTCTGTAGGCGAGAACTGGCCTGTTTCCCAAGGTCTATGAGAGTGAGGGATCATTTTCCAGGATTGGCTGTAGATTGTCAATGATGCGCTGGAGGGGTTTTACCTGGGGGCAGTAAGTGATGACCAGTGGTGTTCTGTTGTTTTCCTTGTTGGGCCTGTCCCGAACCAGGTGATTTCTGGATACTCCTCTGGCTTTGTCAGTCTTGTTTCTTCACTTTCCCAGGTGGGTATTTAAGTTTTACGAATGTTTGATAAAGATCCTGTAGGTGTTTGTCTCTGTGTGAGAGATTGGAGCAGATATGGTTGTAGATATGGGCTTGGCTGTAGACAATGTCGTGGCTGGAAGCTAGAGGCATGTAGGTGAGACTAGTGGTCAGTAGGTTTCTAGCATAGGGTGGTGTTTATGTGGCCATCATTTATTTGTACTGTAGTGTCCAGGAAGTGGATCTCGTGTGGATTGTTCCAAGCTGAATTTGATAGTGGGGTGCAAATTGTTTTGAAATACTGTGGAATTCTTCAAGGGTCTCCTTTCCATGGGTCCAAATGATGATGATGTCATCAATGTGGCATATGTAGAGGAGGGCTGCCAGGGGATGAGAGCTGAGGAAACAGAGATCAGCCATAAATATGTTGGCATATTGTGGGGCCATCCAGGTACCCATGGTTACATATAAGCAGTGCCGCAGACTTGAAAAATTGTCCCGAACTCGGAAATGGTTCTGAGTGAGGACAAAGCCACATAGATCCACCACCAGGTGTACTGTGGCATCATTGGGGATACTGTACCTGACAGCTTGTAGTCTATCCTTGTGTGGAATATGCCCTAATAAAGCTGTTAGTCTCTAAGGTGCCACAGAGCTTCTCATTGTTTTTGCAGCAACAGACTAACACAGCTATCCCTCTGAGATTCCTATGAGTTAGGCAGCTAAATACCTTTGAGGATCTGGACCTAATTTTATGAGTTTGTCTAAACCAGTGTTTCTCAACCAGTGGTACGAGTACCCTTGGGTGTACGTCAACACGACTGAAATTTGGAGAAAACTGAATTTTTGTTTTAAGTTTTACAGTGCTTTATTATTTTTGTACTTTTTACACCCAAAAATGTCATCACCCACCCGGCTACGATTAAGTTGTTTAAACAAATGTGTTGCAATGGTAGAAAAAAAAATTGTGTGTCTGAAAACTGTAGATACTGGGGGTACTTGTAATTTTTTTAAAAGGGGGTACTTATAATTTTTTTTGAAAAAGGGATACTTTATAATAAAAAGGTTGAGAAGCACTGGTCTACACTGCAACCAGGATTATACTTAACCTCATACTTACCAGTGTGGGAAGACAGACACCCTCTCTGAGTTTCTTGAGCTAGTGTGCTAAAAAATAGCAGCCTAGCCAGAGGTAGCATGAATGTCACATCCATAACTTTACCTGTGTGAACAGTTCTATTGATAGAATATCCTGTGAATAAAGTTACAGCTGTGCACAAGTATTTGTAGGATCAGGGCCTAGCTTAGCTATTTCCTAGGCGTATATCTAACATCACCTTTAATGTTTTGCTTTTTTGTTATCTATTATTACTTATCTGTCTTGTCTTTTAGTCTGCAAGCTTTTGGGGCAGGTACTGTGTACCAACTAGCATGATGGGAAGGGTTCCATGCAATTTGGTACCTTACAGCATTGCACCAATGTAAATTACAATAATGAGAATTAAAAACCAAAGTCCAAGCTCTAAATGCGGGATGCAAATTTCATCTTTCCTGGGTTCCAGGGGCTGGATTTGGGCCCATCATTCAAAAGATTTGATAGGCAAATGATACATTTCATCCGAAATCATCCTTCCTCTAAAACATGGGTTCCCAAACTGGGGTGTGTGAAGAAATGCCAGGGGGGGGTGCGAGGCAACCCAGCCCCCCCCTGCATCAAGTTTTGCTGCCCTGGTCAGTTCCTTTTTTTTTGCTCAACAAGTTTTGCTGTTGGGGGCGTGATGCCGAAAAGTTTGGGAACCACTGCTCTAAAAGATTAAGAAAATGCACTTTCTAATCTTGAACATGCTGAATATGACAAATGCTTTCGACATGGGAAGCCCCGCTCATCCCATCGATGTTTATCTTTGCATACACTGAAAAGGTTAAGTTTTATCAAACAGAAATTAAACTGATTATTGAGCAATATATATATGACCTTAGATGTAGACTGTGGGTGACATCTTGGCTCTGCTGAGGTCAGTTGATAGTAGTAAGCCGGGATTTCACCCTGTATTCTTTTGGGGGATAGGACATGGTGGTTGCATAACCAAAATTATTTTAATTAGAAGATCTAATGTGATAACAGCTCACTGCAGGAAGGGGTATTGTAAGAACTCACCTACTCCCAAGGCACCCAAATATTTAAGCACGTGCTTAAGTACATTCTTATTCAACAAAACATTTAAATACATCCTTTATTTTAAACATTTGCCAACATGTCACCGAAAACTGATGGTTCTGCCATTTACTCCTTCGTAAATATGATGGGAAAATGTAATCTGTGCATCTGACCTACAGCTTAGAAAGTGCAACCTGAAACACTGCCCTTCTGCTCAACACTCTAAAAGCTAACACATCTCTTCATTCCTTGATAAGTGTTCAGAATTCCCACTACCATTACAGGAATGCATTAAGTGGGGGGAGACCGCAGAAGCCATTTTCTTTAGATGTAGGCTGTAAAGGTAGCTTAGAGAAAGAAAGGATCATATGGACGGCTATATATAGAGTTCTCCTCCTAGAAAATTACAACCTAGCCCTGGCTTTTAAGATGTTGATAGCAACAGTAATATATAATACATAACTGACCTTCCTGAGAAAGAGAATTTTAAAATAATCAGAAAGCTATTTGTGCAATCTGACTAGACAGCCCATAAATACAAGCTCAAGAAAAGCCTGCACAAACACACACACACAAAGAATAAATAGTGAGTCAATGTGAGTCAGACCTAGACTACATATGGCGAAGCTTGTAAATAAAGCATGCCAGCCAATATGTTCTCCCAATTCTAAATGGCAATTTAGAAGTTTGGCATTGAATTAATGAATTCAAAAAATATAAATACATTAAACATTTATGCCAGAAATTCTTTTCCGTTCTGAAACTGCTCCAGACAAAGAAAACTCCCTAGTGGAGATTTCTGCCAGCATTTTCCTTTATTATCCTAACATTTCATCACCGCACATTGATATTCTCAAGGCAAACATAAACTGCCCTTCATCTCAAGCATGGAGTGGGAATGGCTAAAATTGGAATGCTGGCCTTCCCAACATCTGCACATAGGAAACCCTGAAACACTTCTTGAGGGAAAACAAAATCAGGTAGAATAAGATTAAATGATTTCAGCCAAGGCAGACTGAAAATGAAAACTTGTTTTCTGCCTCTGCAGAAGGACTCCTGGCAGGCAGGGCACAATTCCTCCAGAAGACGTGCATGTGACTTCAGAATAAGTGTGCTTGCTGCAGGTTGAAAGGATGAGCCCACCAGAAAATGGGATACCCAGAAGTGGCCAACAGATATCAGTTCTATAGCTTTTTGAGTGCTTTGAAGGGATCTTTCCAATTTTGGTGTTTTTGTTCCATTACAGTTTATGATATGAAAACACTAGCCATTTTATACTGTTTTTAAAGTTGACATGTTGTTTCTGTCAAGGTTGATGATTAGCCACTGTCATCTGAAGAAGCTCACTGATTGTTGTGGGAAACGTCATGAAATGAAAGAAATACAGTAATGAAATTCCTGAATAAAAAACCAAGGCCTCTGCCGCAACTATAAAGGCAAACCTACACTTCACAAAGTCAAAACTGAAATTGCTTTTCAAAGTCTCACAGAGAGATTAGTTTCAATGAAGAGATTTATATTTGGGAGGACTGAAACTGGATTTTATTAGAAGTAACCCTAAATGATACTGCTCCTTAATGGAAATCAACGGGTGACTCATCCACAGAGTTATCAGAAATGCTACTCTGCTTTGTCTCACAACAATTCACAAATGTACACACAGGATAGCTATAAAATCAGAAGGCAAAAGCAACCCTATCTTTCATTTCTCATGTTTGTGATTGCTCACAAAATACAGTGATTGGAAAACATCTTAATTAGTGAAATACAGGATGTAATTCATGCTACATAGGGATATCTCAGCATTTTAGCTTACAAAATGATCTTTTCAAGAGTGTTTGGTGTTAGCCATCATGCAAAAACAATTAGTTGTTCAAGCAATTAGAAAGAAAATATCCCCTAAAAGGGTTTTGTGCTTTTCAAGCCTTAAATGCAACAGTCATAGACTGTTCCTGAGAGTTTTAGGTTATTTTTTGTTGCTTGTCTGAATGGGTTTCTTTGGATCATGTGTTGTAAATCCTTGAAGCTCTTTTAGCTATGGTTTGAGCTTCCGATGAATTCTCTTCTTGTTCCTCTGCCCTCTTATGTTTTAAAAATATGTCTGACTTCAAAAAGCGGCTGTAGCTGTCATACTTCATGAGATTGAATATCTGGGGGAGAGAAAGAAAACAAAAACGATGATTCAAATAAAATAGATCTTAAATCAGAAGGATAATAGGAAAGTCCTAAAATTTTGTTCTATCAGCAAATGTGTACACTAAAATGTATGACATTAAAATAAATCTTATATACTCTAAAAGTGACTGTGTATAGCAAACCATATTATGGGGTTCCATGTTCATTAACGTCCATATCAAATCTGATCAGCCGATGGGCCAAAGGATGGTTTTCCTGCCTGAAAATATTACAGATGAAACCTAATGTTTGCAAGTCATACTCTCATATTACCATCTGCAGTAAAGGATCGGCAGCTGGCACTTAGTTACCAGTTGTATATGATGTTCCAGTGAGGACATAACCCAGCTCCCAACCATAATGAGGTTGGCTCTGCTGGACCACCAGGAGAAAAATGGAATGAAGATGGCATTTGGTCCGTGCAGTAAAAAGAAATGACTCGGAATGCACAGAGGTAGCAGAGCTGTATACACACACCTTTCTGGTCATACCGACGCACAAACATCACAGTAGAGTCCGAGCATACCTACAGCACTGAGATAGTAACAAAAGAGCATTTTAAGAATTTAAGCAGAAAATGGTTGAAGGTGCAACTGTGTTGCTGATTAAAACAGCTGGCTTGTCCAACACTTCTTCCACTTAGCTCACACTTAACTGATTTATCCAATCCTTGTTACTCCCTCCAGGAGTAATAGCCTGGCTCCATTCAAGACAATGGAATTTTGCCATTGACTTCGACGAGACCAGGCTTTGACCCACAGGATGCACATGGGCACTGAGCACTACATAATAATCAATGCATCACCCGAAAACCCTTCATGCTTTTTAAAAATAAATATTTTGTCCCCATTTTCCCAACACCCTTTTTTAGGTATTTCTGAAAGAGAGAGTCACATTGTCTTTTTTCTTCCAGGACTTTCAGTTCTCTGCTGTTCTTGAGCTCAGTTGTTTTCTCCCCTCCTACTTCCATCTATTTCTAAGCAAACTCCTACAACTCACTTGGATTTTTACTAACACCGACAAAAAGTCTTTAGTGCTCTCAGTTGTCTAAGTCGTGACTATTTTCTTGGGCTAGAAAGGAGAGAAAAATATACTGCAAACCATAATTGAACCAAAACAAAAGCATACATCACCCTCTGGCAATGAGTGCGCTAGAGTAGCCTCTCTGAGTCACTCTTCGTGACTGATTACATTTTATAGTGCCCAATGTCAACTAAGCTAAATTTCCAAGAGGAATTTTTGGATTCTCAGCTGCTTCCATAAGTAGGGATACAAATTCCATGTGTGGATAACTGAAACTGTAGCTTTCTGGTTCTCATTTCTAAACTGTTTAAACTGCTAATGCCGCTGTGGCTTACTGTCTTGTAGAGAGAAAGCTTGTTCTTTTCAACTCTGCAGTATTTGTAGCTACAAAAAACCCTCAAACACATAAAACATGGGTGTGTATAAGTTGTAATATCCTGTTTGCAAAATAAATGACACAGAAGCTTTTATACTAACTGCTGTTCACTTTTATTTGTAAACCAATAGAAACCCCCGTGCTTCAATTTAAATGCTAAATGGATTTAAATTAATTTTAACTCAAGGTAGCTACCTCAATGGTAATAGTGACAAGACATAGGGAGTTTTTATTTTGATGTGACTGGTTGAGGTTAACCCTGTATCTCCCACCTGAATTTGACCTTGACTAGCTACATCAAAATAAAAATTACCTATGCTGTGTGTCCACTAGCATTCTATATTGAGATAGCAAGCTCCATGTGAAAATACACCTTTTTTTTTTTTTTTTTTTTTTTTGCAGTGAAGGCATAGCCCTTTAGAGGTTCATGGGCTGGAGTCTCCTCCTTTTCATGGTGATAACCAGGGACCTTTCATGATGGACAAATACTGCAAATATCAAAACCAAGTTTGTAACAGTCCTGGAGTATGAAATCTACACAGATTGCTGAGTTTTTTATAGTCATATATTTCTCTCTTTAAATTGAATGGATGAGATTCATTAGAATGGGTGTATGTACCCGGGTAAAGAATTTAAAATTCACAAGGTTTCTACGAATTCTCACTTCACCATAGTGAATAGTAGCCTTTGTGGCTGAAGCTGTATTCAAATAACTATACACAATGGGCCACATACTGATATTCTTACTAATATTAAGTAGTATCCTAAGAAACATGTATTTGACTAAACGTGTCCTCAATACAATTTATATTGAGTACACGATTAGTCAATAAGGGACCCTGCTACGGCTCTGCCTTTTAAATGTAGTAAGAGCCAGGCAGCTCTTACTACATTTAAAAAGCAGAGGCACAGAAGTCCGGGACCTGGCGCAAGCCAGGACTGCTGAGTTCTGGCTCGCACTGAGTCTCCCACTATGGCTCTGCCTTTTAAATGTAGTAAGAGCTGCTGGGCTATTACTACATTTAAAAGGCAGAGCCACAGCGGGGATAGGTCCAGGACCTGGTGCCTCTGCCTCCGCTGCCCCTGCCCTGCACCACAGAGATGGTGCTGGGGGGAACCAGCTTTTAAGGCAGTAAGGAGGGGGGGAAGCAAGTAGTCAAGTAGTGACTCAACTAGTCACTTACATCCCTACCTTACCCCCACAGGAAGTCCCAGTTAAATGAATAGATCTATTCAAGAAGTAAATTGCTACTCACCATAAGTAAGTTCAGAATCTGGCCTTCATGCTATGCCCTATTATACTTTATAAACACAGTGCCTGCCGTATCTCAGACCGTTCTTATGGGAGCAAATTACATCACTCCTGGTAACTTAGTAAGGATTCACACCACAGAAGAGCATAATTACTGCTGGAGTACTAGGTAGCAGGATCAGACAAAAGCTGCATTCCATATAGTGGAAATCTGCAGCAATTCCCAGATGTCCTCTTTTAAAGAGTTTACATACAGACATAGCACAATGATGGGACTCCCCTTGAACGTGGTTTAGTATGTCTCTAATTCATGCTTCTTTGGCTGTTCTCATCTGTGCATGGTTCCCTCTGCTGGAATGGAGAGTAGGCCTATTATGAATGCTGGGGTTCACAAGGACACTTTCTCATTCACACCCCCTCTCCCCCCGTCAGATTCTTCCATGAAAGATTTTGCTCTGTCACATTGAAATTGGGCTTTAGACATTTCCACGGTTAATCATCTGGAATCCACTTCGAGGGAAGCTGAGTCTTTGCTCATCAGCCCACTTCGACATTGGACAGATGCATTCAGCATGTGATATCAGTTTTGTTAAACATGCTTTTTTAAATCAAAGAACTGCTTTGCTGGCAAAGGCATGAGCCACGGGGAAAATACAAATACTCAGAAGTCCAGCGGCAAGGGCCACGCTCTCTGAAGCTGCAAGTGACAATCAGTGACTCTTTAGCAAAGTAGATTAAAAAAATGAAGAGAACCTGGGCCATAAAAGCCGCGGAAGAAGTCTGGGCTCTAGTCGAATGGGCCATGATAGGAGAGGCTGGAACATGCGCCAGTCCATAGCACTTTCTGATGCAGGGGACAATCCAGGATGAGATACACTGGGCTGAGACTGGCAAACCCTTTGTCCTGTCAGCTAACGACACAAATAACTGAGGGCACTTACAAAAGGGTTTTGTTCTACCCAAATAAAATGCAAAAGCTCACCTAACATCCAAGGTGTGTAGAGCCTGCTCTGTTCTAGAACTATGCGGTTTTGCATAAAACACCAGCAGGAAAATATCCTGGTTAAAATGAAAATGTGACACCACCTTAGGCAAAAAAGATCGATGGGGGTGAAGCCTAACCTTGTCCTTAAAATAGACTATGTCTGGAGGGTCCACGGTCAAAGCTTGCAGCTCCAAGACCCGCTTAATGGAGATAATGGCTACGAGGAAGGACACCTTCCAGGACAGGTGCAGAAGGGAGCAAGTGGCCAGCAGCTCTAAGTGGGGAGCCATGAGCTTAGTAAGCATCAGGTTAAGGTCCCATGCAGGCAGGGGCTGGTGCACCTGAGGGAATACCCTGTCTAACCCTTTGAGGAAGTGAATTACCATAGAGTCTGCGAAGACCGGTCTGCCCCGAGATCCTGAGTGGAAAGCCGAAATAGCCACCAGGTGTACCCTGACTGAGGAAGGGGCAAGGCCCTGGGTCCTGAGGTCTAGGAGATAATCCAAAATAGCCGGGATAGGAGCCTCCGCAGAAGAGAACCCCTTCCCCTCTGACCAGGACACAAAAAGCTCCCACTTCGCCAGATAGGAAGCCCTAGTGGAGGGCTTATGGCTCCCCAAGAGAGCTGCCTGGACCCGAACCGAACACTGCCTCTCGAGGGCGGTCAGCCACGGAGCTTCCACGCCATGAGGTGCAGAGACCAGAGGTTTGGCTGGTGAAGCCCGCTGAACTCCTGAGAGATCAGGTCTGGATACCGGCGGGACGGCTGGGGGTCACTCTACTGAGAGGTCAAGCAGAGGTGGGAACCAATACTGGCGGGGCCATGCCAGGGCAATTAAAATCACAGAAGCCTGGAACTCCCTGACCTTGAGAATCACTCTGTGAATCAGAGGGAACAGAGGGAAGGAATAGAGTAGGACCAGGGGGCCAGGGAACCAGCAGGGCATTCCCCATGGACCCAGGACTGTGGTTGAAGAGGGAGCAAAAGTGAGGGCACTTCCTGTTGCTGTGGGTGGCAAACAGGTCCATGTGGGGAAATCTCCACTTGCAGAAAATGCATGCGGCCACATCCGCCCAGAGGGACCACTTGTGGCCCTCGAAGGACCTGGTCCGCCAGAACATTCTGGGTCCCAGGAAGGTAGGAGGCCACTGGGTAAATGTCATGGGTGATGCAGAACTCCCACAGGAGGAGGGCTTTCCGGCACAGGAAAGCACCACCCTGTCCGTTTATACAGAACATCGCTGCTGTGTTGTCCATCAAGATCAAAATGCACCTCTTTCAAAATCATGGCAGGAAAGCACTACATGCGAGGCGGACTGCCCTCAACCCCCTGACATTGATATGAAGGGCGAGATCCACGGGAGACCACATACCTTGGACCCCTAGCTCCCCGAGGTGAGCTCCCCAGCCCGTATCAGAGGCATCCGTCACCAGCTGGATGGACATGGTGGGGCTGTGGAATGGCATCCCTTCACGAACCGCCTCCTCGCACAGCCACCAGTCGAGGGACCTCAGCATGTCCTCAGGCACAGTCACCACCATGTCGATTGGCTGAAAGGCCAGATTGTGGACACATGCCAACTACAGCTGGAGCAGTCGCAGCCTGAGTCTGACGCAGAGCACCACATGAGTGCAAGCAGCCATAAACCCCAGGAGCCTCATGCAGCACCAGGCCGCGGTGGTGGGAAACAATTGGAGCCCCAGCACAGCCTGTTTATCACCAGAAAGTGAGGTGAAGGCAGAAATGCTCTGGTTACCGTGGCATCCAGACAGGCCCCCATGAATTCTATCCTTTGGGTGGGGGTCAGAGTGGATTTGTCCTTGTTTGAGATGAGACCCAGCATGAGGAAAGTCTCCCTGACTAGGGGTATGTGGTCCAGAACCTGGGAAGGGAAGGATCTCTTTATAAGTCAGTTGTCCAGGTACAGGTAAACCTGGAGCCGCCTTTTCCACAGGAACATGGCGACGACCACCATACATTTTGTGAACACCCTGGAGGCCACAGAAAGGCCAAAGGGGAGGACCATTAACTGATAATGGCCCTGGTCCACTGTAAACCGAAGGAAACACCTGTGAGGAGGCTTGATCAAAATGCAGAAATAGGCATCTTTGAGATCGAGGGCAGTGTACTAGTCTCCCCCAGGTAGGGACGGAATGATAAGAGGCCAACATTACCATCTTGAACTTTGACTTCACTATGAAAACATTGAGGCCCCTCAAGTCCAAGATGGGGTGGAATGCCCCCCTTGGCCTTTGGGAGCAGGAAATAGCAGGAGTAGAAACACTTGCCCTGGAGGTCCACAGGAACCTCCTCCACAGCTCCGAGTCTGAGGAGCTGTTGCACCTCTAACCTTAGGAGATGCTCGTGAGAGGGGTCCCTGAAGAGGGACTGGGTAGGGGGGTGGAAGGGAAGACGAGAATGGAACAGGATGGAGTATCCATTTTGCACCATGCTTAGGACCTAGCGGTCCATCCTGATGAGCAACCAGGCATGGTGGAAAGGGGAAAACCAACTGGCAAAGGGCTGGTGGATGGTACGCTGTCCTGGCTCGAACCTTCAAAGGCTCAGCCTGGGGCCCTGGGACTTATCCGAGGGGCCTGCCTCCCAGTTGGAAGAGGAGCGGGATGGCCACCTTCTGTTCCTAATGTTGTGGCCTCTGTGCCTTGAAAAATCCAACCTATTTCCCTTGCTGGAATGTACAAGAGAGGGGCCTAGGGGCCCCTTCTGGGGTATAAATGCCTAGGGACTTAAGGGTTGCACTAGAGTCACTGGAGGCTGGTGTCAGTGCTTTCGGAGAACAGGCCCGTACCCTCAAACAATAGGTCCTGGATGGTGTTTTCGACCTCCGGCGGGATACCAGAAACCTGAAGCCAAGCACCCCACCGCAAGACCAAGCCAGTCACTATGGTATGGGCCACGGCGTCCGCTGCACCTTGACCTCCTCAGACAAGGCCACCTTGCACTGCTGCCTAAAGTCCTGTGGCAGCAACTCTCTAAAGTTGTCCATCACTGCCCACAAACTGAAGGCATATCTGCTCAGGAGCACCTGCTGGTTGGCGATCCTGAGCAAGAGGCTCCCAGAGGCATAGGTCTTATGACCCAAGAGGTCCGACCTTTTGGCCTCCCTCCCTATTTTTTGGGGTAGGTGTGGGCTGTCCATGGTGCTAACAGTGGTTGGCAGCCTGCACCACGATCAAGCCCTGCGGTGGGTGTGAAAACAGGTGCTCATGCCCTCCCTGCGGCAAGAAGCAGCACATTGCTCAGCCCTCTTATCCATGGGTAGGATGGAGGCGGGCCTCTGCCACAGAGCTTTTGTAACCTTGCCCACTGTTTTGTTCCAAAGCAGAGCCACTTGAGACGGGGCCTCAGCGTTAAGAATGACCACGGCTGGGTCGGAGCCATCCAATGCCTGTTCCATCTGCACCCCCAGTCTCTGGGCCAGCCTCTTAAGCAGGTCCTGATGAGCCCAAGAATCCATTGCTGGCATTGATGGGGAAGTCAGCCCAAGGCCTGATCCAGGGAGGATGACGAGTACTCTGGTACCGCCGAGTCCTCATGTTCCTGTAGACGCTATGAGGCCTGGGAAGGGGCTGGGTGGCTCGGCAGACCCTGGTCTCCAGCCCCTTCCAGTGAGGGCCTATGTGATTCCCTTCGTGTGGACATCGCCTGGTCCAGTGCCGGTGACTAGAGCAGTGGTGTGGCGCCCCCCTGTTCCTGATGATAGGCCCATGAGGTCCAAAAGGGCCACTGCCCCAGGTGTTGCCATTGGGGCGGCCATGTCTGCTGCGCCGGTTGACCAGAAGAGCTACGATGGCACAAACGGTGCCCAAAACATGACTGGTGTTTGGACCGTGACCGGTGCCAGGACTGGGAATGGTGCTGGGACCAAGCCCGGGAGACCAAGGAATAATCGGACTCCAACCACGGCGGTGCCGAAGATGGGCCTGGTGACTGGTGCTGTGAAGAATGCCAGACCATGGCTGCCGGTTTGCCCCAGTGGCAAACAGATGGTGGTGGCATCAGGTGCTCTGGTACTGCAGGCTGCACCGCTGGGATAGGGGCGCTAGAAGCAGAGATCTCCCTCAACCTTTGGGAGAAGGTTGCCGCCGATGCTGTGGCCATGCCCAGTGCCGAAGCGGGTGTCAAAGAACATGCTGGAGAGGGGAGCATCACATTAGTACCAGCCCCGAGGCCTTCGGCAAAGGCACAACTGGTGCTGGTTGCACCAATCAGCGTCCTGATGCACCGAAGACGGCAGTGAGGGTGGGCTCAAGGTGAACTCAATCAGCTCTTGTACTGCTTCAAAAGTGTCTAGAGTGGAGGCCGGTCTATGAACACGGGTTCCTCCTCCTGGGTACTGCCCCTGGCCGCGCTGCCCCGGCCATGCAAAGGCCCAGGGGCAGCAGGCCTTGATACCACAGACACCACATCAGGGTGCCCTGACAGATGGCGCACCGTGGGTGCATGCTGGGATGGTGATCTGTCCCTCTCTGCCCTCTTCTTCTTACGGGGCACCGGAGACTGAGATCGGTGCCAGGTGGAAGGGCATCTTGATGCCGTCAAGGTCCCGGAGCACCCTGGAGCCTCCCGCACAGAAGACAGTCTACTGAGCAGTGCTGGTGCCGCTTCAGCAGCCGGTGCCGCTTCAGCAGCCAGTGCCGGGCAGAGCGCGGATTCTATTAAGAGAATCTTCTCGCGTGAGTCTCTCTCACACTGAGTCCTGGGCTTAAAACTGCGGCATATCTTGCAATTCGCAGGAACGTGGGCCTCACCCAGGCACTTTGAGCATGAATCGTGTGGGTCCCCTCAAGGTTTAGGCTTAAGGCAGGCCACACAGGGCTTAAAGCCGTGAGGCCCTGGCATGCACGGGGACAGGCGGAAAGGAAACGCAACGGGTGAACCCCAACCCAATGAGGAACACTAACTACTAACTAACTTGAACAAAGAACAGTACTCAAACTAAACAAACAAACAGGAAGGGCAACTTGGAGAACAAAGGAAACTGAGTGATAACTAAGTGCAAATACCGTGAAATCATACTTGCAAGCAAGCAAAATAGGAACTCCAACAACCATCATGGGTGATAAGAAGGAACTGAGGGGATGGAGGGCCAGCAGGGGTATATATGCACTAGGGATATGAAAGACTAGTTGACTAGTCGACTATCTGATAAACAAAAGGTTATCAGATAGTCAATACACTAGTCGACCAGTCGCTTCCCACCCCCTTGCTGCCTCTATCAGAAAGAGGCAGCAATGGGGTGGTAGGGAAGAGCAGGAGAGGCAGCACTGCTTGGAGCCGGAGTCAGCTCCCCACTGACCTCAGGCTCCACATGGCACTACCGCTTTGAAATGCTGCGGGGAGCCCCATGCAGCTTTTCAAAGCGGCAGCACCGCATGGAGCCCAGGGTCAGCTGAGGACACCCAAGCTGGCTCCTGGCTCCACTCTGCGTTTCAAAGCGGCAACGCCATATAGAGTCAGGGTCAGCAGGGAAGTCCCCAGCTGGTCCCTAGCCCCACACAGTGCTGCTACTTTGAAACACCGCAGGAGCAAGGGGCCAGCAGGGGACTCAATCAGTCCCCCGCTGGACCTGTTCTTCCCGCACCACTTTCACCTTTGAAGTGTAGCAACAGCCCTGTGTTCAAAGGCGAGGCTCCCTTATAGACTAATCGATTTGCACTGACTGTTCGATTAGCCTATTAATCTAAATTGAACATTCCTAATATGCACCGCTATAGTGGCACCACCCTGCAGGCTCCCCTACTGGCCCAACAGGTACCGCTGAGGGAAAACTCGACAGTCCGCGTACGCGGCGCGCGCACACCCAAGTGGAATGGACATGAGCAAACGCTCGAAGAAGAACAGACTGAACTGGAGTCTGAGCTCTTCTCTGCCAGCCAGTATGTGGGCAGGGTCCTCTCCACCACATTACCAGGATAGGCTGCCAGAGCAAGGGTTCCTCTGCCCCTTTTTGCCTAATTCATCTTCCCTCCAGTGAAATTCTGTCCTTTGGAGCACCCAACCCAGCACGCCACTGCAGAGCACAGCATGTGGCATTCAAGCTTTTGTTCTGCCCTGAGCCCAGCAAGCATGCATCACTGTGCATTTTGTAAGATCATCTGCTTTCATACTAGGGATGTAAAATCCTGTTTAATTAGTACACCAGTTAAATGTTAAGTTTAATTGGTTAACTGATTAAATAATATGGGCGGGAGGGGCGGGGCTTCTCCAGCCTAGCTGGGCTGGAGTGCCCTCCCCCTCCCCGCCGTTGCAGATGGCAGCTGCTCTGGCTGGGCTGGGTTGCCCTGCCTGTGGCACACCTGGCCTGGGCCCACAATGGACGGGGCTTATCTGGCCAGGCTGGAGTGTCCCTTGGTCAAGGCAGGCCCCGCAGGGCTGGAGCAGCACCCTGCCCATGGCATGCAGGGGGGCTACTCCAGCCCCCACTGGTTAACTGTAACTGGTAAGCTTCACCCGTTAATGGTGAGGCTTACTGGTTAACTGGTTAATCATTAACATCCCCATTTCATACACCTAGGAGCTCGTTCTACCAGGTAGCAGGCAATGTGCATGCTCTGACAAAACTGAGCCTATATACAGTAATAGCCCAGGCCTTACAGTCCCGCCACCTCCCTGTCCTGTTCACCTTCATTGCATCCTTCCACATAAGCCACAAAACATGTCCTCAAGTGAGCAGGGTATATGTAATAGGTTTACCTGGTCCTGCAGCTTTTGGAACATTAGTGGGTGAGGTGCTTCCAATATTGTCTCATTCAAACGGGACTGCCCTTCAACGTTGACTTGGAAGGAAGCTTTACTGGACAGGAAAGTCATGTAAATTTCTTTAGCTTTTTCTTGCATCTGTGAAAGGTGAAATATTTACAATGGGAACATGTAACTTTGCCAGAGTCCTCCTATAAGACATGCTAATGCCATGAGAGATGCCTCTATCAGATGCAGCATCTTAGAAATTAGATAGACAGACAGATAGATAGATAGAGTGTGTGTGTTCGTCTGTCTGTGAGTCCGTCCATCTGTGAATCCATTTGTTCAAAACCTCTTCCTAAATGGTAAGAGGTAGGGCCACTTGGTATGCAGCTTCCTCTTACCCTAACTTAAAGCAAGGCCAGTTTGATTGTGCCAGGAAAATGGGATGTGCCTGGAATTCGATTGTTTTCCATAACATGGAAAGGGAGGGGACAAATAGGGACAGTTGTGCTCCACAATGACCACATGGGGCAGCGAGCATGGGGGACAGCTGTACTGCAGAATGATTATAGGGAAACGGCCGCACCGGGAAGAGAGTGGCCAACTGGGACTGGGACTCTCCATGTTGCCAGTCATCAGCCCTGGGCAAGTGGACCCCTTGCTCCCAAACCCCTCTCTACTGCAGTGCCAGATGAGGTGGGGGAGAGGAGGGAAGGAGAGTCCTGCCAGCCTGCAATCCCAGTCATCCCAAGGAGCCGCAGGCCAGCTGGAGGGACTAGACAGTGCAGCCTCCCCCGCCCCCACCCCGGATCTGTCTTAAGGAGCAGCTGGCAGCCTAACTCTGGCACACACCCTGAGGATCTGTGGGGTGGGGGGGGCAGCTCAGCTCCCCCCCTCCACGAAGAGTTGCTGGGGGGGGGCGAGCAGCCCAGCCCCAGCTTCCTTGCAAAAGTAGCTAGGGAGTAGGCAACCCAGCTCCAACCCCCTCCACCCCATAAAGAGCTGCCAGCCAGGGGGCTTGGGCAGCACAGCCCCATACCCCCCTCCTTGGGAGGAGCCACCAGGGCAGTGCAGCCAGAGTCCCCAGGAGGAGCCACCGTTGGAGCAGCACTACCCTGGCTGCCACAGGCAGCCCCAGTACATCCCCCCTGACCTCCCAGCCTCCTGACCTGAGCTCTCCTTGCCCTGAATCCTGTACCCCTCTCCTGAGCCCTCCCATATCTCCCACCCTCTGCCCTCAGCCCCCTGCCCTGGCTCCTGCACCCCCACACATCTCCAGCCCCCTGCCTTGAGCCCCCCACATCCCCAAGATCCTGCCCTAACTCCTGTACTCCCCCTCACCCACAGCCCCCTGCCCTGGGGGACTGGAGAAAAGCCGGATAAATCGTCTAATAGTGATATATAGATCACTTAACTCGTCATTTAGGAAATGTACTTCTTAAAGTCCGAATTGTGCAACATGCTGAGCGTTCACTGACTTTAATGGGAATTGACAGCGCTCAGCACTTCATTCAAGAAGTCAACACGTTAGTCCCCGATCATGCAAATATGTAACTGAAAGGGGAGGGGCTTTTCACTGTAGCTGAAGAGGTTAGGTGTGGGCTTCTTTGAGGTAATTTATTTTTTAATTGTTTGCTCTGACTGCAGCAGATGTTCTGTTTCAGCACCTGGCCTTGTCTTCAAAGAGCAAGAATAATGATGATGTTTAGCACTCAGACAGCCCTCTTCAACTTCAAAGCACTTTACTAATCCTGTGCCACTGAAATCAACTGCAAAACTCTCCTTGCCTAGGAAGTTCATGAAAACAGATAGGAGAATAAGCACAGTGGGAGACAATATTTTAAAGCAAATCTCAGACTGGTGTAAATTTTTCATACTTAGAACAGTCCGCCAACAGGAACTAGAAGATAATTAGTAACGGGTAACCATAAATATTCTGTATTCTATATTTAATGAGGAACAGTATTCAGAGAGTAGCACTAGCTTGAAGACTCCCTCTGTGATGGGAAGAGAAACTGAAGAGGAAAGCACTTAAACTCTTGGCCATGAACAAGCACAGGAATATGTTTATGTTATACTGTTCAGAATAGACATTTGGGGATAATTAAAAGGAAAGTTATACACGTCTGACTATTTTAGTATATTCCTAAGGTCTAAAGAATTAACCTTCTCACAGCTGAGAGGACATACGTGTTGTGCGGCAGCAGTTCTTTTTAAAAGGAGACTGACACATCTGTCTGGAAATGGATGACAGAAGGGGGATCACATGAGGATTCCCTGTTGTGTTCCCTCCCTCTGGGGCATCTGGCATTGACCACTGTTGGCAGACAGGACACTGGGCTAGACGGATCTTTGGTCTGACCCAGTTTGGCCGTTCTTATGATGATGATCACGTGATGATTTAGATACAGTTGATCATACGCAAGGAGGATGATTAGGAGCCACATGGACTAGGGCTGCAATCTTTGTCAATTTCACACTAAAAAGAGTAGGGTCACTCAGGGTACATCTAGACTACAGGCTTTTGTTGACAGAAGCTTTGTCGACAGATACTGTCGACAAAGCTTCTGTCGACAAAGAGCGTCTAGACTACATCCAGTTCTGTTGACAAAGCAAGCTGCTTTGTCGACATGAGAGTATAGACGCAAAGGACAGTGTAGATGCAATAATGCCTTCTGTCGACAGAACTCTGTCGACAAAAGGCATTATTCCTCGTAGAATGAGGTTTACCGCCATCGACAAAACTGCCGAGTTCTGTCGATGTTATGTCGACAGAACTCGGCGGTAGTGTAGACGCAGGCAGGGCCGGATTAAGATCTTTAGAGGCCCTAAGCACTGAAAAGATTATGGTGCCCCCATATGTAATTCAAAATAAAAACAATACTATACCATAAAATCTCTTTTTTTTTTGGTGCCCCTGCTTTGCTGGTACCCTAAGCACGTGCTTAGTCTGCCTATTGGGTAATCCAGCCCTGGACGCAGGTATAGTTTTGTCGACAAAAGGCCACTTTTGTTGACAAAATCCTGTAGTCTAGACACACCCTGAGGCTTGTTCTAACTAGAAAAATTATACTGATATAACTATGTCCACTAGGCATGTGTCTTTTTAACCAATACAGTTAGACTGATATAAACCCTACCATGAATGTAGTTCTACCCGTATAAAAATGCCTTTTATGAGGATAATTGACTTCACTTCCTCAACCAGAATAAACTATTCCAGTATAAGCATTTTTATATCAGTATAACTTTGTCTGCCGCACATCTTTAACAATACCACTATAGTGACAACAGCAACATTTTCTAATGTAAACAAGCCTTTAAGTCAGGGATACTCAAATTATTTTTTAATCAAGGTTCAAGTTACTTGGTCAAGCTATAGTCTAGGTCCAGACTCTGGAGAAAATAAGAAAAAAGAACAGCAAGATTTCAGGGTCTGTTCAAAAGTGTCTGGTATTCTAGATTTGACTCACCATTTCATCCCCTGTTCACTATTGCTGCTTCAGGGGATGCCTCTGTGGCAGTGGGGATTGAGATGAGATTCCAGCGCGAGTATACAAACTCATGCTAGCTTCACCTGAGATAGTGTACTAAAATGGCAACGTGGATGTTGTGGCACAGGCAGCAATTCGGGATAGCCCCCCCCGCCCCAAGTCCAAGCTCACCTGACCCCCTGGATGCCAGCGTAGGTAACTAGCCCAACTGTAACACCCCCACTGCTATTTTTAGTACACAAGCTCAAGCCGAGCTAGCCTGAGTCTAGACATGCCCAGCTGCAGTTTAGACATGCCCTCAGGAAAATCCACTACTGAGCAGGAAGTAAGGAACTTGGAAGCAGTGCAGATGGCACTCTTCCTTCCTTCTGTCAGATGGGTGATAAAAAGTACTGTGTTACTGAAAGTCTTCTTTTAAATAAGATTTAGAATGAAGATCTTACTCATATGTGGTCATTAAAGATCCCTTGGAACTTTTCATTAATATACATGTGCTAACCCCATCGTCCTGGCCAAATTCCAATTTGGACAATAAGGTTCTGTCTACATAAATCCTCCCTGCTGTTTCAAATGAATTTAATATTCCTCTCTACTTCCTTTCCCAGAGTCAAGTTCTGCTGCAGACACAAGTACAGTTCCCAGAAGTGACTGGGGAACCCCAGATGTATCAGAAGCAGATCTGGTAGTTAAACTGTTGTTTAGCATTGCTGCGCTCTCGTTAACCATTGCCAAGGGAAAGCCCAGAAGTGGCAACAAAAATTCCTGAACATACAAAGTTTGCAAGATGCTTTGAAACTCTTTGAAATGAAAGGTGATCTAAATGAGCTGCTGCTACCAGATGCAACAGGAGAATTTTCACGGTCGCATTTTGTTACATTTTTCCAGTGGTTGAAAAGTAAAAAAGATTCCATATGACTAGATAGTTCTTAGCCCCTATCCATGTTTAAAGTGCATTTGAAAAGGAAGAAATATGTTAACATTGTGAGCAGATACAAATGGTCATGATGTTTGTTTTTAAATCATGAACACACAGCAACTGCACACAACTGATTCTAATGAAATGTTCACCATTATTTTTAATACAAAAACCCCTTTGTTAATTAAACAAAAATCAGGTTTGCTGTCCAGCTGCTAGAAGTGTCACATGAGATGGGGCTTTTTGTTACTAGTTTTTACCTATTGTGTGAAAACTGGCCACTGAACATAGCAATGATTTTACTTAAGAACATGAATGAGCATTTATATAACAGGTCCTGTGATCAAAGAGCTTTACTGACATTCAGCATATTTATGCGATCATCACCCTGCCATTATACAGACTTGTGCACAGCTAAACTATGCTAAAAATTGACACAAGAAGCCACAATGCTATTGTGCCATGGGGAGATGCTCATGGAAACCAGTTAGCCTACTTTGGGGATCTGAACTCACTTGGAGGTTGTGCATGAATCTGCAACAGTTTGGTTAACGAACCTCTATGCATGAACTCTTTTTGATTGGTTGGTTGGTTGAAGAGTGACTAATTCTGCTTTAGCTTAATTTGATAAAGAATGGATTTCAGCTGAACCAAAATAAGCCTAGCTCAAACCAAAATAAGCATCCACACAGCCTTCTGTGCCTCGGGTTTACAGGATCGTTCAAAAAAGGCTTCTATTTTTGAAAGAACGGAGTCTAGACTGCAGTTTCACTTTCAAAATAGCGCTTTTTTGAAAGAGCGCCATAACGCGAACATGCAAATGAAGCACAGGAAATTCAAATCCCAGCTTCATTTGCAATTTCGAAGTGTCTAATTTACGTCCCTCTGTCGAAAGAGGGATGTAGTCTAGACACACACATAATGAACTGGGACATCTGAGTTTATAGTGAAAACTACTGTCCAAGGGGTAGAGAATGAAAGGTGCCATCTAGCCCTGTCCAGCTGTATAATCCTTGGGAGGAGCAGCGCAGGTGAGCAATTAAAGCCCTGGGCAGAATGCCAGGCGTCCTCTTCCTGGATCTATCATGAGCTTGTTGTGTTCTCTTAGAATACGAACACTGTCATCAAGTGGCTCCACCTCAGTCCTAAATGTTTTTGCCTGTGAACAGATTTTGTTGTGAGACAACAAACTGCAAATTAGACAGGGGAAAATTATGGCTGCTCTAATGTTGGGAGGAGGGCACTAGAAGAGGAATGCTAAAGCCTTTCCAAGGCTCTGCAATCCACTCATTTAGCAGCTGGCACCCTTCAGGTACAGGGCAGGAGGCTCCCCAGTGCTGCCAGCAAGACACACTGTCCCTCCCCACTAGATACACTGACTGATAAGGGTAGGCGAGGTTACCACGCGGGAGCACAGGGTGTATTTGTCACAGAGGGCAATGACTGTTACTCATGAGCATACTTTCCACAGTACTTTGGGAGGTACCATGACTCCAGTAGCTATTGTTCGTAAGACAGTACACCTCCTCAACCCTGCTTTGGACCTCTAGACAGGCCCCGTTTGACAAGGAAATAAGCCCAAAAGCAAGGGTACAATTTTACTCCATTTATAAAGTCCAGATCAGAATCTAGGTGCCTTTGCAATATGGTTTGAATGGGAAGATATTTATAACAATACAATTTGAATAAGCGCCTTTGTGAGCTGTGACCCAAGCACCTTTTGATGCCTACTGACAGGAGAGACAGGGGGCACATAGGGTTTTGCAGGAATCCTCTGGGTCCCGTATCTATAGAAGAGTTCACCAAAGGGTGGTATGTGAGGGTGAGTCAGGACCCATGAGTCATCACAATTATTACAAGACTTCTGCATGGGAAATAGTTTAAGAGACTGCCAAGCAAGCGAGCCGAAAGATTTGTCAGTCCCCTAGGCAAGGTGTATGTGTGTGGGGGAGAGGGGGACAGCTCCCCCAGAAGAGGTGGGGCCTCAGGCAGAATTTAGGGGTGAGACTGAGCAGCCAGACCTCAGTGCCTGCAGAACATGCCACACCAACCCCTTCCCCCACGACAAGAGGTCCTCAGCACTGCCCAAAGCAACACCACCTGATGCTCCGGCAGCAATGTAGTACCCAAGCCATTTTGAATGCCCTGGGACAACTGACCCTTTACTCTTCCCTCCTCCGGTTGGTGGGTCTGCTGCTAAGCTGTAAACATGAGGCTTGAAAACTGTGGAAGCAAAGCTAACGAGTTGAGGAGAGACTAGGGGCTAGCTCAGTCTGTATATGGGCAGCAGTTCTCAACCCCCTTCTGACAACGAAAATGACTATATGACCCCAGGCAGGCGGGGAGAGGTGTAGGCAGAGCCAAACCCTGAGCCCAGCTGCCATGGACAGGTGGGGGGGTGGAGCCCAAGTGCTGCCATTGCAGGCACTGCAGGCTGAAGGAGTGGGGCTCAGGCTTTGGCTTCAGACTTGGGCCCAGCAAGTTACCCTATTTAAAAGGGGTCCTGACTCAGAATTTGAGAACCACTGATATAGAACAGACATCCATATAGAGTAAGGGTGTGTTCACTGTATGGGCCAGGTGTCGGCCTAAGGAATAAAATAAAAATAAACCCAAGATCAGAGGAGACCTCCTTGGGTAAGAGACAATGCTCTGCAACTCTGTTTAAAACACGTACACACACACACACACACACTCTAGAGGGGAGACAAGATTTTATCCTCCACTGGAGAAGCAAGCTGATGATGTGGCTATCTCATGGAAAGAGGATCACAACCTGATAGTAAAGCACTGATCTGCAATACTTTATTAGACGTAAGCGTATCTTGTTAATTAAGTCTAAGCTCTAGATTTTATTTCATATGTAACAATTTGTTTCTAATAGTTTTACTTGATTCCACCAAGAACCTCTAAGCTTTGTTAAATAACCTGATATTTGGTTTCACTATAAACACATCATAGGCACTGTCTATACTGCAGTCTATGTTGGCACAACTTACGTCGCACAGGAGTGTGAATAATACACACACACACCCCTCCCCAAGGCACATAAGTTACACCGACGTAAGAGCCTGTGTGCACGGCACTATGTTTGTGGCAGAATTTCTCTGGCTGACGTAGCTTCTGCAGTTGGCAGAGGTGGTTTTATTACGCCGACAGGAGAGCTCTTGCCCATCAGTATAAAGCAGCGATGGGCAATCAAGAATAGTGACTGGGCCGCATGAGTGGCCCCCATGGGTGGCAGGTAACATAGGCAAGGGGAGGCAATTGCCTTCACAAAACTGCCCATGCTCCCCAGCTTCTGGCCTGGGATTGGGTGGGGATTGGCTCGGGGGGGAGGTTGCTGCAGGGGCAGGGTCTTGGGTGGAAGGGGTGGGGTTGGGCATGCTTTACAATCCTGGGTTTCCCTGGGAAGCATCACATTAGCATTTAACATATAAATTAACTCTCTCTGTTACAGTGTTTGGCTGCAGATATCACTTTCAGGAGACAAATTCATGCTATAATATTGTACAGAATGATTTCTATCTTTAATGCTATCTTGTTTAATTCTGGAAAGCAAGGGTGGGGAACCTCTTGTCTGAGGGCTGGATCTGGCTCCCTGCTTAATTTAATTTGGCCCAGTGCACATCTCTGTGCCGCAGGCCGAAAGCCCTGAGTGACAGCATTGCCCCTCTCTCCCCACTGAGCTAGAGCTGTGAGTTGGGAACTGTGAGCAATGGGAGGCGTGGGGGCAGCATCTGCAGGTGAGGGCAGTGTGCAGAGCCACCTGCCCCTCCAGGGGCCACTGGGACATGCTGGCGACTTCTGAATCTGGGAGCTGCTGGAGGTATGCTCCCCACACCCTCTCCTGCGGCTCAGCCCCCTGAATCAGCCCTGAGTCCATTCCCCTACCCTAACTCCCACCCAGACCAACCTCCTGCCCTGAGCCCCCTCCCATACTCTAAATTCCTTGGCCCCAGCCCACAGCCCCTTTCAGCACTCTAACCCCCTCATTCCCATCACAGAGATCACACCCCCAATCAGAGCCCTCTCCCCTATCCCACCCCTCTGCCCCAGCCAAGAGACCCTTCCCACACCCTAAGCCCATCATTTTTGGCCCCATCCCAATTGTAGGGTTACCAACTTTCCCAACTGGATGGACCAAACACCGCTGCCGTTCATGGCAATGGCATCCAGTTTGTCCAGTCAGGAAAGTTGGCAACACTAATCCCAACGCCTACGGGAAACTCGGAGCCTCTACATCTCCCCCCAAAGCAGGGCTGTGTGTCACCCACAACTATTTTTTTCTAGGGGGTCAGTCCCCTGATAGGATAAAGATCCCCCACCCCTGGAGTAAAGGATGTAGATAGACTGATCAGTAGTAACTTTTAAATCTTATCGCAACTCCATAATGTATTATAATGCATTATGTCATTCCTCCAGCTTCCATGACCAGTGTGAGACTGCTGACTACATAAATTGCACAAAGACTGGTTCTGAATAATTGAAGGTAAATTGGAATTAGTTAATCATTGTCCATTCAATATGGCAATCCATCTGAGGATTCATTACACTGTTATCTCCGTACATCTGTCTACCATTTCCTGTATCTCTGAGCACAATCCTAAAATAGAAATTTAATGAAAAATGCAGATTATTTCAGAAAGGGAAAAAAACAGTGTCACCATACCACTGCAAAATCCTACATAAAGATTTTTAATGCAGTGTCCACCTTAGAATACAATTCGGTACCTGTTTAAGCACCAGTAGAGGCTGCCTAACTCCACTGTGCATCAACCAGACAGAAAACAGATGGCCTGTGTGAAGAAAAAGATATCCCCTATGTGTTAACCAGCTGCAATGTCAGAACCACATCCAGCAGTGAAAAAAGGAAGTTCTCTTGGCAGTAGAGGAAAGGGAACAGGCATATCTCAACACCAGAGCCATTCCCTCCATAGGAAGGTTTGGGAGAGCTACCGCATGCTAAGGATGTTAAATTGCGGTTATCTGGTTAATCGTGTAGTTGATGCAATTTGTAGCAGGAGCCGGCTCGAGCCAGAATTAAGCAGTGCCAGTGCCAGCTCCTGCCAGCTCCTGCAAATACCATGCTGCGACTCTTCATTTAAAAAGCAGAGGAGCAGCGTCCTGGACCAGCACGAGCTGGGATTGCTCGTTCCCAGCTCACATTGAGTCCAGCAGCTCCTGTTCATGGGATGGGGCTACTGCTGGAGCAGCCTCTGCACATGGCGAGCCCCAGCCTGCAGAGGGCAGAGGCTGCTTCGCAGCAGCCTCTCCTATCCCTCCACCCCCTCCCCACTGCCTCTATCTGATAGAGGCAGCGAGGGAGTGGGAGGCAGAGGAGGAGGGCACCATGGAGACAGTGCTAGGGGGAACTGGCTTTTGAGCCGGCTCCCTCCAGCACCAGCTCCTGTCCCCACCCCCCCATTGCTGCCACTCATGGTGGGTGGGGGGGGAAAGAGCAAGTAGTTGATACCCCAGTCAGCTATTCACTAACATCCCGACCCCATGCCTCTCAAGTTAGGGGGCCCCATGGGGCCCAGGAAAGTTTGGGGGATTACAGGGGACCTGATACCTGTAGCAGGGGTGCCTCCACCCTAAACACAGTAGTGGAAAGCGGAGAAACCCAACCCCAGCCTACTCCACTCTTCCCTCTCCCAGCCAGGACACTCGGCTTCACCATAGCAGCGGGAAGCGGAGTGACACAGTCCCAGCCTGCTCTGCTCCCTTGAGAGATGTGGCTGGGAGCCAGGCTCAGGAGAGTGGAGAGCGGAGTGAGGGTGGGTCGCCAGGCTTCCTGCCACCACAATGAGTGTGGGAAATGGGGCTAAACCCTGCTAGGGATGTTAAATTTAAATCAGCTAATTGAGTAGTCGATGAAATTTCCATCGAGTACTTGATTAGTCGATAAAGGGGGGGGAGGTGCAACGGGGAGCCCAGTGCAAGCAGAGACTACTTCGGTCCCCAGTTGCGCTGGGTTGCCTGCTGCGCCTCTGCCTCCCCTGTCCTCTCTCTCACCACGAGACAGTGCTGGGGGGAACTGGCTTTTAAGCTGAGCTCCCTCCCCCCCCCCGGGCACTGGCTCTTGCTCCCTGCCCCTGCTTGCTGCCTCTGATATAGAGGCAGCAAGTGGGGAGGAGGTAATGCAAGTAATCGACTTGACTACTCTTTTACATCCCTAAACCTTGCTGTGGGCACTAGGTACACCAGTAATCCTGTGGGTCACATCGCTAGGGGGAGGAGCTTGGGGAAAAGGGCGCAATAGGGATGGGAGAGGGGTGGGGGTGAGGCCTGGGGAGGAGGAGTGTGTTCCAAGCCCCACATGTCGCTAGGCACGGCCCTGCTAGAAACCGGACTTTACATAGGGCACATGCCATACCACGGTGATATTGTACAGTGGATGCGCTGGGTTATTTTCGGCACCGATTTGTAATAACAAGGACTATAGAGGTGCTAAGTGTTAATAAGTTTTGTACCAAGACTGAACTAGGCCCTGAGAGCCTTGTCTTGCATTAGCTTGTTGAGGAGAAGACAGGGCACAGACAGCTTCTCAACCATGCAGTCAAGAGCCAGGCAGAATGGGGCCACCTGTATTAGATTTGAAGTGAGAGCTAATTAATGTATCCCATGCCACTCTATCTAACTTAAACAGCTGCCATCATATGAGGTATCTGAGCAGCTCCCACATGTTCATAGTTTCCAAGCCCTGAAGGGACCACTGTGATCGTCTGGTCTGGTGTCCTGTATAACAGAAGCTACAGAACATCCCCAAAGTAATTCCTGGAGTACAGCTTTTAGAAACATATCCAATTGCTATTTCAGAATTGTCAGTGATGAAGAATCCACCACCACGACCTTTGCTAAATTGTCCCAACGGTTAATTAGTCTCACTGTCAAAAATTTACATCTTATTTCCAGGCTGAATTTGTCTAGTTTCAACTTCCAGCCATTGCATGGTGTAGTACCTTTCCGAAAGACCGAAGAGTCCATTATTCAATGTTTATTCCCCATGTAAGTACTAATATACAGTAACTGAGTCATTCCTTAATCTTCTCTCTGTTAAGCTAAATAGATGGAGCTCTTCGAGCCTATTGCTAGGTATGTTTTCTTATCCTTTAATCATTCTCATGGCTCTTCTTTGAACCCCCTTCAATTTATCAATATCCTTCTTAAATTGTGGGCACCAAAACTGGACATGATAAAAGCAGCAGCAGTCTCACCAACACCAAGTGAGGATGTTAAGAAGTGAGTAACTGGCTAATTGGGTAGCGGTTAAAATTTGTATCGATAATGTAATTAGTCGATAAGGGGAGGCACTCTGTCCCGGCTCGCGCCAGGACCAGGAGCTACCCCCGCTGTGGCTCTGCAGTTTAAATATAGAGGCAGCAAGGCAGGGGAAGTGAATAGTCAAGTAGTCACTCGACTACCCGATAAGCTTAGGCTTCTCAGGTAGTCGACCCCTCAACTAGTCACTTACATCTCTAGAATGAAGAGGTAAAATAATCTCTCTACTCCTCCCCTTTGTGCATCCTGGGACAGCATTAGCTCTTTTCTGTCACTTTAAGAGCTCACGTTCAGCGCATTATCCACCATGATTCCAAATCTTTTTCAGAATCACTGCTTCCCAAGATAGTGCCCCCCATCCTGAAAGCATGACTTACATTCTTTGTTCTTCGGTGTACTGTATGTATACCTTTAGCTGTATTAAACTACCTACTGTTTGGTTGCACCTAGTTTGCCAAGTGGTCCAGATCACTCTGAATCAGTGACCTGGCCTCCTCATTAGCCTCATTATTTACCTCTTTCCCTGTTTTTGAATCATCTGCAAACTTTAACAGTGATTATTTTATGTTTTCTTCCAGGTCAATGATAAAGATGTTAAATAGTGTAGAGCCAAAAACCAATCCCTGCTAGACCCACTGGGAACACATCCACTTGATGACAACTCTCTTTTTTAAATTAAATTTTGAGTCCTATCCCATTAGTCAATTTTTAATCCATTTAATGTGTGCAATGTTAATTTTATATTAATCTAGCGTTTTAATCAAAATGTTGTGCAGTACAAAGTCAAATCCTTTGCAGAAGTCTAAATAAATTCCATCAACTCTACTACCTTTATCAAACTTGCAGCCTCAAAGAAAGATATCAAGTTAGTTTGATAGGATCTAGTTTCCATAAATCCATTCTGATTTGCATTAATTAAATTGCCTTCCTTTAATTCTTTATTAACTGAGTCCTGCATCAACCGCTCCATTATTTTACCCAGGCTAATTGGGCTATAATTACAAGGTTTATTTCACTGACTTATTTTAAAAATTAGCACAACATTATTTTTACCCAGTCTTCTGGAACGTCTCAAGATTTATTGAAAATTAACACTAATGATCCAGTGAGCTCTTTTTAAACTCCCAGGTGGTGTAAGTTTTTGGGACTTTCTGATTTTAAAATGTCCAACTTCAGTTGTTTCTGTTTAACATCTTCCAGAGATACTAACAGAATGGAAAAAGTATTATCATTACCATATGATGAGACTGTATCATCTGGTTTTCCCAAGATACAGAACAGAAACATTTAAAATAGAAAGAACAATCACACCACTCGCCTCAATCACTCCACACGGAGTGCGTCCGTGTATGTGTGCATGCATAGACCTCACAAAAGAAAACCCAAGCTAAAGACGTTAGTTCTGTGTAGGCCTAAGCATGGTGATGTTTGTTGGTTGTTGAACTGGTTAAAAAATGTGTTTCCTTTCCTGCAGAAAATTTTGATTTTTGGCAAAAATTTGAATACTGAAAAATATTTTGGTTTTCAGGTCTTCATGTTTTCTTTTTATGACAAATCAAAATTTCCTGTGGAAAACAGACACTTTTCACAGAAAACTTATTCTTCCTGAAAAACCATTTTCCATTAAAAAACAGTTCCAAGGGAAGATTTCCAACCAGACTTGATCTATAGTAATTCCTGTCTCTTGGGGGAGCAAGTTTTACAGTCTAGATCCAACCCTACCTGCAAGACTCCCTTTGAAGGTTAACAATTTAATGGGACCAAAAGTACCAGGGGGACACGGCCTGGGTTCCCATTTCCTCCTATTTCTGATGTTCATGGCACAGTGGAGATCGTACAGTGCACCTTTTGGGGCAAGTGTAAACAGTTCTGCTCAGCAAACTCCCTAGTTCTAGCTCCTTGTGGGACTCTGCTTCCTTTGGCTAACAGAATACCACCTCTTGGACTATGCAGCTGCAAAGTGACTCTCCAGAAAAAGAGACCAGAATTTAGCCCTTGGAGTCCATGTAAAAAGTCTATAGCTGGGATTCTCAATGAGGCCAAGCACCCAATGCCATTCTTAACCTAACTTGTTTTGGAAGTCTCAGTCTAAAAAATTAATCAAATTACATGTTTTAATTGTCAAAACATTCTCCAATATTTACAGGAGCAAACAAACTGAAACCCAATAAGCATTTTAGGTCTGATTCTACATACTATGGTTCTGATCCTGCAATCAAACATGCACCTAGACCCCTGTGCTCATGTGAAGCCAATTGAAGGACTTGCACCTATATGGTACAGAAAGAGGTTATGATTAGAGCTTGCCAAAAAAAAAGAACAGCTTTCAGTCAAAAATCTAAACAATTCACAGGAATACGTTGATTTTTAAGAAATTTTTGATGGGGAAAAAGTCTAAATAAACAGTTTCTACTGTACTAGTTCCATAATGTCAAAACAGTTCATTTTGATATGGTGCAAATCTTTTGTTTCAACTTCCTCATTTTGATTCCTTTTATTTCAATCTGTATATGATAAAATAATTATTTTAATATTACATTACATTTATTCTACATAAAATATAATGCATTATACATTGTAAAGTTTCACCATTATTGAAACAAAAATCTTTAGTTTATCAAAGCACAATGGCTAGATATTATCAAAACAAAACATTTCAGTGGTTCCAAATTGAGATTTTTTTAAAATTTGTGTTTCAATTTTGGCTTTTCATTCTGATTCAGAATTACAACAAATTTGTTTGGGAATGGACATTCAGGATTCCCACTAGCTCTAGTTTTATGATTTTGGATATATTCCTCCAAAATTTTTGTTTGCATGTACATGAAATACAGCTGAATAACTACGTAGGTAGGAGACAGTTTGCATTCCCTAACCCTACCATGGAACCTTTTATGACAAGTAAAGTTTCATTTTGAAGGAAATACCTGTTTCTTATCTTGCGTTTTCTTGAAATCTTCACATGCTAACCAAAACAAAACATTTTCTTCGCTAAATTCTTTCTTTAAAAATTCCTGGGGAAAGAAAAAAGTAAATGTTAGGATGTGGTTTTTCAGATGTTTGTTTCCCTTCCCACCATTAGTTGGTATAACTTGGAAGCTCTTTGGACCCAGGACTGTCTTTAATTACTTTTTGTACAGTACAAAATAGGCTACCATATTGGGAGCATCAGATGCTACTGGAATATTAATAAACAACATATTTAATGCTTTAAAAAGTATAATACACAAGAACTAGCTTAGCTAAATTCTAGCCTTAAATTCCGTCATCCAGCTGATGAGAGGAATATATCTACCATCATGAAATAATTTGAGCAATTTCAAAGTTTTGCTTAGAAAGAATGTAGGAAGTGCATGAACTCTGTACAATCCTGTGAGACACTATTGTCCTTCTGTGGTTCAGCAAATTCTCTGGTTTGGCACCGGTCAGGTCCCCAGGGTGCCGGACTAGAGAGGTTCAGCTGGCAGTAGTAAATATAAAGATCTGTTTTAATGCAGTTCATAGATCATTTGGGATTCTAATTTACTCTCATTTGACATTCTTTACCAGCAAAAATGGCAAATGAAAGTGCTTCCAAACATGATCATCAGTAACAATAAATTATCTTAAAGTAAATTAAATCAAAAGATGTGTTTGCACTTTGCAGACAGTGTTTAAACAAACCACATTCCTCGCAAAGTAAAGCATATTTTAAAATGGAAAAAATACATATATATTTAACATGTGTATAAAAGCAACAGATGAAATATTTATAGTTTGGGGATGTTCAATTTTCACTGTCAAATGTTAAAAAAAAGAAAGATTAAATTATTTGCTGGCAGCAGGAGTTCTAAAAGCATTTGGATCAGTCCAGTAACAGCAATAGCATGATGGGATATAAAATCACTTCACCCCAGCATGTGGGTTTGACTCTGCAAATCATTACTCCGGCAAATCATTTTTATTCATCCAAATCGTCCCATTGATTACTAGTATGATAGAGAGCTTGCGAGATTGGGAGGCTGATAAGCCACTTTCAACATTCTTGAGCCACAATCCCGCATTGTGGTCTGTGGGCAGATGGCGACTGCCACATGGAACCCTACGGAAATTAAAGTGGCTCTACTCGGTTCACTGCCTGGGTCACAATACAGGATTCAGCCTGTACTGAGTTACTCATGCTCATTAGCAGTCATTAGAACAATTTCTATGAAGAAGAGTCACAGGACCAGGCCCCAGTAGTGGATATTGCATGACAGGAGACAGTAACATTTCAGTCAAGACCAGCAAGGAGTCCTGTGGCACCTTAAGAGACTAAGGGCATGTCTGCACAGTAATATTATTTCAAAATAATTTTGAAATAATGGGCTTCTTACTCTGACTTCTATAACCCTTGTTTCACAAGGAGCAAGGGGAGTCGAAGGAAGAGTGTTCTTGCAGTGTAGACAGCACCAAAAGCAGAGTTAAGGTACTTTGACTTCAGCTATGCAATTAACGCAGCTGACGATGCGCATCTTAATTCAACTTTAACCCACAGTGTAGACGTACCCTAAAAAAATTATTAGGGCATAAGCTTTTGTGGGGAAAATCGACTTCACCTGACTCCTTGTTATTTTTGCAGATACAGACTAACAGGGCTACCCCTCAGAGACTTTTCAGTGAAGATCAGTTTCTTTTGCTCCATTATTTAGTACATAGTGGCCCTCCTACCCTTGCTTCTATTGTATTCACATTGCTGGTCATCTATTCTCTAGTTAGAAAAGTGCAACCAATCGTTTTCCCGGTACCCAAAGATAGGCTGTGGTCAGAAGATACTGTGTTAGAAACAGAGCAAAAGTCCTAACAAACTATTCTGCCACCACTGTTCAATTCACATATCTAGTTATATACACCCTCATGTCACTGGTGCCCCTCCATTATTTAATGTGGCTACATATTCAGCTTTAAATGCTGTATACTGCAAAGTTTAATGTCTATTAATAGTTAAAATAGCAACCCTAAATCGCTTCACGCCTTCTGGATCTCCTAGAAGGTTCTCTAGTGACTCGGTCCATCTTGAGGTTCCTTTTAGGGTTTGTTGACTGCTGCTGGGGTTACCATCACTGTCATTTATCTCTGAAAAATAAATACACCACCTTTAGAAAAATGAACAAAGCAGCACATGCATTTCTCTAATCCCACAGCTGCCCTCCTCAATACCTTCAGGTCATAGCAGCTCTCTTAAAAGAAGACATGATCACACTGGAAAGATACATCTATTTTTCCATTCTGCATCATCTCAAAGAGTTTGTCTGTACAACTGCCGTTAGCTCAGAGTCAGTACATGCTAGTTACTCCACTCGAGGTAACCCAGCTCATTAGGCATGACCACACTGCAGAACACCACTCAGGCTACAAAGTGCAATTTGATTAGCAACTGATGAGCTGATGTGACACATGCTCCTGCATCCCCCTCAGCACTCCAAGTTTAAACATCAGCAGCCCTCAAGTTTCAAACCACCCTGACATCCTAGTAAACTTGAGCAAGAATGTGTGTGTGCAAATGGGGGTTGGGGTAAGGGCAAAACCTCAAGCTAACGCTGCAGTTCAGGCAAACCCTAAGAAATGTAAAAACTGCTTTATAGTCAAGGAACTCATGATAATGTTTATTGTCTTATCTAATTTGCCTGACGGACATGGAATATTAGAACCACAGCCTCAGCTGTAAAAGGGCTGTGAGCTTGTTTCTGGCACTGTCAGGGCTATTGGCTGGTTTAGTTCACCCACACCAAAGTTATGAGACAAATCTTGGGAAACTGCCTAGATGAGATTTCTTTTAAAAATGAACACTCAAGTCTTAGGGTAGGATGGAAGCCAGGGATGGAGAAAGAAAAACAAAGTTTTGTTTAAGGGGAGAAGGGGCCTATAAATCAAACCATTTTACTGGGAGGGCAATGAGACAGGTAGTGGACTTGTCTCGTGCAGTCTTGTAGTACACATGCTGTCTGGCAGTTTGCTTTTGATTTTAAGTCAATTGGAGTTTTGCCTGAATAAAGATTGCACTAATACACCATCCTACATTCTCAGAAGTATTCCAAAGTCTGCGGAGAAGGAAGAGATGGTCTAAATGCTGAATCTACATCTGACTAACTGTGCCAAAAGATGGGTTTATTAAACCGCAGGCTTCTGAGACCAGACAGAAACAGATTCTTCACTGGCTACCATTTTTCAGTCGCATTTCTTAGAAGGGCTCCAAGTGTTTTATTGCTAAATCGAAGTTTTAAAATAAACATAGAGCGTATGATCTTCCATTGTCTGCATACCCAAAACGTTTAGTAAAGACAGTGGGACAGTCTTGTCCATTCAGGGTCAGCCCTAAAACTTTAAGACTGGTAGACATTGTAAGGCTGGGAGTCTAATCACACATTCCTTACATGCTGAAAATCCCACTGTAATCAACAAAGCTCTTATTTATGTCACCTTATTAATAATAAATACTGAAGGGCATTTGTAATTGAAAGCTAAGCAAGTAGAGACCAAACCTGCTCATCTTTCTTATCCGAGTAGCTCACTGGAATCCATGGGACTATTTGTGTAAGGCAGGGGTGGGGAACCTCAGGCCTGGGGGCTGGATGTAGCCCCAGGCTTGCCTGGATCTGGCCCCCCAAGGCTCAGGGATCCCCCCGCATTGCAGACCCCACGCTGGTGCTTCAGACCTCCTGCCACCCACCCACAGGGCTGGAGTGCACAATCTACTAGCCTGGGGCCCCTTAGGCTCTGGTGTGCGAGGGGAATGTGAGGAGTGTCTTTTTCCATCTCAGTCAAGGCCTTCTCACTTTGCTTCTCCTAGGGTTGCCAGGTGTCCGGTTTTAAACCGGACAGTCCAGTATTTGAGCTCTCTGTTCGGGAAACAAATTGAGAAAACATAAACATCCGGTATTTTCTAAATAAGATGTAATGTAGATTGTGATGTCATGTCAAATATGTCTGGTATTTTTGTTGAAAGCATCTGGCAACCCTACTTCTCACTTGTGTGTGGCCCCGACTGATTTTTCTCTGGGTCAGCAGCCCCCAACCCAAAAAAGTTTCCCCACGCCTGGTGTAATGAAACTGAACAGGACTAGGCTCGTATTCTATTAATTGTTTGGTAACTCATTTCTATTTTTTGGCATATTCATTTTTATAAGCCCTACACTTCTTAACAAACCCAGTGTTCAAAAAATATGGATCTTCTCAATACATATTTGGATCTTGGTTAGGACTCTTCCTCGAGTGAGGTGCTAAAACTACAGCAGTCATCCAAAAAAAATTGAAAAAGCATAAAATGAAAGTATCACACAGAGTAGAGATTCAAACAGCAGAAGATAGCTAGAATACCAAATGCCAAGACTGAAAACCTATGGAAAACTGGCACCCCAGAAAAAAATTCTGTTAAGAGGCTTTTGGTTGTTGGAAGCTTCTGAGAGGCCTTTGGATGAGTTCTCTCTGATAGTCAGATACACATCTGGTTGTAAAAGGATAATAACCTCATCCATTCTCCACAAGGCATCAGCCATGAGGGTGTTGCTTTCCATGTGGAACACAATTCTGCAAGCGGGTCAAAGCATCTAAAGTTGTACAGACACTTTTCATCTACATCACTGCTTAAGGAGAAGGAGAGACCCGGCCTCACGCACCAAATCAATAAAATATAAAGAGAAATATAAGGAGAACATTTTAAATTAACCAAGCATGTGGGATCCACAGTATGAGCACACTACAAAAAGCAAGCCGTATCATTAGCATGTCCCTCCTTCATCTGTTATGATCTCTCTTGTGGTCATCTCTAACTAAGCCTTCAATTCTGCAACTTCTTGCATATAGATGCACAAGTTGTCCAATGTATAAGCAGCTTCTGGACCTTGGACTGTAACCTCTTCAGACCAAGACTGTAACCTATTGTTAAAGCACCAGGAACAACTATGATGTTGTATATACAAATGAGGAGAAAAAAAGATTCTCCCGCAGGTGAATTGCAGGACCGTGGTGGAAGCGAAGGAGTGGGAATCAGAACATTTAGGTTGTTTCCTGACAGCTGCCACTGACTTGATGTGTGAACTTAAGCAAGGTGCTTTAACCTCTGCCTGCCTCAGTTTCCACTTCTGGGAAACAGAAGGAATAAACAATTTCCTCTTCAAAGGTGTGTTCTGAGATTTAAATCGACAAGGATCTGGGGGTAGAATGTACAACACGTTGCTACTTGTATAAAGTCGGATTCTCACGTTTTGTAAATATCCACCATTGGGACTGTCATGACCATGAGAGATGGGCAGCAGCCTGGGGACTAAGGGGGTAACTGTACCTAGCCAGGTATCTGCTCAGCCAATAGAAATGCAGATAGGGATTTCAAACTGAGACAAAGGAATTTTTGGGGTTTCCCCTCCTTTGTCTCTGGGCAGTTTTCTCTCCAGATACTGAGGGAGACAGACATGTCTCTCTCTCCAAGAAAAGACTCTTCACTATCTGTAAGTAGGGTAAAGTTTAGATAAATCCATTAGGTTTTATTGTTTTATGGTTTGGGAATGGGAATCTGATGTCTGTGCATTTAGAAATGGGGTTTCCCTTCCTTTGTAACTAAGCTTTTGGCCCATGGGGGGCGGGGTGTCCCCCAGGAGTATATTAATTGGTGATTTTTCCATCTAGTCATTATGCTTGTAGCAGGAGTATTGTGGTGATAATAAAAGTTCTTTCTCTCTTTTTTATTAACCTAGCATTGGTTAATTTGTTTGTGTCCTGGTTTTACTTTAGGGCTGAGATTTCCCAGGTGATCTCTTCTCTGATTTTCTTACCATTACTTGGGGGGTGGCAGCAGATTTGTATCCACAAAATCTAGGTTTTTAAGATTTTGGGGGGAAGCTTTATACCAAAGCCTGGAAAGATAAGGTTTTGGGGTACTTTTGTGGGCCCCCATTTCTGCATTCATCATGCCAGAATGGGGAGAAAGCCTTGACAGGGACTAAATCAGCATGGCAGTGTTTTCCACCCACAAGTGTAAATGACTACACAATGACTGGAGCAGAAGAGAACTAGATCCTTCAGATATACTCTATATGGGAGTTTGATTTTATGTCTGATCTTCTTTGCTCTACTAAGCAAAATGGACTATAATGGTTGGGGTTTTTTTTTTTTTAAAGCATGGCACAAACATATAACTTGAGAGATGAGTAGCAATATGGATATTCACTTCTCAGCAGATTCAGAATCAGACTAAGTTTAGACTCCCAAGCTAGAACTGTGCTTCTGTTTTTCCAGGACCTCACTGGATATCAGACAACAGACCACATTTTGTCCTGCCCCAAGGATGAGAGAGTGAGCAAAGAGCTTCCTCCCCACATGATGCCTCTCTGCAAGAACAGGACACAATGATCACACAAGTCTGGTGACAATGACAATGCTAAATTCCCCCGAGTGGGCATGGAATGGTGGGGTTGGGTCAGGTCAGAGAAATTCTCTAGCCAGAAGGAACAACTGCAGTAGGCACAGTGTCATCAGACTGCCTTCTACAATAATAGCCCTCTCCCTCAGAGTCTCTTCATTGCAGCCACACCCCACCTACTAAGTTCCCATGCTTTCTTCCCTCCTCTTCCCCCCCCCCCCACCCAAGCCTCCAGCATTCTCTCTCCCTTCTTTTGTCTTTTCATTTAACTATTATCCTCCTCATTAGACAATACAAAGAAATTTAAAAATGTAAATGAATGTAAAAAAATATATACCTGCTCCTCCATTCTCCCCATCCCTCCCAAAAGTCCTGTGGCACTAACATGATGTTTGCAGACCACCAACGTTCACTCTGCATCCATATTACTTCCCTTTCTTCCTACCCTTTGTCTTTCTTGTGTACTTTCACAGAAGCTCTTTGGGGCAGAGACAATCCAATACTGTGCTGCACAGAGCTTAGCACAATGGCTCTCCATTTTCAGATTGCCACTTCAATAGCATATGTAACCGATAATGGGCCCTTTCGCCTTCTGCATACGTTTAAATGTCTACACAAGGTGCAAGGCTGTGGGAAAACAGGCCAAAATACTTCTGATGATTTTAGAATCATTGTAGCTCTGTATTCTCGCTGTATGCAGTTCTAAGGCACCCCTCATCTCAGTTACTGGGCACTGACATGTATTATTCCTAGTATAAGAATTGTTCCTAACAGGATCATGGCTCTCCAGTTTACACACAGTTGCTCAAATTCATCTGATTCAACAAATTTGTGTGCGCTATACAGAGAATATGTCTTCAGATAAGCAAAAGGTTTGCCTGGACCTTGCCCAACAGACTAATCGCTACATGTCTATCTACAAAAATTCTACCGAGCTGTCTTGAAAAAAAAAAATCACACTTGTAGAGTAATTTATACATAATTCTTCTCAACCAATTTAGTTTTAGAATGTAATGGTGAAATATATTTTAGTACTTGAAATATGCTCACTGATCCTTAGTTATCCCTCTTCTTGTCATTAATAAGATCATCTTATTCCATCAGAAGGCCTGCAATTATGACGTCCTATAGTTTACATCCAGAAACTACATGTTCGCCAGTGTCATCAGTACTGAATATCCAAACAACATACATTACTTTGCTTCTTTTTTTAAAACAGCAGATAATTATGTGCACCAGTAAAAAAAGCAAAGGAATGACAGAAAAAGGGAGCCTTCTTATTTGAACGTTTGTAGTAGATAAAAATGTATGGTAGTGGATAAAAATGTAATCTTTCTTCTTTTGGTGGAAAAACACACTCTCTTTAAGACAGACAACAGAACCAATAGGTGCGGAAAATACTGTTATAAACATTCGCAACATGGGTGTGCACAGGACGCCACCATCCAGTCTTTACTGCAACAAAACTTCCATTGACTCCTGGATCACAATGCATTCTCTTATATTATGCGCAGCAGTCAGTTGCTTGTACAAAAAAAGCTAATGTTTGGCAGTTACACTAGTTGCAGCATTGTTTCAGTGAAGAACCCTATATGAGCTATTTTTGACCATCACAGAATACTATTACACAAGATGCAAAAACACCTTGTAAATAAATATTTTTATAAATGATAAATCCAAAGGCAAATGTAATTTTTTTAAATGTTCTCACTACCACACTTGACACTATCAGTATCTTAAAAAACAAATATTTATATTATACAAACAAGTTCCATGCCAACATTAATTAACAAATCAGAACTCCCGGCTCTGGAACTTGCTTTGAAAAGAGTGTGACAAAAAACATAAGAAACCACAAAATGTTAGTATTATGTGCTTATTGTTTCAGATAATACAATGATTCAGTATGTGGGGTGATATCTTCAGACATTCCTTACTTATTTAACAGCACAAATACCCTTTGAATTTTAAGTGTTAGATGGGCACTTTGGAAAATCCTACTCAGTTAGTTTCAAGTGTTGCAACCACAGACATAAAACAAATCTTTAATAAATTGTGCCTTGCGGCAACATATCAAACAAAATAATGCATCTTACAAAACTTTGTTACATCAGCCATTTTAATGCCTGATCTTTGCTTATCCTTTCCCACATATATTTTATACAGTGTTATTAACAAAAGACAGCAGACATGAGGAGATCATCTGCCAAAGTATGTACCCCTACAGCACCTTATAAATAGCTTTTTTCCCTTTATTCACAGTGTTTAAATAAACAGCATCAATCCATAGACCAGTTAAAAACGCCTTCTCATTCTCCCATAAATTTATCCTGAGATAACTTTGATTACATTACATACATTCTTCACACAGAATCAGGCATGGGTCCTTTGAAAAAACTGTGAATACTGACAGATGGGCTTTTTATTTTTAAAAGTACTTCTAATCCATTGCATATCTCTGTAATTATTAGAATGTCTTTCCAGTTGTAAGCAACAGTCCTGAATTAATAAACCAAGATATGAAACAATGATAAACTGGTTTTAACAGTTCAATTTAACAAGGGAAAATCCCCTTACTTTCCATGTATCCAGGTGTCACTTGAGTCCAACCGATCAACTTTTTCTAGTAGCTGCTGTATATTAAAGAACCAGGGCTACAAAGAGTGGTCTTTCCCCTCTTTTGGTTTGTTCAAAGTACAAACCTTAACATCCTCTTTTCAATGTCTCCAACAACAGATGGCAACTGGATTCTAGTTTTAACTATACGGAAGGAAATTAAAAGAACGTTCTGCATTTGTAGCATCTCTGGAAGCATTCATCAAGCATATAACCTTTTTTTAAAAAAACCCAACCTAGATGAAAAGCCACACTCATTTTTTTTAAGAAAGTTTTAATGAGGAACTTGCATGTTCATAATCTTACTGTACATTCCAGAAGTAATACTGCTACCCAGGAGTCTGAGTTTATTTTTATCCAAATTATTTGATACAGAATAACATATGCTATGTTTGTTTCCTGGAGCCACTCAACCTGCTGTGTCAGTGAAATTTTTTTGTAAAATATTCTGTATTAAAGTGCTGTAATAATCTGAAAGTGTGTCTGTGAAAATGGCGTTGTGGGGTTCCACTCTAATGAGGCGTCAATGACTTCCATATCAAATGCAAGAAGATGGTCTTTCTAAATGACAGTTTTCCAAAGTCAGCTTGGGATCTAAAAGTCAAACTAGGTTCTGTCTGGTTAGTAAGACACTACCAGTAACACAGATTTTCTAATGAGAATGTAATTTAAAATGTGTTTGATGTATAAGCTACCACAGAATCCCTCGCCTGTAGAGCCTCTACAATGGAAAAGACTATGTTACACCTAAATTACAGTTTCCGAATCCTATGTTTAAAATGTAACCTATCAATTTTATATTATAGACCAGAAGCATACAAAGCATTAAAAAAAAAAAGACATAAAATACTCCACCTGCCTCAGTGAGGGCAAATGCAAATGTCAAATGTATGACCCTTCCCACTAAAGTTCACTTTGTCCTGAGAGCTATTAAACATCTCATAAGCAATGGACAGCTCCACAGCAATACAAATAATCAATAATGCCCTGTACTCAGGAAGCTTAAGTCTAGTTAATAGCATTCTATCTGAACATTGTAAAAATCCAAATACATGTTTCAGATATGACACACTTAACATCTGCTTTCAGCAATTGCATATGTTGATGACTTTATAACTAAGTATTACCAAATCCAACACATTAGAATTAGATAGCTAATATGTTTTAAAATTGCATAGTTACATACTTTGAGAAATTATAATGGACTTTTCCAGTGACACTAAACTTCTTTAAAAAGCTGTCATTGTTCATGAATAACTCAGAGGAAACAAAAAACAGGACTATGTAGCACTTTAAAGACTAACATCTTGTTAGTCTTTAAAGTGCTACATAGTCCTGTTTTTTGTTTCAGCTAGACTAGACTAACACGGCTACATCTCTATTACAACTCAGAGGAAAGTCAGAAAAAAAAAATCAGGTGGTTACAGTGAACCCAGACACGCATACCTTTTTTGTGTTCATCTGTATCATGAAGCTGGTTAAGAAACCTGAATGAGCCTTTATGTATTTAGCCTGTATTGGTTCTGAGGACCTGCAACTCAAAGTGAACTCAGTGAAACTGTAGGGCTCCACACTTGTGACTCTCGCCCTGTTTGCACCTAATACCATTTGGCCCTGTTACTTTCACAGGGGTTTGTGACCGCTGCTTACACAGAAGTTGCCTTCCCTAGGACACCCGCCTCACAGCTGGGACTCACGTGCAGACAAAACAAGCCAGAGAACAAACCAACGCGGGGCTCCGGAGTCCGCTCCAGCGGGCTGTATTTTGTAGACACGCGAAAAAAAGCAAGCTCCATCCTTCCTCTTTCAGCTACACTTCCCCTTGGTCTTGAAGCCGCTCGTGGCTCGCAGGCGAGAAGGGGCTGTGACTTCTCAACTCACAGCCCCAGCTTCCTGGGCCTAAAAGCGGCCGCGGACTGAGAGAGTCTGGAGAGGCAGCAGCACCTCCGGCTCCGGGTTAATCTCTGGTTTGAAAGCGCAGACACCGCAGAGCCCTGCGATGCGGGGCCGGGGCTAGCTGAGCTCTCCGATGGGGGCTGTGATCTGCACGGAGACAAAGGTGCCCGGGAGGGGGGGGTTCCCCTCCAATCTGGCCGCACATGCCCTGCCTGGGGTGGCCGGTGCTGATCCCGGGACCCTTGTTCGCGCCCCGGGCACCGACGCCCCCCGAGCGCGTTAAGCCTGACGCCCGAGTGAATGTGCCCCCAACACGCGGTTCCCGGCTCGCCCGAGTCCGCCTTACCTGACGGCGGCCGCTTCCTGCTGAGCCTGCTCACCGCCCGGTTAAACATCGCTGGGGCGGGGGGGGGCCTGCGCCCCACTTGCGCGCCCTCGGGTCCCGCGGCGAGGAGCCCTCCCTGCGCTTCCCCAGCGCAATGGGCAGGGCCTCCGCCGGGCACTCTCCCTTCCAGTGGGCGCCCCACGTGGGCGCTCCCGGCTGCTCCTACGCGACCTCCCGCGGGGCGCTCTGCCGGCGCCCGGCCATCCCTGGGAAGCGCCTTGTGCCTCGGGCTGCGCGCCCCGCGTGCGCTCTCTGCGCGCCCGGCTGCTCCCTTAGGCGGCGCCCTGGCGCGCACGGCCCCAGCGCCCGCCCGCGCTCGGCAGCTGCCCGTCTGTCTCCGGGCGCTGACTCAGGGGCTGGGCGCATCCTCCTTCCTCCGCCCGCGCACAGCCGCTGCCGCTGGGCTCCTTGCGGTTAGAAGCCGCCTGCGAGGCGCAGCTGCTGCCTTTTCCTACTCCAGTCTTTAAAAAAAAAAAAAAAAAAAAAACCCGATCTCGCAAAGGGCCTGCAAGCGGGGCCCCTTTCCTCCCTCCAGTGCAGCGAGCAACATGTGCGGGGCAGCTTTGCAGGCTCCTCCGCCCCGCTCCAGCAGCGACCGGCACCGATGCAGGGCGCGATTCTGCAGGAAGCTGGGAGGGAGAAGCCAGTCCACGGTCAGGCACGTTTACAGCCCACAGCAAACCTGGCTCGTGTCTGAATTATTACAGTATCTCATGGATCGCAGCAGCACTATCCCACCCTCCCCTGTCCCCCTCAGCTCTGCCAGCGCCAGGCCTGCCCGGGATGCTCTCTGCGTGTTACTGAATCATTTCGCACATCTCTCCCACTTCCTTTCCCCCCTCCCTTCTCTGTTGTGGCCTCTTCGTCGCTGTAAACTTTGGAACTGCTAAGTTAAGTGCTTCACCCTGCCACAGTTGAAATCACAGACTCAAGCCTGGACAACACAAGTCAAGTCCAAATGGCAAGACTGCAGGGGTTGGTCTGAAAATCCTCCTCGATGTGTTGCAGAGGGGGGAGGTCTAGATTAATTCATTTATAGCCAATGCTCACAGGCAGGACTTTCAGGAGGGAGTGTGCAGGGACATGCATAGGTCTTTCCTACTGATGGGTACATCTACACCAGGGCTACTTGACTTTGAAAGCCCCAGGGGCCACAATGCTACTCACCAAGGGCTGCAAATCAAGTGTGCTTGAATATACTTGCAAATATATGTGCAAATAACTTCTTTCACACTGAGGGGCATGAATACAAAGATTAAGCTTTAAACCAGGGCACTTGGAGCCAAATCCAAACATGGCCAGCATGAACCAGTCAGCACTTCTCAGGATCTGCCCACAAGACTGAGCATCCAGCACTTCCCACAATGCCCTGGTGCTCCTGGCTCCTCCTCCCTGGGGCCTAGAAATGCTGACATCCTGTACCCATCTGTTCCAGCCAGCCCCTCCACTTGCATCTTTCAGTGCTCACCCTGCCTGGGAGATGCCTCACCATTGTGGAGCATGGTCCCAGTGGAAGCCATGTTCAAATGATCTCACCCGTGGGCCACGTATTGAGCCTCACGTAAACCCAAACCAGATCGCAGGCCACAAACAAACAGGCTTCAGGCCGCAGGCGGCCCATGGGCCATGTGTTAAGTAGCCCTGATCTACACAGCGACATTATTTCAAAATAACTAGTGTTATTTCGAAATAACTTTAGTCAACTTCTACACAGCAGGCAGTTATTTTGAAATAATGTTGAAATACTGTCAAGCTGAAGGACTTCTTACTCCAACTCCTATAACCCTCATTGTACGAGGAGTAAGGGAAGTCGGAGGAAGAGTGCTCTATTTCAAAGTAAGTGCTATGTAGCTCCCAATTTCAAAATAAGCTACACAATTGATGTAGCTCAATTTGTGCAGCTTATTTTGAGTTAAGCCCTACTGTGTAGATGCACTGGGGTGCAGGCAAAATACAGCCTGCAGGCTGGATCTATCCGGCCAGACATTCGGATCCAGCCTGCCACAATACTCTGGGCCACCAATGTCCTGCAGGCCATGGGGACCTCAGGCAAACTCTACCTGCTGCGCCCTGACATGCTCTTTGGAGGATGGGGAGTCTCCGCGCTCTGCTCCAGGCCCCAGCACAGTCCTCGGAAACCAGCCAGTGGGAGCTGCCTGGTCCATGCTTTCAGGCATGTGCAGCACACGGAGACACCCCCCCCCCCAAGAGCACATCACGCAGAGACATGCACATTGGCCTCAGCAGCTTTAAGCACATAAGAACGGCCACACTAAGTCAGACCAAAGGTCCATCTAGCCCAGTGTTCTGTCTTCCAGCAATGGCCAGCACCAGGTGCCCTAGCAGGAATGAACAGAACAGGAAATCATCAAGTGATTCCTCCTGTCACCAATTCCCAGCCTCTGACAAACAGAGGCTAGGGACAGTATTCCTACCCATCCTGGCTAATAAGCATTGATGGACCATTGATGTAGGAGCACAGCAAGCAGCAAGCCGACCCGACGGTCCTGCCAGGCTACTGGCCAGGAGCCACATCCCTCCTCCTCTCGTATACTCCTTGCCCCAGGTCACAATGACCCTTGTTCCTTCCTGTGCTTTACCCTTCTGCCCCTGTCCTCTACAGCCTGTCTCTGTCCCAGTCTCCTCCCTTGCACTTCTCTGTCAGTCCCAGTCTCTCACCCCGGCTTCTCATCTAATTTATCTCCTACCTCATCTCACTCCCACTGGACTCAGTCCATTAGGCTTCTTGTCGCCCTCTACCATGCCCCTGTCCGGTTCTCATCCCTTCCACATTTGAGTTGGGCAGCTTCCTCCTTGAGGACGTTGCTTTGCCACGAGCAGGAGCAACACAGAGCACATGGCTGGAGCATGCTTAGCACAACCCGACTCTTCAGAGAATTCATCTGCCAGACTCTCCTTATAAATCTCTACTAAGCACGGATGAGCCGAGACCTTTTAGAGGATTATGGTTTGGCCAAATTTCAGTAATTTTTCATGGGAAGAGCAAAAAGCTGGTACCAAGGCAGCTTTTCTGCTAAATTTCACATCCTGCCTCCAAAATGTAATACTTAATGGCTGGTTTCTATTGAGCATGAGCTGGAGGTGAAATCCTGGTCCCACTGAAATCAATGAGAGTTTTTCCATCAGCTTGATTGGGGGCAGGGATATCACCCTGGGAGTTGAGAAATCAGAATACTGACTCCATAAGTAATTATATTTTATGTCGGTCTTTGGCCACACAAATCATAGCTTTTTACTTGCTATCTCCAATGATTTGCCTGTATTATACAGGCCTTTTGCCTTGAGTACCACGACCAACAGCTGGGAGACATGCACACCTCTTCCAACTGTTTCCACTGCAGCTACAGCAACCATGGGCAAACACTTCTCACCTGGCCCCAAGCTGCTGCAGTGAGAGAGATCTGGGGTTGTCCTCTCTCCCCAGGGCAGCCTGCATACTGAACCCCTCTTCACCAGCCCCACTCCAGAACAATGATTTAGACAAAGAAAAACAAAACTTATTTGAGTTAAGGATCCAAGCAACGCCAGGTAAATCTTCTAGTCTCTGTATTTGAGAAAATCTGTTTGTCTGTCTCTTCAGGAACTCCTCGTAAACAGTAAGCGCTAGGACCACCACATTTGGAATATATATTCCTCACAACTATCTGTCACAACTTAAAGCAAGGTAAAGGTTTGGTTATGCCAGGAAAATGGGATGTGCCTGGAATGGGATTGCTTCTCATACAACCATAGAGAGAGACCGAATCACCAGTCATGTGAAAGGGACTGGCTGTGGGTGCACCTCCCCTTCCGGGATTGCTTCAACCCCGAGCCTCTTACCTTCAAGGTGCCTTTTAGGGAGTACGTAAGTTCCCTCTCCCCTCCCCTGTTTGTACAGGAACATTGCTGACTGTTCCCCTTCGTCAGTGAGCGAAGGCTTGCACAGTCTGCTGCATTATTCACTCTGAGTTGCACAGGAGGGCAGATGAACCTAGACCTGCCCCAGTGGGGGGGGGGGGGGGAGAGACTTGCACCCCTCTCCCAGCTGTGCTCACTGGAGCTGCAGTGGCCATAGAGAGATGCTTGTCACCTGGTCCCAAGATGCTGCAGTGAGAGAAGGCTGGGGTTGTCCTCTCCCCCCAGATGAGCCTGCATACTGAACCCCTCATCCCAGAGCAATGATTTAAATGAGGCATATGCATTTTCATTTTATTTTCAAAAAAACAAAAATTTAGTTAAGGATCCAAGCACCACCAGATACATCTTCTTGTTAGAATATAATTGCAATTTCTGTGCAACTGTCAGCCTAAAATGTGAGACAGGTGCTTACCCAGAACAATAAGGTACAAATAGCACTTTTTCCAGCTACACCCATACCTAAATGTGTGCCAGATGGTCCAAACACCAAGTACCTTGCTTCCTGTTTATCAGCTGTGATGGTACCTTTCTAAACAATCCAGGTGACAAAACCCACTGCTTTGCCTCCACACTTGATTGGCACATCTCAGCAATGAAGCATTCTTTCCATCAGTTTAAAGCCTTCCTCTTACAAGATATTCATAGCCATTAAGTGTAATTCTACTTGGAAAAGTGACTATATCGCTCAAAAACACTTTCTAATTTATCAAAAATCTGCTCCCCCTATCACACATCTGATCCATGTGAGTTACCAAAAGAAAGAGAGGTGGGGGGAGGGGGGCGGTGTTACTACTTTCTACTTGTGTGAGCATTCAGAGTCAACACAGCTATGGAACTGTAAGCTTGATTATGCTCCTGCTCCCCTATCGACGGCCAGTTCCAAAGTCCCTTGTAATCAACAGAGATATTTGGGTATTCTAGTTGGCCCCAGCAGAAATATCAACTAAATCTAATTTGCTTTGTAGTCAATAGTGAAGAAGTCCTACAGGTCTATATTCTGTCCTCATTGACAAGTGTGCAAGCCCTCTGAGGTGCACCAGGTTGCACTGGTATAACCATAGACAGTATTTTAGCTTTAGATGTTTTATGTTTAGTGATAATGATACAGAATGAAGATAGCTTGATTTACAGAGCACAGATGGATTTTGCAGGATGGGCAGTGAGAAATCTTTTTCCTTGTATACTGAGCATGCAACTCTTGTAATTTCCAGTCCTATGTCTTTCCTGACTAGACACTGGCTGTGGCACAGAACTGGTGCTGTATTCTATAGACACTAATTTGTCTAATGTCAAAATTTAGCAAAGACTGATGGAATTGAAAGCTTTGTGTACTAATCCGTTGCACCACTTTGCCTGAGAGATTTAACTGGTCATCGCTCATGGTGTTGAGAAATCTCCTTTTCTGTTTTATTTTCTTAGGTCAGTTGTGTGCCATATCATAGCTATTTATTATGCAAACTTTTGTAGCTGGGCAAGAGACAGAACAGAGATAAACACAGTTGAGGAATTTTTTTTAAAGCTTCAGTTATAAAAGAGTAGTTAAAATAAATAATTTAGAAAAGCTTTATCTTTTTAACACATCTCTATCTATATATATATATATATAGAGAGAGAGAGAGAGAATTTGTCTCTCTCTCTCCCCATGAGTCTGTATGCTCAAGAACTTCTAAACCAGTGGTTCTCAAATTTTTTGGCCCATGTCCCACCTGGCTCAATGCAAACCTTTCTGCAGACCACCAGCTGCTAATGGCAATTCAGCATTAATTACATAATTATGCCCAAGCCATTTTGCTAGTGCTGCAGCTAAGGAGAATAGCTTAATTTAAATTAAGTAGATTAAGCCTTTTTTACTTTCTCATGTTAGTTTATCAAACTTCATTTTAAATAAAGTAAAATATTACATTATGTCCAACACAAAAGGTTTCAATAATTTTCTTTATTTATGGCAGGGATGGGGACCAAAGACCCACAGAAAATTCAGTTGGAGACCACACAAGTGAAAAGCAAAAAAAACTTCCTCCAAAAACCCACCACCCTCACTGATGTGGCCCCAACTAAGACACCTCACTCCTCTGGCGCTCCAGACGCACAGGGCGACGGGAAGGGACAAGGAGGACTGAGGTTCAAGGCTTCCAATAGGCCAGCTTTACTTTTCTGGGGTTCCCAAGTTAGTGGATTTTGTGGACCCCCCTTAGGCTCTAGGTTGGGGATTAAAAAAGAGGGATTCAGTGTGCAGGACAGGGCTGCCAGCGAGAGGAATGGGAGTGCAGGAGCTGGGTAGAAGGTGGGGGGCAAGAGAGGGTAAGGGTGAGAGTTCTGGGTGTGAGGTAGGGTGCAGAAGCAGACTGGGAGTAGGGTGTCTGGCCAATGGGGAGGGAGTAAGAACAAGGGATGATGTAGTAGGGATGTTAGCAACTAGTTGCTTCCCTCACGCTTGCTGCCTCTATCAGAGAGAGGCAGCAAGTGGGGGGAAGAGCAGGAGCTGATGCGGGGGGCAGGCATCTTTAAACCAGTTCCCACCAGCACCATCTCTGTGGGAGCAGGGGAGGCAGAGGCACAGCAGGGAAACAGTGCAAGTGGGGACTGGTGCTGGTTCCCACTGTCCTCGCTTCTGCTTTTGAAATGTACAAGAGCCCTCTTGTACATTTCAAAAGCAGAAGTGCCATAGCCTGCATGGGGTGAACTGGGACTCCAGCAATCTTCATTTATCTCATGCTCTCTGTGCACCCCTCCATTGCTGCCTCTATGAGGGGCACCAAAGGGGAAGGGGGGACAGGAGCCAGTGCTGGAGAGAACTGGCTTAAAAGCCAGTTTTCCCCAGCACCGTCTCTGGGGTGCGGCCTGCCCCCCCCGGTGCCTCATTGCCCTCCCATCCTACTCTTCCCTCAGATTTAGCACCCTCATCACCTGCCAGCTCCCAACACTACAGATCCCCACCTACCCGCCTGTTTCCCACCCCCACTACCTCTGGGTCCCCATATGCTGGTAGGGCCAGGGCGGGAGGAGTGGCAGCAGCATGTGTGGGGGTGGGGCCTCAATTCCACCAGGGTGGTGTCCCAGCGCCACCCGGTTGCAGCATGTGGGAAGCTATGGCAGCTCTCAGGGACACCGGGGGCAGACTCAAATGGGAGCTGGGTCTGGCTGGAAAGGTCAGGGCTTTCTTGACCTTTGCCCTCCCATCCCAAAGCCAGAGCTGGTGTTCAAACCTCACAGCAGTGCAGGCTCCCCCCTGCTTGGAGAAGAGCAAGGAACTGAGCTCAAGCCGCAGATAACTTGGGAGGTGGCCGAGGACAACTAGTGGTCCGTGGACTGCACTTTGAAAACCATTGTTCTAAACTGTAAGAGTGCAGGCCACCAAATGTGGTATACAGCTTCTTCTTATCCAAACTTAAAGCCAAGTCAGGTTTTGGTTGTGACAGGAAAATGGGATGTGCCTGGAATCTGATTGTTTTCCCGAACGCAGAAAGGGATGGGTCCAAGAGCAGGGATGGTTATGCTCCTCCATGAACACAGGGGGCAGCAAGCATGGAAGGCAGATATACTGTATAGTGACCACAGGGGTGCAGCCACCCGAGGAAGAGAGTGGCCAGCAGGGGTTGGGCTCCACATATTACCTGTCATTGGCTACAGGTAAGTGGTTTTCTTATCCCCAATGCAGCACACAGCTACAGCACCAGACAGGGGGAACTCGAATATCAGCCTCCCCCAGAGGAGCTGCCAGGCAGAGCCCCGGCAACCCTCCTCCCCTCCAGATAAACGGCTGGCGAGGGCCAGGGTATGCAACCCTGGTTCCACACCCCCTCTCCTCTGAGAGAAGCTGCTGACTGCTGTGCAGCGCCGGCCCCATGCCTTGCAGAGGAGCTGACGCCTGTCATGCAGCCCTGGCCCCACATCCCCTTCCCCCTAGAGGAGCCGCTGCACAGCCCCAGGTCCCCCTTCCCCCCAGAGAAGCTGCCAGCCACCGTACAGTCCCAGCCCCCTCCCCCCCACACCCCTTGTCGTGGAGGAGCCGCCAGCTGCCACACAGACCCACACATGCACACTTCCCCTGAAATCTATAGGAGCTTTTTGAAAATCCAGTCTTCGATGTAGGTGCCTCAACAGAGATTTGAGGGCCTAACTTTAAGTAGCCAGATTCATATATTTTAGCTTTGATTTTGAACAAATGATTCAGTCTAGGTGGTTTTGAAGATGTACTTCTGTCCCCTGGCAGTATAATTGAAAATGAGGGTTCTACAGAGAGCATTTGCCACTGCTCAAAGAGGATCATTAGAAATGTCATTTTTGTAATACAGGATCTCATCACTTCACCTCTGTGCCTCAACTTCCTCCATTTGATGGATGATACTGACACCACCTTAGCAGAGCACTCCAAGTCCGATAAGAGCACTTGACAAGAGCAAGGAATTATTTTTATGCTTAATGAGACAAACAGGACTGTAAGAAGATTTAATTTTTAGGGTTGTGTATGTTAATTGTGTAGTTAAGGCTATAAATACATCAAAAAGTATGACATTTCAGTCATTTTAACAGGCCTTACAGATGAATTGTTTACATTTCCATTTAAGGCAATTAAGTTAAATCGCTCAGCAGTGTAAAAAAACCCACTTCCCTGAGCACCATATCTTACATCAACTTAACGTGGTGTCTACACTGCAGTGTCAGCCTCTCATGAGGGGGAGTACTGAAGCTCACAGGAGAGCAGCCTCCCATTGACCAACTGCATCTTCATCAGACCCACCAAAACTAAACACTGCCGCCCGCATTGATCACAACCGTGCTGATTTAGCTCTGTATTGAAGACAAGCCATACGCGTGAAGAGGGGTTAACATCTCCAATCCTAGTACAATCGCATTTATTACCTGTGTTACTATAGTGCCTAAGTGGAGGTCCAGTCATGGAGCAGGAGTCCACCGTGCTAGATGCTATGCAGACACACAAGAACATGGTTCCTGCTCCAAGAAGCTTACTATCTGAACAGGCCTGCCGACAGGGGGGGGTGGGGGGGAGGAGGGACAAAGAGTTCAGTTGCTTCAGGGACCAGTAATTCAATAGGATTAGATTTTGACAGTCTAGGGCTGCCGGCTGCTGCCACCACTACGGCAGATACAGTGGCAGCCAGAGCCCTGGGCCCTTTAGATAGCTACTGGCGTGCTGCACGGTGTTCTCCAGGTAGCGCTGAAGGGCAGGTGGGGGAGGTCATCCCCAGCCCCACCCCTTCCTCCTGAGGCCCCACTCCTTCTGGGAATGTCAAGCTGGCACGCACGCACGCACACCCCCCTACCTAGGCCATGGGCCTGGCGAGTCCAACAGTGCCCCTGAATTTAAGTATAAAACAAGAGAGATGAACATAGACTGAAGATTACAGGAAACAATGATTCAGTGTTGGCTAGCATGATCCACAGTCAGCTGAGCACCCCAGCATGTAATCATGGTCAAGTTGCTTGTAGGCATCATTACCAAAGGAGAATTTTAGGGAGGGTTGAGGAGGAGGGGAATGAGGAATGCTTGTGATGGTTGATGGGGCAACCTCCCCAGGAGCATGGGAGAAAGCACAAAAGTGCTTGTTTGAAAATTTAACAACTGGGCAATGGAGGTAGCAGCACCAGCCAGTCAGAAGTGGAAGTTGACATGTAGATTGTGAATGAGAGATGAGAGGCAGGGTGGGAATTGGCTGTGAAAAGACTTGAAAGTGAAGATGAGTAGCTGATATTTGATGCTATAGTGATGGGGGAGACAAGGGAAGGACACAAAGAGAGGGGTGAGGCAGGCAGAGTATGGAGATAGGACAGTGATATCTGCAGCAGCACTGGGAATGGATATGAGAAATTAGACTGTCAAAATTAGAGAAAAGGTGCAGTAAGCATGAGAAGAGATTATGAGAGACTTAGCTGTGTGGCTAGGTAGGCAAGGCCACATCTTATCAGTGGCCATGCAGAAAGATTTATACTTAAGAATGTAAGGATACAGAGGACGGTGAGTCAAAGATGATACCTAGGTTATGGGCCTCAGTGACGGGCAGGATGGGTATACTGTCCACAGTGACTGGCAAAGAAGGTAGTAGGGAGAAACTGGAGATGAGAAAGGTGGGAACAATGAGCAGGATCTGTGTTTTAGTCAGATCGAGCTTGAGCCACATGCAAGTGTCAGAGGGAGAAGGGAAGGGGACCAAGGATAGAGCCCTATGGAAACACCCCCTCCAGAAAGTTAGAGGGAGGTGAGGAAAATCCTCTGAAGGACACACTAAAGGAGTGATTAGAGAGGCACAAGGAAATCTAGGAGAGGACAATCATAGAAGCCAAGCAAGGACAAGATGTCAAGATGGCTAGTGGTGTCAAGGGTGGCTAATAGCTGGAGGAGACTGAGCATGGATTACTGGTTCTGAGCTTTGGCTAGGAGGAGCTCATTAGTGACTTTACTGAGAGCTGTTTCAGTGGAGTGCAAGGGTAGGAATACAGATTGAAGAGGGTCCAGGAAGGAACTGAAAGAGATGCTCCAGACAGCAATTGTAAACCGCATGTTCAGTGAGCTCAGAAAAGAAAGGGAGGAGAGCATTGGAGCAGCAGTGGGAGAGGCAAGTGTGATTGAGGGCTGGGATTTTTAAGATGGGAGAGGCTAAATCACATTTATGAGGGAAGAGCCAGAGACTGAAAGATTGAGAACAGCAAGGGAGGACATGAGAGTGGACACAAGGGAGATCAGGACATGGAATGGTGGTCACTGGGACAAGTGGAGGGTTTAGAGCAGGACAACATAAGAAACTTGTCTGTGATGGGGGGAAAAGAGGAAGGAGTTGTAGATGGGAGGGGAAATGTCACAGTCAGTTCTCAAGAAAATGGTGAGGTCCTTTGCAAAGATAGAAGTGCAAGCGGGAGGAGGGGAAGGCAGAGTGAGTGAGTGAAATATGGCAAAAAAGGTAGCTGGGATTGAGGACATGGGAACTAAATTGGAAAAGTAGAGTTGTGTAGTTAGAAAGATGGCAGCAACTAAAGTTCATGTCAAATAATCCAAGTGCTAATTTTTACTTCTTTTCCTATAGCAATTTACTGTAATCATGCTATATGCAATGTTAAGTTGTAGAAGCTGTAATTTAATTGTATTCTAAATTATGTACACACATTTCAGCTAAGTTACAGAAAGACCAATTGTAAGTTGTACATCTCAAAGCACTAAGTGCTTGGGCAACTAAATTTCATTTGCCATTTTATGTCGATATATGTAAAGTAATGCAATGCACATTAGAAAAAATAATCGCAACTATACATACAATATGATGGGGAATAATTTAGCTACAACTACTCAAGAGAGATCTTGGAGTCACTGTGAATAGTTCTCTGAAAACATGCACTCTATGCAGCAGCAGTCAAAAAAAGTCACATAGAATGTTAAAAATCATTTAAAAAGGGAGAGAGAATAAGACAGAAAATATCATATTGCCTCTATATAAAACCATGGGACGCCCACATCTTGAATACTGCGTACAGATGTGGTCACCTCATCTCAGAAAAGATATATTGGCATTGGAAAAGGTTCAGAAAAGGGCAATAAAAATGATGAGGGGTTTGGAACGGGTCCCATATGAAGAGAGATTTAAAAGGCTTGGACTTTTCAGTTTAGAAAAGAGGAGACTAAGGGGGAGAATATGATAGAGGTCTATAAAATCATGACTGGTGTGGAAAAAGTGAATAAGGAAAATTTATTTAATTATTCCCACAATATAAAAACTAGGGGTCACCAAATGAAATTAATAGGCAACAAACAAAAGGAAGTTTTCACTCAGCACAGTCAGTCTGTGGAACTCCTTGCCAGAGAATGTTGTGAAGACTAGGACTTCAACAGGGTTCAAAAAAGAGCTAGATAGATTCATGGAGGTTAGGTCCATCAATAGCTATTAGCCAGGATGGGTAAGAATGGTGTCCCTAGTCTCTGTTTGTCTGGAAATAGGTGACAGGAGGGGGATCACGTGATGATTATCTGTTGTATTCCCTCCCTCTGGGGCAGCTGGTATTGGCCACTGATGGCAGACAGGATATTGGGCTAGCTCATGGGTTCCCAAACTGGGGGGCGTCCCCCCTGGGGGTGTGTGAAGAAATTCCAGGGGGGCGTGAGGTGACCCAGCCCCCCCCCCCAAAGCTGCTATTTTGTTTTTTTGGCCCCCGTCAGTTCCCCCCCCCTTTTTTTTTGCTCAACAAGTTTGAGGGTGTGTGAGGGTTTCTCAAAAATCAAAAAGGGGGCGTGATGCCAAAAAGTTTGGGAACCACTGGGCTAGATGGATCTTTGGTCTGACCCAGTATGGCTGTTCTTATGTTCACTATACATAGATAAGCATCATTATACCCATTTTGCACATGGAGGAAACTGAGGCAGAGGTGAAGGGCCAGATGTTCAGAAGTACTGAGCACATACACCTGATTTCCAGAAGTAAATGCTGAGCATTTCAGGGAATCAGGTTCCAAGGTTGCACAAGGCAAACAGTCAATGACAATACTGGGAATACAACCCAGCCAGACATTGGTGCCATTCTGATCAGTATCTACAAAACTCATGCCAATTTGTGCCTTATAGAGATAGTGTTTTGGTACTAAATTGCTGAGTTCTGACTTGATTTTTACATAAAAGTATAATGGAATTATATTGCCTGTGATCAATTTTACATGTGATTTAGAGTACATTAACAGAATTTATACATTCTTAAATCAATCAAATCTTTGTTGGAGAGCTCATGATAAATCTTCTCAAGCCTTCTCACTGACTGGAGCTCACCCTTTAAAAAAAACCAAACAAGCTAAAGAGATTCCAAAAGAACATATTTGATAATGCTCGGCTGTCAAATGGAAATGGGGCACTCTCTTCACAATGCTCTGGACTCCAGCAGCCAGGACTTTCCAATTTTAGGCCAAGTCTACACTGGTAAATCACAGTGCAGTAAGTCAGCTCACAGCACTGTAACTCTCAAGATGTCCACACTGGCAAGGCACATAGGGGGCACTAGCTCCGTAGTTATTACACTCTAGATAAACCACTTCGAGAAGCATACAGCTTGCTGTGCTCTGGATACAGTGCTGAGGTGCCAGTGTGGATGCCGTGGTGTACTACAGCGCTATGACAGGTTTCCATTACCTGTCCCACATTGCCTGTTTTTACCTCTCTGGTCATCTGTTTGAACTCTACTGCCCTGCCCTCAGGTGACAACACTCAGACCCACTTTTTTCTTTCCTTTGGAATTTTGAAAGTCCTCTTCCTATTTGCTCATGGATGTGTGGTCTGCTCTCAGTGCATCTTCTATGTGACCATGCCTGCTCCACGCACCAGGAAATCCTCTACTTGTAGCAATGCCAAGGCGCTGGATCTCATCAGCGTTTGGGGAAATGAGGCAGTCCAGTCCCAGCTGTGTGCTAGCCATAGGAATCATTATGACCAGAACACACTGAAGTGTACGGTCAAAGTGAAGGAGCTGTGAAACCTCTACCACATGGCATGGGAGACAAACCACTACTGCGCCCATAACCTGCCCGTTCTACAAAAAGCTGGATGAAATACTTGGGGGCAACCCCACCTCCACTCTGAAGACCAGAGGTGAAAGTAAGCAGGTGCACAGCCTCTGCAAGAGCTGGCTGAGCTGCAGCAAAAGCCAGCAGGGAGCTATTTAAAGAGTGGCAGGGACCCAGGTTGCAACAGAACAGTACCTGTAAGAAATTGTAAGTTACTGTTGCTGCTGCTAAAGAACCTCATGGACACTTCAGGGCCTCAGCGGCCAACCCAGAGTACACCAAGCCAGGAGGAGAAAATTGAAGATGAGTATGCAGAGGGGGAGAGGGACCTAGAGCCAGAGGATGACTCAGCAACCACAGATGCACGCAGTCAAGTGCTATTTTCTACCTTTGAGGCTAGTGAGGCATAGTAGTCCGAGGCTGGAGAAACACAAACAGCAGAGAATGCACCTGGTAAGTGGCTTTGATTTCTGGAAGTGCTGATGTGAACTGTTAGAGGTGGGAGGGTTGCAGAAAGCAGGCTTGGGTCTGTGGGGAGCTAGGACTGACCCAGGGCTAGGCAGACATGGAATAAGGTGTGGATGGAATCTCTTCACGGTAATCAGCCTCTCAAATCTCATCGAGAGTGTCATGCAGATACTGGGCAATCTGCCTCCACAGGTTCTGTGGCAGAGCTTCTGTGTTCTTGATCCCATTAAGGGTAAGATTTCCATGCCTCTCTGCCTTGCCTTTCATGCCTCCATCCCTTGCCTGAGTGGTGTTCGCACAATTTTGGAAGTCTTGTCTCGTGTGTGCTCACCCCGGGACAGCCAGTCAGTGACAGGTATGTGAGCAGTTCTCATGTTTATAACAGGTAATGTCTCTGTTCTGTCTAGTGTTACCAATGGTCCCTCTATAAAATGTAGCATTTTGGCGTCAGAGTTTTAACTTGGGGATCCCAGTCTGCCTTGTTATCGCCAATTGAACAGCTGCACAGAGCAAGGAAGCAGCCTCAGAGAAATAAAGATGACTCGATGCATGAGGTTATGCTGCTGCTGAAAAGAAAGAATGCGAGGAGTGGAGGAACAACGAAAGGAGGAAGCTGAAGGAGAATGCCAAGTACTGGAACAAAGCAATGGAGTGGCGTTTAAACATTATGCAGCGCCAAGCTGACATGCTCCAGGCATTGCTAGCACTGCAGACAGAGCAGCCCTGCAATCACTATAGAGGTAGCCATAGAATGGGGCTGCTGTGCCATCTAGAGGGCCATTCTTGCAGTGGCATAACCCACTTAAATGAGCAACTTGGGATCGGTCTTTTTGAGTCTGGTAAGTGTTCCATAAGGTAGTAAGTCTGGTGTAGTTGAAGTGATGGCTCGACAAAAGGGCTGCACAGTTTGCGACGTGGAGCAGAAGGGTTGAGGAAGAACCAGGGAATTAGGCTGGGGATGAGAAAATAAAAATTCTATGCCCATGGCAGGAACAAAGTATTTCTTGTCTGCATGCTTGTTGGTCAGTGGAGCAGAGGCTGGGGTTTGCCAGATTTCATCGGCAGCCTCCATAATGGCCTCATATCTATGGGCAGTGAGATTTTGGCCCGTTGAAAGAGTTGCAGGTTTTTGAGGCAGGGATACTGTTTTTCTTGCACCTCAGTTGAATGGACCTCCTGACTAGTAGCCACTCTTTTAAACAAGTCCTGAAATTGCTTCAGGTCATCGTGGGTGACATCCCCAGGAATGACTGCTTCGTCTGGGGACAAAGGAGGACTGGTCCTTGGGGGAAGCATCAGGTTGTTGCTCTTAAGGTTCTGTTGATTGCCCCTCTTCAGGCTCAAACTGCTGAGGCAGAGGAGAGGAGCACCGAGGGGCTGGTGAAATATGTTGTCTATGGGCAGGTGTAGAAGAAATAGCTAATCTGTGTCTGTAAGAAGACCTGTAGCCGCAAGGTGACCAATGCATGGAATCTGTAGGCTGTCGGTGATGGTAACCAGCCATCCAATGGGATGGATGTTCATAGGAATATCTATGTCTATAATGCCCATAGTGTGATCATACAGGGGAGTAATACCTGGAAAACACTCCTACAATCCCCATGGTAGGTTGCATGCATCGACAGAGTCGAAGAGCGAGGTGATCTCACTGTACCCCTTGAAGTGGGAGGAGATACAGGCACGTGTCTCAGCTGGGCACCATGCGGATATGCGTGATATGGTACCAGAGATAGTGGGGAGACTGATCTGTGGTGTCTCCACATGAATGGAGGTCATGCACGGTTCTGGGATGTCACAGTGCCAGCAATGGGGACGATGGTGCCGGGGACAAAGTCAGCGATTCCGGGCTAGGGTCCTGAGTCCTGTTAGATTTTGCATGGGTTTTCGTCGATGCCAGCAGTCTGATCGGTGTGTCTGGTGCCGAAGTAGGAAGGGGAGCTGGGGGTTCCAGCTGACTGTTCCAAGACAGTGTAGAGGTTAATGCCAGTGCCTCTATTGGTGCAGGCACCCGTGCTTATGTTTGTGAGGCTAGAATTGCTGATGCTCATTGGTGAGATAACACCTGCAGTCATCACTGATAATGTTTTGTGCCATGCTTTCAGTTCCGGGGCAGCCTTAGACTGCAAACCCACAGTGCCAGATATTCCCAATTTGTCTCCTGTGCTAACCTAACTTGAAGTTGGTGGAAGAAAGCGTGCTGGTGAGGCCCATTTCTTAGGCGAGGAGCCTGAGCTCAGAGAAGCAGCTCTCCATTTTTCAGCCCTCATCGGGTCGGAATGGGCAGCAGACAGTGTGGAGTCTACTGGATGAAACGCCTTATTGAATAGGAGCATGCAGAGCTGCATCTCCCTATCTCAGTGCGTTCTCAGTCAGCTTTGAACAACGCGGGCATTTCTGAGGCACCTGATACAAGAAGAGTGCCTGTCGGAAGCAGATATGAACTCACAAGCATCGCACTTTTTGAAGCCCAGAGAGCCTGGCATTGTGAAGCGTCTTCTCTCTCTTCTTTTTGAGCCGTGGCCTTCAGAGCAGCCGATAGCTACGTTTTTGGTTTTTTTAAACCAGAACAAACTTCTTAACTATAACTGGAAAAACTACAAAAACTACTAAAGGTATTAACTAATTTTGTATCTCTGATTACAATATCTGAGGAGAGGTGCTCGCTCCGTCTGCAACCGAGGGTAGCAAGGAAGGAACTGGTAGAAGCCGGACCATGTGCGTGAGCAGAAGGGCACGAACAGCATGAGGCACCACCATGCATGTGCAGTCTGGCTGGCTACTGCTAGGGAAAACTCCGCTCTGCATCAGCGGGACTACCCGACACAACAGTAAAGCACCCAACGGGGACATCACTCAAAGAATAATAAGCAAGTTAACCAGTTAAGATCCTTATTCAATCCTAAATTGAGATTATATAGAGAGACACATACACACCTCTGTCCTCTGTAAACTCCATTCCAATTCATCTGATGAAGTGGGTTTTACCCATGAGATCTTATGCCCTAATAAATCTGTTAATCTTTAAGGTGCCACAGAACTCCTGGTTTTTAAAGATATAGACTAACATGGCTACTCCTCTGAGACTATAAATATAGTTTCACTACGAAGAGCAGCAAAGGTGAAAATAAGTAGGTGTGTCCTGGTGTGCAGCTCTGGCAAGAGCTATCTGAGTTCTGGCAAAAGCCAGCAGGGAGCTATTTAAAGAGGTGGCAGGACCCAGGTTGCAATAGGACAGTACCTGTAAGAAATTTTAAGTTACTTTCACTCCTAAACAAAAGAAAACAAAAATGTGCAAAACATGCACAAGATTGGGCATGTGTTCAATCCATCTATGCTATCATACAAGCAGATTATTATTTAAAAATCACACTCATGCCCTGGATTTGAGTTTATATACTTCCCTTATTTAAAAGGGATAAAAGTACTTCTGCTTAGCTGTCTTTCACATAAAATCTAGTCTGGCAATATTTACTATGAGTAAGCTTACTGAAAATTTACAGAACAGCAAATGATTGCTGCTTGATTTAAAGGTCAAGTTCCAACTGGGGGTTTCAGAAAACCTTATATGATAGTGACAACTAGCATAGCATCTTTTATCAACCTGAGATGTCAATTTAAGGGCCTGATTTCATTTATACATGTATTACATCAATATAACTCCACTGGTTTCAGAGAAGCTACTCCCCAATTTACACCATCATCAGAGCAGAATCGGGTCCTTCATTTACAATAAAAGAGAGTTTGGTTTTCTTTTCAAATGAAAATAGGTCTTTGAAAGGATTAAGTAGCTCAGTGCTAGAGTCCTTTAAAAAAGCACCAGAACACAAGTGATGGTAATGTAAACGAGGCAGTTTGCTCAGGCCCAGGAAGCTGCGGGTAGCCCCAACCCGAGGTGCCACCTAGCACCCTCATCCTGGCAGCTAGACAAAAGCAAGGTTATGTCTCACAGTAGCGAGCTATGGGCTGGAGGGGCAGATAGGGAACTGGCTCCAAGACCCACTGGAGACAGTTCTCCACCTACCCCTCCAGCCCATAGTTCACTACTGTGGCACCGCTATAAGCCACCCAGTCCATCCACAGTCTCCCTACAATAGCGATAATACCAGAAATCCCAGAATACCAGCTCTGAAAAAAAGTGCTAGAATTACATTAGGGCATGAGGAGTCCTGAAATAAAGACTTCCTTTTCAAACTATACAGAAAATGCTTTCAAGCCAAATTCTGCTGTGGCGTGGAACAGGGACTATGTCTACATTGCACTGGTTTTGTGCAAGAAATATGCAAATGAGGCTAAGCATGGAATATCACCGAGCCTCATTTGCATAATTAATGAGCAGCCACTTTTTGCACAAGAGGCTTTTGCGCAAAAAGGAGCCGTCTACATGGCTCCTTCTTTCGCAAAAAACCCACTCTTGCGCAAGAGGGGTTTTTTGTGCAAGAAGGAGCTGTGTAGATGGTTCCTTTTTGCGCAAAAGCCTCGTGCAAAAAGTGGCTGCTCATTAATTATGCAAATGAGGCTCGGTGATATTCCATGCTTAGCCTCATTCGCATATTTCTTGCGCAAAACCAGCGCAATGTAGACATAGCCTAGGGGTGAGAACTGGTTTTAGACCCACACACAGCGTCCCCTACAGGTTTGTGCAGCACTACGAGAACCTAGGATGGAATGGACTATAGGGGCATTAACTGGTTTGCATTACATCCAATTAATCTGTTCTGCAGGACATGCTCATACCAGTAGATGATGTTTCTGATGACAGCTTTCCTTCAGGTACCTGCCAGGGAAGGTTGCTTTAACTCTAACCAGAGCACTATTGAGAGAAGCTGCTGGAACAGTACATTTCTGGCTGTCTTGCCATGCTAACTTCTCAGCTATGAGTATCTCTTATGGCTCCCTTACTCTAGTGCAAGGGAGATTTATACTCCGCCTGTCCTCTGGCACCACTTTCACTGACAGAGTCTGACAGCATAGACTCTGAAGGGAACCTGACCCTGTATACACACAGACAATTTACTGTGCTTCAATGACACTATTTCAGGCTTTCCTACCTTTTATTAATCAAATTAGAACACTTCTGTGAAATTAAGGACATGAGAAAAACCTCGGCTTCTAATTGACTGGAAGAGTCTTAACTACTCATTAGACAGGGCATATTGATTTACCTCATAGCACTAGAATACTAATGTAGCCAACATGCTCTCAGATACATGTAAATGACTGTGTTCTGATTGGCTGCACTAAGTACCAAGAAAACTTTTCCCCTCCCAACATGTTTTGTTTGCTTTAAACCCCCAAGGACTAACAGCTTCATTCCCACTATTCAAACAGTTTCAAAAGAAACAAACACTGCTATTATGCTATTGCTTTGAATAAGGTTCTAGTCTTTTTCAACAAGGCTTCCAACTGGTCAGTATTTAGCTCTTAAACCCATAACATGTTCATGTCAATATAAAGTAATAGATGTTTACACCTATTTTATAGAGGGGTAAAGCAAAACAGCAGTTGTGTCAGAACAGATATGGTTACTAGTGACTAAAAGGGTAGGATAATCAGTTTATGCTGTACCAAAAATATATACATTAACCAGAGATTATTTATCATTTAAATCCATGGTATAAAACAGGTGTGGACAAATTTTTGGCCCAGGGGTCAATTCAAAATTTTTTGAAGTAGCTCCAGGCCACCTGGAAGGGGCAGGGCTTAAACAGGAAGGGATGGGGCTACCCCACCCCCAGACCATGATTGGTCTGGGCATGGGGGAGTCCCTTTACCCCCCCCTTCCCACTAGGCACCCAATGTCCTGGAAGAGGCTTGGCACACTCTCCCACCCCCAGGCCAATCAGGGCCTGGGGGTGGGGGAACGCAGGAAGCCTCCTCCCGCTCTGTGAGGGGCATGTGGCACTTTGAAGTGCCGCGGGCTCCTCGCAAGACTGGGGCAGGGTGAAGGTAGATTCATGCAGCTCCCCTGCCCCCAGGCACTGATTGGCCCAGGGGCGGGGGAGCATGCAAAGACTCCTCCGCTCTCCCCCCTGCCCTGCAAGCAGCACACAGCGCAAGCGCCACGTACTACTGGCACAGTGGGAGGAGTCTTTGCATGCTCCCCCACCCCCAGGCCAATTAAGGCCTGGGGGCGGGGTAGCATGTGAAGCCTTCTCCGCTCTGCCCCTGCACTGCAAGCAGCATGTGGCGCTTCAAAGCGCCACATGCTCCTGGCAGGGCGGGAGGAGGCTTCACATGCTCAGGAGGGAGGGGGCAGAGCACAGAAGGCTTTGTGTGCTCCCCCCTGCCCCCAGGCTGTAATTGGCCTGGGGGCTGGGGAGTAGCAGGGCCTCTGCAGGCCAGATCGAACCGCTTGGCGTGCCAGATCCAGCCTGCAGAGGCCCTTTTGCCCACCCGTGGTATATAAGAATAATTTTGATATTTGTTTTATTTGAGCAAAGCACTGATATAACAGCATAACTAGTTCTTGCAGATATAAATGTTTAGTTACTTCTGGCCCTAGATCCAGACATGTTATTTTTATTGGTTTGCTTCAATGCATTAAACATATCTTTGTGATCATTGTTGTTTTGGCAAACATTCTTTAAAACATTGTGTCTTCCAGGAAAGTGAATGTTGAAATATATACATAGAGTCCATGTATCTAGTGGGATGTTAAAAATATTTAGAGTAAAAAAATCCACCCTGTGTAGTCTCAGTTTACATACAAAGGAATCAGTGACAGATCGCTGCTGGCTCATTGCTTGAATACACTATAGAATGTGGGTTTGTAAAATTTACTCTTCTTAAAGCAATTAGTGTATTCCACAACTCAGGGCATTACCAGTGTCAATGTTCAAAGCCTTGGAAATGTTAGCCCTGGGAGAGCAAATCATTTTATGATAAGTTTCCTATTGTAGTGCTCAGTTAAATTATCCACTCCTTTGAGATGCTTATGCAGGTGTACACAAAGCTATCAAAAAAGGAGTAGCTGATAAAAATTTCTTACTTTTAAAACAGTCTTGAAGATGAATAGCATTATCTTATCCACCGCATTACAACTACAATTGAACTTATATGGGTTTGAGACATAAAATGGTATTCAATTCATGCTTTAACGGTTACACATATAAAATGTGATGAAACTACCTACTGAAATGTGGATTGTCAGGAATTTAATTACAATTTAAATAGTTTTTATGATTGTTTATGGTTTGTATTACAGAAGTACGTACACCCCAAGATCAGGACTTGATTGTGCTAGATACTGTGCAAACATTCAACAGGAGACACAGTGCCTCTGCTGGAGTGTTTGCAATCTGAGTAAACAGGCAGAGGATGAGCGGAAAAGAGATATAACAGAAGGCTAGCTGTAGATGGAGGCACAGAGAGATTAAGTGACTTGCCCAAGGTCATATAGGAAGTCTGTAGCAAAGCTGAGAATTCAAACAGTTCTCTTCTAGTCCAGAGCTTTAACCGCAAGTCTGTCCTTTCCTCCTGTACTGTACTATATAAAATAATGACTCAATTGGCTAATGAGAAGTTAGTCAGGAGCCATTTTTGAAAATGACAAAACAGGTGGCTGATAAGATGGAGTGTAGTTGCTGTGACCTCCCTCTTCTCTATGGGGTCATTAAGGACTTAATCTTGCAAGTCCTTAGTGTTCAGCTCCCAGGGTACAGGACCAGTGCCTAGGATTTCAGGGCCCTCTGTAAAATATTCTAAATTATGCTCAGTGGGACTAATCCCTTTTCCTGTGGGTATCTGAGTTCCCCATACAGTGGGACCACAGCACTGGAGATAGAAACAGTGTTGCCAATTGTGGCAATATTTGGTGTTTTTCGCAAGGTCCCAGCTACTGAAATCAAACAGTCATAGGAAACACATTGCAGTTTAATTTAAGAGTTTCCAACCCTCAGGGTTGTAGAAGAAAGCTTTAATGTGTGATCCACATGCACCCCAAAGAACCCAAAAGACAAACATTTTTTAAATTCCATCAAATTCATGATTTATGCAGGCCCAACTCACGATTTTTTTGAATGCTCGGGATTGTCAGTTCTAAGTTAGGTAGAGAATATGACTCTGCACAGCAGAGAACTCAGCCTCAGGAAATCCCTGGGCTCCAGTCACAGGAGGAGGGTCTGGGAAGAAGCTGTTATGGGTATCTTCCTTCCTTGAGAAAGGGCAGTGCTTAGGGCTCTTGAGCTTGTTAGATACGTTGTTCATTTGTTTCCCTTCCTTCCCCTCTGTTTTTCACAGCCCTCCCACTACACAACACATGGGCTAGAAAATGAACTGCACTCACACCCTTCCTTGCTACTTTGCCCCCATATCTTGCTTAGAGTGTCTAAAAGGAGTTTTGTCCATACCTACCTTTTCCTTTATTTTCCTTCTCTGCTTTTTCCGAACTGGACAAGCCTGTTTGCATATTTCAAAGAACTCTGCAACTGGGTATCAAGATGAAGGTCCAGTTTCTGCAAACACTTAGGCAACTTTAAGCATGGAAGAGTCTCCTTGGAAGAGTAACTCATGTGTTAAAGTGTTTGAAGGAGTATGGGCAAAAAAGTAAAAACACCCTGACCTCAATCTGTGGGAGTTCCCTGCTTGCAGCTTGAAGCCACCTACACAATGGGTGAAATTCAAGCAGGGTAGTATAAGCCAAAACTAGGAGAGCAAAACTACTCAGGTTAGCAGCTAATGTTCAACCCCAGACTTTAACATAAGTAGCTAACCCAAGTAGTTGCATCTTCACTTGCATTTTAACCTGAGTTAGCTTAACTAACCTAAATTAGCTAATTATTGGGGGTGGGAGAGAGTGAAGACATCTTTATACAAACTCTGCGGCTTGCCTGTTTTGCGGTCGGGATCTACTCTCCACAGACATTCTTGACAAAGTTTGATTACTTCAGAATTGTGCTGTGTTGGAAGGAGTGTATACTTGTCCTCAAATGCAAATCTGAATACTGAATTTGCAATGCCACTAAATTACTTTTATAAATGAATGGCACTGGGCCATGAAGTTTATCCTAATACACTGATTAAGTTACTGAAATGACACATCTGTTAAGTCTGCAGTTTATGCCCATATAGAGGTCAATCTCTGGAATATCTCTTGACAAAGATCAAACCTGAGACCTCACCAGAAGCTGAGGGGAAATGAGCTTTCTAATGATGATCAGGCTCAAATTATCAAGGAATAAATACTTGGTTTTACACTCATGAGGGCAGCATAATTGGACAGAAAGCACAGAATCACTTCATTCACTCTCTCATCACTTAACTCACATTGAACATGCTCAGGCTTCTGGGAATTTAATTCAGAAAGTCTCTGCATTATGTTAGTGTGGACAGGGAGACTGTCGTCTGGACATCTCCCCTCCCATTTGTGATCACGTGGACTGTGCCCTCCCCTCAGCACTCATTCACAATTATACATCATCACTGTTTACATAGAAAAGTAAGATATCAGGAATCTGTAATATGATCGTTTTTGTTTTGGCCAGGACAAAACCAAAACCATACTCCATGGCTACGTCTACATTGGCATGACTTTGCACAAATACTCTTTAACACAAGAGTTTTTGCGTTAGAGTATTTGTGCAAGAGAGCATCTACACTGGCATGTGCCTTTGCGCAAGAGCATCCGTGTCAGTGTAGACGCTCTCTTGCGCAAGAAATTCATGTTGCCTGTCTACACTGGCCTCTTGCGCAAGAACAGTTGCGCAAGAGGGCTTATTCCTGAGTGGGAGCATCATAGTTCTTGCGCAAGAAGCACTGATTTCACACATTAGAACGTCAGTGTTCTTGCGCAAGAACTCCCCGCCAGCGTAGACAGTCAGCATGTTTTTGCGCAAAAGCGGCCGCTTTGGCGCAAGATTGCGCCAATGTAGACACAGCCCATCAGTTTTGTCTTTCTTTCCCTCCTCCCTGGCACATTGTCTTCTACCACCTAGTCCGGCTCTTCTCCAAATGCTTCCATGCCACCTAGCTCTCCATTCTCCTGAAGATGGAGTACTTTCATTTTTCCTCATGTCCTTACTTAGGCCCTTTGTTACTTTGACCACTTACCTGGTCTTTAAAACTAACTTTTCATCTCTTTCCACCCTGTGTTCTACCCATTTCTGGCTCCTCTTTTCAGATCCCACTAGTAACTGGCAAAGCTAGTACCTCTGGCAAGATTGTTGTGTCCTGCTCTCACATGCAGCAGCATCCTGCAGATGCACCTAGAAACAGGGATGAACCAAGTACTACATCGCCTGCCACTTGTCAAAACCTTTGTATGCAGAATGGTTCTGAAATATTATTCAAATCTAAATACATAAGTCGTACAACTTCAACAGTTTAATAAAAAAGAACCCTCCACTCATTTCAATTTTCTGTCTAATTCCAGAAGACATCTGGTTTGGAAAATAGACATTTCCAAAAATATGCTTATCATTGGAATGAATGGGAGGAACAAGCAATTTTTAGAGCAAAGTTCTATGGCTCTTATTTATGCCTGTCTTTGAGGAAATGAAAAACCTCCATTGGTTGGTTAAGTACTAATGAGTAGTGCTCATTAAATGCTTCACAATTAAAAATATCAATCTTATTTTTCTGCAGCTTCTCTCATTAATACCAATCAGCCTTCATCCATATCCTGACAAAACGGAGAGAAAAAGATTGACGGGAAAGCATTCTATGTTTCTTTTCCATAACCTTTGAATTTCAGGTGGGGTAATTTTAGATATCTCTCCAAGGATCAGCCATGTCCTTGCAAGGCTGGTCTGTTTCACTTCCTTCAACATACCTGCAAGACTTCAAAGCAATCCTTAAAGAAAAACTCAAAGTAATACAGTGATTACAAACAAGGTGGAGAAGAAAAAAGGATAGGCGAGACCTTTGCTAATCAGCCATTTTCATAGTATTGATAATCCTTCAGAGTCAACAGAAACCTCAGTGAAAAACTCAACTCAGTGAGTCAATGCAGTTGCTTCAGCTGTAAATGAATTACTTTAAAGACAGTGTCATATGCTTACACTATATAAAGGCCTTTCAATTAGTCAGGATGACAAAACCATCTCAAACATGTTTTAAAATTCATGGATTAATTAGATCTGGACTGATTAAAAGCTGAAGGTGTAACGGGGTGAAAGGAACTTAAATTTTTAAAAGTACTGTCCTATCACAACAAGGGTGCCTGCCAGCTATTTCAATAGCTCCTTGTTGGCTTTTGCCAGAATTCAGCCAGCTCTTGCCAGAGCTGCACACCCGGCCGCACCTCCTTACTTTCACCTCGGAGGTGTGTGGCATTCTGCCTCCCCTTTTAAAATAAATTTACAAACATACAGAGTAGCCATAAGGTTTGCAATGCATATATGCATATTTCTTCGGGCCACAGTGGAAGAGACAGCAGGTCTTCATTTACCCTATGTCCATATTGGATTGAGATTACAAATACCTCAACACAGTCAATCAATCATGACGGCTAAGGATATATTAGGGTGCCATGCAAGCATAAGTGTTCCCATTTAGTAGAATATTGATCAAGAAAAGATCAAAAATTACCTACAACGGGAAATTTGATTGGTAATGGATTAAGTATTTGTAAAATTCCAAGTTCTGGTCTTACAACACAAGGTGCAAAATGAAGATTTAAAATGATAGCTCTTATACATATATCTATATGTATATTGTCTTTTCAATTTTTGTTAAGAAAAGTGATCAATTTAGAACAGTCATTTAATACAGGAAAAAAGGGAATCCAAGAGGATGTGGCAATTGTGAGGATTACACAAGTATCTGAAAGATTTCTCAGTAGGTTGACCACATGCACATTGCCAGAAAAAGAGAAAAATGACACAGTCTTTATTTGAAAATGCGTGAACCTTGTATATTTGGGTCACTACGAGGTGAAAGTTCTGTAACTATCCACATTTCATGGCTCTGGGCAATCAAGTACATGCAGGCTCTGTAGTTAATATTTTATGGTTTGATATTGAATGGGATGCTATAATGTCATTTTTTTCATGCTGTCCACAAATTCCCTGAGAAAAAGTTTTCCTCTTTCCTTAAAAATTGAAAGCTAAAATATAAAAAAAATAGCAAATACCATGATCTCTCACTACTACACCAACCAACAGTTGATGCTGTTTTCTAATGTGGTGGAAACAGGGACCTGTAATGTATCATCAAGCAAAATAGTGCTGAGTTTTGCCAAAAGAACTCAGCTTTTAAAACTTAGTATTTTCAAAGAACAGAAGGGGGGAAGTTAAGAAAATGTCTACTGTACTTTCAAAGGTTAAGGGTAGTCTAGGGAATAGTCTAGTGGAGATAGAACTGCTCATATGTTTGACAATGTCTATTTAAAAAATAGCTACTAACAGGTCTGAAAAGGTTTTGATCTCTTCAGAAACCTGTAGGAGGGGGTTTCCTCTACAACAGCACAGCTTTTGTTGTCTGTAAGGTAGACCTTCTCCCTATCCTTGATACATGTATATTTAGGAGTTACAAAAGTGGTATCCAACATCTATCCCCATGTGTATTTATACAGTCTTCATAGCATTCTACAGAATGCTTTCTTTAAATACCAAATGTATAGCCCTTATGATTGCAAAGATAAATGTCTGAATATGAACTATTCCAGGGCCCTTCACAGACTCAGGACTGGTCTATGCTTAAAATTTCAATCAATATTGCTGTGATACTCAAAGGTGTGAGAAATCCACACGTTTAAATGCTATGGTGAGGACAAACAAACCGCATGTCGGGCTGACCTAATTATTGCTGCTTTGGGAGTTGGTGTTGCAACATGAAGGGAAAAAGCCCTGCCACTAGTGTAGGCTATATCTATATGACAGGGTTATGGCACCATAGCTCTGGCACTGTAGTGTAGATGTGGCTTCAGAGAAATGGCTGATTCCTAAGATTAGTATTGATGTGGGTACACAATTGCCCCTTATGCTATCAAATGCTTTCATGGGTAAAAATGAAATAAAATGGCAAAATAGCACTGGTCCTAGAAGTGCACACTCCACTGAGTGATGAAGACAGTATCTCTCATAACTAAGTATTTACTACATAAAGAATCAGCCGACAACCTCCTACTTTCCTCTGTAGTGATTGTATCTGATATTTGGTGCTTTGGGCCACAACCAATTACTATAATTTGGCCATTTGACACTCCATACTTAAGGAAGGGCTTAATTTGCAGGAAGTTACATCTTCACCTTTTAAAAGATGAGCTACAAAAAAACCCTCAAAAATGAAGAAATTGAGAAGAATGGATAGAAGCAAGGGAGCTGAGCTGAGCTCCTGGAAATTAGCTTTCTTCCTGTGGGAACCAAAAACTAGCCATAGGAACATAAGTTGTATGTTTATACAACAACTTGTAAATAACATCTCTGTATGCTATTTAAACTGATTTACATGTCACTGTAACAGGCCATTTTTCATATAGTTTTTAAACTTCATCCCTTACTTTGCCCCGCCAACCTTCAAGCCCTCAACAAAACAAAACAAAACAAAACAAAAAAAAAAAAAAAACACCACCCACCACATAAACCAAATGATTAGCAGTGGTGCAGATCTGGCTTTTTTACATCACTTTATCCCTATTCCAAGAGAATGCTATATTTATTTTATAAGAATCCTGCTGTGAGGTATTCAACATATAGACATTCCCATATATTTCAATCTTCTGCCAGTGATTAGGAATGTAAGAGATAGGCACAAGAGGGTACACACACGGATACCAACACACAACTGCAGCTGGGTCTACCACCATGAGTACTTAGTAGCATATATGTTTGTTTTTAAAAGCAATTGCCCAAAAGTATTGGTTTCTCCTTCATGTTTCATTAACTCCTCAGGCATTCTAAATTGACTTCCCACCATTAGCTGCACTTTTTTCTAGAAGAAAGAAAGAATTAATAGTTAGCTGTTAATGAAATCTGACCCTGGATTTTTTTTGTAATGTTTAATTAGTTTTGTTTTAAAATATCTGCAAGATATGGATAAAAATTCCTATTTGAAAACTAACAATCCAATTAGATCAATACTAACTTCTAATTATTAATGCAAAACTTTGTTTTCTCTGATTAAAACTAAACATACAAATAGTTTGTATGGAATTTGTATAATTTTACAAATACAGGTAGAACCCTGGTAGACTGATGCAGTAACCTTTCTTCTCATGTTACATACATAAAAGTTTTTAAAAAAACTTTTTAAAAAGTGCAATGGCTTTAAAAAAATGTGCAATGCCTTAGGTAAGTGGTTGACAGAAAAACTTATTTGCTGGATAATGCAGCTAAAGTGATCAGTGGTCAAATAGTTAATATTGACATTAAGTTGTCATCATTAGACTTCAGGGCTATCAGAGTGAAGTGAGGCAGATTATGCCTCCCAGATGGTTATCACTCTTTCTGAATCTACAATTAGTTTTAAGTGGAAACTGGAGTATTTGTTTTAATGAAAACTTTAATACATTATAGTACAGGATCATGGAATGCATGGAGACATGCTCTTAACACTAAACCACCATACTTGAACTCTTTTTAAAAAACAAACAAGCATGCACTACACCAAAAGCTATTTAAAGTGGGGAAATGCAAAATTAATCCTAAAAAAAAAAAAAAATGATCACAGCTGCAGTTACTATTTCCAAATGTAAACAACATCTTCCCATTTCAATAATATAATAAAAGCAGTTAATTTTTCCATTGTGCATGTATTCATGTTTGCATTGCCATTTATACACTGCTGATTTAATGCCTGTATCTTTAAGAAATTAGAACTAAGCATGTGCTTTTATTATCAATTGCCAGATGCATAGTCAAAAGACTAGAAATTCAATGACAAGCTGAATTCTACATTTTTGTCTCAGCTGGATCTGATAAAAATTGAAGCGTCTCTACACAATTTGAGAACAAATTGAACAGCTACAGCAGAGATCTACTGTAGTCACAAGGAATAGTTTAAGTAATGGCATCCAACCAGTTCTGAAGCAGTAGCCCTAGCTAGCCATATTTGGCTAGTGTGTTGGACACCATGGGTTTAAGAGATGCACCTATTTTATTACAGGAAACTGCTTAGTAATTACTGCAAATGAGTGCAACAATGATGCTCTTTAAGATATGTCCCCCTTTCAGTGCTCTCCGTAAGTATGCCTGCATCTGATACGAGATTTTAGCTAGCAGTATCAGTTTGGCCCACACATGTGCTCTCCCTCGTGTGCTTCCTCAAGGCTAACTAATGCAGCATAGGCAAACCACCCTCAGTTCCTTCTTTACTGCACAACCCTTATTGAGACTCCAAAGTAGAGAGAAAGAGGGTGGCTTGTAGAGCACCCAGAGGGATAAAAGCAAAAAAGACAAACCCCATCATTACTGCACAAGGTGAGTAACTTACTCTTCTTTCAGTAGCGTCCCTATGGCTGCTCCACTGTAGATGATTCCCAAACAATAATCCTAGTGAAGGATTGAGGCTTTGGAGTCAAGTCTGTTATTGATGACAGTAAGTTGAAAATAACATCAGAAGTTGCATAATCTGTGAAAGTATGAGCAGACATGCAAAACATTGGTATGCAGATTTCTGGCATGGGAATATTTTTCAGTGAGGTAATTGAGGCGGAAACCAATCTCATGGCGCATGCACTGATTCTGAATACAGGTAGCACAAGTGCAACAGTTAGTACTACTGTGTTCCTTCTCATGTTTCCCCACCTAGCTGTGGAATGAATTTTATGTGCACCAATATGGAGGTGATTTGTCCCACCATTTAAACCTGGGAGAGAAGGGCATGCTGCTTATGGGAGGCAATCCCCAGACGGGGAAAAGGATGGAGGTAATGGGGGGAAAAAAAAACAACTTTACATTGGGGAAGGGGGGAGAGGAGAGAATTAACAGAAACCCTATTTAAAAAAATACAAACTCTAATAGGAAATAAAATAACAAAAACTCTATACTTTTAAGGTAAAGCAAGATGCTATTTGGTCTGTTTCTTCTCAACCATTTCTGGCCTGAAAGTGGTTCCCCTGCACAATGCTAGTTAACCTTGATGCAGAGCACATGTACAGATCTAAAATCTCCAGAGGTGCAAGGACACAGACACACCCAAAAGGGCACTACTTGATGTAGCAATGTGATACAAGTGTTTGCATTCTGAAAGGCCTTTTTCAGTTGCTTATGTATTACCCAAACTTACCTCTCAGATTGAAATTTTCTACATTTGTTTTCAGGTTAAGTGATTTTTTGAGAAGTCATGGGAAAAGTGGTTTTATAATTTTGCTGTGTGGGGCAAAAAACCACTTGCAATTAAAAACTACAAGTCTTTAGAATTTATTGACTAGGTTCACCAGGAGTTGGTTGATGTGAAATCTGACAGGGACCTAAATCTCTGCATCATAAATGTGACTTTCAGCAATCTGATAAAAATCTGTTTTGATTTCACTGAGATGAAGGCTGAAGACACTGTATATGAGCACAGTCATGTGGTAAAAATAGCAACAATCTGTTAAAAGTTGGAAAAGTTCTGCCATGAATATAGACATTGTATAAATGTGCTGTCAACTTACAATGTAACAGATTCCTACATTTTCCTGCCAGTGCAGCATCTGTAATTCATTTCATATATGTAGATGCAAAGAGATAGTGAACCTGAATTTTGAAAGAACCCTGTTTTATCTACTGTAAAGTAAAATAGTGAACAACACAGCCCTTGCTTGCTTCATTGAAATATACATATTGTACAGGACAGAGCACCTTGATGCCATCCACAAAACAGTTCTATATGATAAAAGAAATCCTATCACTGTTCACATATGAAGCACTCAAAACTGAGTGGCAGAAGGTAACGTTCCCCACTAAATCTTAACTTTGCCTACACAAAGGGCAATCATACTACTTTTTCTGCAGAACACAACCTCGTTCACTGCAAAAGTTAGTTAATATATGACATGAGGAAAGTGGTTTCAAACACAATGATCTCATCAAGCTTTTACAATGAACAAGGAATGGGTCATTCTTGCAGAAAAAGGCAGTAATTGAGAACTTATTAAAATACATGTGCTCAATGAGGTAGGAGTTAGGTTTCATATACAACTTAAACTTTGCAACATTACGTCTTTAACAGTGATCTAAATGAAATATATATTAAAATGTTATGAATATAAAATACCATATTATATATAAAAAGGCATGTGCACAATTTACAAGGTCAGTTTTGTATTACTGCTAAGAATTTACAGTAAGTGGCAGAGGAAGACAATTTAACAAATGACAGTAGAGGATAAACCACGTATAACTTTTTTATTTAAATGTTTTCTGAAAACGATGATTACAATCTTGTTTCAGGTTCACCCATCAACTGCAGCCACAAAATCTCAATGTTATTTGAAATCCAGAATCCTAGTAGCAAAGGGTAATGTAGTGGTTGACTTCTGCAGCTGGAGAGCATGGTGGATTACAACACAGTCAATCATAAAAACAAAATGGTGCAAGAGGCTCTTTGGTGTAAAAATGAAAAATGTCAGTGATGTTAATCCTGGGGGAATTCTGCAACTGTTGCATTTGGAGCCATAGTAAAATTGCAGAATTTCCCCAGGACTATTTATGAACGTTATTGAGAAGAAAACAAATCAAATCATGAACTCTTCCTCACAGAGCTATAGACTCGGTAGTCTAAAGACATTGAAAACTCTTGTACCTTGAATATCCTGCAAAGAAATTTCAGTGTTAAAGAAAAGAATAAACAACTGAAAAACTAATTAATTGAGAGAGAAGAATACTGTTGCTCTCAGGAGGAGGAAGAGAGATCAGTTAGGACCCAGTACTGCAGTGGGCACACCAGCCTTCTAATTTCTGTGTGCTGAGATCTTGCAGGATCAAGGCCTTAGTTTTTTACCCATCTTCAATGGGGTGTTTATGTGGTTATGTACCTGCAGCATCTAAAATATTGAATAAACTCATGAAAGAACATATTGCTCTAGTAACAGTACAAACCCAAAACACATCAACAATTTTACCGATATATTCCAACACCTAGCATTAAGAAGAAACCCTACGCTTCTCATGGAAGCAAATAATAAACCTTAAAGTAACTTGCAAATTCAATTAATTCATAGTTCATGACGTTTTAAACAAGATAAATTGTTATAAAAAGTCAGACTTATTTGTAAAATTTTAGACTAAAATGTATTAGCTGATTTTTACTTAAAGAGATACATAAATACAAAATTTAGAATCAAGATTCCCATAGATAGATTTCTATCTTAAGTAGAACAGTAAGAAAACGAGAAGCAGAGAGATCAAAGGCCAACTTCCGCCATCACAAGCACTTGGGGCTCTAAAATGACTCCAGACAATATTACATGCATAAAGTGTGCAGCAGAATTGCTTCTAAAATTCTGCAGGTATAATTTATCTCACTGTTTAGTTTCTTTTAGAATTTTTCCCTTTCAACCTGATCTCAGTGATACGGGTTCTATAAGTGATTTGGCTGCAAAATGAATGAATAAAACCATTTGATTATCTAAAGCAGTAAAATGTGTAGTTATTTTTACAACTTGGCTAGATTTGTAATATTAAACTGCAATATTCCATTTCAAAATCCTATTCTAACTTGAAACTAAAACAATATCTACGAAAGAAATAGAACAGGCTAAAATATACAGATTCTCAGACTCTCTTCTGGAATTGTAAACCCGTTGAATGCAACAATCCATTTTTAATGCAAGTTTACTTCACTGGACTACCACAGCATATCCTATATGCTTTTTTTTTTTTTTAAATCAGTGCTTGTCTCAGTATATTCAAATATAAAGCTGAAACATTTGCACCCCCTAGCTGTCACAGGTAAAACACAGTACTTGTAGCTAACTTACATTCATTTTCAACTTCAAATTTATTGAGGCAGTTTATATCAATGTATCCATAAAATAATTCAGAAATAACCCCAAGTATACCGTTTAAACATCTTCATGATTTATCCATTTACACACTCAGTACACAAACAACCCAGCCTCTGTACAGGTTCATCACATGCAAACCACTCATAAAGACAAAAACTTCAGTTAAAAATAAGTCACAACTCAGTGTACTGTTTCAACTGCATCTCCATTTACCAAATGGCACATTGAATATTCTGTAAAATAAGATGTTTTTAACAATCTTGTTAAAAAATTCTTGGGCAAAATATTTCTAGGCTTAAAAAAATCCCAAGATTTTTCAAAACACTGAAGATACTATACAACTTATAATAACCTTGAAATAGGATTACAAGGTTGTTAACGAAGGTATTTACATACCATATAATGTAAAGCAAAAAAATCAGATTCTAATGACAAAAAGGTGACGCATTAAAGATTTATGAAATTAAAATTAAGGCTTTTGTATAGTAATTTATGTAACTTTACATACTAGCCAACTTTGGAAATGTCAGTCTTGCACATTCTTGTCAGTCTACTGCATTTAAAGCAGCAGAGTATATTAAGTATTACTTTGAATAATTACACTGCTACTTCTATGCTTGAGCATGCTTTTGAGACATTGTAGTTTTTAAATATTTACAATGTGTAGCCTTCAAACTTTATGTAAAAAGCACAAGTATGACTGATTGTCTAATACAAACACCATACTTGCAAAAACTTTTTTGCTTCTCAAAATTAAATGCAATTACTAGTTTTAATAAGCAAACCAGATTTGAAAAGTTTTAATATATGCCTGAACGTGGACAGCAAAATTTGCTCAAATAGCTCAGACAGTAATGTTTTTCAGCTTAGACTGAAAGTTTATTGTATCAGACTTCAGTTTCTTTAAGCACATAGAAAAATTAAATATTTAAAAAAAATATTCCAAGAGCATGTATGTTTTTTGAATGATGCCCTTATTTATTGAAAAACCACTACTGTCTTACAGGGTGTAATGATTGGTCCACAGTTAACTTCAGGATTTGTGTTTAACTGAAAGCAACTTACTGTATTTCAATGTCATTTCTTTTAAAAAGCACAGGGATGTAAAACAGACAGAACAAAAAATGGAATGGTAATCTAAGGATCAAATTCATCAGCCATTTATCCTACTATATCAAAATTTGTAGTCAGAATTGTCTTTATTGACTTTATTTTAGTTTTTGTACACAAAGAAAAACATGTTCATATCCATCATGAACAAAAAAAACTTAAAAAGGCAGAACTAGAAGACGTGTGTTCTTCACCAAAGCAAAGCTGTGCTAAAGGTTCCAAACATTTCCATTTTTAAAATAAATATTTTCTTCTTCCGGTGTCTACATTCCAGTCTTCAGCATATCACTGGAAACTGAAGCCTATCATGAAATACACACGTTTACACAGAGTCCCAGCTCACTGTGTTTGGTAACTTGCCATACCATACCCAGCTTGGTTAGGTATTACAGGAGCACCTTGTCCTTGGGCAGGTTGAGCACCAAATCCACCCATCCAGGCAGCAGATGGAGATTGGCTTTAAAAAACAAACAAACAAACAAAAAGTCATTTACAAAGAGATGCAAAATCTGATATTGCTTCTGTTACCTTCTTCTCCTGCCAAGGTCAAAAGCTTCCCAACTTCTACAAAAATAATGCAGGAAGATTTTAGAGCAGGTTCTTACCCTAAAATGTGCCTGCCTCTGGAAAAAAAAAAAAACAAACCCACACCACAAACCAAGAAGCCTAAATACTAGCTAGCAATCTCCAAAGCAAAAAGGCATTATTCAAATACACACAAGGAAATCAATTTTAAATGTGCATCTTACAACTTAAAGTAGAGAGAATTTGACTTAGCTGATGTGGAGAAGAAACATTCCATCCTTTCCAAGAACTTTCTGGACCCAGTACAGTTTTATTATCTACAGAAGCTGATGACTTGGCAACTTGTCAGCATTTGAGAAAACTTAATCTAAGCAATAAGTATTGCACATTTTCCATGAATAGGCAAATGCAAAAAAGATTTCAATATAGCATTAAAGGATAAATTAGACAGACTTGTGTAAAACCTATATTTATATTATATGTGTATTTAAAGTCTTGCTATAACTATACTCAAGTTTCTCTGGTTTTATAATCAAAATTGAGATATAAATGCAACAATCCATCTGAAGCCACTTAATTGAAGAAACACGCTGGGGTACAGAGAGAAACAATATAAACTTCTCTGCTGATTTTACAGCAAGAATTAACATTATTCCATGGGTTGTGCATATTTCTATCAACATCATGGATGCAATATATATATAAAAAAAGGTAAGCATAATGGGGAAACAGGGTAGGAGTGGGGGAACAAGGTGGTATGTTAGCAGGGGAAATTACTATGGAGTCCTCAGCAGAATATTACAAAATTAAGACCATTTAAAAAAAACTGTTGAAGATAAATATTTTAAATACTTTTATGAGCATATGAATGAACAGTTATGCAGTCCCTGACCGTCACAGTTTGCATGCCACTTAGGTAAATGCTTTTGAGGGACATGGCATTGTGACTGCTCTTAGCTACATTTTTTTTTAAATAATCACCATCTGGAGCATTGAAAGTCATCTGCTAAATTCTTCTGAATCAAAACTTTTGTAAAGTCTACCAAAGAAGCAAAAAGTGTCCATCAGCTATCTTTTATCTCAAAACACCAATATACACAAAATGTTGAAACAAGTGTAAATCATAATACATTGGATAACTCCTCAGAGAGCATGAGATTCAACAAACCTAAGCTTCGTAGTGTCTGGAAAGATATGATGCCATGGGCACTGCTGATACCAAATTTATTGGAATGGAAGAGTTAACATTTTTGGAGAACACCACTTTTTAAACATATTTGAAGTATAATCACTTACTCTACTCCAAATCCCTGTTGATTCCATGCTTGACCATACATTCCGTAAGATGGTACTTGCCATCCATTGGCCATATATTGCCCATACTGCTGTGGATTTCCATAGACTTGACTCCATTGCCCCCACTGACTGTAGTCAACCTAGACAAAAAATTAGTTCATAGTATAACCCCTCCTGACATATTACATTTTATATTTGCTGGCAAGGCAAAACCATAACGTAAGGAGTTATAATACTGCTGGAGTTACAATTCTTTGCTTGAATTACAGAAAAAAAGAACTGCCTTTGCAATAAAGGAATTTTTAACATTTCATTACCACCACAAAATATTTGCCTGGAGATGGTGCTAGTCTTGTTAGAATACAGATATTTCCCAAAACTTCATACCCAAATGACAGTAAGTTTATGTTCCTAAGAAGTCACAAGCCCAACCTAGTAGTGGATTGTAATGTATATTATCAAAGAAACCAGGCCATGCAATTTCACTTGTTACATTGTATTACACTATTAATAAATTAGTAATAATCAATAAGGAGAGAGAATGGCCTTACACTTCATACAGGCTTATGCAAAAACAAACTACTGAAAATAGATTTAAAATGTTAATTACCTGTTGGAAATTTTTAGTCATATCTGGGGATTCTTTACCCCAATAGCATTTAACAACATGTCCCTCAATTGTAGTTCCATTGACGGAAACAATAGCATGTGCTGCACTTTCATGGGTTGAAAACCTAGAGATTAAAAATAAAATTATTACTGTTTTACTATAATTGATAGTAGTATAATTAAAGTTAAAGAACTCTAAGTCCATTCACCACAAGCAGAGCTGAATGAAAAATTGTCTCAAACTATCCGCCACCCCCCTCACTCTTATGCAGATTTGGTCAGCAGAAATATCTGTGAATTTCAATTTCATTAACTCAATCTAAATAAGTTTTAACTTTTCCATTTGTTTTGTCTTCATCCCCCACCCCCAAAAAAATCAGTTGTTCAGACAGCCCTAATTTTAAAAAATGCAAAAATATTACACCAAATTGTGGCTGCTTTTGTAGGCTATAGTTTTCTGAAGAGCCAATTCCCATAACTTTTAAAAAGCTTCAATTTCTCCAAAAAAATGCATACTGCAGCAGTGACAGTTTTTAATTTAACAGCACTAATAATTCAAGTACATGTTACAGAACAATACATGAAACACTAATAAACTAACTAAATCTACAGTTGTTTAATGTAACAGCCTTACCTGACAAATGAGTAACCTTTTTCTGGAAAAACTCTTATTTCCATAATCTGTCCAAATGGCGAAAATGTCTGTCTCATAAGTTGATCTAAAAAAGATATTTTCAACCACTTTATTAGCAACTTTGGGGCCTCAAACACATTAGTTCTTAAATCCTCTTCCCCCAAATAAACATGAATCATACCTGTTAGTCCAGAAGCAATTCCTCCACAGTAAACAGTACAGTTTTTTGGACTTGACTGATTTACTACATCTTCAAATCTCAGTTGTTTTGTGCTATCTATACACAGAAAGATCCATTTTAAAACATTGAGAGGATCTGCTTTCCAATAATTTTTATATCATTGTGATATAAAGATAAAAAAGCAAACCAAGCAAAAAAATAAAGCTAATCCTATTTCCAAACCAAGCCCAAAATGAGTTCCTTCCATTTTTGCTTGGCAATGCCTGGTGATATTTTTATCTTGTGAATTGGCTACTTGCCTGCCCCAGGAGCCTGGTGACAAACCAGGAACCAGTCAATGGGAGTGTGGAGCCAAAGCTTGGGGCGGAGACAGACTGTGAACCTGCAGTGCAGTCCACTGTCCCAGGTGAGACAGGAAGCCTTCCTTACCATCCCATTGCATCACTGACCAGGAGCTGCCAGAGGAAAGCCTCTGCCCACAATCACCTGCCCAGCCCTAAGCCTCCAAACCCAGAAACCCCTTCTGCATCTCCAAACACCTCATCCCTGGTCCCATCCCAGTGCCTGCATCCCTAGAACTCCACCACCATGCCCCAGTGCAGAGTCCCTGCCCAGATACTGACTCCTCTGCCCCCCAGCCTGCACCCCAAATCCCTCATCTCTGGCCCCATCCCAGAACCCACACCTCCAGGCAAAGAGTTTACCCACCACACCCTTAATCCCTCATCCTTGCAGCTCCATCCTGGAGCTTGCACTCTAGTCAAAATATTATGATGGGTCACAGGCATCAACAATTTTCTTCAACGGGGTCGCAAGAAAAAAGTTTGAAAGCCACTGCTTTAATTTATGACAAAAGGAAGCTGCATACCAAATGTGGTAGTCTTAGCTCTTACCGTTTAGGACAGGGTGGGCAAGAGGCTGCCAGGAGGCCGGATCCGGCCTGCCAAGCCACCAAATCCAGCCTCCAGCTGCCTTGCCAGAACCCTCAGGAAGAGAGCATTGCTCTCTGCTTTGGATTGCTGGGGAGGGAGGTGGGAGACTGCACACCGCTCCTGGCCCCCAGCAAAATCTTTCAGCTCCCACTGGCCAGTTTCCGACCAATAAGAGCTAAGAAATTTTGCTGGGGGCAGGAGCAGTGTGTGAAGTCTTTTCCTTCCCTCCCCTGCACCTCATGCCTACAGCAGAGCAACATGGAGGAGCTTTGACTGCAGCTCTGGTTCCTGCAGGGCTGCTGGCTGGGAGACACCTAGGTAAGCACCTCCCAGCTAGAGCCTGCTTCTGGCATCCCACCCTTTCTCTCCCCTCAAACTACCTGCACCAGGACATCACCCTAACCCCGCTGTACCCCTTTACCTTTTCTCCCAGATCACAACTCCCTCCCAGACCCTGCACCCACTCCTTCCCCCCGTTCTCCAGTCCAGAATCTTCTCCAGCACCTACACCCTCTCCCTGCCCCAGTCACCACCAAATCCCTCTACATCCAAGTCACAACTCCCTCCCAGACCCTGCACCCCCTGATAGAGCCCCTCCCCCAGCCAGAATCCTCTCCTGCACCCTTACCCCCTCCTGGACCCTGCACTCTCAGCCTCTGCCCCAGATCACAACCTCCTCCTTCACCCAAACTCTCTCTCAGACTGCAAGATCCCTCCCCCAAAGTTTCCTTCTGCACCCAACCTCCATCCCAGACTCCACAGAAGTGTGACCCTTGACCACTTGCCAAAATCTTGGAGTGGCCCCCCCCATTAAAAATTATTGCCTACCCCTGGTTTAGGAGGAGTTCTTGAACACACTCAACAGATGGACATACAGAGACACACACAAACTCTCTTAAATATATAGTAGACAAGTGAAATGAATTTGGTGGCTGAGGCATATTGTTAACTGAACATTACAAAGTACAGCATAAGAGTACACATGCTGGAGAGCTAATACAAAATTAACACAAGCATCTTACTTTCTTGTGTACTTTTAGGAGCAGGAGGTTTTCGCGTTGCCCAGTTAGTTCTGATCTGACGGCCTCCTAACCACTGCCCTCCCATGTGCACAATTGCATTTTCTGCATCCTGAAGGACATAAAAATTAAGACTCACTCAACATGCATGAACAAGGAGAGAAGACAGGTAAGCCTACTACTTTTGAGAATGTGCTCATTTATCATTGGATTAATTTACATATAACAGCAATACCAGTTACTAATAAAGTTATTACAGTTTTCAAAACTTTGGGCATTTAATATAGTCAAGCAGCTATATCACAAAATTTCTCAGTATCAAAATCCAGTAATGAAAAATCCTACTTCACTAGTGAGCAGTGGTTTGCTAAAAGAACTATTGCAATGCACACAATGGAAGCCACACGTACAGCAAGGATATTATAGCTAAAACAAGCAAACAAAATCTATAATCAAATACCCAGTGATCTCCTGTTCAACATAAGAATGGTGACAAAAGAGAAAATACTTCTTTCTGAAAAGACAGAACTCTAGCTAAGAGGAATTTACAAAACTCAGATGGGCCCCACCTTCTCTACCACCTAACCTGACAACCTATTACTTGTTTTTCCTGCTACAGCCTCTCATTTACCCCTATGCAGTTCTCAACTTACATCACTTCTGAATGTAGTCCAACATTTCCAGGGCTATAAGAATGGATACATCATACAAACATGGAAAATAGACACAGTCCATACCAGGAACAGCTCAACTCAGACAATTCACAAGTGCATCACTGTGTGCAGACACTTTGCAGGGGAGACTGGGCCACATAGCAGTTTGGGAGCTCAGACAAGTTCTATGTCCCTGAACTGCAAGGAGGTGCAAAGCTGAGAATATGTGGAGATGAAACAAACAGGGAGGGTTGGGAGGAATTTCAAGACAAAACCAGGAACAGTAGCAGATGAGATATAACAATTATGGCCCTGCAGTGCGTTAAGCACTTCATCAGAGTGAAGAGCACTCAGGATCTTGTCAGGTTGGACCCTAAGATGATGCAAGTGTTTCATATTTTTGGAAGAAAATTAGAATCTTAAAAACAACTGAGAAAAGGAGAGATATCTGAGATGAGTAAGCGGGCACCTGCAGTATGACATTTATTTACACTTAAAATAAACAGTGGCTGTTGCTGATCTACAGAGACTAAAGCTCAAGAAAGTAACAAGCCCAGGCCTTTTTTGGTATTGTTATCAGTTAAGAGTTGTGTAGGGGTTTTTTAAATTCAAATATCTGTTACAAAATTATGTGTTTTACTGGACAATAAGAAAATACCAACTTCTAAATTGAACAGTACTTTTCACTGGTATACTCTTAAAAGGAACAATCAAGTAATTTTGGCTCTATGTAAAAAGTCTAAGCATTTTTTCTGCAAGGTTGGAAACTCAAACAACCTTATGGTAGTGCATGAGAATCAGATATATATTTTCTATGTTTGCTATCCATACTAAGGAATGTAAATTAGACAAAGCTTATGTGGTAAAACATAAGATAGAGTTTCAGTGTTTTCAACTGCAATAAACCAAATTATCTGTAACCTAGTTAAGTTTTCTTACTATTATTTTCACTATGACAAAATCCTTTAACTATGAAACGACTGAACTTTGACATGACAAAAAACAACATGAAATACTTCCAATAACAATGCACTCCAAATATATTTGTTAAAATCCCAAGCCCCTGAAATATTTGTATATATGTCGCTTTTTCAGTACACTGAACAAACATAGGAAGGCAATATGGAGGAGCTATGTAAACAAGCCCTCAAGTACTTCTCTCTTTTTCAGCTACCTTGTATAGATAATTCATCCTCAGATAGTGTGGTTAGAATATGGTATTAAAGGTTGAATCTCTCTAGCCTGGGCACCCTTGCGACCTGACCAATATTGTCTAGCAGCAGTACCAACACTTCCACTGCTTATTAGGCTTTTAGAAGACATTTAGGAGTAAATTAGAACTAAATAATAGTACAGGACACTGAAAGCCAGGACTGGTGGCTGTAAACAGTCTTTATGGGACCATGGGAAACTTGGTCACACCCACGATAAGTGGATATCCAGCTAACTAAAATCATGCTGGACCATGGATGTTGCCGGCCAGAAAGTGCTGAACTAGAGATGTACAACCTGTACTTAAAATTACTCTTTATAAAATGTACCTTGTTGCCATAAAAATGAAGATGTATTATTCACTGTATGAGATGCTATTATTTAATACAATCCTAAAATTTAAGTTTTTTTAGCTATCCTATTAAAGGAATATTTAACATAAGTCACTTCTGTCTGGAATATTTTACCCATTACTACTATATGTAAAATTACAGGAAGGGAGAAGAGAAGGGAAAGGAATCTGTTCGCCTTTACAGTATTTTTACCTGTTTAACGAGACTTCGTTTATAGCCAATTTCAATATCTTACTTTGAATGATCAATTAGTTTCCCTTAGGAAACAGACTTAGTAAAGACATCACAGCAAAAGGGGATTTTTTTTTAAAATGGGAAAATCACCTGTAAAATTACAAAAATTGGCAGGATATTCTCGCAGGCTTAGTACCAACAACTTTTAAATATAGGTAACTTCAAGTTGATGTGTCTGCCACTGTTCTGTATAAATACTGGTCTGTTTAAAGATTAAACCTGCAGTGCAGTTACTCACCAGTTTATTATAAAATGATACAAAACCATAGCCTTTTGATTTTCCAGTTGCCATATCTTTAACTACCCGTGCATCCCTGTGAAAAGAAGCACAGCTATATGAGGGAATTATTATTAACCTTTAAAATAAAAACTAAAAGGAACCACACACACTGTATTGTGAGCATATTCGTTTTTCTTTTTTTTTTTTATAAATTCAGTTAGCCCTAAAACTATAGCCATTCCTGAACTCTCCCTATTGCTTCTTTACCTGTTAGAAAAAAGCAGTAGGACAAAAAAATAACATGTAATAAACATGCAACCTATCCACATAACCTCTTCTGGCTAAAACTAAAATGTTCAAATTAGAAGTTTAAAAAGGAACAAAGTTTCCTTTTCTAATATTCTATTAGCTAGGGTCCTCTAAGGTTTACTGTTCTATAAATTACTGTAACAGTTCTATCTACTTCACCATGCATTTTCTAAATAGTTAAATGTCTTCTGCCTAGTGATACAAAATATATGAAATATTAAAAAATTGAAAAAGAGGAAAAAAAATAGGAATTAAAAGGCATACATGGCCTGGTTAACAGATTTCTTTATTTTTCTTGGTCAATTCTCTACCATCATTTTGGAGTTTGGGCAGCTGTAAATTTTGAAAAATTGACATTTTCAGAAATTTAAGAAAGGATAATAAAACTAACAACAATGCTAAGCACACCAGTACGAAAACAACAAATTTACACAGAAATTTTTAGTGAGTAAGTTAAAATGATTGGAAATATAGAACTGCACTGAATATAGAATGTTAAAATGTAAATACTAAAATATGTATATATAAATAATGTATAATAAGAATAAATAGAAATGAGAAAAAATCTACAACTGAGTTCCAGTGTGCACAGTTCCTTGCAGTTAGCCTTCAAGATCCTGTCCATTCTTATGAGCAATTCTGCAAAATAACCAGAATGCTATTACTTTTAATTGTGACTTGGACTTTAGAAAAACTGCAGGTCTCAGGTATAAATATAGATCGAGAAATAGAAACCTGTATTCTTTTTATATTGATTTTTAAACAGTACTACTTACCACATTTATAGAGATAAAAAGCAAAGTAAACAACAAAATAGCAGAAGATAAGAAATAAGGTTTATGGTTCATTTAAAAGCGTACAGAGCAAGAAAAGTGAGAATTGTTTTAGCAGAATATAGTCCTGTAAAGTAGCACAAAATTTTTCAAGTGTAACTTTTGTTTTAAGAATTTTAAAAAGAAAGTGATATGAGATCAATGTACTTTTTGAAGTCACTACCTTATATTCAAAGATAAACATACTTTAGAACTTCAAGAATGTTTATAATGTTTAATTTGTTCAATAAAAACACAATAGATGTTTTGAAATTTCATCTCAAATATGAACTACAGATAGATAAGTATCCCTTAACTGACAGAAGTGTGCACAAGTATTATAAACAACATTTTTTCATTGAAATATTACACTTTTAACTTAACCCCCTTCTATTAATTGAAAAGTTATTTCATAATTCAAAAAAAATTACATTTCAACAAGATATGTTTGTAACTTAGCTAAGTTTTACAACTAGCTACACTTATTGTATCACAAAATTATACTTTGATATTTACCTGGTTTTCCTATACTGCCTAATGGCAAGTCAGATGGAATACACATCACTTGAAATTTTTGAAATCACTATTCTGCATATAAACACTAAGCACAAACATTAGTCAAACTAACAAAAGCTGTTGCTTTGTTATTTTCTGGTTATTCAGTTTAAAAACCGGAATGATCTTAAGTACATAAATTGGGTTAAAAGCATACTGCTTTCAACAAGATTGGAGAACAGAATTCATTAATCGTATTTACAAACATGTGATGCACAACATGAAATGAAGACATCTCTCACAACCCACCCACCCCAATATAATGAAAACCTTATCACACAATCTGCAAAAAGTGAAACAGTATTTCAAACAAAAAACAAACTTGAGCTAGTTTTCCCTAAACTGATGTCTGCAGTATTGATTATGATACTTACGATATTTTACCAAAAGGAGCAAATGCTGACTTGATATCTTCTGTTGTTATTTCTGGACTTAAATCCCCAACAAACACATGGAAGTGATCTGCAAATAAAGCATTATCTAATCAAATATTTAACTGCTATCTAGTAATTTAACTCCTTGTATACTTCTGAGAAAGCGAGTTTTAGAAAAGCACTAGGTGCCAGGAACTCAGAAATTTAATTCAAGGATTCCCTCAGACATTCAACAGTAAGGTAACTTCTCCACCTCAGATTTTTTTAAAAAGCTCCAGAGGCAATCCTGGCAAATACCAGCCAGAAAGTCTAATGTCAATAACAAGCAAACTGGTAGAAACTACAGTAAAGAACAAAATTATGAGACACACACAGACGAACATGATTTGTCGGTGAAGAATCAACATGCCTTTTGTAAAGGGAAATCCTGCCTAAGTAATCTATTTGAATTCTTTAAGGATGTCAACACGCACGTGGGCAAAGGGGATCCAGTGCATGTACTTGGGCTTCATAGAGTCTTTGACAAGGTCCCTCAGCAAAGGTTCTTAAGCAAAGTAAGGAGTCAGTGGATAAGAGATAAAGGTCCTTCCATACATCAGTAATTAGTTGAAAGACAGGAAACAAAGGGTAGGAACAGATGTTCAGTTTTCACAGTGAAGTGAGGTAAATAGCAGGATTCCCCAAAAATTTGTACTGGCACTAGTGGTGTTCCACATATTTCAGAAAAAGGAGTCAACGGTGAGGTGGTAAAGTCCGCAGATGACACAAAATTACTCAAGATAATTAAGGCAGAAGTTGACTGTGAAAAGTTAAAAAAAGATCTCAAAACTGGGTGGCTGGATAAAAAGTGGCAGATGAAATTCAATGTTGATAAATGCAAAGTTATGCACATTGTATAACAATCCCAAATCTCTCTCCATATATAATTTTTTTTTCCTGCAGGACGATAGCGACGTAATCATGTGATTCTGTGTCTTGCCTGCCTCCTCACTCCCTGCTTCCTCCCGCTCAGTGCTCGGGGGGAGAAAGCTGAGGCAGGCGTGCCACAGCCTTGGCCTGCTCCTCCCCCACCCTGGGCAGGGGCGGGAGCCAGGGCTGGCACACCACAGCCGCAGTCCCCACCCGCGGGAAGAGAACCGGGGCTGGCACACTGTGGCCAAAGGAGAGAGAGACGGAGTTGGCATGCCACCGCCTTAGCCTGCCTCCCCCGACCGCCAGGGGGAAAGAGAGCCAGGGCTGGTGCAGCCTCACCCTCACCCCCACCTGCGATCAGGGGGGGAGAGCCAGGGCTGGCACGCCATGACCTTGGCCTGTCCCCCGATGCCCCACAGCTGGGGCCAGCATGTGGCCACGGCCCTCTCCCAGTGGCCAGGGGAAGAAAGCCAGAGCTGGCCCAGCAGGCAGGCTGGGACTGCCTCTCTTTGGCTTGGCCCTCCCCAGCCACCAGGGGGAGAGCCAGGGCTGCCTACCCTCAGAGAGAGGGGGATTGACGAGTATAGCGAACAGATGGTGCAGCCCCTTAGTATACCTATAAAATGAGAGAGACCAAATTAGCTGTTACAACTCCAGAAAGAGACCTTCGAGTATGCGCTCAATATGCAGTTGCAGTCAAAAAAGCTAACAGGATGTTATTCACCATTAGGAAAGTGATAGATAATTACAGAAAATATCATAATGCTACTAAATAAATCCATGGTATACCCAAACCTTGAACTGCATGCAGCTCTGGTTGCCCCATCTCAAAAAATATATACTAGAATTGGAAAAGGTAGAGAAGGGCAACCAAAATAATTAGTGGTATGGAACAGCTTCCATATGAGGAGAGGTTAAAAAGATTTGGACTGTTCAGTTTAGCAGACAACTAACTCAAAAGCAGATGAAATAGGGGTCTATAAAATCATTAGTGGTGTAGAGTAAGAAAGAGTTATTTATCCTTTCCTAACACAGAAACCTGGGGTCACATGATGAAATAAATAGGCAGCAGGTTTTAAAAAAAACAAACAAAATACTTCTTCATATACCACACCATCAACTGTGGAACTCATTGCCAGGGATGTTGTGAAGGCCAAAAGTATAACTGAATTTTAAAAAGAATTAGGTAAGTATATGGAGAAGTCCATCAATGGCTACTAGCCCAGATGATCATGGACTAATCATGTACTCATGAGCCCAGGCTCATTGGTTAACTGTGTAGACGGTTATACTTTCACATCCCTAGACTCAACCCCATGCTCTGGGTGTCTCTAAGCCTTTGACTGCCAGATGTTGGGTCTGAACTAGAGGAAATGGATCACTCAGTAATTGCCTAGTTTTGTTCATTCCCTCTGCAGCATCTTGCATTGGCTATTATTGGAAGACAGGACACAGGGCTACACCGACTACTAGTCTGACCCAGGATACCCATTCTTTTGCTCTTTAGTGTCCATCATTTGTAAAGTTGGGTAAAATACAGGGAATGCTTTAAGACTTAGATTGTAAAACAAATCTGGGTATGTCTGCTATTAAAACTCAACAAGAGTGAGAGGTAAAATACAGGGATAAGACAAGACATTAGTGACTGCAACCTATTTTTATACTATCTCTATACAAAAGGTATTACTTACTGGATGTATCTTTTTTCTGGCTACTTGGCGTTGTTGCCCAGTTTACTTTGACCTCCTAAAAATAAATGTAAGAGTTAGCATAAATTCATAAAGCTAGAAATTAATGTACACTCAAAGGCCACTTACAAACATTAACCTAAACAAGTTCTCCTCCAATAGAAAGAATTAGAATTTAAGTAATCAGAGGATGCATTTTATTTTAAGTAGGGATGTCAACATGAAGTCAACTATACTATTAACCAATAAATCTAAACTTAGCAGTTAATCTTGTCAACTACACGCATTTCTCCCCACCCCTACCCCCACCCCCACCCCCACCCCTCTGCATCAGAGGCAGCAAGGGGGGGAGGGGGAAGAGCAGGAGTCACTGCCCATGATGAAATGACTTTAAGCAGGCTACCCACGAGCACCAGATCCACCTGCCCCCCACCCCACCCTGTGCTGCTGCCTCTGATAGAGAGGCAGCAATGTAGAGGGTGAGGAGGGTAAGCTGGAACCAATACGCGCAGGGAGCCTGCTTTTAAGCCAGCTCCCCGTGCGTACTGGCTCTGCAGACCCAATTGCCTCCCCTCTTGCTGCCTTCTACAGAGGTGGGGGCGGGGGAAAGGCAGGAGGCGGTGCTGAGGGGAGCCAGCTTAAAAGCCGGTTCCCCCCCAGCACTGGCTCTACGGTGCTGCCTGCCCCTCCACCCCCACGCTGCTGCTTCTATCGGGGTGGAGGTGGGATAGCAGGGGAGGCTACCACAAAGCAGCCTGGACCCACCACGGGCTGAGGCTGCTTCACGGCAACCAGGTGGGAGCTGGTCTGCGCTAGGAGCTAGTTTTTGGACCAGCTCCTGCCTGCCGACCTGATACCGAGGCAGTAGTGGAAGGAAGCAAGGCTGCCAGCCCCTGCCCCACTCCCAGAGACTATGAAATGATCACGTAACCGCTAAGATTTCTAAAGATATCTACACGATATCTAACATCCCAAATTTTAAGTAAAACTGTGATTAATAAATTTTCAATGAAATTCTTCACATCATAAATTTTACATAAATCTAGCTTCTGAAACTTATATTTTTCCTTACCTTTCCCAAAATTTTTCTCCCATTCATAGCAGCTAATGCAGCAGCTGCATCTCTGTGTTCATAAAATTCCACAAAGCAATAAGGGTCATTGCTTGTATGCTGCAAAACAGAAAATCCAACAGAAGAGTTGACCCTTCTGCTATCGGGTTGCTGAGAAGAAAATCCAGGAAAAAATATTACTTATAGCGAGAAATTTTGACAATGTTATTGCATTATTTTAAGATATAACTTTTAAATTAACATTAGGAATATAATACGTTGAATGAGAATTTTTAAAATTCATCTGTTTTTGAAGATATTTCAGTTATACTGGAAAAAATGGACATTTCTTATCAAGGTTACATCCATTCTTTAAGCATTAGCCTACTATGGTTAACACCAAATTACTTTAAGGTTAACTGCAGAGGGGAAAAATGGGTTTGGGAAATTCTGCATCTTTTAATATGTTCAAAGAAAGCCTGAAAATTTTATCATTTCCCTCTTAAATATTTCTTCTTCCTCTTCCTGACTGACAAAATCTTGTATTTGCCAAGGAATTCCGCAATAGGAACTTCTCAGTAGACCAGAAAACTGGAGTCAGAGCTTTCTTAACTCCAACACATGAAAATATTGAATCCTGTCATCACTTGGACTCAAGTACCTTTGAAAGGAGTCAATGAGTTAACAGTAAAATAAAGTGTAAGGGTGAATAAAAATCCTCTTCAACTATTTTAGTCTCAATGCTTGTGATATAATAATGCTACATGGTCTCCAATCATTCATACATTATGCTAAGAACTGCTAAATTAAAAGCCCTGAATTTCTAATGTAAAATCAAGCAGACAAACATGTCAGACTTTCTTTATACATTTCTAAGCAGGGGAAAAAAAGGTTACAAGCAGCACCATTTGGTCTTCAGGACATTTTAAAAATCACTAATTTAACAGTTTCATTAAATACAACTGCAATTTAATGTAAATATAGTCAGTGATGTCAAAGAAGCCAACCTAACTAATCACTACAGGATGAAATTCAAATACTAGGTTTTAAGATGTGAAAAATGTTTGCAGTGTGTACTAGGTTGGGGAGTTTTACACTAGGATATATGCATTAGTGATACTGCATGTACAATCCCAAGACGAAAGAGATCATAGAGCAAGCTCGAAAAATCAGCTAATTTAAAACAAAATTAAGTTCACTGTAAGAACCCCATTTCCCCTTTACCTTCTCTGTGACATGCATAGGAAAATTTCTTTTGTACATTAACTGCTAATCCATTGTGCTCTTGCAGAGCAGCACTTTTTCCCAGAGTGCCAGGAAAAATGCAGAGATTGGGTCTTTGTTTCACACTGGTTTAGCCAATATTTTGTTCAGTATATGAAGTAACGGGTAAAAAGAAATGCTGATCTGAGAGATCATATATGCTCAAATATAGTTTCCAGAGGAATGTAAAGGAAGGAAGTCACTCACCCATTTTTCTGATATTGACATAGAGAACTGGATAGTCTGGCTCTAAAGTAGCTCTAAGAGACTATAAAGAAGGCAGAAACAGCCTTTGAAAATGCCCTCAGTGCAGAACTGCCACAAGGGCTCTACGCTGGCCCTCCTCTCAGCCCTTGTGATAGGGACATGTCAGGAGGACAACAAATGTGGCAGGAGACCTTGAGAAACATAGCTTTAACTAAGAGAAGCCATGAGACTGCACTAACAACCATTCCTGGGTGACCCAGAACATCCAAGATATAAGTGGTGTAAAGCCCTTTCTCTCTCTCCCCACCTCACAAAAAGGATGTTAAGAAGCGGGTAACTGACTAATCATGTATTCAATACAATTTGTACAATCCCAATAAGGGACCCCGCTACAAGTGTGCAGTTTAAAAGTAGTAGGAGCTAGGCATGCAGGCAGCCTGGCTCCTACTACATTTAAACTGCAGAGCCACAATGGGGGTAGGTCCTAATCCTGGCTTGCACTGGATCCCGGACCACTGCAGCTCTGCATTTTAAATATAGTAAGATCCGCCCAGCTTCCCCACTCTTGCTGCAGAGGCAAGTAGGTGAGTAGCGACTTGACTAGTCACTTACATCCCTACTCCACACTCCTGTTGCATGAAGAGGAAGAACAGAGAGAAAGAAATCAGGACTAGAGAGGTTAGCAAACATTTATATTTGTAAACATGTAACTGCTGAATTTTTCAGTGGTTACACATTTATATGCTTGAGGGGTGGGGGGGTGGGGGTGCACAGAACCAGTGTGCACAGGGAGCCGGTTTGAAAGCTGGCTTCCCGCACGTACAGCCTGCCCTTCTCCCTTTCCCCCCGCGCTGCTGCCTCTGTATCAGAGACAGCAGGAGGGGTGCGTGTAGTCATTAGGCTTATCAGTTAATTGTGTAAACAACTATACACTGACATCCTTACTCAGGATTCATATGGCATGTATTAGAGATTATTCCTCCATTAGAATCTGCCCCACTTTACCTTAATTTTGAAGAAATGAACACTGAAAAAATGGCCTTTTTAAAGAGTGATTTTGGGTGTCTCGGTTTTTGGGTATCCAATTCAACATACCTTAATTTGAAAATATTACTGAGCAACCACCCTCTGAAAAAAAATCGAAACCCTTCAGAGCATGTCCAGATGGGCACCCAAAATCTCTAACGATTTTTTATACAATTTGGTCCATATCGTCTACAAAAAAATCAAGGCACAGCATTGAGCACATCGGAAAATAGCATGCTAATTAGTTGTAGGGAAGAAACTATGTGCCATCATAAATGGTATCTCTCAATGCTATCTCCACTTGTGTAGAGGACTAAACACTGATTTTAGAGACAGGGACAGGCTAGGCAGGCACAGCCAACCAGAAGAATTTTGCCATGTCTTTAACCTGCAATGCACCCACTATTCTATTTCTGGAAAAGAGTCTGTCAATGAAATATGTATTCATTTTCAATGTTTACAAATGTGAAGAAGTAGGTTTGAAATGCATTTCCACAAATTAAAGGCTGTTGTACTGACCTATTGTACCACCAGAATTTTATTCTAAATTTGAATGAGATGCAGTTACTATAGACAGACATTTAATGCCTACTAAATACAATATAAAATACAAGTGCTAATATACTGTCTGTAGAGAACTACCCTATCAGAAACATCACACTCTGTTTTCTCTCAATCTGCATTCCTGAAACTCAGACAAGACAAAGATGCTAGTTAATAATTTCTAAAAGCAAGCATTTAAATTTGGTACTACAAATTTCAATATGTATATGCTTTAAAGACCATAAATGGGTACTGCACATTTGGATACTCTATTACAGGTGAAACCCATAATTTGGGTAAGAAAATGGCATTGATACTACTGTAATTGATCTATTTTCTTTCCTAGCTATGATTTATCAGACAACAAGGACAGACTGGCTAAAGAATCCTGGATCAATGAAAGATGCTGAAATATCTCAACCCTTTAACCATTCTAGACTATTTATTGACAGTTACTGGGTTATTTACCTACAGTAGATTGATTACTATAATTCTATTTAAGTGCATGCTTTACATGCTATTCTTATAGTTATTAAAATGTAGAACTATAAAGATGGGGTGAAGATGTCTGCAGCGCTAAAAAATTCCCATTAATTGATTGTCAAGAAACCAAATGATGCCAATACTCAATTATACAAAATGAAGATTGTCTTGGAAGGAGCTTATTCCTGAAAAGTAGATGGCAACAAAAAGTCTTTTGCATCAGATGATGGCCTTTGAATACAAGCAGACAACTGCTGAATCATACCTAATGCTGAGTCTAAATACAGTTTGCCTAGGATGCTACATTTTACCATTCACCAGTGTTGCAAAATTATGCTGCCAATCCATTTTCATGCAAAATCAACATGCTATATTTGATACCATTTGGAAATGTAAGGCCTTACCTCTGTTATCATTTTACAGCTTTTGCATGGTCCGATCTGGCTGAATAACTGAAGTATAAGCACCTCAGTCACATCTCTGGAGAGGTTTCCTACATAGCTACACAAGAAAATAAATAATATTTTAAATCCAGCAACTTCTTATCTTTAGGTTTATATATTAAATTTTAACATCTTATATGATTTCTACAGAAAACTTCCTTTTACATATTCCCCACTCAAAATATTATATAATATTTGCATAGGAACTTATTCACACTTCATTACTAAATTAACAATTTTCCTAACTCTTAAGATTGGCAATGCAACAGATCATGAAACCAGAAATAGCCATCTAATAATAATATTACTTTTGTCAGCAGTAAAACTCTTCAGAAACAAGGAGAATAAGCAATCCAATTGGGAATGATGTTTAAAATCAAGTTTTGCTATACTGACTTGCTGCCCATCACCACCTTGAAGAATAGGGGGGGAAAAGCACTCTTTTATATATCCAACCACACCATATTTAATATTTAATTGACTTAGCCACTTGTGAACATGAGTAATCTCAAGTAGAGAGTTCAACACTTTGGTTCTGCTTAGGGATATAAACGACTAGTCACTTTACTCCTCCCCCCGCTTCCCCCGGTCGTATCAGGCTCCAGAGAGGGCAGGAACCAGTGCTGGGGGGAGCTGGCTTAAAAGCTAGTTCCCCTCAGTACCATCTCTGGGGGGAGCAGGCAGAGGCAGCAGTGCAGGGGGGGGAAACAGTGCGAGCGGGGAATGAAGCAGTCCCTGCTCACAGGGGTCCTACTGCTGCGCCTCTCCCTTTGAAATGTACAAGAGCCACTTCGTCCTTTGAAATGTACGAGGATAGAACAGACAAGGTTTTATTCCATTAGGAATCTATTGTGGTAACTCGGAATTCCAGAGAGTGATAAGTATATAAAAAAAATACATATACCATACACCCTTGAAAATTTTGACCAAAATTACTACACTGCCTTTTTCACTTGTTTTAAATGTAGGAATTTTAGTACTTAAGACAACCTTCATGACATTTCCAAATATAAAATTAGCAGTTGATCAATTACAGTTGAAAAAAAGTTTCCTACTCAAACTCCCATAGGAAAGTTAGTCTACTTTCATCAATACTGAAAGTTATCAGAAAAAAAAAAAATCTAGAATTCACCTCCAGAAAAACTGCTGAAAATGCATGTTTTTACATTTGAATGATGAAATGTCAGTAATTAAATGCACAGGTATGGAACTGAATTTATATCTACAAAATTGCACAATGATATGCAGTGTGTTCATTTGTCAACAAAGCTTACAATCTGCAACACAGTAACATTCATACCATTTAGATATTACAACTTTAGAATATCACAATACCACCCAACCTTAAGTATTCAAGTGTGCCTGTTTATCGAAATGTTTATGTTTGTCACTTTCAAAAAAAAAAAAAAAAAAAAAAACCAAAAAGCCTTCATTATGAAGTTTACTACATATGGGTAAAAATGAACACAGAAATATCACTAAGACTTCGTCTACACTGCAGGGTTTTTGCGCAAAAAGCCTTGTGTAGAAGAGATCTTCCACAAAAATTGCTTGCGCAAAAGCGCATCCTGACCTCAAAGCGCATCGCAAAAGCGATGTGCTTTTGCACAAGAGCGCGTCCACATTGCATGGACACTCTTGCGCAAGAAAGCTCTGATGGCCATTCATAGAATGGCCATCAGAGCACCTGTGCTTTTGCCGATAGGGATTTCTTGCGCAAAAACCCCTCTGGAGCACTCACACCTGCCTTTGCACTACAGCTCTTGTGCAAAAAAGGAGTTATTCCTTGTGGGGAGAGGAATAACTCTACCGGCAAAAGCCCTCTGTTCTGCCGATTTACTTGCGCAAAAACACCCTTGAAGTGGGGACACTGCCGGTTTTTGTGCAAAAACCTTGTAGTGTAGATGTAGCCTAAGTAAAAGCTATTTAAAAATCTATTTCAAAAGCTACTTCCTTCAACTAACAAATGAGAAACAACAATTATAATTAAAATCACTTTTAAAACTTATATTGACTCCCTTTTGTCTACTTATTACCTTTGAAAAGCTTGAAATAAACTCTACACCAGCGTTTCCCAAACTATGGGCCACGGCCAGATACCGGGCAGCAGGAAAAAACTATTGGGCCTCAGAGTGGTTGCCAGAGTGTTCTGCACTCCCGGAATGCCCGTGTGGCACCGGGTCCCCCAAGCCCTCAGCTGACCTGGGCGGAGTCTGCAGCCGGATGTTCCGGCTCCCGGCAGAGTCCTCGCTAGGGGAGGTCGGGGGGGCGGGAGGAGGAGGAGAAGGGGAGAGCCGGCCACCAGAAGCAGCACTAGACGGGGGAATTGGGGCAGGCCGGGGAGACTGGGGGCCTGGTGGAAGCAAGGCTGCCGGGGGGTGCGAAGTCAGGGGCAGGGAGCTGGCCGGGGAAGATGGGGGTGGGAGGGAGAAGTGGCTGCCGGAAGGAGGGCTGGATGCAGGCAGCGGGGCTGGCCAAGCGAGATTGGGAGGAGAAGCAGGGGAGAACTGGCTGTCCGGGAGGGGGTTGGGGGAAATGGGGCTGGCCAGAGGCGCAGCTTGGGGGGAGGGGGGGCAGAGGAGGAGTGTGAATCGGCCGGCGGGGAGCAGGACTGACCCGGCCATATGTAGATCTCAGGGCGCTGTCCCCCGCCCGCAAAGCACGAGTTAGTCCGGCCCAGGGATTCTATTGTTCCCCCCCCACATACCCCCCCTCGAGCAGTTGCGAACTGTCTGGCTGGTAGACACACTCATGCAGCCTGAGCACATTTACCAGCCAGGCAGTTTGAAACTACAAACTGATACATCTAGTAATAATAAAACTTACCTAATGAGAAAATACCAGACATGTTATATGTCTGGTATTTTCTCAGTTTGTTTTTTATGTGTTTATATTTTTGGGCTGCAAAAACAGTACTGAAAAAAAAGGGTTCCAACTGAAGTAAAAAGTTTGGGAAACCCTGGTCTAACCAGCTTTCTGTCTGTCTTACAGTCCATTTATCCAATCCATATTCCTTAACTTGCTGGCAAGAATATTGTGGGTGACCATATCAAAAGCTTTGCTAAAGCTGGCACTGGGGGTTTTGGGAGAAACAACTTATTTGAATATTCATCATTTGATTAATGAATATGCAAGTGAACGTTACCGGTCCTCCAAAAGTCTGTGAATGGATTTACTGGTCCCCGTGTCAAAAAGTTTGGGAACCCCTGCTCTACACCAATTGTATGGTTCCTTATTGATCAGTCTTTTACCACAATGGTGTTGAAAAACACTACTTACACTTCCTTGGTTTTGCACCGGTATTACACAAATCTAAATCAAGAAAAAGCCTTTTTGGTCTACAAACAGAATTTCTTAACTATTGTTTCAATGAATTTAAAATATTTGTTTTTCTACCTGCTCAATAAGGTCTTAACTTTTAATTGGGGTCCACAATAACTTTTTTTCTATATCACCTGGATATATATTTTCCCATTTAAAATATACATGCAAATTTACAAATTCAATTCTATATATAGTAGGGAAAACTCACTATCTGAAACTAATAAGTCACCACATTTTAGAATATATTTCACTGAAATAACCTCTTTAGAAAATATCCAGACAAACCTGCTATTTGGCTTTTTAAAAAAAATACACAGAAAATATACAACAGCCGGCTACACAAACATTGAGAACTACACAACTGTCTCTACTTGTAATACCACTGCCAACACATATCACATCTTTCACTGAACTAACTGTACCATAAGATTTAGAACTTCCTTTCAGGTTACCTAGCCACAACAATATGAATTCTCTCTCCAAAATACATGAACAGATGCTGCACTAACATCAGTTTAAATAAAAAAAAAAAAAAGACTTAATGTTCAAAAAAAATTGAAGACTATTTAGTTTGTACCCAAAATTTAACTTTTAAGGATGTTACTAGAATCTGACAAAAATACACCCTGCAGATTATAAATAAAAAAATCCTTATCAAGAAGTAACCATTATTTTGGCAGGAATTACATAATGAGCTCTGGTTTTCCTCTGCTAGGTCTGCAGCAGTATAAGCCAACACACGATTCCCAAATGGTGTACACAGTCCAACCTCATCAACTGTGCTGCACAAACATGAAAGTAAACACAAAGAAGGCATGTTGGCTTCATCTGCCTCAAAGAAATGAGGGAAGACATCATTTGCAATATAGGTGAAGATCAGAAAGAGCATCATTCCAAGTTGTACATTAATACCGAGCAAAAACTACACAATCTCTTTCATACTGGCAAGAAACCAGAAAATCATTCTTCAGGAATTAGCACAGGCTTTACTCCACACTAAATTAAAACATTTCCAAAAAGGACTATAGGTAGGTTTACATAACTACCAAACCTTTTTCATAATTATTTTAAGAACTTGCTGTAACTCATGTTTCAGCCCTTATGTACGCTTCTTCCTTATGGAAAAAAGCAACATAACTCTGGGTCAATTTATTCCTATAGTTGAAGGTGGTATAATACTTACTGATTTTAGCACAACTTTTTCAAAGTTCCCTAAATGTGTATTAGAGAGAATTGCATTACTCTATATTGTAGTATGTTTTTCTTCAGCTTTTAGTATTATCAAAGAACATCACTATAGAACACTATTCCCAAACTGCTGCCATTCTGAAAGGACAGTAATGTAGTCTCAACATTAGGGATGTTAAATATCTGTTAACTGAATAGTCAAGTAACCTCATGAATTCTTATCAGTTAGTAGACTACTGTATAGTCCCCGGGGGTGGGCTGGCAGCCAGTGCACTCCGGCCTCACTCCTAAGGAGCCCCCTGGCACTCCACACTGCTGCCTCTGTATTAGAGGCAGCAGAACAGGCTGACAGGTGGGAGCTGGTCCATGAGGTGAGCCAGTTTAAAAACCAGTTCCCTTCACAGACCGGCTGCCTGTCATACCAGCAGCAGCCCCTGTTGGTTGGGGGGGGCAGAGGCGGGGTGAGCTCCTGGACCTGGCACGAGCCGCAACTAAGCCAGTCTGCCTGCCCACCTGGCTTCTAATACACTGTACGCTGTGGCTTCATTCATATTGACATCTTTGTTTAGATACTACACTGACAGGCAGAGTTTAAAAACCTAGACCAGCTATCAGAAGTTATTTATATTCTGACACACAGGTTCCAAGACATTGTACTACTGAGTGATTTTGACAATGTCTACAAACCAAGAAACAATGTGTGAGGTTCACAAATCCCGTTAAGCTAGTAGAAAAAAAAACTGTAACAGCAGAGTTCATCAACAATCAAAAAGAGGTCTATGAGGATTAAAAGGAGGTTTATTAGGATGATTTTTTTTTTAAATCACTTTATAGTAGGCAAGTGAGGAGAACAGCCATGTGTGTCATAGCTATTCCATTGTGGCCCAAAGTTTTTCCAGGTTCTACCTTGAAGTAAGATACTGAATGTCTGTGCAGTAATGCAGACTATATGCGAAATGGCAACTTCTGTATTTATAAGGGGAGAAAGGTAAGAAAGAAGTTAAGTTATACAGTGAAAAATTCACATCAATTTCCAGTTCTCCAACTTGGTCAGATGGGGTCACCTCACAGATACTGTCTACACTACCTACACTTCATCCACTGCCATGTCTACACCACAGAGAAAAATCAAAGCTGCTGCAGTTGATCTTCCAGGGTTCGAATTAGCGGGTCTAGTGAAGACATGCTAATTCAAACTCAGAGGGCACTCCCATTGACGCCGGTAGTCCTGCTCGAGGAAGTTGAAGAGAGAGTGTGCTTCCTTCCAGTTCCCACAGTGTCGACAGCACCAAAATTTGATTTAAGATACTGTGGCTCAAACTATGCAATTAACATAGCTGGAGTTGCTCATCTTAATTCAAATGTATCTCCTAATGTATACCTAACCGTAGCGAGCTCCAGGAAAAGAGGAAATGCATTGGCAATTTCATATAACTGCTTCTAGAAGCTATCTATAAAAAAATTCAATTGATAAAATCTCAATTTATCTATGAGACTTAGCTTTAAGTGAGGCTTGTCATTCAAAGTTTAATACTTTTAGCTCAGTGAGCCATGGATCAGATTCCATATCCTGAAATACAGGCATAGTGGGTAATATAACACCTTTATGTTCCATGGTGACTAGCTGATGAGTGCTAATATGGAGAATGAACTTTAGTGTAAAAATGGGCAATCCCAATTTAAAGTCAGAGTACAGATGTTGTCAGGACTCACATTCTAGCTTCCCAGGCAATCAAAGTAATAAGACTAAAGTTAAGAAGGATAAGGATCTGACAGAATTTACATGAGTAAGTCTGATTCCAACTGCAACTTTCATGTCAACAAGATGTGCTATCAGTAAGTTCTAAAGTACTCTTATCAAAAGAGCTCCTGAGGTCTCAAAAACTTGTATTAACAATTTTGTTAGTCTAATATATTTCATTACTTATAGACTGAAAACTGATTTCTGTCTCAACTAGCATGACATTGAGGATCAATTCAAAAGTACTTTTTTCTATTAACATTATATAGGAAGTAAGGAGAAGCTTTCATCTGATTCCAGACACCATTCTATGAGACACTCTACAAAGGTAAAAATAACTGTCTCTTCTTTACCATACTATCATTTTATACAAAATTATAAAAATAAGATGACAATTTACCAAAATATTACCATTTCCTTTGACAAGTAGGCCAACTATAATTTCATTCACAATTATATAAAAGCCTGCTAGTTATGAGAGATTACATGGTCTTTATTTGTTAGCATTAAGAATTTTCAGCTACTTTGAACCATTAAGAAAGTGATTACACACTAGAAAACAATATGCTATTACTTGCAATATTTCAATATAAGTTAATATTGTAGGTAATGAATACGTAAGACTATTCCTTAGGATCTAATGCTGTTTGGGGGTTTTTTTTTGTTTGGTTTTTTTTTGCCTATTAAAACATTTCATCCCAGTTTGCAAATGGTCGATAGGGTGAAAAACAATAACAGGATTTTTCAATGTGGCAATAAAAGAGAACTCCAGAGAGATAATCTCCCTGGCAAGTAAAATACCACATGGGCACAGAACCATTTTTTTTTTTATTGACCACATTATACAATTGGTCAACGAGGTTTAATGATAAAATACCTTCTACTTTATAGAAAATTAGAGAAAAAGAGTTCAATAGGCAATATTACTATCTGGTACTAGATGCCAGTGAGCAACTTGTTCAAATGAAAAGACATGAATATTATATATAAATGGTTTAATAAAGGCCAGTGATCGTAAAAAAAAAAACAAAAACAAAAACAAAGCCCACCACAAGAGCATTTAAGTGAAAATCCTAAATTTGAAAATATTACTGGCATTTCAGATAAAATTTGAGGTGAATGGAATGTCTATGCAATTCTACAGTGGGTTTTGTATTATTATGCAACAGAAAAACTGCTGTATTAAAAAAAGCACTGACTGTATATTAACTTAACAAATTAAGCAGAAATATAATTATATGAGATTATTCAATAGTCTTCTTCAGCTCTTCTGAGGTCGTATGTCAGATATCTTAGCACAAATGTAATCTTGTTATTAAATGGCAAAGGGGTAAACTAGGTTACTTCCCGATGTCTCAATCAAAAGTGTCAACTACTAACTCAACACCAAAATTTGATAGCAGCAGCGAAAGTACATTTAAAATTTAACATGGTTCTAATTTTTCGGGGGGGGGGGGTGTTAAGAGAAGACAAGTCAAGAGAATCTCTAATTCATTAAAAATAAATTCAAGTAAACAGCACTGTTCACTTTAATTTTTCTCATTCTCCCACTAAAAAAAAATCCTAATCAAATTCCATTGTCACTTATAAGCAGGGCCCTACCAAATTCACAGCCTTGAAAAACACAGACTGTGAAATCAAGTCTCTTCCGTGAAATCTGGTCTTTTGTGTACTCTTACCCTACTACATAGATTTCATGGGAGACTTGTTTCTCTCAAAGTGGGGGTCCCTACATAAAAAAGGGTTGGGGGAGAGGTCACAAGGTTATTATAGGAGGGTTGCAGTATTACCACCCTTTCTTCTGCACTGTCTTCAGAGCTATGTGGCCAGAGTGCAGTGGCTGCTGTCTAGATGCACAGCTCTGAAGGCAGCACCAGGCCAGCAGCAGCACAAGACTCAGGGAGGCAAGACCATAACATGAGGCCCTTATTTCTGCACTGCTGACTTCACAGCTGGGCAACTGGACAATAGTGGCTGCTGGCTGACATCCCAGCTCTGCAGGCAGCAGCCCAGAAGTAAAGATGGCAATACCACAACCACCCTACGATAACATGGTGCCCACCTCCCCACAGACCCTTTTGGGACAGAACCCCTACAGTTACATGACATTTTGGATTTAAATCCATGAAATAATTAAATTTATTATTTTTAAAATCTTTTGACTGTGAAACTGACCAAAAGAGATAATGGATTTGATAAGGCCCTACTTATAAAATAATTCTGAGTAGGGATGTAAAACCCAACCCCTGTGGGGCTGCAACAGCCCTTAGGCCACCGCAGACCACAGGCGGGGAGGATGCTCCCAGTACCAGTTAACCTATGCCTAGTAAGCATCACCCTGAATGGGTGATGCTTACTGGGTAACAGGTTACCCATTCACATCCCTAATTCTGAGTCCCTTTGGTCAGTCAATATCCATTTCTAAAAATTATTTAAGTTCTGCACTTCAAAGAACCATGGCAGGCCTGGTTAACTGATGTTATACAAAGTTAGGAATAATTAAATCCAACTTCTGTAGATTGGGGAAGAGGAAGGAAAGAGAAAGGCAATATCACCCAGAAAAACAAAACTGATGAGAGACCAAGTTTACTCCCAACTCATCTAGCATTTCTCAAATGACTTAACAACCCAAATTATCCTAGAGAAAGGTCATTTCAAAGCTAGTTTCACAAAGCAGGCAACAGGGCATCCTCTTTCTTTCCCATATGCACAGTCTGAGTCTGTTGTACTTCATATAGTACATACTGTTCTTCACAAAACTGGCAGGAAGAGCAGAGTTTATAAATTTGTTTAAAATATTGTGAACTAAACTTAAAGCTCATATTTGTTTATTTTTAAAAATTAAGCTCATTTGCTAGAGGAAACCACCAAGCTGTTACTAAGTCACCACGCACTGACACACTCAAGATGTAGTGATTTCTCATGACAGTGCCTAGCAAAAATATATACTATATAAGTACTGGGAAAAAAATTAATGACTTATCTAAACACCCAAGTTTAGGAAAAAGAAGCCTCTGTCATGATGTTCCTCACTTTACCCCAGAAAAAGAGATAAAACAACTTGTTTCATGACAAACACAAACTATAACCATGAGGAATCCATTTATCTTGAAGTAGCTGTGAGTATTCTTCTGCCATATATATAATTCAAATGGGTGAAGGGAGGTTTAGTCACAATAGGAAAGTAGACATTTATACATGCCTTTTGCTAATCTTCCCTTTGCCTCAAGAGTACAGTAAGGAGCAGCCTTCCTTGAAATGGTCAGCCATTGATTTTGCACCCCATTCATGATTCTGGATCTCTCCAGTCTTACCTCCTCCATTCTCTCTGTGTCTGGCTCTCCTCTTCCCTCCCACAGTCACTGTCACCCAACCTTGTTTCCTACTCATTTCCAATTTTTGTAATTTGCTTTTCAGTTGCTGGATCCTCACCTCCCCATCAAAATCCTTCATCCGCCCCCCATCGCTACTTTACTCCCTCCCAACTTCTGGACCGTCCCCCAATATTATCCATATGCCCTCCGTCAACATCCTCTGCCTTCCTCCATCCCTCCACTTTCTCCCGCCATTCTCCTCGCCATTTCCCAGTTTTTGTAGCTGCTGCTTCCTCCTCCCTCTTGTAATTTCCGTCGCTCCCCTCCCCCGCCCCCGGGAACTCCCGTCAGTATCTCCCACCTTCCTCCCTCTCCAATTTCTCCTCGCCCCTCCACGTCAATAGCCGCCTCCCTCCCCCGGCCAGGCCGCTCACGCCGTGGCAGCACGTCCCGCTCCGTGCTCCCCTCCCCAACCCGGCTCCCACAATAGCCTTCCTCTAGCGGCCTGCGCCCCACGAGTCCCTCTCCAGCCGGGGGGCTGCCCCTGCCCAGTCCCCCCGGGCTCCCATTCCCCGTCCGGCTCCCGCTCCCTTTTCACTCACAGGGTCCTGGGCTGCCCGTCGTCTTCCATCACGGCGTGTGAGGGCCGCTCGTAGCTGTCCCCGGGGGGTGCGCTGGGGGGGCTCCGCCGCGCACTGGGAAGGGAAGGTGAGGGCCCCGGCTCCCCTCGCTTCGTCTCGCCCCCGCGCCAGGTCCTGACACCGCAGTCCGAGCAAGAGAGAGGGAGGCAGCACCACAAAATGGCCGCCGCCGCCAGCCACTCAGGAAGCTGCGAACTGCGCAGCCGCAGCCCGCTCCCTCCCCGGCCGGATTCTCTTTCCCATTCCTCTCCGCAGCGCTCCGTTGCCCTCTGGGGGTCGTAGTCGTAGAGGCTCAGACTTAGGTAGGTGGAGGAGGTTGCCCCCGCGGCTTTCTGGGAACTGAAGTTCTAGGAGGCGGGACCCCCTCAAAACTGGAAAGGACGGAGGGCAAGAAACTACAACTCCCAGCATGCCCAGCGGCGGACGGACCAGGCATTTTAGGGAAAACATAGGCGCTCCCCCGACCGGTCCCTGAAATGCCTGGTTCCACAGTCCGTTCCCGTTGAGCTGTGGGATAATTAGCCGTAGCTGATTCGCCCCAAATAACCCTGCGTCGGTTTACTTGGGGCCTCTGTAAACCTTGAGTAAAATGGACCTCTTGGGACTGAATAAACTTAGAGAGTGTTACATTTGAGATTGTTCCTGGCCGGGGCGAAATGTCAAGTGTGTGGTGAAAGCCCGGATCCGAGCGTAGCGCTGCGTTTACTCCGCCGTTTATTCTCTCTCTCCCAGGCTGAGGCTGGCGGGTCGGAGCCGGTGACCTCACCCGCGCCCCAGGCCTGGGACAGTCTGTGCTTGTGGGACCGGGTCTGCCCGCGCCGCTGGGCGGGGAACGTGCGCGCGAAGCGCAGCCCCCTTTCCCGAGACCTCAGTGAGGACACGTAGCGTTAGTCGGCGGCCGCGTCCCAGCCCCGGGCAGGAGAGACCGGCGCCCAGCCCGAAAGTGTTCGCAGGGGGCAGAAAGCAGCCGACCCGCCGGGACTGACATTTTGTAAAGCAGCTGGGACTGGGGCAGGGGAGCTCTCGCTTGCTGAAGGGCCGGGTTTGGGGCCATCTGAAAGCAGGTCCCCGCGAGGCGCCCGAAGTCGCCAGGTGCTTCAGAAAACGCAGGCACCGTCCGCGCTCTCTGCATGGGCCTTTGAGTGAGGCAGGCGACATGCCCACGAGCAGGTTACCAGCCTGCCACCCGGCCAATGACCCAAATGTTGCGCATTTCCTTTGGTGTCCCAAAGTGAGGAGACGGTGTATAAAGTCCGTGAAAGTTTGTAATGCTGTGCGTAGAATCTCAAAGCCCGCTTTCTGTACAAATAGGGTATCTGTTCATGCTCTGAAGCTGTTTTTCCCCAGTGAAGCATTTGTTCCATCTGTTTCCTCCACCCCAGACATGGTTGCATTTAGTAGAGTCATAGACTCCAAAGCCAGGAGGTACCACTGTGATTATTTAGTCTAAATCCTATATAACACAGACCAGAGAACTTAACCCAAATAATTTCTTTTGGACAATAGCATATATTTTAATGCCACCACCAGGTGGATTTGAACTTGGGACTTCTGGACCTCAGTGTAGGAGCCTCTATACTTGAGCTAAAAGCTTAGGCTGTAGAGCTCACTCATTCTGATTTCTCACTGTATGTGGTCTAAGTGCCACTACATGGGACAGTGAACCACACTAGGGCTATGTCTACACTCGCGGCTTCTTGCGCAAGTACGGCCATTCTTGCGCAAGAATCTGCAGAGTGTCCACACTGCCCACCTGCTCTTGCGCAAGTAAATGTACAGTACGGCGTGGTAAGAGAGGGCTCCTTGCGCAAGAGCTACGCTCTTTTTTAACAGGTGTAAGCCCTCTTGCGCAGGAGCTCTTGCGCAAGAGGGCAGTGTGGACGCTCAGCAGGGATTTCTTGCGCAAGAAAGCCCTATGGCTAAAATGGCCATCAGAGCTTTCTTGCGCAAGAGAGTGTCCACACTGCCATGTGCGCTCTTGCGCAAAAGTACAGCTCGCACATGGCAGTGCGCAAGACTTCTTGCACAAGAACACTTGCGCAAGATGCTGCCAGTGTAGACAAAGCCTAGCTGTGTAGGTTACACTAACACAATTAGAACCATTAACTATTAAAAAGTGAATTTTCCATGCGTGTGTGTGTGTGTGTGATATTTCTTATTCTTAGAATGTAAACAATATGTAACTTTTTACTTTTTTTAAATAAAAATTCCCACTGTCCAGTATATAGGGTCTGATGTTCCAGAGACATATAAGTAACTTTATTCATGGCAGAGAGACCACTGAGATGTACACAGGTAACTATATACGTATAATAAATTGCTCTGGGCTTCTTTGATAAATGTAAAATATTATTACTATCTCTTGTTTTAGCAACCTAAGATTAGAAAGACTTGTGTTTGTGGATGGGGGGAGAAAACTGCAATAAACCAAAATCAATAATTGTTGATTATTTTTATGCATTTATTGATAATGATAATGATGTTTGACAATATACAGAACATACTGTAATTTCCTTTGCCTTACACTAGGACAGACTATAGTTAGAAAGAAAATCATTCAGAAAAATAGTCTATACGTGATCTGGAAAAAGGGGTAAAATAGTGAGGTGGCAAAATTTGCATTTGATACAAAACTGCTCAAGATACTTAAGTCCAAAGCAGACTGAAGAGTGTCAGAAAGATCTCACTACACTAGGTGACTGGGCAACAAAATGGGAGATGAATGTTAATGTTGATAAATGCAAAGTAATGCATATTGGAAAACATAATCCCAACTATACATATAAAACAATGGGGACTAAATAAGCTATTACCACTCAAAGGCTACATCTATTCTGCAGCCTTCTTCCGCAAAAGCTTATGCAAATGAAGCGCGGAGTAGAATATCGCCGTGCTTCATTTGCATAATTAATTAGCAGCCGTTTTTGTGCAAGAGGCTTTTGTGAAAAAAGGAGCTGTGTAGAGGAAGAACGGCACTTGTGCAAGAAGGGGTTTTTGCGCAAAAAGGAGCCGTCTACACAGCTCCTTTTTGCGCTAAAGCCTCTTGCGCAAAAACGGCTGCTAATTAATTATGCAAATGAAGTGTGGCGATATTCTACTCTGCACTTCATTTGCATAAGTTTTTGCAGAAAAAGGCTGCAGTATAGACGTAGCCAAAGAGAGTCATTGTGGATAGTTCTCTGAAAATATCCACTCAATATGCAGCAGTAGTCAAAAAAGCAGACAATGTAAGGAATCATTAAAAAAGGGATAGAGAATAAAAGAGAATACTATATTGCCCCTATATAAATCCATGGTATGCCCACATATAGAATACTGCATGCAGATGTGGTTGCCTCATCTTAAAAAAGATATTTTAGCATTGGAAAAAGTTCAGAAAAGGGCAACAAAAATGATTAGGGGGTTGAAATGGCTGTCAGAGGAGGAGAAATTAATAAGACTTGGACTTTCCAGTTTAGAAAAGAGAAGATTAAGGGGAGATATGATAAAGATCTATAAAATCGTGACCAGTGTGGAGAAAGTAAATAAGGAAAAGTTATTAACTTGTTCACATAACACAAGAAATAGGGGTCACCAAATGAAATTAATAGGTAACAGGTTTAAAACGAAGTATTTCTTCACACAACAGACAGCCAACCTGTGGAACTCTTTGCCAGAGCATGTTGTGAAGACCAGGACTTTAATAGGGTTGAAAAAAGAACTAGATAAATTCATGGAGGATTGGTCCATCAATGGTTGGTAGGCAGGATAGGTAGGAATGGTGTCCCTAGTCTCTCTTTGTCAGAAGCTAGAAATGGGTGACAAGGGAGGGATCACCTAGCTTCCTCTACACTGCAGTGCTATTTCGGGATACCAGAGGTATCCCAAAATAGCTATTCTGCGTATTTTCAGCACACCCATTATTTCAAAATATAACAGGCTTGCTAGTTCGACATCCCTGTAAACCTCATTCCACAAGGAGTAAGGGATGTTTCAGAAGAGCAATTTATTTTGAAATAAGTGCTGTGGAGACAACTCTAAATTTCGAAATAAGCTATTTCAGAACTGACTCGAAATAAACTACACAATTTGCATAGTTCAAATTGCGTAGCTTATTTCAAACTATGGATGCAGTGTAGATGCATCCTTAATGATTACCTGTTCTGTTCATTCCCTCTAGGGCAACTGGCATTGGCCACTGTTAGAAGACAAGATACTGGGCTAAATTAGGGATTTAATCTAATTAAATTAGAGATTAATTAGCTAATCGAATATTGATGCAATTTTCATTGACTATTTAATTAGTCAGTAAGGGTATGTGGTGGCATATGCACACCCTATCACAAGGGCAAGGCTATTCTGGGAACGCAGGTGTGCTGCCTGTCCCTGACTCTAATAAACAGAAACCAGACAGTAAATGGGCTAGCTGACGACCCGGGGGCCTCCCGTCGCCCTGATGGCTAGCACCAGTAATTGACACGCCTGCACTGTCCCAGGAGAGGAATCTTCGCCCATCACATACTAGAAGTGCCCATTGTCTGCATTTTCCCAGGTGTGAATTATGCTTTGCACCCTTCGTGGGAAACTTGGCATTCAAAGCCATTTTTCCTAATCGGCCACTTGAGACCAGGAAGAAGCCTACCTGACCCAAGGGGTATAAAGAGGGGTTTAGTAGCCCACCCCATTTGAGCTCTAATCATCTACACCTGCTGGAAGGTATTGGTTGTCTCCCGAGGTCTGTGGGACGCCCAGCCTCGCCCTACTTCTTCCCAAGGGATTGAGAGAAAGACGTTGGCCACGCCAAGTCTGGAACGCAGGGGTGAGAATATATACCTGCTAGGTGTCTATTTTGCATGCATTTAATAAGAGCTCAGAGAACCAAAGGGTTTCATGGTACCTGTAACTGACTTATTAGTGTAATTTCTGTCCTGTCCTTTGTAGTGGCTGTGTTATCTGTAACACAGTAGTAGCATTTAACAGCTAAGTTTACCCTGTAACAATAAAATAGTAACTGTTTAAGCTGTGACCTGACTCCTTCAGTTGCTGTAACAGAACCAAGCACAATTTTAAAAGAACTCCAGCTGGTCATAAGGGACAGATATAGGGAGAGCTTGAGCGTTGGATCATGTCGCTTCCAGGGGACAGATCCGTTGGGGGCACCTCTCAGCCTCCCCAGGCTAGGATCGTGTATCCTAGCAGTCAAAGTCTGAGGTGTAAAGCTCTCCCTGTAACTCTTTGGGGCGCCCGTCAACCTCCTCCAGGTTGCCTGCTGCTAAAGGACCCCAGTCCTAGCAGTTGAAGTCTCGGGTGTATAATACACACACACCACTCACTGCCCTGACCACCAGCTGACAGTCTCGGGGCAGCACAACAAGTCAGTTAATAGTCCGGGTCGCTGGGCAGTGTGGTCTACCAGCCAGAGTCAATGAACTGTCCTGGGCTCAGGGCATTGCGGCTTAGTTGCCAGAGTCTAGGATTCACCCTTGGTTCAGGATAGTGCGGCTTCATAGCCAGAGTACAAGGAGTCACCCTTGGTTCAAGGCAGTGCGGCTTAATAGTTGGAGTCTATGAGTCACGCTTGGTTCAGGGCAGTGCAGCTTAGTAGCCACAGTTTATGACATTGGGGTTAGCACTCCAGTAGGGGGACCCGGGCCCACCCTGCACCACCAGGTCCCAACCCAGCGGTCTACTGCTCTCTTGGCGGGGAATTCAGCCGAAACACGCCGAGAGTACCTGGGCGGGAGAGGCTGCTCCTGCACCTTCCTTGGGTCACTTCCTACTGGTTCTCCTGAGGCATATCCCAAGTAGCTGCTAGATCTCCCGGCTCCTCAGCAGTGGCTTCTTTCTGGGGCTCCACTGGGGCTGAGTAGCGGCTGCCTCCTGGCGCCTCCGTTTCCTCCATCTGGAACATGGGCTCTTGCAGCTCCGGAGCTCTGGCTGGAGGTCCTTCCCCATCACTGGTCAGCCCAGACTGAGATGCTCTCTAGCCTTTTATACTGCCCCAGCACTTGGAGCATATCCTAGGCTAGATGGACCTTTGATCTGACCCAGTATGGCCATTCTTATGTTCTTAAGAATATTTTCATTTTTATAGATGGATTATTGTTGAATGACTTCGTCGGAGTGCTTGAAGCTATGAAACTTTTCTCTGCTAAACAAATGCCTCTACCATGCCTAGTTTATATGTATGAATACTTAATGCAATTTGAAGACTTCTTCCTGTAAATACTTACTGTACTACCAAGTATTGTGCCTTTTACTGTCTAACTCAAGTCATAGTAGAAAGTCTCGTTGGCACTGTTGCAGGATCAGGTTCTTATTTTGAATAGCATATTTCTACAAACCATATGTCCTCAAAGTAAATTCTACAGTTACAAAGATGACTAAGAGCTGAAGGGTTAGTACATTCGAGGTAAAACGGGAGAAGAAAAAGGTAGTTGAAGTTCAGATCTGAATAATATTTAAATTCAGTTTGTGCTAGCACTTTTTACTTAGTGCATTGCCTTATTATTTAAATGTCAACAATTGAAGATTAGCTATTGCTAATACATTGTGGTACTGTCAAATTTAGTGACATTTTAAAAAATTGATAGAGGTGACAGAACCCAGTGTGAATCTCTTTTTCTGCTCTCTCAAAATATCACATATTATGTATCTTCCTCCTAATATTGAACAGACTGTCAGCATGCTAAATTGATGGTAATAATCCCAAATCCCATTAAAACATCTGGTATGGGGAAGCAGGGGAAAAGGATGCTATAAATGATGGCTGTGACAGGCAATAGTATACAGGAAAATATAAATGACATACTATTACTGTATACAATATCATGGGAATCACGAATTCAGCAAAATATCCTAGCCTTTAATCATATATGTCAACAAAGTGAGACTATTCATTTAATTAAAACCCTATTTTATTAATGAGATAATTAACTCACTAGTTTCGCCAAATTTTATATACCATTCAGCTATACTGAGCCTTGACATTTTTACAGTACTTAACAATTAGTATGTCAAAATGATCTTGGAATTACTGAGCCATATCCTACTCTTGTGTAGATGTTCCCACAGAGAAGCTAGTACATGTGCAAGGATCTTCTTACAAAGTTTCTTCTGAATAGTTCCATCTGAGGAGGCATTGGAACTAACAAGAGGATTGATCCACAAAACTCACAGATGTGCTAAGAGCCACACAGATTATGGGACATTTCCAAAGGCCCAGAGCATACATGCAGAAGCCCAGGGCCTGCTCCTTATTCTTTCCCATTGCAACACATATTCATATGCAACCCCTAACCTGAGGCTTCATACAGAAATCTACACTAGGAGCAATGGCTTTGTGTTTTAATATAAGGGAGTTACTTTTATGTAGCAGTAACTGCTAAGTGAATTGATTGTTGGAAATCCATCAGAATTTTAAAAAATGTCTCAGAATGCAGCTACTCCTCAACTGGGAATGCAGGATGTAAAATCAGCAGTCACTGCTCACACCACTGAAGATATGAGGGATTTTCTCACACATTGTTTTCAGCTTTCTCTCCTGTCTGTACAGATGGCAGTATGTGGTTTTGATTTTATGCTACTTAGTTGCAACACACCTTAAATCCAGAATCTCTAATGCTCCCAGAGGGGTAGGTTCAAGAACATCAGAAATTCAGGATCTGAACTTACTATATTTATGCTCCAAAATCTGATGCCATAACATTTCAGCCTTTTTTTTTTTCCAGAGCTGACAATTTTTTCAGTATAATTGCATGGTTTGTAAGCAAGCCTGGGATATAATGGAATGTTTCTTATCTATGTCTGGAGAAATTTTAGATGGCAATTCTTTAAATATAGGTTCCAGATCATATTCATATGACCATAATTATTCCATACAATTGATTAACCCTAAACACTGTAATGTATTAGGCATCAGAAAATTGATGCACTACTTCTGAAAGACTTGGCGCTGCTTATCTTATTGTTTAATATTAACATTGGTTTCAAAAGTTTGTATTTCAATCCAAACTTAACACACTTCAAAAGGCCTAAAGCACCATGCTGACTGAAACTGAAGCAAAAATGGAAAGTATAGTACTAAAACTACTGGCCCTTTTTATACTGTCATTTTAAAACTGAGCAAATAAATATAAAAGCTACATTTTAAGTCTTGAATCAACAAACTTTTTTTTCTCTTACTCCCTTATGTCTAAGGATTAAAACTCAGCACAGGTAAGTTGCCTGCTCATCATAGTCATGAGAGTTCTCAATCCAGTTTCTAAGAATGAAGTGTCTACATAATAACAGTCACCTTTATTGGCATCCTCAGCAGAGAGGAGAGGCAATAAATGAACTTGGAAATGGAACTATCCTCACACATAGAAGTACCGTCTAAGTCAAGTTGGCAGGGCTGTGTGGGGGAAATGCATACTTCAGCCTGTTCTGATGGCAAATAGAGGACTTTGGTTTTCAGGGCTGGTCCTCTGGCACCTTTCAGAAGCACTTACTTCACAACAACCTGTTAAAATATACTGGACAAAATATAATGCTCTGTGAATGATTTTCTTAAGAGTTACTGAATTACTGTACATATAAACACAATCTCTGTTAAGGTAAAAATGAAAAACAGTAAGAATTAGCAAAATATTACTACTTAGATATACTATATATTACAAAATATACTATACTATAGTATATAAGTATACTATATATACTTTTGTAATATATATACTGTAAAATTGCGAGTATAATGCACACTTTTTTTCCCGGTTTTTAAGGGTTAAAGCCGGGGTGTGCATTATACATAGGAGGTCATCTGTAAAGTTTTTAACTCACCCTCCCTGCCAGGCTCCCAGACAAGGCGCAGCATGCAGGCAGCTGGGCAGGGGGCCCCCGCGGCAGACACAAGGTCAGCTGGGCAGGGGGCCCCCGCGGCAGGCGCGAGGTCAGCGCGGCTGGCTGGCAGCTGGGCAGGGGGCCCCTGCAGCAGGCGCGAGTTCAGCCAGGCTCCCAGACAAGGTGAAGAGCCAGCGGGTGGGGCAGCTGGGTGGGTGGGGGCAAGAGGCCCCACGGCAGGCGTGAGCTCAGCTGGGCAGGGGGCCCCCGTAGCAGGTGCAAGCTCAGCCAGGCTCCTGGACAAGGCGAGGAGCGCCCTGGCTCGCCTGCCCGGTCTCTGCGTGGACAGCTGGGCAGAGGGGGCAGGGGGCAAGGGGCCCTGCGGCAGGCGCAGCTCCCTGGTGCTGTGCGCGCATTTCCTGGGTGATCCTGCAGGTGGGAGCAGCCCCTTCCTTCCTATATATACACCGTAAAATTGCGAGTATAATGGGGGTGCGCATTATAGATAAGAGTTCAGTTTATTCCGGGATTCTGACGTTTAAAAGGTAGGTGCGCATTATGCATAGGTGCACATTACACCCGAGATTTTATGGTACTATATATTTTGTAGTCACTTTACAGGGTGTTCTGTCCTGCTCTTCCATTATTCTCTTTAAAAAGATAGTTTTGAGGAAAATCACATTTTTGGCAGGACTTAGATTTCTACATAAACTACTACGAGTTGAACCTCTTTAATCCGGCATTCTCACTTGTCTGGCAACATCTGTGGTCTGACTTGATTTTAGTTAGCTGGATGGCCACTTCTCATGGGTGTGGCTAAGTTTCCTGTGGTCCCATAAAGTTTGTTTACAGCCACCAATCCTGGCTCTCAGTGCTCTGTACTGTTATTTAGCTCTAATTTACCCTTAAATGCCTTCTCAGAGCCCAGTAAGCTGTGGAAGTATTGGTAATGCTGCTAGACAATACTTACCTCCCATGGTTCAGCAAATTCTCTGGTTTGGCACGAGTCAGGCCCTGAAAGTGCTGGACTAGAGAAGTTCAACCTGTACTGGCATAATTAAAAAGTTCTCATTGAGAAAATTGTGAATAAAAGCTCCATATAAGAACCAGAATAGAAATGTGTTTATTTTTCTTTACTGGAGCAGTGCAAACATCTCCATAGGGCTTGCCTATACAGGGAAATGGATCAGAACAGCTTCTTGTGTAGATGTTTGTATGCCAGAAAAAGAGTGCTTTTTCTGATTTAACTTAAGACACTTTGGAAGTTGGTTAAGCTAAAGTGGGAAAAGGCATCTTATTCCAGTATAAGAGTGGTCACGTGGGAGTTATTCTGGACTATCTATAGCACTTCCCATTCACACCCTCCCTTCAGAGCTCCAGTCAACTGACTTAAGCTGACAGGGCTAAAAATCATACTATCAGAGGAGAGGCTTTTGGAGATAAAGCTGCAGAGGGGAAAAAAATCAGAAGCTGACTCTACTATCAGATTTACCAGGATCTAATAAACACCATTCATCTGATTTCAAAACTTTGATTTGATGCAGTAGCCTAGTGTTATAAGAGAGTTGGTCCATCATGGTAATGCACAAAGTGACAATCCCCTAGGCCACTTTACACTGGTATTCAGTGAGGGGGAGTATCCCATCAGTGATTACCCCTACAACTACCCTCAAATTTCATCAAATCCACATCTAATGAGAATGCATTGGTAGCAGTCATAAGGAATGAGAGGTTGATATTTACCTATGGCCTGTCCCTTTACAGATTGAATCTCTGCTGAAGAAGTCAAAGAGGAAACAGCTCTGGTGAGTAGAGGTGGTCTCAAGAGTTTTGGACATGGTGTGCTCCAGAGAGACTCAGAAATGGGGCTTATCAAAGCCTGTGTTTGCTCTTTGGATACTAAGTTTAACAGTACTCCAATTTTAAAACACACAGGCATATTTAATATGATTTTTAACCACTGGGCCACTTGTTTTTCAGGATATATTACTCCTGGTGCAAACACTGTTTTCACTGTCCTGTAGAACTACTTCGGTAAAACATGAGGTTCTCAAAATGACCTTAATCAAAACAAGCCCATACACACATCTACAGAAAAGCACACTCCAGGACTTGGTGCAGCAAAGGCAAAACTAAACCTCTAGGACCAAGCAGGAGTCAGACATGGTAAAAGCAAGACTACAAAAATAACTTCCCCTGCCTAAGCCATTAGTTTGTAACCTCTACTCCCTATTGACTGAAATATTTTGGTCTGCTAAAAATCAATTGTGCATATGGCAATAGCAGTTTTACTCTTCTGTGAAATGATGTGTGGACAGAGATAAGTAATTTTTATGTAAACATAATGTTCTAACAATCCACATAGCAGTAGTAAGAAGTAGTATTAACCAGATAATGTGTGATAACAATACTGAGAACACCACACTACTTTAGGCCAGGGTGAAAATAAGTATGATAAGAGGCAGAAAACATAATCAATATCCCACTAGAGCCAAGGGGACAGATCCTTACTACACCAGAGCTGCTTTCTAAGCAGCTGGGGGGGAATGGGAAAGGAAGACTTCAAACCTCTTTTATCCCCCTTCCTTTCCTAACCAAATTCTGAGACTGGCTGGGGACCTGACTGGCCCTTGGAACTTGTTCCCATCTACGACAGTCTTAGGGCCCTGTCAGCCTAGGCCAGGGCCAGGAGGGTATATGATATAAAGCCAGTTTCCCCAGTCCTACACTATCTGAGGATTCCCCTGTGCCAAGCAAATCCCCAACCAGATGGCTAAACCAGCTTTCCTGCTTCTTTGCATCGCTGGAGCAGTGCAAACTAGACAGATCAGGGACCAGGAAATGCCTTGAGGTCAGCGTCAGCATTTTCTCAGCTGCATGTAGCATTTAATTCATTGCATAACAGTTAGCATTTTAGGGCGTCAAAACACTGTTCATTCATTAATTATCCAACAACACACCTCCCAAGTAGGTAAATAAGTATAATCAAGCCTATTTTACAGATAGGGAAACATACAAAAGGCTTATGTAAATTACCTGAGCTCACACAAATCAGTGCCAGAGACTCTAGAGATGGGAATAAAACATAGAATTTCTTTAGTCATTCCAGTTATTATCAGTTTGTAGGATATGATTTCTCTCCCCGCCTCCCCATCTTTTAGCTAGAACAATAACCACCTAATGAAAATCAGAAGCACAAAATCTGTGTGATTAAGATCCTTACTCAGAAGTGTCTCTGATCTCCCAATTAAATGGTGACTTCTTCCATGGTGGATGTATCATCCGTACCATTGACAGCAGAAGGCAAGAAGAATCTCTAGGATTCTCAGTTGGTGGTCAGCAGACTCCTGCTACTGTGATTAAACCATGCCAGGATATCTGCATCCCTCTGATTAATCCATGCCACTTAGTTTCACTTTATCCTCAGATATCCATTGAGATAAAGTAGATATCCGAGGAGTCTCAGGGCTCTAGCTATCAGCTTTCCATTGGAATCAGTGAGGAGTGGTGCTGGATAACTGATGGTATGGTATGACCCAATGTGTATAGGACTAGATGACTTACATATTTCCAGGTCTATGTTAACCATAAGTTATCCAGCACCACTCCTCATTGATTCCAATGGAAAGCTGATAGCTAGAGCCCTGGGACTCCTCATATATCCATTTTATCTCAACGGATATCTGCATCCCTCTGCACGGATGTGGTTGTACTGATTACCATCTTTGCGGACTGGATGCAGATCCAAATGTTTGTATCTGTGGAGGGCTCTAACAGAGAGATAGGGTGCTGATGCAGATACATGTAAAAAGTGGATTGCATATCATGGGTCAGATAGACATTGACTATCGTGCTGTGGATCCAAATCAATGGTGGGCAACCTGCAGTCTGTGGGCCAAATGCAGCCCCTTAGGGTTTCATGTATGACCTGCGAGATATTTTGTTTGCTGTTGCCCACGCGCAGGGTGGCCTGATTCCACTGGTTTCCATCTGCATAATTTTTTTCCTACCAGCATTACTAAAATGACTCACATGTAAGTCAAGAACACATGACGTGAGGTGCTTGCTGATTGCACACAACATCGACTGTAAGAGCTATGAACTCCCTCTGCATCCAGTCAAAGCACTGCTACGGTTCAATCAGAACACTGCACAAATTCTAGAAACTCAAGCGCAGTTAACTAAACTACCTTACCCGGGGAGACTGTCTTGGTTATGACAATCTTGCATCCCACTGAGAGGAAGAAGGGCCACTCAAGCAGCCCACTCGCCAACCTAGGTTGCCAATTGCTGATCCAAATTTTTGTATCCACACTAGGCTCCACAGATAGCACAATAAAGCCCACTTGGTGGTACCTTGACTGGCTATAGACTCTATTGGGGGAATTTTATGAAGTAGCTTCTTGATTTCTCTCATTGTACGTGCAGTTTATATTATAAAACTTGTTTGGCGTCTACGCCCTCATTTTTAATTATGTCCTTGCCCAGGACAGTTCAGGAAGATACACTGTGATTGTGAAACTTTGGGATGAGATTATTTCCCAGCTCTGATTTCTTAGTTTTCACTTCATCTCTAAAAGTGAAATGTATGTTGATGGAACTGAGAAACGTTTATGAAGGAAACTGATCCATTGTGAAGAATTAATGTCTTGATCAAGACCATAGGGCCAGAGGCTGGCCCCCTCACCCTTTCCAGTTTGCTGATCTGCTGTGTCAAAAGGGACAGAGAGATGCTCCAAGAGAGAAACCTGGAATTTTCTTGATGTCCGGGGAATCCTCAGGTAGCCTCTGCACCAGGACTACTCAACTTTGGAAACCCCGGGGGCCACAATGATACAGCACATGCCGAGGGCTGCAACTTAAGCGTGGTTGCATATACATGCAAATATATATGCAAATATATGCAAATAGCTTATTTCACACTGACGGACACAAACATAAAGATTAAGGCAAGACTACACAACACACAGGCCTCATTTAAGTCAGTTCTGCTTAAACAGGGAGACTTTGCAGCCAAAATGCAGTCATGCATGTCCTGAGCGGGCATGTCCCGAGTGGCAGCGGGGGAGGGGAGGTGTCTGAAAGCTGGCAGGAAACCAGAGACGGTTTAAGAGAAGGTCTCTTTAAGGGGGGGGTGGAGTGATCAAATTCTCGCAGACCCCTTACTTTTATTTCCGCGGAGCACCATTTGTAAAACACTGAACAAGATAAATTCATGGAGTTTAGGTCCATCCATAGCTATTAGCCAGGATGGGTAGGAATGGTGTCACTAGCCTCTGTCAGAGGCTGGGAATGGGTGACAGGAGAGGGATTTCTTGAAGATTCCCTATTCTGATCACTCCCTCTGGGGCATCTGGCATTGGCCACTGGGAGAAGATAGGACACTGGGCTAGATGGACCTTGGGTCTGACCCAGTATGGCTGTTCTTATGTTTTTATGTTCTAAATCCTGTAGCAACTGCAGCTAGGCTGGACTTGGGGATGAGGCCCCTTCTCAAAAAGCTAATTATTTTGTAGATATTCCCTTCCCAACTGAACTAACCTCTCAATGACAAAATGTGCAATGAGATACAACAAAGCTCTTAGAGTCTGTGAGATCTCACAGGGATAACAGAAAAAAAATCTAGTTGCCAAATCTTGAAGTCCTTACATTGGTTTTATGTAGTCCTTCCTCACACAAATATCCATGGAAGCTGATGGGAGCTTACCAGCATAGCTATGTAGTGACAACAGAAGGGAACTTAGCCTTGACTCCTAATTAGGAAATTAAACTCTGTACACACATCCTCTTCCTCATCTATTGCATACAAAACTATCTTTTTTTCTTGATCACACTCTAAGAAATCAGCATGCTTGATTTAAATAAAATATCTTCTGAGATCAAATGTATCATGTATCTCATTCCAGTTAAAGGCTGGCATTTCTCTAAAGTGCTGGGGTTGGTAGCCTGTGATATTTCACCTTTGTAGTACATGCACAGATACATACACCTGTTATGAACTAATTGCTTTCCTCCACACAGGTATGTAGGAAGCCACAGCTAGGTCAGAACGTAGAAATGAATATTATTAGCATTACTGAACCAGAGAGAGGAAACTGGATTTACAAGTGGTTGAAGATTAAAAAAAATTAAAAACACAAGCAGGGCTCAAACCTGCTCCGTGAAAGCACTGTTTACCTTTTGATACCAATTGCCTTTTGCTTTGAGGAAGAAACTTTTCTACAGGGTAAGGTCAAAACAAGAAGAATCAGTGTCCTGTCCTTTTGCATGACTCTTCTAAGAGGGGTTGCCTACTTTCTAATTACACAAAACTGAACAACCTTGCCTCACCCCTTGTCTGAGACCCCACCCCGGCTCACTCCACCCCCTTCCGTTGCTCGTCATCCTTCAGCCTCAGTCACTTTCACTGGGCTGGGGCAGAGGGTTGGGGTGCGAAAGAGGGTGAGAGCTCTGGCTAGGAGTGCAGGCTCCAGGATGGGGCCCAAAATTAGAGATTCAGAGTGTGGGAGGTGGCCCCAGGCTGGGGAGAGGGTTGGGGTGCAGAAGAAGGTGAGGTCTCCAGCTGGAAGGGCAGGATATGGAGTGAGGACTCAGGGATGAGGGGTTTGGAGTGCGCAAGGGGGCTCCAGGCTGGGAAAGTGGTGTGGGCTCCAGGAGGAAGTTTTGGTGCAGGAGGAGGCTCTGAGCTGGGGCAGGGGTGAGGGGCACAGGCTCTGGGAAGGAGTTAGGATGTGGAAGGGAGTTCCAATGTGGGATAGAGGGTTGGAGTATGGGAAGGGACTTGGGGTGCAGCTGGTATAGTGTAGGAAGCAGCCATCCCATTAGTGCGCTGGTCTCTGCTTGGAGAATCTTTAGTGCTTTTGCCACTGGGCCCATGACCATGGCATATTCTGCCAAGAAGCCCTGTAGAATAGTTAATAGACATTGTTAATTAAGTTAAATACAGCATGATTAGGGTTTTTTAACAAAAAGAAAAGTGTAAAGCAAAGAACTGCTACTTACATGTTAATTTTGAGTGCTACAAACACATTTCTGATAGCCCCTACTCCTTGTGCATTCAGTATACACAGAATTCTCTCCACAGCCATGAAGACAGAGTTCCATCTTGTCTGATCTGGCTGAATGAACTGTAGCTTGCATTCTGCTTCCACCATTTCTGCTCCAATAGCTGAGCATCCAGCTTTATTTCACAGTACTTGGCATTTGGCAAGAAGTGGACCTTGCCAGCTTTTTTTAGGTGTCATTTGATTCAGCCTGTACAACATCTACAGATGAAACTAGGTTCAACAAGTGGCAGGGACAATAGTGGTGTTTTGGTAGGTGGTACTCAGGATGTCTGCAATTTTGTGAAATTCAACTTTGTTCTCAACATCATTACCATTAGTTTCTTCCTCTGATTCCAGACTGCCTTCTTCAGTATTCTGGTGGTTTTCACTGCCAAATATTTTGAAAGCTTTGAGGAAATCTCACCCATTGTCTGCTGTTGTTCTAACTATCTTTTCTCTTATTTGATATTCAGAGTGAATGTCATTTAGGGCACTGGCCAAAACGTCCAAGGTTGCGAGCTTTTTAGATGCCTACATGCTAGTGCAGCAGAACGTCTCAACAGATTCCTGGGATCAATCCAGTGAGTTGTTACACCAATGAAGCTGCGTCGCCTGGTCGTCCAGCAGTCTATGGAGGTGGCAACGTATTGCACTTCACTCATGGCATCAATCAAATTTCTCTTCATGTTTTTGGCAGCATCAAAGATCTTTGTACGAAGAGTAGGTCTTGATATGATGGTAGAGTTAGGCTGTAGATCGTGAATAAGGTCTTTAAATGCTGGCATCTTGACAACACTAAATGGGTGGAGACCCTCAATGATGTACTTCACCACTGCCTTGTCCACTGTGGCCTGTGATACACGCATAATGTGGCCGTGATACATGCATGCATAATGGACTTGCCATGGTGTCAATCTTGAGCTGCTTGCTTGTGGAACCAGAAATATGGTTTGACTCCCTCTTTCTCATTTGCACAGCAGAAGTAAACCTTGTGTATTTCTACAGCTGATAGGGATGTTTTCTCTGCAAAGAAAATACAATAAAATACATTTTCAGTTCATATTTTAATTAATGGCTTCTACTTACAGATTTAATGGCTAATTTAGCAATAATAATAGTCAGGAACATGTGTGATGCTAAGGGCATCAAAAAAGCTGTAGATTTTCAAATCTGCGATATTAGCCCTGTTTTGTTTGATTTCTAGTAAAAAAAAAAATGATTTCCAAACTGTGTAACTAGCTACTTGAATATGAAACAGGGGAAACAGACATTAGTCCAGTTGTGCTACCAGGAATGTGACACGGTGGGGAAATGGGAGGGAGTTATCTACACCTCCTGATTCGCATACCGGAGTAGGAAGGAGAGATTCTGTCCTTCTCTCTCTGCACTTACTCACACTCCAACACATTCAGTCATTCCCTGGCAGCAGGGCAGGGAGCGGGATGGAGACACTTCTGCCTGAGAGAGCCTGACTGGGAGGCAGCTACTTTGCTCCCTACCTGGGCTCAGCTGCTAGAGACAGGGGCCAAGCTTGCTGGGGGGTGGGCAGTACTTTGGCTCACTCATACTATGCCCCTAGCAGCAGGTTCTCATGGAGGGGGAGGGCAGCAGCTGCCAGGGCCAAGGGCCAAGAGAGAGCCAGAAACGTGGGGGGGAGGGAGAGGGTTCTGTGCCAGGAAGTGAGTCAGTGTGTTTCAGCTGGATCCCCACTGACTCAGCACTGGGACCACCTGCCACTATTAGGGCCCTGTGCTGGGACCCTATAGAGTAGTGTGGTCCTGGGTCCCCCTACCTACTCTCACTAATCCCATCATTGGGGTGGCAGTCTATTCACCGTAGACTGGAAGGCCTGTGCCTTGTTTGTGGCCTGTCCCAGCCAGGCAGCTGTGGGCCACTAGACTGTGATTGCTGTCTGCTCCAGTCTGAAGGGTGAAGCTAAAGACTGCTTGCTGTTCTGCCCAGCCAGAGTTAGAGCCCCCGCTGTTACTTGCTGTCTGCCCCAGCCAGGAGGCTTACGACTAAATACTGCCCCATCCACAGGGCTAGACCTATAGATTGTGGGTGTTTCTGTCTCACCCTGCTAGGAGACTTGGGCCATCTTATTGCTTGACCCTGCCCAGAGGTCCAGACCCTGTAGACTGCTAACAGGCTGTTTGCCCTCTGACACAGTAAGCTGAGTGGCTGCCCTCCTGGGACCACTGAAAGTCAGTAAAGGTGAGTGTTGTTTATTTGGATTGTCAAAAGCTTCTGATAAATTCCTTCATAACAGACTATTCAGAAAAATAATCACTGGTAAGGAACAAAGTCTTGTTGGGGATTAAAAACCAGTTAAGCACTGAAAACAATAAGAAATCGCTCTGTGGCCTGGATTTTAGCAAGGACTGGACCATGCTACTACCAGCGCTACAGTGCTGAGAGATGTGAAAGATTCACAGCCCACGGAACTGTAGTGAAGCTGGCCTAGCCCTGATGTACATATGGATAGGTTGCCCCAGCAACAGCTGCTCCAGGAGATGGATTACCTACATCAATGGAAAACCTCTTCCGTCAGTGTTGGAAATGTCTATACTGTGGTGCTACAGCAGTGTAGCTTCAGCACTGCAGCTGTGCTGCTGTCGCACTTGTAGCTTAGGCATAGTTAAAAGGATACTGTGTGATTGCAGCCCTTTCCTGATCCTTCCAGCTAACACTCCAGAAATGCCATTGCCACAAAAGCAGCAACTCGGAAAGTTATAGACCTTACAAACCAATGGGCAAGGGTGTCTGACCCCCTTCCAACATGTGGACCAAGAACTGATCAAACCAAATACAGAAAAAGTGAGCCACAGCCTTTACTGACACGATTACCAAATGTTCACCTCACAGAATCAACATAAAGGAGACAGAATCTACGTCACTAAGTTCAACGGGGCTACTTATGCAAGTCTAATGTGATGACCCTGTGTGGTCTGTTACTGGTGGGAACTGAACTTGAGATTTGGATCTAAAAGCATGCACTTCTACTGCCCAAGGTGAAAGACCCAGCTCTGTCAGAAACAACGCAGGAGGTGATTCATTTCAACACAATTTCTATCTTTAAAACCCTGCCAAACAACCACTCTACCCCCAAAAAGCACCGTATCTCAACCAGAGTTTTGAACCTGAAAAGGATGCCAGAGGCTCCATATTGCTGTTGATTTTTTGCGGCTGGTTCTCAGATACTACAGTGGCGGAAAGTCATACAGAATCCTGAGAGTCCTCTCAGCGTATGCGCAATGTGCCTCAGGTGGCACATGACCAGGAGTCAAGGGTCAAGCATTTGGTGATGAAAAAGAGCCATCCTCCTTAGTAACATTGCCTCGGTGCTATTGTCAGCAGGGTGGCTGGACAACAGACTGCTGGTATTCATGTCTGTCACTGAAGAGTAGATAGATCTGGAGTGTGACCTATCTCTATTGACTCTCTAGTTTCTATTTTTCTTCCCCACTCCTCTCTCATGGTATGTCTACACTACGGGATAAGGTCGAATTGAGATATGCAACTTTAGCTACGTTAATTGTGTAGCTGAAGTCAAAGTACCTTAACTCGACTTTTGGTGCTGTCCACACTGCAGGAAGTTGAAGGGAGCACACTCTCCCTTTGACTTCCCTTACTCCTCGTAGGAGCAGGACTACCAGCATTGACTGGAGTGACCCCTCTCGGTTCGAAATGGCATGTCTTCACTAGACATGCTAATTCGAATCCTGGAAGATTGACAGTGGCATGCAGCGAGGAGGGGAGGAGGAGGGAGGAAAAGGAAGCAATGGGGTGGGGGAGTCCACCCCCAGTGCTCCTGAGAGCCGCCCCGGCTCCCCACCTGCTTCCACGGGGCAGCACAGGGACCCCGCGCAGAACTGCAGAATTGAGGTCCCGCCCCCTCATGTGTGCTGCTGTTGCTCCGCCTGCCTCAGCCCCGCCGGCATGTGGGGACCCACAGGTGGGGAACAAGCTGCCCTTCCCCCAGGGCCTGGCCGGGACCATCCCCAAGCAGCCGCCACTGTGCAAAATGGGCAGGAGGGATCTGGGGTGTCGAGGGCTGAGGGGTGATGAGGCAGTGTATGTGTGGGGGGGGGTTGGGTGAGAGGGAAGCAATGGGGTAGGAGATTCCGTCTCTGTAGCCCCCGAGAGCACTCCAGATCCCCACCCCCGCCACAGGTGATACAGTTATCCTGCAGAGAGCTGGCAGCCCCCTGTGGGAGGGGGGTAGGAGAGTGGGGGCCGGGGTGGAGGAAGTGGAGGCCAGGGTGAGGAGGTAATGGGGGAATTGGGGCTGGGGTGTGATGGAGTCAGGCTCAGAGATTGTAAGACCCGGCGGCACATGGTAAAGTGTGACCCCTCCCCACACACAAGGCTGTGCAAGCAGCAGACCCCAAGGACTGCCCACAGCTTTACCATGCCTGGGGAGCAGGGCACAGACAGACAGGCAGAATGCAAACCCTAGACTGATGCAGGGGGACAGCAGGCCTGGCCTGCTGTCAGGGAGGACAAGGATGCCCAGGTCACTCCGTTGCTCTGAAATCACCCCCTGCTCTAACAAACGAGACCCCTCCCAGCTGGGGACAGAACATCGATCCCTTTAGCATCACATCAGGGAACTGAGGTCAGCACCAATCAACAGTTCTTCCTGAAACCCACTGAACAACTGTGCAGTGCTGCTTTTACACAGCTCCACCCCAGAGGTGGCTGCATTTCAGCACTGAGCAGGGGATCCCTGCCCCACCCCAGGGCTAGCTGCTTCTCTGCACCTAGTGTCAATGCTGCGTGGTCCCTGGCTGTCTCGTAGCCTGTGAAGCGTCCCTGAGAGTCCTGCTGTGGGGGGACGCTGGGAGCCAACATCTCTGGCAGGGTAAATGAACTGGACAGTCATGGGTGTGGGGAGCTGTAAACGGGTCTATCTGGTGCCCCGTTGGCACAGCTGTCTCTCCCCCAGTCCCGTGCTCCCGTCACCCTTTGACTCGCCCTCCGGCGTCCCAGTTTGTCCCACCACCAGTCCGTAGGATTTCTCCTCGTGCGAGAGCCAACTAGCCTCTCGAGGCGGGGAGAGGGGGGTCTGGGCCCGCCCCCTCTCACGGACCCCAGCCCAGGGCCCTAAGGACTTGAACGTCTGTGTCGTCCGGTCCAGCTGGCGGGGCGTCCGCCGTAACTCACCAGCCCACAGGCTCCCTCTGCCTGCCCTGGGCTACTTCCTCTCTCCGCCATCCTTACTGCATCCGAGCCGGCGGGCTTACCTCCTCGTCTTGGATCCCATCCGTTGCAGCTCTCTGCTGCGGGGGGGGAGGGGAGGAGGGCTCTCTCCGAGCTCCCCCCCCTCCGGCCGCTCCCAGGGTTTAAATCCCCGTGCCATCTTCCAGCTAAGGGTACTCCGCCCCTCCCTGCAGTGCTTCCGGCTGGCCGGCGGGGCCGCGTGGTGACGTCACCACCGTCGTGACATCTGACGGAGCCCCCGGTGCGCCCGGGTGCCCCGCCATGATAGCTGCCTGGGAACATCTGGCGCACTGCCGGTAGGCTGCCGCCAGGGCCACTCGGCCCCCGGATTGTGGCGCGTACGGCTCTGAGGCACCCGTCTCCGCCCCCCGAGCCGACACCAGCGCGGCCACCAGCGGGACCGGAGTGCGGGGCGCCTCTGTCCCGTCACAGGAGCCCAGGAGCTACTTGCTGGCCAGGAGGGAGCTGAGTTCCCTTCCCCTCCCCACCCTGCTGTGGGAATGGCAGCTCAGTGACACACTGTCCACAGGCTTTCCCCGCTGCAACGGGGTGTGAAGCCAGGTAAGTGTCCCATCTCATGCCTAGACCCCTGCACCCCAATCCCCCTCACTCAGTCTACTGACCCCACCAAGACTCCATGCCCCCAGCTTGCTCCTACACCTTCCCTTGCTCCTGCACCCTCCCTCCCGGCCATACACTGCATCCTCCCTTAGTCTTGCTCCCTCCCCCCTGGACAGACACCCTACTCCCAGCCTGCTTCGGCATCCTACCTCCCACCCAGACTTCACACCCTCACTCCCTCCTGCACCCCACCTCCTGCCCAGATCCTGCACCCCCATCCCTATCCCACTCCCTGGCAGCCCTGTCCCGCACATTGAACCCCACATTTCTGTCCCCACCCCAGAGCCTAACAGGGTCCACAAAATCCACTAACTCCAGAATGCAAAAAACATAAATCTGGCCTATGGGAAGCCGTAAACTTCAGTCCTCTCTGTCTCTTCCCCTCACCTCATGGGGCTTTAGCACCAGAGGAGGGAGGTGTCTAATTTGGGGGCCACATCAATGAGGGTTGGAGGTTTTTGGAGGAGTTTTTTTGCTTCTCACTTGTGTGGTCCCCACTGATTTTTCTCTGACCCCAAAAAAGTTCCCCACTCCTGCCATAAATATAGAAAATATCGAAACCTTTTGTTTTGGGCATAAATTAATATTTTACTTTATTTAAAATGAAGTTTGATAAACTAACATGAGAAAGTTAAAACGCTTAATCTGTTTAATAATTTAAATTAAACCATTCTCCTTAACTGCAGCACTAGCAAAATGGCTCAGGCGTAATTATGGCAAGGAGTCCCGTGGCACCTTATAGACTAACGGATGTATTGGAGCATAAGCTTTCGTGGGCAAAGACCCACTTCGTCAGATGCATCTGACGAAGTGGGTCTTTGCCCACGAAAGCTTATGCTCCAATACATCTGTTAGTCTATAAGGTGCCACGGGACTCCTTGCCGCTTTTGCAGATCCAGACTAACACAGCTATCCCTCTGATACTAGGCGTAATTATGTAATTAACGGTGAGTTTCCATTACCAACTGGTGGTCTGTGGAAAGGTTTGCATTGAGCCATCTGGTCCATGGACCAAAAAGTTTGAGAACCATTGCGCTAAAGGGTGAGGGCTGCCCGGGCTGTGGCTCAGGGGCTGGGCAGCTGAGGGGACAGGAAAACGAATGGGGGGGTTGCCATGCCCCAAAGCCGCGTTGGCCCCAGGTGCCTGGGTCCCTGGCAGGAAAGTGAGGGCACCATGGACTGGACCCCTACAGGACCTCACCCCCAGCTGGGCTGGACACCCTGGGGTCACCCACCTGCCCCTGCCTATTTCCCTGAACCCCCTGAGCCACTCTGTCCCCAGCCTGTGCTGGCTATCCAGCATTGAGCCCCCTGCAAGATTGGAGCCAGCATCGGCTTCCTGTGGGGCAGGAGAAGCCCTGAGGCTCTGTGCCGCATCCAGCTACTGGGGAAGTGCACGCACGCTGCTCCTCCCCTCCCCACAGGAAAAGCTGGAGTGGAGCCCAGGGCAGGAGACCAAGTGGGCTGCATGGTGTAGAGAGCCCATCCCTACTAGGGATGTTAAATATTGGTTAACTGAATAGTCGAGTAATCTCATGAATTCTTATCGGTTATTCAACTATTCTATAGTCCCCAGGGGCGGGGCTGGCAGCCAGTGTGCTCCGGCCCCACTCCCAAGGAGCCCCCTGTCACTTTGCGCTGCTGCCTCTGTATCAGAGGCAGCAGCGCAGGGTGCCAGGCAGGAGTTGGTCCAGGAGGGGAGCCAGTTTAAAAACCAGCTCCCCTCCCAGACTGGCTGCCTGTCACCGTGTGCTGCTGCCTCTGATACAGGGGTGGCAGCAGCCCCAGTTTGAGGCGGGAGGGAAGTGTCTGAGCTCCTGGACCCGGCGTGAACTGGAACTGAGTCTACGCTGCCTGCCCGCCTACCTCCTAATAATAGTTTAAATGCAGAGCCACAGCAGGGGTAGGTCCCAGAGCCATCGCAAGCCAGAACTGAGACAAGCTGCTCACCAGCCTGCTAAAACATGTACTGGCGGGGTGGGGGAGGGGAAATGCGTGTAGTCTATAGCATTAACCTACAAGTTTTTGCTTATCGGTTAATCAACTACACTATTACATCCCTACTCCCTATCCCCGGGAGAGCAGCATGGCCCAGGGCAGGAGGGTTAAATATTGGCACGCCACTTCGGAAAGGTTTCCGAACCCTGGTCTATCCCTTTGCCCTATTTCTCTTCTGTCACTCTCTGCATTCCTACAATTAATGATCTGGTCTGCATTATTCTGGATCAGTCTTTTCGTTCCATACCCATTCACAAAAAGAAGCCACTGTTCACAACTATGCCTAAGACGCAAGGCAGAGGCCAGAGCAATGGCAGTGACATTAGCAGCTGCAAAAAGAAAAATTTGAAAAATTTATTGCAGTACCAAGCAGATCAGGATTTTGAACTTGGTGGAAAAGTTAAGAGAAAGACACCTACACTGTTGTTTGGTCTTGCGCCTCCACATGTGGACTCCTGCTGACACTACTTTAATTATGCTGAACATACTTCTCAATTCCCCTTTTCAACTGGTTTTCTTTTAGGATCTGAGTCTTTCACCACTATCACACATGCTGAGCTCCCTCAATAGTTCTTTTGGTTTCGCTGGGACAAATCAAATGTGTAGCAGTCTCCTGGGACTGCAAAAATGATTCCTAACTGTTTTAGCCACTGGCAGTATGAATACTGAATAGCAATCTATCCACTAGGGGGAGGCCTGTAACACTAACTCAATGCTGAGAATCTGCTCCCTACATCTTCTAATTTAGAGAAGGCAGATTTTCCTGATCGCTGCGTAGGCACAGAAAACTCCTCATATACCAATAGTTAACGGAGAGGATGCAATCCAAATTATCCAAGATAAAAAGGACACTGACATCCTACAATTAATATACTGTAAATAAACACATTAATTTACCTCTGTTACTACTAACACCCTGCATTAATAACATGAATTTCAAAAATCCAGAGTACTTTTTACTGCCTATGCTGTTTGTTTACTCTTTGCATTTCTCTGAGCTTGGAAGTCAGTTTCACTTTGACTTCAGATCACAGGTTCATTTTTAGGATCTGAGTGTTATAGTGATTGGGCTTCAAATCCTGCAACACCATAGTTGTATGTTTAAATTAAAGCAGAAACAAGCACAGGAAATATTTTCTATAGGCCTTGAGGGAAAGCTTGACTACACAAAATTCTTAAATTTGGGCCTAAATTTGAGCTGTGTCCCTTATTAATCTGCATTAGCTCTTATGGGAAGCTATATAGGTGTGCTGTGATTACAAAATATAGGTCTGAACAGATTTGCTCCTGTGTAGTATCTATAATGGGGTGTCTATTCCCCCTTTTGTGTTTGTGCAATTCCCATTCAAGTTATGGGAGCACTGCTCATACATTAACTCTTACAGCTGTAACTCTTGTGAATGGAAAGCATGATTAGAAGTACTAGTAATTTAAATGAGGAATGCCATATACATGGTGCTGCAGAATACTATGGTAAGAACAGATCCCCTAAAGACAGTGGTTTGTATTCACAATTATTTAGCAGTGCAGTGGTTGTTAGTAAAAATAAGCAATTAAAGCCAAATTGTGCTGCTCTTACGAACATTACTGAGAACAATGAGGTTACCTGCAGTGTACATGGAGGAGAATGTAGAACAGGAAGACATTTAGAATGGTTACACAGCTTTTAAGTTATTTAAAATGCAGGAACAAATCAGCTTGGTGTCCCTAGGAATTGTAAGAATCACCTCTATAGTAGAGCTGGATTCCCCCTGAAAATCCTATAGAAGGGGATTAAAGGGTGGACATCTCCAGGAAGACTCTTCATGTATTTCTTTCTTAAATATTGTGTTGGGAAGTAAAGTTTGCCCCCATGGAATGGACTAGAGAGCCAGCCCTTAAACAAGCAAAAGGCTAGGACTGTTCATGCAAATACCCTGTCCTTCTTCACTGACTTTGAACTTTCCCACTCCCTGAAAATGTGACTTTAATGGAACCATACGTGTACAGTATCCCTCTCTCAGCAGGTGACCCTTAGACCATCTTAAAGTGACCATTGTCTTGGTTTATCATATGTAGTACCTCGTGTCTCAGGAACTTCTTTCAAGCTGGAATTTGTCTTGTCTGTACCAGGAAAGGTGATCCAGAAGAATGAGTATTCAGTGTGATAAAAAGTGTTTGAAGTGATGGAGTGTGCCCAGAGAATAGGTTACAAGAGCTGAAGCATTAGAGATTAGTAATGTAATAAAACTAGTTTAGAATTTTTGCATGTGTTTTATGAAGCTATTTCTGAATGGATTTAATTTTCTCAGTGGCCTGCTTATACGGCACATTGAGTAGAGTGTTACCTGTAGAACCATATCATTCAAATCAGTGCTGGAAATGGGATTGATGGAGTACAGCCTTGAATCTATTCTCTCCAACAGTAACTTTTACTGTCAATATGTAGTATTCCTGGGGTTGGAAAATATGTACTGATGTAGACAAAGTAGTGCCATTTTGATTAGCCGAAGGCTTCAGGGGACAACCAAAACAATCAGATCTTGAGTTCCCCTCAGTTCCTAGAAGCACAGCAACTTCTCTTTAGCTGCCCATCCTTGGCACTAGGAACACTGTCCCCCTGCCTCTTCACCTGGCCAGCACAGTAAGCCTGTGAGGACATAGTGGATCCATCAGACTGATATTAGATTCAGATTAATCTTCCAAACTTGATTCTGAACTAGAACGAGCTTTCTTTTGTTAGCAAAGGACCAAACCCATCAATATAGTGACTAGGATTTCATCTTCCCCTTCCATCTGTTCTGTTTTTTATCTCTCTCTCAACCTGCTCTCATTCACATGCTTCTCAGCTGCAGGGCCTCCTCTCTTCTAACACTTGTGGCCTAATCTCCTGTCTCTTTTCCCCCTACTTTCTTCTCCATGCTACCTGGAGTTTGTTCCCCTTTTCTTCTGAATGGCTATGTCTACACTACAGAGTTTTTTCTGGTATCCCGGAAAAACTCTGCCGCATCCAGGGAACGCGTCCGCTTTTTTGGATCAGTTTCCAAAAAAATGGGCACGCTCTTTTGGAAGCCCTGTATTCCTCATTTTATAAGGAATAAGGGCTCTTCCGAAAGATGAGGTTTTTCCCACATTTGGCCCAGTGTAGTTGGCCAAATATCCGAAAAGCCTCTTCTGAAAAAAGAATCGGAAAAAGGTACACAAATTGTGGTTCACAATTTGTGTACCTTTTTCCAAAAATACCCTACAGTGTAGACATAGCCAATATTTTCTTCTGCTCTCCTTTGATTTGCTTCCCTTTGATCTGGTCCTCTCCTCCCTTGCATGTGTTGCCCAGTTCCTTTCTCCCCTGAATATTTTCTCTCCCACTTGCAGCTCCTGATGGTGGCTGACAGTTCACATACCAACCAGGGATTTGTCCCTGGATAGGACTTTTTATTTTCTTCTTCTTCTCCTTCTCTTATATAGCAGCAACCCCTAGGATTTCCAATAGCTGCTCCTCCTTCTCATTTCCAGCTGCTGAAATCAACAGAGATTAATAACCTAATAGAATTAGTTACTGTGATGCCTGTAGAACCAGGAGGAAAGGAGGACCATGTGATTTGAACTGCCTACAATGAGCCACCAAAAAGCCTATTGACTTGACTCCTTTCTAAATCATTTTCCTGTGGCAGTATTGCCAAACCCAAGCCTGGGGCTAGATTCTACTTTTAGTTGCACTAGCAAAAAATCCTTTCGACTTATTAGCAAGTCACAAAGCATCTAGGTGATTTACGAAAAGACTTCATCCTAGAAAGATAAAAGGACATAGCTCCGCATACACCTGGCCTGTGGAATTTAATCTTCCCAGAGAATCATGAGGTTTAAGGGAAATCACTGATAAGTGTATTGATTAGTTTATATAAAAGTCCAAAACTATTGTTTGCCAGAAAAATACTGGTTGTGGTTTGAATGTGATTCTGCCTTTATAAAAGACAATACAGGTTGAACGTCTCTAGTCTGGAACCCTCGGGACCTTACTGGTACCAAACCAAAGAATTTGCCAAACCACAGGAGGTCAATATTACCAACACTTCCACTGCTTACTGGACTCTTAAAAGATATTTAGGGGGTAAATTAGGGCTAAATAACAGCATAGAACCCTGAGAGCCAGGACTGGGGCAGTAAATAAATTTTATGGGACTGCTGAAAATGTGGCCACATTCATGATAAGTGGCCATTGAGCTAACTAAAATCATGCTGGACCACGGATGTTGCTGGACCAGAGAGTGCTGGACTAGAGAGGTTCAACCTGTATATGGTGGGTGGCTGTGCCATTAATGCTTGAATTTTTCCCATCTTGTGGGCCAATAGCAACTAGAAAAACTGTCTTAATAGAAGGATAAAATAAAAAAAACATGTTGCCATTGTCTCAAATGAGGGGTCCATCAAAGATGTGAGTTCCACATTCAAGCCCAACAAGGTAATGGTTCCTTAATTGGTGGGTACATGTGAGTCAGATCTTTTTATAAATCTATATATTGCAGAAAAAGAAAAAAATGAGTGACTATCTGCAAGTGGATGATATGCTGGAATAGCAGCCAAATGGATCCCACTGAAAGTCTGAAGACAATAACTAGACCTAGATGACTGATACAGAAGAATCCAAGAAGGCTAGAACATGACTCTGAACAGACAATGAAGATAAATGTTTTTACTTAAATTAATAAATCTTTCTAGTAGAGGCTCTGCTTTGAATCAAACTGTCTTGTTCAGCTGCTGAGCAGGATCCTTCCACAGAATTCAGCCAGATCACATGCTATTAAGTGTAGAGATTCTGGGTTCAGATGAAGCACCAGGCCTCGATTCTGGGAAATTATTTCCAGTAGATTTATATAAAGTGGAACAGGTGGACTGATTAAAAGATGCCTCATGCCAGAGTTCTAGAACTAGTGCCCAGGCTGGAGCTATCATTACCACCTTAGCTTTGTCTTAGCAAATCTTCCTAAAAATTCTGTGGACTAAAGGAATGGAAAGAAAGGCCTAAAGCAGATCATTGTCCCTTTGGAACAGAAGTGTGACCATCATAGACCACGGCTTAGTCCCTCGCAAGAGCAGAATACAGGCAGTCCTCTGACTTACAAGCATATTTGGTTCCTGCAAATCGTATTTTAAATCAAAATGTCATAATTAAGAACCAGAATCTGTTCCATTATGGATCAAGTATAGTAAAGTCAAAACCAATATCAGAAGTTGAATCAGAGTATCAACTTATAAACATTGTAAATGCCGTTTGTCGTAATACGAACGTCGTAAAGTTGAGGACTGCCTGTAATGGACATTTTGTATAGGTGTTGCTAATTAACAGTTGTTTCAAAGGAAGACCCCACTTCTGAATGCCTGATCCAGTTCAGGATTGTCAGAGCTTTTTCTACTGAGGTAATTAACTAAATTGTTTTGGGTACATGGCAGATGGACATTTTGTGACATATTGCTTGCCCTTCTGCGTTTATACAGAGCATAACAGTTGTATTGTCTCTCAGAATACGAATGGTGATTACCTCAAAGAGGGGCAAGAATGCCTGGAAGAGTAAATTAATGGCCCTGAGCTCTCATATATCTATATGCAACTGAGATTGTGTTGAGGCCCATGTGCCTTGAATTCAGAGAGAGTCCAAGTGAGCTTCTCAACCTATCTTGGACACATTTATTACCAGAGTCCTTGAAGAGGCAGTGGATGAAACAGAACACGTTGGTAAACATTTTAAAGAGCTATCCACCAAACAAGAGTTGAGAGCATGTGATGAGAAACTTCCATAGGTAGGCCCAGGTTGTATGTTTGGCTCATAATCTGCCCTCAAAGAGTCAGTGCTGTGATTGTATTTATTGCGGCATAGACATATCCTACAGCTCCTGAACTCAGCCTACAGCTGTTCCACTTTCTCTCTCTCCTTGTGTGCTCTTTTTCTGTACTTTGTAGCCTCTGAGTTAATGAAGTAATTAACTTTTCACTCTCTCCAATTGATCCTCAATCTATCAATTTGGCACAGAACTCACATAGAGGTGTGCATTGGGCAACTAACTGATGCTGCAGTGATTAGAGTCCTGGATCACCTGCTGTTGCCCAAGGCTTTGTCACAATATTGAGATGAGAAAGATGGAGGCCTGTACCAAGAAAATGAATAAGGCCTTGTTTGCTTCCTCTTATAGACCAAGAGACAAGAGCCATCATCCTTTAGACCATGGAGTGCCTCATCCATTTGAGAATTAAACAGATCATGACTATAAAAGATGTGTGTCCAGTAAAGGCTCAAACCTCTTTAGGAATTCCTGCTGATTGCAACAAGGATGTTCTTCTTATAGAGACAATGGCCATTGATCCTACTGCAGTGTCAGAGGCATTGATCCTACTGCAGTGAGGTCTTCAAATAATTTTTTGTCACAGGTTGGCCTTCTGACACCTCTTCTTTCAGTTCATTTCTGATCTAAGGAAGTTCTTTAGATAGTCGCAGAACTTTTTCCCCATTCCGTGCCATGCCCATGAGTAGAGTTCTGTCCCTTCCTGCCTTGGGTAATGAAAGCAACTAACTGATCTGAGGAGGTCTGATAAGCCAGCTGTGTTTGCCAGCAGCAGGTGCCCTCTTAAAAGCATATCTTGTGTCCTGGAGTGACATATCATGTAGTCAGGGCACTTAAAGAAACTGGCTTCAGAGCAAGAAATGGTTGCTTTTAAAGGGGATACTGTGGAGTCAGACATATTTCACATAAATTTCTATATTAAATAACTGTGGAAAGGTATCACAAGAACTCCATGTGCACTTAGAAAAAGAGCAACAAAAAGAGAATAAGGGCACCCTTATTGAGTGCTTGTGATTCTCCCAAACAAAAATAAGCACTTTCTTAAAGGGGGCATCATTTGATGGCACAGCAATCTCAGAGGCAGTGCAGATTTTCAAAGTTCAGAAACCAACTTTGCACCATCAGACCTATTTCTTGGTGCAAGGCAAGACTAAAACATTGTTTTTAGCCAATGGGCTAAGCTACACTAAGCTATCCTAACTATAATCCTAAATTACCTAAGAGTTAAAAGGAAGTAGGAGGGCATGATGGGCTACTATGGATGGTGACAAGGAATTGAGAGGGGTTTAGGGTTGATCCACAATTTATACCTGTGCTAAAGCAGGTACAAGAGTGTGTATGTATGTGCAGGCCCAATGGGCACAGCTGGCTAACATATTCTAGGCTTTCATTCAGGGATGGCAAGTTTGCATAAATTGTAGTGGTGGCCTGAATGCCCAGAGACTGCACCCTCCTCCAATCAAAGTCCCTCCACCGCTTGCCTAAAGTTTGGGGAGGGGTGTGGGCTCTGGAAGGGAGTTTGGGTGCAAGACAGGGGCCTGGGGTGCAGGCTCTGGGCTGGGACAGCCAGTGGGAGTGCCAGGTGCAGGTGTGGGAGAGAGATAGGAGGTGGGGGGTGTGCAGGCTCTGGGAATGAGTGGGGAGCAGGAGCGGACATGGGGAGAGGGGGTGGAGGTTACAGCCCTTACGTAGGGCACTCCTCTCTGGCAGCAGCTCCTAAGCATAGGGAGCAGAGATCTCTGTGCACTGCTCTCTGCAGGCACCACCCTGGAGCTTCCTATTGGGCTAGAGGGGCACCTGGGGCAAGGGCAATGCGCAGAGACAACCTTCTCCCCAGGGGTCACAGGGACACATAGCAGCAGCTGCACAGAGCAAGTGGTGAGGAGCACTGTTGGTGATGTTTCCTGGGCCATTTTAGATGACCCGGGAATAGCAGGTGGGCTGGGGGTCGTGCTGGGCTGGGGAGAGCAGGGTGGCGGGTGGGAGAGAGACCCAGTCTTGAACTTTGATAGAGCCAGGCCTGGGCCAGGAATATTCCATAGAACTCCCTGCCCATGCTTGAGATGCAAATGTAACCCACACACCTGCTGGGGCTCACTGTCCCATGTAGTGGCACTTAGACCATAGAGAGTGAAAGAGTTTGCTCTAGAGCAGTGTTTCTTAAACTGTGTTCCAGGGAATACCAGTGTGCCACGAGGCAGTCGGAGGTGTGCCGTGGACAGGGGCAGCCCGTGAGCTTAGGCAAACTAGGCAGTTGCCTAGGGTGCCGCCGGCTCGGGCGCCCGATGACGATGTCATTGACGGCCGTGCAGGCGGGGGCGCCGATCGCGCCTTCTGCCTGGGGCACCAGCTGCTGCAGCCAGCCTCGGGCCTCTCCTGGCCGCGGAGAACAACAGAGTTCAAAATGGCTGCCCCCCCCCCTTTTTCTTTTTCCTCAACAAAAAAATCCTTGGTGTTCCTCATAAAAAAAAATTATTGTTTGGTGTTCCTCAGTCTTAAAAAGTTTAAGAAACACTGCTCTATAGCCTTAGAGGTCAGCTCCAGAGGTCCCAGGTTCAGTTCTGCCTGTTGGTGTTACACATCTACCGATAGTGGAATGTGGGTGGGCAAAAGCATCTCAAAGACTGAACTTAAGTATACACTTACACATTTCCAGGATCAGGGCCTGACTAGTTCTCTGAAATCAATGTTGCACCTTGTAAACAAGAGAAGAGTCAGTCCAAGCACCTTTATCCCTTGTGCACTGGCTGCAATGAAGTTACTCCTAGGATGCATCTGGCTCAGTGGGGTTGCACAGGTGTGATTCAGAGAAGACTACGGCTGTGTAGGTGTTGTAGATATGTGACATTTTTATTTATCAGAAATTACTAATTGACTGCTGTAGGCAAAGGCACCCAGGTCACTAATCCTTTACATTCTGCTAATGCCCAAAAACCAGTGCTGGCCCTAGGCATAAGGAGACTAAGCATTTGCAGGGTCCCTAACAGCTCAAATGGGGGGAGGAAAGGCGGGGCTACTCACTTTTTATGATTATTAAGGCAATGAGCGGTCACAGAGATCATGGATTCTGTGGTATTTTTACATGACCTGCATGATTTCAGCGTCAGACAGCGGTGTGGGGGGAAGCGAAAATACTCTTGCTTTTACAGCCCCCAAGGGGCTAGCAACACTTCTGCCAAAGACCCTGATCAGGATTGTGCAGGGCACTGCAATCCCATTCATAGACTCATAGGGCTGGAAGAGACCTCAGGAGGTCATCGATTCCAAAGCAGGGTGTTAGCCAAACGGGCTCGTTTCTCCCTGGAGCCACTCAATTACCCCAAGGAGGCACGGAAAGCAAGAGGACAGATACCAAGTTCTTTATTTATCGATCAGCTGAGTGGGTGCTCTCCTCAACTCATGCCAGAGGAAGAGGCACCCCGAATGTTCATAACAAGCAATCTTTATACAGTGGTGTAAACGTTTCGTCTTGCAGAACCCGCCTCCTCACTTACTGATCTATGGCTCCCTGACAAACAGGAATGTGCAAGCCAGACCATATTTTTATCTTATCATACAGCTGTGGGGGAAATAAAGGGGGTGGGGGGGTAGGACTATAAGCCATCCAGGGGCCGAAAGGAAGTTTAACTTTTCCATACCTCTCCTGCCTTGGCCTCCTTCTGGGCCCGCCATTGTCCTAACAATCTCCCCCCTTAAAAGCATTTTGAGAGCCTCACAAGCCCCAGTCCTCAGCCTTCACCGGCTGATATAATGCCATCATCTGCTGATATGGTTGGTAGGAAC